>OX463756.1:146465871-147836048 GCA_949824845.1 Rhingia rostrata
AGATGGTTGATGTTTGATGATGGTAGATGGTAGATGGTTGATGATGGTTGACGGTTGATGATGGTTGACGGTGATGATGGTAGATGGTAGATGGTTGATGATGGTAATTGGTTGATGATTATAGATGGTTGATGATGGTAGATGGTTGATGATGGTAGATGGTTGATGATGGTTGATGGTTGATGATGGTAGATGGTTGATGATGGTAGATGGATGATGATGGTTGATGGTTGATGACGGTAGATGGTAGATTGTTGATGTTGGTAGATGGTTGATGATGGTAGATGGTAGATGGTTGATGATGGTAGATAGTTGGTGTTGGTAGATGGTTGATGGTTGGTGATGGTAGATGGTAGATGGTTGATGATGGTAATTGGTTGATGATGGTAGATGTTTGATGATGGTAGATGGTAGATGGTTGATGATGGTTGATGGTTGATGATGGTAGATGGTTGATGATGGTTGATGGTTGATGGTTGATGGTTGATGTAGGTAGATGTTAAATTGTTGATGTTGGTAGATGGTTGATGATGGTACATGGTTGATGACGGTAGATGGTTGATGATGGTAGATGGTTGATGATGGTAGATGGTAGATGATGGTAGATGGTTGATGATGGTAGATCGTTGATGATGGTAGATGGTTGATGATGGTAGATGGTTGATGATGGTAGATCGTTGATGATGGTAGATGGTTGATGATGGTAGATGGATGATGATGGTTGATGGTTGATGACGGTAGATGGTAGATTGTTGATGTTGGTAGATGGTTGGTGATGGTAGATGGTTGGTGTTGGTAGATGGTTAATGGTTAATGATGGTAGATGGTAGATGGTTGATGATGGTAATTGGTTGATGATGGTAGATGTTTGATGATGGTAGATGGTAGATGGTTGATGATGGTTGATGGTTGATGATGGTAGATGGTTGATGATGGTTGATGGTTGATGGTTGATGTAGGTAGATGTTAAATTGTTGATGTTGGTAGATGGTTGATGATGGTACATGGTTGATGACGGTACATGGTTGATGACGGTAGATGGTTGATGATGGTAGATGGTTGATGATGGTAGATGGTTGATGATGGTAGATGGTTGATGGTTGATGATGGTAATTGGTTGATGTTGGTAGATGGTTGATAATGGTAGATGGTTGATGATGGTAGATGGTTGATGATGGTAGAAGGTTGATGATGGTAGATGGTTGATGATGGTTGATGTTAGATGATGGTAGATGGTTGATGATGGTAATTGGTTGATGATGGTAGATGGTTGATGACGGCAGATGGTTGATGATGGTTGATGGTTGATGATGGTAAATTGTTGATGATGGTAAATTGTGATGATGGTAGATGGTTGATGATTTTTGATGGTTGATGATGGCAGATAGTGATGATGGTAGATCGTTGATGATGTTAGATGGTTGATGATTGTAGATGGCTGATGATGGTAGATGGTTGATGATGGTAGATGGTTGATGATGGTAGATGATTGATGGTTGATGATGGTAATTGGTTGATGATGGTAGATGGTGATGATGGTAGATGGTTGATGATATTAGATGGTTGATGATGGTAGATGGTTGATGATGGTACATGGTTGATGATGGTAGATGGTTGATGATGGTAGATGGTTGATGATGGTAGATGGTTGATGATGGTAAATGGTAGATGATGGTTGATGGTTGATGATGGCTGATGGTTGATGATGGCAGATGGTTGATGATGGTAGATGGTTGATGATGGTTGATGGTTGGTGATGGTTGATGGTTGATGATGTTAGATGGTTGATGATGGTAGATGTTGATGATGGTAGATGGTTGATTGTTGATGTTGGTAGATGGTTGATGATATTTGATGGTTGATGATGGTTGATGGTTGATGATATTAGATGGTTGATTATGGTAGATGGTTGATGATGGTTGATGGTTGATGGTTGATGATGTAAGATGGTTGATGATGGTATTTTGTTGTTGAAGGTAGATGGTTGGTGTGGTAGATGGTTGATTGTTGATGTTGGTAGATGGTTGATGATGGTAGATGGTTGATGATGGTATTTTGTTGGTGATGGTTGATAGTTGATGGTTGATGATGGTTGATGATGGTGATGGTTGATGATGGTTGATGGTTGGTGATGGTTGATGGTAGATGATGTTAGATGGTTGATGATAGTAGATGTTGATGATGGTAGATGGTTGATTGCTGATGTTGGTAGATGGTTGATGATGGTAGATGGTTGATGATGGTAGATTGTTGGTGATGGTAGATGGTTGATGATGGTAGATGGTTGATGGTTGATGATGGTAATTGGTTGAGGATGATAGATGGTTGATGATGGTAGATGGTTGATGATGGTAGATGGTTGATGATGGTAGATGGTTGATGATGGTAGATGGTGGATTGTTGATGTTGGTAGATGGTTGATGATGGTAGATGGTTAATGATGGTAGATGGTTGATGATGGTAGATGGTTGATGATGGTAGATGGTCGATGATGGTAGATGGTAGATGATGGTTGATGGTTGATGATGGCTGATGGTTGATGATGGCAGATGGTTGATGATGGTGGATAGTTGATGATGGTTGATGGTTGGTGATGGTTGATGGTTGATGATGTTAGATGGTTGATGATGGTAGATGTTGATGATGGTACATGGTTGATTGTAGATGTTGGTAGATGGTTGATGATGGTAGATGGTTGATGATGGTAGATTGTTGGTGATGGTAGATGGTTGATGGTTGATCATGGTTGATGGTTGATTTTGGTTGATGGTTGATGATGGTAGATGGTTGATGATGGTAGATGGTTGATGATGGTAGATGGTAGATGATGGTTGATGGTTGATGATGGCTGATGGTTGATGATGGCAGATAATTGATGATGGTAGATGGTTGATGATGGTTGATGGTTGGTGATGGTTGATGGTTGATGGTTGATGATGTTAGATGGTTGATGATGGTAGATGTTGATGATGGTAGATGGTTGATTGTTGATGTTGGTAGATGGTTGATGATGGTAGATGGTTGATGATGGTAGATTGTTGGTGATGGTAGATGTTTGATGGTTGATGATGGTTGATGGTTGATGATGGTTGATGGTTGATGATGGTAGATGGTAGATGGTTGATGATGGTATATGTTGATGATGGTAGATGGTAGATTGTTGATGTTGGTAAATGGTTTACGGTGGTAGATGGTTGATGATGGTAGATGGTTGATGATGGTAGATGGTTGATGATGGTTGATGATGGTGGATGGTTGATGATGGTAAATTGTTGATGATGGTAGATGGTAGATGGTTGATGATGGTTGATCGTTGATGATGGTAGATGGTTGATGATGGTAGATGGTTGGTGATGGTAGATGGTTGATGGTTGATTATGGTAGATGGTAGATGGTTGATGATGGTAATTGGTTGATGATGGTAGATGGTTGATGATAGTAGATGGTAGATGGTAGATGGAAGATGGTTGATGGTTGATGGTTGATGGTTGATGGTTGATGGTTGATGGTTGATGGTTGATGATGGTAGATGGTTAATGATGGTCGATGGTTGATGATGGTTGATGGTTGATGATGGTAGATGTTAAATTGTTGATGTTGGTAGATGGTTGATGATGGTACATGGTTGATGACGGTAGATGGTTGATGATGGTAGATGGTTGATGGTTGATGATGGTAGATGGTTGATGGTTGATGATGGTAATTGGTTGATGATGGTAGATTTTTGATAATGGTAGATGGTTGATGATGGTAGATGGTTGATGATGGTAGAGGGTTGATGATGGTAGATGGTTGATGTTTGATGATGGTAGATGGTTGATGATGGTAGATGGTTGATGATGGTTGATGATTGATGATGGTAAATTGTTGATGATGGTAGATGGTTCATGATGGTAGATGGTTGATGATGGTAGATGATGTTAGATGGTTGATGATGGTAGATGGTTGATGATGGCAGATGGTTGATGATGGTAGATCGTTGATGATGGTAGATGGTTGATGATGGTAGATGGTTGATGATGGTAGATGGTTGATGATGGTAGATGGTTGATGATGGTAGATGGTTGATGGTTGATGATGGTAATTGGTTGATGATGGTAGATGGTTGATGATGGTACATGGTTGATGATGGTAGATGGTTGATGATGGTAGATGGAGGATTGTTGATGTTGGTAGATGGTTGATGATGGTACATGGTTGATGATGGTAGATGGTTGATGATGGTAGATGGTTGATGATGGTTGTTGATGGTTGATGATGGTAGATGGTAGATGGTTGATGATGGTTGATGGTTGATGGTTTGTAGATGGTTGATGATGGTAGATGGTTGATGATGGTAGATGGTAGATAGTTGATGTTGGTATATGGTTGATGATGGTACATGGTTGATGATGGTAGATGGTTGATGATGGTAGATGGTTGATGATGGTAGATGGTTGATGATGGTAGATTGTTGATGATGGTTGATGATGGTAGATGGTTTATGGTTGATGATGGTAGATGGTTGATGATGGAAGATGGTTGATGATGGTAGATGGTTGATGATGGTAGATGGTTGATGATGGTTGATGTTTGATGATGGTTGATGATGGTTGATGATGGTTGATGATGGTTGATGTTGATGATGGTACATGGTTGATGATGGTAGATGGTTGATGATGTTAGATGGTTGATGATGGTAGATGGTTGATGATGGTTGATGATGGTAGATGGTTGATGATGGTAGATGCTAGATGGTTGATGATGGTAGATGGTAGATGATGGTAGATGGTTGATGGTTGATGATGGTTGATGATGGTTGATGATGGTTGATGTTGATGATGGTAGATGGTAGATGGTAGATGGTTGATGACGGTTGATGGTTGATGTTGGTAGATGGTTGATGATGGTACATGGTTGATGATGGTAGATGGTTGATGATGTTAGATGGTTGATGATGGTAGATGGTTGATGATGGTTGATGATGGTAGATGGTATATGGCTGATACGGTAGATGGTAGATGGTAGATGGTAGATGGTAGATGGTAGATGGTAGATGGTAGATGGTAGATGGTAGATGGTAGATGGTAGATGGTAGATGGTAGATGGTAGATGGTAGATGGTAGATGGTAGATGGTAGATGGTAGATGGTAGATGGTAGATGGTAGATGGTAGATGGTAGATGGTAGATGGTAGATGGTAGATGGTAGATGGTAGATGGTAGATGGTAGATGGTAGATGGTAGATGGTAGATGGTAGATGGTAGATGGTAGATGGTAGATGGTAGATGGTAGATGGTAGATGGTAGATGGTAGATGGTAGATGGTAGATGGTAGATGGTAGATGGTAGATGGTAGATGGTAGATGGTAGATGGTAGATGGTAGATGGTAGATGGTAGATGGTAGATGGTAGATGGTAGATGGTAGATGGTAGATGGTAGATGGTAGATGGTAGATGGTAGATGGTAGATGGTAGATGGTAGATGGTAGATGGTAGATGGTAGATGGTAGATGGTAGATGGTAGATGGTAGATGGTAGATGGTAGATGGTAGATGGTAGATGGTAGATGGTAGATGGTAGATGGTAGATGGTAGATGGTAGATGGTAGATGGTAGATGGTAGATGGTAGATGGTAGATGGTAGATGGTAGATGGTAGATGGTAGATGGTAGATGGTAGATGGTAGATGGTAGATGGTAGATGGTAGATGGTAGATGGTAGATGGTAGATGGTAGATGGTAGATGGTAGATGGTAGATGGTAGATGGTAGATGGTATGTTTTAAGAGGTATTAAGCGTTTGTATCTCTGAAAAATCCTTGCTATTCCTTTTTATAAACCCAAGAAGTGAATTTGCTTTGGATATTGTACTGATTGAAATTTAATTGCGAATCAAACGTAACGCCTAGGTCTTTAATTTGTTCAAGTGGTAATAAGTGCCTAGCTATGGAGTAAACATAGACTATAGGCCACTTTATGTGAACAAATGATGAAACCTAACATTTCCCTAAGTTCAGTTGCAAGTTATTACAGTTACACCAATCCGTAATTGCGTCTATGCCAACCATTTTTGGTATCGAATGTGTTGGTGAGGTCGTTTCCGACCCTGATGGAGCAGGGAGAAGTCTCCATCGTCTTACTACACAAACGGACGAGTTTGGGCGGTATACCAAAACTAGACATGGCTCTGTATAGTTCTTCTCTCTAAATGCTATCATATGTGCCTTTGAAATCGATTAATAGGTAGTGGGTATCGATTTGGTCTTATTGGGTTTTTTCTAGGATCTGCCGAAGTGTGAAAATATGATCTTTTGCGTTCATATATTATGGCAGATATGATATTGCAGACGTTGAGGATACTTATGCCTCTGTAGTTGGCCTCATTTTCTGTGGATCGGGCAAACGATGCTGAGGTTCCATTATTCAGGCATACTTTCTTTCGACCAGATTTGTCTTATGAGTTTTTGGATGTTACTTACCAAGTCCTTGAGTTTAGATATGGCTATCCTCACTTCATTCAGGTCGGGTGGTTGGCAGTTTTCGCTGTTGTTTTTAATGGTTCCGACTGACAGCGGAATGTTGTTCGTCATCGTCGTTTAGCAGTCTTCCGAATCATAGTCTACCCTCGTTCTACAACAGGGTGAAGCAGGGTTAATGCTGGCAAATTATTTACATATATTTTAACCACTCCGAATTGTCGCTCCTAGTCAAGTGCCGCCCAAGGCCTGTGCCCCCCTTGACCCCACCCCCGCGCTTCGCCACTTCTTGTTTGTTTATGGGATAAATGGAGCTGTGATGCTTTCATCCATCTAGACTTTGTTGATGGCTCGATGTATGCATACTTCCCTTGGAACACCTCAGTATTTGAAAAGTTCTACTGGTAATCCTTCAAAATGATGGCTGCGCCTGCCTATGGTGGATACAGTATCACAAGTATCAACCGATATTGGTGGAGGATGAGAGTACAGCGATGAGTCTTTCACTCAGTCGTTTCTTGTAGAATCTAGAAATTTTTATTAATTAACATGAACTCTCTTTTCCTTCTCCATTCGTAGTTTCTTGTTTGTCTAAATTCAGCTGAATCGAGAAAATGTTCAGAGTCTATGTTTCTTCATTGAATGTATCTACAATCGGGATTTATAACAAAATGCATGACTCGCGTTTATGACCACGTCAGGGCTTTAGTTTCTGGCTATTTCTGTTAATTTGTGGATTCGAGAGAACCTATTGCTACTAACTATTGAGCTAAGGCGACGCCAGTTTGTCAGAAGCCTTTATCTGTTTTTGTAGCATGTATTCTAAGTAATTCTAATTGATCTATTGAATAAGCTCTCCATTCTAAAGTTTGCATTGAATTTCTAATAGTTTACATCGCACTCCGGTAATATTTATCCAGGATCCAATACAATTCCTTGATAGAGCACCCAGTATTGTTGCGTGTACATATATAAGGTGGGCCAAAAGAGATCACCCTATTGGCAGATGCTCTTATTTTTTGTGTCAAATCTGTTTTGACATTTGTGGAAAAGGCAGATGTAGAATACAAGTGAACAAGCCATGGAGCGATACGTTCCCCATGAATGAATAATCGTTTTAGTGTTGGCGCAGCGTGAATTCCGTCGCTGATTCCCCGGCCGTCCGACACCGACGCGACTGCGCAAACATACGGCTGTTTTGCCACCAACCTTGAAGAGTATGGGACCACACGAGACGTTGCCAAGATTGGCCGGCCCCGGAGCGCCCGTTGTTCCAAGAATATTCTCGCTGTTGCCGAAGATGTCGAGCTGTCGCCGAAAACATCGACCAGACGTCGTGCCTCGCAATTAGCGAGGTCGTCCATAAGGTGAATTTTTATTCAAAGACTTGCGCATGTTCCCGTACAAAGTCCAGTCCTCGCATTAGCTGCCGCCAGTCCACCGCCAAACGATGTGGACGAATTTTCGACCAAAATCATAATGAGGCTTATTTCCACCTCAGCGGGTACGTGAACAAGCAAAACTATCGCATTTGGGGCACCGAAAATCCACTTGTAATGCACAAGGACCATTACACCCGCTTAAATTTACTGCTTGGTGCATTGTTCACGCTGGAGGAGTCATCAGCCCATTTTTTTTGGAGAACGCCGGTGGTCAAACGACAACAGGGGACGGTGCGCGCTATAGGGCCATGTTAACCGCGTTTTTCCCGCCGTAATTGGACGAATAAGGACTGGAGGAGATGTGGTTCCAACAGGACGGAGCAACCGCATACACTACGCGAGCCACAACCGATATTAATGAGAGCCAAAGAACATCAGATGACTTCTTTAAGCCCACCTCGTATAAGGTTAACAATATAAAAATTTGCTTCAATGCGGATCACAGGCGGGCGATCACAAATCGCTGAAGAGAGAAAGGACCAGAGTCAGTAGACACTTTTACTTTGCAATCGTAGGCGGTCTTTTGTAAATTGAGTACCGTTTCAATAGAATGGCTAGCGAAGAGCTCCATTGAATTACTGTCAAACAATTTGCTAAATTTTCTCTTTCAGTATCCGGTTTGAGTTTAGCAAATACATATGATGATATAAGATTGTTCCATATAATTATGGACGTAGATAATCTTGAACAGGCACGTAGTTTCATTTCCTTTGACGTTACTAAATGCTAATGAAAATTTTGCTTCTGACTGAAATTTTAAATAACTTACGTATGAGACAAACTTGCTACCCTTTTCGTAGTCATAATACTTTTGCATTCTATTCCGTGTAATCTTCTCAAAGGTCCATCATATTGTGGTACATATTTCTGTAAAGTCAATTCTTTGCTGCACAAAAAGCTTTAACCAAAGTACAAGTCTAGTGCCACTTACAAATCCCCTATTTACACCATCATCCCATCACTTATCTAGAATTAACCAAAACAATGTACACAACCAGCCTTCAACTTATAAAAACAAAATGTCTCTCCCCTTATTCTCCCGAAGAACCGTTTAATTGTGTGTCAATGTTAAAGTCAAACGTTGCCTAAAGCTGAGGAACAAAAATTGAAACAACCAAACAAACAAGCAACAGAAAAAGGACTAAACTATCTCTTAATTAGCAAGTTTGTATCTTCCTCTTTTCGTGAATATCCTTTTTACAAAACCCATCCACCCTTCTTCCCCAATGGCGGTGACTGTATTTCCCTGTCAAGCAGCCACTCTCATTTGTACACCAGACTAATTGGGATGCTAAGCCCTTAACACTGTTTCGCTGGACCTCACAGACATCAGTCACATCTTCATCAACAAATTGACCTTAACCAAATGAATAAATGAGCATCCTTACAACCCCTCATTGGTCATGTTAGGTTATGTTACTAGGTACACTCCCGATTGTCGGAATATACTGTTGCCTGGGATGCCACGTCCAAAGCCCATTTTTATGTCATGTTTATGTGATGGCATCTCGGGGCCGTGGAAACAACCCCGGAACACGAGCTCTGCCCCACCCGACATCCGTTTTCCTGTTCGTCTTCCGAGGAAACACAAGGTGCAGTGTGTTGTTCGCCAACCTCTTTGTCAGCAAGACTGTGAGGCCTGAACATGCAGACTATGAGCGGTGAGGATGGGAAGGCGAGGTTGGTTGCAAGGTAAATTGAAAATTTAACAGAATTAGACAGACGTACTCACCTCAAAGGACGCGAAGACTCCTAGTTAGGCGGATGGCATAAGAGCAGGACTTTTGTATGCTTCATCGTCTGCTATTTCTCCGAATCTGTCTGTGTCTCTTATCCATACTATTTCGCCAGTCATTTGCCTCACGGCCAGTGGGTCTTGAGAAAGGGAAATATTTTCTTTGCAAAGTTTAAATGGTGGCTGCTTATAGCGCCGCACTACAAAATGGGTGTGGTGGGTGGGCAGCAACTGCAAACAAATTACCATCATCAAAAGGATTTCCTCTGTTATTGCTGTTGAGCAACAGTAGTAGTAGAGGCAGCCCAGTGAAAGGACTCCCTGGTAACCTGGTCAGAAATTTCATCGAGAAAAGCATTTTCAAACGAAAAACGGAAACGTGGGTGGTCGAACAAGTGCAGAGGAAGTCTACATGAGTACCTTCGAATGTATATAATCCTTTAATTAAGATTTCTTCCATTCCGTTTCTGTTTTCACTCCGCAGGTTGCGTAGTTTTCTTGTAATTTTATTTCTATTTTTCTGTTGGTCCTTTCACAAAATGATGCAACTACCGGGGGCACATACAAATATATATACGAAGATAGGATACCAAGATGCAATTCGTAAAGTTATTGTCCGTTCGTTGTTCGTCCGCAAACAAGTCATCATTGGCAAAAGGACTATTAACAGGGTACAGGAGTTTCTTTTGTTTTGCCTGTGTGTAATTTTAGCTTTAACTATGTAGGTGGTATCTAGATACATACCTACCTACATATAAATTCGCTGAAAATGACTGTCTGTGTAAATGGAGAGTTCACTTATTTAATTGAGTTTAAATGAGTAAGTGCCATGAACTCTGCTGAACATCGTATATTGAGTGTGTATCGGGAGAGAGGGAAGTCTGGAACATGGAATGTCGATGTCAGGACAGCTTTTTTTTCGAGAATTCGCAATGGTAGCGTATGGGCGGTGGTGTTATGGTTGAGTGGTGATGCTAAAAGGAATTTAATCATTGATAATGGTGCGACATGATTTGGCCAGTCAGTAGGGTGGTGACTGAATATCGAGTTTAAGGATACTTAAATGGGGATTAAGAGTCTGCTTACAAGGAATGTGTCAGGATAGTTCGTGTTAACTTCAGCCATAAAGTGACACTACAGTTTAACAAAAGTAATCGATTTTCCATGTGCAAAATTTGTTAGTGCGTAACACCTACTTCCAAGTAGTAAGAATGGCATAGAATTCTATCAGAATGATAATGACGTCTGTATTCGAAATTTCCTTTTCGTACTGGAAATTTCGAATATAGACGTCATTATCATTCTGATAGAGCCAGCAAATATTTGATACCAGTAAGCGGTTTTTATTTCACTCCATGATCGAATTGAAGATCACGTGGCAAATATGAAAAAAACTCCCAGAGTCATATCGCGAGTGAGGATGTGTTCGTTGAGTTCGCTAAAGTTATGTTCGTTTCTTGTGAATGATTATGCTAGTGACGAAATGAGTTGAATTCATTGTATGGAATGGAGATTTTTATAATTTTAATTTTAGTTTGGCTAGTGGGTCTTAATGATACTGCCATAAAGTAAATTGCATCTCAATGTAATTTTGTGAACATAGTTGGATTACTAAAAAAGAATTTATAAAAGAATACTGGCTTTCCATAACGAAGAAAAAGAAATGCACCGCCTTTGATCCGATTCATAAAAAAACTGTTGGATGAAAGTATACTTGAAGAATTGAAACTCATTATCGTTTACCAGGCCCATGGAATAGAAGAACATCTGAACCAGAGATAAAGGAATGAAGAGATTTGCTTCGTCGTTTGATTTATCTTGAACAAGCAATACAAGAAGGTTCTCATTTGCTCGACAGACCAGTGTAATGTTGGCAGCTTTTTCGGAAACGTTGATAAGGCTCCTTAGTTAATTCCTCGACATACTGCTGGGTAATAATAAAATTGCAAGTAGTATAGAAAACTCTGCAGACTGTTTATTTCATAGAAAGAGGCTGAAAAAACTTTAAATCCAATTATAAAATCGTACTTCGGTAGGCGCTCATAGGTTTTGTCAAATAGCTCGTAAAATCAATCCTTAGCTGTATCACATTTTTCTTCCGTTGGGGCGTGAGCGCATATAAGACTGAGTTTGTTCGGTAGAACAAGGTTTAAAACCAACCCAAATACGTTTTTCACTATTTGAGGTCTCAAAAAATTGTATGTGATTCGGCTTTCGGCTTGTGAGTCGAACATTTAATTCGCATATAACTCTCAAACCCAACAGCTTGCCAATTATCAAAAAGTATCAATTTGCATAGAGATACTAAAACAATGATAAAGCAAAAGGAAGAAGCAAAATATTCGAGACGAAATAACCAGCCGACCACGTCTACAGTAGGACATCCGTTAAGATTCGTAGGTTACTCTTTGGCCCAGAATATAAATGGAATGGTCCTATCAATTCTTTTGTAAAAAAAAAACGACGCTACCATTTGAACCAAAATACAAATCTTGGCATTGTTGGCTCAAAATCAACTCAACAAATCCCTAGATGAAATACAAACAAAATACGCTTTGTAGGTATTTCGCAACGTAATTTTGACAGCCTGTATCAACAAGCTTCAGGCTCTTCGACGCATAACATGCAGTGCACAAATCCTTCGAAGTTATTGCTGTGTGTGATGTAATCGACACGTGAACGCGGCCCTAGCTTACAGCTACAATTTTCCACACGTATGCGATAAAATTTGCCTTCTCACTTTGGGCGATTTAGAGGTTCCCAAGAGTCATGTCCGTTTGGTTAACTTCGACATAATTCGCAGAAAAATAAAATCCAATAGCGAACTCGTATTCACTTGCAGCACTCATATTTAACTTTGAAAGCTAAACTCAACTTCAGGATGAACTTTGTGCAAATAGACATTCGTATCGCAATGCTGCCTAACCTCCTTCCCCTATTCACATCCATTATCATTTCAACACAGTTAAGTGTGTTTACATCGGGCTTACATGTGAAGCAAAGTACACATTTTGGTCAACAAAGAGCGTGCACGACCGAGTAATTTGCCTTAAGGCGTTGTATGGTCGTATCTGGGTATCTGTGATATTTGTGTGTTGCCTTCACCACGCCGTCACTAACTGACTCGTTGATGACTTAAATCCTTGCCTCCATGTTCCATATCTACGGCAATGTGGTCGTATAGACATTCCCAGGGTGTGTTGACTAAAACCGGGATACGGTACACGCGTCGGCAATAACTTTTCTATTTATAATGAATTTCGCAGCTAGCGCGCACGTGTCCTAGATGGCTGCTCCACTGCGGGTGGTTGTTATCCTGTGCAGAGTTAACCGAGATAAAGGTAAACCAACTGTGTGTGCATAGGCTAAAATGTTAGATACGCAGTCAAGCTCGTAGATATTTACCTAGGCAGCTGTGTTTGAACGAGCCAGGGAATGGAACTAGCACACCGACCGGCACGCGGTTAATAATAATTGTTTATGCGTGGAAAATTGTATTTCCTGGTTGTAGAGTGGCCTACATCGTCGGGTTGTGTCGATTGCTTGAAATTATGATGGTGGTTTTAATCGACAATCAAATTGGAATAGACTTTCGCAATATGGCTGGTTTGCGGTGATGCATATGAGCGCACTGACCATTATGGTTGTTCAAAATGATTGCATTTCTTTTATTGCAGTCCATGAGATACTAAATTTTATGCATTTTATGTTGATATTTTGAGACCAATAAATTTAACTCAAGCCAAAATGAAATGCATGCCTCAAAATGAAATATTCACGGCGGCCTTATTATGCAGGTTGTATAAATTGAGGGTTAGGTAAGGTTTGATGCGCTGTTGTCACTCAAGTGAGCCTTCAAACTCACATCGGCTAACTTGGGCTTACTTAGCGATACCGTTCGTTAAAGAATTTGGTACCTGAAAAAACAATTTTGTGTAATACTTATGTAATTTGTGCTGTTCCATCTGCTTCGAAGATATATTTGCTCCATCCCGATTTAAAGCAGAATCGGACAAAGTTTTCTATGGGGATTGTCAGTCAAGTCCGTCAAGTCCTCGTAGAAAAAGCCACCAAGGCGTTTGTTACGACTGTTGCTGATGGCAGGGCAGTTATACAGAAGGTGAGTGATGTCCCCCTCGAGTTCTGGGTCACCCCATTCCCTACATGGTTGTCAGTTAGTTTGATTTTATGGGAGTGCTTACCCAACAGATTATGACCATACGGCTAAAGAAATAGAAGCTCTATTCAGAGCTGTAAGCTTGTTTGATTTGGTACCGCTTATCTCCGGCGGTAGATCTTTGGTGCGTTTGTGTTTTGTCATCTAGTTATTCAGGTCTATCGCGAATAAATTTTCCTGTGAACTTTTTTCTTGTCAGCAATATAAATCCGATAGCTTTCAGGAAAAAATTATTCGCCAGATTGTTCCATTTTGTGTTAACTAGTCATTTTCACCTTTTTAAAAGCAAATGGGTGTCTAACCCTACTATCACATCAGGAGAAGCAACTAAACTAGTCTAGATCGTCAGCTTTCTCATTCTCTGGAATAATTTTTTGGCCTGGGACCCAGATAATTTGGACTTTGTATGCGTCCAAATACTCGTGATTATTTTATGTTGTATAAAAAAAACACAAACTTTTGTGCAACAGGCTCGCTAGTACTCAGGGCCTAGCTTTCTCACAACCATTTATGTGTGCGTGTGTACTTCTTAGATGATGGTGGTACCTCATGTTTTATGCCGATGCTGAACGCGAATTTGAGATAAGCTTTTCTTGACAACTGATACTATTCGGATGATTTATCGGACCATCACGAGTTTATTTAGGTGTTGCCACGGCTGGAGATCGAACCCAGACAACATCGCGCCACTGAGCCCGTCTACTATGTTGTATTCCAGATCTTTAATGGCCGGTTGACTATCTAACTTGGTAGATGGAATATTCTCTTGTGATATGTCCATTACTCCAGACGATTTGGCAGCATAGAGTTTGGCTAGGATTTCTGTTTGGAATACACTGGACGAGTTTGCTTGCCGATGATGGTTAACTCGATTTCATTAGGGAAGACCGCAGAGCCTTCTCCTATTTTCATTTTAGACCCATCAATGTAAATTACTGTTTCAGTCTTAGATGCCACATTGTTTGAAGACCATTCGTCTCTACTTGGTATTCTGATTGAGTAATTAATGTCAAAATCGTGATATCGGATGGTGTAGTCATATGTCACATTCTCGTATACTACTAATTTCAATGTTGTGCTATGACAAAAGGGTTTGAAACATAGGTTACCCGATTCTTTGAGACCTGCTGTGCTTTTCGCTGCTGTGTCATTGATCTGTAGATTAATTGGTGCAAGGCTAAGGATTGTTTCCCAACCTATTGTTGGGCTGGTATGAGTAGGCATGCTATTCTCTGTACCTTTGCTAGTGCAATTATAGCATTTGATAAGACTAGGCATTGGGCTAACAACAGCCGTTTATATGCGTGTATTCGTGACCTTCGAGGGGCCCCAAATCTTACCGTAAATTCTATTGCAGCTATACAGTTCAATGTTTGCTTTCTTTACCCTTCCGTTGATATTAAGATTCCTGTTTAGCTTACTTTCACCAAAAAGTATAGAACTACATAGAGTACGCATCACAGCTAAACATTTTGTAGTCGTTTCGGACGCGGGCGGTTTCGCGCTTTCTTCCTATATTTCCTAGCGATATTTAACGTGAAATACAAAAATTCCTTGAACCAAGTCAATGTTGCTACAGCTTGTATGGTTCTTTAGGTGAATCTTCATCTCCATAGCATGTCAAACCAAAACAGTCGGTTTTCGGAAGAATTGGACCAAGGATTTCTTCACTTCTACTTTTGATACGTAAAATTGTACAGCAAGATTGGGATGATCAGGGTCTTGTAAAGAATATCCTTACTAGTTTAAGTAAGGGCTTTACTACTACATTCCTTCTTAGCCCTAAGAAACGGCGGTTGGTAAGAGTAATTTTCTTTAAATTTCTGACGAGATTTGTTGTCAGAGCTTATGATAGAGCCGTGGAAGACAAAGTCCCTTATTAACTTAATGTTGTATCATTCAAAACCGATGTTGTTCGCCGTTTATCACTTTTCACTTCCCTCACTTACTGATAAACATATTTAGTCCGCATCCTTCGCAACACTAGGAAACCTGACTTTGAAATCACGTTGAGTCCGACCAGTGATAACATCATCATCGATGATTCCTCTGGTGTTGATTTTGGAGTTTTAGACAATTCTCTCAAGAACAATCTTAAAGCAGTCACACGACAATGTATCACCTTGTTCAAATCCTTTTTTTGTATTTTTAACATTTCAGTAAACTCATTTCCGATCCGGATGGGTAATAATCTTTTTCTTTGCTGTTTAGATCTTGCTGTTTAATGTGTCACACAAATAACAACCGACCTCCACCAAAAGCTAGAGACTGGACTTATATCAATTGTTACAGGAAGCACAAAAAATAGCTGGAATAGCTCTAAGGTGGTTTGCCTTTGTAGATCTCGTTTCTTATTAAACAAAAATACAACGACTGCAATATTTTGAAAACTATGTTTCTATACACACAACATAAATTTAGGTACAATTCAAAGTTTTAAGTCACGCATACTATTACAAAAATATCTCATTGCCAATGCAGGTAAGCAGGTAAGGTAAGCATACATCATGAGGACATACCCTTCCTGAATTGGAAAAGCGATTTTTTTTGTTCGGATTGGACTATATGCAAGTGGCCATGTACTTACAAATCCATATATATATGTATAAACTTCAGTATACTTCAGCTCGCATTTATATATAATCTGGTTAAATGAATAAATTCAACCAAATTATCCCTCCCACCGAAGACGAACATTTTATTTCCTGCGCCATTTCGCCAGAACACCCTACTCAAATCCGCACTCCATAAAGGAAACAATAAGACATAAGAGGAAAGATGCACAACTGCAAGACACACACACACACGAGACGCGACATTTGCGAAGCCAATTCAACATGTATGCGAGCACATAAGTTGTGATGCTGCATTTCGTCCTTGTTCTTGTCATCTCCGACATGCATACAGCTGCGGGATAACTACTCACTTTGCGCGATCTACGAGTACACACAACGAGTGCCGAGGGAAACTTCTAAATTGAATCCTTTTTATCCGGTTGTGTGATGGTGAATTGCATTAAAATGGATTCTAAAACTCTGAGTGAAATAATTTTAACCCAAGTGCCCAAGGATATTGAAATTTTCTATCCTACTTGCAAGGGAATCCCTTTTCTTTACACGACACACATGACACACACGACACAACGATTTACTGGCAATGAAGAAACAGCCGCCTGACAAACCCACACGAGCTAAAAGGGAAGACGACGACCCAGTCACAAGTTTTAGTGGTGGAGGAGAAAATCCACATTATCATCTCGTACAGCTACTTGAATCCACCAGCAGGAAAAAAAGGACCCAAGCAAAACCGACCAAAATGTTCTTTCACAAACGACTCTGACAAGCGTATCCACAAAATAAGACTCGAGTAAAACAAACTTTTGGGCAACGTTTTTATTTTCACTCTCGTGGATTTATCTCTTTGAACTGTGTACTGACCCGGGATAGAATTTAAAGGATGCAAGGTGGTGGTATGGTATACAAGAAAGGTGACGATGATAAATGCGCAAAAGGGAAAGAAATCTGAGAATTTTTTCAGCATGATGTTGTCAGGACTGATTTTTTCCCTTTTATTAGTTTTTATACCAAACATTTGCATTAAAATGGACGCTGGGGAATGTCCTCCATGACTTTCGAAACTTTGCCGCGGATATCAAACCATCAAAGTTCAAACTCAAACATGATTGGTACAGATCGAGGATTTGGCACAACTATCCAAACCTACAAATCCTTCACGAACGTTAGTCCTTACAGCTGACACGTTTTGGAAATGCAGCTGAGCATGTGTTTACTACGCGCCTTAGCCAGAAAAGTATTTAGTGTTTAATTTGGAGAAGTAACCGAGCGATTTGAAGCTTCTCGTGCACTCTATCGTTCCTCCATATATGAGAGTTCTCAGAAATGCATATATAAATATACCAAACTTTTGCAAGACTGATCCAGCTTGACGAATCCTACTGGTTTCAAGACTGAAAGCTGTTTTAACGGTGCAGTGAAATAACGTCTGCGGAAATAAGCCCATTGTGCTTTGCATACACAAAACTAAACTTCGTATACACCAAGCTTGAAATGGGGCTTATTTCCATTTCGAAAAGGAAATAAGACCTGTGGGGAATATTTCCTTTTAATTGATAAATATGCCCCATGGAAATTATTTCCGTGGGGGTTATTTCACTGCACCTGTTTTAACACTGATACAACTTGAACAATTCTACAAGATTACTCAAACAAGGAGAAAATAATTTTCTGGACCTGTTTTATAATAACTCCAGCAACACGTAGAGTTCATTGGTTGTGATATTTGCAAACGGCCAACGATTTTGATTTTTTCACGTCTACCTTTATGCTTAACCAACCTTTAAATGAAGTTCGATTTGGAAGGACTGGTAACTAAGTTATCCATTCTTCAACATGGCTAGCTGCAACGCATTAAACCGAAAAGGAGAAGAGTAGGACATGCATATCGAATGGACAGAATTACACCGGCTCCGGCTACACAAAGGATGCTGTTGAGGAAGACCACTGATTATGTGGGTCACACAAGTCACAACGGACCTCCACCAATAGCTAGATACTCGACTTATTGGAAAGAGAGTTCGGTTGAAACCAAGGTTAATTCCGAGCTGTAGCGCTACTACTGTAAGAGAGAATGTATATCTGAGTTACACGGCCCTCCGCACAGAAGCTTTCATTCCAAACTCCTCCAGTAAACCTGAAGAAACGTTTATATACGCTGAAAGATGAGAATGTAAATTCTAGATATTTTAGGTTCTGCTACAGTTTGGGTCTCCAAAGGTTTTCCCTCCTAATATTGCTAACGTCTATTTAATGTCTGTGTCGATACAGGACGTCGCGTTGGTGAGTCTTCTTCTATCGAGCACTCTTAACCTAAACCTAGTCGTGTAGTTTTAAGTTGATGGCACTCACATTATGGAGTGGACTGTGACCCTACTGCTCTAATCTTAATCACATAAGTGCAACTACAGATCGGGCTAAACCTCCCTCTCAATCAACATGCTTCTTCAGCCACCATTAGGAATTGGTTAGAGGTCGTGGTAGACCTTGATAAAGCAGTGAAAAGTTCCTATAGTTATTTTAAAAAGACGGGCAAGTTTGGAAGACCAATGTCTCGCTCTGAATTGTTCTTATCAAAAATGCAGGGCTTAAATAGATGAATCTATGAATCTGCCAATGGGTTGGGATTTGGTCAACATTGAAGCATTCCTAGCCTAATACAGAAAAGGTTGATTGACTTTGTCAAGTATTCGAATATTAGGGCACAGTGAAGAGAATTCCATTTTCTGTAAATCGGGAAAACAATGCTGAGATTTGTATTTTTGTAAGCAATAGCCAGCACTTAAATAACGATACACTAAATCCTAGGTAGAAATACTCTTCGACGGGGTAAATTATAGATATTGCCTGCGGTGATATTAACGATGCAGAGATGAGGAGAAGGATAGTAGGAAATCAGAAAAGACCACCTCGGTGAGTACTTCTACAGTAAAATAAACAATTTGAACAACGTCTCCCTTAAAAATGTATTACCGGGTTTGGTATGACCTAACCGATAGGGTTATATTTGTTTTTGATGCTCAGTTTGCACATGGGGGAATGATATTGGTAAACATATTCTTAACTTAATAGATCGAATCAGAATAGAAACCCGAGTCGATATAGCCATGTCTGTCCGTCCTTAAAATTGAAGGTAGATTGATAAAATTCGGTACACGAACTCCTTGTTGCCCCTAGCAGAGTAAGTGTAAACATTTTCAAAATCCACCCACTGTCACCATTTTTTGGGGAAAAAAATGGGATAAGCCAATTTGAATTTTGGAGAAAGTGTCGTCATTAAAACTGTTTAGCCACTTTCACTTTTTGGGGATGAATTATTCAAGATGGGATTGGGTAGAATGTCAAACGATGTGCAATTGTCATATTTTCCAGACTCATTTGCATATGAAGCTCAACGAAATCTTCCTCAGCAGTTCTAGTCTTCAGTTACAGTGTTCACTTAGGCCAAATTCTTGCCAGCGAACATCTGTCGATATTCTTCGTCGAAAAAATGTTTCTTTGACTGAAGGCCTGGAGAAACTCAGTAAATCAGTTGCAGCTATTGTTGACAGCGCTTCACTGACCTTCGACATTCAATGCTAACAGTTTGAGATTCATTAGAGAGATAATCTAATACATCTATCAACCCATCCAAAAACATTTGGCAATCGTGATTTGCTGTTTCTTGATCCGAGATTCGACATGTTACTATTATTAACGCAGTGAATTCGATTCACCTGAGTAAGGTGTCATATGAGACAGCAGCGAAAAACGCCGCACGCTTCAAGGAAGCGGGTTATCTGAGTGTCAAACCCTTTGGTCGTAGCCCAATACTGAAATTGTTAGCATACGAGAATGGGGTATCTGACTACACCATCCCAAATCACGATTTAGATATTAAATACTCAATCAGAATACCAAGTAGAGATGAATGGCCGTCAAAAACTGTACCCAAGACTGAAATATTAATCTATACCGATGGGTCTAAAATGGAAACAGGATTGGGCTCTGGGGTTTACGGCGATCAAATCGGTTTAACCACATCGCTACAACTAGCAAACGCATGCAGTGTATTCCAAGCAGAGATCCTAGCCATACTCGAAGCTGCCGAATCGGCTAGAGTATTGGACATATCACAATAGGATATCTCCATAAAAGCTCTGGCAACCAACATAATAAAATCACAAGTAGTTGGACGCTGCCGCACAGAGCTAAAGGCTTTATGTTCCCAGAATAAAGTCCCAATTATCAGGGTGATAGGACATAGTAACATCCCAGGAAATGAGAAAGCAGACGAGTTAGCTGGACTAGCTGCATTTCCTTATGTGACAGCAGGCATAGACCCCCACTTCCTTCTAAAGAACAGACAATAACTAGATACATGCAAAGCCGTACAAAATCTAGATGGCAAAACATAAACACTTGTCAGCACACGAAAGACCTTTGGCCGGAAATAAGCGGAAACAAATCAAACAGGCTTAAAGCTCTAAACAGAGATTGAATTTCTATAGCGGTGAGAGTGATAATAGGTCACCAGTTTTTGGGTAAGCACTCCCATATAGTCGGACTAGCTAACTCACACCAACTATGCAGAAAATGCGCCGACCCTGAAAGTCGAAAAGGATATCCCACACCTACTTTGTCACTGTCCCGCGATCAACAATAGCCGCAACAAACTCCTTGGTAGCTTCTACTACGAGGATCTGACTGAGCTAGCAACGAAACCTATAGCGCAGATCGTCCGTTTCTGCTGCAAATCGGGATAGAGCAAACATCTGTTTGAAGAGGATGGAACAACGCAGGTCACAACATAAATATCACACTTACTATAGCTTACACATTATTTTCAGGTACTTTTCTCTCAACAAGGGGTATCGCTATGGGCCCACGTAGGCCTATGCAAGTTTGATGACTCAACTGAGCGTCAACAGTCCATCAAACCTAACCTAATCTAAGGTATCACGCGTGGTTCAATGAAGACTGTGATTTTCGTAAGTGACAGAGACATAAACTTTTGTAATTGGCCTTGAAACCACTTAGGATTATTTTAGCACCACTTAGTATTATTTTAACACCGTATTGTAGTAGCAGGTTTGGCGCTTTTGCCAAGGTTGTAGAAACATCCCTAATTGCCTTCGTTTTCCTTTTTCCTAATTCCATTCTATCTATTTCCTGTAGGGCAGTGATGTCTGCTGTGACGGGCTCAGTGGCGCGATGGTTAGTGCGTTGAACTGCCGTGCAGAAGGTCTGGTTCCGATTTCCAGTCGTAGCAACACCTAAATGATTTTTAACTGGCCCTTCTCTCGTGATGATCTGGCAAATCATCCGAGTAGTATCAATTGTCATGAAAAGCTTATCTCAACTTAGCCGTTCGGATTCGGCATAAAACAGGAGGTCCCGCCATCGTGCTAAGAAATACACATGCACACATGAATGGTTGTGAGAAAAAAGCTAGGCCCGTGGTATTAACGAGCCTTTTGCGCAATAAATTTTTTTTTTTAGTGATGTCTGCAGCTTGGGATATCTGCTGATGCAAACAGCATTATTGCATGGTCAATCATAGAATCCAAAATGACTGTGAGTTTTATATCCATATAGTCCTATCCATACTGGCCAATATTCTAGGTCGTCGAAGTAGTCCAGAACAGGGCATTTGATTTTATAAATTTAACCGCTGCCAATCCGGTTAGGATTTATTTGATATGTTGACCATATGAGAGCCTTCTTCAAAATGTATCCAAAGTTATATTTTCGCCACAAACAATGGGACCGTTATGTTAATGCCGATTTCAAATTTGAGAACCTTCTCATGACAGTTTTATACTCTTTGCCAATCATGTCTATCCACCTTTCTGTCTCCAATACTGTACCGCGTGCACTCTTTAAACTTTTGGCTCTGCTGATCAAATCTGAACTCTTTATGGGACACAAACGGGCAAAAAACTAGTCGTACCTTGTATGTGATATGTCAAGGATTAAGGCCATAAACTGCTGGTGTTTGCTGTGTAGGTTTTTTTTACGCCGTCGAATAAAAAAGAAATTGGCACTAGAGACGTTCTTCAAATTCCGCCACGCAAAGGCATCGCAAGTGCAAAACACACAAAAACACGTTTTCCAAAAGAGACCTCAGAAAAAAGCTCGGCAATAGGTATGCATGGGTACGAATTTGTGTATGTGCCCTTTATGTATGTGCGTCTAGATATGGAATCTGAGATATTTTGCTCATGCGAACCGTAGTGCGCTGTATGTCGCGTTCCCTATATTCATCGTTTCCTCGGCCTCATCGTCGAATTCGTGTGCGTGTAGGTATGTTTGTGAAAAACGAGCTACCCGGGTTGTGCTCCTGTTGTAACAAAAGGCCAAAGGTATCCACATCCTTGCACAACGACGTGTAGGGGAAGGACATGTTATGTTATTCTTGGTATAGTTCACCCTGTACCGTCACTTCGGCCTGAAGGGAAGTCCTTTTCACCGGAGCACACAGGGCATACCAGAGCAGGAGGTGACCTCCGTTTCATGAAACCTACTGCATTATCCGATGACATTGCTACTGAAAAGTCTATATCGCTTGCCTTTTTTTGTTACAGGAACGCGCATAGGTATCAACACCGGGTCCAGCTTCCCAGCACAAGATATAATAATTTCTTATTTAGCAAAACTAACAGACGCTTCCTTCCTGTGAGGATATTAAATTTCTGCAAGGCGATATTTACATGTAATTCCCTCATCCGCCAACTTTCATCTACTTTGGTGCTACGCTGCTACGACTACAACTTTGAAAACTGAGCAGGATCTATGAAGGTTCATGGTATTCATGGTGTTGTGTGTACAAGAAAGTATTGTGCAGGATGCCCAAGGGTGGAAGGAATATCTGGAGGACGAAGTAATCAATGCATTTGTGCATGCATGAATGCATGTATTGTGCAAAAAAAATAAGTCCTCTGCTTTCAAGATGTCGGTGAAGTATTCAACTGCTGCATCCCATCAGACTTTCTCTCTCTCACACAAATACTTCCCCCCACAATACCAATAACAACAACACAGAATACGAATAAAGTCCTGATTTATTCATGCAATTTAAGCTTTTTACTGGAATTTTCGGAAAAGAAAATAATACCGTAATGTTGTTTATGGATGCTAATCTCCGGCAATCAATTGGCATTTGCTTTGGGGATTCCCAATGCATTATTCTCTTCAATAAATTTTTTATTGCAATTGATGGAAATTCCAGGAAATTATTTCCTTGCACTGAAACGCGCTGAGAGACTGAAATGGATGGAGGGGAATGCACACTAGTGGGAGTTTGTGAAGGCACGAGGGTGAATTAATGCGAGTACTCAAGAGAACTTAGATTGAATGTTCCAGTGGAAGTAGGGATTTATAAATGATCGAGCTATTAACTGGTTTTTATACATCAGTGATGATGAAACCACGATGGTTCCTTTGCAGGATTATCCTGTGAGTTCTCTCGTCGTTTATGAGTGATTTGCTGGGAATGTATTAAATCAGGGACGTTTAAAATGTTTTGAACAATTTTCACGCAAATCGTGAATAGCAGATAAACTATGTTTCCATAAATGGCCATAGCCACATATAATCCTTTGACACAGACATAAACAGTGGCTGTTGGAGTTAAGATCTGACTGCCTTGTCCTCCAAGTTAATTAAGGCCTTCCTCTACTGAATGTTCGCAAATGGGCCATGATTTGTTGAAGTATTTTGCACGACCAAGTATTTCTTCATCCGCCTTTGATACGGTCCAGTCTTTAGCAACTTAAAGTAGGACTGGAAATGTATGGGTTTTCTATAATTTTTTTTTAGTAAGGGGTTTTGTTAAAAGTTGTCATCTTAGGCCGTAAAATGAGCGCTTGGGATCATTCGTTTGATATTTGACGAGGTTTAATTGCCAGAATTAAAATCGCTATCACAGGGTTGTTATCGCAGGTGGTTGTGTCTAGATTCCAATCGGATTTTGAATCGCATCTTGGAAAATAGGTTCCCTGAAGATGTGTTAGAGATTCATGGGTATAGCTTGTGGAGCTTGTGGAGCTTGTGGAGCTTATCTGACAGCCAGTTCCTTGGAGATTATTATTTTAAGCCTGATTGATTTTTATTGTATTTTGAAGATATAAGCGAAGCATAATTACGAATCCCATGAAGCCAAATTCACATAAGCTTTACATGAGTTCCCGCTCTGATGGAGGAAAAAGATGATATAGCTAACGACTGCTCCTACGAGCTCGTTGACAAAACTTATGAGGGACTAACGAAGTACGAGGTTCAAACCTTCAAAACAACATGCCTGGAAACGGATTTAGGCTAATTGACTACCGGTTTCCTCACCTTAATATTTTTAACACGAGATCGCAGTCTTCAGAGTAACATACGGTTAAACAAATTGACCACATTCCACGCCACAACAAATGAGATTTACAATGAAAAAAATTAATGTCGAACGACTGCAATCAGTGTGCCAACAAGCCAAAATATCAGTCGCAACTGATATGCTAGAAAACCTTCGTTTGATGAAGAATGCCGACAGATGCTCGCAGTCAAGAACGGGGCCTACAAGGCTATGCTAAGGGTGAAGACGAGAGCTGCTTTTCAGAAGGAAGAGAAGAGAAGAGGAGACTAGAGCTGCCATTGAACTTTATAGGCAAAGAAGAAGGGAACAGCACCGGCTTTTCAGAAAGAATAAAAATGAGGCTCGAACAGAATCCTGTCGAGATGAACAAGGAAATATCGTAAATGAGACGCAGTCGGTGCTGAGGGTATGAAAGAACCACTTCTGCAGACTGTACTGGCAGATCGAACCATTCAATATTGGCAATGACAACTACAACTGCCAACCACAGGACCTGAGGATAGCAATATCTAAACTAAAGCTTAATAAGTCTGCCGAAAATCACCGCCTACCCTCTATCCTTTATAAAGCCGGTGGAGATTACTTGGTAAATAACATCCACCAACTCATAAACCAAATCTAAAAAAAAAAAAAAATTTATGGCGCAACAGGCTCGTTAGTACCCTTAGGGCCTAGCTTTTTTCTCACAACCATTCATGTGTGCGTGTGTACTTCTTAGCACGATGGCGGGACCTCCTGTTTTATACCGAATGCGACCGGCTAAGTTGAGATAAGCTTTTCATGACAATTGATACTACTCGGATGATTTGTCAGATCATCACGAGAGGAGGGCCAGTGAAAAATCATTTAGGTGTTGCTAGGGCTGGGAATCGAACCCAGACCTTCTGCATGGCAGTTCATCGCACTAACCATCGCGCCACTGAGCACGTAAACCAAATCTGGTCGGGTGAAAGTATGCCTGATCATTTGCCCGATCCACATAAAAGTGGACCTTCTTAACAGCATCAACTACAGAGACAGTAAATGAGGCAAGACTTAGTATAGTATGACAGATATAACTTGGAGGTAGTACGGGACTTTGTCTATATCGACTCCGCTATTAACTGTGACAACAACATCTCGTCAGATATTAAACGAAGAATTACTCACGCCAACCGCTGTTTCTTCCGGCTAAGAAGGCAATGCAGTAGTAAGGCCCTCACTCGAACTACTAAGGAGATCCTATATAAGACCCTGATCATCCCAGTCCTGCTCTACGGCGCTAAAGCTTAGGCTAAAGCTAAATCAAAAGCGGATGAAGAAATCCTGATTCTTCGTTTCCGTTGACGGGCTATGGAGACGAAGATTTAATCAATCAGACGTCGGACACAGCAGAGGAAGACAAAATAGCGCCTCCTATGACTTGTCGAAACGGTTAAAAGTTTTCAAAAACTGAAAATGTTTTCGAAAACTCAATTATTTGTTGGGCGTCAAGAAAACTTTTATGTTCTTGTTTTGATCTGCTTTCAGTGGCGGAGCAAGGGTTGGGTGTAGGGGCAAGGTGGGCACAGGCCCCGGGCTGCATTTAGCTGTCATTAATGGAACAGCTAAAATGTCAAATTCGAATTCATATGGCAAAAAAAAGGAGGAGCTATTGTAAAAATGTAAGCAATGGAAACTTTCTTCCAAAAAATGTTCTTATTCGAGTCTGCTATTTATAAAACAATTTTTGGTACATTAATTGCTCTCTATTTGCGGCTCTATTTCTTTCAGAACCTTCTTGGAGTATTCGACAACATATGAATCCGGAACAGAAGTCTTGCATATTCCGCTACCTCAGTTTTTCCCGACGAATCTTTTAGTTGATGTAATTTGCTATATAGTAAGCCCTTTTAAGCAATACGAGAATTGCTATTTTAACATAATTTAACCTATTGAGTTGACCACAAATTAGGCTAATTGAATGCATTTCAAAGGATTTGGAATAATTGTTATTTTTTTGTTTGCTTACAATACAAATGTTAACTACAAACTGTCACAGGAAATTCGGAAATATAGCAAGTTTTCAAACGTAATTCGAAAACTTGGTGAGAACATTTTTTTTGTGAATTTGGAAATGTGATCACTTCAGGTCCAATGAGAACATAGTTCTCGGTCTGAACAAGATGTGATGATAGTCTCATTTTCAATATATTATCCTCAGTCAGTTGTTAGCCCTTCCAATTTTTATACACTATCCCATAGGCGTATATTAGTTTTGTTTTAAACGGTTAAGTATTTTGAAAAAGTGTCTGAATAACACATTAAGACCACCTCAATATCTATAATCCCCCCATACTACGATTTTTCCACGCCCTCCTTTTATGGACGTTTTATGTAAAAATAAGTTTTCTACAGAATTTTGAAAAATTTGACAAAAAAAAGTTCGAATCAAAAACATTGCTAATGTTGATGTGAACATTTCGTCTATAGGACCCAATTACCGATGCCCACGTTTTGAATGCTTTTTGCTAAAAAAAAAACATATGCCGTACCCTATAGAATATGTCGGAGACAAGCGTTGTCTTTTGTCAAAACATTAAATATATTATGACAATGCCACGACCACTTTTTAGGGTTGTTTAATTTGAGGATGGGATTGTTTAGGGTATTCAACGATTTGCACAGCGGTTTGAAAAGTATCCAATTTCAAGTTTACTTGCTAGAAAGTAGTAAGAACAAAAGTTTGCAAATTTTTGAAGAGAAATACCAAGTTTATTGACATACACAATATGTGTAAGTCTAACCGGTTTAAGCCTTAGACACCTTTTTTTTTATTGTGTGAACAAATTTTTTGGGGCGACCCCAACCCACGCTACGCCACTGTCTGCTTTCACTGTTTTGTGTGTTAATTCCATTTTGGATATTCACTGTGTAGCTACCACAAACATGGTCGATTTTAAATTCAAGGAACAGCTAAAATGTCAAATTCGAATTCATATGGCAAAAAAAAGGAGGAGCTATTGTAAAAATGTAAGCAATGGAAACTTTCTTCCAAAAAATGTTCTTATTCGAGTCTGCTATTTATAAAACAATTTTTGGTACATTAATTGCTCTCTATTTGCGGCTCTATTTCTTTCAGAACCTTCTTGGAGTATTCGACAACATATGAATCCGGAACAGAAGTCTTGCATATTCCGCTACCTCAGTTTTTCCCGACGAATCTTTTAGTTGATGTAATTTGCTATATAGTAAGCCCTTTTAAGCAATACGAGAATTGCTATTTTAACATAATTTAACCTATTGAGTTGACCACAAATTAGGCTAATTGAATGCATTTCAAAGGATTTGGAATAATTGTTATTTTTTTGTTTGCTTACAATACAAATGTTAACTACAAACTGTCACAGGAAATTCGGAAATATAGCAAGTTTTCAAACGTAATTCGAAAACTTGGTGAGAACATTTTTTTTGTGAATTTGGAAATGTGATCACTTCAGGTCCAATGAGAACATAGTTCTCGGTCTGAACAAGATGTGATGATAGTCTCATTTTCAATATATTATCCTCAGTCAGTTGTTAGCCCTTCCAATTTTTATACACTATCCCATAGGCGTATATTAGTTTTGTTTTAAACGGTTAAGTATTTTGAAAAAGTGTCTGAATAACACATTAAGACCACCTCAATATCTATAATCCCCCCATACTACGATTTTTCCACGCCCTCCTTTTATGGACGTTTTATGTAAAAATAAGTTTTCTACAGAATTTTGAAAAATTTGACAAAAAAAAGTTCGAATCAAAAACATTGCTAATGTTGATGTGAACATTTCGTCTATAGGACCCAATTACCGATGCCCACGTTTTGAATGCTTTTTGCTAAAAAAAAAACATATGCCGTACCCTATAGAATATGTCGGAGACAAGCGTTGTCTTTTGTCAAAACATTAAATATATTATGACAATGCCACGACCACTTTTTAGGGTTGTTTAATTTGAGGATGGGATTGTTTAGGGTATTCAACGATTTGCACAGCGGTTTGAAAAGTATCCAATTTCAAGTTTACTTGCTAGAAAGTAGTAAGAACAAAAGTTTGCAAATTTTTGAAGAGAAATACCAAGTTTATTGACATACACAATATGTGTAAGTCTAACCGGTTTAAGCCTTAGACACCTTTTTTTTTATTGTGTGAACAAATTTTTTGGGGCGACCCCAACCCACGCTACGCCACTGTCTGCTTTCACTGTTTTGTGTGTTAATTCCATTTTGGATATTCACTGTGTAGCTACCACAAACATGGTCGATTTTAAATTCAAGGTTAGAGCATCAATTTATCTATGTTTACGCTGACAAATATGTGTAGTTCCTAATGGTAGACATAAAAAATCCAATTCCAATTAAAAACCTCAATCGAGTCCACACTTGCGGAAAACATTGACCGTTTACATTTATTCGAAATAAAAAAATGTGCATCACTACAAACAAAAAAACATTTTCTATTTCTAAACTCAATAACACGTCCTGTCCTGATCTCAAAGAGCAAATAAATTGCAATAAACCAACAAAATTTGTCATTTCACTTGACAAATTGTTACTAGTCTTCACAACTACAAAAAAAAAAAACACACACACACCACACCTGTCACTTTTAAACACCGTTTATATTTTTGCTCTTCCTGGCGTAAAACTTTTGTACACGTGTGCAAATCACCGGAATTGAAAATTCAATATTCGCCCCGCACTCATCGATAGAATGGTAGTCTAAAAATCCCCAATCCCAACAAGAACTATCCAACGACTGTATGAACCAATCCCACAGATATTTTGGAAATACAAATTCAATTTGAAAGCTTTACTCACATCTCTGGTGGTGATGAATGCATGCAGGAGCAGTGATGCACACAAGAGGCGATAACAACAAATGGACAGGCAGTCAGGTGCAGGAACCCCTATCGATCGATGATGACACATTGATTTGCTCCTCGAAACCCGCGTGCACCGGAACAGTTCATGCAAAGTTGCAAAAATGTTGATTTCCTCCGTCGTCCTTAAGCGAAGCAACACGAAATGGGAACGCAAAAATCATTGTGAACAGATTTTTTTTTTCGACTGAGATATGGCAGTGGCATGACGACTCTGGAAAGCTGCTACCGTCAACGAATCCTTGTCGATTTGAGTTTTGCTCTGCGTACCGTCACCGCATGTGCGCGACGCTGTTAGAATTTGAAAAACGTCAACTTTCGATGGTAGGTTGACGATGATGATTATGATGCGTGATGATGATGTTCAAGGAGCTAGATCCTAGACTGCCATGGATCCGCAGGAGGAACTGGTATTGGTCGGTGAAATTGTTGGTTGTGACATCAGGATAATTCGAATGAAGGCGACGTGTATCTGAATGGAATTTTCGACGAGATAGTTTGGTTTTGGAATTTTGAAATTCAATTGCGACTCATACAGTGACTGAGTGACTTTTTGAGATGGTTTCCTGGAATTTAGTTTTGTGTGATGTTTAACACGTTGGTAGCAGTACGGTCAGTGGTTTCTCATACAGAGTTGGTGTTCTTTTATTTATTGGTAAGCGTCCCGCTGTGCTGTATTGTCTTGTCAGATGTTTTGAAGGTTGGAATGAGCAAACATCAAAGACAAGAACTCGTGTACTTTGAAAAGAAACCCAGAAAATGTCACGAAATGGTTTCATGCAATTAAGGGCCTTTGAAGAACTATTTTGCATCTCACATATGTATATGTGTTTATTATTTGTTCTAATTGCTTTGAGCATACATATCAGGTAACAGAAAGTCTTTGTTCTTCAATCAATGTCAACTGCACAATGGGTGTCTATTAATATGTGTCAAGTGACATCAGAAAGTAACAGGCCAACAAAAGCCCTTGTCATTCAGGTTGAAGGTTGTGGATTGAGTTAGTTACTCGCTCAAGTGTAAAAACAATTATAAGGCTGTTAAGAGCTGCAAGAAGAATGATTGTAGGAGAACAAACGTTTATGCCTACAATCGAGAATGTAAGAAGCTTTCAGAGGTAGAGTCCCTTCCGATGACCTAAAAACTCTTAAAAACAGACAATACTGACAACCAGAAAATACCATGAAATGAACCAGCCAAAAGAATGATGACGAACCGAGACATTTACTATGGTCCGTGTTGTAGAAAGCAGAATTCTTGAACTATTCAGATGGAGACAAGTTAAGGGCAATAATGAGCATCCGCATCAGGACCAAATTAGTTTGGTAAGATTTGCGTCAAAACCAAACGTTAGTCCTAAACTTCAACCGGAAGATTTGAAAGTACCCAGGGTCTTGCTTTTTCTCACAACCATTCATGTGTGCGTGTATACTTCTTGCAAGATGGCGAGATCTCCTGTCTTAAGCCGAATCCAAATGGCTGAATTGAGATGAGCTTTTTTTTGACAATTACTATTCGGATGATTTATCAAATCATCGTGAGATGATGGTAAGTGCAATCCATTTAGATGTTGCTACTGCTGGAAATCGAATCCAAAACTTCTGCGCGCCAGTTCACTGCACCAAAGTTGAGAAATCTCTTGTTTTTTCTATACTTAGCCAAAGAAAAGGCAGCTTTCTATGCCTTTATATCTTGGGAACGTTGCTTTCTTTAGGTCTAGCGCCTTGGTATTCGGCATTTCTGGATCTTCATTGAGGTACGTCTTCCTTGTCGTCTCGAACTTGAAAGCTGCAATTCAAGGACTCTTATGGCTGGAGAATTAATGTTTTTTTTTCGCTCGATGAGGCCGAGACACCTATCTGTACAGATCAAAAAGTTATTTATTTTATCTTCTTCTCCATTCATCCTTTTTACACACAGGACCAATAATTTGCCGAGTATTTTGCTTGAAAGTGATTAATATTTGTTCCACTTAATTGTTTTTCAACACTCTGTGCAAAAAGTTAGGAGTGGTAGAATTGGGATCCAGTAGATCAAAGTTTTTGAATTTCCAGTCAGGAATTTTGATCCGATTTGTTTCATTAAACCGAAAAAGTATCGACTTCCTAGTATCAGTCTTCTTCGTATCTCCACTTAGGTGTTATTCGTGGAGTTGTTGTCGACTCCGAGCTAAATGGTTTATGGTCGATTTAAGGGGCAGGATGTCACAATGGTACGTGTGCCGATGAATGTGTTGCAAAAAGGCTTCAAACGATTATACTCTATCAGACATTTTGCAGGGATATGCTTCGGTAGTTGGTGCAATACCAGTTTTGCTGGTAATCCATCAGGAAAAACGGAAATATTTGACTTCAACGGTCCATAGGAAGTTTCAAACCTAGCTTCATTGGTGTACGCAAAGTTATAGTTGTGTTAAAAAAAACAGGACCTCTTGTTTATCCACGCCAAATATGAGGACATAAGGACCTACTATTTAACGCCGCCCCGAATCGAACAATTTAAGAAGCTTTCATGTTCTCTTCTTGAACCTGTGTCGGACTTTCCCAAGAAGTGAAACAGTGACTTTTCAGCGATACAGTGTCCCCTATGTATTAACATTATTAGAGGATAGAAATGCAGCAGGGAGTTTCTAAGACAGTTATTCAAACGGCAATCTTCGGCTCACTAAGGCGACCAATGCGACGTGAAGTCTCTTTTTGTGCAAAATTTTGCAGCTTCTTCTCGTTGGAAAGTCGAGCTCTGTGTTTTGCTGCGATGAGAAAATTGTCAGAGTCGACGTTAGCCATTCTGAATGTATGTTAATCCAGGATGAATTATCCGTGCCTCTTATTTCCTAGAAAATAGTCGAGTCGGCTGGTGGTTCGACCATCTAAGGATCCCCAGATTGGTTTATGTTATTCGGAAGAAATTGTCTGTTGTATTTTCGTGAAGGATGTGCTTTCCAACTACACCGCTGACAGAAGACATTTTCATTCCCAATTTTCGGATATGCAAGATTTTCCTAAATCGTAAGAATCGTAAAATTCATCCTTGATGTACTGTACATCCAATAGGGTAAAGGCGTGTGCACATATAGTCTGATGTTTTACAAAACGTTGATCTATGGATTACAGCCAAACCATCAATAACCGCCTTAAAGTCAATTATTCTTGACCTAATTTGGTTCCAGAGAACGAATCCACAGCCTAATTTGTGTAGCTTTTCGTGAAAGCTGTAATTAATTTCTCATCTTTTTCTTTTTTGCTGTCCCGATCCTGTCTTCATTTTTCCTGAATCTGAACAATGTCTGCAATATTCGAACACAGATTCAAGTTTTTGTGTAGGACCCATCCTGTACAGCATTATTTCCGAGTGGATACTTGTAAGCCGTTGGCCGTATTCGCTCCAGGTCTGTTTTTTTGAGATGATCCGGATGAGGTAGCCACTCTCATAACTCGCGTACTTGAGAAGGCAAAATCGTAGAGGGCCATTTCTATTTTTTTAGATTTTCCTATTATTTCGGCTCATCCGCCATTTCTGTTCAAACTGCCTGCCCAATCTTTCAAATTTTTAGATGACCAGTTTTCCGAATATGTCAGAGCAACTCATGTTAGTTTTTCACTTTGTCGATATTCACAAGATTGTAGACAACACAGGTAATGTAAGCATGCTTTATGTGAACACCTATCCTTTACGGCTCTTATCTGGGCCTACCCACAACATCAGAGAGAAGGAAAAGCTCTGGCCATCGCCCCAGGATTGTACAAGTACTCCCCTGGTGCAAATTGGTAGTAATTTTAAGCCATGACCACTCCACTTAGCTAAGGAGACTTATCTAATGGCTCTTGTAGTCTTAGGGTCTTAGAATGTTAACAGACACCTAGAGCACCAAAGAATTCCCGCGACTTTGGGATAAACACAACCGCCACGATACTCCCACAAGGAGGCCTACCTCTTCAACAGGCTGAATCAGGCAGACTGGTGTCAGATCAACATCAGAAAACCTGACATGACTCAGGGGCTCCTGTTACCCGTGGTACCAGAATAGTACTTCCAGATGGACTCCTTATAGCCCGAGGCCTGGCAACCTCAATATTTTCTGAGTCCAGATAATAGTCGAAGCAGGAAGCCAGTGATTAGACTGACAAAACGGCCTAAAGAAGAGAAAATATAAGGAATAGCTGAAAAGAAAGAATATTTTGAAAGAGAGAAAGGAGGGATGAAAAGAAATTAGTAAAATAAAACAGGGAGAGACAAAAAAATAGTAGCGGAAAATAAAAGAAATGAGGGAAATCAACTGAAACTACCTAACCTACTAGCTTCTGTCGTAATCAAAAAACTGCGCCAGAGAAGACTGCAAAGCTTTCAGTCGTTTCCCTTCTGAAAAAGAACCGACCGAAAGCCCATGCGTTATCGAAACGATCCATGCCCATTGCTGGGATGTCCCTGAGATGAGAGATGAGGGTACCGTGGGGACTCGGCTGAAACACACTCCTCTCTACTCGCTCCACATCCGCATTCCGCTGTTTCAGACAAGGTCCTTTTATGCAAAAATGCATTAAAAGAGCCGTATGTAGTCAGTAGAAAGTCCATGTGAAGAGAGAGTCCCAGATTGATTCTATCGCTATCCAACCTACCATCAGGAAGGAACTCGAAAGTTACCCTACCCTTAACACTATAAGACCATCATGATTGCCATCGTGAGAATGTAGACCCCACAGTTTAGCCTAACTTTAGTTCTAATAATTTGCTGCTTTCTTTGAAAATTAAAAGTTGCATAGTTTCAGGACAGGATACGCACACCCAATCTTCGCACAGGGTACTAGACATCCCGCGTTGGCAACTGGGAGGCTAAAACTAGGAATTGATGGGCAGAGAGAAACGCTTCTTTTTTTCATATTTTGACCACCAAGGGTAGTAATCCGAATAATGGCTAAGATCCAGATTCACTTCGGACTCTAGCGCCTCTACAACACATTAACACAGCAACATCCACGCCAATGTAAGGCCTGGTTTTTCAGTTCGAGATCATCATAGTTTTGGGATGATCTATAGTTTAGTTAACTCGAGAAAAAAGTTTTTCAGTCAATTTGGTTCCACAGATAACTTCGAGTTAAATCATCAGATGTTTTTGATAGATGATAACTAAAATACCAACCAAACAATTATTTTCAATTCCATTTGTGTGGACATTTTATCAAATCAAACTAAAAACGTGTTCGATATATTTAAATTCAGATCCTAGCGACTCGAAACTGTTTAAATATTGATTTTGACTGTTTTACAAAGAAAAAGACTTGTAAGATCTTGACAAAAGCAATTTCATTTGTATCGGAAAAAAAACCAAACAGCTGATAGCTGAGCTATTGATGATTCTATACATTTCGATAACTTTTTGACAGTAAAATCGATTAATCTTGAGTTCTTCCACACTTAATCCTGCACTGAAAAACTGCTTAATGAGTTAACTCTGGATTAAATTTATTCCGGTGTTAGCTAACTCTGGGTTAACTCAGTGTTAACTCAGCACTTAAAAACGAGGCCTTAGATTTCCTAAAATAAACGTCGGTGTCGATGTCGATGTTGGTAATGTGATTCTGCCGATTCAAAAACGGGCAATGAAATCGTTGGTCATTAAGACTGTCTAGATGTAATTTTTCCTTCAGTCGTCTTTAACGATAAGGGTTGCAAATTTATAAGGGACACTCCCGTGACATTTTTTTTTACTGCCCCAAGAAAATCTCTTCTAATTATCCTCTGATAATTCTTTTGCAAAAAGTATGATTAAAATTGGTCCAAATTAAATGAGCATGTCAGCCCTAAGGGGAAACTGCAGCTCGCACAAAAATTAACCTCGTCTGGATAATTCGCTGCAAGCGTTTCACTCTCCAAAGAACCAGTAACCGTTCAAAAACAACACATCGTCACACCTCTACCGTCTTTGATTTATGATCCGTTTAACCTTTGCCTGACTTCAAAGAACTTTCCCCCCCCCTAAACCTTAATAAAGAACCCGACAGCACCTCAGATAATTACAAACATATTATCCTATCCCCTGAATAAAAACAAAAACCAATTAAAATGAGTTTTCGTAATATGCTCAAGTCGCTTAAAATGCCTTAATTAGCTGCAACAGAAATACAGTTGTTGCCACTACCTCTCTCACTCTGGATGAAGCGAAAATCCCCAAGCAATTTTAAAACCATAAACAAGTGGCCAAACAGACACACGTTCATGGCGTATTTTTGCTCACTTATCCTTTTTTTCTGTCAAAACAAACAACAACAGGATGAACAGGAAAAAAAAACCTCATCACACATCCTAGTCAAACACGTACTTATCTATGTAAAAATTACTCCCTCTTCCTTTTGAAATGATGGGGCGCGCGCAACATTGTTCTTGCGGCAAAAATGGCAAAAAGGATGTAATTACAAATGCTTAAGTAGAAACTCCACCGAGCATAATTTTCCTTGCTCCTTAGGTTTCTTTTTTGCTGGTGTGCTTCTTGACGTGTGTTTCTTTTCGCTCTGCATTCAGGAGGAAAAAAATGTAATTAAGAAGTCCTCATCATTAAGTATGAGTGAATGTTTGTATATGTGCACGGCCATGGGTGGTGGGCTTACATGTCTTTGCATGGGTGTCTTATGTATTTTTAACTTTTGAAAAACTTGTTTCATTGAGACCGCCGAAAAAAAACGAGTACTTCTTCCTTGAAAGGAGCAAACAAAAACAACATCTATGTGATGATAAGGACGACGCAGATGATGCGATGACGACGACGACGACGCTACGCGACGATGTGGGCTGCTAGGAACTACAAGACAACACACAAACACAAGCTCATTAAAAGTTGAACATTAAGGTTATATGCTTGGGATAAGCATTAATTGGTGCACACAGCGTGTAAGAGTTAGAGCCAGCTTCTTCCGGTTCTTTTTTCGTTGGACCTGTGTAAAATGGAAAGTTGTATCTTCCGATATTCCAAGGGAAAACGACTTCACAATGAAGTGGAATTCCATCTCATGTTACATGGAGCGACCCTATCCCTGTTAACTTTTAGCGGTTAATTACATAAGTTAATTCAATATTTAAGGTGGTTAATTAAGTAAGCTCCTTGGCCTGTGAGGTGGAAAATTACGTTTCGTTTTTTTTCCGACTTCCAAAAGGTTCCTGACGATTAGCTGGCGATGAATAGCCGTTTTATTATTTTAAGACGTAGGAACTATATAAAGCGGTAGGCCATCGAGATATTTATGGATTGGAAAATTTCAAATGAAATTTAGACAGTGATGTCTCGAAATGTGGTATGCATTCGAAATCATTTAACACTCAAACATGTTTGGCGAGGATAATATGTTGGCATCACTGGTTCTACAGATGGGCGCTGGCTTATTTATCTTCAACTGTTATCGAAGGAATAACTGCGACTTTTAACTAAAAAATAAATGAAAAAACAAATTTTTGGCGTTAGTACCCAGGGCCGAGCTTTCTCACAACCATTCATGTGTACTTCTTGCACGATGGTGGAACCTCCTGTTTTATGCCGAATTTGAGATTAGTTTCCATGACAACTGATACGACTCGGATGATTTGTCAGATCATCATGAGAGGAAGGCCAGTAAAAAATAATTAAGGTGTTGCTACGGCTGGGAATCGAACCAGATCTTTGCGCGGCAGTTCATCACACTTACCATCGCGCCACTGAGCCCGTCTTTTTACCCAATTGCAGATAATTTCTGCGAGTTAAAGTGTTTGATTTATTTGGCTTCTATTTCGAAAATATTTAGTTGCATATTTCATGCATTAAATGTAACAACGGTAGCTACTGAAAATGTTATTCCCTTATTTATGTTTTTTAAGTGGCACTACAGCTTGGAATAAACCTGGGCCTCAACCAACATGGCACTCCAATTAACTGCCTCGAGTTGCGCACTCCAAGTTGATTTAGGGCGGTTTCTTCTTGTTCGCGCCGCATAGGGCAAGGTCTTCCTCTACTGCGTTCGACGTCAGGCCGGGAATCGTAGACTCTTGGAGCCGGAGTATTGGAGCTCATTCGTTCTACATGTCCTAGCCATACTAAACGTCCAATGCGGAGTTTTTTTTTTGACTAGGGGCATGTCACTGTACAGCACCTATAGTTGTTTGTTTGAATCTTTGTACCCATAGCACGACAACGCAACCGGGACCGAAGATTTTTCAAAGAATTTTCCTGTCAAATCGATCACGGAATTCCTCATTCAGTTTTGACTCGGTCTATTCTTCAGCACCGTAAGGTAGGACGGGATGATCAGGGGCTAATATATGATCTTCTAGTTCGAGTAAGGGCCTTGTTACTGAACCGCCTTAGCACGAACAAACAGCGGTTGGCAAGAGTTGTTCTTCGTTAAATTTCCAACGATGTGGTTAGAGTTAGTCCTGTAATACATCAAAGTTATATCTGTCAATGGTGATGTTCCGTCGATGGTGTGTGTTCTTTCGTGTTGATAGCATACACTTAGCCTTACTCTCATATGCTGCTAAGACCCATTTTCGTAGCTTCCATCTCTATACTAGCAAACTTTGCACAATCCTCTCAGGAATAAAATTGCAGAAGTCACATGACAGCGCATCGCCTTGCGTATATCCTTTTTTGGCATCGAATGTGTCGGTGAGGTCGTTTTCGACCCTAATTGAGCAGCGAGAATTCTCCATCGTCCATCCAAAAATTTAATGGGTTGTGGACTTTCCTGCCTTAAAACCACACTGATGAGGGCCGATCAGGTTGGTAGTAAATGGTTTCAGGCGTTCACACATTACGGCAGACAGGATCCTGTACGCGATGTTGAGAAGACTTATACCTCTGTAGTTGGCGCAGTTTAGAGGGTCTCCCTCTTTGTGGATCGGAAAAATTATGCTGAGGTTCCATTGTTCAGGCATACTTTCTTCCGACCAGATTTGTGTTATGAGTTGGTGGATGTTTCTTACCAAGTCATCTCCGCCGGCTTTATAAAGCTCGGCTGGAAGGCCGTCATTTCCGGCAGCCTTATTAAGCTTGAGTTTAAATATTGCTATCCTCACTTCACTCAGGTCGGGTGGTTGGCAATTTTCGCTGTCGATGCCAATATTCTGCCTGAGAGCCGAATGTTTTTCGTTATCGCCGTTGAACATACCCATATCCTCAGGGTCAACTGTGTCTCAACTACGATTATTCCTTGTTCATCTCCACAGGATTCTGTTCGAGCCTTGTATCCTTGGCTTTGGCGTTTTACACTTTGGTAAAACTTGCGAACATCTTTGCTGGAGTGGCACCTCTCTATATCCTCAATCGCGCACTTTTCTTACTCTTTTTTCTTTTTTCTAAAAAGCCGGTTTTCTTCCCCTTATTCTCTGCCTATAGAGCTCAATGGCAGCTCTCATCTTCACCTGCAGCTTAGCCTTGTAGGCCTCGTTCTTGGCTGCGATCATATGTCTGCATTCCTCATCAAACCAGGGGTTTTTGCTGGTGGGCGCGAGAAACCTAGTACATCAGGTGCGGCTGATCTAAAGTCTTGTTGGCATCGTTGCCATTGTTCTTCGACATTCGATGCTGATGGTATGGTGTTAATAGATAGGTGAAGGGATACGCGTTGCGCGAAGGTCTTGGATGTCTCTTGCGATCGAAGTCTTCGGGCATTGAATTTTTTTCAGAGTATTTCTGGATTGTTGTGGCGTGTTGGATATCCGCATTCTTACCTTGGCTGTAACAAGGTAGTAGTCCGAGTCGATGCTAGCTCCTCGGAATGTTCGGACATCCAAAATACTGGATGTGCACCTCTTGTCTGTCGCAATGTGATCAATTTGGTTGACCGTTCGTTGATCTTGAGAGCGCCATGTCCCCTTATGGATATCGACGTGAGGAAACTGTTTGCTGGCTATAGTGGCATTCCGTTCCTTAGCGAAGTCAATTAGCCTAAGTCCGTTACCAGACGTTTTTGCCTCTCCTGTTTAATGTTCTCACATTCCAGGTGCAGATACGACAATAAAATCAGTCCTTTCCGAGGCTATTGGCTGCTTCGTTACCGTTAGTTTTTTCCATGATTGGGTAGTTAACCCAAAGCACAACTTCCAACCTGGAGGGCCAGTTCCAATTTATTAGATACCCCTAGGTCACGGGGCCATCAGTATCCACTACGGGATTGAGAATTGAGAATGTTCAAAATTAAATTATGTCGTTTTATTTGAACAATATTGGATAAGATTTTTTCACCACCCAGTAAAACTTCAACCTTAGAAGATTGACTTCTTCCTTCCCAGGCATACTATTCCTCTCATCGGCATTGCGATTCCCGATTCCTTCCTCTGTTTCTATGTTGACTTTTCACTTCTGATGATATTTATCCCAAAGCACAACAATATGTCATCCCCCCTGCACTAAGGACTAATCTCCCAACGTTCTTCGCATGCCAAATCACTCACTTCTGAGGCTTTTCAAGCAGATCGTACACCCCTCCGAGGTAAATTAATCGATTTCACTAACAAATTTCGCTGATTTCGTCCTTTCTTCTTATTTCTGCAGACAATTTCTACTTTGTATGGACCAAATGAACGATTCCCATCACGTCTGATAATTCAAATTAACACTCAGCGTACGTGACATGGTTAAGTGCTGAGGATTTTAAATTTGTGAAACCCTTGCGACAGCCCACAAACAACTCGTACCTCTAATATGAATTCAATACTGTGCCGTGCTTGGTTAGTCCTTCCTAATTGCCTATTCTTTTACGTTTTTCCAACGTCACTCATCGGTATTTCTGGGTGTGTACTTATGCTGGGTTGTTTCGCCTAGATTTAGGACACGAAATGCTACCCCCAAATACAGGACGCAAACTATGTACACGCAAGCGAATAATATTTAAATTGTCTCGAAAGTTTTTGTCCCCCAAAAGGATCCTCCCTCAGTCACTTTGGTGTTGGCAAGCAGCTTACAGTTGTTTTCGATTTCGAATGTTCACAAGATTGCCAGCCCAAATTGAATTAGAATGGTGCAATAAGGATGAGATCCTTCAGCGCGCGCTGGAAGAGAGATATGAAGCTTACTCTTGCAGATGTTCTCCGGTTTGATTTGGAATCTGATTTTTACGGTCAATTACGTTAACTTAATTCGGTTCCGAATTATCCACAGGCTCTTTGAATGTTGGCAAAGAAAGGATTTTTAGTCGCTCGAAGAACTCGTTTCGGACGCCCTTTTGCATCATATACCATTTGGGGACTCCAGAGCTGAGAGTTCGAGAATGTAATGAATGTTTTCTGGTTTGGAACACTTAAGAAACATTCTGCGATAGACAAATTAGATTTCTGTCCAGAAAGGGTTTTTTGTGCACAGCAGGGTGAAGGGTGTGTAAACTTTAATTAAGGACTTGAGACTTTAATTCAAACGAAGGATGAAATGGAAATGGTATGAAGAGTTTTGGCTATGCATATAGTGAAATTAATTTTTTTTGGTTTTTTTTTGTTTCTTGCGAGAGGTTAGGTTTCGGAATTTAATTTCCCAGGGTAGTGATGATTTCATTTGGGAGGTTGGTGGTGATGGTGATGCTGATGATTGCATTGAAGGGTGGATTGCAAATGTCACACTTAACAAATGGCAGCACTATTATTTTCTCTTTAAATTGATGTCCTGATGGATGCTGATGGGTGTGGTGTTGTGTCTGAATTCTTGTAATTAAATTTATAGGGTGTTGAAATTTTCAATAAGGACAAACAATTTTATATTAAATTGAAACCCATAACGATTGAGATAACGGACTAGAAATAAGGTATTACCTAGTAGTTTAAGTACGTTTGTGATGTATATTTGATCTTGATCGCGTTTATATGACCACTTCGAGCATATTTGAGACGATCGATCTGGAGTCAATTACGCACCACTCATTCACATATATCAGCTGGTAAATTGACAATTTCGCATTCGGTATTGTTCCTGAGCCCCTCTGATGCTGTTAGCTTGTTAGCATAAGCGAATAATTTTACTTACTAACTTTGCTTAACGCGCTCCTGACATATTGAGGATGTCCCTCTGAGAAAAAGCAGCCTTCACCCTTTCGACTGTTGAATTCTCATAAATTCTTCCACGACGACATGATGGGGACGACCAACGATGTCGATATCATTTGCTTATCCCAGTAACTGGTTGTTCAAAATAGTGCCTTTGATGTTGATACCATCCTCACGTTTTATCTGCTCCAGCACTTGTCTATATGTCGGAATCCGGTACAGAGCTGCCTTCTAACTGAATATCGGATTGCGTGCCTTCAAATATAAGGCAATACAGAAGGTATCAGCTTTAGTTCCGAATTCCGAATTCCGTCATCGTTATATAGCTCTAGATCTCTAGGCAACATATTCTATCACACAATGAAGAGATGGTGCACAATGAAGACTGGCAATTCGTTACTATTTTCCAGGATTTGCCTAAGTATGAAATTTGTTTCTCTCTACTTCCTGACAATTCCCTTTATTTCTTCGAAGCCAGCTGACAGTTGTTTGACTTTGTTGTAGAATGAACGGATGTTCATATCGCGAGCAGTGATTCTGCGTGTTTTTTTGTTTTTCCTACGCAGGATTTCATTCTCTTCCCTTCTGCTGGATATTAAGTCTTGTAGGGTGTCACGGATTTCGCATTGTAGCGTCTTCATATGTGTTTCTGCAGTCATCACTTTTTGGTATTTGCAAATATTGTTATACCACGGACATATTTTAAGGTGCAGCTGGTATAGAATTTGGTGGATTCGGGTACATTTCGATAATATTGCGATAACAAATACAAATTTTTGTTGCAACAGACTCGTAAGTCCCCAGGGCCGAGCTTTCTCACAGCCCTTCATGTGAGCGTCTGTACTTCGTTCACGATCGCGGGAGCTCCTGTCTTATCCCGACTCCGAACGGCGAAGTTGAGAAAAGCAATTCTTGACAATTGACAGATCATCATGAGAGGAGGGCCAGTGAAGAATCATTTTAGGTGTTGCTATGGCATGGAATCGAACCTAGTCCTTCTGCTGCAGTTCATTGAACTATCGATTGCGCCACTCAGCAGGTCATGATATCTACTGCGAGTGTTAATATTTGTGATGGACGGTACAACGGGAATCACTCAGTCATTTGTTTCTTGTCGACTCAGCGATAACTTTTTCAACACCAAACGTAGATTTTTTTAAAGTTGGACTGTCCAGCTCTGAAATCGGCTGCGGCTAGAAAATGGTCAAAGTCGACGTTTTTTCCTTTGAAAGTATATGCACATACAGGATACGTGCCTAGTATCCATGAGCATATATGATCGAATGGGCTTGCAGTTTGATCAACCGGGGGTCGCTTAACAAAACAAAAACATAAATCTACTGATCATACTATTACGTGCAGTCTTATCGGTAGGAAGGTGTGCGTATATAAGGCCGTTGTTGCAAAGCGTTGATCTTATATCGATCACAGCCAGGCAATCACTAATATGCTCAAAGTCAATTTCAAATGAATCGGCATTCTAATTTGTCCAGCACTTGGTTGGAGCTGTAAGGAATGTCACGTTTTTTTTGCATTCCTGGCTCAGTCCATCGTAATTCCTGAAAAAAACCTCAATGATTGTCTCTTTCGGGTCTTAAGCCACGGATGCCGCGCTAAGTATATCAACGGAGTTACTGCAACCCTGTAGATCTAGTTAAAATTCTATCTTCCTGCTTAGGAAAGATTGGCAAACACTCCAAAACAAATGAGATAGCATGTGGCAAGCAAAGGGTATATATAGGTGATTATGATTGCCATGGTCGGGAGGGTTGTGAACAAATTTTTCGCACTCGTCACAACAGCTGGACATGATTTTTGTTGTGTTTCGATAAGATGGAACTAGTTGGGCAGCAGTCCTTCAACAGAAGGTCTACGCAAATGGCAGTTAGCAGTTCAATTATCAGTTTTCAATTCTTTGGGGATCTTCATAATTGCGTTTAAAAAAAGATCAACCATTACTCGGATGAACGAATAACTTTACACTGCCCTTCAAAGGATACCTATAAATAAATATGTTCGATTTAATTTACATCTCCCTGCTGAACCACTTTAGTGTTCGCATTACTTTTCAATATCGCGAAACGTGATATTGCAAAATTGCGCGTAAAATAATTATTCAACAGTGCACTTGTAGCTTTAAAAGAGGTTTCCTCCCTCCCATCGGCTGTATCCGTATATATCTGACGTATGCGTAATATTTCAATGAAAAAAATTCCAATATACTACTTACTGTCACGTATAACTATTCCGTGAACTGTGAGTATAAATACTCGTATCTGAATAATTTGTATCTCACAAAGTGAACGAATACTTTCACCCCCGGCATCCACCTCCACCTCGCATTGGATAATACTCTCGTGATATTGATCCATGCGACCGATGAACACAAAAACCTTTAGCTCTGTCGGATCTGTCTTCGTCCTTATAGTGATGTCCTTTTTTACTTTCGACATTCTTTTTCCACTTTGGCTTTTTGTGCGAATTCTGTTGTTATTTGTGTCTATTTTTGTGTGCCGGGAGGAAGGGTGGGTGTAAAAGAGCAAACATACAACTTGAACTCCTGTCAGAAGGAAGTAATCATGGCATAGAGGGCCATCAAAAGCATTTCGAAAACGTATCGAACGTGATTTCGTTCTTGTCGTTCCGTTGTCGTGGTTCATTTTTCGTCCTTTTGCATTTTTACTGAGCTCTTGTTTTTTTTTTCTGGGCTCCTTTCATTGTTTAGAGTCCTATTTTTTGTTGTTGTTGTTTCGAAGTCATGTAGCAAGTCGTTTGAATCACATTCTGACCTCTCTCGTAGCAAATAATAGTTGCCGTCTGTATGCTGGTGGTGGTGGTGGGCTGGATTGGATGATATACACGAAGCACCGTTATGATCCTATGAATGTTTTTGGCTTTTTAGAGTCACACCCCCGTGCTACGAGCACAGCCAACTCTAATGCATTTTTAATAACACTTGAACTTTTGTACATGTCATGCTAACAGAAAATTTGGTGTTTGGTGCCCACCCAATACACAACAACGGGAGAGTGCGGTAAGGACATATTATTGCTTAGAGATTGAGGGGATATCCTATCGCTGAGGAGGTTTTTCTTTTTGCCATGCTCGTGGTAAAAGGAAATTCCCATATCGGTGATAATGACAACCTTCACCCTGATGCATTAGAAAATCGACAGAAAGGACGTTGGGATTTAAAATTGAAGAAACATCACGAAGTGCTGAAGCATTTGGTCTTTGCACACGCGGACCGAATCCTGCTTCGTCTTCAATTGTTAATTTGCTTCACCGACACGTTGTGTAACGCAAGTTGTGACGAAGGGAGTTCTTTTTTTTTTTTGCAAATGTATGTGTGAACACGAACAAGAGAGGAAATGATTTAAAATTGTGTGACAATTGTGAAACGGTAGTGAGCTGGGATTCTCTAGGAATTATGGAAGGTATGGTGTTCAACACGTTAACATGTCCTCGATGCTTGGTGGTGGCATTCTAAGATTAGAAAATTGCCACAAGATGGTGTTGGGACAAAGGATTCATGTGTTCTATTGTGTTCGAAATATTTTTTGTGTACGTGATTTTAACCCAAAGGATACAAACGTTCCACATCCAATAAGCGATGATTCACATTCCTTTCGGCTATGGTTGTGTACCACAAACATCAGATTTAAGTTTCGGTATAGCATTCAGGACACAAGTCGAATATAATCAATTTTCTGTAAATTGATTTCTAGCTGTTTTGAGGGGTAACAACTGTCTCCTTGGTATGGGATTGCGTATGCTATGAGGAAGAAAATAAAATTTTTAAATTGGAAAAGAAAGTGAGGGACGTGTTGGAGTTTTTTTTAAAGCGCTGGGGCATTGTTGAAGATTTGTAATGCTCTTGGTAAACACGGACGTGGGGAGGATGGGCGACGATTGAAAGCGCGGATAACGTTATGATGTTCTATCCTTTCGTGAATGGATATGTGAGTAGTTTCACAAATTTCCGCAACGTAAGCACAATTAAATATAATCGATAACCATTTCAACCCACCAATACTACGTTGCAAGTATCGGGTTTATTCAAATCAAAAAATAAAAAAAATTTGGCACGGTGAGCAGCTAGATAGAGACTATTTAGATCCATTTTAGGATCACCGTTTTCAATAAGCTTTTAACAAATAGCATAATACAAACAGTCTCAGGGGTAATGCAATATCTCCTCGTAATCGTCTTCAAGTTTTTATCGACCATAAAATGTGACTAACAACTTCAGCATAATAGGTGGCGTATACGTAACTTTTTTTTGTGTACGATGCAAATTAAGTCAAAAGTCATTAACCGATGTTTTGTCAGATCAGTGAAAAATCATTTTTGGTGTTGCTATGGCTGGGAATCGAACCCAGACCTTCTGCGCGGTTGTTCATAGCACTAACCGTTGTAAAAATGAGCCCGTTAATAAGCATAATGATCATTTAAAATAGAACGGTTATACCCTCATCCGGATGGTTAAGGAAAGTAAGGATGGTTTCAAAATGGGAGAATGATTTCAAGAGATTTCAAGTTTTTATCGACCTTAAAATGTGACTACCAACTTCATCATATTAGGTGGCGTATACGTGACTTTTCTTTGTACGATGCAAATTAAGTCAAAAGTCATTAACCGATTTTGCTTTTTATCCTCTTCATTGTGTCGAAAGACTAATCCTTCTACAAAATTCCGATTTAATTCGAGTTAGTCTTGCATTTGGTCTAAAATATTTGAAAAAAACTCAGGCTTAAGCCGTGGATTTATTTGTCACATCAATAGAATATTGCTATTGATTTGGCAAAAATTATGTCGGATTGACCAAATTATGGACAAAAACCTGTAATGCCTGAAAACTGTCAACTTCAGATTTTTATTATTACTGACACTTACTGCGGTTCTATTTTTTTCCGAATGTACGGATCTTATCTTGTTTGGTTTAACACAATGCTGTCTTAAGTAAGTGTAGTCTAAAAATCGTGACACCTTTCTTAATAAAAACGCTTCCTAGACACGTAAGGACCCGTCAGAAACGTTAAGACTTAAGAGTCAAAACAATTGAACGAATTCAGACTCCAGGCTTCAGACTCCAGACTCTTAATTATGATGAAATATGATGTGAAGTTTAGTTCAATTTTAGGAGTATTTTTGCATGCACTTAAATTATAGTTGATCTTACACCTACCACTCAGTGAAATGGAATATAACGTACGACCCAGTCGTAACTATTTATGTTATTCATAACACTTAAAGTTTTTGTACATTAATTTTTGGAGATTATATCGATCGTTTCCGGTTGTCAAAAGTTATACGACGACGTAAATAACTAAAAATGGCCAACGTTGATGTAGATATTCCCTCTGCAGCCCCAGTTATTGGCGCTGCCATGTGTATCAACACAGCCCTTCAATAGGTGCTGAAGAGATCATTGATTGCTGATGGGCCCATGGTATCCATCTGGCCCAGGCTTTGCAGCAGACAAACGTCAAGCTGTCCTTACTATCTTGGCTGAATCATTCGAAAAGTCTTTGTACAAGAAATTTGTGACCGCTGTCTGCCATGAATATCAAATTCCATTGATCCGTGTTGATTTCTACAAGAAACTTGGTGAATGGTCAGGTCTCTGCAAGATCGACAAAGGAGGCGAACCACGCAAGATGTGCGGATGCTCTGTAGTAGTCATCAAGGATTTCGGTGAGGAGATACCAGCTTTGGATGTTGTCAAGGAGCACCTCAGACAAAACAGTTAAACTGTTGTTCGGGATTGTTTTTTTTAGATCAAAGGCGACATTTTTCTGAGGCTCAGATTTTTCTTAATAAAAAACAAAAACAATAGAAGAAAAAATTGTTGCTATTGGTGGCGACAATTTCGTCTTGGCGAGAAATTCGGGCGATCAGTTCTCGCACTTTTGCCGTATAATCTTCTTGAGAGCTTAGATATCCTTGAATTCGAAAATAAATCTCAACAAAATTCGGTCTGGAGTTGTCAAATTGAAAAGAGATTATTTGATCACCTACAAAGGTGATACTTGGTCGAAACATTTGAAAAAAAAGTATGAGAAGGCTATAATCCGCTGTGCGGATCGTGGCAGTGGGCGGAATTCAAAAATGTGTACACTTGTTCTGTTTCGTTGGATAGAGAGTCTATATACCAAATTTCACAACTCTAGCTCAGAATTTATGGCCCAAAAATTGGTGACACACAGACGGACGGACAGACAGACATGGCTAGATCGAATCAGCTTGTGATTCTGAGTCGATATAAACTTAATGTCAAAACTAATGTACCCCTTTGCGAAAGGGTATAAAAATAAAAGGCTCGACCAGAATCCTGTGGAGATGAACAAGGAATAATCGTAGTTGAGACACAGTCGTGCTGAGGATATGGGTATGTTTAGCGGCGATAACGAAAAACATTCGGCTGTCAGGCAGACTATTGTCTAGTGTTGGAATACCGCCCAAACTCGTCCGTTTGTGTAGGATGACGATAGAGAATTCTCGCTGCTCCATCAGGGTCAGAAAAGACCTCACTGATAGCAGTAAATGAGGGCAAGACGAAGTATATGCTGTCAACACCATTTGAGAGGTTTGAGAGTAAAATTCTTCGAAAAATCTTCGGTCCCGTTTGCGTTGACGGGCTATGGAGACGAAGATTCAACCAAGAACTATACGAGCTGTACAGCGACATGCCCCTGGTCAAAAAACTCCGCATTGGACGTTTAAGATGGCTAGGACATGTAGAACGAATGGACACCAATACTCTGGCTCGCAGAGTCTCCGATTCCCAGGCAGACGTCGGACGCAGTAGAGGATGAACTCGCCTTAAGTGGCGTGCAAAAGTAGAAACCGGCCTCAACCAACTTGGAGCGCGGCACTGGAGGCAGTTAGCTAAGGACCGGACTAATTGGAAAGGCATGTTGATTGAGGCCCAGGTTCATTCCGGACTGTAGCGCCACTTAAGTAAGATGCAAAAGTGTCACTAATTGTGTTATACTTTTCGTTTTTCATTTTTATTTAAAAAATAAATCAAATACTGCGGATTTCTTTTTTTGTAAAATTTTTAATCATACTGTCTAGGGTGGATTCGTTTCGATTACTTTCGATAGTGCTGCGATACTGCATTGTCTGTGACAGTTGTTCCTAAGACACTCTAGCTCTGAGTTTGGGTGCGACGAGAAAATGGATGTGTATGTCGCATCTATGATTTTGCAAGTGTTCCAGCTGGTGGAGATCGCCTGGTTGGTATGTTGATTGTGGATATTCAACGAAACCTACTTCTAATATCAATCCAGTATAACAAGCTACAAGTGGAAAGAGTAAGTTATTCAAAAGCCGCCAACTTTTGATATTTTTTTAAAGTTTTTGAAATGCAATCAATGTAACATAATTCCAATATGTCCAACCAGCTTGTTATACGTGCGGATATAATCCTTCATCAAATCAGCCGGATCACCCAATATCTGTTCATGTAGCCCGACAGCCCCAACAATCATGACACACAACTCGTTGACCCATATCTATTCCCCGCACCAACCTTCACCTTCTATGTTCATGTTAATTGTTATTGGTTCACCATTTTAAGACAAGCGCATGCATTACCAACACATCCCTAGGTATAATGCTCTATAAAAAAAAACTACACAACAGCTTCACAGGATATTTCATCTAGACAATTTTAATTGATTTGAATTTGGTAATCATTGTAATAAGCTTATTGTGCTGCAATCACAGGACTGTATGTTCCACATCCACACAAACTATCTTCATCTCTTAGTTACACATGAAAGAATAAATATTTGCATTCAATTCAATCGGAATATTGTAGAATCCTTTAAACGGCTCCAATCAATCGTGAAATGGAAAAGATTTATTCCAATACCTACATAAGCAAGCATGGCTCGTCGTTCATTCATGATAGGACTAGTGTACTGCATGGATTGGAACAGCATAGTAAACCAACCAACGCAACGATCCGAGTCAACCTCTACCTGGGTTTATTGATTGCTTCGCATGTGTGGGGAGGTGAAGCGAGTGCGATTGTCGGCTGTATGTTTTGTGTAACTGTAAGGCTGGTGGTAGACGGGCTTTGAGACTGTTTTTGGAGTGAAAAATCTTTTTGAATGATGTGAATTGGATATGAAACGGAAAGGTGTAACGAAAAAGAGATCATCGCTTTCTCTTGCTCTCTGTTTATCACCACTGTTATGTATTCATCTCAATCTCTTACACCGCGTCACACTCGATTTTTTTTAAGCCTAAGCTGAATGGAAGTGCGCAATCAGCTCAATGTAGTTGCTTTTCCCGAATTGAGTTTTTTCACTGGATTAATAGCATGCGGCGCTGTCTTGTTGGAACCAAATGTCATCCACATCATGTACCAATATCGGACAAAAGTAAAAGTCACTGATTGAGCAGTCTCGTTTTCGAAAAAGTAGGTATGATTAAATGACACCTTTAGTCGAAAATCCATTCCAAAGAATGACACGTTGTGAATGCGTTTATTTCACGACAAACATATGTGGGTCCTCTAAACTCCAAATGGGGCAAATTTGGCGATTAACAAAGCGATCGAAGTAAAAACAAGCTTTTCTTGAATTTCAGTCAAAAGTTCAAATTTCGAATTTGCTGAAGATATCACTTCTGTTGTGCTTCTTTTGTACACGTGTGGCAAAAATTCAGCTGCTTAAGTCTCAGTGATGTAAATACTTCTATAAAGTGTCCTGGGATCTGTGTACATCCAAAATTTGTAAACATGTTTTGGTAGAGCTTCTATCGAAGTAATAAAGAAGCATGACCTGTTTATAACTTTTGATTGAGGGGTTATAGCAGCTGTGACTTCTTGGGCTTTTAAGTGATGAACTACCAAGCAGAAGGTCTTGGTTCGACCAAACTAACCAACTAACTAAAGTGGCAAACTAATATTTTTTTTATGAAAAAAATATTCAATTATCCATTTCTCAGTATAATCGGTTCGAATGCCCAATAAAATGATTATTTCCATGAATATTTTACTGATTGCTAATACTAATGCCTACGATTTGTTGCTTTCAAAATTGAATGTGTAATGGGCAAATGTTTTTAACTGATACAACTACAGCCTATTGACGGGTCACTTACATACCCCAGTTCTAATTAATTTAATATATCATACTAAAATAAATATTACTGTTCACAATAAAATTGTTGTAAATATTCATTAATATATATAAATAAATAAAATAAATGTGACGGAAAAGTACGAAAATATTTAAAATAAAAAAAAAACAATCGAATTTTTGTTTTCAATTTTCGTTATTTTTGAGTTTCGGTAGGGAAATCTTATAGAGTCTCGTAGAGTGTGCCAAATGTATTTCCATAACACTTCATAAAGTTAATATTGCTGAAGATGAAATAGATTCGAAAGTCCTATGTCGAAGCCAAATTGGTTTTTGGGAATCTTTTAAAAAAATTGATTTAGTGGGTAACGCTGGTTGTTTTTTGGGTTGTGCTCCATTTTTACTAAACCTTAACTGCCAACTGTCAGCTGTCAAACTGATTTTTACTTCTTCTTCATAGAGGAAGTTTTCGTTTCGTGATTTTTAATAAATCTTATATAACAATGATCAAGAAGTCCGAAAAAGTGTGTCTCACGATTCTGTACATCTATGGGTCTGTCCATCTGCCGGTCATTAGATCTGGGCACCCAACTGGAGGCTTAACGATATGTATAAGAGGATTTTGATTTAATACGCAGAAGGATTACTGGGTATGGTACCAGCCACCTTTGAGAAGGAGCCCGTGGGATGATGATGAATGCGAATACAGGAAAAAGGTAACAGCAGATGCACACAAGAAAGCACTGCAGCGCAAAACAAGGGCAGCGAGAGAAGAGTATAAAGCCAGGAAAAGGGAGGAAAAGAAGAACCTGCATAGAAAGAAGAGTGCTTACGCAGCCTACCAGCTCAATGAGATCGAAGAGTCGCGCGATCGCAACAACATCCGGATATTTTATAAAAAAGCCAAGCAACCGGCTGCTGGTTACAATACCGGAACACAGGCTCTTCGAGACAGCGAAGGAAACCTAGTCACCGAAGCGCAGAGAATAGAACTAGTTCCATCACCTAGAAAAAGTTGACCTAGCTATAAAAAAGCTTAAGAACAACAAGGCCGCAGGCTATGATGACTTACCAGCGGAGCTTTTTAAATACGGTGGTGACGTTTTGGTCAACATCAACCAAGTATTGGTAGAAGAAAACATGACCGATGACTGGACAGTCAGCTCCACATGCCCTATCTACAAAAAAGGCGATCGTATATCTTGTAAGAAATATAGACCCATATCCCTGCTAAATGTTGCTTATAAGATCCTATCCAACGTACTGTGTGAACGTCTTAAACCTTTCTGCAACACACTTATCGGCACGTACCAGTGTGCTTTCCGGCCCGGCAGATCGACTATAGTTCAAATTTTCACACTGAAGCAAATTTTAGAAAAAAAATTTTTTTCAAGTCGAAAATCAACACCTATTCATCGACTCTATATGACGTCATATAGAGTCAGTTTATCGTCAACTGATAAACTGATTCAGCTGTATCGCGTGACGCTGGAAAACACGCGCTGCAACACAGTTTGGAAGTAGTTCCTCCGAACTATTCCAAACATGCACCGGATTTCGGCAAGGAGACGCGCTTTGTGACTTCTTCAATCTCGTACAGGAGCAGATAGTACGTAGGGCAGGTGTCAACAATAAAGGCACTATTTTCTACAGGTCCGTCCAGCTGCTGGACATTTTCGGTCGCTCCCAGCGTGCCGTGATAGAAACGTTACAGCGATTGAAGAACAGGCAAAATCCTTTGTCCTTGAAGTAAGTGAGGACACGACTAGGTACAAGCTATCAACAAACAAGCAAGCATCTGTCCACCGCCTAGGACAAAACGTCACTATTGAGGTAGTTGAGGAGTTCACCTATCTCGGAGTAAACAAAGACTCCACGAATGACACCCTAGTGGAGATCAGGCGAAGAATTACCTTAGGAAACCGTTGCTACTTCGGTTTGGCGAAACAACTGGGTTCAAAACACCTAACTCGAAGGACGAAATGTGTGATCTACAAAACCCTTATCCTGCCAGTTCTGCTTTATGGGCTGGGCGATAAGCAAGAAGGGAGATTTGATAATCATGATGAAAAGTCAAGATGCTGTAGTAAGCTGATGAATTTTAGTTTTAATGTACAATTCTGAAACTAAACATTACCTAGGTATATCATAAGATGCTTACAATTACTGATTGACTAGAACTAACATCACCTACCTCGTAGGTTTATTACTATTACCTAGAGTTGTAAGCTCCGAAAGCACAACTATCAATTCTTTTAGCTTAGGAGTTATTGTTCGATCGCTGTCAATATCGGAGATTTCCCGACACCTTGTTCACCCTATGCTTCGGGGGATGATTGAAGTCTTAAATTCTCGTTAATTCCCCACGTACAGTAATAAGCAAATCGGCAAGCTGCAAGTAAACCTTCAACAATTTATTTATCTGACGCACTAGAAGAGGATATCCTTGCAATCATTACCATTCTTGGATAAATCTAAATTCGTGACGTCACCTATTAAAATAGGGAGCTAAGGACCCAAAACCCTTAGCCAAGCGTTTTAACTATTTATGAAGGGGGACACATGTAACTAACTACACATGCAGATGGAGCATTTTTCGTCAATAATGGTTAGCATTAAAAAATAATTTCAGTTAGAAAATACTCGTGTGCATACGGCCTTAGCAAACTCCTGCAAATTGTGAATTATATTATTTTATCTCCTTATTTCTAGAGCTTCTTCTTGCAGTGGAAAGTAGTTCCCTATTGCAGTAAAATATATTTATCAGCTTTTAGAAAAGTGCTCTTCTGAGGTTAAAATTTCAATATGCTTGAGAATACAGACAAACGCACACTCTGGAATTGTTGGAAAAAGATTTTCCCTTTGTGATAAGTACTTACGCATATGTATGCAATGTTGGTACATTGATGTGCGGAAGTATTAAACTTCCACATTCAAGATTGACGTGAAATATTAGTCGATACTTTTCAGAACCAAGTATACATTTTAATTCTGTTTAGATATATTAAAAAAAAAAAGATATCTGAATATTTTAAGAATGCCAGAAATTGAATTGTATATCAATAAATAAATGATTGTTATAAAACATATCCAAGCTTTGAATGAAATCCCCGTAAACTACATTCCCAAATGAATCAGAGTACAATTTTGAATGCAAATATTTTGCTTTTAGATTCGCAGTAAGACGAATCAAGGGATTAGTAAAAAATAAGTGTGCACATGAAAAAATATAAAAAATTTGAATTTAAATAATGCGATAGAATTGCCTAACGCAAATACATTCAATCTTAAAAAAATAACCAACAAAAAATTATTGTTTAACATTCAATAGAAAAGTTTTTAGTGTTAAAAGTAAAAAATTAAACATACCTGGAGACAATTTTATGGATTGAGATTTTACCCAAAGTAAATACCAATTTTAAAAATTTTGGATTTTCTTTGATTTTGGTTTGGTTTTCGATATTTGTGATTGTAGAACTATATTCCTGGTCATCCTGCGGGGTTGGCCGATTTGACTTTAAAAGATGATTTACAGGTCTTCCGATTTTTTAATACCCTGTTCCATCTAATCCTTAAAATAAATGTCCCCAAAACTGGGAGTGACTTAGAACAGAATGGTGATAAAATATAGAAAGTATAACTGTCACAACATCTTATTCAGGCCGTTTATCACCATTGCTTACGTTTCGACAAAAAACAACGATTTTCTAATATAAATGCTATAGGTAAGGGTATAAAAATTCTTTTTTAGGAAAACGCCCCTAAAGAAACGGCATTGGTTAAAATTATTTTTAGAAAAATTGTTCATAGCACTATCCCCAAAGAATTTGTTGCGAAAGTTTTTTTTCGATTTTCCTTAAAATTTAACCGGGAAAACAATTTAATTATATGATACCTGTGCACTCTAAGTTGGTTGAGGTCAGTTTCTGCATGTGCGCACCACTTAAGGCGAGGTCCTCCTCTACTGCCTACGATGTCTAGCTGGGAGCCGAAGACTCTGCGAGCCCAATTATTGGTGTCCATTCACTCGACATGTCATAGCCATCTTAAACCACCAATGCGGAGTTCTTGTTTGATCAGGGAAAAGTCGCTGTACAATTCGTATAGTTCTTGGTTGTATAATCGTCTTCATAGCCCGTCAACGCAAAAGGACCGAAGATTTTTCGAAGAATTTTTCTTTCGGATCGACGAAGGATTTCTTCATCCGCTGTTGATATGGCCCATGCTTCAGTGCCTTAGAGAAGGACTGGGATTATCAGGAACTTCTATAATATCTCCTTAGTATTTCGAGTGAGGGCTTTAAAACTAAATTTCCTTCTTGGTCCGAAGAAATAGCTGTTGGCATGAGTAAGTCTTCGTTTTGTTTCTGACGAGATTTGTTGTCAGAGTTAATACCTGAGCCGAGATAGACAGAGTCCCGTACTACCTCAAAGTTATATCTGTCAATGGTGACTTTCTGTCCAATTCTTCGATGTTGTGTATCTTTTCGGGTTGACAGCATAAACCTGGTCTTAGCCTCATTTATTGCTAAACCCATTTTTGCCGCTTCCTTCTCTATGCTAGCAAATGTGGCTGTGACATCACGTTGAGTCCTACCAATGATGTCAATATCGTCGGCGTATGCTAGTAGTTGCACTGATTTTTGGAAAATTGTGACTCTAGTGTTAGCTAGGGAGTTTTGCACAATCCTATCGAGAATCAAAGCGAAGAAGTCATATGACAGCGGAACCTTTTTTGGTATTGAATGTTTCGGTGCGGTCGTTTCCGATACTGATGGAGCAGTGAGAATTCTTCATCGTTATTTTACACAAACGGACCAGTATGGGCGGTATACAAAAACTGGACATAGCTCCGTATAGTTCGTCTCTATTTATGCTGTCGTATGCGGCCTTGAAATCGATGAATAGAGGGTGGGTATCGATTTGGACTTCTTAGGTTTTTTTCAGGATCTGCCGAACTGTAAAATTTGATCGGTAGTGGACTACCTAAGACCACATTGATAAGGGCCGATCAGGTTGTTGGTAAACGGTTTCAGGCGTTCACATATTACAGCAGAGGGGATCTTGTAGGCCTTGTTAAGGACACTTTTGCCTCTGTAAATGGTGCAGTTCAGAGGGTCTCTTTTTTTGTGGGAAAGCCTTATTAAGCTGGTGTTTAGATATTGCTATCCTCACGTTACTTATGTGGGTGGTTGGTAGTTTTCACTGTCGTGGCCAATATTGAATCCTGAAAAGTCGGTGTTCTTACCTTCTTTTTTGCCTATGAAGTTCAATGGCAGCTCATGTTTTCACCTGCAGCTTATCCTTGTTGACATAGTTCTTGGCTGCGAGCATCTGTCGGCATTCCTCGTCAAACCAGGGGCTTTTTGCTTTTGGGCGCGAGAAATGTAGGACGTCAGTCGTGGCTGATCTTTTGGCTTGTTAACATCGTTGACATTGTTTTTCGACATTCGATGCTGGTGTTAATATAGAGGTTAAGGCATACGCGTTGCGCGAAGGTCTTGGCAGTCTCTTGCGATTGCAGTATTTCGACATCAATTTCTTTGCATATGGTAGTTTTTTGTTTTGATGGAACACAAGTTAAGATGGGCTTGCCTTCATTATTTATTTGAAATTATAGGAAATAATTTTGAAGTAAAGATGAATTTTATTTAAAAATTATCAAAAAAACAAAAAAAATATTTTCAAGGTATACTTTATAAGTTATAAAATTTAAGTTCAGGAAGAGTTTAGATGTTTTCCTTTCTATGCTTAAAAGTTCTGTTGTGATCAGCTGTACACATCCAAAAAACATTTTTCTTAAATGGCTCAGATGGTAGAAACATACTATCGGGTTTTTCAACAGGGACGCTACAAAAGTTGAGCGACAGGGACAGCAAACGACGCCATATTTCTTGCAGCTCTTTTGACATTTCTCTTCAGTAAGGTTTGCCGTTTCATGATGGAAAGATATACGATCCAACAACGAGTCGAAATTATTAAAATTTACAACCGAAATTCGGAGTCAGTGGCCTCAACGGCACAGTACAAAATGTTCCCGTGCCAGTGAGACAAAGAAGTGCCCGTAGTGTCGAGAATATTGCTGCCGCTGAGGCTTCAGTTGAAGAAAACCCAAATGTGTCTCTCACACGTCGTTCTCAAGCGCTGGGCATCTCTGTGATGTCATTGTGGCGAATTTTGCGAAAAGATCTTGGCCTACATCCTGACAAGATTAAATTGACGCAAGAACTAAAGCCGCTTGACCACCAGAAGCGTCGTATGTTCGTGAATTGGGCTGAGCAACAATTTGAAAATGATTCGGGTTTTCATCGAAAAGGCATCTTCAGCGATGAGGCTCATTTCTGGCTGAATTGCTTCGTCAATAACAAAATATGCGGTATTGGTCAGGCAGCAATCCACACGTACTCCATGAGTCATCATTGCATCCCGAAAAAAATACGGTTTGGTGTGGTTTATGGGCCGGCGGCTTCATTTTGCCGTACTTCTTCCGTGATGATCAAGACCGGCACGTTACTGTGAATGGGAATCGCTACCGTTCAATGATAACCGAATATTGTTGGCCCCATTTGGATGATATGGATTTGGAGGACATGTGGTTCCAACAGGACGGCGCCAGAAGCCACACAGCGAATGCCACAATCAATTTATTGGAAACCAAGTTTGGAGAACGTGTTATCTCACGAAATGGTCCAGTCGCTTGGCCGCCTCGGTCATGCGATTTGACGCCGTTAGACTATTTTCTGTGGGGCTACGGCAAGTCTATGGTCTATGCCAACCAGCCAGCGACGATTGATGAACTTCGTACGAACATCGAAGGTGAAGTTGCAGCAGTATCGGCCGATTTATGCTTGAAAACCGTCGAAAATTGGGTTCAGCGTCTGGACTTCTGCAAGCGTGCCCGTGGTGGCCATGCAAAAGAAAGCGAGTTCCAAACATAACAGCATCAAACGTACTTTCACAGGAATAAAGAATTTTATTGATATCCAAAACCGTTTTTGTTTTATTTAAAAAAAAAACGTTCGTAGCGCTGTAATTAAAAACCCTTTACTTGCCACCTACAATGAGCAACTTAAAGTACATAACTATGGCCTGGGCTAGTTCGAGGGGAATACTAGAAGATGCCCAGGTTCTCCACGAACTGCAAAGGATTTGGCATTTAATGATTCAACCATTACCTTAGCATCGTTAAAGCATGTGTCGAGGTGTCGAGGTGTCGAGACAAAAAATTTAGATTATCTGTTAAATCACTTCTTACAAAATTATATTCTATACAACCAAATAAATTCCCTGATTACAAATTCAGCATTCGTTTCTGAAAGACATAGCATTTTTCCTACACGAGTCCTTTCATCTGATTTAGCGAACCAGCATGTCTAGGTGGCAGAAAATCTCATCTCATAACGGACAATGAATGTCTGGTCTAATACCTTCTCCATGTCAGATAATAAACAGCATTTCAGTTAAGAGGATTGGATTACTATTCGCATTCTAGAACCAACAACATGAGCTATTAAGCTCATGCACTGGAAAAAATCCTTCAAAGCAATTGTTTAGCCAACAAAAGGATGTGAAATACTTGCAATTTGCAACTGATATATCCGTAACAGTAAAACCAAAGAAGGGAGGGTTTCCTTTTTTTTATTAAACATACTTTCCTCCGTTCAACTTGTAAACTCTGCTTTCAAAAACAATCATATTCTTCCTCTTAATTCCCCGATAAAAAAAAGGAAGCACAAAGCAGAATACATACTCTTCCTTGAAATCCTTGATCCCTTTATGTTTTTTTTTTGTTATCCCCATTTTCCTTGTAATATTGACTACACACACTGTTTTTGCTAAGTGACTCCTTGTTGGGTTGAGGAACGATTCACGAAGACTTGGAGTCACCTAGTCTCCTCTTCTTTTGATTTTTATTTTACACTGACTTTCAAGAAATCGATACTCAACAGACACTGCTCACCCGCAAACCATCATAAAAAAAGGGGCGCCCCCATACCGGTGTGAGTTAATATCTCTTTAGCCTCATTCAGCTGCTTGGTTAAGTATGACGACTTTTGTGCCTAACGTCAAAATTGAAGGACATCAATAGAGTTCAATAAACTACAGCCTAGAACGTACAGAATTGGTATACAAAAACAAAATCCCCCAGTGATTGTCATTCCAAGTCACACGTCCCTTCATTGTTTTAGAGATTGTTTTTCGTCCCCTTAAAAATATTTTCCACTTTATGAATATAATACGGCGTGTGCAGGATGTGTACGCTCGTCGTATTTCAGAAGAGAACAGCAAAAAAACATTAACCGATTGAAAGCTCCTTAAGTGAGATAGCATTGTTCTAGGGCGTCATCGAGGGAACGGAACTCACTACACCCAGACCCAGAGACTCTGTGGAAGTGGATGGAATGGAATTGCCTTCGCGATACGTTGTTGCAGAGCGCAGCGCTTCCTCACGTCGTTTTCCATCAACGGAATTCTTCTAAATAGATTTCCTTTAAGCCAAGCGAATTCCTTGAGCGTCGTCTATACCCTTAGCTCTTTGTGTAGTTTTTCCGCAAAAGGGAATCTCCTTCTGCGAATGTTGACTTGTGTATTCGAGAGACTGGCTAACGTTCGCAATAAGACGTTGGGGTATGTTACCCGCTTTAGGAGTCGTTGTCAACATGAAGGCCCTGCGCGTCCCATAAATGACGTGTATGTAGGTATATGGATGTATAGTTTTTGGGCACAGGATTTAAAATGGAATGCCGCTAGCTAAAGAAAAGGTTAAATCGAACGGGGGGCTCTGGCATATATGGATGGCAAGGCTCGTGTATATTGTTTCATTGTTGAGATGTTTTCTTCCCCACCGAGAATGGGAAAAGATTTCAAGATACGCCAAGCGATATAATTTTCGCTGAAGACGTTGACAACCGGAATTGTTGTGCTACACACGCATGCAGCTAGGAACGTGCCTAATATTATTATTGAATTTTAATGTGCGAGCAGTAAAAAGGATATTTGCCTCATAACAATGAGATAAGGATATTTTGCATAATTCAAATTGTTTCCATCTTAAGTGTATGGGCAATGAAATGAATTTAACAATTATATGGAGGGTTGGTGAATGGAGGACGCAATTTCAAGTAACGGGTTTTTTTTTAGGAAGCTGTTTGATTTAAAATTGAAATAAAGCACACACACACAATAGCAAGAGTGTCATGGAAAACTGTTTTTCAATAACTCGAGGGTTTTTCAGGATGTATGGCTTATAAAGGGTGTACCATAATTCACCGAAATTTTAAAATTTTACGTCATTTAATAGTACTGTGTTGTCAAAAGAAAAAAACAGTAAAAGCTGACAGTTCGGGGTTAATAAAAACGCAGCGCTATACGATAGAACAACGCATTTTCATTGTTAAGCAAAATTTAAAAAATAATGAAGGTTTGTCAGCTTTATTCCGGAATTTTCGTGCAAAATATGACCGTCATTGTGATTTAAAACCATGGAGAGAATAATTGAATAATTCAGGGAGACTTTAACAGTCAGGGATCTTAGACAGTCTGGGGGTCAGCTGTCAGAAGTCGTTCTATAGAAAATATCAAAGCAGTTCGCAAAATTATTGTTGACAGTCCAGGAACATAAATTTGGTACCGTAGCCAAGAATTCAAAATTTCAAGAAGCTCTCTACTGCGAATTCTCACGAAAGACTTGAAACTTAATGCTTACGAAGTTCTCTTGATTCAAGAAATAGTTCGTTGAACAAATGTATCTTCAGTGATGAAGGTCACTTTAATCTTAATGGCCTAGTTAATGATCAAAATTGTTGCATTTGGGGTTTAGAAAACCCACGAGTAATTGGTGAGAAACAATTGCATCCACAATGCGTGATTGTTTGTTGCGGATTTTGGGTTTTGGGCCTTATTGGACCATTTTTCTTCAAAAATGCAGGTGGTCCGGTATTAGATAGATAGATATATTTATTTCGTATATGAATATTTTTACATATTGATGTTATTGCACACTTTACAGAGATTTGATGATGATTTTATCTTTCTACTGAAATATTATTTTTAATGGTTAGTAGAATTTATAAAGAAAAATGGATAAACTTGTAGGAAAATACGAAAAATTACAAAAAAATTACAATTGCCATTAAATTGGTACATTGATAAACAAATAAATAAATAATAAATAAATAAATAAATAAATAAATAAATAAATAAATAAATAAATAAATAAATAAATAAATAAATAAATAAATAAATAAATAAATAAATAAATAAATAAATAAATAAATAAATAAATAAATAAATAAATAAATAAATAAATAAATAAATAAACAAATAGAAAAGTAAAATAATAAGCACTATTATACATTAAGGTAACAAATAACAAATATCCCATAAATAAATAATAACAAATGGGTACAAATTTGTACAGCAATAATGTAAATATAAACAATAAGTACGAGTATGTAGAAATTATAATTGAACAATATTAGGTATTAAGTTGATTTACAAGAGGATTTATTTATTTATTTATTTATTTATTTCAATCTACGATTTTCAATCTACAGATTTTGAGATACATGGAAAATATATTATATAATATAATTAATTAATAATAAAATAATAAAACTATTCAATGATTAATAAGAGTAATAAGCATATTTTTAAAAATATTTCTGGGCAAAAATATATCTAATTCTGTGCAATACAAATTAAACATTTGAATAGACAAAGAGATAGGTTCACGCTGACCAAACACTGTACCATGACGACTTTCAAATAACAGTGGTCTTAGCCTAAGAGCTCTAGAAGGAGCATACAAATTCAAACAACTAAGCAAATTCTCACTATCAACTGTTGCACATAAAATATCACGAATAAACATAACGTTGTACATTTTTCGCATCGATTCAAGAGTCTGCATTCCAAGTAAAAAAACATTTAGAACAATACGAATGATGAACCTCATTGCCATTATTGAAAAATAAGTGACGTGCAGCAAATCTTATAAATTTTTTTTGAACGCTTTCAATTCTCTGTTTATTTAAAATAGTAGTTGAACACCAAACAACACAAGCATACTCCAAGACAGGACGCACAATACTGCAAAATAATGCCTTAATGGTATAAGGATCTTTGAAATCGGAAGAGTTTCTTTTGATGAAACCTAAAAGTGAGTTTCCTCTGGTAACTATGTTATTAATATGTAGATTAAATGTTAATTTGCTATCAAAAAATACCCCTAGATCTTTAAAATCATCAACTACTTTTATTGGAGTACTGTTGAATGTATAATATGGGTAGATTGGATGAAAAGTTCGGTTATAGCTCATACAAGCACATTTTTCAACGTTTAATACCAAGTCGTTTAAGCTACACCACTCAGTGAAAGTATTTAAATCTTTTTGCAACATGTGACAATCATTTATTGTTGATATCTTTGCAAACAATTTTATATCATCAGCATACATTAGACACATACAACTTTTTAATAAATCCGGCAAATCATTGATAAAAAGAATGAATATCAAGGGACCAAGATGGCTTCCTTCTGGAACACCCGAGTTAACTTGAATTTTCTTAGAATAACAGTCTCCTATAACAACATATTGTTTCCTGTTATGCAAATACGACGAAAACCATTGCAGTAATCGACCATAAAAGCCTCAAGCTTTCAGTTTTTCCATGAAAATATTCAAGTTTACTCTACTAAAGGCTTTTACATGCACCTGATTATGACTTTCTAATGACTTCATACAGAAATTAGTAAATTCTACTAAGTTGGAGACAGTTGATCTACCCTTCCAAAAACCATGTTGGTATTTACTGATATGTTGCGTGATTGTGAATGAAAGTTTATCCTTTACAAGACTATCTAAGATTTTAGGAATGACCGAGAGCTTAGTAATTGGCCTGTAGTTAGAAATACTATTTTTATTACCTGCTTTATAAACTGGCTCTATTGTAGACACCTTCCATTCATCAATAAAAATTCCATTAGCAAGGGATTGATTAAATAATTCTGAATTGGATTGTCAGCAAAACTGCATCTTGTTTTGAAAGTGCTGTTAAGTTTTAGAATTCTATGAGCTATCAATTCAACATTCGCTCTTTCATGAATGTCAATAGTTGAGTGGTACCAAGGTAAATCATATTTAACAGTTTGTTTTGCGATACTTGCAATTTTTGTATATGACACTTTGCGGAGTTGCCCCATACCTGACACCCATATAATAGAATTGCCTGGAAAATTACTTTATGTAAAATTATTTTGTTGTCAGTAGAAAGTAATGATTTTCTATTAATAAACGGGTAAAGCATCTTGATTCCTATACCTATTTTCTTTATAGATTTATTAATGTGGTCCGGCATTAGCAATTAAAGAATTTTTTTATCGTGACATCTTGGTCTTTTCCGAGTAACCAGTACAGATCGCTATATTTATTGTTAAGCTCTTCGCATTTCTTTTTTACATGCGACTTCCATTCTAATTTTGCATCCAGTGTAATTCCGAGACATTTCTCTTCATTTGCAAAAGGCGAAGTGCTTTATCCGTTTATACGAAAAATCTACAGGAATCGATTTGCTCTCGTTAAGTGTCATCCGCCAGGATTTTGTCCGTACATTAACCTCGTTAAGAGCGTTTTGTAATGTCATATTTGTTTCCTCTGTTGTTGTGCCACCTGCTAGTATAGCTGTATCGACAGCAAACGTGGCAACTATTGTATCGTATGTTTGTGGGATATCCCGTATAAAATCATCTACCATTATTTCTTTGAATATTTGTTTCCAAGTTTCACACGGAAGAATCTTAGCTCAAGAAACGACACGAGGATTTTATATAATTTTTCAGGCAGAATTTGTCTTAATTTGTATTGAAGGCTTCTATGCCACACCACGTCAAGAAAAACGGCTGAGCAAATTTTCTTTCCTTCGAAAGCTTTCTCAATTACATTTGCAATTAGATGAACTTGGTCCTTCGTCGAATTTTTACGTCTAAACAAACAAATTGATGTTCAGGCAATAGAAGTTTCGGCCGAGTAATATTCTTTTAAAAATAAAAAAAAATAAAAAAAATTTTGAAGAAGTGAAATAGGCCTGTATGCTTTTATTTCATTCGGTGATTTTCCTGGTTTTAGACCAAAATTCACTTCCGGGACTTTGCACTGTCTTGGTATGAAATCTAATCTGATTGCCGCAATTATAATTAAGAGAAGCTTAATTAATATTTTCCGAGTCAACATATTGAGATGTTCTCCCGTTCTCCTCTTGCTTTTTTAGGCTTTAGAGTCTGCATTTCCCGTTTAAGCTCGGCAAAAAATGCATTTCTAATTATTTTATAATCGGTTGTAGTCTCGAATACATTAACGTTTTCATATTGCGCTGGACCATCAAATGGTTTAAATGTTTCCTCGAGATGGGCGTCCAAGCGTCTTGAGTAACCCTAATTGGTGGCATAGCCCTTTTGGCTATTTTATGACCCTCATTGCTTTCCAAGTGTGTATTTCGATTCTTCCCCAGTTAGGTTAGGTTAGGCTTGTTTAGACTTTGAAGATATGTTTCTTCTGCATGTTTCTTACATTTTTTTTATCGAATTTGATAGCAATCGATTGAGATTTGTAGCATGCAGCTTGCTATATGAACCATGATTATGGTCTGCTACATCATGACAGTTTTAAAATACTTTTAAAAACGATACACCCTGTTTAGCCGATACTATTCGTTAAAAGTTTAACGTGAACTTAGACTCACGATCGCAATCGGTGTAATGCATTGCACATGCTATAAGAGACCGATATTACATTTTCCGGTCTTTTTCTTTCTGACCTACGAACAGCGTGGAAGTGTGGTGACAAACGCAAAAAGGTACGATCGTGCTAAAGTGAATTTATTTTTTTTTACTTTAATTTACAAATTTTTCTAATAGATTTAGCATTTAAAAACTAGTGTCAGAGTACCAGAAAAACAGAAAAACATAAAATATTTCAATTGACGGAGCATCAACACTTTTCTCTGTACATATAGAGAATATTACATGAATACACTCATGTGTACATACATGCATTTTACAAGAAAACGAGGTAAATTTGTTTTATTTATATGTCTGTTGATTGTTATTTGTGCTTACATGCATCTTCGTTTTCCCCAATCTAAAGGCACTTAATTAAGCTTTTGATCGCTGCTCTGGTGATTTAAATAAACCCAGCGATCAAGCTTTTAATCCGACTATAAAGTCCAAGATTGAGGACCGATCCATCATTATACATAAACATACATATACCCACGAGCAGTTGCCCACAAAAATTGACTAAATAATTTGCTACCTATATGAAAATTATTATAAAAGAAGTAAAACTTAAAAACCTAAATAAAATACCTAAAATCTAAATTAAAAAAAAAAGATAAAAACTGAATATTAAACAACATATAAATCTACAAATATCAATCATAGATTCCATTTAAATCACAAACGAAAGACTTAAATTAGATATTGATTTCTAAGATAACAAGTATCAATCGAAAGAACTGAGAATACATATATTTTATATGCATACATATATACATTAGAGATAATGCCAAATTTGTGAAGATATATTTTTTTGTAGAATTAAGATATAATATTTTGAATAGTGTGATCCAAGTTATTTAGATGCGCCTTTAATTAATGGGGAATTAGAGTTTTTATAGGATATAGTGTGTGCAAGAAGAATCAAAAGTTTAAATTTATTTTGTGCCATGTTAGCTATCACACATTGATTCTTCAGAAGATCATAGCAGTGCAATACTTCTTTGTAGTTTTTATAAAATTTTAATTTAAGTCATCTGACTACTTCTTCTGGCACGATTTCTTTAATTTTGTGTGAGAAAATCCGCAGCAAGATCCCCGACCATTTCGGCGAGCTAAGCCGTGCTTAAGCCAGCGTGCCACCCTGCTGCGTCGTCCAGAACTTAACACCAGCTATGCTCTAGCATAGTTCGTCCACAGGCTCATTACAGATTATATTGCGGGGCATGAGTTTCGTTTTTGTCTTACAGAAACTTTTATTTCCGTTGGGTACTTGATTATGCTATAGCTCACTATTTTGCTTTGCTCAGGAGTGTTCCATGTGGTATTCCATGCTGCTTTTTGGACGGTATCGATAGAGGAGTCAACCGCGACTTCGAGTCCCAATGGGGATCGAAGCAATATACTGTTCGAATATTATTTTCAGCGTCATTTTTGATACCTTTTCAGTTGGTTTTCCAATTGTTAGTCTACGTGGGTTTTCATTTCTACTGAGTGACTCGCTCGTTGTAAGAATGACTAGTGAATCATCAGAGAAAAAAACTCCAAGAATCAATAAAAAAAAATTCAAGCTTTCTAATCAAAAATTTTTATTTTCTATCAAAATTATATTTTGCGTAAATTATGGGATACCCTCTAGCTTCAAAATTTATCTTGAATTCACTCAAGAAAAATGATTTAAAGAAAGCGCAACAACTCTGCTGAGTTAGCTCTAGATTAAATAATATGGTTTATCTCTGCACATTTCCTGAACCCTGATCTTTTTCGGTGGTAGTTTTGATCAATTGTTGGTTTCTTTTCCTTCTATTTCTCTTCCCTCTTCTTTGTCCGTCTGAAGTCTAATTGTAGCATTTTTTCTTTTATTTTTCTTTCAAATATTGCACGAGATAAATATTTGTAGAGCAAGGACTTAGAGTGAATGAGCAGGATTTTCCTCCATCCAATAAGTTGAGGCGATCTAGCGCGAGCTCTCTTCTATTGTATCAAAAATGTCTCAGTGGATTATCTTGACTAAATGCGATACCGCTTGATTTGATCACCCAAGAGAATATACTCGACCTTTGCTCTCTGAAATCCGCCTGGTGTTACCACATAATACAGAATAACTAGTTTTTTCGTCTTAACTAACTAATCAAACATTCACACATGTAGCACTTTTTCTCTCTACCAAAAAATTTACCCTGCACGTTCCTCAAAAACCTTAAAAAACGATGCCACCTTCCTCAAAAACAAAAATATTTCCATTCCACTTACATCGCCACTTATACCGCACTCACCACGAAACTATGCATGCAAAAAGCTTTCACATACCCAAGCTGGCTTCCACTTCAGACCAGGACCCTAAGCCAAATTGCACTTGCGTCCAAGCAGTAGCAGGACCGACCACGCAAAACTTTTCTCTGTGCCCTTTTTCTGACTATAACAACAGGGAACCTACTTTATGTATGCAGGAACGAGAGAAATAGACCTGCGGTCACTTACATTGCATTCAGGAAATTATAATCCAATAAGAAAACTATTTAAACATTATTGTATCACTTTTACACTTTACAGTCTGTTAATCCGCCTGTCTGTGTTCGAGTGCATCCTTCCAATTACAACAAACAGAGTGCCGAGTGTTCAAAATGTACTTGACCTACCCTACCAAGCTTCTGTGACTCCGTTCACCCGTAATAATTGAATTGTCGAGCAATTTAAGTTCCAACTTGAAGGAAATCCGTATAGTCCACTACAACAAGAGATATCCTTACAACGATCTATACACAGACCCTTTGGTATTGCACTTGCACTGACAAAAGAGATTTCATTTTGATTTCCGTGAAGAAGTAATAAATACGTCTCTATCGTCTGCAAAATGAATGAAGGATATTCCTCTGCAGTGTCCACTCGAAGAAGATGAAAAACGGACTCGAGGAATATTAAAATCCTTGAATTAAATGTAATTTAGCGTTCTGCAGTAAAGTGTAAAGAATAATCGGATATACAGCGAGATGACTTTTCTAATGATAATGGGGACAAATTGAAACTGTCTGTGTGCTACCTGGTATCCTTATCCTTATCCTCATCCTCATCCGTATCAATTGTAAAAAGTTCCTTCACTCACAGATAAGGTTAAACGGGGTCGCTCATCTCCATGCAAGATGTCAATCTGCACAAGCTCAGTGCCGAAACCAATTCTGTCAACTATGAAAAATTAATCCAAACAGCGGCAAGAATCTCCTCTTCTCTCTATCAAAATAAGCAACACCAGCAGAAGGACAAAGAATTCAGTTCAGATCTCGGAGCACCGGAAAAAAATCTGCAAACTCAAAACTTCTGCACAAGTACAACCGACAGGCGGATGGAACTTTGTTTGGAAAGTTTTCTTTTCTTCTTCTTGAAGGGAAATTATCCCAAGATTACGTTTGGCTTCTGTTCTTCCGCTCTTCCATATCGCCAGACCAAAATTGAAGTGTGGAAAAAATTAGGACATTGCAAAATGGCACACGCCAACCAGAACTAACACCACAAAAAAAAATAAACGAAACGAAACGAAATCTACTTGCACACATAACTTTCGCATGAAATTTATTGAATAGTTGTAAGGACATTTTTTGGACTTGTACGTAGCAGCTGCAATAGCATCATCCTCACGCAGCAGCAGGTGAATTCAGCGGGAAAACTAAATTGAATGAAGATTAACAGCGGTCTGGAGAGGAGACCATCCGAATGCACGTCATCGTATATAGAGCTGCCATCAGTTTCAGGAAATCCAAAAGTTTGTTCCGATTATTCTTAGCGAATGTCCTTTTTCCGCCGAAATAACAAGAAGATGAAGGAGAGAAAAAAAAAAACTTAAAATCCACACAAGTTCCTGCACGAGGAAGTTTTGCATTGCTCCGAGGTTCGACTTTTTCTTTGGTCATCATTTTTTTTTTCTTCACTTTTTTGTCGGTTAGAAGACTGCTGGTGGTGTGCGTGGCTGCGGCAGGATAATTCATTTTTCTTCCTCATATTTTTCACCAATCTTTATGCCATTCATTTCCGCCATGGAACATCAAAAGCAGGCGCTATTATCCTGACAGACATTCGTTTTTTTTTATGCTCCTTTAGTGGGACTGCTATGGCATTTTTGGATGTGTGTGGGTGTCCCTTTTTACCCCACAGTGGTAGTAAGTTGTTGGCTGGGAAAACGGCAAAAACTGCGAAAATATTTGAATAGACATTAAAACTTATGAATAACTACTAAAGTACTAGAGAAGAAGAAGAAGCTGCGCTAGCACTGCTGTTACTAGCACACCAAAAGCACATTCAAAGTGTGACATTTGCAAAAAAAAAGAAATATAGACCGAGGAGCAGGGGAAGAAGGTAATATCAAGAAGGACAAAACGAATAAAGGGTGAAATCTCTTAGAAAATAGAAGAGATGAATGGACCATTGCAGTGGCGCTACGATGAGCGATGACGAAGACCGGTATGCAAAGTTTTCTTAAACTATGATTACTTTTGGTAAAGTTGGATTTGGAGAATCATTTTTTTTTTATTTCCGTTTGGAGTTATATGGAGGAAGGACCTCAGGTGGAGAAAATTCATTTTATGGACACTTTTTATCTCCCATTCGTTTTTTGGCTAATATTTCATTTATTTGATTTAGTTTTAGTAGTGATTGATTCAAGGACCTGGGGTGTTATTTTTTTAAGAATGATAAGGAAGCTGTATCTAAATATTTATACCGAGATGCTTCACAATTACTGTAAGGCAATACTTAGACAGGTGATAGTTAATTTTACAGCAGTAAGTGGCCGAGGGGTTTTTGAAAAGCGTATTCTCAAGCGCTTTTTGTTAAAGTCTGTGGTAGAATGATACCTACACCATTTGGGTGCGGGATGGCCTGTTACAGAAAAACATTTGTTTTAAAGGTTTGTAATTGAGTTAAAGGACGAGCTTAGAAAAATACTTAAGGCTCAGTAGAAATTAGCTCAGTAGTTAACGTGTCACAAATACCTTGCAAACTATTGAATTAGGAAGGTTTGTCTTTACAAAAGCGTGATTTGGTGCTGATCGAGCACCCTTTTCCTAGTAAATCGTTGATCCAAAGTGATTTCCAACAATACCAAAAAACACGAAGTTTTGATGGAATTTATTAACAACATAATGTACAATCACCACCATATAATACAAAAACACTATCTTTACAGAGAGAAGAAAAAAGAGCAAGAAAATCGCGCGATCTAAAATATATCGAGGTGGCAATCCAGGAACGATGTTCGCAAATTTTACCAATGTGTTAAACGTCAAAGCCATGGACAAAAGACTTCAACCGAATCCTATCGAAATGAGCAAGGAAATATCGTAGTTGAGACACCGACTTTTAAAAGGCGTTGACGAACAACATTCCGCTGTCAGGTTGAACGAACCATACAATGTTGGCAACGACAGCAAAAACTGCCAATCACCCGAGCTGAGTGAAGTGAAGATAGCAATATCTAAACTCAAGCTTAATAAGGCTTTAATAAGGCTTCCGGCGGAGATGACTTGGTAAGTAACGTCCACCAACTCATAAGCCAAATCTGGTCCGATGAGTGTATGCCTGAAGAATGGAACCTCAGCATCGTTTGCCCGAACCAAAAAAAAATTAGACCCTCTGAACTGCACCAACTACAGGGGCATAAGTCTCCTCAACATCGCCGACAAGATCCTATCTGCCGTAATATGTGAACGCCTGTAACCGTTAACCAACAACCTGATCTGTTCTTATCAGTTTGTTGGCTCTTATCAGTGTGGCTCTAGGCCGGGAAAGTCCACAACCGATCAAATTTTCACAGTTTGGCTGATCCTGAAAAAAAAACCAAAGAATTCGAAATCAATACCCACCAGCTATTCATCGATTTCAAAGCCGAATACGACAGCTTTTATAGAGACGAACTATACAGAGCCATGTCCAGTTTTGGTATACCGCCCAAAATCGTCCTTCTCTGTAGGATGACGATCAGCGCTGCTCCATCATTGTCGACAATGACCTCACTCACACATTCAACAAAAAATAAAAAGGATTTAGGCAAGGCGATGCACTTCATCTTACTTCTTTAATCTCAGTCTTGAGAAGATTCTGCAAAACTCCCGAGTCCACAACAGAGGCAAAGTTTTCAATAAAGCGGTACAACTAGTTACTAGGAAATGGGAAAATCTTCAGGAGAAATGCGTATAAAATTCAGTTGGGCGGTGTTTAGAAAACATGGGTTTTGTGCGTGGGTGTACTAAGTAGCACAGGCGACGGACAGGCGGCGGAGTTAATGACGGTTTCTGGTTTGAGGCGATAAGACTGACATAAGATCGTTTTGTAGTTATCAAGAGGGTAATTAAATTCTGTTCTTGAAAAAAAGGGACAATGAAAATCCTATGAATGGAAATTTCCATTGTACGCATGGGCAACACATGGTGTTAGATTAACGCTGCATACATATGGGTGCCAGACATTTATCAGTTGTTTGCTCAGTATCGCAGGGATTAGATTACACAAAAGGAATTACTTGTTAGAAAGAATAAGAATTAATGAAGACAATGTTTGTCTCTTTTATTTAGTTAAGGTATTAGATCGTAAGAAATAATTATGAAAATAAAAATCAGTGTCCTACAAACATTCAAAGTTTTCGGGCGTTTTATTCCAGAACAGGCAGCATGTCGAATGGTCTATGTCCACCTTCTCAACATCGGTATGATGGCTTACTTATTACAGACGTTTTTCAGTGGGCGAATTGAAATGTTAAACCATATTTGACGTATTAGAGAGGCACTTTGAAATAAATATTACAAGCTTATCTGACGGTACTGAATCCTTTTTTCTCAACTATAGAATTCCCAAAACTACCATTAAAAACATAAAATCTAAAAAGAAAAACAAAAATCGTCGCTCATTTAGTAATTCCAAAATTAGGCTAGAAAATTCAGATAAAATCAATATTTTCATATTTTGTCTAAATAATCCACAGAAGCCCAATGCTGTGAGAAAAAATGTTCAACCCCACTCGACTAGCATATTAATCCTGCAAAAATATTCCAATTCCGACAGTTTCACTAATGAGGATACTGATTGTTTGCTTTATCTGTTGTTTAAATGTTTTTTTTTTTGTAGGCCCTTTGTTTTGCACAAATTAATCGTCAATCGTTAAAGAGAAGCAGTCAGTCGAAGAAGGATTTACAAAAAAAAAAAAAAATTAAACGATGAATGCTGGCAACATTCAGTAATTAAAATGTTGATGTTGAGGAACTGAAGAACAATGGCCGAAAAGGATGATTTTTAAATTATTAAGTAGAATAAAGCTTAAAGGATGTGAAGTTGGGTATTTACAAGGTAAATGAATTCTTAGGAATGTTTTGCTTTATTCGATTTTGTTGGTTTTATTCATACAGTAAGCCACATGCCTTATCTGCAGGTGATTGTTTTATTAAATATTAGATTTGACACGAGTACGACAAGTCTGGCACCAAAAACTGGTAACTGGATTTAGTAGAGAGATCAAAGCAAGCATTTTTTACGATGGAAGAGGGGTCTATATCACCCGTTTAGGAATTAGGGACAATTTTATAAAAAAAAAACCCAAAACCAAAAAAAAATACATTAGAAAAAAACGTTAATACTTTCTTATTAAGTAGTACACCTACTTTTAAAGCCAACATTTTGTTCTTTTGGATATTTTTTAAATCAAAAAAAAAAAACGATGCATAGTTTTTGAAGAAAAAACGGATTTTAAACTTAAAAATAAGGAAAAAAATATTTAAAAAATGTGTTGTAAGTGTAATTTTTCAAACAGTAAGCTTATATCGAATTTTTTTGAAGTTCTTTGTTCTAATAAATTCTTAATAAAAAAAAATGAAAATTTGATGATTTTATGTCTTATAGTTTTTGAGAAAATTGAAAATGACTAGAATTAATTCGGTGTATAAACAGTGAGATCCCATTTGGGGGGCGATGCTGCCCCCCACAACCCACCTGCTTGGACTCACTGTAGGATTTGTGATGGGTGTGAGATTTTGTGTGTTGTTGTGAAATGTAATTCACTTGCTTTGCTGTACCTCTAAGTGATATACAAAAAAAAAAAAAAAATCATACAAAAATAGTTTTTGTAATTTTTAATTTTCTTTTCTCAATAGTTAAAAGACATAAAACTATTCGGTTTTTTGTGTTCGATTAAGAATTGAAATAAGCATTGACAACAACTCCAATTAAGCACTTAATTTTACAATTTTGAATAAATTGGTCCAAACCTTTTGGCATTTTTATTTCATAATTTTCAGTTCGCATGCGAATTTTTCAAAAAGCTATTGACATGATGATCAAAGAACTGGTTTTCATAAACGTGATAGTACTTCATTGTAAGTGTTGCCGTTGTTTTTTTACTACATAATTTTATCATTTTTCCATTTTTTTTCTAAAATTGCCTCTATCTCTTCAAGCGGGGTAAGATAGACCCCCCACCAGAGTAAATAATGCTTGCTTTTGAACCCTCTACTAAATAGTTTACAGTCATTTTTGTAGAATTTATATTTAAACAATAGAATTAAGATTTACAAAAAAACTTCTAAAAAATAATGTTAAAAATGAATTTTCAGAAATAGGAACGTTTAGGACACCGTTGTCTAGGGCCGCTAGAGATACGAAGAAGAACTGGCGCAAGCTTTTCATAGTCGGACCAAATGGACAGCCACTCGCGAGTAAAAGTCTAGTAAAGTACCTTGGCATCTGGCTGGATCAGTATCTATATTTCGGACGTCATTTAGATGCTGCTCTGTCGAGATCTAGGAGAGCGTTTGCCCTGACAAGACGATTGTTTTATAGCAGTCATTTTGAAAGCAGGGTGAAGGTGATTTGCTACATGGACCTCATCAGACCGATGATTGCCTATAGGTGCCCGATGTGGTTCAACGTTACCCCATTTCAAATTAAAATTATTCAGGTGCTTGAGAGGCAGTGTTTGAGAAGCTGCCTTGGACTTCACAGAACACCAGTATCAGACTACACTAAATATTATTCCAAACAGTTCCTATACACAGGGCCAACACAAACAGAATAGACAATTTTCTGGGGTAAAACTCATTCGGTTTCACGTGGCAACAGCGATGAGCTCAAGCAATAGTCTCATCTTTGGGGCCTTCTAGCCCAATGATGAATATTTTGAAAGTTCGCATTTAAGCGGCTTCATTCCGCCTGAAGCTTTCCCATACTTGGGTAGTCGAGGGCTGATACAGAATAGATCGGCGGTTCCGCTATTCTACCACATATTCCGAAAAACTGTGGACATGCGGCTCCTATACGACCGAAACGTCGTCGCTCATGGCGGAGGAGAGCGCCTGCGGTTCAGAAGGAGTGTTTCCGATTTGGAACGTCGTTAAGTTAGTTAAGGACATTTGACTTACAAATTGTATTGCCGACTTACATAGTTTAAGGTATCAGGTTAAGGTTAGGGTTAACAGTTGTGGCGGTACAAAAAAAAAATTTGCCTGCTGTGGCTGTTCTAGTTTTCAAGTTAATTTTAGGTAGTTTTAATTAGTTTTTAAGTAGTTTTAATTAGTCCATAAGTAGTACTAATTAGCATATAAGTGATACACAAATGACGCAAAGTTTTTTAATTTAAAAAGGGTTCTTGGTTTGGAAAAATAAAAATAAAGATAATTTGAAATATTCGAGCTAGATAGTAGGCCGAAAGGCATTAGTATTGAGTTATCGTGTAATTTAGACCGCCAGCATAGGGCCAGTAAGTTAATGAAGTGTTAGATAAGTAGGCTAGTTCTTTATGAATTTTTGTCTAAAAAAAAATGTGTTCGCCTGTTGAGAGATTGCGCATTTAATTCCAACCAATATCCATGGAACTATAAAAAGAAATAAAAAGATAGGTTATTACACCAAATAATCACCATCTTGGAAAATCTAACGAACAGAAGAGACAGTGACTCCCCGAAGTTAAGTCAGACACTACCACCGTTGTTGCCGGAGAGAAAAATTATATGGTACTACTGTAGCCAAAAATGGGGAGTTTTTTTTTTTTTTTTAAAAAGTTGGAGTACAGATGTTTTAACTGTTCAAAAATGTGTGTTAATTTTTTATTAACTTCATTTAAATATAAAAAATCTTATGGCAGATAGCTTGTTTTCAAATTGAAGCCTACTAACTCATTGTACTCCCAGGATATGTATTAAATACACAAAATACAAGTTTCTTCACAAACAGAAAGTTATTTAAACATTTTATAAATTACAAGGGTAGCAAAATATAAAAAAATAAGACAAACGTTTTTTTAAATGTTTCCATTTAAATAACAGTTAGCAATTCCATGCAACTCATACTAGCATTCTACTATGTATCTCCAACCTGTTCCTGTTTTTTGTTTTTAATGAGAAACATTTTGTGAAAAAAAACGTTCTGACGCTGCGCTGCTGTGCGCAAGACTTAACAAACCACTTTCGAAATCCCTTGTCAGAAGTAAAAATTTTTCATAAAGGGTATTTTTCAAGACAAATATCTCTGACCAAAATTTTTCTTAAGGAATAAGAAACCGTAGTTTGTTTTAGTAAAGTTCTTCACTCAATGTCAATGTTTTTAATTTCATTTTTAATTATTAAATCAGGAATACAAAAATTATTGTAGTTGAGCTTACTTAAAAAAAATTAAAGGCTCAATGCCTCGTCATCAAAATCGAAATTTGCACACTCAGGGTCTTATAATATTCTTGGCAAATGTATTTAAATTTTATTACTTGAAATGAAATATGTTTTTGTTTTAATAACAAGTTAAGCCTTAGCCTCAACTTATACAAAGACAATTTTTTTTTTTAAATATTTGCTAATAAAATTTGAATCAGAGAGAAACTCTTTACGTAAAAACTCGGATTTGATAAGATATCATCTAGGGCTGGGGAGGTCAATGCGAGACTTTGTGTTTTCTGCTGAAAATTACCGAATCGGGTTTTTGGGGGTTCGCGCCGAGTCCGCATCTTGCTGCTCATTTAGAGAGTATAGAGAGACCGTTTTGTAAAAGTTCTCTAAGTGTGTTAAGGCATTTTTCTGATATAGCAACTGCCATGTCTTCCGCGTAAGCAATCACCTTCCATTCCTCTATTTCTAAATTTACTAGTATCTCGTTGACCACTAGAATCTAGAGAAAAGGAGACAGGACGCCCCCTTGTGGGGTGCCACAGCTAAAAGATCTATGTGCAGATGTGAGGCCAAGATTTATGTTTGTAACTCTGCCTGTGAGTAGCTGATTTAAATTTAATTCAAATTCGAAAGTGCATTAGTAACTGCTTCTGCTTTGACATGTTAAAAGCTCCTTCTATACCAAGAGAGGCAACTATATTACAAGTGAGTGAAGAGCTGTCTAACCGACTTCCTCTTGCAATATGCGTGCTGGGAGATGGAGAGTACAGTCGTTTCTATACTAGTACGGAGGTGTAGATCAATTAATATTTCTAAAATTTTAAAATGAAAATAAGTTAGACGGATCGGACGGACGGGCTCATTGACGCGATGGTTAGTGCGATGAAATGCCGCGCAGAAGGTCTGGGTTCGATTCCCAGCCGTAGCAACACCTAAATGATTTTTCACTGGCCCTCCTCTCGTGATGATCTAACAAATCATTCGAGTAGTATCAACTGTCAAGAAAAGCTTATCTCGAATTCGCCGTTCGGAGTTGGCATAAATCAGGAGGTCCCACCATCCTGCAAGAAGTCCACACACACACATGATTGGTTGTGAGAAGGCTCGGCCCTGGGTACTAACGAGTCTGTTGCGCCAAAAATTTGAATTTTTTTTTGATCGGACGGAGACCCTTCGGTTTTATGTGAGAGGTCTTTCCTGCTTTAGACATGAATACAACTCCTACTTCCGTCCATGTTGTAGAGATGTGTACTAACCGTAAAAAATTGGTCATGATGATTAGTATACATGGTAGCAGGATATCAAGTTTGTATCGGAGCTTCGCAGGTATGACACCACCTGGTCCATGGGATTTCAATGATTGGAAGCTGTTGATGGCCCATTTTTCATTGGTGATGATAATATTGGTATTTGGAATGGATGTACCGATCAATTCTGGTTCAGTACCGACGGGGTTAGGGAATTAGTGAGTGTCCAGAAATAGTAATAAAGACAACTTTTTAAATTCGACTTTATTTCTAATTACAACAGCAAAATAAGGCTGAATGTTCGAATTTGGCCTTAATTCAATTATCCCCGATTTTAATTATAATTACTTTCAACTATAACCATCTTAGCCTTACCCAAGAGATATCCTCACATCCAGAGATAACATTGAAAGTATGCAACAATTGCAACCCTTATTTTCGGGTAGCTATCCCTTCGTTGTTAAATGAAATGGGTACTCAACAGACCAAAATTAAATGATTCCATATTGTAATTGCATTCCTAGCCACGTCGTGAATTCTTCTAAGTCTGGCATCCTTTGAATCAGACGCATTATCCCTACCAACAACCATGCTGCGCCTCCAATGAATTAATCAAATATTCATTAACCTCTATTGACCGATTTACCATCTCATAGCCGTTTGGGAAATTATAACATACTGCCCTAACCAATTATGGCGCATTTTCCAAATGCTTCAATCCAATTACCAAAATTATTTGTTCAGTGTTTAATGTCGAAATTTGGATTCTTCCCTTCGAGGGACATTCGACTCTCGCGGCTAGGCATTAAAAACTAATTAATTGCCAGGTAACCATTGATAAACAGTAGTCTGGTGCATGTTTTAGATGTATGTAGTTGCACACCTATACCAGTAGGTATGGCCACTTAAACAATACAAAACATCATTAGCGCATTATGCCGCCAGGTAGCCATGTAGCCATGTTGCCATGTAGCCATGTTTACTCCGACATTTCACTATACGAGTCGTCTGATCTAGTAATTGCGAAACAACAATCGTCCTTCAATTTACAACCTGGCCAAGTATTGTATACCAATTAAAATCAACTCATGCCAAGACCGCATACTGCAACTCCACTCTGTGCATGGCTGTGTGCAACCAGCCCAACGCACATTACGATGGTCAGGACTAGTAGAAAATTCATAATCCAATGCATGAGTATGCGAGTAATTGCGATTTTATTTGTGCGATGTAATTTTTTTTTTGGCGAGTCCTTTGTTGCGGGTGTCGCAGTCGTCTCTGGGCTGTTTTTGATTTACGGACGGACTAAAAGTCCCTGCTAAACAAAAACTCTGCAGCTGCAGTGTAACGGAAGCTTAAGTGTGTGCACTTGGCAAGTCTAAGTGCCAGCACACAAAAACGGGAAACACATCCAAAGTAGGATACCGTCGTCGGACCACAAAAGCGAAGCGTAAATGTGTTTGCATGTTAATGGCGGCAATGGTAAGTTGGGTAGAAACTCTTGCAATAGCAGGACTAGTAGGGAAATTCCGTTTTCAATTGTCCTTACATCCTTCCTTTGAACATGGATGATATGGCGACGCGTCCGTTTTGTAAAATGTCGGTAGTGGCGGCGGCGGTGACACTGTAGCCGCATAGATAGCTAGCTTTCCCATTGAAACGATGCATTGGAGCGAAAAGGATCATTGAGCAGTAGCAACACTAGCGTCATTATCGCACCGGCACCAATGCCACAGCTACCACCCTCAAAACAGTGTACCATGTGGACGCATTAATTTCCCTTTTCGGTGTGTGTTAACTGGCTCAGTCATTCGTCCTGCCACATGTTAATGGGACAATGTTGGCTTTCAATTTTTTGACACTTTTTTGTCAGGTCACACGCAATGCGAATGCTAGTCTTCCTTACGGGCTATGGGTTCAGCCTGCTAATGGATGCAGACATGGTGGAAACGTTTGTGGTCTGAACCAGTGATTCATTAGGTTCGGTTGCAATGAAGGCGTTTCGGACAACATGTCATGCATATTGGTTGCTAAGCTGCAACTGCAGTCATTTATTTGGCTCCATAGGTGGGGCCATTAAATCAAATTTAGTACTTCATTTGCACCTTTATGTCATGTATTAGGGAGGGCGGTTATATGCTCTCCAAATAACTTAAAGTGATTCAATATAATTTAAGCGCTTTTTGGGTTTTTTGAATTGTGATTACTGTAGGCGGTCTTCACATTAGAGATGTTTGTCGACATACTTGTTGAATGAATCAATCACTCCATAAACGGATTACATAGTTCGATTCCCAGCCGTAGCAACACCTAAAATGATTTGTTCACTGGCCCTCCTCTCGTGATGATCTAACAAATCACACGAGTAGTATCAATTGTCAAGAATAGCTTATCTCAACTTCGCCGTTCAGAGTTGGTATAAAACAGGATGTCCCGCCATAGTGCAAGAAGTACACACACACACATATGAATGATTGTGAGAAAGCTAGGCCCTGGTTACTTAAGAGCCTGTTGTGGCCAAACATTTTTTTACCTCCCTAGTTCTAACATGTAAGATGATGGAGGCTCACTAAAACTTTCCATTAGGAACATTGTTGAGGACGACGAGACCTTACTTAAAGCTCATGCAGAAAAAATGTGGCTTTATGAACTAATCCACCTTTAGCTGCGATCAAATATGTTTGATGACGTATTCCATCCGTAATTAAATTCTATCACATATGGAGCTTCTGCCTGATAAATCACGACCACTTGCCTGGGGCTGAAAAGGGTGGATTCGAAGGATGTATTCCATACTGATTTCATACATGTGCTTTTGCATATGGAATTGTTTTTTCCCCAAACCAGAAGTTCAATCCGCCTTGTCGACCCGAACAAGAAGGTGAAGCTTCACCTTGTCCATAGCTCGCACTCAATCACTTCTTCTAGCAGAACCAATCGGATTGATATATACTCACCCGTAATATTGAAATGACATCTATTGGTTAAAGTAAAATATTTGAAGCAGATACTTAGCGCGGAACACTAGTTCAAACCACGATAGTTACAACACCTTAGTTTTTGTCCCCACCACTGCTCTTTCGAAACTCTGACAAATATCCAACAGTATCCACCGTTCGAAATCTGCGTTCACATTTTTTATGTGAGAAAATATAAAAATATGTGAAGCTAGGTTTGAAGCTCTACATTGCCCTTAGTACAAGATATTTCACTTTTATTAGTAAAGCTATTATAGTTCGAATTTTATGTCTTTACATGCATCCTCCGCTCGAACATTCAGGACCTGATAATCGCCGAAGAGCTTTCCATACAAAAGAGATAAGCTCTGCTTTCCCCACCGATCGTTCACTCTTCGACTCCGTACAGAAGGAGGACCAGAATTAGGGTTGGGTAAAGCAAAACTTCCAATTAAGAGATTTAATTTGTTTCCCCAACCGAAAGTAGCATTATTTCCAAGGACCAGTCATCGTCGGATCTCTACTTCTGTGTCATTCGTGGGCTCGACGCGACGGTCACTCCGATGTACAGGTTGAGTATAATGGTATTGTGTACAAACTGAACAAAGAAGTTGTATTGGTAGACTGTCTGCCCATGTTACAGCAAGCTGTAGCGGCACAAACTGTATTCCGGGTTGATTTGCCGTCTTCTTGAAATAAGCATTACCATTCGTAAAGAAGGCGTTGGTGATGTGTTAAGCACGAACTTCATCCCTGCTAAGGAATGAGATCCATTTGGCACATCTTGTGTCCTAAAATCTATCACCCATAGACGTTAGAGTACCATACGCTCCCGCGAAGTTTGGTAACCACAGCCACCACGATACTCTCACAAATGGGCCTACCTCTCAATCAGGATATGACACGTCATAGGGGCTACTGATTCCCGTGGTACTAGACTATAGCCTCTGGTCAGGCTCCACACGATCTTCCTTTTGAGTAACCAGGTAAGTAGTTAGGTAAGCTAGTTATTAGCAACACCAAGTAACACTTTCTCTCTTTATGAGGCATACTTTGTTCTATTAAACTCAGAGTTTATAAAAACTTTATTGTCATAGAAAATTAAGGAGTCATGACTATAATGCCTCAGCGAATAAAATTTATTCTTACGCCAATTTTTAATAGTCAATTTCAGTATTCATGGAAGCGGAACCACATGAAGCCGGCTTGGATTAGTTCACGATGAGGCTTTACAGATCACTTGCTACAGCACCATTCGCCACATATCGCCCAGGTACCGAATGACAAATACTTAGCATAGCGGTCTGAGGATCCAAACAAACTACATGCCAAAACTGATTGCTTAATAATATGGATCGTCTGGTAACACATTTCATCCATTATAAAAACCGGCAAGTAACCAAAAATAACCTTCAAAATCTTGCGAAATTCGACCCCTTTGCATTCTTTCCAATCTTTCAACAAATCATACTCTGACGCAGTCATTGAACTTTTTCTCAGAACTAAAAACTGTGCAAATAAACCAACAATCCTCAACATCCTAAAAGCATCTGTGTTGTTTGCTTTTCCAATATGCACTTGTGCTCTAAAACATTTGCCCAACAAAAATCCTCAGCAAAAAAAGGGGACACAGAAAAAAAAAACCTCAAAGTCTATACCAAAGCTGATGGCTAAGTACACATAAATCCTACCCCAGTAAGTGTCAACTAGTTAAGCGTCTACTTCTGCGTCCATCAAAGATCAATTTCAGAACAGAAGTGCATCCATTAAAAATGTTGAGTCAACACAAAAACCAGCCACCAAGAGCAAAATATTTTCTACCAGAAAATGGAAAAGTGCACGGCCAACTGGGGTGCTCTCAAGAAAACAATGAAACAACAACAACAACATCATCCCGACCAATAGACGACAAACAAAAAAAAAAAGGACCAAGAGAAGAATGAACTTTTCACGAAAAAGCAAGCCCCAACGACGAGGCATGGATTGCATGTACGTATGCATAGGACAAAGTTTCCACGAAGGCTATGAGTGATGCCCCTATAATGCAATATGACAGAACCATAAAGTTCTATACGATGAAACAGTGAAAACAAAGATGAACTCACCTAGGCGCATGAAAAACTATAAAAAAAAAATCCACTTTGACTTTGACAAAACAGCAAAATATTGTCCTCAAATTCTTGTCCTTTATAACATGAGTTTGCACACATACGCGTCGCTCGCAATCCACAAATCCAATGTGAATATTCTCATGTCAAAACTTCATCATCCTGTGCATATGTGTGTGCCCGTAGATGTGTGCCATAAAATCATAGTTGTGGCAACTTGTACCGTCGTCGTTGTCGAGTGGAGAATTATTGTCACAATCTGCTTGAGATTCAAATAAACATCATATCCTTGCACACAAACATGCAAACTCGTGGCATTAAGGATGTATACCGATGCGAATAAGAAAAGGGCAATATAACATTTCAGCGGAAAGTTCACAGGTAGCTGAATGCGAAATATAGAGGAACAATAAAAAGCAGGAAAAAAATACTACGGCAAGGATTCCAGTCGATACAGGATGTGAGACAGGTTAATGTCTTTAAGAGGGTTTCAGTAATCTGACAATGGAAGGTATTATATTCACACGTGTACAAGGATAACGAGGCAAATAAAAATCCCTGCTTTGCACAAGTATTGAAGGAAAAGATTTATCAGAAGGTGGATAAATCAAGCTTTTCATCTGAGTTTTGAGGTGTTGATTAAAACCACCTAAGAGTGAAATGAGACTAACAAGGAGTCGAATTTCTTTGTCAGTACATCAGGAACCATCAAAACGTTTTTTTTTAAAAGGTAGTTTAATATATTTTTTGGTGTAAAGCTGTTAAAGTAACCGAAAATATTTTTTGTAAAATAATAAATTAAAATTAGACATTAACGACTTACACTGATACCAAAAACTTAGCATCTTCAGTCGTTTGCTTGTGAAAAGTTCAATGTTTACTATTGAACTGAGGGGGCATGAATTTACCGCAGAAATTCAAATTAGACATTAACGACTTACACTGATACCAAAAACTTAGCATCTTCAGTCGTTTGCTTGTGAAAAGTTCGATTTTTACTATTGAAACAGGGGGCATGAATTTACCGCCGATTCCGAAGGCCATTAAAACATAAAAAGGTTTAACTAAAAGTTTAATGGGTCCATACTCCATGGGTCTAGTAGTAAGTAACATTTTAATACAGTGGGTAGACACTGCCCCACCTTGCAAAAGTCTGACATACATTCAAGAGCAGAAAGTTGTCACGAGGACCTTCTAAAATTTCAGAATTGTCATAAAAATGCCTTGAATGGCCGGTTTATTTCAGATAATTCATCTTTCTATATATATATTATACTTATGTTAATATATAAGTACAAAAGAGAGTGACATTAGTTACCACGGTTATAGGGGTTCCTAGAATGCATATCTGTAGCACACGCCTTTAGCTGAGTGAGAAGTTAAAAACAAAGCAACCCGAAGGCGCTTACTCAATGTGTATCTTCGTGAAACTGTAGCTTAAAGTTGAATGGACGGCAACTTCATGCAAGAAATGTATCTCTCTTTTGACAGCGATACAAGGTTCCAGCCATAGATACGCATTCTGGGCAGCCCTTTTAGCTCAAGAACGCCTGGACCGATTTCAATGGTTCGCACCAATTTGGACTCGTCTCCGACCAAACAAGAAGAATAGCGAGGAAAATTTGCGTAAAATACCCAAAAAAAACTGAAAAAAATTTTTTTTTCCAAACATTTTGTATGGAGCGATGTAACGACGCCATCTTCATGGTAGATGACGTTTATGTTTACGTAACGATATGATATTTTTTTACGACCGTTGGTTTTGCACTGAATTTGTGTTACAATCGTTTTTTTAGCGATTCGTTTGTCACACATTAAATGTTCTTTATAAATAAAAATCAACTGTCGTTTGTTGGAAACCGCATCACATGAATACGGCTGCACCGATTTCTGTTATTATTTTTTAAAAGTTCTTCATATCCCAACTTAGGTTTTTACGGAAAGAAAAATTAACCACGCCCACTTGTTTTGATTCAACTATAAGCGGAGAACGGGTAAGTTTATTCGAAAATGTTCGCCATAACCCAACATAGGTTTTTAGGGAAAGAATAATTGAACAGGACCGCACTTTTTTTTATTTATCTAAATATTTGTAAAATTCCATAAGAAACAGCGAGTGTTTGCGATAACTATTAACATTTAAATATGGCAAGACAACGTTTGTCGGGTCAGCTAGTTTTCTTATAAAAGTTTCTTTTTGCAGTGAACAAAATTTTGTTTTGAAATAATATTTTGTTTAGTCAGACTCTGGTGTTCTGAGTATTCCGGGATAGTCTCTTAGAAACTGCCTCTCAAAGACCCGAATAATTTCTATTTGAACGACACCGGACAACCAAACAAAATCATCACCTAAAAATGGAAATGTTTCAAATCACCTTCACCTTGCTGTCAAGACGGCTGCTATAAAACAATCGCCTTGTCAGAGAAACGGTCCCCTAACGCTTCCTAGAGCAGCATCACCATTTCTGCTGACCCAGCCAGTGGCTGTCCGTTCGATGCCATGATCACCACCTTGCGTCAGTTCATTCTCGTACCCATTGAGGCCTACAGACAACGGTGTCCTAAACAAGATAGTTATTTTCAACTTCCAGTCATCACAATTTGTCTGGACTTTTTCGATGTCCCACTGCAGAAGAATTCGAATACTCACGACCGTAGGGGCGATACACGCGAAAAGATGGTCCGCATAAGCAATTGCATGAGTAAGATATTGCATCGCTGGTGTAAATGCTGAATAAAATCGACGAGCTTAAAGCTCCAGGCAATCTTTAATGAAAAATTCTAAGGTTGAAATTAAATTTAAATGTTTGCCATACGGCCTTTCATGATATATGATTCACTGAGAGCTGTAGCAGCGTAACCCCAAACTGCAACAATAGAAATATTTGCGGTTAAAAAATTTACAAAAAAAAAAATTCGTATGATTTGATTTATTTTTGAATTAAAACTTAAAACGAAAAGCAGTTATAAAACAATTAGTGACAACTTAACTGAGTCCTTGGTATTATCTAACTGTCATAAGCCCACTTGAACAGAGCCCGATTGATAATCCTTGCGAATACCTAGCTGAAACTCGGTAGGAGACTTATCGACCGGAGGTTCTCCGGTTTGGTGTTGTCCTTTACCTTTTTCGGGAGAGGGTGCCCCCCACCCGATTTCTATAATCTCGATAGGGAGGATAAAAACTTCACGGCTTAAGGATTTTACCGAGAGTGTATTCTACCAGAGCTTTGGGTGACATCCGGTTATACGGTGCCGCTGGGAAGAAAAGCGAAACCTGCCAACATGAACTGGGTAACCTGACGCAGATAGCAAAAAAACGAGCTTAACATACAGGTATGGAGGCTTATAATGCTAAGCTGGAAATATAGCGCAGGCCTAATACAAAGAACATGCGGACATGCCAATATAGTTGACATTCAATTTAAAGGAATTCGTTATAATTCTCCTTAAGATAAAGCATCACTTTGCCCTTCACACTGATGAATATTTCATAATGTTTCGTTTGATAGATCAACAGACTGAGAGAAATGTCAGACTCACTTCACTTACTGACTTAAGTCGTGTTACAGTCCGTAATGAATCTGGGCCTCTCCAATTCGCCCGGTCCTAAGCTAACTGCCTCCAGTTGCGCACTCCAAGTTGGTTGAGGTCACCCTCATTTTGGTCGGTTTTTTTTTTTATTTTTCCATTGAAAGGTTACATTATAATCGCGACTTTAAATTTCAAAGACCAATAAAACCTAACTCCAGCACGACCATTTCTACTATAGAAACAAAACTTGTCCAACAGACTGTAGTCAATCCCTTAGACAACGTTGTTGATGTACGAGCATCCAGCTTATGCAGTTTCAGCAAATTGAATAATGCGTTAACGACAAAACTTTTATGTAACCCGAAAATTCAAACCAATTGTACGTACAGGGTATTCCGATGCGATGATGCTTGAAAGTCCCCCAAAGGGTGAGAGTGGCTTTCATCAGGGGCTCTTGTTACTTTTTTTTTCTCGGTGTTTCATGATTTTCACATCCTTTCACTGGGGTGATGGAGAAAGTTCACCAAAAGTGGATTATAGTCGAATTTGTGATGCAAATCTACGTATTTGCATGTTGTGTGAAGTATGTGCTCTACGCTTACCCATAACACCCTGAATACTTTTACATTTTACAAAAACAGGGAGTATAAAAAAAAATTCGAAAAAACAAAAGAAGGATCAAAACTTATTTACAGATGCAAATGGGGTGGATTATTTTTATGTCATGTTTTTCTATTGACACTGATTGATTGCATAATTAATTTCATAAACTCAATATGTAGTTGAAAATATATGTAATAAAAAAAAAATTATTTATGTGGCTGAAGGATATAGGATTTTTAATTATGCTATTGAGAAGCAATTCCTTAATGTCAAATGTGAAACAGATTATGTATTTATAATTGAAAGTTGTACTGCATTTAATGATTGGTATTAATATTTAATTCGACGTCAGTTTTTATGTACCATTATTATAAATTCAGTGAATATGTTAATCTTTAAAGTTTTTGAAAACATTTAAGGACATCGATTATAAAATTTAAAGTCACGATTTTATCAAAGTTTTGTTAAAAAACGAATTCTGGAAAGACTTTGACAGAAGCAATAACGACTAAATTAGGGTCCAACAGCAGTGTATCAGTGATAATGGCAGTGAAGCAAGTACACAAATTTCATTCAATTTGACAAAATAGTTTGCCAGAAATTGACAATTTTCTTTATATGTCATAAATGAAAAACTCCCCTATATGGATTTTCTCGAAAAAAAACTGGGTCTGCAGTTTTCATAAAATATATAAAGTTTGATAAAAATCGTTATAGTGGTTTTCCAGAAAATTTAGGTAATGTTTAATTTTTATATACTTACTTACTTACTTAAGTGGCACTTCAGCCCGGAATGAACTTGGGCCTCAACCAACATTCCTCTCCAATTAGCCCGGTCCTTAGTTAACTGACTCCAGTTGCGCACTTCAATTTGGGTGAGGTCTTCCTCTACTGCGTCCGACGTCTGGCTGGGAATAGAAGACTCTGCGAGCCGGAGTATGGGTGTCCATTGGTTCTAACGGGTGATCCAAGTAGAGATACTTTTTTCAATAGCCTTTTTTGACAGATCACGTGTGAGTCGTGTCATGCTGTCGTGTTATTTTTGTTTAATATTGTTTGGCATTTCATAATGGAAAGACTTACGCGTGAACAACGTTTAAAAATTGTTCAACTTTATTATGAAAATTCACGTTCTGCGAGGAATGTGTTTCGTGCACTTCACTCAACTTATGGTCAACATAATCGGCCTACTGAGCGTACTATTCGCAACACCATCACCCATTTTGAGACCCAGCATTCATTATTGGATAATATTCGACCGAATAGACCACGTCCAGCACGCTGTGAAGAAAATATAGCGGCCGTAGCTGAGAGTGTACACGAAGACCGTAGAGAGTCGATTCGGCGCCGTTCGCAGCAACTCGGACTCACGTATGGAACGACTTGGCGCATTTTACGTCAAGATCTTAAATTGAAAGCGTACAAAATACAGCTTGTGCAACTACTGAAGCCGCTCGACCTTCCCAAGCGACATCGCTACGCTCTATGGGCTCTTAAGAAGTTCCAAGATGATCCGACGTTTTCGAGGCAAATTTTGTGTAGCGATGAGGCCCATTTCTGGCTCAATGGGTATGTAAACAAACAAAATTGCCGCATTTGGGACGAAGAGGAACCTGAAGAGATTGAAGAACTGCCACTTCATCCAGAAAAAACAACGGTTTGGTGTGGTTTGTGTGCCGGTCCATATTTCTTTAAAAATTATGCCGGTGCGAACGTAACCGTCAATGGCGACCGTTATCGTGCCATGATAACCGACTATTTGATGCCTGAAATTGAAGCTCGTGATCTCGGCGACATTTGGTTTCAGCAAGACGGCGCCACTTCCCACACATCGCATCAATCAATGGACTTATTGAGAGAACATTTCGGTGAGCACATAATTTCACGTTTTGGGCCGGTCGATTGGCCACCAAGATCGTGTGATATCACACCGTTAGACTTTTTCCTGTGGGGATATGTAAAGTCAAAAGCATATGCCGTCAAACCCGCTTCGATTCAGGCCTTGGAGGAAAACATCACGCATGTCATTCTCCAGTTACCAGTCGGAATGCTCGAACGAGTGATCGAAAATTGGACTCAACGGATGGACCAGCTGCGACGTAGCAACGGCCAACATTTGATAGACATAATCTTCAAAAAATAAATGCCAGAGAATGTTCTTTCAAATGATAATAAACATTCTCCATTAAATTTGAACTTTATGTGTTTTTTTCTTTAAAAAAGTAGGGAACCTCGAAATGGGTCACCCCTTACATGTCCTAGCCATCTTAGACGTCCGATGCAGAGTTTCTTGACCAGGGACATGTCACTGTACAATTCGTATGGTTTTTCGTTGAATATTTTTCCCCATAGCCAGTCAACGCAAACGGGTCCGAAGATTTTTCGAAGAACTTTCCTCTCGAATCGACGAAGGATATCCACATCCGCATTTCAGACGGTCCATGCTTCAGGTCCGTAGGGCAGGACTGGGATGATCAGGGTATTATATAGGATCTCCTTAGTATTTCGAGTGAGGGTTTTACTACTGAATTGTCTTCTTAGCCCGAAGAAACAGCGGTTGGAAAGAGTAATTCTTCGTTTAATTTCTGACGATAGACAAAGATCGCTATTGCTAAACCCATTTTTAGCGCTTCCTTCTCTATACTAGCAAACGTGGGTAAGACATCACGTTGAATCCTACGAATGGTGTCAATATCTTCGGCGTATGCTAGTAGCTGCAGCAATTTTTGGAAAATTGTGCTCTGATGTTGGCTCGAGAGTTTTGCACAATCCTCTCGAGAAACAAATTCAAGAATTCACATCCCCTTGCTGTCCTTTTTTGGTATCGAATGTGTCGGTGAGGTCGTTTCCGACCCTGATGGAGCAGCGAAAATTCTCATCCTTCACAAACGGACTAGCTTGGGCGGTATACCAAAGCTTAACATGGCTCTTTATAGTGCGCCTCTATAAATGCTGTCGTATGCGGCTCTGAAATCTCTGAATAGGTGGTGGGTATCGATTTGGACTTCTTTGGTTTTTTCAAGGATCTGCCGGAGTGTGAAAATTTGATCGGTTGTGAACTTTCTTTGCCTAAAACCACACTTATAAGGGCCGATAAGTTTGTTGGTAAACGGTTTCAAGCGTTCACATATTACGGTAGATAGGATCTTGTAGGCAATGTTGAGGAGACTTATGCCTCTATAATTGGCGTAGTTAAGAGGGTCTCCATTTTTGTATGGCAGGTACCCTTAATATTATGGCTTAAAAGTAAAAAAAAAAAAAAATAGCCTAACTTATGACCGAAAAACCAAGGGACACAAAGTTTTAAGAAAATCGGTCAGGTAGAAAAATGGAAAAATGGAACCGAAGGATGGAATTCCAAAAACACTTACTTGGGTTCTGATATCACCGCAATGTTAAAATCACTCAAATATAAAGATCTCGAGGTTGAATTTTTTGCACGAAAGCAATACCTTTCTCTCATTTACCGATTTTAACCAAACTTTTACACATCCTTGGTATTAGTTTACATATGGTTTTTGTGAAGATTGGTTGAAATCGTTACACGTCTTTGTGTGTGGTGTTCGTGCGTGTCCACCTTTCAGTGAAAAAAAAACGTATTTTTGGTTAAACCAAAAACATTTTTGAGAAAGTTTCTGACCAAGATATTTAGACGTTATGAATATCTGAGTTTCGCCAACGCAAATTTTTTTGCCACGTCCACTTTTTGAGGTCTTTTTCGTAAGAAACTGTTTTTGGTACAAAAACACTCGCTTAAAATAAACAAATTTATTTTAATCTGTCGAAAATTCATTCAAAATTGTATCGATAAAAAATAGTTCTCTTGATTCATGTCAACATTTTTTGTTATGGAAGAAAACAAACCAAGTTTTCGTAGCTACTAGTGCTATTGAATTTAACCGGCTTTGTTGTGGAAAGTAAAAGTGAAAGTAAGTGTTCATTTTGTAAAAAAAAAAATATATTATCGATACCATCAATTTGTGATCGGTTTACATTTTCTGCATCGTAGTTCAAATAGCTATCATCGATTGATTTTCAAAATATTGAAACTAAATGCGAGATACAATTTGAACGACTCGACGATGCATTAAATGAAATTCGGGCATTTGTGTTTTCCTTTGTTATTTTTATTGTTGGTAGTTTAACAATGACGTGATAGGAAATTTTACAAAAAAAAATTGATTTTGATAGCAAAAAATGTGGATGTCGGCGATTTGAACTAATTTTAATACGATAAGTAACCGTACAGCACTCGTTTCCAGACGAATTGGTATCATACAAATCGGTCGATTCAGTTTGCGATGCCAACAAAGCTGTAACAGAGTTTTGGAATTCACTGGATTCGCCAGGTATGCTTCTACCCCAGCTACGAAATTTGAATGTTCGATATTTTAACCAGTAGATCAAATGTGCAAATTTTTAAAATCCATCCACTGACACCCGTCTTTTCACAAAAACGTTATTATTAACCAAACGGTTAAGAAATTCGAAAAAGTGGCTGAATAATATATCGTATATATAAAGTTTAATCCACGCCCACTTTTTTGCATGTTTTTATTGAAAAAACAATTTTCAGTTTAACGAAATTAGAAAAAAAACTTTCAACGCAAATACATTGGTAAATAAGAAAATATTTCAATTACCGATAATTTTAACTCACACTCACACTTTGTGGCGTTGCTTATAAAAGGGATTTGTATACCGTATTTCACAGTATATAAGATAGAAAACCGTTGCTTTTGTGTACAGCCATCAAAATATTTTTATAGACTCTCTGAGCAATATATTGAGACAGTGGCATTTTATATTGTAAAATTCGTAAAAAAAACGTGGGTATGTTTAATTTAAGGATGTATTCCGAGCCGTCATACAAAGGTCATTTCGAAAAATAGCGTGCATACCCATTATTATTAATGAAGAAAATGTGACATTAAAATATCTTAAAACCAAAAAATCTCAACACTTTTTTCAATTTGTTTGATCCTCGAAAATTTCAAAGGTCGTTTCCTATTACCCTTTAAATTTAAGACTGCTTACTTGATTACCTGTTTACAGGTAGTAAATGTTCAGATTTACAAAATTTGCAGTAGGTATAAAGTGACAAAGGAATTCGTCATTCACTTTTGATGCGGTCCATACTTCGGCTATGTAGAGCTGGACTTTGATGATCACGGTCTTAGAGTGCAGTTATAGCTATCATTGAACTTCTTTACTGGAAAAAAACATATGATGGAATTGGGGTTTTACCTACATAGCTGCGATAGTCAAGAGGCACGTATCCATTATTTTGGATGTCCCAACATTCCGAGGAGCTAACATCGACTCGGACCACTACATCGTTGCAGCCAAAGTAAGAATGCGGATACCCAGCACACCTTAACAATCTCGAAATACTGTTAAAAAAATGAATGTCGAAAGAATGCAATCGCAAGATACCGTCAAGACCGCTCGCCAAAACCTCTCGATTGACCAGCATCGAATGTCGAAGAACAAAATCAACGATGCCAACAAGCAATTAGATTAGCCGCAACTGATGTGCTAGGTTTATCGCGCCAACCAGCAAGAAACCCCTGGTTTGATAAGGAATTCCGACATATGCTCGCAGCCAAATGCGGAGCCTACATTCCGAAGCTGCAGGTGAAGACGAGAGCTGACATTGAGCTCTATAGGCAGAGAAGAAGGGAAGACCACCGGCTCTTTAGAAAGAAAAAAAGAGAGCAAGAATAGGGCACGATCCAGGATATAGAAAGGTGCCACTCTAGCAACAATATTCGAAAGTTTTACCAAAGTATAAAACTTCAGAGCCAAGGATACAAGGCTCGAACAGAATCGAGAAGAACAAGGAAATACCGTAGTTGAGATACAATCGATGCTTCGGATATGAAAGAACCTCTACTGCAGACTGTTAAACGGCAATGACGAACAAAATTCCTCTGTCAGGTAGAACGAACCATTCAATATTGACAACAACAGCGAAAACCGCCAACCACCCGACCTGAATGCAGTGAGGATAGCAATATCTAAACTCAAGCTTGATAAGTCTGCCGGAAATGACGGCCTCCCCGTCGAGCTTTATAAAGCTGGCGGAAATGACTTGGTAAGTAACATCCATCAACTAATAAGCCAAACCTTGGACGTTTAAGATGGCTAGGACATGTAGAACGAATGGACGCGAATACACCGGCTGGCAGAGTCTTTGCCAGCCAGACGTCGAAAGCAGTAGGGGAATACCTCTCCTTAAGTGGCGCGCACAAGTAGAAACCGATTTCAACAAACTTGTAGTGCGCAACTGGAGGCAGTTAGATAAGGACTTAGGATTAGATATAGGAATCGTTGAAAAATTCAGTTTCATTTCGGTGGAAAAACATTACTACACACAAACAAATATTGATAATTGAAAAACAAAAATTGATTTTCTGAGAAAACGTAAATTTAAAATTAAAATATTTTTGGATTATCATGTTCTAAAATTCATAAGCTTTCCCTTAACACCAACTCTCCAATGATTGAATTTATAAAAAGCCGCAATGAGTAAAACTAAAAAATGTCACATGATGGTTTTCAGTGATAGCTATAACTGCACTTTTATAGAGAATCTCTTTAGTACGTCCTTCCAGCGACCACTGAACTGCTTTCTTAGCTGAAGAAACAGTGGTTGCCGAGGGTAGTTCTTCGTTTAATTTCTGACGAGATATTTTTGTTCTGACATTTTTGACTGATGGTCCCGCCAGCCCAAAATTCGCACCAAACATTTTCGTAATGCATTGGACGCTTTGGGGTCTCATGTGGGTAACGTCCTGAAATTATACGTTTTGACGTATCCATTCATCCAGAAATGGGCCGCTAAAAATGATTTTCGATGAAAAGTAGAGTCATTTTCAAATTTATCCAGACCACATAGAGTCATACGGTGAAAGCACGTCGTTATTGTTGGTCCTGTACCTTCAGCACCTTGATCAGATGAATTTTTTACGGGTGCAGGCCGAAGTCACGACGCAAAATCTGCCATGTTGTGGTCTATCAAAGGTCGAGTTCTTGCGAGCGACGTGAAATCGACTGCATGGGATTCTCCTGTCTACTTTCAAACAGCTGCGACGTTTTCAGTAGATCCAGAGTTTCGTCGACTTATGGGTATTGGCTTATCGTTACTGAACCAGTGGACGCACCGTACTGCGAATAGTCCTTTCGGTTGGACGATTATGGCATGAACCAAACACAATTTTATCATTTGCACGTGTTGTTGAAAGTTATGTCCGTCTATGGTAATTTGGCAAAACAGACTGAATAAATGGCAGCCAATTTCACAGATGTAGCTTCAAAAATATGGCCGCTTTCAACTGTCCTAGAAAAGTGACTTCACGTCTTTCGATTGTTGCCCACAGGAAGTACTGTCAAAGTTCTAAAGTTCCTATTGGAAGGCTCTTCCTTTAAAGATATTCTCCCATTTCTAAATTTTACATAAAAATATTATTCCGACTTATTTAGATCATTTTACGTGCTACTGAATAATCATGTTTCAACTTTCACCACTAAGATACCTTCACAAATAAAACACACAAATACGGGTGGCACCCCAATAATCCCTTAAATTTAATTTACAAAATTAAAAAAAAATGTCTCCCTCAGCTACCAACACTAAATGGAGCAACATGACAAACCTCACCCTCACAAAACAAATAAAAGAAGCCTTTTCCACCCCGAACCACCGTAAAAAGGGGTTTCCCAAACTTCTCATCTTCTTATTCTTATAATTTTGTTTCCTTTTCTTTTTGCGGAGATCCCATTATCCTAGAAATCTAAATGCTTCACCTGATAAAACTTTCCCGGTCGTAATTAAATGTGAACTCTGACAGATTCAGAGTTACCTTCCATTCTCTGCCATTGCCACAGCACAACGTTCTCCAATATCTGCAATGGTAAAATTTCCGCTACATTCTGCAACCTGACGGGAGGTGAGGTTGTAGTTTCCGTAGTCCTTTCTATTTTTTTTTTGCTTCGGATGTCAATGCAGGACTTTTCGCCTTGTTTTTCTTTGTTGAAGCAGAAGTTCCGCTCCACCGGTATCCAGTTTTTTTTTCTTATTCATCTTCATCTTGGTCCTCGTTCTGTGTTGAAACAACGGTATAGGGTTGCGTCTTACTGCTTTTGGCATCTATATCTGCAGTTTTCTTGCAGTGGTTCTTTCATCGGTGATGAGGATAAAAAGGGATGAGAGAGATGGCAAACCGACTTAATTAAAGTTCTTATTTGTAAATTAAATTCGTAGTAAACCCTCGTCGTGTGGCGTTCATCATCTCATTGTTGGCTGATTTTCTCCTTGTGAAACTGCTCCTTTTTTCGTACTTCCTGCGGGCAACAATTGAAAGACGTGAAGTCACTTTTCAAGGAATTCGCTGGGACTTCCTTTGGTTGTCACCTGTTAAGAGCGCAAGTTGGCTGACTGGCTTTTAGTGGTTTTACGCGAAGGGTCCTTAAAACTGGGTTTTTTTTCTTGTCAGTTCTATGCGAAAGGAAAACAACGTTAATTAAGGTTAGCTTGGAATTAAGTGATGCGAATTTTATGATGTCCATTATGTTATAGGATGCTGAAGTGCATTTGCTATCCAAATTGTTAAAAATTGTTAAAATAATTAAGTCGTAAATATATTCTGTAACTTTATTATTCAAGGCATTAAACAAAATGACAAAAACGATTCAAGCTTCAAGCAATACGATCACTTCGCAGGATCAACCTTTTAAGGGCATTTTTTTGTACTTCAATAGGCGTTATGTTGTTGATGTTATCCCAGAAACCGTTTCTTTCTATGAAATAAAAGTCCTTTGCAGAGATCTCTTCTAAAACTTCTAGCTTCTTGTTCATGAGCCTCTACCTAAGATGTTACTGCTCATCTGGAAGACTTCACTTTCGTCTAAAAAATTGCGAAATTTATTGAAAAAATTAAAAATCAGTCATTTTTTCAACCACTTCTGATTCAGGATAAGGTGAAACGGACTTGAGATCAATAAACCTGGGAATTCCACAGGTCGGCGAGATGAACTACAAGATCTTACACGATGGCGATCGGCTGAATAAAAATATATTCTTTAAAATTTTTAAAAACAACTTTCTTGCAAAAACGTTGATCATGTTAACGCGAATATTTCGTCTACAGATCATTTTATCTCATGGCCTTTCTTTGGGGCTGTCTTCCTATATAAACTATTTGTACACCCCACACCCTATAGCATATGCAATGGAAAAAAAATATTTCTAATGGGTGCTTTATTTAGAGGTGGGTTTTTCGAATAGAGATATAACTGACATTTTGTGGTGAAATCGGGCAACTCTAATGTCATTTATGTTCAGTTTGATTTTTAATTTCAACATGAACAAGTTGACAAATGAACAATGCTTGCAAATCGTGCAAATTTATTTCGAAAATATTGGTTCAGCTCGCGAAGTATACCACAAGCTCCGTCCATTTTATGGTCGACATAATCGTCCATCAGAGCAATTAATTCGTCAAACAGTGCGCACCGAAGAAACAATTGCCGCTGTAGAGAAAAGTGTTGAAGTGGACCCGAATGAATGGATTCGCCACCGTGCACAGCAATTGGAGCTTTGTCCATCAACTTTATGGAAGAATTTGCGCAAAGATCTTTTAGCTTACGACCTTACAAGATCCAGACTGTGCAAGAATCACAGCCTTTTGGTGTATGGGCCGAAAATGAGTTTGATCTCGATGCTGATTTTCATCGCAAAATTTCGTGAGTGATGAGGCTCCTTTATGGTTGAATGGCTGCGTCAACAAACAAAATTGTCGCATTTGGAGTGAAGAGAATCCACATGAGACCCTTGAGACGCCATCACATCCACAAAAACTGACTGGTTGGTGTGCTCTATGGGCTGGTGGAGTCATTGGGCCATACTTATTCCGAAATGATGCTGGAGATTCAGTTACCGTTAATGAAGACCGGTATAGAGTAACTATAACCGAATATTTTGTTCCCGAATTGGATGGCATGAATGTGGATGAGATGTGGTTCCAACAAGACGGCGCTACATGCCACACAGCGCACGTCACAATCGATTTATTGAAGAAAACATTCGATGAGCGCATAATTTCGCGGAATCAAACTGTCAGTTGGCCTCCAAATCTTGTGATTTGACACCATTGGATTATTTCCTTTATTTCCAACAAACCAGAAACGTTGGGGGACTTGGAAGCCAATATTCGCGGCGTTATTGCCGACATATGGCCCCAAATGCTCCAAAAAGTTGGTTGAAAATTGGACCTCTAGACTTGGCTTTATTCGAACTAGCCACATGCCCGAAATCATATTTAAACATTATTGGCATAAAATTATCCTTCCAATAAAGCCAAGGAAGGATGAAAACGAAACGTTTTATCTCAATTCGAAGTTCTATACCTGTAAAAAAAATACCCGATATATTTCAATCCCAAAAAGTTTTTTTCCAAACCCACTTTTTGGGGACAATAGTTTTATATGTGAGATGGGATAGGGATGGGATTGTAGCCTTCTTATAAATTTTGGTTTCCTTATAATGACCTGTATTTCGTAACCAATTTTATGATACGTGCAAAGTGCACTGGGTTACAGCTAGTAATTATTTATTTTATAACGCCCCGAGGAACAACCACTGTGCATCCTTTTTCGGTCAGAAGTTTGTCGCATTCCTACTTCCCATGTACGTACAGGAAATACTCGGTTCTTATCAAACACAAAGCTTTCATTGTTGACAGCTTCCCTCTTTTAAACTTCCATTGCCATAACCGATGAGAATGCGGTTTTCCATCATAATTCTGGAATCACACATATTTTCCCCTATGATGACTTTCATTAGGAGTAAAGCTGCCTAAAAAAGAACAATTCTTCCAAACGCCGATGATGGATCTCTCAGCTTTTAAAACTATGTCATCAACTATGAGAGCAAAAAGGAGTGACCCACACTTCAATCAAGGACATTATTTTTTTTTTGTTTTTACTTTTGATTTCATTTTTTGATTTTCTTAAAATATTAACTTAATACGACAAAACTGCTTAAATCAAACTTATCAATAACATGTAGGCTTAAATTATCGGCCCATATGGGCGCTGTAAGCTTATAACGGGTGAGTTCTTAAGCGTAGTTTCTTAAAATTTCGAATTGTGCTTGTTATGTTATCCTGTAAGGCTTCAATCGTGTTCCGCTTGTCCACATAGACTTACGACTTTACATAAACAAACAAGAAATAATCAGGAGGCGTTAAATCGCACGACCTTGGCGGCCAACTCACAGGGACATTTCGATAGATAAGCTGCTCACCAAATTTATTTTCCAACATTCCAAGAAAAATGGACCAATGATGCCACTTGTCCATAAGCCACACCAAACTGTCGTTTTTTTCAGGATGCATCGGTAATTCTTGTAGGGGCTGTTCATCACTGCAAAAGTTTTGCTTATTTACGTATTCGTTGCGCCAGAAATGAGCCTCATCGCTGAACACAACTTTTCGATAAAACAGCGGGCTGTTTACCAAAAACTAGACGTTGTGGTAGGTTATTCGGCTTCAATTCTTGGACAAGTTGAATTTTATAGGCTTTCAAACCAAAATCTACACGTACAATTTTCCATGTGGTTGAGTTACATATGCCTAATTGCTGAGAACGTGTACGAAATGAAATTTCACGATCTCCATTAATTTTGAACGCTACGACTGCAATATTCTCTTCGGTACGCACTATACGTATACGAGTCCATGGTGTAATGTCCGACAAAGTAAATTTTGTGCGAAATCTAGTGATAACAGCACGATTTGTTGATCACCAGGTCGGTTATGACGACCATAATTTTTTTTTCAGAGCACGAATGTTTATAATAAATTTCAATAATTTGCGATCCTTGCTGGCAGATGACGTCTTTGATAGATGACGTCCGGACGCCATTACTAACCAGTGCTGCCAACATGAAAAACTTAACTCTTAAAACTCGTACCCTCACCCGTTGTCTAACGGTTTTATTTTGCTCTTCGGCTTAAATTTATTTTGTTTTTATTCTTAAGGAGTGACAATTTTATGTTTTTATATAAAAAGCTGAGTCTAGATTAAATCTAACTTAAACTACTTAAGGCTACTTGAACTACTTCAACTTATCTTAAATACAATCGGGATGACATGCACTCGTTGCTTATGCCACTAAAGGTGGACATTCCGATTGAGTCTTCTTCTTACTGAGCAGCATGCATGCAATCATGTTGTTACCCAATATGGTGTACAAGCCCGGCCACAGACCTTGTACTTAATGCAACTTTCTAACTAAGGAGTGTACTAAAAGTCCGCAAAGTCGTGAATAAGTGCAGAAATACTTCAATCAACTAGCCACCAAAGCTCGGTGCGCTGCTTTTCAGTACCGGTCTTATCGCGATCTGATTCAGCATCAGTCCCATCGCGATCTGATACTGCCGCGCTAAAGCGGGGGAGCTCCGGAGCATTGCCGACGTACCCTTCGCGGATTAGCGGCTTGTCCCGCGCGTCACGTTAGCGGTTGTATAATACCGGGATACCGTTCCTGTCTTGAACTATCCCTAACGAGTCGTAATAAACGAATGCCTCTGGTGGAATAAAGCCTGACATAAGCGTACTTTCCATATATATGTCATTGGAGTGATAAGCCCCAAAGATCAGGCTGTTGTCGCTAGCCATCGCCCTTGCAGCGTGCCTTCGAATCACCTTAATTAGGAAATTGTCAGTTCTATTCAACTGAGCCCCATTGTAACCTCGTGGCGATAATATTCTCGGATTTTGGCGTTCGATACGCAGGATCGGAACCAACGCCTCTCAAACAGCCGTATCTTTTCCATGTAGGCTGGTGCTACGTTGATCATCGCTTACGGACAACCGTGAGCGATGATTGGTCTTATATAGGAAATGACTTTCACCCTTGAATCAAGTTGACTGCTTTGAAACAATCTTCCTGTCAGAGCAACCAATGACATTCCCTTACAGTCACTACATTTGAACTTCAAACAAAGCCCCACTAGTTCGACAAATACATTTCAATAATACGTCCTCCACTCACATTTCTCTGTCACTTTAAACACACCCAAGCAATCTAAGTACACTCCCTCAATGTCCATCAGATAAACCTTAGCAGCGTCCTCAACGAAATGAAACATCCTTCTCCGTAACCACGCACTCAAGTGGACTGCTTCCAGAAAATTATCTCAAGTCAATCAAAACAACACTTGGTATCTGTAACTACAACGCCAAATGACTACCATTCGTAAAGTCGACACACTCCACCCAACACGAAGCTCATTAAACTTTTCGAGGGCGGCCAAGCTAAAGGAGCTACCACATGCGGCCCAAAAGAAGAAGAAGAAACAAATCTTAATGGTCCATTGCATTCTTGGCAACGGCAAATGTCTCCGGATAGCTTTCATCTCGATAGCTGTCAAGTAGCTTGCGCGACCACAATTGCTTGACAACAATAGAAATATGAAGATGAGCGCCCCCTGCCATCTGCACATTTATGATAACGTTCCCATGCTGGCCATATATAGATTGGATTGCCTTCAAATCGAAGAGCGCGACTACGTCGACGACGATGTCGATATCTACGTAGAAATAAAGGACATCTCTTTACAATGCATTTCCCAATCCAAGGAAAGCGAGGACCTAGGATCTCCGCTAGGGAAAATCCAAAAAAAATTGTCAAAAGGTCATAAATTGTCATCGCATGTTCAGCAGGAAATTTATGATCTACCGCCCAGGGTATCGTGTAAGTGAGGAGCTTGTTGGATTTTTATAGCGCAGCTAAAGACCGCAAGCAGAACAGAAAGTCGTTCGCCAATAATAAAACTCCTATCAGCTCTCCACTCGATCTGGTGGTGGTGGTAGGGATATCCTGAATGGGGAAGAGTGTGGGAATCTCAAATGTTTATTTTATTCAGAGTGGCAGAGGGAGATACACGTGCCACCGTCTTTTGAACTGTTTTTTTGTCCGTTCCTGGTTGACAGAGGATATTTAAAAGTTTTTTAATGGTTTCGATTTTGATTTAAAATATGCGAATGTCGAAATGCATTTCAAGAGTTTAATGGAAGCCGCGACGGGTGTTGGGTGCGATGCAACCCATGGCTAAAGGATAACCACGACGACGACGGCGGCGATGACACAAAATCCATACAATTTTGTATTGAATTTTGGTAGGTGGGGAATTTCAAGGACTCTTTTATCTCAAATTTCTGGCACAGAGTCGTAATGGAATATTTATGGCTGAATAGAAAATGGGAGTAACAATCCATTTTGGGTTGGATTTGGTCTGAGACTTTTGATGTGAACGGCCTTGGATCGAAAACAAATTGAATCAAACTGATATGATATATGGTGGTGGGCCACACTAGAAAAAAAAATCATAAGGATTGTAGTAGCCAACTTTTATCCAATTGATGGAATTATTATCCATCACTAACACAATCGGAACCACTGTACTCTTATATGGACACAGTGGTACCGATCATGTCATACTGATGCTATCACAATACGCATTAATATTCTTTTTTGCATAATGCAGTGGATATAACTACCTTACAGATATAACTCAGATGTAGTACAGGACTTCGTCATTTTCGGCTCCGCTATTAGCTCTGAGAACAACGTCTCGTTAGAAATTTAACGGAGAATTACTCTTGCCAAACGCTGTTTCTTCGGGCTAAGAAGGCAATTCAGTAGTAAAGCTCTCACTCGTACTACTAAGGTGATCCTATATAAGCCCCTGATCATCCCAGTCCTGCTCAACGCCGCTGAAGCATGGCCCGCATCAAAACCGGGTGAATAAATCCTTGGTCGATTCGAGAGGAAAATTCTTCGAAAAATCTTCGGTCCTGTTTGCGTTGACGGGCTATGGAGACGAAGATTCAAACAAGAACTATACGAGCTGAACAGCGACATGACATTGTCAAAACACTCCGCATTTGACGTTTAAGATGGCTTGGACATGTAGAACTAATGGACACCAATACTCCGGTTCGCAGAGTCTTCGATTCCCAGCCAGACGCCAGACGCAGTAGAGGAAGACCTCGCTTTAAGTGGCGCGCACAAGTAGAAACCGACCTCAACCAACTTGGGGCAGCTAGCTAAGGAGCGGGTTAATTGTAGAGGCATGTTAATTGATGCCCAGGTTCATTATTATGCAGTGGATTCAGCCTTAAGGAATCTGGTCGGTGCAGCACTTACTATTCGTCTGCTTGGTATGTATATCACTTGAAAGTTATCTCAATCTTCGCCTTTCAACATTGTTGTCTGAACTCGTAAATTGATTCATCATCGACATGCAATCTTTTATATATTTGTTAGCCATAGATGTAACGCAAAGTGCTGTTGAAAGTATGTTAAGTTTTCTTTTGCTTGTAGGGCTGCAGTTGCAAATCATCTTGATTTGGAAGGCTGGCAGCTCCCCTATTTATTCCCTTGAGGTTTTTTTTTCATTTCCGTTCCCTTCCCGTTCCAATCAAGATCTCATAACAATTGGTCGGAAAGATATTGCTCATTTGACCGATAGTATCAAATGTGTGCTCTTTCTAGCCCATGAGAGTCCACAAATTAGACGACACAACAATGCACACAATTTGAAATCAGTTGACGTTTGTTGCTTCAAATTCCGCTGAATGACTTGCAAATGTTCCGATTTTCCCTTAAAATGATGGGCATGTAACTACCCCACTTGCTGGCTGAGTTATGAACGGACATGAGAAATAGCTAGATCTAAACGCAGCAGACATTCTGTGAGGAGTTTTTAAATTACCAGTTTACTACAAAAATTCACAAAACCTGCGAGGATGACAGCTAACATCGAGAAAGAAATCCCAAATTTGGAGACAGATATCGCCAAAAAATTCCCAATTTCCGTTAAAGCCATTATTTCGACGTTGCTGTTATTCAAATTAGTACTTCAATGCAAGAACAAACTAACCTCCATTGGGAGTCTTGATGCAATCACTCTCAGAGAACATAAGATGATAAGAAAACGCGGTCCAATAAAAAACAAATCCTTCAAAGAATATTCCAAGGTGATAGCTCTGGCCCATTGGCGATCATGTTGCATGGCTTAGCATTCTGCAGATCACCAACTGTCGACGTTAAAGGGCGATGGTTGTGAAATAAACTATAGCCAGTCTACCTTGCTAATGCCCACCCGGTCATGTATACTAAGCAAACCTTTCCTTGATAAGGATAACCATAGCTTTATAGCTGTTCCATCATCAGAGAGATCCGATCTTGGCTGCGAATACCACATTAAGATGAGCGAATGTGCAATGACCGTACAAAAGCATAAAAAATGCAATAAGCTTGATACTCACATTTATTAGTCAGTTTTCGCTTCTCAGCGAGTTCCTTTGATGTCATTCCACATTAAATTTATTGAATTTATCATTATAAGCGTTTATACTTGTTAAAATATGAAATAAATACTAAATCGCCTGAAAACTTCCAACTCGCAATCATAACACACACATAGCATTAACTAAATTCCTTGACTGTCGATTGTCGCCATGTTTAATGCTTGTCCATTCGTAACAAATCCCAACGTCGAAATCCTTCAAAACCAAAAAAAAAAATTAAAACCCTGTCGCATGGCTCTCATCAAGCGTATAAAGTATATACACACATTCACGGTGAAAAATAAACTCCAAAAAGCGGAAACATCATGTGAATATGTATGTACTTATCACATTTAACATGTCCTGGGGATTATGGTGGTAAGCGAATAATATAATCCCATGGACCCTCCTCCCACGTGGATACATTTCACATTTTTCACATGACAGCCACGAGAACAATGCTCCTGGCCATGTTTACGCTGAACATAAAAACATTAAAATAGTATTATCCTGCAAAAGCAGCCACACACGAGTATTTGAAAAAAAATGTGTGTACAACGAGCATCAACGGGAATCCCTAAAAATCCAGATGCGTCTTTTGTTAAAAAAATAAATGTGAATAAATGGATGGCTCATGTGTGTAACGCGGTTTTAGTGGTCGTTTTGATAAAATAAAAACTTTTTTTTTAAAAACTTTCATTTGTTGACCATACAAAATAATGTGAATAAAATAATAAAAGCAAACGATAAAATTTATAAGTTGAAATTTAAGCGAACAAATATAGGACATCTTGAGTTCTTTTGGAAATGGATTTGCAATTAACACGAGCGTTTTTTTTTTTCAAAGTAAAATATTTATAAAGACAAATTTTTTTGCTAAATCATATTTTGAATAAAACCGTTTAGGATCGTTCCAAATATTTTAAATTCATGCTAGGTGTAAGCGGTGGAGCTATGGTTATAGCGATGAACTGCCGCGCAGAAGGTCTGGATTCGATTCCCAGCCGTAGCAACACCTAAATTATTTTTCACTGGCCCTCCTCTTGTGGTGATCTAAAAAAATCATCCGAGTAGTATCAATTGTCAGGAAAAGCTTATCTCTACTAAAGCGTTCAGAGTCGGCATAAAACAGGAGGTCCCGGCATCGTGATAAAAAAAATTTAGCAATCCCTTGTACAGGAATTAAAATCAAGGAATATCTATTGGTAGTCACCCTGGTGGTTTTATTTAAATCGACGTTATTTGGACACTGACAGCTGTTTCTCGCTCGAAATCTTAACAGAAAGACAATCATTCCTCCGCGGCACGAATTGAGTCACTGTACGCTTGAACAACGTTGGGAAATATTAAAAACTTGTTTCCAAAGTGAGTCATGTTAAGCCCAAACAGTGATTTAGTTGAAAATACGTTTTGACCGTAATGAAGCATCCAGGTTTGTGCAAAAAGTTTATGAGTTTATATGTACGGTGCACGCTAAGACGAGAATGTGGTTGCTGTAGCCGAGAGTGTGGAACTCAGTTAACGTTCATCAACTCGCCTAAAGAGAATTCTGCACTAAGATCTCAGATTATTCGCTTTAAAGATCCAATTGACTTAACAGTTGAAGGCGCATCCGTCGCTTGTCGCTTCGCAGTTAAGGCCTTAGAGCAGCTTGTGTTGAACAACGATTTTTGGCGAAAAATCTTCTTCTCTGAAAACTTGCATTTTCATCTTGGCGGCTACGTTAATAAAGAAAACTGCCGCATCTGGGGCACGGAAAACCCGCACATCATTGTCGAGAAGCCGAAGCGTCCGAAGAGAGTGACAGTTTGGTTAGGATTGTGGAGTGATGGCATCATTGGACCATGGCTGGAAAGAACGATTCGGTCAACTATGGTCGTTACAAAGCGATGTTAACCAAATGTTAACAAGCAGAATGGCGCGCCATTCCACACAGCCAATATCACAATCGATCTTTTACGCAATTAATACCCAATTCGTGTTATCAGTCGTCTTGGCGATGTCAATTCGCCGCCTCGAGGCTGCGATTTTACCCTTTGGACCTTTTTTGTGGAAAACCGTGAAGGACCGATGTTATGCCAACAATCCGGGAAAATACCTTTATCTTCCAAACTATCTCTGAGCTACAGCCCAAGACCATCACTAAGGTCTTGGAATATTGGAGTGGCAGAATGCGGTACTGCGAAGCTAGCCGGGGCGACCACTTGAACTACGTTGTGTTTCATAATTAATAGGAATAGTTGCTCTTACTAATAAAGCCATACAACAAGAGAAACATTTAATTTAGTTAATTTTATTGCATTTTATAAAGAAACCTTTTTTTGGTGCACACATAATGCTTTCCTAGAATCACAGTCTTTGGTTGAGAATATGTCTGAATAGCAAGTGGTAAGTTAGGCTCCACTTGCTCATCTCCCTGTCAGACACCACACCTCGCGTCACATCATATGTTCAGTAGATACGTCGAACAATAGGGCCAGTCCAAGTTAGGAGGGAACCAAAAAAACCTTGATGACACATACTGGAGTAAAGAATTTTGGAGTTAAACTAATTCCCGATTGGAATCTCCAGGTCCATTACACCATAGAAAACAAAAAAATAAAAGCCACCACTGATACTAACATCACTCACACAAATATGTAAATTATATGGAATTCGAGGTCCAAATCATAAACCAAAGTGAAACGCCGTGAACTCAGATCCATACAGAAATAAACTCGTCGACGAATGCACCTACTTAAGGGCGGTATAAGTAGCGATTCCCTTGCATTTGATCTGACCTAACATGACCGATATGTCTAAAAATTATCTCCATGCGGTGATGTTGCAACACTTAGCTAATAAGTCAAAGAACTCACCTTCCACCAGTAAAAGTCATGACCTTTGGTGATTTAAGGATCCCAACATTTGTGGACCACACTTCTCGTTCTTTTTCGGAGGATGCCCTTTGTTTTTTTGATTTTTTTTTTTGCAAAGAAAAGTCAATAATAATTTTTCTGGTTATGGAAATACTCGTCCCTCCCAGCCAGTTACATCAAGGATTAACTTATGGTTCAATGAACAATGCGAAGAAGAACCAATTGCTAACAGGAAGGTTTCCAGGCAACGCCTGGTAAATCCAACTTAATCAAAAAGAATCCTAGAAAATGGGTAAGTTATATTTTTTGCATTTCCTGAAGCCTAATTTACATATTTTCTAATGGCCCAAAAAATTGGTAAAGCTGTTTAATTTTCCCTAATTCGTTGGTGGCACCACATATTCCGATTTCAGTGCTGAATCGGAAAAGCGGTGCTCCCAAAATGAAACAGTATCCCCAGGGATGTGAAAAGTAAAACTTCGAAATCGGGCAATATGACACATTCTGATCAATCTGGTCCATAGGAAAGTCACTGGGCCGGACGGGATTTCTCCCATTAAACTGAGTGCAGCTGAACTTATACTTTGTCTATTCTGAAGCCAATTTCCAAAAAAAAGAAGAAAAATTCAAAACTACAAATCCCTTGTATCACTATGTTTGTTAAAGGAATAATTAACCTAAACCGAGATTGTTGATTAACTTGAATTGGAGTCAATAACAGTCAACGAAACGCAGGATAGATATTAATGAGCTGTTGCCTTGAATATTTTCAAGGCTTTCGGTAGCATTTCATCTGCGATTTGTTAGGTTAATTAAGAGCATAAAGGTTACCACAAAATTTCTGGAACTAGATGAATAAGATTAGAGGGAACACATCTACTAAACGAAAAGTAGTGGCGGGACAAAGTTTCATAAGATAGAATTTCAGTATTTGTCTCCCACTCCTGTGAAAAATTTACCTTTTTAAAGACGAGCAATCGACTATCATCATTTTCGTTATTTTCTTTCCAAAACTTAAGAAGCAACACTGCCATCAACGGCGGTCACTATAAGTCAATATAATTCCCTGTGTCACTAACTGCGGACGTATAAGGGCAAGCTTCAGGTGAAGATAGCTGCCATTCAGCCCTTAAAACAATGAAAATGGGAAGAACACCGGCTTTTCGGAGAGACAAAATTAAGCGTTATCGAGAATATAAAAAGGTGCCATTCAGGAATGAAGTTCGCAAGTTCAACAAAGTGTAAAACGACAAAGCCAAGGATGCGAGGCTCGAACAGCATCCTTTCGAAATGAACAAGGAAAAATTGAAGTTGACACACAGTCGATGCTGGAGATATGAAAGAATCATTTCTGCCGACTATTAATCGGCGATAACGAACAATCTCCCGCTGTCAGGCAGGACGAACCATTCAAAACAGGCGACGACAGCGAAAACTACCAACCATCCGCCCAAAGTGAAGAAAGGATAGCAATATCTAAACTCAAGCTTAATAAGGCTGTCATTAATGACGGAATTCCCACCGATCTTCATTAAACGGGCGGAGATGACTTGGTAATTAACATCATCCAACTCATAAGCCAAATCTGGTCGGATGTAATTATCCCTGAAGAATGGAACCTCAGCATCGTTTGCGCGCTCCACAAAAAAGAAGACTTTCTTAACTGCGCTTACTAGATAGGCATACGTTTTTCAAACATCGCCTACAAGATCCTGAAACCGTTTACCAACAACCTGACCGGTACTTATCACTGTGGTTTTAGGCCTGGATAGTCCACAAATGATAAAATTTTAACACTTTGGCAGATCCTGGAAAAAACCCAAGAAGTCGAAATCGATATCTAAGTGAAGTTGGAAAAATGGGTTAAGCGTTAAATGAGGACAAGGCCAAGTTTATGCTGTCAATATGAAAGGACATAAAACATCAACGAATAGGATACAACGTCACCATTGACAGAGGAGTTTGTCAATCTAGACTCCGCTATTAACTCTGACAACAACATCTTGTCAGAAACTCTTGCCGTTAGGAATTGTGATTTACTTCACCGTGCTTTTTATTTTTCCACTTTTTAACGTTTGGCCGTAGTTTTTGCATTCTGTTTGGTGTTGTGTTCCATTGTATTTTTCATTCCATTTGAGCCGCTTCTCTAATGGGAATCCTCTCTATGATTTCGTTATTATGTGTTGACTCTGATATTTGTACCTCCAGCCCGATAGGAATTCTCCCCGCTATCACACTTATTACATCTCCACCCAGATAAAGTTCTGTATGCACAGCGATGCTCTTATGCGCACTGAGTTTGTCCTTCTCATGTATGACTCAGTGTCAGTACATTTGGCCGAGGTCAATATTGGGGGCTGCGTAAATGAGGATTGATTTGCTTACGGTTGAACATTTCTTGATTGCTGCCTTGTTCCCCCACTATTCAGCAAAAGCATTGATATTCCAGCGACTGCTCGGCTGAATTTTTCACTCGTGTGCCTTAAATGCTCTCTGAAGTTAAGCCTGAGTTCTATGGGTCACTCCTTAGTATTTTATGTATGCCTTCGACTAGATTGTTTGGTCTCTCACTTTTAGTCGTAAGGGCTCAACTTTTGTAGGACTGGTAATGAGAAAGACCTCTTAGGCTTAGGCCCTAATGAGCTAAGCCATATCTTTAAATCTTTGATAGCATTCTTGCAGTGTTGCGTCACATCCTCTATAGATTTGGCCACTAATACCACAGCGTTGTCGTCAGCATATCCGATAATGTTCACCCCTCTTGGTTTTGTTATGTTCAGTACTCCATCGTACATAATGTTCCATAGAGCTGGTCCCAGAACTAACCCGCGTGGGACTCCTCCTGTGATATCGTACGTTTTTGGTCCTTAGATTAGATTAGATTAAGGAGTTGGGACCAAGTTTGGGCCTATTGTGATTTACTCCAATTAGAGCTCACTCATGACACCGATCTTTGTGATGAATTCTAGTAAATCTTTGACTGGGCTGTCAGATATATTTTCTGCCTCAAGGTAGTGTTGACCTAGATGGCGATGACGTAAGCTGATTAGGCTGTTATAGTGGCACAGGATGTGTTCTGCTGGATTTTTCGTCCTCGTTGCATAGTCTGCAAGTTTCGTCTTGAGTTATTCCCATGGGCATGAGGTGTTTTTTGACTTGACAATGTCCAGTTAGGAAGCCTGTGACAGTTAGAATCTGACTCCTAGTTAGATGTAGGAAGTTGTTGCGTTCTTGTGTGGGAAGTGTTTAGCATGAACCTTTTGGCTTGTCTGTTATCTTCAGTATTAGTCGAGTAATTATTGGCTCTGTTTTTCAGCCATGTTTTCATAGAAGAACTTTTCGCTCAAAACTAGAAAACACCCGATTTCGATATGGCCTAAGATTTGGTGCCAAAGATATCTTTGACTAGATCGATAAAGGTCATATATAAACTATCGTTAGTATCTTCCTTCGTTATACTAGCAAACGTGGCTGCGTCATCTCATTGAGTAAGAACAATGATATCAATGTCGTCCACATATTATGCTAGTAGTTGAACATTATGATGGAACATTGTATCCCCGGGCTTGGTGGGGAGTTTTGCACAGCCTCTCAAGAATAATGCTATTTTTAGTATCGAATATTTGGGTAAGGTCATTGCCAAACCTGATGGAGTTCCAAGAAATTTCCATCTTCATATGCATTAACGGATATATTTTGGCGGTATGCCATAACAACACACAGTCTAGTTCCTGTCTATAAATGATGTCGTATGCGGATTGCAAATCGATGGAAATCTGTTACGTATGTATCTAATCAGATTTTTCCAGGTTCTGCCGAAGTATGATGATTTGATCCGTTGTAGACTTTCCTATCCTATAACCACACTGATAAGGGCAGTTCGGGTTGTTGGTAAATACGATTTTGAAAATGATGTAACAGAGACTAATAGCTCTTTCGTCGGCTCAATATAGAGCTTCTCCTTTTGACACTTTTATGACATAACAAGTAAAAAACATAAAGATTTACCCCCATGTAATATAACACCAGACCTAGCATAGTTAAAGTTGACTTCATCTAACCAACTCCAAATCTGCACTCCCACTACCTCCCTGTTTCAATGTGCATATTAAGCCTTCGAAAATTATGCATCTTTTTCACAATTCCAGGAGTACTCTGAATTTCATGACATTCCACAAAGCAGCTGCTTCATTTTAATTTTTGTTCATCTTAAAATTTATATTCATGAGCCTGCTAACTATGCAACTATTTAGCATAATAAAATCGCTAAAAAAAATTCGGAAAAAAAAAACTCAAGACAAATTTGGAAAAAGTTTTTGAAAATCATGAGAAAACTTTCACGTTTGTTAATTTATCACCGTCTTCCGTTTCGTTAGCAAACAACGTTCCATACGACAGGCTGCGGCGGATATGCTACCGTGGTGTGTAGATATAAGAAAATAAAATGGAAAAAAAAATTAATTAATGCAAAACTGTTATTTGCTTGAAGCCAGCGGGCAATTTAATCACCGCATGCACTTACGGCGAGTGGCAGCAATGTCACCCTACACGTACTCACACATGCTTAATGCGCGATACATTTGCGCTGCCAAACTCATTAGTACGAAAATTATAACCCAGAGTGCACCACACTCTTATTATCACGGAGCGTTAGTCTCAAAGTTTGTCGCAATAAATCCTCTGCGCGAAAAGAAAATCCTGATAGACTACTATGTGAGTGTGTGAAGGCAGGCCAGCCCTTATACCAGGACCCGCTTATATGTAACTATACCACAGGTACGCTCCTCGTTCTCATTTCGTATTGCAATTTAAGTGGATCTTCTTAAGTACTCAACGAAGTCACCATTTGGCACTTGTTTTTGCTCACAAAAAAGGAAAGGAGCCAACTGGAGAAAGAGCAATTGACGTGAATTCCCAATTCACGATCCTTTCCGGTTGTTAGCTGCTGATAGGGGATGGCTTCACCTGAGGTGGCGGCGAGATGCTCCCCACCTTGGCCCTGTTCCTACGATTCGTTTTTATCACTCCTGCTCATTCGCATTCATTGCAAGATGTTTTATTTACCCTGGGGAATGAAGTCACATCCTTTGTGCGGCGTGTGAGAGCGTGGGAAATGTTCATAAAGGAATCGTTTACTTGTGGAAATTGTTAATGACGACGTCTGTTACTGGTGCTTCAGCGGTTGGGGGTTTAATTAAATTTTATATGCCACTTTTAAGATGGTTCCGCGGTGTGGAAGTGGCATCAGTGTATATTAGGAAGGCTGTGTACTGAATAGGAGCGCTAGTCTTGGAGGAGTTTGTTGCTCGTTTTTATTTTCTGTACGAAGTAAGTGTGAATCAAAGGACGTGCTGGAGACAGTATCGAAATGTTGTAGCGATGTTGAAATATTTGAGGGTGACTTGGCATGTCGAGCGCTTGAATTCGAGTTTTACGGAATGTTGTCTTAATTAAGAGTTATTTGGTAGACTGTGAAACGGTTTAGTGAGCATAACCCCTTAACGGGGAGTAGTAAGCTAAGACAGGGAGATATTCCATTTATTATTCGTGGTTACACAGGTGGTGAATTCGGATGGGGGGTATGATTTTAGAGACGTTTCTGCGGTTTTACACGTGCGGTTTGGGGAGATGTCAAAATGTGAATGAAGTTAGGATGGTCGTTGAAGTAAAATTTTGACTTTGATTTAGGGGATTAAATCCTTTGGGGAATTTAATCCTCCAAGGAATGACGCAATGTTATATGATGGAAATGCATGAATATTTAATGTTACCCCTTTTAACGTAAACAGTTTCCTCCTGAAAGTATGCCATAATATTGTTATAAAACCTAAGCGAATTAAGAATAAAATGATGTATTTCCTGTCGGGCTAAAAAAGCTGCGGTAGCCCTAAATAATAAACCTCTGCATCGTTATCTAGATCAGCTTACCCCCAAAACTGCGCTGTTTATATAGACTTAAGTTCCCTGAACATCTGCAATTATAAGTAAACTCACCGATTTGGAAGCAGCATGTGCGCAAAATTATTCGACAAATCTGTCAATTATCAACGGATGGTGAACGTAGTTGGACCTTACACCACCCATTACGCATATATAAAGCCAGAAATTCATTATGGATCATACATCGGACTATGTCAAATATTATGTGGCTGAATGGAAACCTATCTTCCTGACAGATCTGTTCAAAAAGTAGGGGATTGAGTTTCCTCAGAAAAAGTCACTATAAACGCTGGAGTGCTAAATTGAAAAATACTGTCGTTAGATAAGAAGAATCCATTGATCTTCTATGCACCACATTTGCTTCAGATGTAACAACACGTTTCGTCTATTGTTAAATCCGTTGCGTCTAGACCAAGTTACCTTTTTTGAGCTAACAGATGAAGAGAACACACCTATTAGAACCATCCTTCCGCGCCCTATACCCGCTGGTTAAGAAAGGGAATGAGATTTTCACTAACCTTCTCTGTTCGTATTCAGTGCTAGCCAAGAAGACTCTATCTTGGTACCTCCTTGTTTGTTTGACAACCTAAAAATAGTTAGCGCACACCACTTTATATGAATCTCGGGATGATTCAAATGGGCATACAAATTGAGGAAAAATGATTGATCCATGTGTTACTACAACCGACCTACCACTGCCAAGTATGCATGCGCTACTCATGTAGCCACCATAACCTTACATAGCCTGCTGGTGGTTACTTGGACCATACAACTGATCTTGTGCAGCTACGTACAGTGATAACTTAAGGTCTTCTGCAATACTTTCTGTCGACTTTTTGCACTCGATTATGCAGGTAAAGGGGTCTAGTAAGCGCGGTTTACGGAAAGTTACCACACCTAAGTTTTTTGACTTCTTCCCCTCTAAAAGCAGAAAAAAATCATCAGAAGATTCTTAAATCTGCCATTCGGAAGCAGGTCCACTCTTTGTGGCAAAAAAATACAACTTCACATTGACAAATCTACGAAGAAGGTTGATCTGAGGCCTGCATATGGGCCGCTAATGGCAGATATTCAATTCTTTATTTCATGCACTTGAAATATCAAAACGTTGGATCATTATTTTCTCAACTTAATCTAAATATCTTGCAATGAAAACTCAAATATTTTGTAAGGAAACTTTCATCCGTCAATGACACTAAGGACCTTGCACAGTTTTTGTTCTTTGATCCTGATTAGCCCTGAATTATTTGCTTGTTTATTCATTCATAAAAAAAAGGTCGAGAGGATACGGCGATCGGGTATTCCATTCTTAAATTTCAAATCTCCACCATTAGTTTCAATACCTGCTTCTGGTATTGGTTGCTTAATTTTTGCCAAAACCGAAGACAGTTATACAATATTACTGCATCTATGGCATGTATCGGAGAATCAGCTGTTAAGACACTGAATTCCTCGCAGACCCATGATGTTCCTCACTTTTTCATTGAGAATAATCTGATATCGTTACGAAGAAGGGTCTCATAATCCTATTTCTTTGATCTCAATTGCTGCAGCTACACTTTCTTACAATATCTTAGTGCTTGGCCACATGCTAATCTCAACGACTTTCATTCCCATAAACGCCGTGACCACACACAAAAAAGCGTCGTTGGAATTAAGTGAGCTCCTACACCTGGAACACGGGAAAGTTTGAAACAAACCCCCCAAATGTTCGTATACTGTTCATAACTGTTCAGTATTAATCATATAAATAATTGTTTATCTGATGCTAATTATTAAATATTTCTCGTCTCGCTACAAATGTTTGCTTAACCCACTGTAAACGTTTTCCAAAGCTAACGTTGGCTTTATTACTTAGCATAGTGTTATATGTTTTATGCTTTATGTTCGCTCTCTTTAAGCGCTAAAGAAATTAATAAATTTGGGCTACGCCGTAAACTATACTTTATTTGAACAATATCACAGCAGCAAAATGGATATATCGCTTTTACAAGATCATTTAAGAGACATAATTTGGGATGCTATCTTCTGAGTGAGAAAACCGGATGAGAAAACCGAATTTCTCAACTCTAATATTGTGAAACTGCACGATTTTCATGTTCCAATTAGAAGAAGACATGTTTCCCAACAAACAAAGCCTTTGTTTACTGAGCAAATTCGTGGGCTTCTGAGACGAAGAGTTCGATCATATAGGCGCTGGAAGCGTTTCCGTATCGAGGAACATCGTCGAATTTATTATTCACTTCGCAAGCAAGTTGGATTGGCAATAAGAACAGAAACAAAAGTTTTTTTTCAAGTCGTATAATGCTCTTTCGATCTGGTTAACAGCCCTGACAAAACTTACGAAAAATTGGCATTGGAAAATTGAAATATACCCGAATAGATGGAGTTGATGTAAGCCAACTAAATAAAATTTAGTGCCATCATGAAAACCTGTCATCGCCTCTAATGATTAACAATTACATTCGATCAATTCTCAGGTACCATCTAATAGAAGATTCTCCTTTATAGACGTCGACAGTGCTGATATTGTTGAAAGTTAACTTTCCATTAAATCTGATGCTGTTGGCCTTAATGAGATACATCCTGTTTTTCTAAAACTTATACTAGCATTCGTATTGCCACATAAAGCGCACATCTTCAACACTATAATAAAAAAACTGACATTTTTCCCCCACAATGGAAGCCAGCAAAAGTTACACTTATTCCCAAAACTCAAAAAATTTAGAGTTTCCAGCGATATCAATCCTATCCTTCTAATCAAAAAAATTTTGAAAAAAAATGTAAAAAACAAATGGGTAGGTACATAGAAAGTACCGCTATCTTAACACCCAAAACATAGTTGAATAACTGAATTAATAGATGTTTCTGAAAATATTCGACAAGCTTTGGATGGTGGCGAAGTCACATTTTTAACTTTGCTTGACTTTTTCAAAGCTATCGATACTGTCAATCATTTAATTCTAAGTAATAAATTGTCTAGGTCTTTCAATTTCTCTTAATTTGCAGTCAATCTTGTATGGTCCTATTTTTCAGGTAGAACACAAGCTGCGGTGTTAAACAATGTTTTGTTATACTCCCTACCAACAACGAGCGGTGTTCCGCAGGGTCCTTTATTGGGACCAATTTTATTTCCTTTATATCTGACTGCCATCTCTATTGAAGCACAGCTCGATTCATATGAACGCTGATGACGTTCAGCTTTATAAGAGTTGTCCTCTTGGTCTAATTGAGCATGACGCAAGTTTTGTAAATGATGACCTTGAGATAATAGCTATATGGTCTCGACAAAATGGTCTCCTGCTTAACCCCATAAAAAAAAAATGTCTCAAGGAAATCACTAGACTTCTCATACTTATCAACGATCACAATTAACAATTCACCCATTGAATATGTTGATTCTGTAAAAATAAAAACTTGGTGTCACCTTTTATAAAACTTTAAATGGGGAAAACCGAATCAGTTGTAGAAAAACGTATGGTGCACTGAGAGCACTTTGGGCCACTCCATTGCGAAAACCTTACCACTGCTCACTTACGCCTGTGAAACCTTCTCTAAATGCGATTATCCATCAAAAGAAAGCTAAATGTTGCTTTCATTAACATAACTCGATATATCTTTGTGGGTTGCGAAGATTTGAACACGTGTCGAACTTCTCTCGGTGTATCTTTAATATGTCATTCGATAGCCTTCTAAAGTACCGTACACTAATAATAACCGCTGAAAGCATGCACAAAACAAACCACATATCTCTGTAACAAAATTCGATACTCTTCTTCAATCCGAACTGTAGGCACATAAACAATTCTTATCACACATCACTTACATCTGCGCGTCAGTTTTACGTAAATTCAATTCATCAATGGATGAATGGAAATCCCCGTTCCCGACGTTTTCGCCATTTTTAAATAAGGAAAGCGCAGAGAGAAATGAAAATGCGCAAAGCAATTTTCATTGCGTGTAAATACCCAATCTTCCTATCGTATGATCTGCGACAATGAACTTGTGGCCAAGCTTAAGCCATTCTTGTACGTTCGTGTTGCTACTTTGTATGTATTGTTCATGTGAATCGACATTAAGTAGTGTCCTGTGCATATTTCGCAAATGCCTTTGTCCCGTCTCGTTCACTTGACATTTACAATTGATGTTACTCTGATGATTTGTGAGATTATCAGGAGAGGAAGGCCAGTGAAAAGTCATTTAACGGCTGGGAATCGAACTCAGATCTTCTAAGCGGCAGTTCATCGCACTTACTATCGTGCTTGTGAGAGGGGGCGGTGAACTCCCCGATATTGTTTAACATTTATACAAGTGATCTTGTAGGTTCTCTCAGACACGCTATAGCGTACGCAGATGATCTAGTGGCGTACAGATCAGGTCCGAAAATCGAGGTCATCAACACACTTTTGCAACGTGACTTCGATCACATTAAGGGATATTGCGATGATTGGAAATTGAGGATCAATTTCCAAAAAAAAAACGAAACAATTCTGTTCAGGACCCCAGTGCAGAGGGCTTCTTACGATACCAGAAAAAACTGGAAAAAATGTTGTATCATGGGACAGCATGGACGGCCGTTGGCGGTGAGAAGTGAAGTCAAATACCTTGGCATCTGGCTTGACAAGTTTCTATATTTTAATAAAAATGTGGATGCTTGTCTGGCCAGGGCTAGGGGGGCTTATGCTCTCACAAGAAGATTGTTTCATAGCAGTCAACTTGATTCAAGGGTGAAAGTCATTTGCTACATGGCCCTCATAAGGCCGATCATCGCTTACGGTTGTCCCGTGTGGTTCAATGTATCACCATCCTACATGAAAAGGATACGGCTGTTTGAGAGACGTTGTCTCCGATCCTGCTTAGGATTGTACCGAACGCCGGACTCCGAGTACATAAAATATTATCGCAACGAGGTTCTATACAATGGGGCTCAGTTGAATAGAATTGACAATTTCCTAATTAAGGTGACTCGAAGGCACGCTGCAAGGGCGATGGCTAGCGACAACAGCCTGATCTTTGGGGCTTATTACCCCAATGATTTATACATGGAGAGCACGCTCATATCGGGCTTTATTCCACCAGAGGCATTCATTTACATCGATTCGTTAGGGTTAGTACAAGACAGGAACGGTATCCCGGTTTTATACCACCGCTATCGTGACGCGCGGGACAAACGGCTAATCCGCGACGGGTAGGTCGACAATGCTCCGGATCTCCTCCGCTTTAGCACGGCGGTATCGGATCGCGATAGGATCGATGCTGCAAAACAGCGCACTGAATTCTGGTGGCTATATGAGGAAGGTGATTCTGCACTTCCTCAGGACTTTGCGGACTTTTAGTCCAACTCCATAGGTAAGATTTTAAATTAGGAACAAGGTCTGGGGCGGGGCTTGTGCACCATATTGGCGTACAATATGGTTGAATGCAGGCTGCCGTGGGACCGAAAGACGCAATCAGGATGGCGACCCCTCGGGTCATGCGCAACGAGGGCTCGCCACCCCGATTATAATTAAGTTAGGTTTAAGTAGTTAAGTAGTCTTAAGTTAGGTTTAAGTAGTCTTAAGTTAGGCTTAAGTAGTTTAAGTAGTCTTAAGTTATATATAATCTAGAATAAACTTTTATATAAAACAAAAAAAAAGTCACTAAACAAAGTTTTCAATTTTTTCTTTGTAAATTAATATTAAATATAAAACAAAAAAACCGACAAATCTAAGCCTAAAGGCAAAATAAAACAGCTAAATATAAGCTTACAGCGCCCACTAAGGGCCGATAAGTTAGATTAAGTAAACCAGTTATTGATAAGTTAGATTTAAGCATTTTTGTCTAGTAGTAAGTTAATATTTTAAGTAAATAAAAAATGAGTTTTAAAGTTAAAAAAACAAAAACAATCGCGCTTGTGAGACCGTCTGATTCCAAATTTTAAATTATAAATCCCTTATAAGGCTGCCTTTATGATAAACGGAGATATTTTCGAGAATATCAGAAAACCACCTTCGCATCACCACCTAGTTATACAGTTGTCAATTAATCGGATTCCTATTCAATTTGAAAACGTCCTTCTGGAACTTTCATCACAAAAACGTACCAACGATAATCTTGAAATTACTTAAGTATTAAAGAGTAAAACCGCATCGAAATAATGTACCCCATCTAATTATATATAAATCTCATAAAAAAGAGAATTCCCTCATCATTATGCTCCTCCATCTCCATCCACCATATAACCTCAATTATTTGCCAATCTATAATGGAATTTGCAGTCATTATTTTCTAGGATTTCATCCTTTCCGGCGTCGCGACATAATGATTATCCTACACTTAACGAAACAACACTAAAAGCATTCCCGAGTGCTCCCTCAAGACTTATCTAGAATGCACCGAGCTTAACCTCCGTCAATTTCTTATCTCGAACTCAGTCAGGGTAGTGTACAAGCGCTTAGATCGTTGTTATAACAAAATTAGTTTCTCGATTACACACAGCGACGATGTGGATTGTATGGATCAGAGATAGGTAGGTGTGTATAGAGGAGATGGAAAGTTGCAAATGTTATCCATTAGCCATTATTATCCCCACAAGGATACTCATTTTCTACTTATCTCATTGTTTTACATCGGCCGCATAAAATCCGCCTCACGTCACCAAAGTGGCAATTCCAACCAATGTACGACGAGTATCTAGATACATTCGGAAGGGTTTTTTTTTAATTCCTCTAGTCTAGTGACGGGAATCCAGATAGTAATGCAATAACAATAATAACTGGAAAATGTTTTTTCTTTTTTTAATAATTGCAAATCGTTCTCCAAGGCGAGGGTGTCGGTACTCGGTAGTCGGTGTGTTCATAGTGGGCCAAACGGCAACATAACCATGGTAGCAGGAGCGAAAACGAGAGTTAAATTGGGAAATTTCATTAGACCTTTGGGAAATTTTCCGGACACTTAAATCTCAAGTCCCTGGATCTGTGGATGTTGTTTGTTGTAGTCAGATGCTGCGCCTTTGGCAGTGGGAAAAACCAGCATGGAATTGTGGAAAATGGAAAACTCATTTTCATTTTTCAATGGAGGAAGGCTATTTGTTGGAAACTGTATTATTGTTTGTCAATTATTTTTTAGTTTGTTTTTTGAATGGGAGTGCGTTTTGTTACAATACTTGGAATTTGGGTTGAGAATGTTTTTGCACCTGTAAGCATATTATAATTGAGAGGGTATCTGGCATCTGTTCGCATTTATAAAACCCATTGGTTGGACTTAGTAACAAGAAGTTCTTGAAATGGTGCATAGTGATGTAAATTTGAATAAATGGTGTAAAAAGATCGTGGTGTCATCCTGTTAAACAGCAAGGTAAACTTAAAATAACAATTTAGGTCAGGGTGGGTATTTTATATTCCATTTTTTGCAAGATTGCGGTGCAATAAACTATTCCCTGGAATTAAAAAAAAAAATATTCAGAGACCGGAGTCAAAGCAAAACAAGATATCACCAGCTGATTATCTCTTTTTAGTTCCCAATGTTTGTAATTATTGGAGAAATGCATCGTTTTTTTGGACTGAAAGTATCTCAATTTAGTCTAAAAAAGGAGTTTTTAAACAAATGGATAGTTAATTGGAGCCCTTAGCTGAAAAGGAGTAAAGTGACGTGTCATTAAACCCCTTTTTCACCTAAGGGCTTAAATTCAACTGTGACATTTTAACGCAGAGCTAGTAAATTACACATCCTTAGCTGTATTATCGGAAGATACATGCCACAATGTTTGCCATCAGATTCGGCTTATTAACTTCGCTGCGGCATAAAATGCCACCACAATCTATACACGGTTCTCTAACCAAGATATCCATTAGGGGCATGGCCGTATCCAGATCAATAAACTATCAATCAGTTTGATCACATTCCGATAGATAAGAGGCACCCATCCTATTTTAGGATACACGAACATTTCGAGGGACTAACATTGACTGCATTTTAAGTCACCACCACGCCATATCAAATGCAAAAATAGTGAAAAGAATTTAATATAGAAAGACTGCAATCCCAAAACACTGCCCTGGCCTTTGTAGAACACGTATAACTTAATGTCTCGATTAATATTATACCACCAGCATCTAACATTTCACAAGCCTTAAGATTGTCCAAAAATGATTGGCCAGGTTTCTCCCTGCTTCCAGCATGAACCCCTAGTTTGACGAAGAATGCCGACATATACGCGCAGCCAAAAACAAGACCTTTAAGGAAATGTTAAGGTTGAAGGCGAGAACTGTCATTGAGCTGTGTAGTCAAAGGCGTAGATTTTCTCAATTCCGAAGTAAGGCAGAACGCAGGGACTTCATTTATCTCGGCTCCTTATTCTCTGACAACAACATGCCAACCGCTGTTCTTCGGGTTAATAAGGCAATTTAGTAGTAAAGTCCTCACTCGGACTACTCAGGAGATCCTATGCAAGTTCCTGATAATCCTAGTCCTGTTCTACAGCGCTGAAGCGTGGACTTTATCAAAAGTGGATGAAGAAATCCTTGGTCGTTTTGGGAGAAAAGTTCTTAGAAAAATCTTGGGTTCCGTTTACGTTGACGGGCTATGGGAAAGAAGATTCAACGAAGATCTAGACGAGCTGTACAGCGACGTACATTAATACACTCCGCATTGGATGGCTAGTAACGGGTGATCAACCAGGAGGTTGCTTTTTTTTTCAAAAATGTTTTTTTTTGTAGATGGCGCGTGAGTCGTGCCATGTGTTTTTTATTCAACTTGTCATGTCATATGGGCTCAGTGAGGTGATGGTTAGTGCGATGAACTGCCGCACAGAAGATCTGAGTTCGATTCTCATCATAACCGTTCAGAGTCGGCATAATACAGGAGGCCCCACCATCGTGCAAGGGGAACAAACGCACACATGAATGGTTGTGAGAAAGGCCTGGGTACTAACGAGCCTGTTGCGCCAATAATTTGTATTTTTTGTCATGTAATATGAAACATCATGAATGATTCTACGCAATGATCTTGGTTTGAAGGCATACGAAATTCAGCTGATGCAAGAATAGCATCCGGCTGACCTTCCGTTGGGTTATCGTTTCAATGAATTGACTCTCGATATTTTCGGCCAACATTTTGTTCTGTGATGGGTTCCATTTCTGGGTCAATGGATACGTCAACAAGCAAAACTCCCATTATTTGGCAGAAGAACATCTAGAAGAGGTTTCAGAGGTGTAGTTACGTCCACTCAAAACAATCGTGTGAAGTGGTTAACGTCCCGGTGGAATCATCAGTCAGCCTTTCTTCTAAAACGAGGCTTGCTATAAAGACCAACAATTGTTCAGCGATGGGGTCCATTTCTGGCTCAATGGATACGTCAATAAGCAAAACTCTCATTAATTGGCCTAAAAACAGCAGGAAGAGGTTCCAGAGCTGCAGTTATATCCAATTAAAAAAACCATGTGGTGTAGTTAATATGCCGGTGGAATCTTCAGTCTGCATTTCTTCAAAACTGGGCTCGTTAACGCGCAATGAAGTCCGAGATCTCGACAACAGACAGTGAAACAATGGACATATTGAGAGACCGCTTCGGGGAACAATTAATTTCACGCTTCGAAAAAGTGAATTGTCCAGCTAGATACTGCGGTATTACACCATCAGACGTTTTCATTTGGGGCTATATATAGTGTCAGTACGAGTGGACCATTAGAGGCCAACATAACCTGTGCTATTCGAGAGGGCGTCCTAATGGGCGAGCTACGGCCGGCGAAGTTGCCGCTTAAAGAAATTAATGTCAAGAATGGTTCTTTAGATTTGTTAATATTTCACAATTATTTGAATTTGTTGTGTTATTTCGCATTAGAAAAAAAAAAATTGATTGACCACCCTTTACATGTATTGCGCCCTTTCTCCGGCTCGCAGTCTTCGATTCCCAGTCAGAAGCCGGTCGCAGAATTGAAAAAGCTCGCCTTAAATGGCGCGCACAAGTAAAAGCCGACCTTAACCCAGGTTCATTCCGAAATGTACTTTAAATTTACCGATCTGCAACTTAGGATGGAATCAATGCATGTCTCCATCACACACATTCCATAAAAGGATCGCCTGCAAATGTAACACTTTTCTCAAAAGCAGAACCCCTTCAATTACGATCCAACAATTTGGGATAAACCCTGCCCAAAGGGACACAGCTTCTATCCGCAAGACAAATTATTACTTGTTCGACCGACCAACCCTCACCTGATATTTATTGGACCACTACCGGGATTCTCAATTGGACATTTGGGATAGTTTCCTTCGGCCAACCTTTTCTCGAGCCATTTTTATTGCCAACTTTATCATAAAATATAATTTCAAGCCTTTGGAACAAGTAAATGTCACCTAGTGGGCTATAACTAGAATTTTAGCCGGAACAAAAGGAAGCATATTCAGTTCAACCCTTAAGGCACATTCATCCCTTCATAACGTAATTTTTGTTTGTTCTTCCATTGAAATCGTCATGCAAAGATGCGTAGATACACAGAGGAGCAAAAAAAAAACATATTTCTATAAAAAAAATCATTTTGCATATTTTATTAAGTTTTTGTTGGCGCTTTATTGTGATCCTTCTCCTTCGGGTAGGGTAGGGGTCGAAAATAGAAAAGTGTTAGTTTAAGGTTTTGCATACGTTTTTGCTTGTGTCGTGGGTGGAGTTTTTTTTCTTATCCTACCCCCATTATATTTCCACAAAATCGTACTAATCTCTGGATAGAACATGAAAGATTTATGGCAGCAACAACACTGTCCCGCACGTATAAATATTCGAGACCTTTGGCATTGCAGGAGCAAATTGGTGTGTGTATTGGCGTGTTGTTGGTTCGTCGGCCTGTCGCTATGGTTAAATATTTGATGGGTTTTTACTGTGTTGGTTTTGCCAAAAAGTGTTGGGTATCCTGCTGTTGATATTGGTTAACCCTTTTTTTTTGCTACCACCGCTTCGGTTGGGGTGAGGTGTTTTAGGTTGCGTTGGGGGCGGCTGATGGGCATGTCGTGTTTATTTATTCATTTTAATGGAGTGGAAATGCGACCGAAAATCTGCGTGAAGCTTTTTTTTGGTTGCGATTATAAGAGCTGGAAATATACAACAAACGGATTTGAAAACCATGTATTGCTTGTTTTGTCTGGATGGCTTTTATGTTGTGTTTACAAGAGTTTCCTTTTTTTGTGGTGTAATGAGAATGATGTCCAATGACAATCGCGGATGTGGGATTAGTTTGTTGTAGATTTTTGAGAATGCATTAAAAGTTGAAATGAGTTTTTTTTATTAGAAATTTATTCCTTGATTTATATATTACAAAAGGATGTCATCATGGACAGTGAAATGAAAATGACATTCGTATCTGCACCTGTAAATAATACAAATTAATGACACTTAACAGAGAAGGTATTGCAGCACTAAGCTGTTGCAAGTAGACATTACTGCCATCCAAGAAATTCGATGGGATGGGCTGCAAATAAGACTACTCGGACACGGATTCGTCATAAGCGACAGATTTGGACAAGAAAACAAATGTTTTGTTGAACGGATTGTAACAATAGAGAGCAAGGTACAATTCCATAGCAACGGGTGATCCAAGACGAGGTAATTTCTACAATAGCCTTGTTTTCATAGTCATTAATATGAATAAATTGCTAGTTCATTATCGATGCATTTGACATCGATGCATTTGACATTGACATTGACATCACAGTACTTCGCACATGATTACAACCAACTACAGACACGTAACAGCAATGGCGACTGAGGCCACCGGCTGGGACAGATCAAGACATTAATACAACAGAGAGAGAGAGACAGATAGACACATAGAAGGAAAGACATATAAGATAAGCCTACGTGGCACTGAGGAGGAGACATAGATTTATATTGTCTCGTATTAACGCACAGGTGGCCTCAGATAAGCTGGCAATTTTCATAGAAAAGAAATACTGCCGAAGCTGGGGCTTAAACCCGCAGCGTTTTGCTTATTAGTCAACTACGCATTCCTCTGAGCCATGCAGAATCGATGCAAATGCAGATACAAATGCTGTTATCCTTTTTGTAAGCTGGTGATCGACAGTTAAATAATTCCCTTTCGAGGCATTAACTTCCTCCACAACTGAATTGATTCCTCATGATTAGATAGCTGAGCCCAAATCGCAGCCTCCTTGATACGGGTACCCGATACCCAATAGGGGATTGAGGGCTGCAATTGGCTATTAGGCTCATCAGCAACAATTTGCATTCCTCTCTGTGTGGATCAAGCTTTGAATATTATTAAAACTCTATTTTTTCAACTTATTATAAAGGGGCTTGAAGCCAAACCCTATCAAATGTCTTTGAAATATCAAGTTTAACAATCTTCCATTCTCCATCATGATGGATTGATTGGTTCCACTTTTCGGTAGGATATTTCACCAAGTCACCAGTGGACCTGATGCTGCGAAAACCATACTTCCGGTCATTGAGAAGTTTTCGTGTTTTGAGTTATTTCCTAAGCGGACGATTTATCAGCCTTTCAATGACCTTGGAAAGAAGGGACGAAAGTGCTATTGGTCGGTAACTATAGAGAGAATTTTGTTACACCCTGGTCAAATGCTGTTTTTCATCTACTCGCAAAGTGTCCTGATGCGTAGGATACATAGAAAAGCTTAAGCAATAGTTTTGCTAGCGTAGAAGAATACCATTTCAGAATATTTGGGAATATACAATCTCGACATTCGGATGTATGAATTTGGATTTATCCCATGGAATGATTACTAGAAGAGACTGGACACAATATATCAACGTAGAACTTCGTCTAAGGACAAGACCTTCTACTACTTGCAGGTACAAATTATATTTTTCATTATTAAAATGGTATCGAATAATGCAAAGGAAAGTCAATAACCGTACTTTCCAAAAATACTTTCATTTGTACGTGTGTCTCTAAAAATTCAAATTGTTTGTGAAAAAAAATTCATAGCCCGACTACGACTAGACACAACGCAAAATGGACAGCAATTCAAAAGAATTTTATGTGCCCTACAAGGACATCACGCGTTCAACATTTTATTCGAGTTTCTATGTTATAATAGTTCTCCTACGTGTTAAAGTTGATGGTACCCATCGCTCGGTTTTTTCTAGGACAGTCACAGAATAGAAACACAGACCACAAAGTGCCTTAGCATGAACTTTTTTTTTTGTTAAAAATTGTTGAATCGTCTCTCGTCTGGTCGAGTCCAGCGGGTGTCTCTTTGTTCATGGTAATGATAAGCAAATATGGTTTAACATGTCCTCCGACAATAACATACTGGATTATATTGTTCTGGTAGTGCAGAGACGTTCTGTCACCTGCACATGTATTTGGGTGTACAGTATACAATGCACACATACACTTTGGATGTAGGTCTACGGACTAACAAACGACCAGCAACATGCTATTGTGTGGTTATCATTGTCATATTGTGACATAATGCTAGAACAAGATAGTTGGACCTACACGTATAAAAAAAAGCACAAACACAAACATACTCATGTTTAAATAAATGAAGTGCAAATAATTTTATTTTCGAAGTTCCTGTAGATAAAGTCTGGTTAAGATAAGGACGAGGTTGATGTGTTTTGTGCGCACAATGGGCATTGAACATTCAAATAAGGAGCGTCTATTGCTTATCTAGATTTGTGGCAAGCCAAGAGTGTACAAATTGTTTGTGAAATAGAAATGGGTACTGGTTATCCTGAATGACTGCTCATTTTGGTGAACATATTGGTACGGAATCGACAAACAGAACTACAAAGGACACAAATTATTTTGAAGACCACGAGCTGCTTACCTGTTTAATTTACTCATGTGGTTATAACATAGGACGGATGAAGTTGAAAAAAAAGGAGTGTGAATGGTGAAATAGTATATGACTATAAAACTCATATATGGAAAGATAAAGGCGCTAAGACTATTCATGGATGGAGGTAGACTTGAACGGAGTGAGCACTGTCGAGGAACTTTAGTAGTGACCCACATCGTACCGCCTTTTTCTATGGGGCATACATTTCCAATTTCAAGAAGCAATTTCTTCAATTAAGCTATTTTGTACTTGTGCAGAGAAGTTCAGCATGTATAATACCTCTTTAAGGTAAATGCTTAATGGAAGATTAATTGATATAAGACTTCTAAAAGGTTTCCGGATTGTGTGTACACGTGACCTTTGAACATATTTTTTGGTAGAGCTTCCGCCGAAGTAATATAGAAGCATAATATGTATAGATCTTTTCACTTATGGCTTATATCAGCAGTGTTTTGCTGATGAAATAACACGTGAAAGGTTTGGGTTCGATTAGTTGTGGCAACACCAACATCATTTTTTTTCGTTTCCAAAAATATTCAGACATCCAGTTCTTTTTCCCTTTTTTTACAATTCATTGATTGCTTTTAAAGATGCCTATGAAAATACAAAATGAATGTATAGTGAACAAATTATAGATTCTGACAGCACGTTTCTTCGTCTTTCAATCAATGGTTTCACGCACTTTAAGTTATTGTTATTTGTGAGTTTCGGTAAGGCTTCAATAAGCAAACCTTACAGAGTAGTGCGCCAAACGTGTTTCCATAAGACTTTATACAGCTTATATTGCTGAAGGGGAAACATCTTCGATAATGCTTTCGAAGCAAAATTGTTAGTTGGGCGGTACAATTCTTTCATACCCAAGTAAAACTTATTATTCATAAGAGCTGTAAAATTTAGTTTTCTTATTTTCATATTGACTGCGAGAGATTTATTGGGCTTCCTTCAATGCTTATTACATTTAGAAGGACTATATTTTCAAAAGTCTTTAGGCCTAAAGGACTAATTAGCTGAGTGAAAGCGTGTTGTAAAAATGTACGTAGGGCTCTAGTTCGCATGGCAGGAATGCATTATCTCCAATTATGCTACAAGCTGAGCAAGCCGTCAAACACAGATCACCCACTCGAAGATTCATTACATCGTTACAGATTCAAAACCTTGCAAAAATACAAATGAACAAAAAAAATCGAGTGTGAGTTCACATGCGGTAGAAGTGAAACTTTATACGACGATCAAGTAGAGGGGACACTCCGAACCTTAGCACAAGGAGAAGATGTAGGATAGGGAATATAGAAACGCGTATTATCTCTTTTTTTCACAGCCTTAACCCTATAGATAGATTAATAGTTGTCTGTTTTTCGTTACACATTTTCGTTTCATAAAAACGACTTCACACCGTGCCAACGGAAATTTAATTTAAAAAAACAGAAAAGTTAAGCCGATGAAAGGAATTGAAACGAAAATTTGATATTCACGTTATACAAATAGAAGTTATGAGCCCACAAGAATTTTTATTGTAACGAAAACTTTTTGGCGGAACACCAAAATGGCCTAAACGATTTTTTTACCAAAATTAAAAAAAAAAATATTTTAATAGGCTTATCTTTTCTCGGTATAATTTGGCCGCGGAACGGTCAACGAATTGCACAAACTTTGCATTACACGACTGAACAGAAAAACTCTACTTATCTGTCTTCTGTTCTGCTGTTTCTTCGTGCTTGCTGTTTCTTCCCTCCTCGAAATTTATTTTCTTCACATCTCCTATTTCCTTTGTCTGCACTTTCTAAGGGGACACCTGGGAGTCCGTCGCGACCTACACTTCACCTACAGCCCACGCAGCATTATACTCAGTCAAATAGCGGTATGGTAACCGAGGGTGGTATCCGTTGATTGCTGGTCGGTTTGGAGAAAAAAAACTTAAAGCACAATCAGGTCAAATTTCAAGACTCAGCTTCATTTACTTGTTTGAAAGCGAAGTATCGGCGAATTTCGTGTGAAAGCACGATCGAATCACTGACCAATTGCTCTTCCGAAATATCGTGATGAAGTAGATACTGTGTTGCATTGCTTCTTCAAACGAAATAGAATGCCATTTGCTTCAGAAATGTCAAAACAGAATTGACACATAACGCCATATGTAAAAATGATGGCTCTTCCTGATGAGTTCATCCAGCTTGATACCTAATACGCCTGAGTGCTGATTCATTCCCAGGACAACAAGTTGACATATGTTTGTCATCACGACACATTTTGAGCATTATCCCTCAGAAGCTTAACTATAGCTGGCAACCCTCCTGCACTTCCAAATAGAATTGGATCACTATCAACAGAACGAATTTCACAAAGAGAAAGGAGGACTAAGTTGGACGATTATGCCTTGACGATGTTCATGACCCATGGCAGCTACAAAGCATTCTTCTCAACAATTTCTAAAAGCACATTCTCCCATATAACACAGCACAGCCATACACCAACTCAAGGTTTGTCAGAAAAATATATTTCATCCATTTAGCCTGAGAGTGGCACATCATTTGCAAAGATTGCACCTAGTCACACCGAAGAATAGTACGCCACTTTTTATCCCTATATTTGTATAAAACAAACAATACCTTTCTCACCTCTCTTTGACAGCTAACCATCCCTTCACCTGATCAAAATACAAGTTCGTCCTTCTCATTTTAATCCTTCACCCAGCGTCTCATTTGAAATGGATATTCATCTGGCAAAATTCCGCGTCCCCTCACTGCCTTACAAACTTCAACAACAATGCATTCATTCCCTAGAAAGAGGGAGGGCTGGAAAAAAAGGATGAAGCAAATTTTACTTCTAATCCATTCAAAGTACAAACTTGCATAATTTGAACCATTCACGTGTATCCATTTCAAAAAGCATCATCGTCATCAGCATGCCGCCAGGAGCATTGTCATTCGGCGGTGGACTGACAATCCCTCATCCGGACTTGCAGTGAAAGACCAACTTCATCGGCATCGCGTGACTGCCCCAGATATACTCGCATAACCATTCAACAAAGCAACACCCGTGACGCGCCTTCCAACACCCTCCTCCGTCACACCGTGATGCCATCCACAATAATTTCACTCACAGTTAGCACGATGACGCCTCAGGAGGGCAACGCTCCAGCAAGGAGTCTTTCACTTTGCATTTTATTTAAATCAACTGAATGTAACCCACTTTCGAGCCCTATAGCTTTGGTTTTACCCAGTCCACCATGCGCCAGGCGAGCTCTCGACTGCTGTCCATCCGAACACCACAGACGGACCATGAGGATTCTTGTTGAAATGAGTTCGAGCATGGAACAATGGTCACTCGGCATTGCCTCCCGTCCTTTATTGTTTCGGATAGGTAGGGGGTAGAACTTTCGCCAGGTGCTAGGGCTCTAGGTACGATGTCGAAACGTATGTATGTAGGTAGATACGCGAACTGCAATGTATGTCTGTTGGCTACGGCATAATTAAATTTAATTTTCCATACTTCCGCGCTGGAAGTTGGTTTGACGGAAATGAGAGATGAAAAGAAAATATTCCAACTGTTTTGGTATGATGTTTAAGGATAATAATCAAACGGATGGAAAATGAGTGCCGCCAATGGCTGATATTAAAAGGAATAAGGATCGTCTGAAGGATATGCAAAAATTAAACGGTCCCGTATAAGTTTTTTTATTGTCTGGATCATATAATGTGAAAAGATAAACAGTTTGTTTTTTTTTAAGATAAACAGTTTGTTTTTTTAATGTTGTTAATTGGAAAAATGATCAGGGTACAAGTTTTTCTGATGATTGCCGTATTCGGGGGTTAAAGTTCAACTCTAAGAAGGTTGTTGTTGACACATGATGAACCCGTTTCCAGGAAAATAATGTTGCTCCTGTTTGATGCTCTTATAGTCTCTTTATATTTACAAACTTCCAAATCTTCCAAATCTTCCAAATCCATAAAGTTATCACATAAAAAAAAAAACAAAGCTCGAGAAAATGAAGTGCGGCCAGTACAAAGTCTCTCTGTTGTTGCCCATTATTGGACCAAACCTACGTTCCTTCTTCGGGTGCTTGTGTGGCCGATATTTTTCATATTTATGCCAAAAATAAAGGGACTAAAATTTAATATAGAAATCTGATGTTTCAAAGAATTCACCAACATAAGCCGTCGGGACATGAGTGCTTATCACGCACCGATGGAAAAAAAAATGATATAGCTTAAGAGCTTAAGATTGCTTCCACGTGCTCCTTGATAAAACCTATGAGCGAATACCAAAGAAAGATGTTTAAATCAGGGTGGCAGACTTAAACGCAAATACAGGAATACAAGACATATTTAGCAGTAATGTCGGACAACACAGCAACACGACAACATACCTGGCAATGGACTTAGGCAAATTGGCTTTGCTACGGAACTATAGCCGGCATACGGTCTCTTCACGGTCAACCAAATCGATCACATTGCGATAGACAAGAGGAATTTTGGATGTCCGAAAATTCCAAGGGGTTCACATCGACTCGGTTAAGGTTAAGGTAAGAATGCTCATATCCACCACGACACAACATACTGAAAATATGTATTCCTAAAAAATTTTATGTCGAAAGACTGCAAACGCGACCGCCAAGGCCTTTGCGCAACGCGTATCCGTCAACATCTCGATTAACATCATACCACCAGTTTCGAATGTCGAAGAACAATGACAACGATGCCAACAAGCCATTAGGTCAGTCGCAACTGATGTGATGGGTTTCTCGCCCCCAACACATGACACATAGGTTTGATGAGGAATGCCAATTGCCAATAGACGCTCGCAGCCAAGAATGAGGCCTTTGAGGCTAAGTTGCAGGTGAGACGAGATCTGCCGTTGACCTCTATAGGCTTTTCAGAAAGAATAAAAAAGAACAAAAAAAGAGTGCCATTCCTGGAACGATGCTCGTAAGTTTTAAAAAAGTGTAAAACTTTAAGGCCAGGGATACAAGGATCGAACAAAAGATGTGATTTCGGAACGTGCAGTTACAACATTTCTCAATTTGTACCTTCACTTCGGAAGTCCTCCACTGCACTGTGCATATACAAAGAGCAAACCGAATTGCTTGCACAGACCCAATTCCAAAGAATGTTGCTTTGGTCAAAGGAGAACATAATATTCACAGTATAGTCCTTTGTTACTACCTCCAGGAAAATTTCGTTGGGGTCGTTAAAAAAGTGTAAAACTTTAAGGCCAGGAATACAAGGATCGAACAAAATTCTGTAGAGATGAACAACGAAAAATCGTAGTCCAGACGCAGCTATAAATGCGGATATAGAAGAACCACTTCTGCAGGCTTTTAAACGGCGTTGACGAACAACATTCAGCTATGAGGCAGAACGAACCGTACAGTATTTGCAACGACAGCAAAAACTACCAACTACCCGACCTGAGTAAAGTGAAGATAGTAATATCTTAGCTCAAGCTTAATAAGGCTGCCGAAAATGACATCTTTTCCACTGAGTTTGAAGAATGGAAAATCAGCATCTTTCGCCCGATAGACAGGAAAGGAGACCCTCTGAACTGCGCCAACTATATGGAGGCATAAGTCTCCTCAACATCGCCTAAAAGAACCCGAAACCGTTTACCAATGACCTAATCGAGTCTTTTCATTGTGGTTTTTGGCCTAAAAATCTTCAAACTTTGGCAGATCCAAGAAAAAAAACCCAAGAGATGCAAATCGATACCCACCAACTATACCACAGCATTTATAGCGACGAACTATACAGAGCCAAGTCGAGTGTTGTTTTACCACCCGAAGAACTACTCCTGCCAGCCGCTGTTTTTTGTTTGGGCTAAAATAGCAATTCAATAGTAAAATCCTCACTGGAATTACTGAGATCATCCTATATAAGACTCTGATCGTCTCAGTCTTTATCTACTACAATGAAGCATGGTTCGTGGATGAAGAAATCCTTGATCGATTTGAGAGAAAATTTATCGAATTATCTTCAGTCCCGTTTGCGTTGACAGGCTATGGAGACCAAGATTCAACCAGGACCTATACGAGCTGTACAGCAACAAGCCCCTGATAAAACAAAACTCTGCATTGGACGTTTAATATGGCTAGGACATGTAGAACGAATGGACACCAATACTTCGGCTCGCAGATTCTTCGATTTCCAGCCAGACGTCGGACGCAGTAGAGGATGGCGCGCACAAGTAGAAACCGACCTCAACCAACTTGGAGTGCGCAACTGGGGGCAGTAAGCTAAGGACCGGGCTAATTGGAGAGGCATGTTGGTTGAGGTTGATAAGTATATGTCTAGCGCTAAACCAACTGGAGGCAGTTAGCTATTGACCGAGCTAATTGGAGCTTCATATTAGTTGAGGCCCATGTTCATTCCGGATCCGGAATCAAGTAAGTAATATTCAATTCAAGTCTCTAAGTTGCGGAGCATGTAAGTACCCAGAGCCTAGCTTTCTCAAAACCATTCATGTGTTCTTGTGTAATTCTTGCACAATATCGGGACCTCCTGTTTTATGCAAGGTAAGATCTTCTTTTCTTGACACCATAAAGATCATTTTGGTGGTGCTGCTCAGACCATCTGCGCGGCATTTTATTCAACTCACCATCGCGACACTTGAGACCGTTTAACAGGTCAGGTGTTTTTGAAGTATCAGCTGGGTCGGTTTTTCAGTTGCATGGAAATTACATATCCACTCCATACCTGCCGTATAGAGCATTCTCCCTTTTTTCGAGATAAATCTTGAACCTAAGAATGGGTGTTTCGCTTTGAATTCAACGGCAATAGTAAAATTAGGTTTGGCATTCAAGGCAAGTTAGCAAAATCACCTTTTTCAAGTGGGTATCCTGGTAGACAGTAGACGCGATTTAAGATTTCAGTAGTACCTTACCTACTTTTAATTTGGACCGTGCACAGCGGCATAGCCTCTAGCTATATTTTTAGCCCTTCGTGTTGTTCACCGCAGTCATTAATAAACAAGGACTGTCCGCCTCTAGCTTTACCCTAAGGGTAATATTCCAGGAAATCATTACCATTTAAAAAAATTACAATTTTCTTGATATTTATATTTATCTCTTGCAAGGTCAAAGAAACTTAAAACTGTTATCAAACCGAACCAAAAACTGAGTTTTTTTTTAAACTACATCAAGCTACTTACACCAAACATCCACCAGGGTAAAAAAATTCGCCACGTTCATAAGGTCTTATGCAACCAGTTATTTTTTAAGGTCACTTTTAAAGGCTAAAGTTGTGTTGCCTTCAACTGAATTACAAGTTTTCGAAAACTCAAAATATATGAGAAAACTCCAGTTTTCGATGAAGGTTTTATTTATTATGGCGAAAACTGAAAATAATATAATATTCCAGGTACATTATAAACTTAAAATCTAAACTTTTAGTGCTCATGTTGCATAAGTCTTCAAATTTGTACTTTAAATCATGCTCCCTCCGGTAGGTACTCCTCCCAGTTTAAAGACATATCCTAATATTTAATGTGCTCCCTTTCAATCCAATTTTGGGTTCTGTAAAATGTCAAAACTCCAACTGTCTCTTTCAGATTCCTATCATCATCTCTACTCGCCGACTAAAAATAATTTTCTTAATTAAAAATATAGAAATCAGTTTCTAAAATCATTGCACTACCTACGTGCTCTCAATTACTTTTCCAGTTCAGCAGAAAGATGTGATTTCGGAACGTGCAGTTACAACGTTTCTCAATTTTCACCTTCACTTCGGAAGTCCTCCACAGGACTGTGCATATACAAAGAGCAAACCGAATTGCTTGCACGGACCCAATTCGAAAGAATGTTGCTTTGGTCAAAGGAGAACAGAATATTCACAGTATAGTCCTTTGTTACTACCTCCAGGAAAATTTCGTTGGGGTCGTGAGCTGCTGAGTGTATGTTTTTGCAGAGAATAAAATCCTTTTCTCAATAATTGCGTTGAAAACTGCAATCACATACAAACCGTATTTAAAAGTTGCATACATATAACAGTTACAATTCGTTTTTAATAACTGCTATATTTTCTAATATATGTAAAAGGATACACGCTCCAAATCAATAGTCCTTAGACACAGTCTAATATTTTCATTCAGCTATTGAAACTTTTCAATTCACTGATTACCCATGAGATCTCCTGACATATGCATCATCTTTTCACTCGGTATAGGTATTTCAGTTCACCGCACGGAACACATTGAGACGAGAATAAAGGAACAGCCCGCCACACCTAGGTTCGCTGTTAACTTTTCGAACTCAAAGAAAATTTTACGCATTATTCCCACGAGGATCGATGAATTATTGGAGGAACCTAGATACACCGACCCTCACAGCGAAACAACAACACCAACAAGGACACAAAGTTTTTAATTTAAAAATGATTGGAAATTGGAGAAGGTGTGGACAAAAAAAAATTTTATTTGTTGTTCAGTTAACTCGGAGGGGTTGTAAACTAGGGGTACACGTTACACGGAACCACGTTCCTCCGTTCGCCAACACATAACTTTGAATTGGGCTTTTGCGGCTTGTGTTGCCAGCTTAACACTGTGTTCAGTGGCTTATATCACCGCAGAGAATAAAAAACTTTTTCCAAGTAGTATACGGATGCTAGAGGGTTGCACTACTTTTTGTACGGTATTTTGTGTGAGTTTGGGTTGACAGAAAATCTAAGAGACGCGTGTTTGTTAAGGGTAGAATGGAATTGTAGTCGATGTACTATATGAGTGGAATTGGCATTATCACATGTGTGGCAACGTCATGCGCGGTTTATAAACGTATCGAACAGGTAGGTCTCTTCGATATGAATGCTAGTACGTGTTAAGTGGTGCCATTTTCCATAGATTCGAGTTTAAGGTGCTTGAGAATCCTCTTTTAAACAAGCTCTATGTAGGTTGCGGCTGTATAAACTTTATCACTAAATACATATAGTGGTGTTTGTGAGATCGTTTGGCAACTACTGACTATTTGTCTCATTGATTCATAATTTAGAACATGATCCTCAGCCGTAATGTAGTAATGTATATAAGCTTATCACAAGCTAAACTAAAGACTGGCTTAACCTAGCTTAATTTATTTATTTGAAAATGGTTTAAGGAATAGTGGTTGATGAGGGTGACTTAAGCAGTTTCGTGGAGAATTTTACTACAAAGAAGGAGTTATGCTATGAGTAGTATTCTAGTCATTGGCTCGTCATAGCCATAGTTAGTTCGGTGGAAGTTTAGTCAAAAGAGGGGAACAGGTCATAGATTTTAAGATGATGTTGAGAGATATCATTTGTAGCAGAGCGGGGCAACCAATATTTCCTGTTAGAAGCTGATGTGCAAATGGAATGTTGGCTATTTCACGGCGTTTTTGAAGTGATTGAATAATAGATTGTTTCAAACACTCCTCTACCCAGGGGAGACCGCATAGATCAAAACGGTTGCACACACACTCAATATGGATTAAATGTGATAAGGTGACCATTGTTGGCTAGCAAATTCAAGGATAGGTCTAACAAATGTGAAAAGAGAGATTTTTTCGACATAAGGGTTCGAGAATTCTTTAGACCAGTGTTTTACAAACTCAAATAAGAAGTTGGCTCTGCTGATGATATTATGAATAGATAATAACTACAAAAGTTCTCTGTCACAGATAACACTTAAATCACGCAAGAAAATGACATTAGGTACGGGCTTACCAACGATTAAATAGGATCTCGCGACTGGTGGCAGAGGCTTACTGGAGTATGTCATGGTCTGACATTTGATGACACTGTGCTGCAGTAAGATTTTTTGGCACCAGGTTTTTATTTTTGGTTGAAAAGCTGTTTAAATCTCCGAATGTGGATAAAAAAAAGTCCGATGCAGAGCGATATGATTGATTTCATATCGAAAGCTATACTAAAGTCAGTGGCAATTTCATCGACTTCATTGCCATTCTCGAATACGCACCGAGCGTTAGATACAAATTCTGTTAGGTTTGGTTGTTATGACCTTTATTTAAGAATCCCGGTGTTCCGGAATAAAACGCCCGAACACTTTGAATGTTTGTAAGACCCTGATTTTTATTTTCATAATTATTTCTTACGAACTTATACCTTAACTAAATAAAAGAGACAAACATTGTCTTGATTAATTCTTATTCCTTCTAACAATTTTGCTTAACGATAAATCAGCCATTTGCGTTGATTTGCCAGATTAACCCACCTATTTCTGCTGGTGGCTTCCACAAATTGACAAAATAGGTCCTTGTGCGGTTTTAACGGAGATACTTCACACATATTGTCATTAGCATCCTGCCAGGCCAACTGACTCTCGCAGATGTATTGCCGCTCGCCACCTTCTTTGCATCGATGGAACTCTAACTCCGACATCAAGTGATATACATCTCCCTCATGACTGTATATGAGGTATGGCTTGGGTATTGATGCCACCACGTGATTCAAACCATGTACGACCGGAACCGGTATAACCTTGAAAATATTTGAGTCTTTATTACCAGTTTGCTGTCCACAATGACCGCCTTGCCCGTTAACAACCGAAGCACCGTTGCGACCTGAATTCCTTTGCCTCCAGGAATCTTTAACGTTTCCGGCAATCCCTCCTTGATTTTTGTTAACTCCATCGTGAGTTGCACAGGTTTGAGCAAATCTGGGCTAATTTTTGCCGTGGTTGATATCCATTAGCAACCTTATTATGTTGAATTGCGTTGCTTCGATTTCTCTTAATTGGGCCTCTATATCTTTGGAAAACGCCATGAATTTGACTGATTCTTTATAAACAAAGAATCTCTCCTGCATAAGTTCTGTGGTGTTATTAACTCTTTCCTGTATTTCTTTGTAATTCGTGTTCACTTCGTCTATTGTCTTCTGTAGTAAATTCATTGTGGCATCCACGACTGTTGATTGTCTGCGCAACAAATGCTCTATACTTTGTTGATTCTCCAACAGATCTCTCATGTTTTCTTCCAGTTTACGCCGGTCGTCGTCATCCATCAGACCAAAAAGTTATACAAAGACCCAACGAAATTGATTCCTCGTTTCTTGCGATCGTTCCGACTCAAAAAGAATAAGTTGTTGTTTTTGAGTGTACTCTCACATTGTGTTTGCAACTCTGCCATTCTGCTACAAATTTGCCTGCTCTGAGTTTTTAAATTTTCCATCAGAGACAACGACGTTAAATAGGTATCCAGTTTATAATACAGCATCATATTCCATTTGGAACTGGTAGCATCTAAGCTGCCAAGGTTGTCCAAATAAACCGCAACATTTTCACCAATAGAATCTACCATCGTGTTTGTGCTGTTCTGAGCTGCAGCAGCTTGACTAATGGATAGTGCCGTCATAGTAAGCAAAATTGTCGTCATACTTATGTTAGGCTTTTTTGACCTAATTTTAACCGGCACATTCTCCGCGACTTCTGGTTCCGGAGAACTGACACCTTCTAACACACATATTTTTGTTATCAGTCTTTTAAGAATACCAGCCTGCGTTTTAACACTGACGACTCGAACCTTTCCGTCAGACCCATCATGTGTTTGGAGAACTCTACCCAAAGGCCATCTTGCTGGTGAAGTACTTTCATCTTTGACGAGTACAACCTGGTGTTTTTCCACATTTGGTGGTGAATGCTTCCACCCGTGATGGTTTACAGAAAATATCTATTAGCAATTCGATTTTGATTAATCCCTTTCCAGCCATCCAGATGTTCCTGTAAGCCTAAAAAGCATATATTTTGATAGATCCGTATATAGTATTTCTTTATCACTGCAGCCTCTATAAAGGTCATTTCTTGCTTTTTAGTAAGCTGTGTCCAGTATTCCTACAAGTGTTGAAACAGAATTGCTGATTTTTTGAAGTTTTCTGGATTTGTCATATTGGGATCATATTATCTTGGATGTTTCACAGGAGGAAGAGTTCCACCTGTTTTTGGCGATATTTACACCCATAATTTGCCACTGTGGCAGTTTGACAGACTAGTCTAAATGATCAATGCTGGTGGCGAATCCTTTCATCGCCAGTTCATTAGCAATTTCATAGCCCTGTATGGTTAATTGATGGACTAAGTGGCGCGATGGTAAGTGCGATGAACTGCCGCGCAGAAGGTTTTGGTGTGACTCCCGGACGTAGCAACACCTAAAGGATTTTCCACTGGCCCTCCTTTCGTGATGATCTGACATATCATCCGAATAGTATCAGTTGTCAAGAAAAGCTTATCTCAACTTAGCCCTTCGGGGTCGGCAGGTGCCGCTAAGACAAGAAGTACACACCTGTGAATGGTTGTGATAAAGCTAGGTCCTGTATACTAACGGGCTATTTGCGCCAAAAAATTGTATTTTTTTTGTATTCCTCCGTGTCCGCGGCCTCAGCTGAGCTTAACATTATGATGACGACAAGAATATTTAGCTCTTCACGGCAACGCTTTACAAGCTTGGACTTTATTTTGACAGCAGAGATTACTTTAGTTGCAGCCTGAATATTAGTAAAGATGGTGATTACTGCCAATATCTCACTCAGGAAGACATTGTTGTGCTCGGGAAGACTAAAAATCTTTAGTGTTTACGTCAATTTTTGACACCTATATATGGATATGGTTTCGGTTCCCATTGCGTTCCCACTCCTATCAACTTGGAAAGATGGAAGAATGGTCTTTGAAGGGATCCCGGAGTAAGAGGCTTTCTTTCTCCATCGTCAGTTGTCTGTGAGAATCGGTATTTGTAGGTGTTGGAGTGCCTGATTCATTTGCACTCGTCCTTTTTTTTTGTTATGCCTATTTTGGACGCACATGTAACGGGAAGAGAAGTCATCTTGTATCCTGCATCCTGCATACAAGGGGAAATTTTATTACAGCTAGAGGTTTCCGCACTACGTTATCGGCGTAGAGACTACCTATTAGTTTCATTCCCTCGCCTCTGGCCAATAATGGCGGCATGGTAAGCCCTTAGAGTTTGTGTGCAGAATCTCTAAGTAAGCCTTCGGTTCCGCTCTTTGGTTTATTGGAAATTACTAAGGCACATCCACCACGTAAAGGTGGGTAGTCGTTGGAAGTCAATCGAGCTCATAAGTCGAATTCTGAACATTTTAGGGACTAAGACTGAAGAAAAAAACGTGAATATTGGGTCAGTCGTGGATGTTTAATATTATGCGTTCGCGTATGGCCACCTCTGGAGTATCTGATGGAATGTAACCTGAAGCTTAAACTGTGTTCAACTTTTTAGGGACTTTAGGCCATATGTTGCAAGTAATGCTTTCGATTTGAGGATCCGAGGCTCAAGATGTTGCCTGTTTGCCCGCATAGACGTAAGACTTCAGATAAATTATATATTTGGCATTTAAGGTCCATACTGGACCCTGAACCTTGCGTCTTCTTTCATTTGGGTGGGCAAAGCTTTTTTCTTGGCACAAGTAAGAGGACCAGCTTAACGCGTAATCCGAAGACAAGAAGCCTCTCATGACAGTGTTACTTTTGAATGGGTGTCAGACAAGAGGTCAAACACTGAAAAAAAAAACTATGTGTTGTCAATTTTGGGACTTAAGCCAGGGATCCCACACTTAGTAGTCCAACGCGCTTACCACTAGGCTACTGGCACCACCTAAGACTTCAAATATGTATCTTAATAAAAAAAAATAGCCAATTGTTAAGTCCAAGTCAAAAGTCAATTTCTGGAGAAAATGTTGTCATCGAACATTTGTTGCAGTATACCTATATCTTTGTAGGCAGTATGACATATGCCACAGCCCTAACGAAACAAAATGTATGTGCAGACATTGTACAGGTTTGCGGACTATAGAAAGCTTGATTCAAAGCCACCAGGCATTGATGGGGAAATTTTGATTTTCTTTTTTTTTAAGAAATACTGTTGGATGAGGTCACTAAACCATTAACTGCAACAATCAGTCGATTTCTGAAGGCGCATCAGTAACTCATTGCTACACTCCACTCTCACACAAATTCCGACATGTTTGGCTATTAACAAAGCCACTGAGAATTAAGTGAGCTTCATCACTGAACACAAACGTTGATTGAAAAAATCAAGAAAAAATCATTTCTTGCAGTAAACCAAGCATTTTACGGAAAGTCATGAACACAGCCTGAGTTCTTTTGAACGATAAGGAAGAATGAGTTCAAAGACTGACCTTTACGGGACCGAAATTCCTATCCATGAGTACTCTGTTTTTAAGTATTTCCAAGTCCAAATGAGAAAAATGAGTGCAAACTTTTTAAATTGCGTGTCAACTGATTCGTCTTGTCGATTATAAAGATCCAGCTTCCGTTTAGCTGTCAGATTAACTATTACCTACTAATTAAACCATACAATGATTACACGATTCAATGAGCCAAATATATCATGGCCCGTCAAATCTAAATTTCACAGGTGCTTCCCATGCGCAAGCAACAAATAAATACAAACCTCATGCACACACACACGTCAAATAAATACAAATTACTAACCCAGCCATTTTACAAGTGAATAAAAATAATCCTTTCTCCATGCACATGGGGTGCTCACAACTCCAGTTGACAGCTAGTGCCACGCGCTCCCCCATGGCTCATTAAATGAACTTCCAATTAATAAAGTTCCCCAACTGAAAATTTGCTGCGCAATAAATTGGCACTTGAGGCGCCTCCCTTGCACAAATAAAAAAAAAAGTTCCTGATAGACGGATTTTTGTTGGCATGTTGTTTCCAGCGTGCAAGTCTACATAAGCCGCGCACAGGTCTATCGAGAATGGAACCGCAAATATTACACGCTCACAAGTTGTCGGAAGTACGCCAAGCCGTGAAATACAAATTGCAGGCAATATCACTTAGTTTTTACGATGCACCCCATAAAGGGTGGTAAGCATCCGGAATTTATCCCCTATTAAATGATACATCTTGCCGACCCGCTGTGAATGTGTTCCACGGCATCTACCAGGAGCAGCAGCGTCATACTCATACCATACCTAGGAGGTGATGTGTTTCTGAGCTTTTGGATACCGATGAGGATGTGCTGCCAACGCAACTATAGACACGTTCCTTAAACGCTCTACCTACCACCTCGTAATAGTTGAGAGGGGGGTGGGGGTATTGGTGTTACCTATATAGCCTTTGGGAGGGTGGGACACCGATTTGCAGTAGCATCAGGACCTGCTATGGCTGGAGAGTGTGTTATGCAAATATTTGCCACTAAATGAAATTGATGTGGGAGAAATGATCCGAACCAAGGAACGAGCTGTAGCGAGTAAGCGAGTGAGGAAGAGAAACCACATCATCGCAGCAGTCACCACAAGCTATTCAATTTAACCGATTTTCGGGGGTTGCTCGAAAGACGGGAATGCAGGCGCCCTCGGTACTCAGGACTGAAGCAGAACTTTACTTTTCTGCCATTCAAACGAAATTAAATGGAACGGTGTGATGGGAGTGTGTGGTGTATGAGGGGAGAGGTTTAGTTGATTTTGGTCCTCGAAAAGGCGATGAAAACTATTTGATGGGCGATTTTCTTTTTGGGAATTAGACGACTTTGTCTGGCAATGTGGGATATTTGCGATATTAGGGTGACGGTTTACATAGCGTTAGCAGTGATTAGGACCGCGTGACACGAACGATGAATGGCTGTAATAGTTTACATCTTGGTGTGGTGAATTATGATGACGTGACGGTCGTCCTGAATTTTGACGATTTTCATGGCGGCCATTTGTGAAAGATGGCTCGTTGAATGTGATAGAAGAAGTAAATTAGTTAAGGTGGTGGTTATGCACTACCCTCGTTATGCTAGTTAGGGTTTGGTTTATGCGCTTGAATAGAAACTGCTGTTTAGGTCGGGCGTTAGCGTTTATAGGCTCTGTTGTAGAACACACAAGTTAAGTTGGTAAAACGTGTAGAACTGAGGGAGTAATCATATCATCAATATCCTAGAAGACACCATCTTTCTTTTTTATAGCGCAGTAATAGCGTCTACGGTGTTTTGACTAAAGTTGCAATCTTCTTGGTATAAATAAGCAGCGTCTATACTAGTATGATAAATTGTTTGATTAGTTGATAGTATCAGGGCCTAAAACTTTTTCGTTAGATAAAGAAGTACATGAAGTTTAAAAGATCTGTTCTAAGGGACAGGGGAATTATGTGTCAGATAAACAGGGAATTGGTAAGGAAGGGTATGTTGCATATCGCCATCAAACTTGTTATAATGAACAACAATTGACTGATAACTGAACAAACAAATCGTTCCTTATAGGGCTTGTAAAAGTAGAAGGAAACTGTAAATGGACGATATATAGATATTGGATTGTCTACATTTGTTGTTCAGACTCTATCAAAATTATTTTCGGTTTGGATAAAAACTACGTTTTTCTAAAGAGGGGGCGTAGTAGTTGGCGGATTTAAAAAAAATATAACTTTTTCGGCTTTAAGCAACAAAGAGCACTTGTACCAAATGTCATTAATGTAGCCCAAAATTTAAGGCCCAAACACAGAATTTTAGCTATTCTAGGTCGATTCAAACACAGGGTGGCTGATCAAAGTCGTTACTACAACAAAAAATTTAATAACTTTCTTTCTATTTAATAAATCTGGAAAACATTTTTTTTTTTTTCATGGAAGAATGGATAACTGGGAGACTAAAACAAGAACTCGGAATGTCCGCTGCTATCACGCCATGGAGTCCGTAGTTTTGGTTCAAAGAGAGTATAGGCGCATGTTTGGCGGAAATCCTCCGAGCAGATGAACCATAACGATACCTGTTGAACATTTTTCCAAGCACGGGACAGTCGAAGGAAGACCTTACCATCGAAACCCTTCAGTTCCGACGGAACTGCTATAGCTGCAGCCACCCAATATAATCCAAGATTTTCGACAAGAAGCTTATCTGCTCAAATGGGTATAAGCAGACAGTCATTGCAGTCAAATATGCACAATTATTTGGACTTCTTCCCATATAAAATTGAAGTGGCTAACAAACTGAACGCATCAGGCTTGCCGATCCGCTTTGAATTTTACCAGAAGATGCTTCAAATGATGGAATAGGATGGAAACTTTTTGAACTCTCTTTTTATGTCTGACTAGGCCCATTTCGATTTTAAAGGCATCATACACAAACAAAATTGTCGAATATGGAGTGGTTCCAACCCACAGATAATCCATGAGGCGGAATTGCATCCACTTCGTGTCAGAGTGTGGTTTTTGCAGTTTTATCACGCTGCATTGTCGGACCCTACTTCTTCGAAGAAGACGGTCACACCGTTACGGTTACTGGGGACTTTTACTTGAGCATGTTGAGAGAGTTTTTCTATCCAGAATTACGCTGAATGAGAACTCCTTTCAACCCTGTGTGGTTTCAGCAAGATGGCGCACATAGCCCGTCCTGTTATGACAGAATTGCGATGAAAATTTCCAAATAAGCTGATATCCAGAAACTCCACATGAAATTGGCCCCCCAGGTCGCCTGACCTTACTGCATATGAAACAAATAGTCTACACATCAAAACCAATAAATTTGAATGAACTAAAGCAATCAATTCGAGAAACAGTTTCCTGTCTCAACTCTCCAACCAGTAATTAATAACTTTTTGGTAAGATGCCGCACAAGCATCAACGAGCAGTGGGGGCATTCAAATTTTATTATTTTTAGAACTACTTAAGCTTTATTTAATAAATTAATGAGTTTCTTAAAGTAATGGGTGATCCAAGTAGAGATACTTTTTTCAATAGCCTTTTTTGACAGATCACGTGTGAGTCGTGTCATGCTATCATGTTATTTTTGTTTAGTATTGTTTGGCATTTCATAATGGAAAGACTAACGCGTGAACAACGTTTACAAATTGTTCAACTTTATTATGAAAATTCACGTTCTGTGAGGAATGTGTTTCGTGCACTTCGCTCAACTTATGGTCAACATAATCGGCCTACTGAGCGTACTATTCGCAACACCATCACCGGCCGGTCGATTGGCCACCAAGATCGTGTGATATCACACCATTAGACTTTTTCCTGTGGGGATATGTAAAGTCAAAAGCTTATGCCGACAAACCCGCTTCGATTCAGGCCTTGGAGGAAAACATCACGCGTGTCATTCGCCATTTACCAGTCGAAATGCTCGAACGAGTGATCGAAAATTGGACTCAACGGAGGGTCCATCTGCGACGTAGCAACGGCCAACATTTGATAGACATAATCTTCAAAAAATAAATGCCAAAGAATGTTCTTTCAAATGATAATAAGCTTTCTCCATTAAATTTGAATTTTCTGTGTTTTTTTCTTTAAAAAGTAGGGAACCTCGAAATGGATCACCCTATATATACTAAACTATGTTACAAACTATGTATCAAAACTAATATACCCCAATGTGATAGGTGCGATGTTTCTTCGTAAATTGCTTAAAATGTTGTTATACGAACTACCAAGAAGATAACACTTCGATAAGCTTACGTAGATGGGCTTATTGAAGTCGCATTTCATGTCGCTGAAATATGGAGCATACTTAGAACATCTTGGGCAGCTTTGAGCGAGAAGTTTGTAAAAAATCTTCCATCCCCTTCATGTTTAAGGGGTTTTGAGGGAATGTTCAGATCCCGAGAGTTACAACACCAACTTTTTTGTCCAAAGCTTCACCACTTCTGAAGGTCTGACAAACATCCAAGAGTACCACTGTGATAAGATTTACTCAAATTCTGTTCTTTTTGGCAATACTTAACTAAACTAACTTGCATACATGAAGGGAGAAGCTAGGTTTGAGGAAATGTATGGGTCGTTATTGCCAGATTTTTTTTTGTGTCTGAAGATCAGTTCAACGAATTAGGAGCGATGCACGCATGGAATACTCAGAGATCACAGGTTAGGTCTAATCTAACTCTGAACAAATGTTGCTTGTGACCTGGCATGTGCTGCCGTTTTTCCATCTCTTATTTGATCTGTTGACAGCATAATCCGCTAGAATATGTTCGGGTACGCTTTTCGTGTAAGGGTAGTATTAAGACAGACTGACGTTTTTGTTTTGCAAAATTCTTTGGAATGTTTTGTTGTACGAAAGTTCAACTTCTTAAGAAAGAGACTTTTGAGATATTTTTGTGCTATTTTCGTTTGACCGCAGATTTCATGAAAGGGGACTACCGGGTTTTTCTCGAATTTGGGCGCCCATTTGTAATTAAAGACTTAACCTTTGCTCGAATCGTTCCGAAAATAGAACTCTAATTTTCGTCAAAAAAATTAGTATTTCGATAGGTTCTTGAGTAGTAAAGTGATACCTATGACAGAATATTATGAGAAAAAAATATTTTCAGAAGTGGCCGCCGTCGGTGTCAAAGTTCAACCACACCATGTGTGCCCACGAACTCGTGCTATAGACACTATGGTAATATGATTTCCTTTAGTACTTCCTGGCGCTTCTCTTTTGGGGCATAATGTTGACGCGCATTTGAAATCTGGTACATGAAGATATAGAAGTCCGCAACATTATTTTCCACCAAAGATGGTGATATGGATTCCCATATGGTTATATTAGTTTTGATGCATAGTTTGTAACAGAGAAAAATAATTAATGCTGATATTTTATATTGGTTTTTAAGACCTCATTTTTTCACAGGTCCTTGCGGGAAGTACTTTCATTATATTAGACATCGATTACTCTGTTTACTGGCTAATTAAAAAAGTGTGTTATGATAGCTAATTCATCATCACCCAAGCTATTATTTTCTTCTGAATTAGCTGACCCTTAATAAACTGAATGTAAATCTTACGATTCCAATAAATAACTCCCGCTAGACACATATCTACAGAAATTACAATTCAGCATCATTTGTGAAATTTTAGGGAAATCCAACTAAAATTATAATATTTATTGAAAATTCTGATGACGGGCAAACTGTCGAAAACATAAACAATCAGATGATTTATTCAGCTTTATTGACCCGGAAGTTCCGTCGCTCCCTATTAAATTTATTGATTGACTTTACCCATTAAGTGCGTACAAATATTGCCCTCCATCGTTCCCATGCGCTATGACTTACTGGTGTATGAGTGTAGCCGAAAATAATTACTGGCTATACATCATTGTAATCATCATCCTCATCGTCCTGTCGTCCAAGTTACTGAAGAGGAAAAAAGAAATAAAATATATCTTACAATCACAAGTAACAATCCATATTCATGTTGTAAGGAGGACTCTTACTTATCGAAGTGATGCTAACAGTATTTCTTTTCGTTGCCGAACTGTAAGGGATAGGTTTTGGTTTCGTAAAAAAGCCTTACTTGAGGCTGCTGATAAAGTTGTTATCAGTTTCTGTATAAGTGAAGAATATTTGGAATATAAAAAATCACTCTTCCTTAAATTGCAGTTATAAAAGTTTTTGAAGTAAAACATCTTTACTTCAATCTTGTAGCACTTTAGGATCTCTTTTTTTTGTATGGGATGGGATGATTTGAGATGGGATGATGGGAGATGGGATGACATCAAGTTTGTAACATAGAGAAATAATTTCGTTAGATATACCTCAAGGTATATGGATCGACCTAGAATCGCTAGCTGAGTCGATCTAGCCATGTCTGTCTGTCCGTCCGTTTGGGTGTCACCACTACGTTTACTCTACGTGATAATACGCATCCGTAGAGACGTCGAACAGTGCGCTCCAAAGAAACAATTGCCGCTGTAGAGCAAAGTGTTGAAGAGGACCCAAATGAAAGGATTCGCCACCGTGCACAACAATTGGAGCTTTGTCCATCAACTTTATGGAAGATTTTGCGCAAAGATCTTGGCTTACAACATTACAAGATCCAGACTGTGCAAGAATTACAACCGCGAGATCATTCAATGCCCCGTGATTTTGGTGTATGGGCCGAAAATAAGATTTATCTCGATGCAGATTTTCATTGCAAAATTTTGTTCAGGGATAAGGCTCATTTTTGGTCGAATGGCTACGTCAACAAGCAAAATATACGCATCTGGAGTGAAGAGAATCCACATGAGACCCTTGAGACGACATCACATCCACAAAAACTGACTATTTGGTCTGCGGAGGCATGGGGTCATACTTCTTCCGAAATTACGCTGGAGAGTCAGTAACTGTTAATAAGGACCGGTATAGACCCATTATAACCGACTATTTGGTTCCCGAATTCGATCGCATGAATGTGGATGAGATGTGGTTCCAACACAGCGCACGTCACAATCGATTTATTGAAGGAAACATTCGGTGAGCGCATATTTTCGCGGAATGGACCTGTCAATTGGCCACCAAGATCGTGTGATTTGACACCATTGGATTATTTTCTTTAGGTATATGTAAAGTCGCGCGTTGGAAGCCAACATTCATGGCGTTATTGGCGACATACGGCCCAAAATGCTCGGAAAAGCGTTCAAAAATTGGACCTATAGACTTGGCTTTATTCCAACCAGCCGCGGTGGCCACATGCCCGAAACCATATTTAAACATTAATGGCATAGAATTAGCCTTGCAATAAATTCAGATTAATGGACATTAAAACGATTTTCCTGTATTTTATTTCAGTTCGAAGTTCTATACCTCTAAAAAAAAAGCTCTTTATATAGACCTTCTATCCGAAGAAGCAGAGCAAGTTTAAACACTTTTGAAATCCACCCACTGTTACGCCCATTTTTGAGAAAAACGCTCATTTTGGCAAAATGGTAAAGAATTTTGAAAAAGTTTTGGAACAAGATATATAGACAATCCTAATATCAATATTTCCTCCATACACAGTTTTTTGCCAAGCTATAATATTTTTTTTTGATAATATCAACATTAGATATTATTATAATGCAGGCCCACGTTTTGGAGGCGTTTTTCGACAAAACACCATTTGTATACCCTCCGCCATATGCAGGAGAAAAACGTGTTTATTTTTTCGAACCCTTTAAGATTTTAATAAACTGTCTGAACAATATGTTGTGACAAAATTAAATTTTTTATATTTCATCGGCATAAAGTCCACATTTTCGGAATATTAATTTTAAGGATGGGATCGGAGAGGGTATTAAACGATCTGCACAGCGGATTGTAGCCTTCTCATATATATTTTTAAATATGTTCGATTCGGTACTATTGTTAAAATTTTCTTAAACATATACCAACAACAAGCAAGTCCTTCCATATCTCTTCATATGCATGCAGCTGTGGCTTAGGTTTTAGTTAAAATATTTGACCATAATGTTGTTTTTAACCTAGAAACCCAATTGCGTCTACAGGTTTGGGGGCAAAAGAATTATCTTTCCAGACTGTTCCTTCCTGAGCCGCAGTTCGTTATTGGGAATTGGTGTGTAAGCTAACTTTGGCACGCAACCTTGAAAGACACCGGCTTCAGATCTATACTTGTTCGATGCTTTAACACCATTTCTACCGATTGACTAAATTCACATTAAACGGAAGCTGTTCGCAAATAGTTGTAAATTTGTTCGAAAACCCTATTCTAGCAAGCATAAATATTAGTTATTATCCTGTTTTAAGTATCAAAATCAGAACTAAGACCTATAAAAAATAAAAGGGCCTCTTTTTCAATAAAATGTCTTCCAGCAGCACGAAATCTAGCTTAGAAGCAGCTGATTATATCTTTACATTCGGACGAACTTACAACTCTTTCGTTTTCTCAAAGAGCTTAAGCCCGCGATACAAATATTATTTTCAGGAAGACTTGATTTTCCATTTTTTTACCCTTTCCCATAGCGGTATATTAGTTTCGAAACATATTTTGTAACATAGAGAAATAATTAACCTAGATATATCTTAAAGTATATGGATCGACTCTCAGAATCTCTTGCTGAGTCGATTTTTTTTTTCATAATTTACACGCAAGGGGTTATGAATATACTTTATATGTTTAACCACAGCACGAGCGTTATAGAAGGGGAAGAAATAGAGTGATAGGAAAGATTTTGGATGTAGTGGAGACTTACTCCATGGGTGGTGTCTGAACTAACTTCGGGTAGTCACTGTTTCTTGTGTTCGTTAAAATTGAATTAATTTCAAGATGTTGTGATACTTTTAGGTATAGAAATCGGCATTTTTTTATGTCTTTTGAATAAAAGTTGAATGCATTTTGGTTGGGATTGAACGCACAACCTCCCACTCAACACGCGAACACATTACCACTACACCCCGGCCACCCACACTTTAGCCATGTCTGTCCCTCCTTACGCAACCATTTTTTGGTTAATCTTTTACTAGAATGATGAAAATTGGTACACATACTGTTGCTCCCAGCAGTAGAAATGTAAATATTTTTCAAATCCACCCACTGCATTCTATTTTTTTTTCAGAAAATAGTTTTATTTTTATCAAACGGTAACTAGTTTTGAAAAAAGTCTGAGCAATTTATTTAGGCAATCTTAACATCTATATTTCTACCATACATAGTTCATTTCTGTTACCCTTTTTAGTATAAAAACGTTTTTGGTAAAATTTTGATAAAAATTGAAAGAAAAAGTATGTAAATACTTTGGCAATGTCAATATCAACATTTTGCATTTGGGGGCGTTTTCTTTAAAAACAAAAAAAAAACAATTTATATACCCTATCCTAGAGCACATGCCATAGCCGGTTCATAAGTACGTCCCAAAATTTTGAGCTAGGAAAATAAAATTTGGTACATAAGCTTTATGGCAATGCATCCATTAAATGTATATTTTTTTTTTATTTCGCCAACTGACATGCCTAATTTTAGAAAAACGTCGGTTTTTGTTTAAATCGTAGTAATTTTTAAAAATTCTCGCAACACTTTTTAAAAATTTAAAAACATAAAGAGTTCTTAGCCATGCCGACTTATTTTGATGATGTGATGGAATACAGTATTAAACGATTCGCAAAGCTGATTGGAGCCTTCCCATACATTTACAGACAAATTCGATATTAGAAAAAGATTTTTCATTATAAAAATAAAGTCGTTCCCTGGAGCTTTGTAATTTTGTTAACGCTAATAAAATATCTACAATGGTGAACCGACGGTCTTAACCTGGAATTGATGTATATGGTATCGCGAATTTTAAGTAGGACTGGTTTGGATAAATGTTTAAGGAAATTACTACGTCCGACTATTGTTTTTAAGATATCTACTGGGAGAAAGGGGGAGCATTCATATCAAGAACCTGCAAATGTTGGTATAGTAAGTAATTCGAAGTTATTCGACATGCAAACATGAGACTGGGTATTTGTTTGGTCATTACTTTACACCAACCCTACACCAAGTGAGGCACGAGATATTTGTTACCAAACTATCCTCCTTGCGGGTAATTGGGATATCGAAAAAAAAAATTTTATATATCAAAAAAAAATTCAAAAACTCCCATAAATTATAAAGGCCCACTCCAGACGAACAAACTAGCAATGAACGCCAATTACTTTTTTTTTAGATTTTTCTTAGTCATATCATAAAACACCGAAGTTATTGGAAAATACTTTAACAGCGGACAAATCGTAAACTTGTGTGTCATTCTAAAAATGCAGTGAAAATGGTCATCGATTTTGTGTTTTCACTTTAATTTTTGTTTGTGTAACATTTTAAATAACATTTTAAAAATTTTTTATACATATACTTGTATCCAATAAACTATTTAATTATCGTGAAAATAAAAATAAAACTGATATCCCAAAGTAAACCTTTAGTTATGTTTATTTTGAAACGAAAATAATTTCATTCCATAAAAATGTTTGTAATTCATAAAGCTCTTACATACGACTCAGTCATGCACATTATTTTCATTTAAACACGCGCAGAGAGTAGTATGTGTTCAAGGTTTGACATTTATCGCTTTTGCTATTTGCTGACCCAATCAACCGAGCAGAGAGCGAATTAATTTCTGATGTGTGGATTAATTTATATTCCGTAAATAATGCTGTTTTCTTATGGATACTTTTTCCGCCAGTGTATAAAACGTCCTCAGTTGTTTCAGGATTGACTAGGAATAATGCCCAGTAATTAACTTTGACTCCATTCGTTCTTAATATCATTTACGCCTTTTCGACGGCCCTACCAAACCTATCGATAAATAATAATTACAAGCCAATAATTACATGACAAGTTTTCGCATTCAGTTGACTAAAATGTTCGTCCTTGAGGAAGATCAAATCCATCCCGCAAGAGGCAATTTCGTAGAATAATTTTAATTGCGTTATAAAGCTTAAAGCATTTAATTGATTTTTTTTATCGATTTCGTAAAAGAATTTTCCGCAATTTAACACCGCATGGAACAAGGATACTTATGTGATGATAATTATTATTGTTGGCGGTATAGCGTTAGGCGGATGGAAATGTGGTGGTGTCTTATTTTAATCGGCGTTAATACTTATCAGCAAGGAACGGATTTTGATTGACCTAAATACTCAAAATAGGCAGAACTAAACTGTAAAAAGGAGAGAATGCCGTTTATTAAGATAAAATAGGGTTTTGAGTATTATAATAACACTTTACAACCATAAACATTTAAACATTTTTGACAATCCTAAAGACCACTCGTGTGCAGAGAAAAAAAATGTGGGTGGCCGCGGTGAAGTGGTAATGTGTTCGTCTGCTGAGTGGAAGGTTGCGCGTTCAATCCCAACCAAAATCCATTTCACTTTTATTTAAAAGAAATAAAGGGTCGGTGTAATACCTAAAAGTATGCACACCATCTTGAAATTCTTCAAATTTAACGAACACAAGAAAAAGTGACTCCCCGAAGCTAGTTCGGACACCACCCATGGAGTTAAAGTCTCCACTACATCCAGAGACGAGTGGAGCCCAATTAAAAGATTTCATGTCGCACACTGGGGACTTAGCGAAAAAAAACAAAACTCCAAAGTTCTACGAGAAAAACTGGTATTTATAAATTTTAGAACAAAATCTGATTCGAAATCAAAAAGAATTACTGAAATCGGACTTATAGTTTACTTTTAATGTTTTTGTGAAGGGACGAGTTGTTGCAAGTAAGAAATACTTACTTATGTGGCGCTACCGTCCGGAATGGACCTATGCCTCAACCAACAAGCCTCTCCAATTAGCCAGTCCCTTAGCTAACTGCCTCCAGTTGCGCACTCCAAGTTGGTTGAGATGCGCGCCACTTAAGGCGATGACTTCTACTGCGTCCGACGCGACGTCTGGTTGGGAATCGAAGACTCTGCCAGCCGGAATATTGATGTCCATTCGTTCTACATGTCCTTGGCATCATTAACGTAAAATTAGGATTTTTTTTTTACCAGGGACATGTCCCTGTATAGCTCGTATAGTTCTTGGTTGAATCTTCGTGTCCATAGCCCGTCAACGTAAATGGGACCGAAGATTTTTCGAAGAACTATCCTCTCGAAGCGACCAAGGATTTCTACATCCGCTTTTGAGACGGTCCATGCTTCAGCGCCGTAGAGCAGGACTGGGATGATCAGGGTCTTATGATCAGTTCGAGTGAGGGCTTTACTACTTATTTGCCCTCTTAGCCCGAAAAAAAGCGGTTGGCAAAATCTTAATTCTTCGCTTAATGTGTGGACATAGAAAAAATTGATAGCAACGTTTTAATGTGCCGAAAAAAATGACTGAACTCGTCTCAGGTAATTTGAGACAGTGTACCTACGAATTAAACTTTGGGATTTATTTCTTTAATTCTTTGATAAATTCCTGAATGCACCCAGCCATAACAGTAGCACCTTGACTTTTACAGTTTCTTATATTGAGGCCATAATCTTCAAGCTTGCATAAAATCATTTTTAAGATCCCTTCAGCAATTTTATCTTTTGTTGCAACAGTTTCTTAAAAAGTTCAAATACGCCACTGTTTAAATTATTTTAAACCTAATACTGGATATCTTAACGGTTTTGACGGTTCCGGCAATGTGTTCATTGCACGTCCAATATTAAGTTAATCTTCAATTTCATATATCCTGAACACTAGAGGATCTTCAAAATTTGTCCAGTCATGTTGGTTATGGTTTGAAGTCGTCATAATATAAAAATTGGGCGGGATAGGATAAGTGGGAATTGTACCTCTAATTCAAAAACATAATATCTAGAGTAGTATGAAAGCCTCATTGGGATTTGAAATTTTCTCTTACCTTTTGTGACTTTCTTATAAATTCAATCTTTGGCGAGTTGGTGTCAAAACAAAGTCCATATATCTATACACCATAGATATAGGTATACAAATCGTACTAATAAAGTGTGTGGGGGTTAAAATTACCTATAGACAAAAATTTCAAATTACCATCACAAATATTTTTGCGTCGAAATTAAAAAAAAATTGTTTTATGGTTTTAAACTATAGGGCCTGCAAACAAAATCTACTTCCAGACTAACTCAGCGTGCGTGTGTACTTCTAGCATGACGGCTGGACCTCCTGTTTTATGACGACGCCGAACGGCGAATTTTAGATAAGCTTTTCTTGATGATTGATACTACTCGGATAATTTGTCAGGTCATCACAAGAGAAGTGGCAGTGAAAAATCATTTAGATGTTGTTATGACTGGCAACGAACCCAGACCTTCTGCGCGGCATTTTATCGCACTAACCATCGCGCCACTGAGGGTTATGATGGTATGGGAAAATAGAAACTTCAAACTGATAACACAAAAGATTTCTAACCAAAATTCGCCAAAGACAAATATGTCGAATATACTCCAACATAAAAAAACGTTTATTGGGACACGTTAACAGAACAGTCCTCCGAATGCTTGACGAAGCAAATTAATTGTGGCGTCTTCAAAGAATTGGCCCGATAAGAACAAACTGAGCTATTAATTGTGGAAAAAGCAGGAACTCTCACAGGAAAGTTACCTGCCAAACATTCATTACTCGTGATAAAAAAAATGCTAGATAAGTCGCATATGTAGTTGCAATAAAAATACAAAAAGTGTGGTGGTTTTTGTGGAGTTAAAGACGCACACTTACTTTGGGCACGTCCTCATTGTGTCTTTTGAGATTTCCACCACCCATGGAAAAAAAAAATGTCAATGGGAACATAGTTCGTGACGTAAATTGTTTACTGATTCGGCAGGAAACATTTGGTGATGTTCTAAAACGATCATTCTGCTTCAGAATTTTTAAAGAAATGCGGCCCGATGCTACTCACAATTAGTTTGTGACGAAAAAAAACAAATCTTGGGTAAACCAACATCTTTATTATTTTTTTTTATAGACTATCAGATCTGCGTCGTAGCGCGCTTAATACAAGCAGCATCTACGAGCAGAGATTTGCCACAGCATAAAATATGCATCCACAGGCTCATCGTTTGGTGCATTTGTTAGTGGGACATAACAGAACATAGACGTTATTATTATTACATCACTAACAAAATCAATAAACGAAGAAATTACATTTAAGCGATTTATAAAAAATTTACAAACACTTATACCGATTCTATCATGCGATTCAACTGGGACGCTACAAAATTTGAGGGACAGCAAACGACGCCATATTTCTTGCCGCTCTTTTGACATTTCTCTTCAGTAAGGTTTGCCATTTCATGATGGAAAGATATACGATGAAACAACGAGTCGAAATTAATAAAATTTACAACCGAAATTCGGAGTCAGTGGCCTCAACGTTAAGAGCGCTACGTCCAATTTATGGTCGTCATAATCGTCCTAGCAGATCAACAATTGAGCGTCTACTGGAAAAGTTTGAATCCACAGGCACAGTACATATAAAATATTTCAGTGCCAGTGAGACAAAGAAGTGCCCGTAGTGTCGAGAATATTGCTGCCGCTGAGGCTTCAGTTGAAGAAAGCCCAAATGTGTCTCTCACACTTCCTTATCAAGCGTTGGGCATCTCTGTGACGTCGTTGTGGTGAATTTTGCGAAAAATCCTTGGCTTACGTCCTAACAAGATTAAATTGATGCAATAACTGAAGCCGCTTGTCCACCATAAGCATCGTATGTTCGTGAATTGGGCTGAGCAACAACTTGAAAATGATTCGGATTTTCTTCGAAAAATCATCTTCAGCGATGAGGCTCATTTCTGGCTGAATATCTTCGTCAATAAACAAAATATGCGGTATTGGTCGGGCAGCAATCCACACGTACTCCATGAGTCAACATTGCATCCCGAAAAAAATACGGTTTGGTGTGGTTTATGGGCCGACGGCGTCATTGGGCCGTACTTCTTCCGTGATGATCAAGATCGGCACGTTACTGTGAATGGGAATCGCTACCATTCAATGATAACCGAATATTTTTTGCCTCAATTGGATGATATGGACTTGGAATACATGTGGTTTCAACAGAACGGCGCCACAAGCCACACAGCGAATGCCACAATCAATTTATTGGAAACCAAGTTTGGAGAACGTGTTATCTCACGAAATGGTCCAGTCGCTTGGCCGCTTCGTTCGTGCGATTTGACGCCGTTAGACTATTTCCTGTGGGGCTACGTCAAGTCTATGGTCTATGCCAACAAGCCAGCGTCGAAAATTGAGTTCAGTGTCTGGACTTCTGCAAGCGTGCCCGTGGTGGCCATGCAAAAGAAATCGAATTCCATACATAATGGCATCAAAAGTACTTTACCAGGAATAAAGAATTTCACTGATATCCAAAACAGTGTTTTTTTTTTTTTGATAAAACTTTTGTAGCGCTCTTATTGAAAAACCCTTTACATCGGAATCTTTATTACAAACTCTACTCATGCGGCTAATAGCCTCATGCATACCGTAGTTCTGTTTATGTTTAGGTGTATGTATTATATTTAATCTACGTAGGTTGTAGGAACCTCCCCAGGTATTATAACAAATAGCACTTAAAAGATCGGCATCAATTTGTTCTGATAATAATTGGTGAAAGAAACCCATGTCGCTGTTAAGTCTACGTTGAGACGGAGGCAACAGCTGTAGTAGTTTCTTCTACACCTATACGAAGGCAAGTTATGTAGTTCATCCCATGATAGTCCTCTCAAAGCAAATCTTATGAATGTAGGTTGGACTGCTTCAATTCTATTTGAATGAACTTCATAGAATGGCGTCCAAAAATGTGAGGCATACTCCAAGTGGGGGCGAACTAGACAATAATACAGGGAGAGAGTGATATAAGGGTCATTGAAATCTTTTAACAACCATTTTATAAATCCCAGCATAGAGTTGGTCTTAAGTTTCCAAGACATAAGCGAACGCATTGTAACAATCCGCACCAAGGCCAAATTCGCCAATATTAGCCTTATATGAGCTCACGGCCCAACGGAGGAAAAAGATGATATAGCTAAGGACTGCTTGTATGAGCTCCTTGACAAAACCTATAAGCGACTACCGAAGTACGATGTTAAAATCATGCTGGGAGATTTTAATGCAAAGGTAGGAAGAGAAGACATCATTAGCAGTATTGTCGGAAACAATAGCCTACACGACAACATGTCTGGTAACGGACTTAGGCTAATTGACTTCGCGACGGAACGAAATACCACTATAGCCAGCACACGGTTTCCTCACCTCCATATCCGTAAGGGGACATGGCGGTCTCCAGATCAATGAACGGCCAATCAAATTGATCACAAAGCCACGCTTCCAGTATTTTGGATGTCCGAATATTCCGAGGAGCTAACATCGACTCGGACCACTACCTTGTTGCAGCCAAGATTAGAATGCGGATATCCACCACGCCACAACAATCCAGAAATACTGTGAAAAAATTTAATGCCGAAAGACTGCAATCGCAAGAGACCGCCAAGACCTTCGCGCAACGCGTATCCCTAAACCTCTCGATTAACACCATACCACCAGCATTGAATGTCGAAGAACTATGGCAACGATGCCAACAAGCCATTAGATCATTCCGCCGCAACTGATGTGCTAGGTTTCTCGCGCCCACCAGCAAAAAACCTCTGGTTTGATGAGGAATACCGACAGATGCTCGCAGCCAAGAACAAGGCCTACAAGGCTAAGCTGCAGGTGAAGACGAGAGCAGCCGTTGAGCTCTATAGGCAGAGAAGAAGGGAAGAACACCGGCTTTTTAGAAAGAAGAAAAAAGAGGAAGAAAAGCGCGCGATCGAGAATATAGAGAGGTGCCACTCCAGGAGAGATGTTCGCAAGTTTTACCAAAATGTAAAACGTCAAAGCCAAGGATAAAAGGCTCGAACAAAACCCTGTCGAGATGAACAAGGAAATATTGTTGTTGAGACACAGTCTGTGCTGATGATATGGAAGAACCACTTCTGCAGACTGTTAAACGGCGATGACGAACAACATTCCGCTGTCAGGCAGAACGAACCATTCAATATTGGCAACGACAGTGAAAACTGCCAACCACCCGACCTGAGTGATGTGAGGATAGCAATATCTAAACTGAAGCTTCATAAGGCTGCCAGAAATGACGGCCTTCCCGACGAGCTTAATAAAACCGGCGGAGATGACTTGGTAATTAACATCCACCAACTCATAAGCCGAATCTGGTCGGAAGAAAGTATGCCTGAAGAATGGAACCTCAGCATCGTTTGCCCGATCCACAAAGAAGGAGACCGTCTAAACTGCGCCAACTACAGAGGCATAAGTCTCCTCAACATCGCATACAAAGTTCTATCTGCCGTAATATGTGAACGCCTGAAACCGTTTACCAACAACCTGATCGGCCCTTATCAGTGTAGTTTTAGACCAGGAAATTCAACAACCGATCAAATCTTCACACTTCGGCAGATCCTAGAAAAAACCCAATAAGTCCAAATCGATACCCACCACCTATTCATCGATTTCAAAGTCGCGTACGACAGCATTTATAGGTACGAACTATACAGAGCCATGTCTAATTTTGTATACCGCCCAAACTCATCCGTTTGTGTAGGATGACGATGGAGAATTCTCGCTGCTCCATGAGGGTCGGAAACCACCTCACTGACACATTCGATACCAAAAAAGGATTTAGGCAAGGCGATGCGCTGTCATGTGACTTCTTCAATCTGATTCTTGAGAGGATTGTGCAAAACTCACGAGCCAACACCAGAGGCACAATTTTCCAAGAATCTGTGTAACTACTAGCATACGCCGACGATATTGACATCATTGGTAGGACCCAACGTGATGTCATAGCCACGTTTGCTAGTATAGAGAAGGAAGCGGCAAAAATGGGCTTAGCAGTAAATGAGGGCAAGACGAAGTATATGCTGTCAACACGAAAGGACACACAACATCGACGAATTGGACAGAACGTCACCATTGACAGATATAACTTTGAGGTAGTACGGGACTTTATCTATCTCGGTTCCGCTATTAACTCTGACAACAACATATTATCGTTAGAAATTAAACGAAGCATTGTTCTTGCCAACCGCTTTTTCTTCGGGCTAAGAAGGCAATTCAGTAGTATAGCCCTCACTCGATCTACTAAGGAGATCTTATATAAAACCCTGATCATCCCAGTCCTGCTCTACGGCGCTGAAGCATGGACCGTCTCAAAAGCGGATGAAGAAATTCTTTGTCGATTTGAGAACAAAATTGTTCGAAAAATCTTCGGTCCCGTTTGCGTTGACGGGCTATGGAGACGAAGGTTCAACCAAGAAATACACGAGCTGTACAGCGACATGCCCCTGGTCAAAAAACTCCGGATTGGACGTTTAAGATGGTTAGGACATGTAGAACGAATGGACACCAATACTCCGGCTCGCAGAGTCTTCGATTCCCAGCCAGACGTCGGACACAGTAGAGGAAGACCTCGCCTTAAGTGGCGCGCACAAGTAGAAACCGACCTCAACCAACTTGGAGTGCGCAACTGGAGGCAGTTAGCTAAGGACCGGGGTAATTGGAGAGGCATGTTGGTCGAGGCTCAGGTTCATTCCGGACTGTAGCGCCACTTAAGTAAGTAAGTAACATAGAGTTGGATTTATTGATTTTAATGTTAATGTGCTTATTAAACTCGATTTTAGGATCAAAATAAACACCCAGATCTTTAGAACTGTTCACATGACAGAGGCTGTGTCCGGACAAAGTATAACTAAAATTTGATGGAACACGTTGGCGTGAAAATGTCATATGATGGCACTTAGTAGGGTTCCAATTCAAACCGTTTATAACGGGTAATTTTTTAGCTGGTTTGGTTTTGGCAACACTGGTTTTGACAGCTGACGTGTGTTTAGTACTTTGTGTCACTGTCAAACAGCTTCAGTTTGGTTTGCAATTAAACCATGGATCGTCTTACAAATGAACAACGCTTGCAAATTATTGAATTTTACTATCAAAATTCGTGCTCGGTACGAAATGTTCATCGCGCGCTGCTTCCATTTTATGATCGGCATTCTCGACCTTCTGAGCAGTCTATTCGGAAGATTGTGACCAAATTTCGCACCAAATTTACTTTGTTGGACATTAAACCACCAACACGTTTACGTACTGTGCGTAGTGAAGAAAATATTGCGGCCGTATCAGCTAGTGTGACAGAAGACCGCGAAATGTCGATTCGGCGCCGTTCCCAGCAGTTAGGCCTTTGTTACAGCACTACGTGGAAAATTTTGCGGAAGGATTTGGGCGTAAAGCCTTTTAAGATACAGCTGGTGCAAGAACTAAAGCCAGCCGACCTACCACAACGCCGAATTTTCGGTGAATGGGCTCTTGGAAAGCTGGCCGAGGATCCGCTTTTTTATCGAAAAATTGTGTTCAGCGATGAGGCTCATTTTTGGTTGAATGGGTACGTAAATAAGCAAAATTGCCGCATTTGGAGTGAAGGTCAGCCAGAAGCATTGCAACAGCTACCAATGCATTCCGAAAAAGCCACTGTTTGGTGCGGTTTATGGGCCGGCGGCATTATTGGGCCATATTTCTTCAAAGATGATGCGAATCGCAGAGTTACTGTCAATGGTGAACGCTACCGAGCGATGATAACAAACTTTTTTTTGCCCGAAATGGAAGTTCTTGACTTGCATGATATGTGGTTTCAACAAGACGGTGCCACATGCCACACAGCACGCGAAACAATGGCGCAATTGCGAGGCGAGTTTGGTGAACAGTTAATTTCACGTTTCGGGCCGGTCAATTGGCCGCCTAGATCGTGCGATTTGACACCATTAGATTATTTTTTGTGGGGGTATGTCAAGGCTAATGTCTATAGGGACAAGCCCGCTTCGATTGACGCACTGGAAGCCAACATCCATGCATTCATTCGTGAGATACCGGCCGATATGTGTGAAAGAGTATGCCAAAATTGGACTCAGCGGATGGGCTACCTGAGACGCAGCCGCGGTCAACATTTGCATGGAATTATCTTTAAACATTAAATTGCAAGGTTCAAACTATCGATTCAAATAAATATTTCATTCATTTTTTCGAATATTTTTGTGTTTTTTTTTTTAAAAAGTTCTAAACCTCTTAAAAAATCACCCGTTATAAGCAACTAAGCCCAGTAGGTTATTCAAAGATCTAGCCAAAGACTATGGCTAGATCTTCTCCCTTCTTTAGACTGCTGAATAAATAGAATGTTTGTATATATGAGGAACAGTATAGGATCTAGAAATTAACCCTGAGGAACTCCTAAGTTATAACTTATATGCCACTTACATATCACTCTATTTAAACTTTTAGTGTTCTATCGTTAAGGTAGGAGGAGAACCAACTGAACATGATGCTAAGAAATCCCGCGTTTATTATGAAGAAATGAATGAAGAAAACAATAAAAGAATTTCTTCCGTTGAGCGTCCCTTCCTAAACCAAACCAAATTGCTGTGGACTGTGGACTAGATTGAAAAAGGCTGATTTTGTGAAAAAACTGAGCATTCTATTTGTATAAATTTTTCAAGAGAATTTATGAATAAAGATAACGAAGAAATGGGACTGTTATAATTATGTTTGTCATTGAGATTTCCTTTTTAAAAGTGCTTTCAGTTTGACGGTTACGAAGACCAAAAGGTTGCCGAGGAACTCTTTGATAATTGTTAACAGAGCAGTGATTTTGGAAATAAGTTTCCACAATTAGTAAGCGTTGTTCCGTCGTAAGTTTATCCATGATGAAATGTCAATGTATACTGCACATAAACGCCATATAGACAAGCCAGATGACAAAAAATTACTGTAAAAACAACTCTACTGAAAACAGTACCTCCTATTGGACCCCTGTTATAAGGACCGAGTTAAAGGTATCATTGAAAACAATCATTGGAAATTTTTTTTACTTCAAACCTCTCTTTTATATATTCAGTTGGTATCAAAACAAAGCTTCTGAATTTTAGAACACGATTCCCCAAAAATATGGATCCTAAGGGTGTAGTTCTAGCTAACATAGAACAACTTCATTGGAACACAAAGAAATGGTGGAATTGAAATTTCACCTCCTTTGGAAAATTCTGTTTCATTTCAGTGGAACGACAAACATTACCTCACAAAAGTAATTTTCTGCGAAAACTCTTATTAAAAATAAAAATTCGGATAAACATGTTATAAAATTCATAAGCTTTGCTTTGACACAAGCTCGCCAAGGGTTGAATTTATAAAAAAGCGGAATTGACTAAAAGAAAATTTCAAATGATGGTTTTCAATGATGTCTATAACTGCACCCTAAGTTATCTCATCAAGCGAACTGAACTAAAACTGACTTCATTCCATAACATGGGTGGTCACCGTTTTCTCATTAGCGTACTCGAAGATTAGTCATTAAATAGTTTTTACTTATTTAAATGTAAATGCTCATCAGGATTATGCAAACCATTTAATGTCCTTCCGTCAATCCTTGGAAATCCTTTACTAGCAAAAACTCTCCCGTACCACACGATTTGGGTCAAGGACTGCATTCATTACCAACGATTATATTTCCCTGATCAACCGCATGCAATTCTCCAATAGCAACGCCTCTTCATCTCCATAGTACCAGCCCAGCCATATGTTAAACCACTTCTGCCTCAATTTCAAATTTAAATGAATAAATCGTTGGCGAATGCCACATCCTTGTACGTAAATACAAAAGGATGAGAAAAATCGAACAAACAGCTTACAGTTTACATCCTTCTTCCACTGACTTCGGCGATGACGACAACCAATCTAATGCTCCCAACGATATCTGCATACAAACGATTTATCGTTCACCAATTAGCATACCCGCTCGTAAAAAAAATGCAGAAGATTAAGGATACCAACAAGCAAAAAACATTTCAAACAATTCATTCATTCTTCATTCGAAATCCTGAGGCTATTCACTCAGGACTAACACACAATTCGATTCGTCTCATCCGTATACAACTTACACTTGTCCAACGATAAATTCCCATTCATCTATACACATTAGGTTGAATATTCCAATTCAAATCGTAAGATCCGTTTGCCTGACGTCCTCTGGAATATTTTCTTTTGATTTCACTTTTAGTCATTTTCGCTGGCATTTTTATATTTTTTTTTGCCCCCCCCGTTTGCTAGTTTTATCTCGTCCTTCTCAGTGTGTTGGGAAAATTTATTGCTTTTGAGAAAGTTTTCAAATTTTTTTCCTGTGCGCTCACTCGCCATCTTCTTTTCTATTTGATTCGTCCGTATGCCAGGATCTGGGAGTTTTAAGCATCCCATTTCTTACAGATCTGTTGGGTGCGAAAAACCCATATCTTTCTCAGCAAATGTATAAATGCGTACCTACTACATGTGGTGGGGGGGAGAAGGGGCAACAAAAAAAATTAAATGGAAAGAAATAAAAGTGGGAAAGATTCGTTTTTAAGCGCGTGGCACCTAGGGACGAATGGAAGAAGTTTCGGATTTGCTACTCGTAGTTTTTTGGACTTCTTTTCTCTCAGCACTTTCTCCATATGCTAGGTCGGTGTGTCTTGATTCATGTGATGATTAGGTGGATCTTTCAACTTGGTCTAGGTTTTGCTCACTGCAAACATCCTGCTGCCACACTGCTGTTTGGTCGATGATTTACGACGACCTCTTGTGTGCATAATGGATCAGGATGAGGATTTTTTGTTTTTGCTTCCACGTTTGTATTCCTTTTCGCCAATCTCCTTTGGGATTGCTCCTATCCCATGTCATCCGATGGTTTTTGTTAGTCTATTTCTGGGCAACCCATGTAAGCTCAACGATCAAAGACTACGAGCGCCAACGGACAAATGACAAGTGATGGAGGAAGACGATGGACAGGAGAGAGAATGTGCTAGGAGTAGGTTTGGTGTGTGCCTGTGTGTATGGTGGAGGGAAATTATTAGCTCGACGGATTAAAGTTGTAATCTGCACGCCGGGCGTTTTCTGATGTCAGCTTAAGATTGGCACTGACAGATTCTCTTATACTAATTATTCGTCCTTTTTTTTCTGTGGCAGCGAGGTAGGTCAGTAGGGGATCATTTGGGGTAAACATCCTCAGGAGTTTGTTCAGAAATTGGAATCCCAAAATCCGCTGCGGTTGATGAGACGAGAGACGTTTGTTATTGTGGTTATCCTTCGTGTAATCAGAGTATAATCCTCGTGTTCGTTACAACAATTGCCCATGTTCTTTGCTCCTGTCGGTGCCCGGATTATGAGTGATGTGCGCGCACACAATGATCTGACGAAATGTGCCAGAGTGTGCAGTTGACATAGATTCGGGGAGGCAAAAACTCATCTTCCATATTGTCAAATGCACTTTCGCTCTGTATATGTGCGGATTCGCTGCCGGGCTTTGGGAAATCTGCTCCGAATTTGTCCTTCTTCAATTGAAATGTTATCAATAAGGACAAAGTATGTTTAACCAAAATCGACTTTCGTGTCGAATAGGGGAAATTGCAAAGAACCAAATCGTGTTGTGGTGCTGATGTTGTGTTTTTGCCATTGGGTATGTGAGTGCGGTGTATTGGATCATATTGACAGTTGTTTTCGTTTTGGAATTGTTTTGTTGATTGGATTGACATGTGAGCATATGGTATGAACATTGAACGTACGTTTTCCTTGGGTATGTATTTTTGACTTTTTGGCTTTTCATAACTTTGTTAGACAGATTGTTGGAAAGAACTGATTTGGAGCTCTAACAGATCCAAAGGTATGAAGTATGACAGGTTTGCGATGATGTTTGTACGAATGGTATTCTGAAACGATAACATTGCAATCATTTGAAAGGGGAAGAGATTCGTCCTACTCGTTGTTTTTACTCCTTAACTTAACTTTCTGAAGTCCAAGAAGAAACAAATTTAGATACCACTGGGATTTGAATTATCAACTGCTTTATTCAGAAGTGTCCAAGTTTTTGCAAAAATATCTTAGGTGAATTCGATATTCATACCGTGAGGAACGGTTGATCGCAATAAAGCCATTTAAAAAAAAATTAAAATTACATGATTCCAACACCAAATCATCCACAAGGGATCCTGAAAAACACTTGAAAAACAATACCGTCCGTTTCAAATTAATGGATTGTGGCCTCAAATTGCCTTTACGCTAACTAAGATTGGTATTTAGTTGTGCACTTCAATATCATTGAGGTAGGTTTTCTCCTGCACGTAGTACTTAAGGTGATGATCTGGACCATAACTAATCAAGTCCCGGAGTCAATTCCCTCAAATATCCAAGCAATCTTATGCATCCACTGCGAATATTTTTTTAGCAGACACTTGTCACTGCACATCTTGTAAGGCTTTCGGTTAAATCTTCGTCTCCAATGCTACTCAACACAGACAGGACCAACGATTTTGAGAATTTATTTTTCGTTCAAAAATTACAAAGGATTTCTTGATTCACTGTTCATTGCGTTCGTCCGTCGGGGCCGTAAAATCGGACTACGATGGTAAGTCTTCAAAATTTCCTCGTCGTTCAAGAATGAGCCTTATGAATTTAAAGCCTTTCTAGACCTCAGAAATAGCGATTATCAAGCAAGATAATTCGTGTCGTTATCAGTCGTCGTCAGATATCATATCAGAGCTCCCGTATATGAAATTCTTTACTAACTCAAATGTTATTTGTCGATTGTGGCATTTTATCGTTCGTCGATGTTGTGGGTCTCCAATTCTGTTGATGAAAGATGTGTGTACCTATCATTGCCCTCATTATCTACTTCCATCTGTATACTAAAGTAAGGCGTTGTTGACAGCTAACAATAATGCCAATAAAGCCAGCGTATGTTGCTAGTTGCAGAGTTGGGTTGACAGTTTTGCACATCCCTCATAAGTATCTTTGAGGAATGTGAGGTCGTTTCGAACTTTGATGGTGCAGCAAAAATTTTCCATCGACATCCTGCACAGACGGTCGTAGGTTTGCCTGTTTTACAAAACTACCTATGACTTAATAGTTCGACTGTTTAAAAGCTGTAAGCCTTTGATGGACAGGTGGTGGGTAACGATTTGGAATTTCCGTTTTTTCCAAGATCTGACAGTCTTAAGATTTGGTAAATGGTTGCATGCGTTCATATATATATCTTACGACAGACAGGATCTTGCAAGTCACTGTTAAAGAATTAGCTAGTTCCTCTTAATTGGCACATTTGAAAGAGTCTCCTATTTAAGAGGGTCTCCTAATGAGTTAACCAAATCGTCTCCAGCTCTTTCAACCGCTTTATATATGTGGCTCGTCTTTTCTGTCATTCTTGTAATCCTTTGATTTATATATTGCTATGGTCACAATTTATAGGTCCGAGGGGTTGCTAATTTTCGTTCTTATCTCTGAAGACAAGAAATTGCTCGCCATTACCGAACAACAGGCTGCGATATTAGTTTCTTTATATTCTCCACAACGATTTCAGTTTAATGTTCAGGATTCGGTTCAGGCCTTGTATATTTAAAATTAGTTTTGACCCTTTGTAGTTTGCAAATTATTTATAGGTAAGGCCACCCTTCTTATGAAGCTCAACGGCAACTTTTTCAGCAGCTCTTTTATTTAGTTGAAGCGATGCCTTGTTGTTGTGTTTATGACTTCCAGCACTTCAGCAGCCACTTTTCTAATGAGTTGTAGAAATTTGTAACTGACCTTTGATTAGTTGACAAGTTGCTAGAGGTATAGGATCGAGGGATACGAGTTCTACAAAGGTCAACACTGACTCTTGCAATGCAATTCAACGTTTTTAAACTCATCCTTGGTTGTGGCGTGGCAGATATTCGAATTTCCATCTTGGAAACAAAAAGAATGTGAGAAGATTCGAAGTTGTAGATCCTTGTAATCCTCGGGCGATCTCTTTGTATTTTCAGAATGACAGTAAAGTCTGTTTATGCAATTTAATATTCCAGAGACAGAATCGAACATAGCTGTCATTTTATATTCTAGCTTGGCCATCAAGACGATGTTTAATGCGGGATGAAGCGCTATTGTTGCCTTTTGGGATTAGCCGCTACCATCCCTGTTTAAAAGGACTGACTAGAATTTCTAAAAGACCTGTTGAACTCTTTCACTTTTCAACCTTGGCTAATTGCAATATGGTTTGAGTTCTACAGAAGCCTTGCCGAAGATCCACTGTTTTCTACCAAAATTTTGTTCGGCGATGAGCAATAAGCAAAATTGCAATATATAGGCCCAAGAACAACCGAAAGAGTTTTCAGAGCAGCAGTTTCAAAACAACCGTGTGGTATGGTTTATGGGTCGGTGCAATCATCGGTCCGTTTTTTTTACTTTTACTTTTTAATTCATTTTTTATTTACTTAAAATATTAACTTAATACTAGACAAAAATGCTTAAATCTAACTTATCAATAACATATCTACTTAATCTAACTTATCGGCCCATAGCGGGCGCTGTAAGCTTATAACTAACATTTTTCTTTTGCTTTTCAGCCTGAATTTGTCATTTGTTTCTTATTACTAATATAAAGACGTTTAATTGATTTTTCAAAGAAAAAATTAAAACTTTGAACAGTAACCATTTTTTTTTTGTTTTATATAAAAACTTAATCTAGACTAAAACTAACTTAAACTACTTAATACTAGTTAAACCTAACTAACACTACTTAAGACTACATAACTACTTAAACCTAACTTAGTTATAATCGGGGTGGCAAGCACTCGTTGCATATGCCCCGAGGGTTTGCCATCCCGATTGCGTCATTGGGTCCAGCAAGCATTTATGCAACCATATTAAATAAAATATGGTGCATAAGCCCAGCCCCAGACCTTGTACCTAAATTTAATTTACTTAAGTACTAAGGAGTGGACTAAAAGTCCGCAAAGACCTGAGGAACTGCAGAAATACTTTCCTCGTTTAGCCACCAAAACTCGGTGCGCTGCTTTTCAGCGTCGGTCCTATCGCGATCCGATACCGCCGTGCTAAAGCGGAGGAGCTCCGGAGCATTGTCGACGTGCCCATCGCGGACTAGCCGCTTGTCCCGCGCGTCACGGTAGCGATGGTATAAAACCGGGATACCGTTCCTGTCTTGTATTAACCCTAACGAATCGATATAAATGAATGCCTCTGGTGGAATAAAGCCGGACATGAGCGCACTCTCCATGTACATTTCATTGGGGTAATAAGCCCCAAAGATCAGGCTGTTGTCGCTACTCATCGCCCTTGAAGCGTGCCTTCGAGTCACCTTAATTAGGAAATTGTCAATTCTATTCAACTGAGCCCCATTGTATAGAACCTCGTTGCGATAATATTTTATGTACTCGGAGTCCGGCGTTCGGTACAATCCTAAGCAGGATCGGAGACAACGCCTCTCAAACAGCCGTATCCTTTCCATGTAGGATGGTGATACATTAAACCACACGGGACAACCGTAAGCGATGATCGGCCTTATGAGGGCCATGTAGCAAATGACTTTCCATCGGTCCGTATTTCCTCAAAAAAATGAAGCTGGAGCCAACGTTACTATAAAAGGGGCTAGTTATCGCGCCATGACCAATATATTTTGCCGAAATTTGAAGTTTGAAATCTTGACACCATTTGTTTCCGACAATACGGCGATACTTACCACACAGCCAGTGAAACAATGGACATATTGAGAGATTGCTTCGGTGAAAAATTAATTTCACGCTTCGGACCATGAAAAGGCAACCAAAATCATGCGATATCACACCGTTAGACTATTTCCAATGCCAGCTATGATTGAAGCATTGGAGACCGACGTTACCAGTGTTATTTGCCCGACAAATATGCCCAAACACGTCACCGAAAATTGGAACGTCCGCATGGACAAGCTACGGCGCAGTTGCGGGCAACATTTGAAAGGGATTATCCCTAATAAGTGAATGCCAAGAATTGTTGTTTAGATTAATAATGAAGATTCCACGATATATGTATTTGAGTTTGTTGTGCAAGCAAAACAAAACCTCTTGAATGATCACCCTTTATTTAGATTTATCTTCTTGAATACGGATTAAGGCCACACACGTATAAAACAGACATCTGCATAAAAACAACTAAGACTTGGAATTAAGGGTTGACCTATTTGATTATGTGAGACTTAACAAAAGAAAATGATCACCAGGAATCGATTTTTTGACAGAGCAATATCCGAAGTATCCATTGGCGGGTCTGTAAGTTCGTAACCCGTAGTTGTTCATAAGCCGTAGTTTATTGTGACGAACGGATGGACAAATTAAAAACAAGGAAAGTACATACATATGTCATAAAAAAAATACCTGATAAGGCTGGTAAGTCGAGCTAAGTTAAAACAGATATTTGATAAATGCCATATGTCACATAGCCCAAGAGGAGCTTGTAACAAAGTAGGACTTTTAATTGACGATGAAAACTTTAACCTTGAATAAGTTATAATAATATGTCGGAAATGTCGAAAGCTTATGTAGGATATGAGTGTCAGTCGACAGTGGAATACATCGTTATATGTAGGTTTCGATTTGTGGTACACCTTCAGGAACCTGCAGATATGCATTTAGTACGAGTTGTATGACATTGCAAGCATTTACTAAGTATAGTCAGAACCTTGTTAAAAGCATTTAAATGCCAAACACCATGAGGTCCGCAGATAAGTTTATCGATGCATCCCTCATCACTTAATCGATCCCAATGAAGCAACTTTAAGATCTCACAGTACTATGATACAAACAACTATCATGTGCGTTTGAATATTTTGTATAAACCCTATGAGCTCCTGCATAGCTTCAGCTCTTTCATACCACTAGCATGAAGACTACGATTACTATCCTTGTCGTCATTTTAAGCATGAAATTGGAAAAATACTTCAAACAAAGTCTTCAATTATTATAGTTTTCCAAAAACTATGAAACTGCCATCCCCCATCTGCTTAACACAAAGCAACATACCATAAGGAATGGGTTGTCGCTGTATCCTTCAATAACTTTTACCATTCTTCCGAAACATTTCACAAAATTTCGAATTTAAACATATTTCAGTTCCGGAAATTCCAAGGTTGTTTCAGAGAAAAGCCTTTCTAAGTGAAATAACTCTGCTGCTGTAGCACCCAACGTTTTCGATTTGTGTCCTTATTCATGCATAAAATATTCCTTCAAACATATACTTACCTACAACAAGGACAAAAAAAAAATGGTTGCGCAATTTTTTATTATTTCCGTTATCCATCTGCACATCAAAACGATATGTGAGCTGATGATGATGATGATGATGATGATGATGATAACAATATCGTCCTTACGAAGAAGGTGAATCGAACAGGATGGCGCACCAATTGGCATTACTCACTTACGTGACGCTGTCAATGTGGAAGGAATATGGGTGCCGTTTTGTTTTTCCTCCATATAATACACTTACGACACAGAAGTCGTATTCACCATCGAAACCCTTCGATATCCACAGCGTGCTTGTGAACAATGAGGCCTTCTGTGTTTACGATGAAGGCAACTTACTCATCCAGTAATGCAAGGTCACCCAGATCCTGGCGAAATATCTTTCTCCTCGTAAATTTGACAAAGACGCGCGTATACCATTAATGGCCTGGCCACAGTTACAGCTTTAGTTTGGTCCTGGTTGGACCGTGACATCGGTCGTCGATGTCACACAGACTCCGCAATGTAGTCAGATCCAAGTCATTTGTCATCTTTTTTGTTGGTTTACGTTTTGCTGTTGATAGTGGTGACGGGGAGGCAATACATACTTGTGTGTATTGTGCAATCATGGGTCGTACCGCACTTCGTTATCCTTGTGCTTTATTCACACGGAATGTGTGTTTTTATTTACGGTAATGTGGTCAATTGAGGTATGCTTTATGGTTCACATACAGCATGTCCTGTAATCGTTGGGTCCTCCCAAGTTGCTTGAGGGGTGAGCTGGTTCGAAGGAGTCATCAGCGGGAAGAATCGTTGTTTACTTGGTTACGGTCATATAATTTCAAACGTACGAAGGAATACAAACCAACGGACAGACCGCCCCTACTATTTATTTCTTTGCGAGGTATTTTATACCTTTTCGTCAAGCTTAACGCAGGATCACGATGATTGTTATCTTGTGATGAGTCAATAAATCAATTTTTTTCTGTGTTATTGAAATTGGCAAAGGCTTTGACAGAAATGTCGCTACAGATTGATTACAGGTCAAATAATATTTTTATGGTGTTCGTCCTTTAATACAGCCAGGGGGTGTTATGGATGATGGTGTTTTGTTATTTATTTACTGCTTTATGGAAGAGAATTAATGTCGGTTGGGCATTACGCGTGTTACGTGCTGGATTTTAGTGCAGTAATATCGCATAAGTTCGTTAATTCTGGGGAGGATATAAATTAGCCCTGAAGGGAAAAATTTGTTGCCATAAATTAAGTTTGAACATAGAATGGGCGGTTACATAGCGAAGCTAAATTTGTGAAAGATGATGTAAGAGAATGATGAAGGTAAATTTGAAGAATACGTGGGCGATTATAGTTATAACCAGTGATAGTGTTACTCGTAAAATATATTTGGTGTGCTAACAGATGGAATGTTTTTGTCTGGGATACCTATAGTACTTTCCTTTTATTTAAGAGTGAGAAGATTTTGTTGAAGTTTTAAGCAGAGGATACTTTTCTTAGGTATCATAACAGAGTTTTACACATTAACGAGTTTTTGTTTCGTGAATTATATTGTCACTTACCAAATCTTCAGCCCTTAAAACTACTTTATGTGAGTTCGACATTAACAAATTTCTCTCCCTTAGCGATTCTCTGGGAGCGTATAAATTAATAAGAGAAATCAACGCCGGTGAAATAATATGATAATTCAGGATATCGCGATCAAACATGAAACAAGATGCTTTACGCTTGAAACTTAAGGTATGCTAACATATTTGTTTACACATTTTATCGTAACTAGGCATTTGTTCAAACGTAAATAAATTACGGAATGCACAGCTAGTGAAATTTTTCTGAATTCTTTCTAATCTAAGTGCCTGCATTACATATTTACATATGGTGAATCCCATATTCCAACTGCCGTCTGACTAACGAGCAGAAAATAGTTTAAAGCCTAAATACATCTCGGAAGTCCTTGCAATTTCGCTTTTGAAAATCTAACCTTGAGTTCGATTTTGCGACAGTGTAGTTATAATCATCTAATTTCCACACTTCGGCAGATCCTGGAAAAAAACCAAGAAGTCCAAATCGATACCCACCACCTATTCATCGATTTCAAAACCGCATTCAACAGCATTTATATAGACGAACTATACAGAGTCATGTCTAGTTGTGGTACACCCCCAAACTCATCTGTTTGTTTATGATGATGATGGAGAATTCTCTCTGCTCCATCAGGGTCGGAAACGACATCATCGACACATTCGATACCAAAAAAGACTTAAGCAAGCTGCCAGCTGACTTCTTTAACTTTATTCTTGAGAGGATTGTGCAAAACTTCCGAGCCAACATTGGCATCATTGGTAGGACCCAACGTGATGTCATAGCCACGTTTGCTAGTATAGAGAAACGAGCGGCAAAAATGGGCTTAGCAGTAAATGAGGGCAAGACGAAGTATATGCTGTCAACACGAAAGGACACACAACATCGACGAATTAGACAGAACGACACTATTGAAATATGTAACTTTGAGGTAGTACGGGACTTTTTCTACTCCGGGACCGCTATTAACTCTGACAACAACCTATCGTCAGAAATTAAACGAAGAATTATTCTTTTCAACCGCTGTTTCTTCGGGCGAAGAAGGCGATTCAGTAGTAAAGCCCTCGCTCGTACTACTAAGGAGATCCTATATAAGACCCTGATCATCCCGGTCCTGCTCTACGGCGCTGAAGCATGGACCGTCTCAAAAGCGGATAAAGAAATCCTTGTTCGATTCGAGAGGAAAATTCTTTGAAAAATCTTCGGTCCCGTTTGCGTTGACGGGCTATGGGGACGAAATTAAGATTCAACCAAGAACTATACGAATTGTACATCAACATACCCCTGGTCAAAAAACTCCGCATTGGACGTTTAAGATGGTTAGGACATGTAGAACGAATGGAAAACAATACTCCGGCTCTCAGAGTCTTCGATTCCCAGCCAGACGTCGGACGCAGCAGAGGAAGACCTCGCCTTAAGTGGCGCGCACAAGTATAAACTAACCTGGACCCAATTGGAGTGTGGAACTGGATTCAGTTAGCTAAGGACCGGGCTAATTGGAGAGGCATTTTGGTTGAGGCCCAGGTTCATTCCGGACTGTAGCGCCACTTAAATAAATAAAAATAGGTTTCGGCTTTAGCCCAGTCTAGCCACCAGTATTTTTTGTCTCTATTCAGCCTGTTAGTGTTACTTTTATCGCATTCAGGTATGCTTATGCAATATCTCATTCGATTATCATACTAACCCCCTACTCAAAAGGCTATTAAAGGCAACCCGTGACCTGTTATTCTTCTTGCGGCATGGTATATGATTGTGATGTTTTTTGAGTCTGATAGGTAGCCATATGCATCTAGAAACAGGAATGTCTCTGGCGGAATGTATTCACTTTCTAAGGTATTTCCGAAGTACCCAGGATTCAGGTAGAATAATCCAGAGAGTAATTCGTTTTCGCTAAAACCGCTCTAACGAGCATAGTGACTCCCAAACAAGGTTTAGTATGACATCAGTTCTAGGCAGACCAGAAGCATTCAGAAATCTTTTATATGATAAGAAAAGGCTATAGTCGAAATGTGCACTTCTATATATCTGGATGCAGGCTCTGGGATAATTGCGTCCGAAAACTCGGAGGTTTTCCATATATGATAGGATACTACGCCACACTGGGATGGCATAATTCAGAATTGGACGAACGTATGCTTGGTCTTAAATGATCTTCACATCGGATCTTATATGGTTGTAATAAAAAAGGCCTTGTAGGGACATGAATGCCGCTCTTTTTTTGTCTTATTTTTATATTTAGGTCCTCATTATAGTACAAAAACTTGTCCAAATGAACACCTAAATATTTCAGAACGGTCTTCGACTCGATCCGAAATAAAACAAAAACAAGTCCATAATAAAATTCCTCAGTTATAAAGTAATCCAGAATCGAAAGTTGCCGACATTTTTGAAGTCAACTCACAGTCCCAATAGGCACTAAGAGTCGTGCAATAAAGTGGAAAGGTTATGATCACAAACTTAATCGATCGGAATGAAGAATGAGATCGTTTGCTGGGATGCAGTATTTTGAGACTAAATTGTGTAAAAAATAGTTTTGTTGAATAAGATATTCTGAAATTCTTAATATTTTAATTCTATCTGTAAATTACAATTCTTGACTTGTAAATAAAAAAACTATTAAAGTTTGTTATCGTGGGAACACAGTCTGGACAGAAACATCTGGAATAATCATGATTCTCGAAGTTAGCTGGCATCGTAAAGCTATTAAGAGCGGAGCAGTGCTATCTATATGTAAAGTCATGGTAGGCCCAATCGATTTTCGTATCTGAAGAAATATCTGAAGAAGTATGCTGAATGTCCTTCAACTTTTAGTATTCTTTCACTTCTACTTAAATTACAGTCTCGATAAAAGCTATTAAATCCTATCCACTTTCATGCTTTTCTTCTGCTTGACTTGTGGGGTTCAACGATTCGACCGCAGACAGTAACTTTAGGATGGCTTTTTCAACAAGTCCTATAAAATCTTGGCGTTTTTTTGAATTTGCATTATTCAAGAGGACAACTTTTAGCATTTAAAATAAAATATCCTCCATCCAGTTTGTAAATCTATTAGCCATTCCACTCCACTCCTCACAAACACCGCCACCCTCATGTTTTGATCTCTATACCAATCTCCCTCAATTAAACTTCATTAATTCAGCACCACCTCGATAATAACCTATAAATATAAATCCATCTGTGAATGTCTCTCACATTACCGTTCCAGCTCTTCTACTACATCCGCACTCAGGCGAAATAAATTATTATTGAATACATAGATTCCCTAGAAGAAAAAAAATCATTCCAAAAATGAATATATTCCCTTTTTAGATATCCTAATTGACGTTTCATAGTCCCAAGGCGCTCCTTCGAATCCAATTTTGCCGTAATGTGATTTGCAATAGGCAAAGTCGAAGCCAGAAATATTGTCCCTATACTCCCCGACATTCTACTGGAATAACCTAATTAACTTCCATACACACACACACATAACCATCGACAATGTTTTACCAAAACAAAAGGACACTCATGGTCCATTAATGGTCACCATACTCTCGCCGTATGAAACAACATTTTCAACCGAATACCCATAACCCCCTATGCTATGGCTTCGTCCAATCTGCATTGGCCAAATAAAACATTCCATCGGTCGACACAAATCGGCCTTCCTCAAAGGACCTATGGGCCAAAAAAACCGGCGTTTGCCAGAAAATGTTGTGGAGCCACCCACTAACCACTTCATAGAGCCACGCCACCTACCGATAGCCGATAAGACCGTAATCAGGTGCGGCTACCACCTTGTAATATAATGCGGTACCAACTCCTTTGTCTCCTGCAAAATTAATATAACGACCTAAATCAGAAATACATACACAAAGGGGAGCACAGAGATATTGGTCTATATAAACGAGTTCCATTAGGCAGACATTGCCTAACCTAATTCAGGATCAGGACCTTCTCGCTCTCTGCACTGATGGGCGTATGGATGTGTGTATAATCCACTCAGCCGTTGACACAAATTAAACAAAAAAAAAACCTGAACGAACCGAAGATAAGGACGATTAATCCTAATTTATTCGCTTGACCCAATATTGGAAAACCGCATGACATCGAGCCTAACAATTGGGGTGATTAACTGCTGGCTGGTTCAACTGCTGGTGCTCCTATTCTCACGATGCCGTATAGTCCTGTCTGAGCTGGACCTCCCCTCGTATATTTCGTCTACTGATGTTGTCTGTAAATTGCATCCTGGATATGGAGAATCCGCCCATGTGCGCATGACTGTCTCTTACTGTAAGCTCTGCAAATGGTCTCTGTGTTGCCATTGGATCCACCAAAAGTATCAGCATCCTCGATGAATTTCTTATCATATCCTGTGCACCTCGGATTGACTCCTTTTTCCCACCAAAAAATTACTATATACGGCACAGGAAACACATCCTACATCATCATCATCAACAACAACCATACAGCCGCTCTGTATCCTGTTTCGTGTACTGGCATTCCATTTCCATCGGGTATGTGTGCTTGCGTGTGTGTGGGCTGCTGTACAGTGCCAGACTCGAAGGCTTTTTGTAATCATCTTCAGTTTAGTTGTGATTTTGCCGGTGTACCGTGATGTCTATTGCGTCGCAGAAGCAAATAATGTCCTTCACTCGCAAATAAGCTGTAACGCATTGTTTACATTCAATTGGGAGGATATCAGTGTACAAAACGACGTAGACGAACCAAAAAAAAAATGTTCATTCGAAGGATTCGTCAAAGATCCTCAGATGTTGACAAGTTTTGTGTAAATCAGTGCGAGTCCTTGATTAATGAGCAAAATGTGAATGACAAGTGAATTTTTGTTATTTTGATTTATTGCAAAAAAAAAATTGAAGGAAGGACTCTGAGTTACGATATTTTTTGTTACCAAGAATAAGGATAACAATAAATCCTAAGTGAAACGAAGCGCAATCCTTTTTCGGTGATTGTCCTGTCTTCATTTTTTATACGGAATTTTTTGTGTTCTTATTGTGCTGTGTCCAGTTGGCAGTTGGCTTGTGAACACATTGCGGAAGATCCTTCCGCACTTCCTAGTTTTTTGTTTTTTTTTTTGTTGTTGTTACACACTCGCACACAAATACTTTGTAAGGATTATTCCATTTGGCAGCAGTTCTTTTGGGGGTACCCGATCATCTATTGCAACGCCACCTCCTGCCCACAAAAAATAAGGCTGGCCACCTATAATTTATGTTTACATTTCTATCCGCTGGATACTGGGATTCTTCTGTTGTGCACTAGGAATGCGGAATCCCTTCAGCAGCGACCATAGAGAAGCATAGTAGACACAGACATACACTCGTACACCAGGAAACGTTGCATTAACTTATATATCCAAGGAGGATGCTATCCCTTGCATGGCTGACAGTATTTATTATTTTCGTATATGTTCCGGGTAAGTACTCTCAAAGGATATTTTGCAAGGATGTTTCAGAATAACATTTTCTATAGGTAGGTATCATCTTGAAGAATTTTGAAGTTGGCACAGTTATGTTATTTCGTTCTCGTGTTGTAGGTCTAGCGGACGCACACAAGCATTCACATACATACACACACCCGATGCGAAGCTCTTTAAGTAATTTTTGAAAGGACCTTGGAACGGCTTTTTTGTTTTCATATCTTGTCGTCTTTCTTGCGAAAACAGTTTAAGGATATAGGTATAGACATAAAAATATTTTTCTCGTTATTTTTTAATAGAGAAAGTTTAAATCGGATTTTCTTTCTTTTGGGTTTTTTGTTGGTCCTTCGTTTGGGATGTTAATCCTAGATTTTTTTTTTGAAGAAAAGATAGAAAATGTGATATCCTTGCGATTGAAGTTTAGATAGTGTGTTGTGATAGTCTTTGAGGAGAATCATGGTACGAGTATGATTGAGTAAAGTTGGGCAAGGCCGTACATCCTGGGTATGGCTAATTCCATTGTCATCTGCTGAACCAATTTTCTCGTGGACAGCTTAAGGCTGTAATCGTTTTTCACTCTTGATGGGCAGCAATAAACTGAAGTTGGTAAATAAAGGTGGCAGTCTGTGGCCGTATAGTATACCGAAGAGATAAGCTAAATAAAGTTTGTAGAAGGTTTGGGTTAAAGTTGAAAGTGTGCATGAAGAGACAAAAAAAATATGGGAAAAGTTGGACCGAGTTTGTGGTTAATTGTGTGGGCCAGGCGGAAGGATGTTCACCAATTTTAAAATATGCAAGGATTTGCAAATATTTTCATAGACAAATTGGGAAATATACATTTAAACAAACGTATATACTTGTTTTTGTATAGATATATACAAATCCGACAAAGAGTATGGTGGTTTTCTTAATCCAACAAATAAAGGACGTCACATTCTTTGAAGATAAAATTGTGTAAAAAGTTTTTAATGTGGTTTCCAGCTGTAAAGGGAAGATTTAATGGCAGTAAATGTGAATATAGTACCATTCAAATGTGTTTGTGACACTAATGGCTCTATTAGATGGTTATCACGAAGTCGAGGAAACCAATTGCTTGCGATTCCAAATACGCCCGAGGGAAAAAGTCATTAAGTGTTAAAGTGACGATCTCGTCGACCTAGTCACATCACCGCTTAGCTAGATATTCATGCCCTTAAGTCACTAGTACAGAATCTTCATAATGGCATGCGCTGTGTGTCATGGAGCACATATGACAGGGTCATTTTTTCGGTATCTTCTTCATCCAGTTTTGGTCACAAGAAGTGCCTTACCACCGATCTCCAGTATACATCTCACTATGAGGTATTTGCCTTGAAAAACCGCTCACAAACCGATTTCTCCAAATTTAAAGTTTATTATTATTTTTTTTGTCAAGCCGTTGTAAAATACTTTTGCAATAATTTACAATGACTTTTATAATTTCTATGCACTCACTTCGCCATAGCATCACCAATTGTAAGCTTGCATTGTTGATCAGTGAATTTGGGAGAAAAACCACACCGTTAAATAATTAAATTTTTATTTTTCTTAACATTGCTTCCATTTTTTTTTGCTATGGAGGGTCTTGCTGCAGGTGTGTCCTTTATACCTAATAAAGTTATTTTTATGGATATTAAGGCAATAATTAAGTCGATATTGGATTTATTTTAAACGAATAAAAATGTGCAGTTTTTTTTTATTTTTTTTATATAATGGAACCTTTGTTATATTATTGGGTGATATTGGGTAACATTTCTTACATCAGCTTAACAAGGAAGATGTCAGGAAGCTAAATCTAAAAAAAGCTGTCCCATTCTGAATTTACCGTCCATAATGTGTGTCTAGTTTTTATGAAATATCGAAAAAATGTAATCATCAGAATTTTTTTAATTCATATGATGTTGTGGATGAATGCAAAGAAAATAATCATAAAGCTGAATGAGATCACCATAAGTCCTTTTTGCTCTATAAAGCGTCTTGCAAGAAAGAAACATTTTAAGATTTAAAAATTTTAATCTGAAAGTTAAGGTGTTTATCATTTCTAAAATTTACTTATGTTGATAGTTTCAACTTAAATCTATTGAATATATTCAACATGAAGTTAAGATGAAGTTAAGATGGTTGAGGTCACAACGGCAAAATATCGATTTTTTATAAAAAAAGTAAGCTAGGTTTCAGGGAACTTTTGATGTACCAACCCTGGCTGAACATGGTTGGACGTTATAACTTTTTACAGAGCTATGCACTCAAAGCAGACGAAGAAGAAGTAATAAAACGGAAGAACTTGCTTTCGTTACTGTAATGAAACGTCAAACCGGAAATTCGCGGGCTTCAAAAGTACTTAAAGAAATTGTCGATTATCTTGGGAGCACGAAAATGTATTAGAAAGCATTTTCCAATAGTTTGCAGTATGAAAAATTATCTTAAATTATCCACTCTAGTGACAAAAAACTTCTTCCTTGCTACAGTATTCCCAAAAAGCAAAAAAAAAAAAACAATTTTATCCAATACTCGAGTCTTATACTGTAACAGAAACCTTTGGCTGAAGTAAATTTGCAGGAATATTATTAAATTATAAAGCTAGACGTTTATTATTGTGTTTGGAAGACGAAGGGTGTTTCCATGAACGTCGAAAATCTGCGCAATCGTCTTTCTTCTTTGTTGCATTATTGAACACACTCATTCTGCAGAACGGGTGCAGGCCTGCTTAAGTACAATTTTAAGTAGTCACAGAATCACTTCATAAACGTCAGACAAAATTTAGAAATGACCGCGTAAGAAGTTGTGCTCAAACTTAATTGTGAATTAATAACAAAGGAGAAGAATGATCAACTTCTTAAAATTTCTCAAAAGTGGAAATTTTTTTCTTTTTCCCAGAAATAAATTCTTTTTCCATCAGAATTCTTCTATGAATTAATAGCGTAGTTTTCGCCACATTCCAATGTGCAGCTTTTTTTTGCCTTTAAAAGATAAATGTTATTGTAGAAACACAATTTATAAAGAAACTGACAATCAAACTTTTATTTTCGCACTTAAAATTGTCTCCTGCGCTTTCTGCAGTCAAAAAATATGGATTCACAATCTGCCAGATGCTGATGAGACTTATGACGTTTATGAACATATCTTCTGCACTTCATCTGGGTCCGTTCCATCAAAAATCTGACTTTATGATCACGTCCAACGCAGATCTTAGTTTGGTAGACGTTTATGAAAACACCCGAAATTACAAATGACTTTAAATAAAAACGAGTGTAGTTCTTTAGAACTGATATCGAAATGGGGATACGCAATACAAACAAATGTTTGAAAATAACTCTGATTGAGATCGAATTATATTTCAAACTCGTGATTCCTGGTTCATCATCTTTGCACAATTTTGACGAAACTACAACATCCTCTGATGAAGAATATATTGAGGAAGAAGAATGAGTACCACTTCATTAAATAATTGAATGTAACTTATATTTCATTTAATACACATTTTTCGCATTATTAAAAAATTACCTTAATATATCCAAGATAATTGATTTATACTTAAAGTGTCCGAAACAGCATTACAAACGTTTTAGAGATGATTCAGCCAATATATCACTTGATTGGGAGGAAACAATTTTTATGATCGGTTTCTTGAGGCAAATACGCCATAGTGCGTCTTAAGTGGTTATGGCAAAGCCAAATCTGTTTTAAGAAAAAAAGTGAACCGATTTCTTCAGAACAAAAGCGGAACCTGACAGTGTCATTCACGAAATGCATTGCATAGATTGGTATTTTTTTTACGAAAGTGCGTTAAAAAAAATAAATGTGTGTCCTAACATAAAAAAACTCAAAAATTCACAACTAATTTGACGGGTGTTGCTTTAACGACAGATCACTTTAATCTACAAAAAAAATTCTAGCATTGTTACTAGCTAGGCTATTCCTCCAAAAAGTGTCTGAAAAAACTCTCTGTGTGGAAAAATTAAATACTTTTGTATGTGTGTTCGAAATGTTATCGTTTCTTCTACTACTGGCTTCGGAAATAAATTGTGTTTACCTACACACTCACAAAAGTAAATTAAATTTTTCACAACGTTCTGACCTTTCTGTTGAGACTATCTACGTCATCATTTTCATCTTGCATCGTCTTAATGCCATCTTCGTTTAAACCACTAAAATCACCCCAAATAAACCCGCAGATTTTATTTGTCCCTACTGAAGTGATTGATTATTATGTTTAAGGACACTTAAGCTATTTTTTCACTTGTAACTGACCAAAGACGTATTTTTAGTGCATTTTTTTTAAATGGACTGTCATACGTAAAATATCATGAATTATTAGCCCAAACAGGGGGTTAATCCTAGCTTTAGCATTTATTTGCAAAGTAAAATGTTCGACATAAATAACCAAACCCTCCGCTTAACGGCAAATCCGAACAAACAAATTCCAAAGATTCTCATGACAAGTATCGGGTTTTTCAACAGGGACGCTACAAAATTTGAGCGACAGGGACAGCAAACGACGCCATATTTATTGCAGCTCTTTTGACATTTCTCTTCTCTAAGGTGTGCCATTTCATGGTGGAGAGATATACGATCCAACAACGAGTCGAAATTATTAAAATTTACAACCGAAATTCGGAGTCAGTGGCCTCAACGTTAAGAGCGCTACGTCCAATTTATGGTCGTCATAATCGTCCTAGCAGTTCAACAATTGAGCGTCTAGTGGACAAATTTGAATCCACAGGCACAGTACAAAGAAGTGCCCGTAGTGTCGAGAATGTTGCTGCCGCTGAGGCTTCAGTTGAAGAAACCCTAAATGTGTCTCTCACACGTCGTTCTCAAGCGTTGGGCATCTCTGTGACGTCGTTGTGGCGAATTTTGCGAAAAGATCTTGGCCTACATCATTACAAGATTAAATTGACGCAAGAACTGAAGCCGTTTGACCACCAGAAGTGTTCTTTAATTGGGCTGAGCAACAACTTGAAAATGATTCGGATTTTCATCGGAAAATCATCTTCAGCGATGAGGCTCATTTCTGGCTGAATTGCTTCGTCAATAAACAAAAAATGGGGGGTGGTCAGGCAGCAATCCATACGTACTCCATGAGTCATCATTGCATCCCGAAAAAATTACGGTTTGGTGTGGTTTATGGGCCGGTGGCGTCATTGGGCCGTACTTCTTCCGTGATGCTCAAGACCGGCACGTTACTGTGAATGGGAATCGCTACCGTTCAATGATAACCGAATATTTTTGACCCCAATTGGATGATATGGACTTGGAGGACATGTAGTTTCAACAGAACGGCGCCAAAAGCCACACAGCGAATGCTACAATCAATTTATTGGAAACCAAGTTTGGAGAACGTGTTATCTCGTGCGATTTGACGCCGTTCGACTAATTTCTGTGGGGCTACGTCAAGTCTATGGTCTATGCCAACAACCCAGCGACGATTAATGAACTTCTTACGAACTTCGTGCTGGCCATGCAAAATAAATCGAGTTCCATACATAATGGCATCAAACGTAATTTAACAGGAATAAAGAATTTCATTGATATCCAAAACTGTTTTTGTTTTATTTATAGCACTCTTATTGAAAAACCCTTTAGAAAGAGCTGAATTGACAAGCAAAACGTACTTTTGTCAATCCTTGGAGTAGGCACGGATGGCTCAGTTTATTTTATCGAGTAAAATCTGAAATACTGATAAGACGAATAAAATTGTTGATATATCATCCTAAGAAACAACTGAACTTTTGATAATGAGAAATATTTGTTGCATAAATATCACCCCTGCATTTTATTATCACCCCTATCGAGATTGCCGTTTGGAAGAAAAATTGTCTCCAGTATGTTTGAAATCGAAGAATTTTATTACGAGGCATTAGTTCCAATTAGAGTTTCGAACAGATCTTGACACAAAAAATAACGCACAGGCAATTTTTGACAGCTGTCCGTTTAATTTCCTCCGAAGTTGTCCGACTCAGAATCGGTGCGGAATCAGTCGAACGCGATTGTATGTTTTTTGTTTTATTTTGCAACGGTTACCTCGTTTCGGAAAGTTTTTTCCGAGAACTTTGTGTATAATGTTAATTCAATCAATATGATAGAGCCAATTAAGTTGAAGTTATTTTACCATTTGTACCTCATCCCCATCTTGGTTAAGCTCATAAAGTTTATTGTTGTATTGGATTTTTTTTTAGAGGTATAGAACTTTAAGTTGGCAACACTATTTTATCTGGCGGCCATTTTGTCAGATCTCATGTGATTAATTTTTGGTTCGGTTCAGCATTTCGAAATTAATAGACTGACGTCTGAATAACGCTTCCAAATTGTGCAAATTTATTCTGAAAATCATGGTTCTGTTCAAAGTACGTATCGCGCACTACGTTCGTTTTACGGTCAACATAATCGTCCATCAGGGCAAAAAAAAAATCGATTAAATGCGGAACGTTTTCACACCACGTTTACTCTTAATGATAATACGTATTCCAAGAGTCCTGTGCGTACAAAAGAAATAATTGCCGCTGTAGAGCTTAGTATTGAGGAAGACCCGAATTAGTCTACCCGCCATCGTGCACATGAATTGGATTTGTGTCCATCCACTTTATGGAAGGTTTTGCGGAAAGATCATGTGGCTTGCGTGCTTACAAAATGCAAATAGTGCAAGAATTCAAGCTACAGGATCAGCTAGCAAGGCGTAGATTTTGTGAATGGGCCCAAAACCAGATTGCCGTTGATTTCGATTGTCATAAGCGATTTTGTTTAGCGATGAAGCTCACTTTTGGTTGAATTCAAATGCGTTGTGAATTCGGCTTACTTGCGTTAGATTTTATTAGTCCTAAGATAACCCTTCAGGAAAAAGTTCTTAATGGTTAAGGCCAATCTATATCACCTCTCCTGGAGATCAATTTGCAAGTTAACATTTCCGAACACCTGACAGAGACGTATTCAACCTGTGAGATGTTGCTCTGTATAGTTGAAGCTATGTTTACTGGTTATAGGCACTTAGAAGTCGTCTAACATCTCCACATACAGCTCTGTTTTCATTGTCGCTTTCGGTAAATGAAGGAATTTCGATGCTTGCTTTCGGATTCGTTACCCTCCAGCATTGAAAGTTCTGCTTATTCAATTCTGCTGTTCATAAAGATAAAAATGAGCTCTGTCCGAAAATAAGATGTTGGTAAACATGAAAAGCGCTCAACTGACAGGTTTACGAAGTCAATCGTTTGACTAGCATCATGGAACCTTAATTCTTAAACGAATTTAAATTTACAGGGGTGCTGTTCCTTGTGAAACAAATGTAATGATGAGCTAATGAAAGTGCAGTACCGCGCTTACGAATGAAAGGTTCGGATTGTCGCGAACAAACTATTTCCACATTTTCTAGCGTTCCTGATGATCTTGGTCGCCCCAATTTTGGGTTTTCTCTTGAACTCTTCGCGTTTATGACCCATTTTCGGATGAGAGGCATATTAGTCGTATCAAGTGGCTATGACCTCAAATATTGCACAATCTTGTACATGCTACTTTGCATTTTTATAAAACTCTTTTATGCACATGGTATTGTCCGCTCCCGAGAAACGGTCTATAGCCACTGAATTCCCTAGAGCTAGGCTTCCGATTGACAAACCACCTGCGCCCAACATATATAAATATTCTTTTGTGTAAATTTTAATACACATTGCCATACAGAACTAATACAAACACTGATGAGTCAAAGTGTCTCCCGAAAGTAGAAAAAACGAAATTGAATCTAATTACGTATTTAGATCCCAGGCACCTTCAAATTGAGCATACAGCTTATTATTCTTAAATATGGCCTCCAATTAAAAACAAACTCACCCAAGCCTTCAAACCTCCATTATGCTTCTCATATCCATTACTTCCCCTTCACCCCTCTTCACAGAACGCTTGCCATGAAATACGCTTTAATTTAATAAAATGGCAACTTTTAAACTAAACTAATCCCCACTTTCCGGTCGCCATAAACTCCAATTAATTTTCTAAACTCTCTTTATCCCATTAGCGACCGGAAAATTCCGAAGCGCATAACTACTACTCACTCTTCACCCCATCCCGGAACGATATGGCCAAAGCCAATTCAACGGCAATCAGTTATTGGTTGGGAGCTAATCTTTGGCAATTTGTTAGCGGTGAATCCTTTCTGTGTCCTGTCTAAGCCGTACCAACTTTTAATGCAATTTCGCTTGAAATACTCGTGCAAAAAAGTCGAACGTAGCAAAGTGCCATGAAAAGTGGTGAGAGTGGTGAGTGGTGAGAGTGGCTAATGTAACGATATTTTTCGGTCGTCCTGTCCTGTCGAAATTGTTCGCATTTTTATTGTGAATAAATTAACACACCAACAGCAACTGCAAACAAGAATTAAAATCCAACGTGTATGTGTTAAAAGGAACAGAGATTGTACCGTATTTGAATTTTATTTAAATTTATTCAAACTTAAGACCATTTGGGGAAGCTTTTGGGTTTTCAATTCAAGTTGTGTCCTTTGGGTAGGTTGAGAAATTATCCGTGTGACTCTCTGAGTGCGCTCTTAAAGAACCGAGAATTTAAATTATTGGAGTTGTTGTGAACATCAGGAATTTTCGTTGATATGCTTCGATGAAGATTTGATCCTGAGGATATGGACTTGTAAATTTGTTTGTCGTTTTAAACAATACTCTTGTTATACATTGGGGGGCTATTGATAGCATCACAAATACGATTTATGTTGTTTACCATTTGTTTGTTTTTTTTTTATTCGAAATTGTTTTTTTAATCTTCCATTGTTTTTGTGGGAAAAAAAAGTTGAGATAAATATTTTTGTTTGCTGCTTTGTTTTGTGTGTATGTAGCTACACTCGTGCATACAATGAAAAATAAACAGAATTGCTGAAGGCTGTGAGTTTTATTTTTATTGATTTAAGGAATATCGAAATTGATTCAGTACGTTTGTGTTTATTTATTAAAAAATAAAAACTCTTGTGAATTACCCTGTTTTAATGGCAATCAAACGGTGGTATGAATTGAAAACTATTTTGTTTGAAAATCGATTTTTCTCAATGGTATTTAAATTGGACAAATAAAAGTGTTTATAGACGGATGGTGATGTATTCAAATTTACAATGCAAAAAAAAAAACAGATACTTATATGAGATTAATTAATTATTAAATATTTAAGTTGAAATTCGGGGAAGCTGTGGACTTTGAAGTTTTTTCTGTTACTGAAAAGCGTTTTCAATATTTTGCACTTATCGAGCAACCTTTTTCTATTCTGCAAAATGCATAATTGTTTTATAATTTTTTTACTATGGTAGTATCTTGCTGACATTGCTGATTTTTTGAATCGGGGAAGTGTCTTCTTCGCATTTGTAAAATGCATATGAGCAATTGAGAACCGGAATGGCGTAAGCCTCGTTTTCTGAATTTTGAGTTTATTTCACATTTATGTAGAATAAAAATATTTTATTCGATGCAAAAGTATCATGTATTGTGTTATACTTTCCGTTTTTCAGTTTTTATTGAAAAATAAATCAAATAATAACGAGTTACTTTTTTGGAAAATTTTAAACAAAGAATATCTCAATGTTGCGATTTGGGGTTACGCCACTACTGCTCCACGTGCCTCATATGTATAAAGGGATTTGTGTTAGAAAGCGATTATTAAAAACTGAGATACCAACTGAATGTCTGATGAAAACTCATTTAAAAAAAATTAATATGCAAAGAAATAATTGGCTGGGTGATAAATACTTTCAAGATCCTTAAGATAATGGCGACATTACCCTGATTTTGCCAAAAAAACTCAGTGGTATGAATCTTTCTACTCTTCCGGTCGCCATAAACCTTTCTTTATGGCACGTTCGGGGTCCCCTTGTAGTATTTTATTTCCAACCTACCACTTATATCTACAGAGCGTTCCTTTATACACTAACTGAGGATGCGCCCGATGTGACCTGCTGCAGCAGAGGAATCGTCATCATAAACATGTTCATCAAATTTGCTGTTGTTTCGAATTTGTCGGTAATCGCAATTCGTCAGTAATTAGCAATTAAAATCTTACTACGACCTACCTATTCCAACAGGATAATATGGAGATCTCTAAGTTGGCGATCGAAAAAATATTTTAACGTTCAGCAGTTCGACATATAAGTAGCAATGCTTAGGTCCAGTCGCATATTGGAATCGTTTTTGTACGAATTTGACCGACATTCCAAGTACTATGGGAGCGCGTACACAGTTTGCAAGTCAGCCGTATGTTCGTAATTTATTAGTGCTTACACACCGAATCGAAAACTGAGTATTCGGCAAAAAGTTTTCGAAAAACACTTTCACTTTTAGACCAAACTCTGACCAGATTTCGTTTAACATTTCAATATATATATGACATTTGACATTTCAACCAGCTGCAAAATTTGTGTGTGAAATTATATCAATTGAATAAAATTATTCAAATATGTTGAAATTAATATTGGCCTTTGAAACTGAAAGGGAAACAAATATAACGATTTTGACAACAATTTTCGACTCTCAAGCCCGCCGCTACAAAAAAAAACGCAAGGAATTGCTTATATCTTCACCAGGTACTCCTGTTCTTCCACACACAATTTTTTCTTTCATTTTTTTTTGCAATTTCCAACATATTATAGTTTTACAAGCCAGAGCCATAGTTGAAATGAAATGACAGCGAGTTCATAAGCTGTTTTGTGGGACGCGTGGAACACATGTAGAACGTATGAAAAGGTGTGTTCATTCCAACAACATTCAACGAGATGTCGTCTGCGATGTGTTTTCGAGGCGGTTACGGCGTAACCTAGTAGTTTTTGAAAACTGCAAATGTACGGGAAAACTCCGATTTTTGATGAGGTTTTAAGTATTTTTGTAAAAATTCAGTTTTTTGTTCGGTGTGAAATCAATGCGTATATATACGCAGAAAAACGTTTAAGTGTGCGCACTCATTTCGTACGACCAGTATTCCTACGTTTACGTACGATTAAAATTCGTATATAATGTGCGGCTGGCCAAACAACCCTGTAATTTCATCGATGCAGTATAGTAACACCCACATAGGGCTTAAGACCCGTGGGCGGTATTTCCTTTATATTGGGAACTAAGCCCCCTGTTGCTGCTTACCGCGGGGATTTTAACACTGCACCAATATCGTCATCATTGGACGATTGTGCCATGTGGACAACAGCGTCAAGGAGCACAGTCGAAGTTGACTCCGGTTTTTATTCTGAAAAGACTTAGAACCTTACTAAGACCAGCAAACTTATAGAGTGTATCACAAACAGACATTCCCGACATTGCCGCCATTCTCGAAAATGTCAAATCGCCTATAGTTTATAACAAGATACGTAGATATTCAAGTCGTTATAAAACTCTGCTATACTAAAATCAACAGGTTGTATGATATTGCTGTGGAGACCAAGGTCCTTTGTCACGAACGAAAAAGAAGATGAACTAGATATAGTAATATCCGTTAGAAAGTTTATCCCCTGATTTAAAAAAAAAAAGAAATAACCGATCGTATACAAACCCTACCAATCTTAAATCTTTAGCATAAATTCCAAATTAAAAAGCTTCCCAATTATAGAAACTTATAAAAAAAATCATCTACTCCAAGGATCTTAGAAAATTTCTGAGAAACATCGACGACTACCCAAAATGCTTAGAGAATCTTTTTAAATTTCCAGTTTGGAATCGGCGTTAGAATGTAGGAATCATTGACAAATTGAGGGTTCATTTATAAAGCGTGTACATCTTTGGATTAAGTAAATAAGGTTATGACGTTGGCGTAGAATCTGTACCTTGAATAAAGTTTTTCGGAATGCAAAATGGCTGGCAAAATCTACCTTGGACTTAATACACTTAAGTTGGCTGTTCAGGGCGGGGGTATAAATATATCTTAATAGTTATAAGGCATAAGAAAAAGTTCGTCCCGTTGGTTGGCTTGAAGTGGTGTTCTTCCACTTTTACCATAGGACTTTAATGTGCCTAAGAAGTATGTATATCTTCAGTACCGCTCAAGTGACTATCATCAAAGAGTATAAAATTACATAGAGTACTCATCACAGCTAAACATTTTGTAGCCGTTTCAGACGCGGGCGGTAAGTGCGAAGAGAAAATTTCGTGGATCATATGCTGGGGTGGCAATGTGAACACTGGGCTGTCAGTATCAGTACCCCACATAAAAAAATTTCGTTGTATAAGATGCACGCTCTATGTAGTTCTATACTCTTTGAAGCCTTTTTTATTTGCTTCTTGTAGAGCCAGTATGGGTTTTGCAAATGAATTTAAATTCGTGCGGAGTAATCGATCAACCACCAATAGTTCTTTGATAGCACTAGTGATCTGAAGAAGCTAACACTCTTTTTTTTTAAATCCATTTTGTATTTTTTAAGCTACTCATTTTTTTACAATTTTCTTGCAATCCAATCCATGCCTTGGCCCCCTAATGACTCATTGAACAGCCTCCTATGCGGTCAAAATCCGAATGCCCGGTTTCACAGTGAGAGCTTCAGTCATTGCTTAGCTAAACAAAACGCAGAGCTTAAGTTTTTTCTTAAGTTCTTTGCCTATCACAGACATTTAAAAAGTGGAGTTTAGCTAAACAAAGCATAACAAGTGATTGTGTGAGTGTTAGTGGGTAATTACCTATTGTTATTGAAAGTGCAGCATAGATGTCACTGTACATTGTTTTTATATATCGTAACCTAGTAACCTAGAGAGACAATTTTGTATATAAATGAGAAAAATCATGTATTTTGCTCTAGCAGGCTTAATTTATATCAATACTTAAGTGGAGTTTATCTCTTAAGCCGGCACTGTGAAACATCAAGTTGAGCGAAACCGTAGATTAAACTCCACGTGAGGTTTAAGCTGCTCTCACTGTGAAACCGGGCATAAGTGTTCGCTGTCAGACTCAACTATGTTTACCGTAGAAACTTTTAAAAGGTGACAGTATCATAGCTAACTTCGTTTAAAATATTATGATTCCCGAAATCTTATTTGCAGACGAATGGTAAGATCTAACACGGCATAATTGGACATGGAGTCATCTTCCTCTGAAAAGAATTAAAGAGAGCTTAAGCGCATGCATTAATTGCATGTTTAGTTTTCTTAAAAAGTCTAAAACGCATATAAGGACAAACATTTAGTTTAGCAAAAAGCCAGTCCTAGCTCCTGCTGGTAATTTCTCTCGTTACATCCCTTAATTGATCGTTCTAAAATTAATTCCAAATAATTAATCCTTTCAGTGTAAACAGCCATGCTTCATACGCAAGTTTATATTTAGAAAAAAAGTAATGATGATGTATCCAACAGTCTTGAGTCATGGAACATAAACCAGATGACGCCCTTAGATGTGCGCTTTCCTTGTCTAAAACGAAAGTTCAGTTTTTATTGGATGAGTTCATGGTCGCGAAACGTGGTTTTCAAAACAAAAACGTGTCATGATAAAGTTTAATTTTTTTTGTTGGCGAGTGAAAACGATTATGGGATCCCTTAAGTGACAGGATTATATGGGGATGATTGTTTTCGCGGTTCATTTTTTTTTTTAATTAATGTTCTACCTTTTTATGGACTTAGAACTCATGAACGAAGTGATGGGAATGCTAAATATTGAATACATTTCTGCAGAAGATCATAAATAATCAAACTATGGGATTTGTGTTGAAGGTATTTTAGATGAATTTCAGTGAATAACGATTTCTTTAAATAATAAGACACTTATTTTGGAACTGTTGTGGGTTTTATCTAATCGATAAATAAACTTAATGTAAGGTTAGGTTACAGTGGCTGGCAGTAATTCGTTAGCACACTTATAGGAGTTGTTAGTCCATTGTTATACCAGGTGGATCTTGTTCTTTCTCCGTGTTACCTGCAGGAAAAGCAAACTATTAGGGCTTCTCACTTCCGTGTTTGACGAATCCTAGAAAATTTTAAAGAAGTAAGTTCCAAGGCGAAGTTTAATTTATTTGATATGGTATGGCAGTTACAATGAAGGTCAAGTATTATTTCTTCTTGCTGTAGAAGCTGTATGGACAAGCTTCTACAGCAGTCGTTCGAATGAAGGCCTACCTTTCACGACCTATTAGATTTCTCTAAATCCAACTTTTCCCAAATTTGTTTGACTCTATCTGAGATTTGATTTTTGCTGTTAGTATGCTGCGCTAGTAGCTTTTTGATTTATCGATAGGAATATAAGGTGCAACTGTTGACCAAGGTACATGTCTAGTGAGTTCACCAGCCTTACAGTTCACTGGGTGCTCAGGTACCCCGCATTACTTCCTTAATAAACCTGGGCCTCAACCAATACTCCAAGTTGGTTGAGGTCGGTTCCCACATGTGCGCGCAACTTAAGGCGAAGTCTTTCTCTACTGCGTCCGACGTCTGGCTGGGAATCGAGTATTGGTGTCCATTCGTTCTTCGTATAGTTCTTGGTTGAATCTTCGTCTCCATAGCCCGTCAATTTTCTGACGAATTTTCCTCTCGAATCGACCAAGGATTTCTTCATCTGCTTTTGAGACAGTCCATGCTTCAGCGCCACAGAGCAGGACTGGGACAATAAGGGTCTTATATAGGATCGTCTTAGCAGTACTACTGAGGGCCTTACTACTGAAGAGTAAATGTTCGTTTAATTCCTGACGACATGTTGTTGTCAGAGTAGATAGCGGAGCCGAGATAATTAAAGTTCCGCACTATAGCTATCTGTCAATGGCGACGTTCTGTAAAATTCGTCGATGTTGTCTGTCCTTTCACATAGACAGCATATATTTAGTCTTGTCCTCATTTACTGCTGAACCCATTTTTGTCGCTTCCTTCTCTATACTAGCAAACGTGGCTATGACATCACGTTGAGTATCACCAATGATGTCAACATCGTCGGCGTATGCTAGTAGTTGAACCGATTTTTGGAAAATTGTGCCTCTGGTGTTGGCTCGAGAGTTTTGCACAATCCTCTCAAGAATCATATTGAAGAATTCACATGACAGTGCATCGCGTTGCCAAATCTTTCTCTGTATCGAATGTGTCGGTGAGGTAGTTTCTGACTCTGATTGAGCAATGAGAATCCTCCATCGTAATTCTACACAAAGACAAGTTTGTGCGGTATACCAAAACTAGACATAGCTCGGTATAGTTCGTCTATATCAATACTGTCGTAAGCGTCTTTAAAATCGATGAATAGGTGTAGGGTATCGATTTGGTTTTCTTGGGTTTTTTTCCAGGATATAGCGAAGTGTGAAAATTTGATCGCTTGTGGACTTTCCTGGTCCAAAACCACACTGATAAGGGCCGATCAGGTTGTTGGTAAACGGTTTCAGGCGTTCACATATTACAGCAGATACGATCTTTTAGGCGATGTAGAGGAGACTAATGCCTCTGTAGTTGGCGCAGTTCAGATGGTCTTCTTTTTTGTGGATCAGGCAAAATGATGCTGAGGTTCCATTCTTCAGAGATACTATCATCCTACTAGATTTGGCTTATGAGTTGGTGGTTGTTAGTTGCCAAACCCATTGCTTTATAAAGCTCAGCGGGAAGGACGTCATTGAGTTTAGATATTGCTATCCTCACCTCGATCAGGTCTGGTGTGTGGCAGTTTTCGCTGTCGTTGCCAATATTGCATGGTTCGTTATGCCTGATAGCGGAATGTTGTGTGAACGCCGTTTAACAGACGTGGTTCTTCCATATCCATAGGATTCTGTTCGAGACTTGTATTCTTGGCTCTGAAGTTTAACACTTAAACGACTCTCAAGAATTTTGCGCCTTATATTATTCCTGACAGTAAAAATAAACAATTGGGCACTACTGATAGGAGTTTTTTTGAACATTTTTACAAAATCACCATCTCAAGCAGACAATCAACCTTTACACCATACTTTGTATACATACCGTCCTACAACACTTTGAACACCATCATTACTCTACTCATTCAACCCCATTTCCATCTGATAATAAATAATTTATTGTTTTTCTGATTTGCCCTTTCTTTTCTCCCTTTCCAGCCCTTATTATTTATGGCATCATAAAAATCATTGAAACGAAAGTAAAATGAAAAGCCTTCCCATTCCAATGAAATGCTGTAAGGACTATCCGACAATATGAATACACAGCTTCTCGTCGCTCATTAGAAATCTAATTATGTATGTGTAACTCCTAGCTTCGTCAGCATCAGTGCAGACAGTGCTTAAATCCTTTACGACCTTTAGTCAGACTTTGCCTTCTAAATCAAGTGAAATTTACTGCACATATTATCAACGAATTACTGGTGAAGAGAGCTATGCTTCGCCGGCACATTGGCCATCGTGTCAGCTCAACTATTTCACCATAGAAAGTTCATGAACCGTAAATATCATCCGAGCACATTTCCAACTATTATATCCTGGCAAGCAGAGACAAATTTTTGTAGGGAGCCTGGTTTATGTGTTGAAGTCGAATCGAGCATGAGGACAATTTTCTGTGAATGGTGTAGATAGGCAACATAAATCGAAGTTTGCATAATGGGACTAATCAGTAGAAGAAAAGAAAATCGCAGTTGTCAGACTTTTATTTGTTATTTAATTTAGATTAGTAGTTATAATATATATGTAGGTATACACATGCTGTCAATACGACCGGTGACCTTTTGTTATGATGCTGATTAACTTGCAAAGTTAATTATTGACTTTTGTATTGTAGCCTTATTGAGCAAATCACTTGGAAGATTTTTAATGATACTGATTGTGACATTATAAGGTCTTTTGCTTAGGTCGGATCTCCCGAAAACGGTTTAGATCCTCATTTCGTGCAACGAAGTGTGACAGACTTAAATAACTCTTACTCTTGTCAGTCATTTGGTCCTTTTTTACTTGACCTTCGAGTCGATTCAAATTAATTCGAAAAGTTTTGCGGCTTTTTTACTGGCTCGGACAAGTCTGCCCATATGTCTACTTCTGAGCTATTGTAGACGCTAAGAGGCCAAATGGCTTTGCTCGAAATATGACATCAGGAAAGTAGGTGCAGTTTCCTAATGGTGCAGTTTGACTACTAGTCGCGGGGTCCCTAATTCAAAACCAGAAAGTTACAACACCTACGTTTTTGTACTGCTTTCGGAAAGCGACATAAGATCATTATGCCTTTCAGTCATTTTCAAATGAATTTTTAGGGTGACGTGAAGTGAAACAAGGCCAAACGAAATAAGATTCTGGACAGTGGAACCGTTTTTTTTTTAAATCCATTTCTTGGGTATCGTAACACCGGATAGTTGTACTTTTTTTAGTGGTCTTACTTTTTTTTTTGAGAAAAAGGGCTGCTGATTGTGACATTCTTTCTAGTTTGTCAATGTTAAGTGCTTCTCTTCTTGGCGAAACATTTTTTGTACTCTCGTATTAACTAGTTCACCGAAAAGTCCCCTAAGCTGTTTCCTTTTCCATATTTGTAAAAGCGGCAGTAAGTCATTGTTGTTTCGACCTTAGCGTACGTCTAATATTGCACAGGTTTATAGAAGATTGTACTCCTAGTGTTAGCTCGAAGTTTCTGTACAATTCTCCCAAGAACGGTCTTAAAGGATACACAAGACAATGAACTTCCTTGACAAAGTCATTGTATTGGTATTAATTATTTCTCTTGAATTGCCCATTATCATCCTACGCAGATGGATGTGATTGGGTGGTATACGAAAAGTGTACATGGCTTCGAAATCGATAAATAGGTGCTGGGAATGATAATGAAGTCATACAGATGACGCACTGCATTGAAGAAAAATTGTTCTATGGAGGGTCGTGCTGGCACAGCCCATGCACATAGTGCCAAATGCACACTGCACACCACACACCCGTAACTCGAAGCTGGTGAGCAAAAGTTTCGGATTTTTGTTCTCAATCCGTCATCTGTATGACTTTTCCAAATATAACTTTATTTCGCTTTTTAAAACGAAATAATACCAATTTGGCTTTAATGCTTTTTAACCTGCACACATTCAACCTCTGTTGCAACTCAAATCCATCAGGGATCCCAAGCAGGGGGGTTACACTCTCATTAAAACTTGGCATACATCCAAGTTATGCAAAGTATGGACCCCCTGATTGGGCTCACTGTTGGATTTCGGAAGGGAGCGAAGTTGGATGTATGCAAAGTTTGAAAATGAATTGGGAGTGTGCTGCCCTGCTGCAAGACTCCTGCTTGACCACACTGTTATATTTGGGATAAGTGCCAGGTTTCGTTGATTTAATAGCCTCGCGAATTCGTTACGTGCAATTTCATAACCATACTTCTAAAGATCAAAACTGTTTTTGTCATTGAAAAAATAAAAAAAATTGCCTTAAGTATCAAATTTATGTGGTCTTATGTCGCTTTTCGAAAGCCACAATAGGCCATTTTTTTATATACGGCTTTATTAAACTTTGTAAAAGCGTCATAAAGCCATATATTGAAATATGGTTTTATGTCACGGTAACGAGTAACACTGTCATAAAAAGCATCTCAAATTTGCCGTACAAATTCGGCGTTTAACAGGAGGTCCTATTTTTGTGGCAAAAATAACAACTTCACACTCACAAATGATTGGTTTGAGGCCCTGTTTAGATTGGTTAATTCCAGATATTTTATTTTATTAAATGACATCGAGAAAGCTCAAAGCACTTTTTTTTTTTGAAAGGATTTTTGAAAATGGGTCTCTATGCTAAAGGTACCCTCCATATAATGGTTTTTGAAAAATCGAATTTTCTCGAACACATGTAAGTATGTAGTTTAGGTAATACAATTTTAGTTGAAGGGATGGTTATAGAAATCAACGAAAACTGATGTCATCACCTAAATGAAGGATAAACCAGATGTAAGTGTGGATTATACAAAAGTTCAGTGACAGATTGCAAAATTTAAAGAGATTAACGATCATTTGGATGAAATAGCAATCATCTGTTCAGAAAAGCAGATCATTGGGTGTCTCTGTGTGATAAAAAACAGCCTTCCGTTCGCTTCACTTCTGGGCATAATGCTTGCATTGATTCAGCCCAAATAAACTGAAGTTCGTTCTTCCTCATCGTCTTCAGCCTGGGAACTCGTATTCAAATATTCTCTTGCAATAAATTCCTTCAGCCTTTTGCATAACGTAGACTAGATGTCTCCCATAAAGCTCGCCGTTGTGTTTTTCCCGATTTTCCGTTCATATTTCAGTACTAAGCTCTGCAAAGAACGAATGTCATATTTCAAGCTCTTAGGTTCAGATTTCAGTGCACCAAACATTTGAATTTCCGAGTTTGAAATGTTGATCCTATTTGGATTGTCAAACCTCAAAGATTCGATTCTTCGTTGAATCTCCACTTGTATGTTATCCGCGGGATACGTGTGGTGCAGAATTGCTTCAGACGTTAACACTGTATCCCATCCTCGAATAAGAACACATAACATAAGATTTCTTATAATGGGACACTTGAAACCATCGGAAAAGCTTTCGTCCATTAAGCCAAAGTTGATGGGACGGTGAAGAGCTCCACTCTTCTTCCATCAGAACTACAGACATATTCTTCATCAGTTCCTTTATGGCGGCACTAACATCTTCAATACAGGCAGGGATGGCTATCAATCTCTAATTCTCTAATTAACTAGCTATTGGGTATTCTGCCGCATCCTTCTCTTAACAAATATAAAATTGATCTCTAGGTCTAGGTAACTTCATTACCAATGGAAGAAAGTTGTCTTAAGAGAGGCAAAAGCTGCGCTTTAAGGAGCGCCTTAAATACCCAATAAGCAATGAAGCTGAACTATCAGTTACCACTAAAGCATTTCAATTCATCCAGCACCATCTCTGTGCAAGAGTACCGTCAGTAACATCTACTGCCTTTCGACATATCCAACACCATCTTTGATCAACTTACTTTACTTAATGGGCTCCGATTTGAGGATCTCCATCTGAGACAAGGCAGCTCTACTCCTCTTCGATTCAGGGCACCTTGCTGCCAGTTTTAGTATAATCGGTCTGTTACCCGCGATCGCTTTCTCCTCTAACCACTGGTCCTCCTTGTAGCATAAAACCTTAAAGCTGGCACTCGTAGGTTCTTTTAGCTGGAACATTACTGTTCTGTAGCTCGATTTGACCGAGCCAATGCAGCCCAAATCTTGGTACATCTCATAAAGTTCGCTGTTGTATTTTCTCCTCCATTCGCCTTCCTTGCATACAGAACCAAAACTTCGACAAGGAATTATATTTCTTTCGAAAGTTCCTAATATTTGCTCAGCTTTCCTGCTTACTGTCCCCCACGATTGGACTTGCAGGTTAAGAGTTTTGACCACATTTGTTTCGTTAAACCGAAATAGCATCGGTTTCCTAGGGTAGTCTTCATAATATCTCCACTAATGCGTCACTCGTAGAGTTGATATTGAGTTAGATGAAGTCTTTAACTGCCTCAATTTTGTTGCTATCAACAGTGCCGTTTTGTTTAACTGTTCCAGTACGAGAGCTTCTTGCCTGAATCCGGTACAAGTTTGGAAAAGTTCAGATGAGCTGTTTATCATACATCGCCTTGAAGTAGATAAAAGATGTTGTACTTCGACCTCAAATTTGTTGGTCTTTTCCACGATTTTCCTTAAATTGAAAATTTGGACTATGGTCAATCTGCCGGGCTGAAAGCCACACTCGTATGTGCCGATAAGTGTGTTGCAGAAATCCTTAACACTTTCACAGATTGCCTTGGATAGGATGCTATATAAGAAATTCAATTCGGATATATCTCGGTAGTATGTGCAAGAAGTGGGATCGCTATTTTCGTAGATTGGACATATGGAGCTGATATTTCATGGCTGCTCTAACTTCTTTAATACTGGTCACTTTGTTGACTGGAGATGGGCTGGTTTCTTGCCCTGTCGTTCTCTCGTTATGTCCATTAAGCAGCTGCTAGAAATGCTGCAAAAGTTCATCTACAATTCCCTGCAGGTCAATGACTATGTTGCCATTGTTATAAAGTACAGTCTGCGCTAGTTCTGTGAAGTCAGCTGCCAGTTGTTTGGCTTTCTTGTAGAATTGATTGATTTAGTCGAGAGACTCTTCGATTTCCCTGAGCAGTTTTGTGTTGTAACGCCTCGATTATTTGCCTCTTCTGTCATTTCTTTTTGGTACTTGCAAATAACAAGCAAACCACGTATGTATATCTTTTCGGAGATTGTTGGTAGCCTATGGTGGTTTCGGGATTTCTGCTCAAGGTGTATGTCTAATCCTTCCAGTTCCTAGGTGACCTGTTTTCGAATATATTAAATCAGCTTCTGTAGCTTATAATCAGCTAATCTATCACTAGAGACTGTAAAATTCTTCCACTGCTGTGCAAGATGCAATGTATAAGGCGGGCCATTATCTATAAAATTTCCAAAAAGTTTCTTAGTTTTAAAAATGCCATCGAGTCTCTTAAGGTATATTGGAAAACCACTTGAATGCAATTTTTAATATTATTTGTAAGTATATTTTCTTCAAAAAAAGGATCTTATAACATAGTCCACCCTGTACTTATTCGCCAATAGACCCAGGAATCACGCTCAGAGCTTGATTTGGAACCCACACCAACCTGTTTATCCAGATAATATCTCACTAATTGCTTACCTGATCCGCTCAAAATAGCACTTCCATCTGTATTGTAAATTTAATTTAAAATTATAACAATTCAATAGATGAGACATTTATTTAATTATTTATCCTGCTTATGAAATTCCATTGGTCTTTCTTCATCCCTTAAAAAATAATCATTTGAAATTTTAACCAAATGTTGATAGGTGACGACATTCCATGGATAAACAGATAAACGGATCACTAATTCCTTAAAACATTAATTACCACTTGGCCATTGAAGTGTTTATTCCCGACAGACATGCCACTACCCAAACAAAGTGTTTTAATTGAACAACATTCCCTCGAAAATTTTCGATTACTTCTCTCGTAATTGCCATCTCACAGAAGGGCTGCTTAAATATTAATTAATTTGATTCACAGATGCGCCTCCTCCGCAGCCACCCACAAAATCACACACCAATGTACTCTTGCTCCTTTGTTAGATGTTTTTTTCTTTGTTCTTCTTTGTATATGCTGTTAGTCGCGTAGGACCTGTGTCAACCTCATTAAGTGCCATCCTGAAATTACTTCATGAAATTCTAATTTTATTTCCTTCTCTTGTTCTTCTTTCCAGGTTCAACATTAAATGATATTGAGAGCTCCTCATCTCTGTTGTTGCCAGGATCAGATTCAGAGACGAAGTCAGAGGCATCTGTGGCACTAGTAGCGTCGTCATTAGTGCGAAGTGATGATTTCGCAAATGAAAAACAATTTCTGAGAACAAATAATAAAGCAGCAGAGGCTAGCGTTACAATCACCAACATCAGCATCATCGACACGTCAACGACAAGAAGCCAACGAACTCCTGTGTCAGACAACGCACATTCAATAATAACAAAGGATCCATCACAATCACCATCATCATCATCATCATCATTCTCATCAAATTTGTTAAAGATTCAATTGACTCAAGCGACAGCTTCAACGACAACAGCGGCGGCACTGGCGACGACTACATCGCCGAGGACAACAGCAGGGACGTGGAAAATTTTAAATGATATCGGGGACAGAAATTATAATAATGGACGAAGTAGTAACACTGACTATGGGCAACAACAACAACAACAGAAGCAACACCAGCAACACCAGCAACAAAAGTACCAACAAAGCCAGTTAGCATTGTCGGGAGCACAGTCCACGGATACAACTTCTTTTCCTCTGCAATTAACAGATACCATTCAATATACGCCGAGAGAAATCATCCGCGGCAGTAGTTTGAATGGGGTGTATGCTGGTGATCTACCACCCTCTATTCCACCATCTCACCCAGAAGTAGCTACAAGACCGCCATTTCCATCAACATCATCACCATCATTCGTGCTATCGCTGTCAGCAGCAGCCCCCTCGCCAGCGTTGCCACCAACGTATTCGTCATCATTGTCGTCGACGACAATGTCCACCACCACTAGCAGCAGCAGCAGCAGCAGTAGCAGCAGCAGTACCACCACCACCACCACTACAACAACGCTGTCGCCGTCTTTATCATCGTTGGACGGATATCTAAATATAACCAGCCAAGCTGGCACCCATGCCTATCTGCCATGCAATGTAAGTATTTCCGGAGAACGGGCCGGCTTGAATGGGGTGGTATTCTTAAAAAATTAGGACATCCTTTCCTTTCACCTTGCCTGGCCTGCTTGTGACTGATTTAGGTAGAAATGTTATTCAATTGAAAATTGTCCTCTTATCTCGAAAAGGAGTTTGTGTTTGTGTATCCATTGGCCAATGGTCCCAAAGAGGAGTTGCCCCTTTGTTCGTATCGTATCGGTAGTTCTGTCTCTAGGGAGTATCCTTGTTACTTTCACTCTATAGTTTCTTCGTGTCTGTTTACTTGGCATGGCCAGAGTTTCTTGGACTTGGGTTGATATCTCCTTCCTGCATTCAGTTTTTTGGGATTAAGTTTTTTTTTTTTTTGTCAACATCATTTGTCTTGAAGTTTAAGTAAATGTCCTTCAGTTTGTGTTGTCAATGGGTGGATTTATTTTTGGAATAGCGAATTACGTTGTAAAGCATCGATTGACTGATACATTTGGATTTTTCTTTTATTTTGATGATTTGCATTTTTCAAAAGGGAATTAGTTCGTCATGGATCTTTGTCCTAAGGATACGCAAAATAAACTTTGCTTAGGGAAGGCCCACACATTTGGGAATACTCAGTCAAGCATCTCAATCAATATATGTATTGAGTGAAGGGTGGTATCCTGAAGGAGTACTCTAATATAAGGTCAAATATATAAAAGGTACCTTAAGAGAAATGAGATTTCGTTACGTGCCTTATTGGACATCAGTAGTGCTGTTTGTAGTTCGGATGGTAAACCATTAAATAAATAAAATCCGTTGACCATATTGCCATCAAATTTGATAGATAATTTCATGAATCGGAGGCTTCTGGGAAAATGAAAGCTGTAGCTTTATATTCCACACAAGTGACTATTATCAAAGATTATAAAGTCATACAGATGAAGCATTGACAATAAAAAAAAAACGTTTGCTCAGCAGCTTCATGGTACTGGTAAGCGGTTTGCAGTGTGCATATATGAGAAACGAGAGCCAAACATATGGCACTGTGTACAAAGGCTGTGCCAGCACGAACCGCCATAAAACAATTTTCCTTCTATGCAGTGCGGGTCTTCTTTATGACCTTTCTATTTTGCAGCGGCTTAAGGGATCATTATCAAGGCCGATTTTATCAATCAATGGTAGCCTACAAGAAACTTTCGACAAAACGACGTCCGTCGAGGGTTAGTCAACAGATCTTGTCGATAGTAGTAGAAATTAAACGGGATTAACTAGATTTATCATGGGTGATTTTTTAGACTGACAATGTAAAGTATGCTTAACGTGTGCACTGATCACTTATCCTCCACGGCTCTTTTTTCATGGTGGTCCTACCCACAATATCAGAACTATAGACAAGTGTTGGTCAACACGCCACCGAACGAGATACATTCTGCCCTAGCGAGGAATTCGTCGGAGCGGACAATTTTCCGCAACGTATACTTCGTCAAATTCCATCCAAGGTATATGTCATCAGAAAAAAAGCACTGCACCAAATTTCGTAAATGACTTCCGCGAAGAATTTGTGACGGAGGAAAACTGAAAAGACGGGCACGCTTGTAGAAGTCCAGACGCTGAACCCAATTTCCGACGATTTTCAAGCATAAATCTGCCGATACTGCTGCAATTTCACGTTCGATATTCGTACGAAGTTCATCAATCGTCGCTGACTTGTTGGCATAGACCATAGACTTGACTTAGCCCCACAGGAAATAGTCTAACGGCGTCAAATCGCACGACCGAGGCGGCCAAGCGAATGGACCATTTCGTGAGATAACACGTTCTCCAAACTTGGCTTCCAATAAATTGATTGTGGCATTAGCTGTTTGGCTTGTGGTGCCGTCCTGTTGGAACTACATGTGCTCCAAGCCCATATCATCCAATTGGGGCCAAAAAAATTCGGTTATCATTGAACGGTAGCGATTCCCATTCACAGTAACGTGCCGGTCTTGATCATCACGGAAGAAGTACGGCCCAATGACGCCGCCGGCTCATAAACCACACCAAACCGTATTTTTTTCGGGATGCAATGATGACTCATGGAGTACGTGTGGATTACTGCCTGACCAATACCGCATATTTTGTTTATTGACGAAGCCATTCAGCCAGAAATGAGCCTCATCGCTGAAGATGATTTTTCGATGAAAATCCGAATCATTTTCAAGTTGTTGCTCAGCCCAATTCACGAACATACGACGCTTCTAGTGGTCAAGCGGCTTCAGTTCTTGCGTAAATTTAATCTTGTAAGGATGTGGGGCAAGATCTTTTCGCGAAATTCGCCACAACGACGTCACAGAGATGCCCAACGCTTGAGAACGACGTGTAAGAGACACATTTTGCTTTCTTCAACTGAAGCCTCAGCGGCAGCAATATTCTCGACACTACGGCCACTTCTTTGTCTTACTGGCACGAGAACATTTTGTACTGTGCCTGTGGATTCAAATTGTTCCACTAGACGCTCAATTGTTGATCTGCTAGGACGATTATGACGACCATAAATTGGACGTAGTGCTCTTAACGTTGAGGCCACTGACTCCGAATTTCGGTTGTAAATTTTAATAATTTCGACTCGTTGTTGGATCGTATATCTTTGCATCATAAAATGGCAAACCTTACTGAAGAGAAATGTCAAAAGAGCGGCAAGAAATATATCGTCGTTTGCTGTCCCTGTCACTCAACTTTTGTAGCGTCCCTGTTGAAAAATTATTATTATATTATTATATGCTGAGGATCGAAGTCCATCTAACACCCCTTGTATATTCAATTCTATCACCCATAAACCTCAGTATACGGTACGTTCCCATGAAGTTTGGTAATCACAGCCACCATGATAAACCCACAACCCAACCTTCTTATAAGGCTAAACGTCAACATTTTCTCCACTTTTTCCTTTTGGAGAAGTCACCGAAATTTAAGAGGGAGTTAGGACCAATAAGACATTACTGGTCCTCGGAATGCGTTCCGTCTTATTGGTCCTAACTCCCTCTTAAATTGAGGTGCCTTCTCCAAAAGGAAGAAGTGGAGAAAATGTTGTAGTTAATACTTGTTAAGTTTGGCCTTGTGTTCAAAAATAGACAAGAGTCATAGCCCATCCTTACTTCATTTGTTAGTAGTCTTTTACCATATGGCCCTTCATTAAGTTGGTTCAGCTATAACACTATTTTCCGAAGATTACCTTAGTAACGAACGTCAGAAACTTAGCTCCGCTGAGGCTTCTTCTATTCACCACTCGAGGATGAGCCGATTGGACAGATATCAAGTGGCGCCACATGTGGAATATGATGTCGTTTATGGAATGAGATGTCGTTTAAGCTTGTAATTGAGCTTTAGCGAATGAATTTCAAGTGCATTTCTGAAGGGTTTCCGATAATTCATGCAATACATAATTTTTACAGAAAATACCGACTTTTTTATTAGAAAGCTTATTTTTTTTATTGATTCATAAGGTATAAAGATTGGGGTTTTGAATGAAATGGCACATCGTACGTATCACGCGTACTGTCTTATTGAAAACTTCTATTAAAGTTTTATATAAATCTGGCTAAACTTCATTATTAAAACGCAAAATTTCATTTTTCACTGTGTTTGTAATCATAGGCTTGTTTGCATAGACCTTCGACTTCTAAAAAACCTAAAAAAAAAGCACAATGCCGTTAAATCGCAAGATTTGAATTGTGATCTCAAAAGCGACCAGTTAAACGATTAAGAACTGACTCACGTAGTAATTGAATTATTTTTCTGGCTGCATGGCATGTGGCACAATCTTGCTGAAACAACATTTTGACCACATTGCAATTTAGGCACCAAAAAACTGGGCTAAAATGTCAAGGTAACGAACTGATAGTATCCGCGCTTTTGAAGAAGAATGAATATACTGCGTCCATCGTCTGGCTGGTAATCGAGGACTCTGCGAGACGGAGTATTGTTGTCCATTCGTTCTACATGTCCTAGCCATTTTAAACGTCCAATGTGGAGTTTTTTTTTTGAATTGGGAGCATATCGCCGTTCAGTTATTAAATGGCGCAAAATACAGGGTGTCCGCCGGGAAGGTATACTACTTTGTTTGTTTATAATTTTTGATTAAATGAAAGATAATGGATCTTATATTAATAAATGTTTTATTTAACGTCCGCAATTATGTATGGAATACAATCTCAGGTAAATGTCCGACTCTGTTAGTCTCACAAATGCGAGCCTTCTTGAGCACATTTTTCATTACATTCTCACACATTTCACGTGGTATTTCATTAATTTCATCACTAATATTTTGTTTGAGTTGCCCAAGCGTTTCGGGTTTCAGATATCCCCACAGAAAGAAGTCCGGAGCAGTCGAATAAGGCGACCGTGTAGGTCAATCAACATCACCATTTCTTGAAATAACTTGTTGTAGGAAGAGTTCGCAGTAATTCCATTGTAATTCTGGCTGTATGCGATGTGGCACCGTCTTGTTGATACCACATGTTAATCAAGCCCAAACCATGCAGTTGTGGGGTTTAAAAGTTTTCAATCATAGCACGATATCGCTCCCCATTCACTGTTAACTTCACGCCGTTTTCATTTTCAAAGAAGTAAGGTCCAACGATTCCTCCTGACCAAATTTTACACCAGACTGTAACTTTTAATGGATGCATCCATTGCCCAGAACCGACTTTTCTGTTTATTCACATATCCATTCAAATGAAAATGTGCACGTTTATATAAATATTATTTTTACCCACGCCCACTTTTTGGAGGCATTTTCATCCAAAAACCATTTTTATTCCCTACGCCATACCATATGTAGTAGAAACCGTTGTTTGTTGTCGAACCTTAAAAGATTTTGAACAATATTTTGTGAAACCAAAAGTGGTTTTATGGGAATAACTTGTCACGCAATATAAAAATATCGGTTACCAGCATTAAAGCGGCCATTCGGTCAGCTATGTGTTTAAGCTGTCAAATTTTAGGATTCAAACAATATGAGGAAGTCGGAAAGTTTCTTCGGTTTATTATGAATTTATTTTAAATTCAACTCCTCCTTTATTCATAACTGATTCAAAAATTCGGTGTGGAATGGAATCGTTAAGTGTCTTTAAGAAATCCAGTGAAATTTTTCTCCAGGCTAATTTAATGGCTTCATTAAGACATTAGGCTCTAGTGAGGTATCCGTCGGAGCGGAAAATTCTCCGATTTAGTACGATTCGGAGGATTTTAGCTTCTAGGTATTCTTCCTAAAAGCTGTACGCATTCCGGCGAATTGCGTTGAAGTGCGTTCAGATGTATTTTTCGTGCAATTTTTGACAGGTAAGTGCAATTCTTTTTCCGACACACCTTCTTCGCAGAATTTATTTACGAAACGTATACTCACGTTGTGGAAAATTGTCCGCTCCTAAGGATACCTCGCTAGGGCAGATTGTTTGTCTTCAAATTGATGGCCAGACTCGTACAATTTTCGGATTAAACATCACCATACGTTTTCAATAAAGTTCAGTACCGGTGAGCACGCATGGCCACTGAAGCAATTCCACATTTTGCTTTCTTACCAAATTTTTATTTGTATCCCCGTCTTAAGAATGGAAGCGTTGTCCTGCTGGAAAGTCCAATTTATGCGTACGAAAATTTCACGAAATTTTTTCCAATGTTCACTTGTAAGATATTGCAGCCGTTTTTGGTGTTCAAAACTTAAGATCATAGGTTCCATAGTACCATAACACCACCTTCTCGACTATGATGCAGGGCCAAATATCGTTCCGTTTTTTCTCATGCCATGAAAGTAAAAATCAAATCCACCAGGTCCATCAAAATTCAACTTTTGCTTATCCGAAAAAAAATACGAACGCCATTGTTATTGCCAAGTCATACTGTGCCTCGAAAAGTTCAACCGCATGCAACCGCTGATGGCTTGCTGGTGGCTTTTTTTTAATGTTTCAGCGGTTTAAGATGTGAAACTATAAATCACTCGTCTAACTGTGGAAAAACTAGCAGTCACACCAGATTTTTGCTTAATTTTCGCTGGAATTGGAAGCAGAACCGAAATATAGCTCTTCTATCAGCCGCTGTTCGTGTCGTTTTACTACCCCCCTTCATGTTTTTTTCATACGACTCGTTGTTCCTCAAGTAGGGGTAGATCACATTAAAAATTTTTTTAATTTTTATAGCAATTGCACGTCCGGATAGTCATTGCTCTTTAACTAAGTCTCTTTTGGCCTTGAAAAATGTTGTGTCTATTCAGTTGAAGCGGAGTATATATACTCAAAGTGCCTTAATATCCTATACATATACTCCCAGACAATATTTGAATGAACGAAAAACATCTTTTATCATTCATTTTCAATAGATTTATTGCAAACATTCCATGCCCTTTTATAGTTCATAGGGCCAAAGTTCATGCTTAACCTTAAATAAAACCAATCTCCAGTTAAGGTTAATAATAAAATATTTAATGACTCTGGTCAACTGTCAGTATCAGCATCAGATTTCATTACATCCTCGTTTTCTCATTTATCTACCACAGTTTATTGAAAGCCAACCGATTGCCATAAAAAATCGAAAACCCATAAAAAGCGCTTCTGCCCGTCATCAACAAATGGTGTCATCTGAGCCCACAGGATGATTTCCAATTCTAATCATTAGAACCATTAAATGGATTGCCAGTTGGCTGAAATGCGAACATTATATTGACGGTAGTTATGTCAGCGGCTAAAAGTGCTGAAGCTTAGAGAATCTGTCCAGTTATTAAACCCATTAAACCTCGTTAAAGTCACCATCATAGTCGGTACTTTTTTTTTTTTCTCCTATGTCGTATCGCAGGAAATTCTTTGCGTTCTTGAATCTTTAGCTAAGGGTGGCGACAGATGTGCACATTCCTAAACTGCACTTGTCTCCCAACAGATTATCTCTTCCTTTTGCTCTATTTACTTCCTTCCGACAGCGCAAATAGGGAATTTTAAGAGCTGAGCTGGAAGGGTGTTTTTTTTTTTTACTTTGTTTGTCATCAATGTAATGGCACCATTCTCCCACACCCTACAACCGCTGTAGCTATAACCAGATGGAATAATAATGAGAGCCAATACTCGGATTTGGTCGCGAACCACGTGCTGGAGTGGACAATTTCTTTTCCTACTTCTTCGTGGTGTTCAATATTTCCCTTTACTCAATCCAGATGTGTTGATAGTCTTCCCCCTCTTTTGTGTAACCTTTATCTTCAAGGATAAGAAACTCATTTCGATGTACTTATAGAGTGGCCAGAATACTTGAGAATCTCTCGCTCTCTCGCCTTTGATATCATAAATTTGATTTTATTAAATTCTTCACCCTCCCTCGTGTGCCCTAGAATCGGTCTCCTGTACAGTCAAGACCACTCATTCATGGCCGTGCCACTTTACAAGGATAATGTGATTTTTATTCTACACGTTCCCCGTCCGAAGGGAGCACTTAATAGACACAAGCTAATTCGCAACAACAAAATTTAATCGGCCGTTGAACGTAATTTTGTTTCGCGTCAAGTGTCTAGGAGCAACCAGAAGTAGAAACAACAAAAAAAATCCCAACCAAAGCAAAAAGGGAAACTCGACAAAAAGTTCCTTCCTCAGGAAATTGCATTTGATCCCATGCCCTACGTTCGGTTGGTACCATTTCCTGTGCCTCACCAAGCCGTGGCAGATGAGAGAAGATTTGCTTAGCTTATGAACTTTGTGAATAAATTAATATTTTAAGTTGTTGTCCTTTTGGCGCTATGAAAGGCACGAAACGGTGGCCAACTACCACACCCCGACAAAATAACACGAAATACGAAATCTTTTGGTTTTCCCACCACCACCACGACATGGATGAAGCGAAGAAAAGATACAAAAAATTATTAACTCGTTGATCCTTTAAAAGTATGATAAGTACTTTTGGAAAATTTTCAATAAGGCAGTTGCTATAGATTCGCTACTTCATAATTTATAAGTAAAATGTTCGTCCGTCCGGCTATGCGGCTCCTGGCGGGAGTAGCGACTATGAAAATTGTAGACTTGCGGTAGCCGAGATAAATTGTCTGCGTGCGGCAAGAGTCTTGCCAATTTGGGTCCTTAGCGGGAATTTTAAAATATCTTAGATCCTCCAGCACCAAAGGATTTAGATGCTACTGGGGTGCATAATAAAAAAAAAGAAAAAAGAGCTGTTGCGGTGGGACTTTAGTGAGTCAGTGAACTACTGGCATTTGAATTTCCCATTAGCAAGTTTGCCATGCGGAAATAAGTTTTACTTGAAGGTATCAGCACTAGGACAATCCTTCATGGGTAGAAATGGAAATTGTTGAAGCGGAGTCGTAGGTTTTGATATGTCCAACGGGATAATTGAATTATAATGAAAAGATAGATGGATAGGTCTATCTTAAGGGTCACTGGTGTCACGAATTTTTAATGGACTCAAATGCTTTCGAAACAAAACCACATTTTTTTGGAACCACTTTATTTTTATAGAAAGTTGGCCTAAAATACTTTCCAAACTCAAACCTTATTGAAGGATGATGTTCAGGTATGCTTTGACAACAATATGCCTAACCTTGAAAAGATTGCAGAGGACCGAAATTCAAGGCGAATCGATATCAATTTAAATGAATTGAAGATGAATTATTGCCCGTGCATTCAAGAAGAGGTTATTAGAAGTTTACAGAAGTGCCGCTACAACTCACCTCTCCAATAAGCCAGGTCCCTAACTAATATTCTCCAATTGTTCACTTGAAGTTGTTTGGGTTTAGTGTGTTCATGTGTGCGCCTCTTAAGGCGATGTCTTTCTTTGAAGCGTCTGACTTCTGGCTGGGAATCGAAGACTCTGCGGGCTTGAGTATTGATTTCCATTCGCTCATATATGTCCACTGTGGAGTGTTTTTACCAGGTCCATATCACTGTACAGCTCGTAGAGCACTTTGCTGGATTTCCTTCTCTATGGCAATTGAATGAATACGGGACCGAATATTTTCCAAAGATAATTTCCTTTAAAACCACCAGGGATTTCTTCATCGCCGTTAGATACGATGTATAAATCAGCAGGATGTTCAGGGTCTTGCATGGTATCTCCTTAGTAGTTCTTGTGAGGACTTTACGACGAAATTGTCTTCTTAGTCCAAAAAAGTAACGGTTGACAAGAATAATTCTTTCTTTGATTTCTGATGAGATGTCGTTGTCAGAGTTGATAGTCGAGCGGAGTAAGAGAAAGTCCCTCACTACCTCAAACAGCCACGACAGAGCAGTCCGAAAATTGTGAATTTTCCTGAATAATCGGCCCTAGCGGAAAATTATCCGATTTTATAGTTTCCGAAAAGCTGTTCGGAATACTTCTTCGCAATTTTGTAAAACACCCCGGCGAATTGCCTTGTAGTGAATTCAGGGGCATTTCTCGGAGTTTTTTCACGAATTGTAGTGAAGTAATTTTTCTTTTATGAAACATACCCCGAATGGAATTTAAACCTTAAAGGATTCTACCCAAACAATTGACTGCAAAAATGGTCAACCTGCGTGCACAAGTACTATACAAAGCATACAGAAATAATTGCTTCTAGAAATTAAATATTATTGACTTATAGAAGAATAATTGTTAGTTGGACTCATTAAAAACAGCAATCCAGGATTAAGTTTTAAAAATATTTTGTTCTTGTCAAGTACGAAGGCGTCAACTTTTGAGTAGTAACTGCGTATGCTTTCATATAGTCTATCTAAGCCGTGAATGATACAAGTTACATGAACTATTTTCGCATACAATATTTGCAGTCATTTGCCACCGTTTTATATGTACGGTGTAGAGTCTCTTACAAGCAACAAAACTTTCTCTCGATTATTTTCATCTGTGACCGCAAAGCCCCAACAATAAAATATACTGAATAGCGCCTGGATTTGTCTGTTGTTCCATTATTGGATACAAAAAATATTTTCGTCATCAACTTCAGCTCGGATTTTATAGAGAATTTCTTGAAGCTAATATCTGACATATTTTTTCTTAGTGTGGCCTCGTCTGGATTTTTTTTTGTCCAAAAAAATACAAATTTTTGGCGCAACAGGCTCGTTAGTACCCAAGGTCTAGCTTTCTCAAAACTATTAATGTGTGCGCGTGTTCCTTTTGCACGAGGCGGGAGCTTCTGTATTATACCGACTTCTAAATGCATAGTTAAGACAAGCTTTTCTTGACAATTGATACTACTCGGATGATTTGTCAGATCATCACGAGAGTAGGGCCAGCATATTTTTTCGATATTGTGGGAACTTTTTTATTGACAGCATATACCACCTTTAGCCTCTTCCTTCTCTTTATTGGTAAGCGAGGCGGTGGCATTGTTTGGTTCGACCTATAATTTCAAGGTCGTCAGCGTATTCAAGCAGTTGTAGTAGATTTATGGATGATTGTGCCCACTGTGTTAGCTCTAGAGTTTTGCACAATTCAAAGATCAAGGATAGATATACGTCACCTTGCCTTCTTTTTGTACCGAATTTTAACTAAAAATTGAAAGTTCTCCATCGTAATTAGAGTTTGGACGGTATACAAAACGTGACATGGCTCTGTATAGTTTGCCTTAATAAAAGCTATCCTTTGCGTCTTTGAAATTGATGAATAAGTTGTGGATCTCGATTTAGACTGAATAAATTTGAACTTTCAAGAATCTGCGGATATCAAAATATTTGATCAGTTCTAGACTTTTCTGGCCTGTGACCACAGAGATTTCAGCCGATCAGCCAATAGTTTGTGGTTTTAGGCATTCCAATATTAAGGCAAATATGATCTTTAGCTGATGCTGAGGTTCTAGTTTTCATACGAAAAAATGTTGCTTATGTGTTGGAATAATAATCTGCTCCGGCTTTTATAGCGCGGCCAGCAGGACGTCATTTCCAGTAGGCTTGTTAGGCCTCAATTTACAATTTTGGTAAAACTTACAAACTTCATTGCCTGTCTATCTTCTGTCGCATGGTTTCCACTCTCTTTTTCCTTTTTTTTCTGAAAAGGTTCGGTGTCCTTCCCTATTTCTTTATCGATAAAGGCTCTCTTCCGTCTCCAGCTTTCCATTCAAGGTCTGGTTTTTTTCGGCATTCTTCGTCAAACGAATGAACCGGGGTTCCTTCCGGATCCTAGTACTGATTGTATCAAGAAACCTAGTATATCATTGTCATTTGTCTTTCACATTAGATATTTTTGGTATGCTTTTTATCCAGTACAACGCGAAGGCCTTGGCGGTCTTTTCGACATTAATTTTTCCGCAGTACTTCAAGTTTATTGTTTAATGGTTATGATATCCATGGTTATGATATCATTCTCACCTACTTGATATCATGTTACCCCTCTTAAATTTAGAACATCATAAATACTCGATGCGTGGCCGCTGTCCATCGGAATTTGTCTGGAGACCGCCATGTCCCTTATAGACATTAAAAATAGAAATCGTCTGCTGACTATATTGGCATTTCGTTCCGCAGCGAAGTCAGTTAGGAAGAGATGGTTACGTGTTGGCTGTTTTTCCTGACAATACTCCAATAGATGTTAACTCTTCCTATTTTTGCTTTAAAACGACTATAGCATCATTCTTGGGTACTCGTCATAAGTTTGGCCCAGTAGCTCGTAGAAATAGTCCTTAGTCCATATAAGGCTTTCATTGCGGAATTTGGGTTTATACGGATTATTACAATCCTTTCGCTGATATCATCGAAGCATTCGACTTTTAACATTAGCATGTCGCTTATAACATATACGTATCCGAATTCGCGCTGTTTCTTGTCTCTTTTATGGACCTTAGAAGATGTCATAGTTTTTCATCCTTCTTCTGCCCGTCCCATCCCATCATATGTTTTGGATGGCAGTAATATCCGTGGATATTCCTTGAACAAGCACAGTGTTGCTGTTTTCATTTTGCTGTTAAAACTAGGATTTATAAAATTATCCCAATGGATTAGTGGTTATAAAGGCTGGGTGTTATCCATGTAAACTCTGCTTCTCATTCTACAACACCCAACCATCCTTCATGCATCCCAATAAAACAATACTGAACAACAATGGGTTGATGTGACGATTTGTATGCGTCTTGTACGTCCTGAAATATCGGAGTTTATATGGCAAACCTTCATAAGCTTTTTGATTCAAGGTAAAGTAGATAAAAACAAATCCTTTCACATGACACGACACACCATCTAATTAGTTACAAGTATGAACAAGTGAATTATATCCATTGAAACTGCAGTCGCATAACTTTCTATTTAAATTCAGCTAAATCCCTAAACTGCCTAAGGACACAGTAGTTAGCTGTCGAGAAGTTTGAAATCGCGTGCATAAATTTCAAGGTGTAACCAAAGTATTACGCAAGTTTCACCATCATGAACTCATTTTACTTAACGTCGGATGAATTCCAATCTTCATATTATATAGGTACCAGTATAGGCACCCCAACCCGCCCATTGCACCCTATAGAACTAATTAAACTTTTACAAACTTTCAAACTAATTGACTGCCACACATAGCGGTCGCTTGACTTTCGAAGGAGCAACTTTCCGCTATCATTCCGCTGATGCCATGAGCATGTGAAATATATTTAAATAGTTTCCTCAATTGCAGGTGAAGCAGCTGGTGAAGAAGCCCATCTCGTGGCTGCGGGTTCGTGATGGCCACATACTCACAGTCGATCAGACGACATTCATAGCCGATCAGCGCTTCCAATCGATATACACCCCGAATCCGGAACGCTGGTCCTTACAAATCAAATACGTGCAAACAAAAGATGCTGGCACCTACGAGTGTCAGGTGTCCACCGAACCGAAAACGAGCGCCATAGTCAGTCTCAACATTGTTGGTAATTGATGCCTGCCACTAGGGCTACTTTAGTTTTATGTTGCTGGATGTACGAAAACCTGTATGCACTGTCCTCATATATGGTTTATACATCCTCAAGCTCCATTGCATGTATAACAGGATTTCACTATTTTTTTTTGTTTGTAACATATCCGTTCCTCGTTCTGTTTCGTTTTAGAACCAAAAACAGAATTAATTGGCGAATCGAATCGACATGTCAAGGCTGGTAGTCAAGTGAAGTTACGTTGCATCATTAGCCAGGCTCTGGAGCCGCCATTATTTATTAATTGGTACCACAATCGTAAGCAAATCTATTTACATAACCGAAAAGGTTGGCGGACCGAAATCGAACGAGATGCAGCTGGAAATGCAACCACCGACAAACAGAGTACGGTAAGTGAGTATAGTCACATGAGAGTATCCTTGCGTTTCGTTCTTTTTTTTAAGTGTATGCTGGCTCCAATTCACCATGGTTGGGATGCGCCCATACAAAATGTATATTTAACAATTTTTGTTTGTATTTTTTTTTTTATTTCTTGATTTGCGCTATGTTTCATTTTATAAAAGTATCCTGTGTATCCTTCAATTTCAATTACAGATTGCATCATTAATTATACCGTCGGTGGGCAAAAAGGATTCGGGGAATTATACATGCAGTCCGTCAAACAGTGATCCCATAACGGTGGTGCTGCACGTTCTCAATGGTAAATATTGGAGCTTTTGAAAAAAATGCATCTGCTTGTAAAAATTTAAGAATGGATGAGGATGTATATATTCAAAGGTGTAACTACAAGTTGTAAATTTTTTTCAACTCTGAAATGTTTTTATTGAATTTTTAAATTAAGTCGAGGGAACTGTTCTTAGGAAATATTCTATTTTGATACAGGGTACTCTTAGGAATACTTTTTGCAGCATGGTGTTCAACTCAATTGTAATTTTTTCTGTAGAGAACCTACTAGAACAGTCATGCGACCAATGGCCTCATGTAAACCAGAGTTACTTTTTTACTAAGTCTACACAAAAAGTCTAAGTCTAAGTAATGAGAAAATTGACGGTATTAAGGGTAAAAAGAGATAAAAGAGAGGGCTAGCCTCTATAGTGTCCGTTGGTGTTTTTTCCAAAGAATGGTTGATCTTCGTTATGGATTATTGCTTCAAATTCTGGGCCGTTCATTGACCTCACAAGGTATCGGTGGCTGGGTTCCAAAGGTTGTTGTAGAGGCTATTGACTTTCCTGATTGGGGTGGTCCCTCAGATTTTCCAATCATTTTAGTGTTTGTAGGGTTTCGATGCAGTCCGGTGTAAGAGCGTAAAATCTTCCTCTCGAATACTCCATTCCTTTCCATGACCGTGGGCGAAATGGTGAACCAAATGGGAAAGGCGTATGTAATGACAGGCCTTATCAGCTACTTATAAATAATCAATTTTATCCTTTGCCTGTGTCTACTTCTCATTCTTAATAGAGGGTGCACCAAATGAAATGCAAAGCTGGCTCGCTTAAGGATGCTCCCATGGCCGTTTAATTTAAACTTCTCGCTGAAGTTGATTCCCAGATATTTCGTCTTTTGAAAAACTAGAGTCATCCTGGAGGTTGATCTTAATGTTCCAGCTTGTTCGTACTAATGTTGATTTTCTTCTTCCTCCAAGAACCAGATGAACTCCGTCTTATTGCTGTTAAATTTCAGTCCCCATTTCAGGTAATAATCCCAGAGATTCTTTATATGTTCCTTCACTCTTCTTGTTGCTAATTCCGCAGAGAGAGCTATAGTAGGTAATAGAGTCGTCAGCATAAAGCAGCTACAATCTACTTCTTTGAATCGTTGATCTGCAGTGAATAGATTGAATATGATTGGTCCCAACTTCGATCTTTGTGGTACTCCAGCGTTTATTATTTCCGTCTCAGATTTTGAATCATTTACCCGTGCAAAAAGTTGAAAAACTATCAACTGTAGATCAATCCTTTCATCCAAACGCTGTCGAAATCCTTTTCGATGTCGAGTAGGCATGCCAATGTTTCTTTTTTGTTAAGCCCGTGGGTGACATCATTGTTAATCCTTCGCAGGGGATGGATAGTTGAGTGCATCGACAGAAAACCATATTGGTTGTAAGGTATAAGCCCTTTTTCCTGGCTCACAAGGCTTATCTTCCTTAGCATTATTGAATGCAAAACCTTGCTAACGCAACACAGCACGGCAATGGGCCTATATCCTTCAACACAGGAGCGACTAATTTTCTTCAGAACTGGGACAATTTTAACTATCTTCCAACAAGAAGGAAAGTAGCTGTTGTTAAAAGAGTTGTTGAAGATAATCGTTAAGAATAGTCATCCCAGATTTGGTAACTTTTTTAGTAAAGAATTAGAAATCCTATCAATACCATACGATTTTTTTGAGTATGTATGATGTTGAAGACTTTCGCAACTGATGTGAGAATGTCCGCATCGGAAGAGTCGTCAGAAGGACCAGTCACATTGAATGCTATGAAGTGATCGCAGTGGTTTGTGGTTTCAAATACCTGCGTGTCAACTTCAGTGATAAAGTCTGATAGGTGCTCTGGTGAGCGGTCCTTAAGGCTTTCTTCGAAATGGCTGGCAAAGGCGTCTGCTTTCTCCTGTAGTGTAGTTATTGTTTGTGGTCCGAAACTGATGCTTTCCGGGATGGTGTTTACCTTTTCAACTAGGCGTCCGGTCCTTGTTTGATGTCCTCAAGTCTTCGTCTGAAATCTTCTTCCTGTTCCAATTCCGATGAAAGATTCCTTGCAAAGGCTTTCGGAGCCACCGCCTGTGAGCGTAGATAGACTGAATGTGTTGGGCGAGGCTCATGTATATATCTAAAAGTCTAAGTCTATCTCGTTCATGGAAGCTCTATTCAATAGAAGCTAAAACAACAGTTGCAGCAGTTTGACATTCCATAGAAATCCTCTTAACGCAAATCAAATGAACTTCCTTTGAACTGCTTCGATTATCTTCTGAGATATATTCGAAATGCGGACGAACGAGATAAGTGTATTATTAAAAGGTGACATAAGACATTAAGTGGGAATTAAACTTTTCTTAGCTTTCCTCCATAAATCTTTTGATTGATGACATTGATGTGTTAAATGAAATCCAATTGGGGGTGAAAATGAACACCTAACTATTTAAAATTGTCGATCATAAGAAGAACGTTTAAGCGAAATGTCATAAAGCATTTTTAGGGGTCAAATTCAAACTGTTCTTAACCCTTCTCACATAACATTTTCAGACCCCCCTCAAAAGTAAAGCCCTAATTTAAAACGATGAATGTAACGAATCCGTCTATTAATTTTTTTCGTACAAGAAGTAAGAATTTTTAAATTTTTCCAACACTTTAGTTTTGAAATGATGTGTTTCCGAGTAAAAATCCGCAAATATTTTTGTTTAATTTCAAGCGGAAAATTCTTCGCCGTCAAATGAGACAGTTTATGGCAAAATTATTTTAGTCGAAATTTATCAATATTTTGTTCTTGCAAATACAAATGGGATAGGACTTAAATGACTTCTTTGGGGTAATCCAGAGCAGGTATTAAATGGGTTGGACATGGAAGCATGTTAAGCTGTAAGTGATAGACATGATTCAATGCAGTTGATAAATTCTGGAAGGAAACTAAAAGCATAAAGTTGTAAAATTGAAATGTTATGTTATAACAAGTCAATGCCTATAAACATTCAAATTCAATTATTAAATCCAATTCATTCGTATTTTCCAAGATGTTAAGAGATTTGTTGTAGTAGATCTGTTTTTAAATGTTTAACACAAATAATAAGTTCGAATAGTTTCGGAATGTAGGAAGAGAAGGTATGAAAAGGCTACAATCCGCTATGCGAATATTTTAATACCTATCCTATCGCATCCTTAAAGTGGGCGTGCAAAAAAAAACTTTGTGTGAGGAAATATAGAGACTGAGATAGTCCAAATAACTTGCTCAGTCATATTTTCGAAATTCCTTCAGTTTGACCTAAAACAGTTTTTTTTCTGAAAATTGGGCGTGACAGTGAGCGGAATTTGAATTTTTTTAAAATTTGTTTTGCTAGGAGCTATAAAGAGTTCGTCTACTAAATTTAATTATTTTAGCTCAAAATTTAAGACCTTAAAACTGGTGAGATAGGCACCCCTATCGAGGTATCCGTTCGGAATAAAATTTTCTCCGATTTGTTCGGTATCGGAGAAATTTGTAACGAGGTGTCCGTTTGGATACCCATTTCGTGCGGATCTTCCGGCGAAATGCATCGCACATGATCGCGCAATGGCTTAATGCGTTAAGTCAACAATTTTTAACAACTACCTACGCGCCGAATTTCTTCGGGAGTTCTCGGATTTAAAATTGCTGCAGAGTTTCTACGCAAATGGAAACCACCCCGAAATTGTGAGTAAAATAATAAGAAAAAGTATTTTGTGTATTACAAAAAAATTGTGCTCTAGAAAAAAATCGAAAGGTGTGCAACAAGAAAAACTTGTTTGAATATTTATTTTTTCACTTAATTTTTACATTTATAATGTTACACAGCTGACAGATTGTCAATCGAATGCGAATGTATGCTTCGTTTATTTTGTTCAGCAACGGTTTTGGAAATTCTTTGAACGGACATCTCGATCGGGTTGATGGACGGACAAACATGGAAAATCGACGGAGCCAGCGATTCTGAATCGATCCATATGTTTTACGGAATATGTCGTTATGGCCTTTAAACAGCTGGGAAATGAACCCTGACATTTTGCACAGCAGTTCATTTCACTAACCATCGCGCCACTATGTTAAAACATTGGTTAACGATTTGATGCTAAGTTTTATTCAAAACAGATGTTGCATTTTTCCTTTTCGACGGTTGTAAAAACTCCACCAAATACTTAGGGTATGACATTAAAACGATGTCAACAAGCCATTAGATATCTCGCACCCACTAGCAAGAAACCCTTGGTTTGATGAGGAATGAAATTGACCTCTATAGGCAAACAAAAAAAAACGGTTTTCTGAAAGAAGAAAAAATAGCAAGACAATTGCGAGATCGAGTCTATAAGGACTACACTCCATTCCAGTGAAAAAGTCCGCAAGTTTTACCAAAGTGTAAGACGTCAAAGGCAAGGATACAAGGCATGAACAGAATCCTGTCGAGCTGAACAAGAAATATTATGATGAGGATATGCAAGAACCCTTTCACCATACTGTGAGACGGTCATGAGGAACTTCATTTCGCTGTCAGGCAGAACAAACCAGTCAATACTGGCGACGACAGCAAAAACTTCCAACCATCTGAGCTAAGCGAAGTGAGAATAGAGGAGAGGAGATCCTATATGGAGCATGGACCGTCTCAAAGCGTATGAAGAAATCCTTGGTCGAGTCGATAGGGAAATCCTTCGAAAAGTCTTCGGACCCCTTTGCGTTGACGGTCTATAAAGACGAAGATTCTACTAAGAACTATACGAGCTATACAGCGACATTACATGGTCAAAAAATTCCGCATTGGGCATTTAAGATGGCTTAGACATGTAGAACTAACACCAAAACTCCGACTCGGGGAGTCTTCCATTCCCAACCAGACGTCGGACGCAGTAGAGGAAGACATCGCCTTAAGTGGCGCGCACAAGTAGAAAACGACCTCAACCAACTTGGAGTGCGCAACTGGAGGCAGTTAGCTAAGGACCGGGATAATTGGAGAAGCATGTTTGTTGAGGCTTAAGTTCATTCCGGACTGTGGGCGCCACTTATTTAAATTCATTTCATGACATAAAACTGAATTAAAGTCGTTGTAAGCCCGTTAATAAGGGTAATGAGTCCGAATGCGAGTATCAGAAGCCAAAAGTACTGTCATCAGCAAAGAATTGAATTGTAAGGCAGGAAATCATTTGTAAAAACGGGAATGAGAGTCGGAGAAAAAACAGATGCTTGAGCATCACCAGAATTGTCTTGATGTTCGAGAAAAAGCTCCAAAAATCACGTTTTTTATCGACTGCAAGGATGCGAATTTTCTGCAAAAGGACTAAATGGTAAACCTTATACAATGCTTTTCTGGCCTAAGACTATGCTGCTAGTGGGTGATCACTGTTCCTGACAAACGATGTCATGCGTTCATCGGCAGATAAATGTGATCACGAATTAGGTATAGTTTTCCATTATATAACCTTCGTTTGTGACATATAGCGGTGTAAAGTTTTTATAGACATTGAAATGTACTTTTTCGTCTTAATGTCAAAAAAATCTCATTTTTCATTAATGACGACATTTTTTCTTTTTGAGCGAATTTGTACAAGATATGCAAAAGTCTTATACTTCTGTAATTGACACAGTGGATACCTGCTTAGGTCGTCGTTTAAGAGCTTCAAGCTTAAAATTTAATCAGAAATATAATAATAATTACCATGCTTATTTACTTAAATTCTATTTCTAATGCAAACCCATTCTCAAAGTCTTACAGTCAATCTTTTGATATTTTTTTTTACATCATTTTAATTTTGCATTTGCATTATCCTACCAAATTAAACTTTAATTTGATTTCCTTCTACCTGATGGTGGAACTGTAAAGACTTTTATCCAGATATACGACTCAACTAACCACATCACTACTCCTTGATTGGTAGAGAGTGACACTGCGAAATATCAACCGAAACGCCTTTGATTAACACAAAAATAAAAAAATAAATACATTGCGGCAAATATATGCAGTTAACACTAAAAAAAGTATCTGCACTGACAGCGCACTTTTATAAATTGAAATAAATTACAACAATAAGTTCGTTAACACGACAACACGATGTGTCATATGCGCCATTGCTGGTGTACCTACATAAAAATGAAAAAAGGACACGAAATCAATCATTTTTAATTTTAAATTGACTACCGTTGGTCGCGTCTCCTCTCATTGTGTCATATGCACACAGGACTTTCCATGGCAACAGTTCGGTTTATGCCTGATGCTGATGTATCCTTATTGATTTATATCTATAAGCATATTTACACCATTGAATTTACCAACCAATGCAATCGTTATATTCGCATTCTACTTACGCACAAAACATTTAACATTAAATTAAAAATAAAAAAAAATCGTAAAATTATATATAATCATGGTGTGCAGAGAAACTGTCTCTTCGAATAATAATAAATTCGAGATACTTTTTTATTTTATTTTTTTTTTTTGGTGGTCGGTGCAGTGTCATTTTCTGCTTATTATAGCCGCTTCTCTCGACGTACCGTTAAACAAATTTACTTTGTCAAATTTATTGTAAAATGTTTCAATTACAGTAATTGAATTGGATTGCATTTCATATGCATTTATGTTAATGAGGACGTGCGCCACTCACCTACCCTATATTTACATACGAGCTTGCCAAGGCAAGGTAAAACTTATTCGTGAAAAAATAATAATTACATTAAAGCTAACATGGGTAAAATGGGAATGTAAATTCAGGGAGTATGTGAGTCTTGGAAGAACAACTTTTACAAATTAACAAAGATTTTCCACATAAAGTGGATGTCGTTTAGTTGTAATTAGAATTTAAGTCAACTCTAAGAATTATAATCTTTTAATGGATATTTCTAGAATAATGAGTTGGTTTGGAATAGTTGATGTACATAGAGTATTTTTCTTAGTGTACTTCTTTAATAGAAGCTTACCTATCACACAGGGATAATTCCATGAGATAGCTATGATATGCTTTTAAACTTTTTGAAGTGCCTTTGGTTAGGTTTAGTGAGGTTTAACTTTTCCAAATCGCAATAGATCAATGTTAATCCATTGTGATGCTCTTGTGTTGAGCCAATCCTTTTTAAGAGAGCATAATCAGCTTAAAGGTTTAACGGACTTATGAAGTTCATTCCCTCACTTCCGGCATTCAGAAGCATAAATGAACTTGCACTTGCAAATCCTGGAAGATGTTAATTTCCTGAATCTTAAACCGTAGTATACAAACCCCTGGAACAATACATGGAAAGTGTGATTTGTACAAAGACTATAGCGAGGAAGAAGTGCCCTCGCTATAGTCTCTGTTAAGATCTTTCGAAATCACATTAATTTTCCCAATTTAATAAATGAGGTAATTAATATTCAAAACAGTGGGTGGGTCCAAGTGCCCAACCTTCTCAAAAAACTATTTTGTTCGTCGCTAATTCTCTCACTATTGCGCCATCTACAGATATTATTTAGAAATGCGCGTCTCTGTAAGTCGAACCCGGGAGAATGTGGTCTCTCCAGGAGAGATTCTAAAGATTTTCCAAGGTCAGTTTTACGTGTTGGAACAGTGAGTAGTAAGCTTGCAGTCGAGGTCAATGGCGAACCAGCACGTCATCTGAAATCGCTTCAATTTGTGTTCCTTAGCGGACATTGTTGCATGGGTTATGACAACAGCGAATATGACATGTTTCGTGTCCAATAATTTATAATTTTAAATTGACTACGTCTTGCCTTAATCCTTTTTTTGGTATCGAATATATCGGTGAGGTCGTCTCCGATGCTTATGGAACACCGATAATTCTCCATCATCATCCTACACAAATGGACGCGTTTGGGGATATCGCTTTGTATAGTTCTTCTCGATAAATGCTGCATATTCGGCTTTGAAATCGATGAATAGGTGGTGTGTATCGATTTTGCCTTCGTGTGTTTTTTCAGGATCAAAATTTTATCGGTTGTGGACTTTCCTCGTCTAAAACCACACTGATAAGGGCCGATCAGGTTTTTGGTTTCTGGTTTTAGGGGTTCACATATTACGGCAGATAGGATCTTGTAGGTGATGTTGTTATGCCTCTGTAGTTGGTGTAGTTCAGAAGGTCTTCTTTTTTGTAAATCATGCAAAACGGTGCTGCGGTTCCGTTTTTCAGACATACTTTCATTCGACCAGATTTGGCTTATCAGTTGGTGGATATTACTTACCAAGTCATCTCCGACGGCTTTATAAAGCTCAGCGGGAAAGCTGTCATTTGCGCCAGCCTTATTATTAAGCTTTTTAAGCTTGAGTTTTGATATTTATATCCTCACCTCACTCAGATCTGGTGGTATTGAATGGTTCGTTCTGCCTGACGTCATCACCGTTTAACAGTCTGCAGAAGTGGTTCTTCCAGATCCTCCGCATCGACTGTGTCTCAACTTCGATATTTCCTTGTTTATGTCGACAGTATTCTGTTCGAGACTTGTATTCTTGGCTTTGACGTTTTACACTTTGCAAGCATCGTTCCTGAAGTAGCAACTCTGTATATTCTCGATCGTTCGCTGTTCTTGCTCATATTGAGCTCTATAGGCAGAGAAGAAAAATGAGCAAGAAAAGGAACGATGTTTACAAGTTTTACCAAAGTGTAAAACTCCAAGCCCAGGAAGCTCTAGTCTTCACCTGCAGGCCTCGTGCTTGGCTACGATTATATGTCGGCATTCCTTGTAAAGCCAGGGTTATCTTGTTGGTAAGCACACCAGTTGCGGCTAATTTAATGGCTTGTTGGCATGGTTCCCACTGCTCTTCGACATTCGATGCTGGTGGTATGGTGGTTTATGCTATTGCAGTATTTCAACATTAAATTTTTTGATAGTATTTCTGGGTTGTTGAGGTGTAACAAGGCTGCAACAAGGTAGTGATTGATGTCAGGTCGTCGGAAGGTTCGAACATCCAATATACTGGATGTGTGCCTCTTGTCTATAGCAATTTATTCATTTTGGTTGACCGTTTCCCTATCTGTAGATCACCAGTATCGAGGTGAGGAATCCGTCTGCTGACTATATCTAGTGGTATTTCGTTCCTTAGCAAAGTCAATTAGCTTAAGTCCGTCACCAGACGTGTTGTCGTGTATTCTATGTTTTCCGACAAAACAACTAAAGATTTCTCCTTTTCCTATCATTGCGTTTTCCAAAGGAGCTAGTATATGCAATCCTTAGCTATATCATCTTTTTCTTATGTTGGCACTAGGACACGGGGCCATCAGTATCCACAACGGGATTGAGCGCTGCCTTTCGATTCATCCGCCACCATCCCTATTCAAGGGGCTTCACTAACCCTTGAAATTCCTAGACAACCTGATGGCCGAATATGTTGAAGAAGCTTATCTCGTTTCGGCTGGGACAGCAGGCCGGGTATTCATTCCGTGCCATTCTGACCTGACTGTTTATAGTGTTGCTGTTTTTCGTCGTATTATCAACAGTCGCGCTTGTCGTTTAGCAAGTCAAATCCGGTTGGATGAGACCAGTACGCGATAGTTACCACTTGCAGGTTAAAAATAAGCACTTGATGTATAGTCAGAGTTACAACAACTGGGCATTGCCAAGTTGAAGCCAATCAGAGTCTACCCTCGTTATACAACATCCAACCATGTATTGGTTGAGGGTACTTTCAATAGAATTCGAATGTCCTTACAATTTTTTTTAAATGAACTTCGAACACTGACATAACAATATTCAAACCTGCTCGAAAAAATTGGTTAATTTGTATAGACTGTAGACCTAAGGATCAAATAATGCCCTTCTGCTGCCTAGAACTGTATAGTCCTTCAGTCCCTTAATGTCAAAATAACATAACGAAGGCCATGCAGGAATTCAGAAATATCAACAGAATAATGTTATCAAAAATCGGACCGAATACGTGTTTCCAAGAAAAGCTGCTGCGGAGATTTCAATTTTTTTTTCTAAATATCCAATACACAGCTTGTTTTATTTTGATGTACAAATTGAGCGTCCTTAATGAAAGACCCTTACTCTTGCTCAGATGCACGTCCATTGATGAGAGCAATGGAAAACTACGCCGAATATTCAAAATTAATCCTTCTGAGAATTACAGATGGTCATATAAATTAACTCAGTCTTTCTTGGGATTAGCATCGATTAATATGTATACAAGGAACTTGGGTATTTTACATTAAATTATATAATATGCACCTGAGAGATAATCCCTTATAAATAGTTATATAACCTCTAAAGCATTTTAATCAGTCAATATTTGTTAGATTATAAGTATCTATACGTACATCCTTTACTGGTGCACTTGATATTATTGGAGTCTCATTTCAGTTGCTCCGTGTAATTACCAAAGCTTACTTTAGTTTATTGACAACTTTTAAAAAATATTTTAACATTAAAGCTCGGTCTCCTAAGACCAAAATTATGTCCAACGATAAAGACATTTTATGATTGTAAAATTCAAACATCATTTCTAAAAACCATCGAATCCATTCGTTCAATTTTACAGCCCATTTCCTTTCAAAACTTTGCACACCCTCAAATAGCCACAAAAACGTCTTCTCATGTTAATTGAATTCCTTTTAGGACCACTGTCTCCCATTGTCCTACATAACTTTACAATTACATATGCCCATGATCCTTGTTCACCCATTAGAAGTGGTTTTAAAAAAATATATTCGATTATTTAATTTTATCCACACACACACATGGTAGATACTTAATTCCATACTCAATTGTTAACCCTCCATAATGACCCAAAGTTAATCCCGGAAATTAACCCAAATCAAAATGAAATTCCTTCCCCATGAACTGGAAATCATTCACATGCCATACAAACCCGGCACGCAGTTTATCCAAAAGGACAAACCCTTTGCCTTTTGATTCGTTCATTAATTTGAATTCCCTTCAATAAATACAGAAGCGAGCAAGCATGTAGCTACATCTAGGAAATATTTATCCTTAAATTTTAATAGCAACCAAAACTTTGCTAATCCGTCTTCAAAACCCACTTCAGTCAACCCACCCATCACACCACTAAACCCTTCTCTTTATTTGTAATCATTCACAGGAGAATATTCAGCATCAGCGATAACATCCGGCAGCAGTAGCAAGGACATATACCATATATTCATATGGGTCATTAGCTTCCTGATATGTTTTGGCCAGTTGAGACATCATCACAGCCGAATCCTGGCAGAGGACATCAGGGACAGGGACGGCCAGTAGAGTGCAACTCTCCAAGGGAAAGTGTGTGTAATTATCACTCAACATATTACATATATGTAGAGATATCTCAAACAACATTTCGACGGAACTCCAACCAGAACTCAACTACTTGCTCATATGGTGCCTGCATGTGTTAAAGTTTGGGTCAACCCATCAAGGATATTTGATGAGTGCCCCAACCGACAACTAACTAACCATTCAACCAGTAAAACAACCAGAAGTATCCATTAGATTTATGGGACTTATCCCGTATTTGTGTGTGTATCTTAAGGAATAATTAATAATAACAGCATTATATAAATCCTGTTTGTGTATGTGCGTTTGAGTGCATGAATATGTGTGTTTTTTGTATGCTATTCTGTTGTACCTACGAATGAACTTAATGTTCGAACGGATTGCTCTCCAATGAAAAATGCCTTCAGATTATGAGCCGGGCATAGCTGCAATCCACATCATAGATACATTATTTATAGTTTCCACTTTTCTGTAAATAAATAAAACACATTGTAACGATGACATGTAAGTTTAAACACAATTAATCGATGGTCAACATCAAACAGGTATCTAGATATAAAATGATGCATGCAATCCAATTAATCCAACATCCCACAACGTATGCAAACGTTTTCGCAAAACGATCAGAATTATTTAGAACAGACCGCTGCACTAATCAAGTGAAATGAGACATGCATACCACACAGATACCACAGATGCTAATTCCAAAATGTGAACACGATAAATAATTTCAAGGCTAAAACTAGAAATTATTTTTTTGTTATAGACTTAAGCTTACGACACATGGAAAAATTTCAAAATACCAATATTAATACGACACATGAATAAATAATCAAAAGTAATTTACCAATTTAATTGATTAAGTTTTGTTTTTGGATATTTAGATGCGAAGCAGGAATATTTGTAAATAATTAAGGACGCATTAATGTTTGTATGTGTATCCAAGCAGAAATGTAAAATTTTATTATAAGAGAAGTAAATTAAAATATTTATAAACAAAATTACAACAAATGTACTGATGGTTTATAAAATAACAAAAAAGGAAATCATAAAGCATTTGTAATTTATTCTTAAGCTGGCAAATAAAAATAAAAAAAATCTTTAAATAATAAATACAATAAGTTGTGGAACATGTGAAAAGCTCTTAATAATTTGTTTGTTTTTTTTTAAATGCATACATTATACTGAAGATATCCCTTAACTTTAAATTGAATAAAAAAACGTGTTTATATGAAAAAGTCAAAAATAAAAACGTAATTTTAATATATACTTTGAAATAAGTATTAAAATGTACTTTTATTATATACATATTTACTAAAAGGTTTGTCCCACTCCACTTTTTAAGGATAACATTTTTTTTAATTGACCAATTGGATAGTTATGACCAGTAGGGTATTACACATTAAATCTCTATTTGAATCTTGGGTATTATGGCTTTCAAGCCCAACGGAAAACTGAGTTTTTGATAAAAAAAAGTTTTTGAAATCTACTAATGTTTGTACCGAAAGGAGTCTGTTGATGTTTCATTGATAGATGTGGAAAGCTAGCCATGTTATTATTCCTAGTAGATAGAGTTCACGGGAAAACAACGGATTATAAGACCAAAAGCTATGAACGTGGTTTTTATGTCAGAAAATGTAATGCAATGTGTAAAATACACAATTTTAGCTTTTTAGTATAATTACGAAAATATTAAGATTATAACGGGTGATTTTTTAAGCGTAACTTTTTTTAAAATCGAAAAAACACTCAAATTAGCATCAAATATTCAAAAATTTGATTGTAATAGATAAATAGGCCTTTGCCATTTACGTTTTGCAGACAACTTCATGCAAATGTTATCCGCGGCTCCGTTTCAAATGGTCCATTCGGAAGGTCCAATTTGGCGTCACTTTTTTGAGCTATTGGCCTGTATTCCACGAATTATGCGTCTTATGTTTTTCTGTAAGGCTTCAATTCTCTTCAGCTTTTCCACATAGACCAACGACTTTATATAACACCACAAAAAATAATCAAGAGGCTTTAAATCGCATGATCTTGGCGACCAACTCACAGGGCCATTTATAGAGATAAGCTGCCCACCAAATTCATGCTTCAAAATGTCCATTGTTTCACGAGCTGTGTGGCATGTCGCACCGTCTTTATGAAACCACTTGTCAACCATGTTCAACCTCAGCCAACTGGGGCAAAAAAAGGTCGCGTATCATGGCTCGATATTGTTCGCCGTTGACGGTAACGTTTCTTCCACGGACGTCTTTGAAGAAAAATGGACCAATGATGTCATCAGCCAATAAACCACACCAAACTGTCGTTTTTTTTTCGGGATGCATCGGAAATCCTTGAATGGCATGTGGCTGTTCATCACTCTGGATGCGACAGTTATGCTTATTAACGTATCCGTTGAGCCAGAAATGAGGACGATTATGACGACCATAATTTTGATAATAAATTTTAATAATTTGAAATCGTTGCTCGCTTGTAAGTCTTTCCATGATTAAATTGCAGGGTATACTGCAAACTTTTCACTTTGACAGATGGCGTTTGGACGCCACTACTAACCAGTGCTGCCAACCAGAAAAAAATTAACTCTTAAAAAATCACCCTTTACATATTTTTTTTGAGAAATTTATTGAATATAACAAATAGTATGAGTCATGAACTCAAATAGTAAACTTAGTAACTGGTATGTTAACATATTATCCCATTGAATCCAATTGGCACATCAAAATGACTTTTTTTTGTTACCCCCGCAGAAAGGTAAAAAATTTGTCAGTCGATAGAATCGCCATTTTAACGACCTTAATCAGACTTTTGACTGTCGAAAAAAAAAATAAGTTCACGCCAACAGAATTTTTTTGTCAGCTCTTCCGTATCAAGAATCCGTGCTCGCTCCAACAACCTTAATTAATGATGTCTGCGAAGTGGTTTCGAGACCACAAGTTTTCGATAACTAAAATGGTATGAGAAAACTTTAACTTTCGATGAAGGCTCAACTAAAAGGTGGTCTAACGAAAACGCATGATGTTAATTGTAAAAGAAAATGTTCAGAGAATTATCTTCATATCTTAAATATGATAGAAGGATTTATGAAAATTATGTTTGAAACAAAATATCGGCCAAATACCAGCCCCACGGCTTCGGTGGCATACCACTTTCCGATGGTCCGTATTATCAATGACTCTGAAGCATAACTGAGGTTTAATGTCATTAACGGGCCGTTTTATCTCATCCTTAAGCACTTGCGCTGTTCTTGGCTTATTGACATACACATTTTCTTTTAAATATGCCAAATGAAAGAAGTCCAACGGTGTCAAATCACATGGACTTACGGCCAATCAATATAGCCACGACGAGAGATAACACGGTGATTGAATTTTCTGCGCTGTGGTGAGAGAGGGCCTCTGGAAAGACGTATGCCGGTGACGATCTTCGATCGGTCTGAACATCACAGTACTTCGCACATGAATACAACGAACTATAGACACATAAGAGCACTGGCGACTGAGGCCATCGGCTGGGATAGAGCAAGACATTAATACAACAGAGAGGGACAGATAGACACATAGGAAGAGACTTCGATTTATATTGTCCCATATTATCGCACAAGTTGCCTCAGATAAGCTGGCGATTTTTGTAGAAATAGAATGCTGCCGAAGCTGGGGCTTGAACCCGCAGCGCTTGGCTTAGCAGTCAACTTCGCATTCCTCTGAGCCATGACCAACTGCCTCTGTAGCACTAATTTGGTGATAAAAGCGGACCTTGATAGAGATCGATGGTATGGTGTATTTGCATGCGAATTTCAAGCAATTTCCTCGGTGACCAACAGAGTGCTTAGTAGATCGATTCAAATGGATTACCAGACCCCATAATAAGTTATCTTGAACTATTGGTGGTAATTTTTAGCACTCAGAGCAAGGATGAATCTCCGAGTCGTCAAGAGAATGTTCGCCGTGGTCCCGGAGTTCTGCGTATATACCGAATATATGCTCTGTTTCAGCAAAGACATGATGAATGCAAAAAGAAAATAAATTACCAGCGTGTTGTACGCGTGTCGCTAAAGTGCATGCACATATATGAGTATACCTCGTGATGCGGTACAGCAATGACTCACATAGCACTTATTCCACTCTGTACACTCACATTCACTCTTAACAAATTTGTGTGTTTTAATTTATTTAGGTAGCTATATGCTTAGTTTTCGATTTTAATAATATTGGGCTAAACAAAAAAAGAATTGAAGATTGAATACGATTACTGAGAACAAACCTTTACACGCTTACATTGTCGCACGAAGCTTGTTAAACCGCTGGCCCATTTGAAGAAGTAAAAAGAACCGGAAAAGAGCAAGCATGAGCTTAAATAGGCGTAAGCAATGGCATTCGCAATAGCACAGCTAGCGACCTCTTACTCTTCCCTGTCATACCACATGAATTTTTTAACCGAAAGTGTGTACTTCCATCACAGGGTGGTACTTATCAATTCGCACTAAATTATCCTTAGCATTCAAAAGCTGCACGCTACAGCGCATGGAAGGTTTGGTTGGCTTTGTAGTAAGTGGCACCATCCTGTTGAAATCGCATATCGTCCAGGTCCATATCCTCAATTTCTGGCCACAAGAAGTCTTTTATCATTTCGCGATAACGAACACTATTCACGAGTCGAGTTTGATGTTTCTTCTGCCACGCTATCCCGAAAAAACAGCAATTTTTTTCCACAGAACGAACTTCGGGCGACCATGTACAGGTGTTTTAATATTTCCTACAGACCCGGTTTGCTAAAATTTGTGCACAATTCTCCCAATTGTGGACAAATGCAAATTGATCAAATCAAACTGTGTTGGATAATTGACAGCTTCGTTGGCATCGCCAACTGAAATGAAGCCGATTTTTGGAATACTAATTTGCCTGGATACGACGTCCACATTTTTTACTCCCATAAGAGATCTTTCTGTTAGCCACGAATGATTTTTGTATAGATACATCCGGGAATGCCATATGATGCAAGGGCCAATGTTTGATCGTATTTCGGAGAGAATTAGCTAAATAAGAAAAGCTTTCCCAGTTCCACCTAGTAAGTGCATCCAAAAAAATAATTCACCTTGTCCAGCCGAAACTCACGCAATATAATGCGGTCGTTTATTTTTATCTAAATGCACCCTAAGAATGGGCGTAGGTTAAAATGATCTATAGACGAAGTATTGAAAGTATTATTCTATCTCAACATATTTTCAGTTTTCCTTCGAATTTAATTAAAATGTACCAACAACAAATTTCATCGAAAAACGCCCTCAAAAACTTTGTGTTGTCGAAAAATAGATATTCAGAATGTCTTAATATCTTGCTCAGACACTTTTTCAAAATTTCTTACGGTTTAACCAAAAACAACGTTTTTCTGAAAAGTGGATGTGTACCCAGTTTTCGGAAAAACGTTGTTTTTGGTTAAACCGTAAGAAACATACACGTTTTTCGATTTCTACCAGACTTTACAGAAACCAATACCAAAGATGTGTGAAAGTTTAGCTAAAATCGGCAATTGCGTTAAGGCGTGAGTCGGCGACAAAAATGATAAGGCTCAGTTTGCATAGAATATAGATAGATACACCATATATGTGTCTGAATTTCATTTAATGCATCGTCGAATCGTTCAAATGGTGTCGACCAATTTAGTCTCAATATTTAGAAAAGCAGAAAAACGGACAGACGGACAGAATTATAAAAAACACAATTTTTAGTTCTGCTTTCATCGTAAAAAAAACATGTTCTAGATAATCTTTGCAAATTTGTTCGCTCATATAGTTACACGGCCATTTAGGCTAAGACCACGCTGAGCGGCGAAAAGCTGCAAACTTGAGCGGCAACTGGCCATTTAATGAGCGGCGATTCTTGAGCGGCAATAGGAAATTTATGGCGTTGTCTAGTGCTGCTCACTGCCCGCGAAGTTTTACGCGAAAGTCGGTTTCATATTTGGAATATATTAAGTTTAAGGAAACGAAGATATGGTGTTCATCCAGTAAATCGAAAAAGGTCAGAGTTTGTAGAATTTCACCATTGATATTACCCAATCCTCGACAACACGAAGAGCGATTTGTTTTTACGTCTTCCCTTAATATTTCAAGACGTTCTCTTTCTGTATTAAGCAATTGTTTGCCAATGTCTGCTGGCTTAGACTGTTTTCGAGTTTTGCTTAAATAAAAGTTGGTTGAATTATTGGTTTGAGCAAGGAATCCTAGTAGCGGGGTCCGGATTATTGGTGAAATCAGTTTCCTCGCTTAGTAAGTCGTCAACAGTATCCGAAAGGTTGGCCTCTTTCGTAATCCTCCGGCTCCCGTAAACTTCCTTGAGTAGGATCTGAAGCAATTGTATCTTTTATGAATGACATAACCTCAAAATATGGCCATTTAATACTTACGCAAACTGCTGCGGCTCCCGATTTAGGTTCCGAACATTTTTGAAGGTTCTTCCTTTATATTTTTCCATTTAGCTTTTGTTGGTGCTCCTGAAGATAAAAATATATAAATTAAACTTTTATTCTATTATATGAACTTTTATATTTCTAATCTTGAAAATTTGTAGGTTTCTCGCTACAGGTCATTCATTTCGTGACTCTAGCTTTCGCTTTTTGTATGGGCAGAAGCACAGTCAGCAATATTGTCTCGGAGACATGCCTCATCATATGGGAAGAACTTGTCGAAGAATATATGCCAAAGCCAACTACAAAATACTGGCTCAGTGCCGCGATGGTTAGTGCGTTGGACTGCCGTGCAGAAGGTCTGGGTTCGATTCCCAGCCGTAGCAACACCTAAACGATTTTTCACTGGTCCTCCTCTCGTGATGATCTGACAAATCATCCGAGTAGTATCAATTGTCATGAAAAGCTTATCTCAACTAAGCCGTTCGGATTCGGCATAAAACAGAAGGTCTTCTCTTGTAAACATTATGGATTGCGACTGTTATGAAGGTTGTGAGTGCGAAAGAATGTATGGCACAAATATCTGGCGACTCAATTGGCAGAAATTTTTCTTAAAACCACCTTTTCTGCTACATCTGCAATTTCATTACCTTTGATTCCAGTATGCACCATGCTAATATGACGTTTCCTGTCAATGTGCACCTTAGTTGTTCTACGATCTACGGGTTCTTTTAGGATCCCGCAGGTTATCTGTTGAGATAACAATTTACCCAGGTAAGTTTTTGAAATATATATCGCTTTATTAAATTAATTCTGCACTATAGCTCCCTGCTTCTTTAAGGAGAAGTCCTTGCCAGATCGTAAATGTTTATGAATCTTGTTCCACTTTTACCCTCGTAAGCCGTAGATGAATAAATGGCATAACGTATCAAAGAACCATGCAAATGTGGCCAAACTATAATCGGAGGCATTTCATTTGCTTTATAATGCTGAACAGATCAACATTAGCACCATAATCACTGTCCTTAAGGGTCAGTGTTCCATAAGCCTACACGCGAAAAAACTGGTCCTCTTTAGTAATGACTTCTGTAGAAGCTACTTTAACGAAGAAGAAGAGGTAAGTAAAAGAAAACTCATTCTGGGAAACTATTTAATTTGTTATCTACGTTAGCTGGCTAATTTTAATAAAATAAACTTCCGACGCTACAAAGTAAGCTCTGAATGGTTCGATTAGGCGAGTGAATGTAGGGAAAGTCGACAGATCCACGCTGTTTCACAACGGACCATTATGTTCTAACTAGCCACTGCTACCTAACCTAACCTAACCTATCAAGCCATTTCAAAACTCTTGGATGCTTGCCAGATTTTTGATCTTTTTAAAGAGGTTGGGCAGTGAAAAACTTGGTTGTTGTCTTTCGGGATTTGATCCAAGGACGTCATGCTGTGTAGTCCAATGCACTTACCACTTGGCTTTAAATCTTGAGTTCAATTTTGTACACGTAACCAGTACTGGTTCCATCTACAACAAGTAATCACTTCTTAGTCATAATAGCCCTTTAAGTGCAGGCTGTTAGAAAAACCCAATCAAAACCCGTTTAATTGGCCTTGTAAGTGATCTTGCATTAATTTACAATGACCTAGCTCGAGTCCAATTTCCTGTAATGTACAAAACACATATTCGCTTTTTTTAATTTCATACAAACACAATAACAAACATTCTGACCACTTGTAGAAAATTGCTGTACACCTCCTTCTACTCCTTGCGAAATTTCCCATTGCCTCCCATCCACGATAGGGATATATTCTGAATAGCATCTCTGTGGATGGCGTTACATATAATATAAATTGAATTGCTTTATCACTAATGCACTTGTTGTCCAAAAATCCATTTAACCATGTTGTCCTTGCTGTCCCTTTGAAAAGCATTCCTGCATCTAATATCGCATCGTAAGCATTCCTTCGAAGGGAAAATGTTTACTTTTTCATTTAAACTTTGCGCACAAACGGCCATTGCTTCCAAATAATTAAACCAACTCAAGTCTGTGTGCTGAGGTTTCACCTCCTCTGACCCCACGCCTCGTGCTTCGGTCTGCTATGCCACCCCTATACCGGAGTGTTCTATTTGTTTGGTGGTAAATGTTTGTAGAATTTAAATTCATTAGGAAAATTGAGCAGAACGGTTCGAGATCTACTTTATGAGTTTGCATGGAAAAATAAGAGCATCCTTGTTCCCTTGTAAGCTGGTCTTAAAGTTGCTGCTTGTACTCGAATATTCACTATTTGGATTTTTTTTTTGTTTTGTGTTGGTGAGGGTAGATTAAGAGAACAACCATGTATAGGAGAAACATTTTTCGGTCCGAAAACCAAAATTAAGTTGTTGCCACCCGCATTGGCTCCATTTTGTATTCCGCACTTTGGTTCAATGGAATTTTGTTTAATTTCGAATGCGGTTAAAAAGCTGTTAATTACCGCTGGAAGGGCGAGCGGTATTGCAAAAGATGCGAATGTGTGCCGAGAGGAGAGATTTGTTTTTTTTTTTGGATGCTTTCGGGTTTTCTTTTAGATTTGGGGATTCTGTTAAGGGCGACTTTGCGGCATCGTAACTCCAACCCTACTGGTTGTGGTAATGGTATTGGAAATAATTTCTGTCGTTTAGTTGTTCTGTTTATTGTGGGTCTGTTTGGTTGTTTGGTGTTGTCTATGACCCCGTAAGCCTTGTGTTGGTGCGGCTTCTTGAATTAATTCCAAGTAATTATTGGGCAGGGTGTTTGATAATACTATTGGGAGTTGTATTTGCAAATTATTTAAACATACATATTTCAGCTTCAAGGACACTTTGGAATCATTGAGATAATTGGAGCTTAATTGGTGTCCGCAATTTGCTCAGTGGCTTGGTATAGGCCGGGATAATAGATGAGTGGGGATGTTTGTAAGTAAATAGATGCGGTATGGATCATAACACATCGGTACGCAAAACACCACAACAAAGGACGGATGTGTAATTTTCTACAATTTGTGAAGTGATTGTATAAGATTCCCAAATCTATGATTGATGTTAACATCTGTATGCAAGTGTGTATAGTTAACATAGGCAGCATTTAAAAGAAGCTTACAACCATTTATATATCAGTGATTCTGTTCATATTCATATAGTGGTTCATGTAACATAAATCTTGGTGCTGCAGTTCAATAAGAACCCGTGTAGGAACAGGAATATAATACCACAAAAAGTTTGTAATCAATAAAATATCATCTCCGCTTAAAAACAGCTATGATTGTGTAAAGTGGGCTATGAAGAACTTCAGCCGCTCGCCTCGAGGAGACTGGCACAACACGAGATGCTGCCAGGCGTGGCAGACCCCGGAGTAGCCGTTCTGCAGAGAATATTGCTGCTATAGCCGAAGATGTCATGGAAGCGCCGTCGACATCGACCAGACGACGTGCCATGCAAATGGGTATCAGTCGACGGTCTTTACAGCGAATTTTGGTACATGATTTGAAGATGTTTCCGTACAAAGTCCAGACGGTGCATCAGCTGTTAGCTGCTGACCGCCAATCGCATCTAACATACGCTCAAGCCATCCTTAATCACCACCAAGAGGAAGATGATTTTTCATCAAAAATAATCATGAGTGATGAGGCCCATTGAAAGTTGCGTACGATCCAGTCGTGCACCTACCACTTCTTTTTATAAAAATCGTTAGAAACGCGTTTGAGAAAATGAAATCTGTTTAATGTGTTGACCAAAAACTACCGTTGGGCAGACTTCAAAAATGCTTACACGTCATCTGCTGGAAGAAAGCACCAAACTCAATGTAACCAACTTCGACATTATAGCTGAAAATGTAAGGCCCAAAAAATTTGCGACGTACAAACGGATAGCCGAACGGACAGACATGGCTAAATCGACTCAGCTAGCGATTCTGAGTCGATCCATAGACTTTAAAATATATTTCCCCTTAATTATTTAAAATTATTTATTCATGTTACAAACTATGTATCAAAACAAATATACCCTATAGGATATGGTAAATATAAAAAATATTTTTTTTTGGTTCGTTAGCACCAAGGGAATAGCCTACTTCCAACTATTCATGTGTGCGTGTGTAGTTCTTGCGCAATGGCGGGACCTTCTGTTTTATGCCGGGTGATTTGTCAGATCATCCCGAGATGTTGATTCGGCTGGGAATCGAACCCAGATGTTCTGCGCCAAGCACACCGAAGCAAAATAAAATCATTCCTACTCGTCAATGAGATTCTAACAACAAGCTTTCGTGAACTTCCAGAAACAACACAAAATAGTCGATTTAAAAGTTTATCTTCGAGTCCAATCCAAAAAAGCATTTTTCAAATTTAAGACTCTACTGCTGTTTTTGGCTGCATTTGTTTTAAGCCCAGCCCTGTTTGATTCACTTCAAGGATCATTCCGTCTGATCCAAGTGAGTTATTCTATCGATATCTTCTGTCTTTAGAACTTGTATATCGATATAATTCGATATAATTGAGTAGAAATCTTGTCCCTGGTCCTTTACAAGGCTACAGTGCCAAAGTTGTTTATTTTTGTATTCCTGTCAACGATTGAAAAACAACTTTTTGTGGTCCCAGTACAGTGGCCTAGTGGTAGGCATGGGGTGAACGTGCTAACCTAGTAAAATCTCAAATCTGGTTCAAATCTCGATAGTTAGAATATGAAGAAGTTCCCAAAGGGCTATCTCTCATAGACGTAGCCAGGGAGATAAACATAGGAAGTGCCTCGGGATAGGGCAGCTCTTCCCAACAACAATCGGCATATTTTGTAATCGACGCGAATCTATGCTACTGAGGAATATTGGAAACAAGTCTTCCTATCCAATTTTCAGCGGTATAGACAAAGATTTTGATTATTTTTTTTAGTTTTTTCTACAATCCGTCCTTTTGCTTTTCGGGTCCTTATTGTCCGTCCGTGGTCAACTTAGAGTAACTTTCTTCTCTTTATTTGTTTGATTGTATTTGATTCTGGTATGGAAAAAATTCTTTATGGATCTGGGATACTTGGTGCGAGGGTTAGAACCCGACGAATTCAGCCGAGAAATAGCGAGCGTGCGAGCGTGCCGAGTCGTTTTCTCCAGCATCAAAGATGACCATGTTTGTTCGGTTATTTAATTTTTCATATAATTTTGTGTATGATATCTTTCATAACACTAGAAGCTCATAAACGCAATTTCCTTTTATAAGTAATAACAATTAAGAAAGCTGGCATTGCATTCCAAATGGTCTTCAAATATTCATTATGAATTGCTTATTAAACTGAGATCAAAGAATGAACCTACATTAACTTCTTCAGCCCTCCCACAACCCATATTCTAAGCACATGAAATCACCTTAATTAGTTGAAAAAATCCGACCTTTCTAGGGACCTTCATGATAAGGTTATGTCTCACTACAACTTTTCACCACTTATTGGATGAATTATGTACCTACTTAGCCTCGCCCTTTTCAATGAACGTGTACGTTGGTACTATCACCTGGTATACGACCTCAATATCAAAGTAAATTCTGTTGGTGCTAATGGAAGTCTCAATACGAACGAAGGACACAGTCCATTAAGAAGGGTGGCCCACTCATATTGTCGAGGACATCTCGTTTATTTCATATTTCGCATCCGTTATACGTTAAATCTATCTCAGGATGTCATTTTGCGGTTTGTCTTAAGATGCTCCATCTTTCCGCGTTGAACATTCCATCTTCTACGTATCCACTCCTGCATTTTTGTTGGCTTCACCCCAAGACGGGACGCAAACGGAATACATAACTGCATAAAATATCCTCGTTTTGTACCATATCGCTCGCTATAGCTTTCTGTGTGTGTCGCTGTTGGCTTTGACACAACATTAAGCAGCAGACTAAGGTTGACTTTAAGAGATAAAAACGAATTGGAGTGTCCTCTTATGAATTCTATCCACTCCATGTTGTGGGTTCACCTTGTTAAAATCTTGTTTTCTTTTTCATAATTATTTTCATTTTAAATATTTTTTTTTAATATTTCAGAAACGGTACATTCTTTTTGGTGGGAAACTTGGGTTTCAGTATGCACCATTCGAGAAGACAACAAACAAAGAAAAGATACTCGCAAAAGTGAAAAGATATTCAGTGAGATATCACGAAAGCGGAGCAGAAAGCAATGCTGTCCCAGAGGTATGTATTCAATTATGGCAATCTTAAGGATATACCCACATTTTCGTTAGCGAATCGAAATGGAATTAGACCGTATGCGTGAGTGTGGATATGAATGTCCTTTTATTTTCTCTGCGCCCTCCGCCCGGGGACATTTATTTATCTTTTAGTGACAGAAAAGTAAGTACTCTCCGAAGGAAGATAAGAACACAATAGGATGAGAAGAGGCAATGGGATGATGGGAGTCTAGGACTACAATCAAATTTACGAATTCAATAGAAAAATGTAAGTATCTCGTAATGGTTGTCTGCGAGCTCCATTAGCCTTGCAAGCAATTGAAATTATTTCCACGGTTATAAATGTAAAAAATACAATAATTCAAAAAAACCTTGTCATATTTTGTAAGTATCTTACAATGATATATAGGGCTGTATGCAATCATAGAATTTATTCTAGACGATCCGTCTCTAATTGCCAAATACTTATATACTGGGCAATCCTGTGATGGTTTTTTTTTCTTATTTTTTATTACATTTACTTGCGGACTTTGTTATTTGCCCAACTTCGAAAATTTGGAGTAAGCAAATTATAGGAACCAACTTTGTAGCTAAAAAACGAATATTACTGTAGACAACCTTTTTCTGTATTAAAAGGACATGGACCCCTATCCGAGCGAGTCGACGTTGAAACAAGTTGTGTGTAAGGCATTAACGAAATTATTATTTTTATTTTAAAGCTCATTAATGTCATTACGAGCAAAATATGATATCGTTCAAATACCGCAGCTTCACACTATTGCGCGGATATGAAATATAAAAATGTTGAGGACTTTACCGCATGGATCTGCCCAAATTCGAGCAACGGCATGGATTTTGTAAGTCTTCCCACTTGTAGACCTGCGATTTCAAAAAAACACAAAAATGATTACAAAATAATTACAAATTTTTGGCGCAAAAGGCTCGTTAGTACCCAGGGCCGAGCTTTCTCACAACCATTCATGTGTGCGTGTGTACTTCTAACACGATGCCGAGACTTCCTGTTTTATGCCGACTTCGAACGGCGAATTCGAGATAAGCTTTTCTTGATAATAGATACTACTCGGATGGTTTGTCAAATCTTCACGAGAGGAGGGCAAGTGAAAAATCGTTTAGGTGTTGCTATGGTTGGGAATCGAACCCAGATCTTCTGTGCGGTAGTTCAACGCACCGACTATCGCGACACTGAGTCCAAGAAAAAGTTTAACCAGATGAAATCGCATGATCTTGGAGGTCAATTTTCGCCACCTCTGCATGTTATAACGCTACCATTAAATCGTCCATGCAGAACGTTTATTGCGGCACTCGCTATATGGCACGTATTGGCGTTCTGCTTGAATCACATTTCTCCCACATGCATATCGATCTATTCATGGCTTTCTGCACTTCTTCATCAGAAATCACATCTTGACCATTAATTAATAATTTATGTAGGTACAGTTGAAAAATATATTTTTTTTATTGTTTTCATTTTGTTTTAACATTTTATTGTATTATTTACTTTTATTATTTTCAATTTAAATCTCTTTGTAATTATTGAAACCCAATTTATGATTATGAAAGTATGAAATTCAATACAAATTTATAAAAAATCTTATCTTACTGGGAATCGAACTCAGGTCCTCTAGCACGGTTGTCCCACGCTATTTTTTTTTTCAAATTAATTTTTTATTTACTTAAAGTATTAACTTACTACTAGACAAAAATGCTTAAATCTAACTTATCAATAACTGGTTTACTTAATCTAACTTATCGGTCCTTAGTGGGCGCTGTAAGCTTATATTTAGCTGTTTTATTTTGCCTTTAGGCTTAAATTTGTTGGTTTTTTGGTTTTATATTTAAATTTAATTTGCAAAGAAAAAATAGAAAACTTTGTATAGTGACTTTTTAGTCACACGCTATCCACTACCCTATATACCCTGGAATGGCCAGTAAGTAAAACGAAATACTTGAGTCGTGTTGATTCCGGTAGGGTCCCAATCTTTTCAAGTTTTTGCCGCTCTTTTCACCTTTTTCATGACTTAATCTTGATGACAAAAAAATTAAGCTCTGCAGTGTGTATTTGGCGTTTGGCGAAATGCATGTCAAATTATATATAATCGAACAATTTAACATTTTCGAACCAAAAATAAATGTTAGCGATGCTTCGACTGGGAATCGAACCTGGAACTTTTGCCAGTTACTTAATCACCTTAGATACACAGTATTCATAGTTTTTTAAAGCCTCAGTTCGTAAGCTCTTTATATGTTATGCATCGGACAACATCTTAACGTATGGTACATGTACATGTGCACCGCACACATCTCCGGAAGCTTAAAAAAAACTTTACAGAGGTTATAACGTCGTAACTTCGGTTTTGCTTGTGAATTTTCGTGCATAATGTCTTAAACATGTTTCTACCCAGACAATCGCCTGCGAAAATGCTCAACTCCGCGCATAAGTACTTTGTTAAGCCTACAAAAATAATTGCTTGTGGAAAATAAATGTCATTGCCCTAGGAGGAATAATTGTTAGTTGGGTTGGCAGCATCTTGTGCCAATAGTTTGAGCATTTCAATATTTATATCATAGCCGGATGATATGGTTATCAATTTAACATGAATTTTTTTAATTTGGTGGTACCTTATCGATTCCAAAGATTTTCACAAAAAAGGCAATTAAAGCGGTTGGTAACCAACCCTTTCGATCTCAGAATTTATTTTTTATTCGAGCAATATTTGATGCTACAAGATCTTTATCCTCCTTACGAAGTTCTCATATCATTATTGGAACATTATAGCCTTCATTCAAAAAGGTACTCAAAATCTCGAATCCAACAGTGCAGCATTGACAAACCAAACTGTTGCGGAAAGCTTTAGAACCTGCACCACAGATATAACAACGATAAGAAGAGACGGTATCTTTAAAAGCGTTACAAACCTTGCCGTCCAGTTTATGTGCAATTCCAACAACTCTTTGCTCAACGATTACTGGGAACAACGGCTCTGAATTTGAGTATCAATTCGCAGCTTTTCATATACCAAAATTTGTGCCGATGCTTTGTTATATTCAAGTTTGTTTCAACGACAGTACCCGGTTGAAGAAGATTAAAAGTTTTGTCACATTATTTCTGTTTATTTTTCCACAATAAGTCTGTTAGTAGTACCGTTCCAAATCAACTGGAAGGGTACCACAGAACTAATGAATCATCAGCTTCCATTCCGCCGAATTTCTGCTTATTTAGAACTGTCCGAAACTACCATCAATGTACCACTTAAAAATCAAAATTAATTTGGGTAGTTGCTCATCTTACAAAACCTTCAAACGGATCTGGTCAAAAGTTCCATAGTATGGTTCACAAAAGCTTGGACCAATTGCAACAAGAATTGTAAGATGGAGCTCTTTGACAGTAACATTGTGATGGGTTTTAAAGTGTGTCCCCAAAACCTAAAATTTGTACTCCAGTGTTTGAAGCCCCGTCTTTTTTTTTTGTATAAAACAAATCTCTATCCACCCTCATATTCATATTATTCGGCCTCCGCACAGGAGATGAGTTCAACTGTCACAAATCTGGTTTCATACAGTACATCAAGCGCACAACAATTTGTATTCATATTGCACTGAGTAGTTTTTAACAATTTGCGGTTTGTGTGAGAGTTTTATCCAACTACATGGATGTTGAATGTTTGACTCACAAAACTCATATGAGAGCCGAATGACACACAATTTTTGACTATCAGACGTCAAATGGTGAAATATTTGTTTGGATTGGTTTTTTACCTTGTTCTACCGCACAAACTCGATTGATCCGTCAAAGCAGTCCTTGAGAAACATAAACATTCAAGAGGCAATCTTAATAAATCATCAAATCTGACTGCGTCATCCCAACGGAAACTGTCAGACCACATACCACTTTCTGTCTTCATCTTGTAGCCTCGCTAGGCCAATATATCCCTTTCAAATTACCGTCAATTGTATTTACAACCACAGACGTCATATTGTATTACAAATGTCGTCATATGCTAAACATCGTTATTCGAGGAGGCTGCACTCCAACTCCAAAAATACATCTCCATTAACACTAACCACATATACATCGAAAATTCAATTAAACCTACCTGTTTGCAATGAAGTTATATTTTTGGGAGTGGTACTCATTCGTGTAACTGCCTCCACAAGGACGCGCCGATGTCATCATATTTTACGCTTCCCAACAAAGTTCCTTACTCGTTTTTCGCTGTGCTAATTCTCATCTCGACATGGAGCTATTGTGTCAGCTCTTAGAAGCTCAGAGAGGATTCGACTACCTCCTCAGTTGTTGTTGGGATTCTCTGACAATCTCGGGTTCTTTAACTTGAATTATCCTTTTTGGATGTCTAGGTGTCAGTCCAACTCTGAGTGGTTCTTCTACGAGAAAATTATCAGAGTCAACGTTTGTCCGTCTTAATGTACATCCAGGATGTTTGATTTGTACGTTACCTCGCGTTTCTCGTGTCCTATGATTTGCTCTTGGTCGATATAAAGGCACACACGCCTGAAGTATTCTTGGTGTGGATCAAACTCGAGCAACCCTGGTGTTACTTACTACACGTTGCTGCAAAGGAAGTAAGTGGAAATCCGTTATCAGTTGCCTTTAAATGGATACTCAACTGATGAAGACAGGCATCGTCAGCATGCGAATGTTCAAGATGCATACTTGTATCGTTGTAATTGGGCTGTCCAAGACAGTCCTTTTAATATAACCGAGTCTGCTGTTATACTCATCATTACTAAGAAAAGTTCACACGGTAAGTAGGTAACCCAGTCCGTTTTCCACTTATTTACACTTGCCAAAACTAGTTTGGCTATCCAATCTTTGGTTCACTGAGGGACATAGTTGGCATGGCTTTTGTAGGTGAAAACCCCGATTTGGCCAGTTAGTGTAAAAAAAAGATCACTCCGTAGCCACACTTCATTGATTTGAAAAAATGCCACATACAGTATCTTAGAATCCGACCCAGAGTAACACCAATCTTCGAAATACCTGACATGAGTTTTGTCGGACAAGTGGAATATTTGATTGGAACCGACCTGAGAATTACATCTTGGTTACATAGTGAGGTAACGTCAATTTTTCTGAATGATTACAGAATGAAAAGACTTCATACCTTCTTCCCATTTTCTTCAGATTATAGAAAGGTACACAAGGTCAAAGATAAAATGTTCAAGTTGTAAAAGGTCTACTCCCACCTGGCAACTCTCCAATGAGTTTGTACGTAATTCTAAAAACCAATAATAAGTAAAACAAAATCCCAAGACCAAACATGCACAGAATATCTATAAATCCAAAACACTGAAACTCAACCTCAACAATCCGCCCTCAATACCCAAACTATCCTTCATCCATCATTACCCATCATGTCGTGATTATCCCCTATATGCTGGATGGTTTGATAGCACAGTACTCTTGATGCCGATGCCAATGCCGGCGTGTAATATAATTCAACCGACAATAATTATCCAAATAAATATTCAAGTCACACATTTGATGTTTTTGCAGTTTGAAATTAATGCCCGGCTCATTCCAGCGGCAGCCTTGAACATAGCCCCCTTCGACGGGTATCGCACCACCACAATATATAAAACGGATGGCTGGACAGCCGGACTATGCTCGGACGTTGTTCGTGTCTGTCTATCTATCTATATCAATAGCCCAGGCATACCTATACTGCTATGTTTCAGGAGCGGCAATTTAACACAGATGCTGCTGGACAAAACTTCATTAATTTAATACCGGGAATGGTTCCGGTGGCTCTGCTATACTCCTGGTTGGTTAGATGTTGGTGAAACTATAGCAGCGGCAGAGTACTGGCGGAGGATGACGAAACCGTGCCAGAGAAATTCTATTTGGTGTTGTATCCACGGAGCATATTAATTTTACTTGTTATGGTACCGGGACAGGGGGAATGGTGTAAGATTGTCTTTAGTTAGGGTCTAGATAGAAAATGTTGGATCGGTGGCGGGTATGCAGAGGCGTCTGGTTTTTATTTCGTAATTTTTGCAAACGCTTTGCATTTTCTATTTTATGATGATTTGGTTTTAATTTTATTTGCTCAGCGGCTATATCTTTCTTTGCACACTTTTGATTCTTAATCGCATTCGGTGGCCATTAGGTAGATGGGAATTGCAGTTTCCTAATTTTGTAAAAAGAAAGATGGCGCAGTCTGTAGAGCATACAAGATGTTGTTGGATTTCATTTTTTTTACTTGTCATGTATTCTGATATTTTTTTTTGTGGCCAAAAGATCTACCAATATCTTATGGTTATTCTCCTGCTAATAAATATATATATAGTGCAACTATTAACATTTCTGAATTTAATGGCTGCAGTTGAAACGTGGTCCTGATTTCGCTTTTTGATTACTTATGAACTTATAAACCACTCAAGTGAAGTCTACCATCCCTAAATTGACAGTTCTGAATCTGATAACTGAATATAAAATTTAATTCGATTTTCTATATGAATTGCCAATCCTTATAACAAACAGGATGATCGTTGAACAACGTACCTTAATCTTCGAGATGAATTTACTTTCTAGAGGAACTCCATCCATTCTATCCTTTGAAGTTTCTGTGAATAAAACGTTTGTGCATCGGACCAATACCACAATTATACTGGTAGCGTCGCTAAGCCTTTTCTAATTTTCACTGTCTTGTTGCCTTAATTAGAAAACAAAAAAGCTTAAAAAAGCTTATTTTATCAATAGCAATATTGTAAATTTAAAAACTCTTGGGGCTGTTCTAAGGTGGTTAGCAAATCCCCTTCCCAAGATCACCTTGTTTAATTACAAAATAAGGACAAGCGCCTAATTGTCACCTTCAATGAATTAACTTCAAAAGCTATAAAATGCCTTTCATATCAATGTAATCATTTTCCCACTTCGCCATACTCCAGCAGAGGATCTGATGAGCATAGTCGACAATTCATTGAATCTGAATTCAGGGATACCATCGGCAAGGTGACTGATCTAAAATGTTCCTTCTTGCATTGTTGCTCCATCTGCGTCAAAAACGACCTCACCGAAACATTCGATAACAAAACAAGGATTTCGACAAGGCGACATACTGTTATATGATTTCTTCATTCCTGAGAGGATTGAGCAAAACTATGAAGCGTTGCATTGTTGCTCCATCTGCGTCAGAAACGACCTCACCGAAACATTCGATACCAAAAAAAGGATTTCGACAAGGCGACATACTTATGATTTCTTCATACCTGAGAGGATTAAGCAAAACTAAGAAGCGAACACCAGAGGCACAATCTTTCATAAATCCTAGTTTAATTGGTCGGACTCATCATGATGTCTCAGCCACGTTTGCTTTAAAGAAGAAAGCGGCAAAAGTGGGGTTACCAGTGAATTAAATTAAGACCAAATAACGGATGCGTATTTTAAAAATACGATAAAATTTAAAAAAAAATTCTATGTATAACGACTTTAGACCATTCCCATTATTTATGGAACACAATGTCGTTCAAATGGCAACTTTGGTAGCGCATTCTGTCACATTTTCCAAGACCTTGTTGATAGTTTCCGGGTGAAGCTCACGGATTTTCTTGGAAAATTTTGGCCTTAAGTGCTTGAATCGTTTCCGGATTGTTGGTATAAGAACGGTCCTTCACTCATAGAAAAATCCAAAAGGGTCAAATCGCAGCTGCGAGGCAGCGTATTGACATCGCTAAGATGGCTGATAACACTATTTGGAAATTCGGTGGGCAAAAGATATGGGCTGTGTGGCATGGAGCACCATTTCGCATAAACCAGAGGTCGTCCAAATGCATGTCTTCAATTCCGGTAGAAGAAGTCGGTAACATGGCTCTGTAATGCCCATCGTTGACCGAAACATTAATCCCATCCTCATTTTTAAAGGAAATTGGTACAATGATGACATCACTCCACAATCCCCACCAAACTGTCACAGATGCGGTAATTTTGTTTGTTAACATAGCTGCCAAGTTGAAAATGGTCCTCGTGAGAAAATATGATTTTCCGCCCAATACCGTTGTCCAATTCAAGTTGCTGTAAGGCTCGAACTGCGAAACGCGGATGGTTTTGAGCCTTCAATTGCTGAAACAATTGAGCCTTGTAATCCAATAGTCCGAGATCTTTGTGCGTGAAATGTTGAGCTGTTCAGATCGATGGCGAGTTAATGTTCGTGAATTGAGTCTCAGACTATCGGCTAGAACAGTCACATTTTCGTCTGATGACGGGGACCATGAGTGTTTCCTAAAAGCATACCAGTTTTAAATTTTGTTTGCACAAACTTGCGTACAACTGAAGCTGTAGGTGCTTAATTTCCGCCAGAACTGCTTTTCAAATAGCACATTATTTGGTCTAAATTACACTCATTTTTGTAATAAGTTTTCAATATTTCCCAACAACGACTCAATTCGTCCCGCGGAATGTCAGTGTCAAAATGACCTATGATTTAAAATAAAACCACTAAATGGCCCTGTATATGCTATTAACACGAAACACAACATCACAGAATATCACCATTGACAGATAGATATGCAACTTTGAGTTAGTACGGAACTTTGTCTACCCCTGGTCTGACAACAGCATCTCGTCATAAATAAAACGAAGACTTAATCTTGGCAACCTCCGTTTCTTCGGGCTAATTAGGCAATTAACGAGATCAGTTATAAGACCCTGATTATCCTCTTACTGCTCTACGGTACTGAAGCGTGGAACATATCAAAAGCAGATTAAGAAGTCCTTAATATTTTTCAGCAAATGATTTTATTGTCGGAGGTCATCTGAAGGCATCTAGACAATAGGCATACACTTAGAGTGAATAAAGGACAACAAGACCACTTATATAACTTTTACTCGAAGTCACATGCAACATTTAACAACGAACTTCTACCCCAGAATCATTTCATAAGTCATTTACAGCACACCTAGAATAGATATCTTGTAGGAAAGTCCGTCGTACCTTCTCAAAGCCAATCAAACATTTGCCTGTGATTTTTTTCCATTAAATATGATCAAATGTAGGACGATAGTTTCGATGTGGCATGAATAGTGTCGGGCCACGATTTCGAAAAACAAACTAATTTTCAGAAATTATTTTGTTTAACTACCACCTAAACAGAGCTCAAATCACTATTTTCTTTAATACGTGGCTTACACTAGGTAGGCGGCTTATCAACCGAAGATTAACAATAGCATTATTCGTAATAATTTATACGGTAAAGCCTAGAAGTCAACTTAAGTCACCATTTGTCAGTAGAATTCAGGAAAAAAAACATAAGCCGCTTACTCACAATCTAAAAACTTCTATAGAAGGAAAAGCAAATAATGTTTTGACTACTTAAAAGCTTTATAGAGATTTCTAAAATGAAGACAAGAGGTTTCTATAAAGATCCCCCAAGTCTCAGCCAATTAAAAAAAATTATCTTTTTTTATTACGAACCTTTTCAGGGATCTGATACCAGTAACTCCCACCGTCAATTTTAAAAGAATGTCATAACTATATAGATTAAAAATAGCTCCTCCTCAATCATTAAACACCTACGGACGTACAATACTTATTCAAGCAACGAAAATTACCCACAATTGAATTTAAAACCTGCTCTTAATTATAAAGCAATCCAATACCAATTATCAACCACAAAATAAAAGCATCTTATGGCTTTCAAAAGCCATAAGCCATTAACATCTAATAACGGGAACCAACTAATTTTCGCAGCCACCAAATTGCACCACTTGTCAATTACTTTCACCAAAGCTCTACGCCACACGTCAACCGCACTGCCAAGCCATACATAGGATTAGATGTAGGCACTCCAGAAATCGATAGGACTGAAATAAAACCAGCAATAACCACAGTTTGCCCGAATTAAGCTCCAATTCGGAGCAAAGTATACCTCCAATTTCTCTGTAGCATCCTTACGTTGACATCGCTTCGTCCTTGTTGAGCGTTGCTTGTGTGTCGCGCAACTACATCGACTCCCGCCGAATGCAATCGATTTCAATTAGCTCCTCTGGAACTCTACTAATTCCTGTGAAATCCTTTACAATGTGCAACCATTGTGCTTCTTATGTCAAGCATATAAAATTAATAATACCATGTTAAGCAGGTTTTCAAGCTCAAGCTCATTAGACATCTATGCCAGGGTTCGTATTTGAAAGACCATTGCCAAACAATTAGCACTGCAGTAGCACCAAAAACGGAATGAAAATTTGAATTCCAATTTTGCTTATCGCGTAATATGCGATTCGGAAGGAGGTTAGTGGCTTCTAGTCATAAACACATATATACACAATACACAGTTCCAGACAAGGTAAAAATCTCGCATGTGCGCTGGATAATCATCCCACAAGTCTGTACGCTCTGCACAGATTCAACGGGAGACAACAACGAACACAACAAAAAAACGTGTTACCCACTAAACAATGAAATAAACATTTTTGGCAACGTGAATACACTTTTAAATGGAAGAAAGTCCTCAGCGACGTCGTTATCCTTCTTGTGTAACCACGCTACTTGGAGGTGTACATGTATAGAGAGTATATCATCACTTTTTTGGAATATCGCCGTCTGGAGGAAACCGAAAACAAGGGCGCCATTGCCGATTCCCCCGATGCATGCGACAAGTGAATTCATTTCCTGTACAATGTAACAACCCAAAAAGAGAAAACTGCGAGGATACGAGTAAAAATAGCGTAACTACGCGACGACGTGCCTTTATTAACGAGAAAACAGTGCTGCATGCAAAATAGTAGTCGGGTCCAATTGGTACGTCTTCAAATTTCAATCGATATTTCTCTCTGCCTTGGATCACTGAAAGGGTAGGTTTTTTTTATTTTAAATTTGCGCGCTCTCGAGGGATTATGAATACCCTTTTTATGTTTTATCACAGTGCGGAAGTTAAGGAAATTCGGGATAAGAAGAAGGAGACACCGATGCACATTGGTATTAAATGACTGTAAGTTATAATGAAAAGAAAACATGTGAGAAGGCTACAATCCACTGTGTGGATCGTTTTATACCCTATCCCATCCCGTCCTTAAATTTATTATTCCTTAATTGTGGGTTATATGGCAACGAATTATTAAAATTTAAATTATCGCAACATATTGCTGAGACAGTTTATCAAAATATTGTATGGTTCGACCAAAAACAACGTTCTTATCCTGCATATGGTATGGTTTTTGTATGAAAACGCCTCCAAAAAATGGGCATGTGTAAAAATGATATATGGAAGAAATGTTTATATTACCAAAACCAATTATTATTATTCGAAATGTTTAAAATTTTACCGAAAAACGTTATTTTACTGAAAACGATTTCAAAAAGTGGGAGTGGCAAAAACTTTGTATAGACAAAATATAGACATTAGGATTGTCTAGATATTTCGTTCAGACACTTTATAAAAATTTTTAACACTTTGGGCTAAAATATGTTTTTTTTTCAAAAAGGGGGAGTGGCAGTGGGCAGATTTCAATTTTTTTCACTTGTTCGAACAACATGTACCATGTACGGACGGACAGGCATGACTTAATCGACTCAGCTAGCGATTCTGAGTCGATCCATATACTTTGAGGTATACCTAGCTAAATTATTTAACTATGATACAAACTATCGATCATAACTAATATACCCCTATGGGATAGGGTATAAAAACAGAGTTTTTCCGCATTTGTGTTATTCATATTTAAACGAGTATAACGGCTGAATTCTTGAATGGGAGGAATGCAGCTGGCTATTTCATTTGAACATTGGTTGTTAAAATAGCGTTAAAACGATGTAAGGAAGGAGACATATCGACAATGTTCGAGCGAAACTAAAGAGTTCACTATTCTAATGTCTCCTATACGTTTTTCCGCACGCGTTTGAATCTTATCTAGTAGATGCAATATTAATTTTGGTACCCAGTACAGATGTGAGCGTTGAACACAAGTTTAAAGCGTATAAGCGCTTTATATATTGTTGGCAAATCAGAAGGGGTGAAATATTTCTTACAACGATTAAGGAAGCCTAGACATTTCGCTGCATTTTTAGTGACTTGGAATATGTGGTCGTTCCAACGTAAGTCGTTACTAACCAAGTTTTTAGGTTTCTTTGACGTAAGTGCCATTTTGATTTTGATTTTTGTTTTTGATTTCGCTTTAACGTCAGAAGACAGGATTGTGTTTTGTAAGCATTGAATTCTATTCTGTTTAATTTACCTTATTTGATGACGCTGTCAAGGTCGGAATTCAATGAGCTTAACATATGTTGGCGTTTAGATTCTACATTCGTTGATGAGGGACGTTTTCAGGTGAAAACGAATATTAGATGTTGAGAGTGCTGTCATAAGCGGAGTAATGAAAGAATTTGAAGTTGCAGACAGGAGATCGTTTATAAAAATGAGAAAAAGATTCGGAGACAAAACTGTGCCTTGAGGGACACCAGTATTTATTTGGTGAGTTGTAGTCTTGAAACCGTATGTATTTTTTTTAGTATTTATTTATTTAATTTGATGATTTTGATGATCCTGAAAATATATCTATGTTAGAAAAACGTTATTTAAAATAGTTTTTAAAATTATTCAGTTTAGGGATATACTATTGTAAGTCACAACTCTGTAATTTGTAAATTGTGCGATAGCTTATTGTATCAATCTTTATAACGAACAGTAAAAATATTCTTAGTACTATTATTTAGACAAATATTTTTACGAAAAACATCCTCAAAAAGTGAACGTGGCAAAAAAACGTTGTGTTGACGACATATAGATGTTCAGAATGTCGAATTATCTTGCTCAGACACTTTCCCAAAGTTCCTGACGATTTAACCAAAAATAACTTTCTTTTTCTGAAAAGTGGGCACGCACGCACAACACACACACATATGTTTTCTATTTTCAACCAAATTTTACAAAAACCATGTATGGACCAATAACAAAGAGGTGTGAAAGTTTGGTTAAAATCAGTAAATGTGTTTAGTCGTGAATCGGCGACAAACATTTTAAGTGTCAATCTTTAGATGTATATAATATATATATAGAAGAAGATAGATTCAAGTTGATTGTTTTATTAAGTCTTATTAAATTCTTTCGGCCTGTTTTGAGAAATGCTGATAATCCAAAAAAAAAACGTGACAAGCAGGTAGCATTAGTTTTGTTTCTATAATACCGATTGCAACGACCTTTCTGTGTATTAAACTATTAATCTCATATCGTCACCTGCAATAAGTGGATAACTCTTTATTCTTGAGATATCTACGTTTTCTGCTAAAATGTTCTGAACTGCTACTGCTACACCCCTTGTATTTCACTTTATAAGATTGAAAGACATTTACCTTGTTAAGCATACTGTACTCTCTGCTTACGTTTCGAGGACTTTATCTTATCATGACACCATCGCCACACTGCGACTTTATCTAATCACCAACATTATACTGAACGTCGTTATCATCATCATAGCAAATATTCATCTGCTGTCTTACCTGTTCGATTGTCCTTGCTTTTTCATGGAATATCCCAGCCCAGACATATAGGCGTGTTGAGAAAACCTTCTGCCATTCTCGGGTTCTGGTTATCTATTTCGTAATGTTGATGAAGGCAATGGCATGGAGTCGTTTTCTTCCTGAGATCACAGAGCATTGCGCATTCGAAATTCAGATCAGCAGCGTTTGGAATTTCTTCCCTTTACCATCCGAACGGAATGGTTCATTACGCTAATGTTGTATTAAAATTGTTCTGTGAATGTGTTTTCTTGCTTTAAGGTATATAGTTGTTGTATTCTACCGAGTGTTGAATCGTCGGTGAAGCTAGCGGTCTTTTCAGAATATGAATGGTTATGGTATGCGTTAAAGTATTCAATGGCATTTCTTGGGTTCTCTTTGATGTTGCCCATGAAAGTTTTATCGTGGAATGTTTTCTTTAAGACGGTTGTATAAATAACTTGACTCACTTACTCAAATTTTTTAATTTGTTTTTGGTTTTTAAAAAAAGCCAATCAAAAAATTTATTTATTTCTTTGAGACAGTGCAAATATATCGTTTTGTTTTTAGGAAAACGCTCATGTTCTTCGGAAGACGCTCGAAAAAAAGGATGTTGTTCAAAAATGTCAAACCGAAGATTGGAAAGTATAAATTGAATGTTGTAAGTAATTTTGTAAGACCTGAGTTCAGTTACCAGTAATAAGAATGAACATTTTTTTGGACATTGAACTAAGTTCAATGGACTTTGGATGTATTTCTTCTGCCCATCGACAAGTAATTTTTTTTTACAAATTTATATAATATAATAAACAAACGTACGTAAGATACATAAAATACAGGTACATAGGGATAATAATGTTGTCAGCTTTACTGAGCGGAGACCGACACTTGCCAGGCAGATGGTGTTTTCTGAGTAACCAGTGAGCAAGGTTTATCTATCTGTAAGCCAGGCTAGCCATAAGCCTGGTATGTCTGGGAGACGACATCTGGACTGAGGTCCTTTGCACTATAAATCCCAGATCTTGATGGATGGACCTTAAGCGACGCACAAGCAGTACCGGTTTGGCGGAAGCACATTGCATTGATGAAGTCGTTGTGCTGCAAAGTGAACAAGTGCTTGCCCTAATTAAGATCCCACGAGAGAGCCTTGTCGTCCTTACCTTCGGGTGTGCAAAGGGAACAGTGTTCACATATACACTTTTTCGTGATGGTTTTGTTTCAACTTGCAGTTTGCCAAGTCTTAAAACTTGATAGTACAACGCCAGTCGCAGGACGCGATGATTGGACTAGAAATGGACGCACGAGAGCTAGTCAGATTGGCCATCTTCTTGAATGGTTTAATTGTACTAGGCCAATGTGTTCTACAACTTGATGGTCTTGTCTAGAAAACGGAAAATGATTGTCCTCGGAGAAGGCAACCGAGAGAACATCCTGGTTATGTTCTTCAAAGCGGCGAGTAGTCTTGCAGGCCTCAGAACCCCACCCAGAGGCGGCGATGCGGCTCGTATCTGCACATTGCAGGTGCAGATACGAACGTCGTTGTCCTCCCTTTCGTTTAGCAGGGTCATCAACCATCGTATACTGATCTTAGGACGTATTATAGTAGGTATAATTACTTAGATATATATCTACCATAAGTATATAAGTAGAAGTATATTATCGTATACGAATTTCAAGTCGAAAATCACCACCTATTCATCAAAGCCGCGTATGATAGCATACGTGGTCAGGAGCTCTGAACGCCGAATTCGGAATCCCGGCAAAACTGATTCAGCTGTGTCACGTGACGCAGTTTGGAAGTCACTCCTCCAAACTATTCCGGGTAACGGCAAGGAGACGCCCTATCATGTGACTTCATCAATCTCATTCTGGAGCAGATAGTACGAAAGGCAGATATCAACACTGAATGCACTTTTTTCAACAAGTGCGTCCAGCTACTGGGCTATGCGGACGATATAAACATCATCGGTCGCTCCCAGCGTGGGGTATATACAAGATATTCAAGGAGGGTTGTGTAACAAAATGTGAGTATGTAAATAGATTTTAAAGAAAAAGTAAGTAGATAATATACTATGGAATTATATAATGTATGAAACTACAGTGTGGGTGCTGCCAAAAACAAATTTAATAACTTTTAGAATCTGCTTAATTTTGTTTTATTTTGCATATTGATTTTTAGATTAAATAAAAATGGAAAACAGGAACACTTAAACAAGAATTTGGATTGTCCGCCGCTATCACGCACTGGAGTCCGTAGTTTCGGTTCAAAGAGAGTATAGGCGCACGTTTGGCGGCAATCTTCCGAGCAGATGAATCTTAATGCGACTTCTTAACAATTTTGCCGAGCATGGGATAGTCGAAAGAAGACCTTACCATCGAAACCCTTCAGTTCGGACAGAGAAAACAATCGCTGCTTCCCATAATATAAAATTCAAATGGCCAACAATCTGAACGCAGCCGATTCGCTTGGAATTTAGCCAGAGGATGCTTAATGGTGGAAGAGGGTGGAATGATGTTGAACTGTATTTAATATCTGACGAGGCCCATTTCGATTTAAACGGCAATATAAACAAACAAAATTTTCGAATATTGAGTGCTTTCAACCCACAGATACTCCATGAGACGGAATTGCATCCATTTAGTGTAGCAGTGTGCTGTGAAGTTTCATCACGCTGCATTTTCGGGCCATACTTCTTCGAAGAAAACGGTCACACAGTTACGGTTACTGGAGACAACTTTTTGTTAAGATGCCGCACATGCATCAACGAACAGGGAGGGCATTTAAGTTGCGTTATTTTTAAAACTTGTTAAGCTTTATTTAATAAAATTGAATGATCTCTAACATGAATAAAAGAAAAATAAAGGAAAAATTCCATATACTGAAAAAAAGCCGCCCTATGTATTCATATATATACCTATATATATTTTATTAAGTTTTTAATATAATTTAATAATTTCTCCAAAATGCTGATTGAAATTTTGATTACTAGCTGGGATTATTCGAAAATGCTATCAGAAAACCAAGTAACTCCAGTCACAACTTCTAATGACCACTGTCACAGGAGAAAGAAAAGTAAGGCTATACCGGTTGGTCAGAATACTTGTGGCAAGAGTATGTTAAGGGCCCAATTATAGCTATCATTGAACAACTTCATTAGGACACAACACATGGTGGAGTTGAAATGTCACCCCCATAGCTTCTTATAGGAATTATTGGAAACTTCCTTTTCAGTTCGGTGGAATGGCAAGCATTATTTCATACAAATAAATTTTTATCATTGAAAAAATTTGAATTGATTTTCTTCGACAACTATAATTAAAAATTAAAATAATTTTGGATAATCCTGTTCTAAGATTCATAAGCTTTGTTTTGACACCAACTCGCCAATGATTGAAGTTATTAAAAATCCACAAGAAGTAAAAGGAAATTTTTAATAAGGGTTTTCAATGATAGCTATAACTTGGCCCCGATTTTCCTTTTTGCATGTGGTGGGTTTTACTTTTGTGGAACACAAGTCAAGGTGGTATTACCATCGTTCTTTATGAGTTTATGTGAAATTATTTTAATATAATTAATAATTGATAATTTTTTTGAAAATTATCAAACAAATAAAATAAATATTTTCAAGGTATCCGATACATCTTATTGGGAAGTCATTAACAATATAGCATTTCTTAAATCTAAGCACATGTGGGTGTTATCTGTAGACCATAGGTGGCTTAAGTATATAAAGTCTCACAACATTGCAGGGACAAACACATAACTGAAATATTTGTCTTCAATATATGTACTGAACAATCCTAAACGTCCACTAGCATTGGATTCGAATTCCATCTTATACAGAAAGAACAAATAATGTTCTTCAAATTATTTGTTTTTCCCAAACCAAAGTTTATTTTACAAGACTGTTGTTCTGTTTCATTATTATTGTTTTTCTTATTGCCGTTATCCCTTTTCAGAGGTATTTCTGATTTGGGACTATATATCCTTTTTTTTTCTTTAGCAAAATTCATTGATGCTTTAACCATACCATACATATACATCCGTTCGCAAGTTCCCTTCAGCTTATTAGAAAAAAAAAACTAAATTAACCATTCTATAACAAATAATTGACCTGTCTGTCAAGATATGGATAAAGGCACACCGGATACCATCTGAAAATGAAAGACAACCAACAGTAAGAGGCGTTCATCTCAAGTCCCTCTGCAGGGATGAATTAATAACTAATGTGGCGTAGTCGAGGGTTTAATAAAAACATGAAGGTCAAAGTCCTAGTAAGGAAGTTATACAAAGCTATGACCTTTCAAAATATATGAGCCAATTGGAAATTCATAACTTATATGTACATTAATATTCGACTTTATAAAACGCTTTGGAGGTAATGGCGTTTTGAAATGTGAAACCGTGATAGTAATCAAATTTTTATGATACGTACGGGCTCTATATATTATTGTTACATTGCAACCAATAGCATCCGAAAAAGGTGTTGTTAAACGAAAAAAGGACAACGACATTCGTATCTGCGTCATGAATGGTTGTAAGAAAAAGCTAGACCCTGACTATAAAGAGTCTTTTGCGCCAGAAATTTGCATTTTATGTACTGAAGTCTGCTGAGCTATCACACCTCACTGTAACTTTTTAACTTTCTCCTATAAAGAGAAATTTATTGTTTTCGTGAAAATTTTCGCCTTCGAGGTTTTGATTGATGATAGCGGAACTCTCAAAAGTGACTTTTGGAATTCCGTCCGTCGGTTCGTCGGATCGTCGGTCCATCTCTGCGTACAAGTCTCTCCAGCCTAAATAACTGGATCGATTATCTTTAAACTTCGTATCCAGCGATTTCTTGGTCATAATTCTAGGCCATTTTTTTGTTTGCTTTTGGCCATGTTATTACTGTACCTGCCATATAAAAATCATACATAACTTCGATTTGCTCAAAAACGGCTCTAATGCTTTTTATTAAGCTACTTATATGCTATAAGCGTATAAGTTTCAACAAAACTGCATACCCAGTTTTTTTTTCGAGAAAATCAATATAACGGATTTTTGCATTAAGGCCATATAAAGGAAATTGTCAATTTCTCGCAAACTATTTTGCCAAATTGAATGAAATTTAATTTAAATACCACTATTACTGTTTTCATGAGTTCCACATAATTGGTTTTGGCCCAATTATACCCAAACGCAAATTTCAGTTTTGGCCAATAACGGAAAATCATTATTATTCACATGAACACCGATTACTTTAAATTAAGGAATAAACGTTCGTATAATCTCATTTCGACATCATTTATATCATTCTAGCATCATTAATCGAAATAAATATAATTGTGTATTTGAGCCAAATTGTTAAAACGTAAAATTAACTCGCTCTGAAAGAGAAAGTTGCGTACGACCCAGTCGTGCACCCACCACTAGTTGTATCAAGTATTCATTACACGCTTAATTACTTAAGTGGTGCTACAGTCCGAAATGAAGATGGGCCTCAACCGACATGGCTCTATAATTATCCCGATCCTTAGCTAACTGCCTTCAGGTGCACACTGCAAGTTGGTTGAGGTCGGATAGTAGGATGCTAGTGCGCGTCACTTAAGGCGATGTCTTCCTCTACTGCATTCGACGTCTGGCTGGAAATCGAAGACTCTGCGATCTGGAGTATTGGTGTCCACTCGTTCTACATGCCCTAGCAATCTTAAACGTCCAATGCGGAGTTTTTTTTGACCAGGGGCATGTCGCTGTACAGCTCGTATCCATAGTCCTCCTCTCCATAGCCCGTCAACGCAAACGGGACCGAAGATATTTCGTTATACGCAGACCGATTAATATCATTTGTGCCAGATGTGCTTGCATGATTCTCGCATTTCCACAATCTTTGTCGATAGATAACCCTCTGTCTATGATAATGTCACATTGTCAAAAGGATATTTTACAGAATGTACTACATTACCGTTGAAAATTAGATTTTACTTATCGCAATGTGTATTTCTACATAGCCTGCTATCTACATTTCATCAATATACCCAAATTTAATATGGTCTTCAACAAAACAATTGCCCCTTGAGGCAACAATATAAATAGCTTCCTCGTCCCCTTTGCAAAGTGCCCCCTTCAAACATGACTTATCTACCTTTATTGTTCCAGAGGATTACACTGCGAGACCAATAACATATGCAATTGCGATTCTACCACACCTCTATTACTGACTCAATCTGTTCCTTAGTACCACCGCTTACAAAGCCATAAAGAAATCCTTCAGCAAAAATGTTCACAATATTTCCCTGAGGAATCTTCTACTTCGTCTTAAGTATGTTTTCATTCGAGGAGCAAATTTGTATCTTTTCGTATTTTCATCCCAAGCAAGCGAGTGTGTATGCAGCTCCTGAGGAAGATGTTTTTTTATTTTTATATGTATTTTGCTGCGTTTAAATCAAATTGGATTATGTGTCGCTCCTTTGGCATACAAAAAAATCCACACAAAATAAAGCGAACGAAAATTGGTTGGATTGTCGACATAAAGGATATTTGTGTTGTCTGCGCTCTTATGGTATCTGGCTTCTCTCTCACCTTCTGCTTGGCATTGGTAAAGTGACATGTGTGTGCACATCCGTTTTAGACAATTTTTTCCCTATACACTTTAAAATGAAAATCCTTTTTAATCTTTTTCGTTTTCGATTCGTTTTTTTTTTGTTGTTGCTTTTGGTTTCGAAGGAAACAAATGGGCACATGGTAAGTAATGTTCTCGATAAAAAAAGAAACACCCCAGAGCTCACCTTACAACAAGGACGATAAGTAGGAGCAAAAGCATAGAAAAAAAAGGATAACACAACGTGTACGTTCACCTTTTATGATTTGTTTTCTTTAACAGGTCGTCAGGATGAAAGGGATTTATATTAAATGTATATCCTCTTTGCATATATTATATGTGCCTTTCTTCGCCTGGCGTTCTTCATATGCAGTCAACATGGATGATGCTCAGCTAGCGCAAGACCCCAGATGCCAACATATAGGAATGCTCTGATATAGACGAGATATAGTACAACCCTTTTGCAAATTGCTACTGCATGCGGCGGAAGTTACATTCATCCTTTGGCATTCAACCAATATTACATGTGGGGAGTGAAGGCGGTGTGTTTGCCGATGGACATTTTTCTGCTCCGTCTAGATCCGGATGTAGGTATTGTGTATGTGCAGGTGATTCCGTTGATTCACGCACACATTAACCGATGGGGATATTGTTTCGAGATATGCTACCGAAGGAACCAAAAAACAAAAGTCTACTCCTTGCGGCTTAGTTATGAATCCAATCTCGAAAAACGTTCAAGGTTTTGGATGTGAGTTGCAGATAACAAAAAAATTGAATGATATTGAGCCAGAGTTAGGGGAACTTTAAGAGGATGAAAGCGAAATAATGTTTCCTATATAGGGCTTCCAATTGATGGAGCCTGCATGTGGCAGTGTTTTTTTTAGTCTTTGGACGGTTTCCTGTATAAGGGGGAAATAAACCCGCATCTGTTGAAAGTCGTTAATCGAAATTCTTAATATATGTTATGGTGGGGTGGTGTTTTAAAAACCGTATCAGGTAGGTACTGTAGTTTTTTTGGTAAATTAACCTCACGTTACAGGTGGGAGCTAATTTGGGAATATACATTGTTCCTGGAAAATTTCGCTTTTTACTTTATATGTAATGTTATATATCACCGTTATACACCCTGGCAATAAGAATTAAATAAATACATCTTAACAGTTATATGTATACAACTGGCGCCTGCGTCGAACATACTTCGATCTTTTTTGCGAATTTAATTATCGGTAAAAATTTTAAGTTGTTATGATTTTTCCCGTCTTCGTACATGAAATTTCCTCCGAAATGTCATTATCTGGATCTGGACGTGACTTTTTTTCATTCGGCACGCTTCTTGTACTTTTTGAGTGGGGTTCCTTTTAAGGCACCTGTGACCCGCAGTTGTGTCAACACGTAGATTTGCATGCACACTTTTGGGAAAGCTATTAAATTGCGATAGTGAATTTCCAGCAGTCGACTTTTACGACAAGTGCTATTTGTCTTAGGGGATACTCTTAGACCAAATCCTACAAAAAATAGTTAATGGATTTAATACAATCTGAATTGTCTTGCAGGAAAGACACAAGCCTTAAAGGGATTTCCTCTGTCGTTCTTAAGAAATGTGCACACAAATTTGCGCTTCTTCTTTGCATGTTATTTGTTTCTTTGTTTCTTTGTTTATTGATTTAAGGCTACCATTATTATTACAGTTTATGGGCTATACAACTATACATACAAAACTAAGAGATGAAATATATTTTTAAATATTTTAATAATAAATTTAAAAAAAAAAATCCTGAAAAAATGTTAATTTTTTGTTAAGAGAAAAAAACTCTTCAAGTGAAGAGAAAAAATTTACTAAAATTCTTTAAAAAAAAATTATAGAAATAATTAATCTCTTATATAACTTATATATCTCTTATATTATGATCGAAATAGATAAAGGAATCTAGAAACAACCGATCGGAAATATTGGTTCAGTAAAGATCGGTCAACTAGGAACCTGTTAAGCTATGTAAAAGATAAAAACCCGCTATGGAACAACATTCAAATGGGACTGCTTCTAATTGCTTCCATTGACCACTTTGGGTAAAAATTGGTCAATTAACTATACGAAGTACCACTAACTCTCTGGTGATAGTTGGAATTTTTTTTTTCAATTTTTATTTCAAGTATGACGGATTTTTTTTACCTACGGGGCTATATTTTTTCAGAATAATGTACTATCTTATACAAATTAGCGAAATAGACAAAATTTGACTTATCTTGAAAAATTCAAGATAAGTCAAAGCTATTCTGTCTGTCCGTCCGTTCGTCCTAACGTCTATGTGTTACCGATTTTTGGGCCTTAAATTTTGAGTCAGGGTTTTGAAATTTTGTATATAGACTCTCTTTACGACGAAGCAGAAATCCGCAAACTGCCACGTCCTCTTTTAAATAAATCGTTCTTTTTTTGGCAAAATGGTAAGGAATTTTGAAAAAGTTTGTAAACAAGATATTTAGACGGTACAATAGTTGCCACGTTTGCTGACGATACAGCTATACTAGCAGTTGAAATATGAAATAACAAAACGCTCTTAACGACGTTATTGAATGGACAATATCCTGGCGGATTGCACTTAACGATAGCAAATCGATTCATTTAAATTGTTCGTATAAGCGGACAAATAATTTGCCAGTATTTCTCAATACGGTTCGAGTCCCTTCTGCAAATGAAGCGAAATATCTCGGAATGCCACTCGATGCAAAATTAAAATAGAAGTCGCATGTTAAAATAAATGCGAAGAACTTAAAAATAAATACAGAGAAATGTACTGGCTACATACTTTGGGCACGTGCTTATCATGTCTTTTAAGATTCCCATCACCCACGGCAAAAAAAAAAAGATTTAGACAATCCTAATATCTATATTTCGTCTATACACAGGTTTTTGCCACGCACACTTTTTACGATCGTTTGCAGTAAAAAAACATTTTTCTATCGAATTTTAAAATATTCGAAAAAAAAACTTTTGATGCAAAATAATTTGTTATGATAATATCAACATTTCGTCCAAAAGTCATTTCATCCCACGCCCACTTTTTGGAGGCTTTTTCATACAAAAACCATTTCTATACCCTTGGCCATACAATATGCAGGAAAAAAATTTTGTTTGTTGTCGAACGATACAAAATTTTGATAAAATGTCTGAACAATTCGAATTATCCTCGCATTCAAGTCATCATATTACAAACAGTCAATATTTTTTCAAACCTCATATGATTTCTCGGACCTTTTTAATTGTTATAAGCCATGATAATATAATATTTTGTGCGGACACCAAAATATGTTACTAAATTAAATCATGTTAAAAAGAAACACTTAATATCGCTGTCTGCAAAAAAAAAAATTTAACGAGCCAATGTTTTCAGTAAAAAAGGTTTCTTTTGAAGGAATATGTAGAAAAAAACAACTTTTCACGAAAACTCTTCGATGATATTGCCTGAACATATAAAACCCGAAAGTTCCAAAATGTTGACCCAGGATAGTTATTTGTTTTTTATATAATTATATAACACTTACTTACTTACTTACTATTACATAAAATAGGTTTACGGATTTTTCAAAATTCACTTTTCAGAAAAACTTCGTGTTTGGTAAGAAATTTAAAAAAAGTGTCTGATGAAAATGTTTAGACAACGTTATTTTCTATATTTAGTTCTTGGCCTTGTCCGCTCATTTTAAGCGTTTCACGCAGTGGAGTGCATAATTTTCAAAAGTTTAGTAAATCAGACTTTGAGCAACAATTCCTTAACGGATTGTTTTTTATCTTTTTACTTTTAGCTAGAAAATTGTAAGCATGTGTCAGACAATTTAAGTGTTGTCATAAAAATTGTTATTAACATATGATAAGGCTACAATCCACTGTGTGGATCGTCTGGTTTTCGTCTGTTTTTTGTCTATGCAACGTTTTTGCCATACCCACTTTTTGGGGGCGTTTTCAGTAAAAAAACGTTTTTCGGTAAAGATTTAAACATTTTGAAAACTTTTTTGATGCAAAATCATTGGTTTTGTTAACAAAAACCTTTCTTCCACATATTATTTCAACCCACGCCTACTTTTTGGAGGCGTTTTCATACATAAACCATTTCTATTCACTACCTCATAGCATAACCAGACGAAAAATGATGTTTTTTGTCGAACCATATATGATTTTGATAAACTGTCTGAATATTATGTTCTGCAATGACATTTTCTATATTTCATTGCCAAAAAGCCGACATTTTGAGGATATTTGTTTTAAGGATGGGATCCACACAGTAGATTGTAGCCTTCTCATATGTTTGTTTTTACAAAAATTAGCTTGCATTGTCAATTTATCGCAGACAGTTTAAATAAATGTTTTTTTTCCCCTTAAACAGTGTTTATTTTAAAAAAGTAATCAGTTATTAGTGATATATATAAAAATATATACTTCGGTAGCTAAAGGTTGACACTGAAAAATAATTAAACAAACAAAAAAAAAGAAACCCTGATATAACAGACCATTTAATATTTAACAAAGTATTGATAGGCCAAATTGACTTTTTCACGGGAACGGATATGTTTAAACTAGATATATCAAGAACTTTTGGATGTGGGAGGTCGTGACACACACATTTTTTGGAGCAAAGCATAATTCTTTGGTTAAGGCTTTGGTTCAATCCGGACAGTGCGCCACCATTTACATTGAAACTTAAGATTAATATGAAAGTGCTAACAATACAAGGCTTTTGGTCCGTTAGTAGTTCTCATAATTTTATTCACACCTTACAAAAGCCTAGCGAGCATCAAATTTTAATTGTCACAAGAGGATTCTAACTAATTTTTGATTTGGAATCAGAGTAAAATTAAAAGTTGTCATTTAATTGCTTCAAACGATAGGAAATCGCGCACACAAATAACTGGATTAGCTGAATAAAATAGGCAATGTCTATTTCTTTAATTTTATACATTATATATAATGGTCAGTACAAACATATAAAATATCATCACACATATCCAAAGCACCTGACAAGGAAAGTATACCCCATCAAAGAAACCAAAGTAATCATTGAACAAGAATATAAATATTATTGTCAAAAAGTTTGTTTATTACTTAACTACATATTTATGTACATCACTAGATAGCTATTTTTCAAATCAAATTTTTTTCACATTAAAAATCTCCAATGGAAATAAATTAACTTCGACGCCGAAAAGAAAACCAAATCTCTACGTGCCTCGTTACTTCATTCCGACGCAGTCCATTCGGTAGACAAAAATGTGAATGACACACAATTAGCATAACACCAACACACTTCCATTACGTGTATACGTTACGAACCACCAAATGTTTAATTACGTAGTAACCTATTTACTTCGGTGTCGCGTTCCAATTTTCAATTGTGGCGGTCTTAACAAAAAGAATCCAATTTCCCTTAGGGACGTGCTAATAACTTAATTTTACTTTCATCGAAATACGGTTTCAATCTAATAACCTCAGTCTTTCTCTTTTCGTTTCGAATATTATACTCGTTCCCATGTCTGGCCAACAAAATGATGAGACAACAGAACCAGAACCAACAACTAAAAAGTCGAAAAGTAAACAACGAAAAGATACAAAAGGTAACATGGTGAAACGTCAGTATCGGGGACCATGGTAAGCCTAAGCGGATGGGAGTATACACCGAAATTTTAGTTCGCAAATGCGTGGTCAGGTCAGTATTGAATTCCATGACGTACCAACACCACCAAAGACGTACGGATAATTTATAAACCTCTCCTAAGTTTCATTGACACCTTCGGGTGGAATTTTAGTTTGTTTTCTTTAAGTTTGGTGTATTGCGAGTTTGCAATGTGAGCGGGGGTATGTGTAAATGTTGTTAATTTATTCTTTGAAAAAACATATGAGAAGGCTACACAGGGAAGGCTGCGTAAATTGTTTAATACTCTATTGCAACCAGTCTCTAGAGACTCTTAAGTAAAGATCTCCAAACTGTTTTATAACCAGGGCTAGAATTTCTATGTTAATACATTTCTTGTTGGATAAACGTTGAAGAAAACAAGTAAGATAGTTTTTTTTTTAAGTAAATAGCAGTTACCCAGTGTGCTTTGCTACACATATTATAGAATTGTTTAAAAACTACAGGCCATTAAATAAAGACAACAAAATTTGTTACAAGGTTACAATCTGCTGTGTGAATCGTTTAATACCGTCCCATCCCCCCTATGGAACTAATGTCCCAAAAACTATTTTCGTTTTTATTACATATTTTAATTTATTTTTGCTAATTCATGTGATATGGGGTAGGGCGTATTTATATAGGAAAACGCCCCCCAAAAAATTAAATTAGGAAACATTCACGTTAACATAATCAAAGTTTTTGCATGGTAATTTATTTTTCAAACATAGCCTATAGAAATTTTACCAACAGTAATTATTTACTGAAAACGCTCACAAAAAAGTAGGCGTGGCAAAAAAGAAGTAGGGCTCTGGTCATAAAATGATTGTTATATAATAACCAGCTATGAAATATAACTTAATGAGTTGACAATAGATCAACAAAATCAGCGGAATGTTTTTTTCTCATATACTTTCAAAGCGGGTATTATCTATAACCCAAGTAGTGTTGAAAAGTATTTTACTTAAAATAATAATAATTTTTTAGCTCTTGATGTTTTCAACTGCCATTTTTTTTTGACTACTTATCACATAAACAACTTATGTTTATGAACACTGACTGCCACTGACTCTTTGATGTGATCGATCCGTCCATTTCTGTTAAGATGCATATATTAACAGCTTACGAACTTACACAAAATGTTATAGCTCTCACTATTAATGTGTTGAAAATATATGACATTACCTATATAATTAATACATTTTATGGGAATTACCACGCCCACTCTTTCGATCCCACCAATTTTATGTAATCTTACTGATATAAACGGCTCAGACCAATTTTAAAGACGATCAATGTTTTAGTTATTCAGGTTATTTAACATTTACTTTGTTTGGGAGGTGTCACACCTACTTTTTCGAATACGCCCATTTTTAACTCAATTTCACAGATAAGAAAATCATATGCTCATACCGCTTTTTTGGATTTTGCGGATTTTTGATTTTCAGGTTTTGAGGGTTTTTGGTATTTTAAGTGTTTGGGTTTTCGAGATTTTGGATTTTCGGGATTTTGTGGTTTCGCGATTTTAAGTCTTTAAGTTTTTGAGTTTTCGGGATTTTTGGTTTTCAGGACTTTGTGTTTTCCGGATTTTAGATTTTCGGTATTTTTAGTTTATAGGGGTTCGAGGTTTTAGATTTTGAGTTCCTGTTTTTTCTGGATTTCGCGTTTTCGGGATTTTTGAGTTTCAGGATTTTAGGCTCTCAATATTTTGTGTTTTCCGGATTTTGGGTTTTTGGTATTATAAGTTTTTGGGATTTGAGTTTTTCGAAATTTCGGATTTTGGGTTTAATGGGTTTTTGATTTTCGGGATTTCAAGATTTTGAATTTTTGGGATTTTGAGTCTTAAAGCATTTAAACAAAGCATTTTATTATAGAGTTTGCATGAACGCAAGGGAATAGACATATAAAACCAATGGCTTGAAAAAAAATCCCATTTATTAAACATCCTCCTGGTTTATTTCCTGACAGCTTACCTTTAACACAGCACAAAAAATGAGATTTAGTTTTTTTTTTAAAGTGAACATGAATGTTGATATTCCAGGAATATTATGAAGTCACTTGCAACATTTTTTAGAACTACAACCCCCCTATTATTTTCACGTGGATTTCAGGCAAATTGGTATAGAATACCAAAAAAAATAGAATTGTGTTTTTATCAATGTCCAGTGGTATCTTAACAATAACGAAAGAGACATTTACATATAACTAACGCAACTAAAAATACGAGAAAGCTACAATCCGCAGTGGGGATTGTTAAAAACCTTATATCATCCCATACTTAAAATTGATATTCCCAAAATGTGGACTTTATGGCAACGACATAATGAAAATGACATTGTCACAACAATTTTTTAAGACAGTTTATCAAAATCTTTTATGGTTCGACAAAAGACAAGGTCTCCATCCTGCATATTGTATGGGTCAGGATATGCAAATGGTTTTTGTAGGAAAACGCGTCCAAAAAAGTGGGTTTGGGTTAATATTTATATCATAATCAAATATTTTAAAATTCTACCGAAAAACGTTTGTTTACTAAAAACGCCCCAAAAATATGGGCTTGGCAACGAAATTCGTAAAGGCGAACATTAAAATTTCCTAGATATGTTGTTCAGACTCGTGTTTAAAATTCCTCACGGTTTGAACAAAAGCTACGTTTTTCTAAAAAAGGGGGCGTGGCAGTAGGAGGATTTCAAAAAGATTTACACCAGTCCTGCTGGGAGCAACAACAAGCACGTGTCCAAATTTCATCATTCTAGCTCAAAATTTAGGGGCAAAAAACTGGTGACGCAAGGACAGACATACATGGCTTAATCGACTCAGCTATCGGTTCTGAGTCGAGCCATATACTTTGATGTATTTTTAGCTATTTTTTTCAATAGGTATATAAAAAACTATGTGTCACAACTAAAATACCCCTATGGCATAGGGTATAATCAGTAGCTCATGTGCCAGAGAATTTTATTTTTTTTTATATTGCGCAAACCGAAAATACTGTTAAGCCTTAATTATAAGGCATTCTCACAAATGTGAATAGTAACCCTGAGTATACATTTCATTCAACTGGGTAATTGCAATTTTCTATATGGAGAATTTCTCAATGTGGGCTTAATAAAAAAAAAGTCAATTTATACTTTTTTTTAATAAAAAACCTGGCATGCAGATTTATTTTAAATCTTAACGTCGATGATGAAATATAGGAGAATGTACTAAATGTAGATTTTCATCAAACAAATCTACGGAATTAAATTTCTAGTTTGATGCTTAGTGATTAAATTGATTTGATTCATATTTTGGATATCACATTAGTAATTTAACGGATTTCAGTGTATTGCATCGCTCGGCATTTAAATTTACTCTGTGAATAGTGTGAAGCACTACTATGAGTGAGGTGCTTGGTTCATATTCCATTACTAACAATGATCACTTTCTCGTGGACTATTGTCTAGTTTTCTAACAGTCTCTACATAATCGTTTCCCAATCAAATCAGCACCTAAGCAAACGTTGAAGACCTTATTCCAGATGACGGACCTCTTTTTGAATTGGATCAATTGTAATGATAACTACATCTCTGCATACGGCTTCAATGATTTATCGCATCCGTTCGCATCCACCATTGTTATCTTATACAACCCAGAGCTTCTGACTAGACTCGAACCAATTTGCCGAGGATAAATTAGCAAAAGCATATTTCAACCAGCAAAACATCCATCCACCAGACCTCACATTTCATGTCCAATCTCTGATTCGTGTGGCAATAGAACTTCCTCTGAAAGGATTCCCATGGTGAAATCACGCACCCTTGTCACATGATTTAGTCCCCGAACGTTCACTTTTCTACCGGCCGAGACACAGCAAAAAGGGAGACCTTACCGAGCGCCTACGTCAAGGATTATTACCCCCTTTGGAGTCCATGCGCTCAGTATTAAATTTGTCAATATTGCAACACATGCAGGATACCATGATTTATATGTTGCACACGGATGTGTCGACCGCTCGGTCTGTATGGCATGAATGCATGTGCATGCATATATGTATGATATGGTAAAGTACAGGCTTACATATTTCTACTCTACGGGTGTGCAGCACACAATTTTCAGTAACGAGGTGGAAACATGTGTTACAACGACCTCGTTACGACGGAAAACTCAATTGAGGGCGGCAATTACTCTCAACAAATAGAGAAATTTACAGAATGGGGCTTCTATTGCTACGCGCCACCGATTGCGACCGGCATTTGGGTGGAAGGGATGTGCGTTCATATCGGTGCTGCAGGGATACGCACCCGATCTCCGGATCGACGAATAGTGCGAAAACATGCTGTTGGACTCCGGAGTGCTCTGCCGCATAGACCGCTTAAGCCCACAAAGGATTTGTAAATAGCAATCAACGCACGTTGCAAGCGTGCACTATACTCGTGTGCGCTGATTGAAAATTATTGATGAATTATTGCAACTCCTCTGTTGATACGATATATGTGTGTGTGTGTATGTTTCCCATGGTGTTTTTGAGTAGTGCAGGCAGAGTAAGGCCACGAAAGATAGGCACATGCATTTGAGGTACCTATACAAATTTTTCGTTGCGGGTTTCGGTTTTGTAAACGCGAACGTGTGGTGTTTTTGTAGATTGCGGCTGAAGAGGACATAGCTGCCAGGATTATTGGAGAAGCTTAGTTATTGAATTCGACGAATTTAAGTTTGTTTCTGCTTTAAATATATGGCTTTCATAATGTCAGAGCTTTCCATCGGTTTTTATTAAGCATTTTGACGAGGTAATGGCAGCGCATCAGGATATGTATAATTGGAATCGATAAGCACAGAGGATTTCAAGAAAAATTCAATTGTGTAGGCATCTACAACCTATAACGAACATTCTAACATTTATCTGACTAAAGTTCTGCGTCAAACCATGGGAAGATGGTCATCATCAATTTTCGTACAAGTGAATTACTAGATATTCAAATACGCAGTAGTCTAGTAGCACACTTTTGATCATAAAAGACACATTCCATGAATTGATGTATTCCATTAACTAAATATAAATCTGCTATTTCAGAGGGATCACTTTATGTCCTCCATATATCTTACGGCTCTTTCTTACATCCATAGGATTTCTTCGATGATTCGACATCTAAAGTGATTATTAAAATTTTTACAGGTGCTTCGAATTAACCAAAGCTTAAGCTGGAGATAGTGTGCACTTACCAATATAAGAAAAATTTTGATTTTCTTTGCAACTAATCGCCATAAAATTTTCGCCATTTTGGATACAGACACACCCACTGCAGCCCTAGACTTTCTCTTTCACCTACTACCTCTACTTATTTTCGGCAAGCAAAAAGGCAGTTAAGTCAGCCATATGTCTTAAAGCCGTCCAACAGTGGTCAAAAATATCAACAGGTCACTCGAAAATTCTAAACGAACACACAATTATTCCTGCTTACACCCTTACCAGGTTAAAATTTGGTAAGAGTTTGCAGGTAACAATACCAGACAGATCATCATGGGAAAGTAACGAACCTGTGCAAAATGACTCGATCTATTTTCTTAGCGATGGCTTCAAAATAAGTGACGGAGTGGTTAGTCTTCTCCGACAAGCAAAATCTTTCCGCCTTCCTGATCATTGCATTCCGGGCGGAACTCATGACGATAAAATAACTCTTATCCTGGCTGAAAAAGAATTTTCTATCTGCCAGGGATATTAGCGTTCTCTCGGATAGTCAAGCGGCCACCAAATCCCTGGAATCAGTCTCAACAAATTCAAAGACCAGCCTATATTGGCGCTCATTTTTGCTGTTGTACTCCGCAGACATGGGACTTAATTACCATAGGTATTCAAAATTAGGTATTCCTAATGCTGCATGCAAAAGCTTACTAGCGCAACATGCTTACAAAAATCGAATGTCAGATGGAGCCTTGCCACGACGTGTCAAATAGACACACAAAATTAAGAAGATCCAAAATACTGATCTTTGTCGCTAGACCATATATTAGCGCCATTATAGGTGTCTTCTAGCGCAACATGCTTACAACAAATCAAATCTCAGATGGAGCATTGGCACGACGCGTCAAATAGCCGGACAAAGTTCACTAAAACTAGGCTTAAGAAGACCGAAAATACTGATCTTTCTAGCTAGACCATATATAAGCGCCAATATAGGTGTCTTCATTGGACACTGTTTAATAGGCAGGCACGTAGAAAAGCTAGGTCTCCACTCAAACGACTTCAGTATATGTAAGCTATAAACGATGAACTCGCTGAAAGTTCTCGTGCTGGCTATGTTTTTCTCGTGTAGGGGCTGGCTTGCGAACCGCTCGCCATTAGTAAAAATTGTCGATTTTTTCGTGTTCGTTGGCTTTGATGTTCACCGTGTTCGCGAGCAAACCTCATATTTGCTGTGAACGTCGCCGAGCTCATATCATGGATAGTAGGCTTGCGCTTCTTTATCGCACATGTTCTTGTTATGAGGAAGAGGAAGAAGAAACAATACCTCATCGGCCGGCATTATCAAATAAAAGGAAGATCCGTCTTTGAGTTACATTGTCTGCGAAGTGAAAAGTGTCCTCCGTTTCATTTAATGCTTAGAATGGCTTTCTGACAGATAACCAGGTATCACGATGGACCAAAAATGGTCCAAGTGTGCTTGCGAACTCGCAGGCAACCACTCTTACCAAACCTAACCTTACATACAGACTATACTATACATACAAAATATACTTATTGGATATAAAATAAAGTAGGCCATCCAAGAACCCTTTTCGGATAACAATTCTGCCCACCAAATTATCATACTTCTATAGAAAGCTTAATGTCCATATAAAATGGTTTCTCTATCACAATCATATTAGCATGTCAACACTAATTAGCTCTAAAAAAACCAAAAAAAAAACTTGATATGACCATTGAACCAATTTTGTTTCGTTTTGTTGAACTTTTTTTTGTCGGTTGACAACCCCACCTTTACAACACCAGCATTGTCAGATGGAAAGCGCACGACAATGCAGCACACCAAGAGAGGAACCCAAACTGGCACAAATCGTGAACCTGCAATTTGTTAACAACAACTGTTTAAAAATTTAAGATACTGCTATTCTACGTTGTTAATTCTCTCTACTAATTCTTATTCTCAAGTCGGTATCTATCGCTTTGTTATCTTGCTTGTGTGGATTCTCTTTAACGTCCAGTCAGGTATAGGTACCTACGAGTATGTTGGATTGGAATTGCGCCGAGGCATTTCTGTACACATTGGGTAATTGCTAATAAATTTGTTAGAATGCATTTCTCAGATGTGCTTCTTTGTGAGTTACTATCAGCATTTTTAGCGGAAGAAGTTGGTTTGTAATTTTCTTTTCTTATTATGGAGTTAATTTGTCAGTGGATACAATGTCTATTCGATGGCTATTATATCGGTGTACAGTTTTGAATTATTGAAATAATTGATCAGAATAACATAACAATGTATGGGTGGGTTATTTTGTATATTCCTATTATTCTGAAGAACAAAGACGAAAGCAGAGAAGTCGCTCTTTAACATTTTACATGCATTACCAGTTATCAGACAGCTTTTAGTTGTAACCAGGGTCTTATAGATTCACAATTCACAAAACTATTTTTAGTCGGGTAGACATTTATTGCGGCTGTAGTATATAATATGTTTAGTTTAAGTATTGAATTTTATATTGTTTATAAAAAAAATGCCAACTACTTGCGAAATTTTGAAAAAAAAAATATTGACTTGAGTTACTATCAAAACATTTATAAATGGAATTCAACTTCGTTCGTATGTTCACCACAGGAACGTATGCAGCGGTCGAAGTATTCAAGAACAAGGAGTGCCAAAAGAGATCACCCATTTTTGCAAATGACCGTCAATGTCAAATCTGTTTTAACATTTGTGGACTAAATACATGTAGAATACAAATGAACAAGCCATGGAGCGATACACTCCCCAAGAACGCGGAATAATCGTGTCTATTTTTTTGCGTATTAATTCGTCTGTAGTGTTGGCGCAGCGCGAATTCCGTCGCCGATTCCCCGGCCGTCCGACTCCGACTGTGCAAACACTGCGCCGTTTGGCCACCAACCTTGAAAGTTTGGGACCACAAGAGACGTCGCCAAGAGTGGCCGGCCCCGGAGTGCCCGTTGTGCCGAGAATATCACCGCTGTTGCCGAGGATGTCGAGCTGTCGCCGAAAACATCGACCAGACGCCGCGGCCGTGCCCCGCAATTAGCCATCAGCCGGTCGTCCCTAAGGCGAATTTTGATCAAAGACTTGCGCATGTTCCCATACAAAGTCCAGTCCGTGCATCAGCTGCTGTCTGTAGACCACCAAACGCGTGTAACCTACGCCCAAGCCATCCTCAATCTCGAAGACGAAGTGGGCTATTTTTCGACCTAAATCACAATGAGCGATGAGGCTCATTTCCACCTCAGCGGGTGCGTGAACAAGCAAAACTGTCGCTTTTGGGGCAACAAAAATCCACGAGTAATGCACGAGAGCCATTACACCCGCTCAAAAATACTGCATGTTGCGCTGTTCACGCTGAAGGGGTCATCGGGCCTTTTTTTCGAGAACGCCGCTAGTAAAACGACAACAGTAGATGGTGCCAGCTATAGGGAAATGTTAACCGAGTTTTTTTCTCCCGCAATTGGACGAATAAGGACTGGAGGACATGTGGTTCCAACAGGACGGAGTAACGGCGCAAGCTGCGCGATTTACAACCGATATTCTGAAGGCCAAACAACATCGGATAACTTCTTTTGGCCCACCTTGTATGAAGTATTAACATCATCTCGAAAACTCGAAGCCAAATTAAATCCGGTATTTATTTTAAATTATAATTTTGAAATGTAGTTTATCTCTCTCGATTCCACTAGCACTGTTCCTTATTTTATCCCTTTCGACAAGTATTTTCTTAAATTGTTGGAAATATTCGTTTGTTACTCATATTCATAAATCCGATAGTAAGAATGTGATAACAAACTTTCATCCAATTTCGAAGATGGTCAACGATGCAGAAATTGTTCGAAAGTTTAGTTTACTTTTTTTGTAAAGGAATCTCTATCAACCTATCAGCATGGATTTATGAAAGGCAGGTACACAACAACTCATTTAACTGTGTTTACTAATTTTTGCTGAATGGCAATAGAAGAAGGTTCACAGGTTGTTGTAATTTATACAGATTTCGTCAAGGCTTTTGATCGGGTAGACGATTCTTACAAGAAAATAAGAAGCACTTGGTATCCATTCAGTACTTAACAAGTGGATCGCATCTTACCTATGTGATAGGAAGCAGTCAATTAGAATAAGAAATACTTATCGAGGCAGTTTGAAGCGAAGTCTGATGTTCCTCAGGAAGGTCACTTGAGACCTTTGTTGTTTGCATTATTTGTGAACGATATTGATTCATGTGTATCTTTCTGTCTGAGGGTTTGCAGATGTCTGGGGTTCGCAGATGACTGTAAGTTTTTTTTTGTAGAGTCAATTCCGTAGCCGATTGCCATAACCTACAGGTTGACATAGACTTGGTGTAATTGCAATAACCTGCAACTGCAACCTTCGCATATCCTCTGTTATGAGTATACATGCTGTTCTTTGAACTTTTGTTAGTGCAATCATATACTTTGCCTTTTTCATGGAATTCCACCAGACTACTTGAGGATTGGCCTGACGGCAGCTGTTTATATGAATATCATCACGTCGGGGAGGGGCCCCATTTCTTAAAGCAAATTCTATTGCAGCTGTATAGTGCAACGCTGCTTTCTTTACCCTTTCTTTGGTGTTTTATTCCAGTTTATCTTGCTATCAAGTATTACCTTAAGGTATTTGGCACTCGCTGAAAGTAAGAGGGTGGTCCCTACCAGATTCGATGCCATGAACTCTGTGATATATAACCGCATAGTTCCGACCATCTACTTACTATGTTAAGCCTGTTTGAATAATTGCGCTTAGAGTTGACGGGAATTTTCCACATGCCATGAGAAAAAAAAATTGCATTAATGCTCTTAACCGGCCGCGAGCTTGTTCGTAGCGATCGATTCTTCAGAGACAATTGTCGACTTCACCCGACTACACATTGATGACTGGCAATTTGAAGTTTGATATTGTCTCGTGCTCCTACAATCTTGTTGGACAAAGACAGAATACCATAAGAAGCAATCCAATCTTATAAGCACTAATAAGACTAGCTATTTCTCGAGTTTATAAGATTCCTGAACTTCTCCTTCGAAATATGTGGCATGTTGGAAATTACTAACGACAGTACCATCTATTCTTCCAACATGACACGATAGCAGAATCCATCGACCGTAGCAGGGTTATCATTGTTATCTAGGAACAAATATGGTCCAATGACAACTTTGGCCTGAAATCCACTTTGATGGATACAGTGGAGTCTTATTGGTAGCGTTTTGCTATTCAAAAATCAGAGACTCTGGAACAGAGCATATGCCCTACATCCCTAGCTACAAATGTCTTATAACGGGTGAGAGGTATTTTTAAAAAGGAGTTTCTTAACACCTGTTGGTATTGTGTGTCAAACTAGGGACCTCTTGTTGGTAGGCGTTAGACCCCTATCAGTTGGGTCAATTATTTTTTCTTGTTAACAATGTTGTTACTGGTCTACGACATCAGATGTTCACGGTATGGGATTATTGTAAAGATCAGCAAATATTTGGTTGTTTTTTTTTTTTTTTTGCTTGTAATCCTTCAACATTTTCGGCGTTGTTGTGTAATGAATACTTGCGTTCTAACTATTGCTGCAAAAAGAAAGTGTTCCAAGTCTGCTTTCTGTTAGAAATCTCATTGAATGGTCATCTAAAATGCTTTTCTTTGTCTATCGACATGATTGACGCCAGCATAAAATAAATATTATCAGCGCGGTGGATCCCATAGGCAGACCAGTATGGATATAAATATTATGATTCATCTATCTCGGTCATAACTCCGCCGACAAGGAAAGAAGAAGTTTTATATACATTTACATATTTATTAGTTTTTATTAGCCTGTTCACTATATCCCCCGTACTGCCGCCGATGTTGTACCATCACATACTTAAATCAGTTCGCTCTAAATAAAACAACCGATTTAATTTGCTGACATTTTTTGAGCCGCTTACTGCCATCGTTTTCATGCAATTAACTGATGAAATAATTGCCAAAGATTATCCATTGCCAAAGATAGAGATACTCGAGTAAGCATATCATACCATTATTACCCATGTACATGCAATCATATTTGTTTTCTTCACTATCTCACATTTTCCTAATCATAATTTTCTTCAGTACCCTCCACTAGTCTTCTTTTGCACTCTTGGGCATTCTCTCTTCTCTTTCATACGTTCACACCTGCAGCGCGTCAGAGCACCATACCATCGCGACAACGAAAGAAAAAGAAAAAAAAATGGGTCAGAGTATATAAAGCCAAGTTCAAGGCGATCGCCGTTTCAGATGTAAGAAATAGTTACTCGTGGTTAGATCGTACAGACGGAAGTGAATTGCAACTTAAATTTTCAAGATTCGTAAAAAAGTGAAGTGATTTATTAAGGATTAACCTAACTGTGGATACTAGCAACTCGAAATCATCTTCAAGATCTCGCTTACCAATAAAACATCAATTCAGGTGAGACAAGTGCTATTTGGTAACAAATCGAAATCATTATGTACTGGAAAATTCTAGAACGATTGAGAAAGTTTTTTTTTTTTTTTTTTGTTTGACCAATTGACAACGATGAATGTCTCGTTTGGAAGCAAAATTAGCGTTCGAGTATTTTTTTTATTTTAATGGAATTCCGTTCGGTGACTCTACTAACCCACTTTAGATGAGAACGTGTTCTGCACTTTGGAATATAAACAAAGTTTGTCATGAAGTCTGCGCGAAATTGGCAGACACGCCCTGTATGCAATTCATACAGCTACACCGTACTATTGACCCTATAATGGTTATAATTCCTTAACAAAGCGTATACTTTCATTTGGAAGAAAAGGAGAAAGTTTTACTTCTCTCGATTTGAGTAGGTATGTGTGTAACTGAAGAATATGGATACACAAGAAGCGTGGTGCAGATACAAAAATACGAGATCGTGTATTTTAATGGTTGATAATTGCATTGCTGGAAACAAAGTGCACTTGAATTTGACATCTTTGGATGACGTCAATTTCGCATTGCAATCATACACTATGTTTGTTTTTTTGCTCAATTTCCATTTCGCAAATTGGGAAAGAAGTTTCTCTTGTCGTCTAATGTGGATGATGTATAGAAAATGCGAACATAAGTGTTGGTAATGGATATTCAATTGTAAACTGCAATCTCGAAGAATATGATGAATAGGAGAAACTTTTGCAGTTGTTGTAGCCTTTCATGGATGAATGTCGGAAAAGTGGAGGAAAATTCTGGTGAATTGCGAGAAAATAAAAGAAAACTACAAACGTTTGCAGGCAATATGAAAGAGTTGTAGTACGAACTGAGTATTCGCGAATTTTCTAGTTAACATATTGCTTAGCCAACTTGCTGACATGCTTGGCTTTTCAAATGAAAAGCGTTAATTTTTCTTTCTCGGGCCTATTTGTATTCTCGTTTAATGCACCTGCTATTTTGTTGATCGTCTGTACTGGTAGCGATGAAGGCAAATGAAAATCATTTCGTTATGATTGATGATGCCGAATTATTAGAAATAGAAGGCGCGTGAAGATCGATCTATTTTATATACTTTAGGCTATATTTGGAATAGTGTCATAATAACCCACTTACTGTAATTTATTTTATTACCCCAGTGGAAACCGCTGAATTTTCGTTTTGATCTTCATTTCACTGACAACGATTATTAAAATTCGCGTAGAATCACGAACATACCAGCATTTTTGCAGACCACTTTGTATGTATCTATGTAATTTTTTACCATGATTAAAAATAAGCAAAATTTGCACATGTATCCGATTGCCCTTAGCAACTTTTTACGAAAAGGGCTATTAATCGGTAATAACAAGCATAATATTTCATAAAGTATATGAATTCAACGAAAAATATTAATTTTACTAAATCGGCAGAATTTTATGGATTTTGAATACTCAATTATAAAGTGGATGATTATTACTAAACTTTATGTATATAAGTATTAAAATATAACAGGCATATCGTTTAACAAATTATTGCACTATTTGTTTCTATATAGATGAGCAAAACATTTCTGTTACCACCCTTAACATTTGTTACCGTCTGAATTTTCTTTTCTTTTTAGAGTGTGACATGAGATAATTATCGATATCTATTGCAAAGCACCAATATAGTATAATAAAAGAGCTTCAGCTCAGATAAAGTATTCGTTAAAAATATTTGTACTGAATTTCTTTACGTGAAATAGGCAAATGTGTATATTTTTCGGAGAGATCACTTCTAAAATTAACATGGTCGCCTCACGTGAACCAAGGATTAGATTGATAAAGAAATGTATTGTGCGATCTAATCTTCATGCTAAATATAACCTTTTTAGCATGCTTTTCTTACATTCAGAATATTTGACCAGCTTTTCATATTTTTCGTCAGAGATGAATCTAGTATCGAACTATAGTTGCGTATAAAAAAAAAAGAAATTGTGCCAAATATTATGAAGTTTATTTTGAAGAGGTTTCTTACTTTAAACATTTATATTGGGAACCACAATTGACAACCTATAAGACTTTTTTAAATCGTGATTGATGAATTAGTTTTGATGTGTGCCAGAAAAAAATATTCATGATCATTTTTTAGCAATGCGATTGATTCAAAATAGTTAACGATTCTTTCAAACCGTTTGTTTTTGATACTAATTGATACGCAATATGTCACATTCAGTCAGTTCTGTTAAGCTAAGTAAAATCAGTAAAAAAAAAATTAGAAGTGAATAAATTAAAGGGTTGCCACTATATATGTGGGTCGTAACGCGATAGTGAGTAATATGATTTTCATATGAGCAACGAGCGTAGCATCGAGTGCCAAATTATTCTTATGCTATGTCTTAAGGTATTAAATATTACAGTGTTCTTCCACCATTAGTGCTCAGCAAAAGTTCTATTGTGTCTTTTGTTGTGCAAATTGTAAATGTTAATTTCTATTCTCTTGCTACAGTTCTGCATTTCATTAAAAATGAAAAGAACATTTCCTATGTTGTATCGACGCCTCAGGACGTCTCACTCAATTCCATCTTAACAAAAAACAACCGTACTTCTCACAGTTAATCTTTGTTTTGTTCATGAAACGAGAATGATACTGGTGCCTGTTTAACCATCAAGTCTCTGACTACAACGGCAATTCATCATCAAAAGCGATAAGTGATGGTAGTGAATTTCGGTCATCGTTAACCCAATTTTTTCGAGTATAATGAGGAACTTCGTTGACGGATCGTATTAACTTGTAGATCTTCCGAAAATTATATGAATCGAATATTATTCAGCTGTGGTTCTAACAACATGACAGTTTGCCACACATTCAATAAACGACCTTGAAATATCAGGCAAAATTACAGGAATCAGCCACATTATTTGAAATGTTGATTATACTGATTTTACAAAATGTTAAAGAAAATATTGGTCTGTTACCAGAGCCAATGTGGTCAGATGAATTTGGTTGAACCTCAACACAAATGACAATAATTCTCGAAGACGGAATTATTTCTTATTTTGGCCACATCCATCGTATGATTTCAACAACCCGACTTTCGGAACATGTCAAGTTGTTGATCTATATCGATAAGAAGCATGTTGAAGACAACGTTGAAAGTATCATATGCAAAATAAGGGCAGAACTATGTGAACAAATTTCGCCGACCATACGGAAGTAAGCCAGTGGCCACCAGTGGCATATGAACGAAAAACAATGATGCCATGAATTTATATTACGAATGAAGCCAATATTTGCGCATATGTTCAATTATATAATAACACTTGGCTTTCATTTGTTTTTTTTTTTAAATTTCACATACTCAAAGTGGTCCCTTTTTGTTAAAAAAACGATTTAAGTAAAGTATGCAGATGAATGATTCAACAAATGACTTGTTTGCTCTCATTGAGAATACTCAGATGTTTAATTTAAATGAACTTAAATTTTTGTCGTACTTAATAAATAAATTTTCTGAACCATACGATATAACAAACAAAAATAATACACCCTTCCATCAGTTTTACTGTACAAAGATGCTTTGATGAAGGAAGATATCTGTTTCATGAAAGTCAAAGCATCATTATCAATGAGACCAAATTATTATTTTTGTTGAACCACAAGGAATAAGCAGCCTTAAATATTTAGTTCGTCAGTTTTTTTTAGATTATGGAATGTTTATGTATATGTTTTAGTGATATCGAATATGCCGACACTGTTAAGTTCCTTATAAAACCGTCATTGGACTTTTTCTGTTTGCGTTCTTAATTTTTAAGAAGTTGAATCAATAAAATAAGAACAGAGTGAAGAAACATAATATTCAATCATATAGAGTACTGTTTCAGACTTTTAATAGATTCGCGTCAACTGAGAGAATGTATAAATAAAAGTGTATGTAATAAACCTTCTTGAACATTACAACAAGTTTTTCTTGAAATATTTTAATTACAGTTTGCTTTCCATGCCATCAAAACGAAACGAATTCTTTTCAATAAAAAGTATTCAATTATTTTATTGTTCCAATATGTCATAAAAAATTTGTATTCATATAGGTTGAATTCTAAAACGCAAACGAACTACCATGATGCAATGCATACTTTTTTAAAACGCATAGTTTGCAGTGAAGTGGTCCCAAAACGTCAAAAATTTCACAGCATTACAAATCCAAGATTATAAAGTCACACAGATGACGCATTGAGAACAAAAAACAGAAACTTTTGCTCACCAGCTTCTTGGTACGGGCGGGCGTTGTGCACGTGCACACATCAGCAATGAGATCTAAACATATAGCTGTGCCAGTACGACCAGCAATAGAACCGTTTTTCCTGTATGCAGTGCGTCATCTGTATGACTTTATAATCTTTAACGACAAATGCAAACCAGCGCAATAGCATTTATTATCTGGCATTCGCATGCCTATTTTTTGGCGTTTTTTATTTCAGTCATAGTCAAACCTTTCTCAAGCTATGATCCTATAAATCATCCGAGTAGGGTCAATTGTCAACAAAAGCTTATCTATGTTTATAAGCTTTGGTATAAACCAGGAGGTCCTCCAACGTGCAATAAATATACACGCACAAATCAATGGTTATGAAAACAAGCTAAGCCCTGTGAACGACCATATCGCCCTTATACTTTTTTTATGGAGAGTACGAATGGTCGACAATAAATATGTCGACTACCAATAATGTTGACTTTGGCACTTGCTAAAATCTCGAAAAATTTTGTTCGATGTTTGAAACAATCTCGACACTTAAAATGCCGACTAAATATTTCGAATGTCGGTCAAATTTGCCGACAAATTTGCATGTTGTTCATGGAATAGAAGAATATGGAAATGAAAGGCTTTTTCAAACAACTTGTTTGCTGGTAACAATAGTAGTGCTTACTCGACCTTTAAAAGATTTATATATCAATATCGATTTTTTGTAAAACAGTATATGAAGCCATCCATCAAAAAATTATTTTTCTCTTATTCGATATTAAATATCTGATATTCACTATACTTGAACAAAACACCAAAGCAAAACTTTGTGTCATCTATGTTTATCATGAACATAAACAACATTATCAAATGGAGTCAAGTGGAGTTTTTTTGTTTCAATGTCATTCACAAATTAACTTAACTATAGTCGACCAGTTCTAAACCAATATCTAAAAAAATTGACATATACACAATCGACTTTTTTGTCAGTCGACATTTTAACCAATCGATATTTTTTTGATCGATTTTTTGCAATCGATATTTTTAAAAGCGATCAATCGTACCGAACCCATTCACTTTGCCACTCTCGACCTATTACGAGTCAATATTTTCAAAATCGAATTTAAGATTCGACATTTTGATCAGTCGTTCTTTTCACCAATCGAAAATCGACATTATGTCGGTTTTTTACGACATTTAAAAAAAAACGGCAAATCGTACCCAACACTTTTTTTTAATATCACTGTGGTCATTTTACTGAACAAATGTTTCAATGCTTGCCTTTAAAAAAATGTTTGTTCCATCAAGTTTTACGAGTCGATATTTTCAAAATCACATTATCAAATACAATCAAAACACATTATGTCGTTTTTTTACGAAACTTCAAAATCCGGCAAATCGTACCCAACATTTTTTTTTAATATCACTGTGGTCATTTACTGAACAAATGTTTCAATGCTTGCTTTTAAAAAAATGTTTCTTCCATCAAGTTTTGTGTTTGTGTTTCAATTATATTTCCAATGATATCAGTAGTACCTAGGCCTATTATTAGGCAACCTATTGATTTGAGTTAATAAGTTAAAGCTTAAAATTGTATGGGCTCAGTGGCGCAATGGACAGTGCTATGAGCTGCCGCGCAGAAGGTCTGGGTTCTATCCCCAGCCGCAGCAACACCTTAAATGATTTTTCATTGGCCAACCTCTCGTGAAGATCTGACAAATCATCAGAGTAGTATCAATTGTCCAGAAGTGCTTATCTCAAATTCGCCGTTCGGAGTCGGCATAAAACAGGAGGTCCCACCATCATGCAAGAAGTACACACGCACGAATGATTGGTTGTGAGAAAGCTCGGCCCTGGGTACTAACGAGCCTGTTGCGCCAACAATTTGTAGATTTTTTTTTCGCTTAAAATTTTATAGACACGAAAGTGACCTGTCTGAATGCGAAATTTCTAATATTTATGTAAGCAATACGGAACCTATGTTTCCGGTACGTCTAAGTTTAATTCAAATTTATTTAAATATATAAATTGCTCAAAGGAATAAAGCACATAACTTATTTTCCAGCTCGTGGTAAGAGAAGACAACGCCACAACCAAAAATATTCATCGAAGTTCGCTGACCATTTTAACAAACAAAAATTTCTATAATTTATGACACAGAAATGTTTTTGCGTTTGCTGTTTACTTACCATATCCATTCCCCCTATGTGTATTTATGTCTTATTATGAAACTCAAGAGACAATTTGGGAATTTAAAGTAATTGTCCAACATTTGAATAGAAAGGTATCCATATTCGTAACCAATCTCTATAAATAAATTTATTTAAGCATACACATCTACCGTTGAATGATAATGTGATATAAAAAAAAAAAACATTAATTAAACAGTCCCAAGTTTACTTAATTAAGTAAAAACTTTCGATTTTCGTTTTTATTTTTCTCATGTTGCATTGTGTTCTTTCCTCTCGATTTCTTTTACGTTTACCTTGAATGATTCTTGAGAGAGATATGTGGGCGGTGTAAAATTTCACTGCTGAATTTTTTTTTGTCCGCTTTCTTCGCCGTATCCGTACTTAAATCCATGACACTTTGACCGCAGGGGAACATGATTTCGAGTAAGATAATAAACAACCTAAATATAGGTCATTACCATCTCGACGCCGAGATGCTTAAATAGTCATTAAAGAGATTATTTACAAGAAAGTGAAAGCGAATTAAAGACAAAAGAAAGGGAGGATAAAATAGATTGAATTACTCATCAAAACACGCAAATTCATACATATCATCGTATAAGTTGTGAGTAAGGTGGTTTCGTTTATAGGCAGATGCAGATGATGACTTTGTCAAAAAATTTTAATTATTGATGATGGTTCGTGGTATCCATTATGAGGTGGCGATTCATCGGAGAAATCGAGAAATTTGCAATGTAACTTAGTGCGTCACACAAATTCATTGGGAAGGAGTGAATGAATTTTTTTATTTTTGTATTTGAATTCATTACGTTACATTTGTCCAAGTTCTAATTAAAGTGGCTTCTTAAAGAGTCAGTCTTCGGAACTAATTTGCAGTCACTCAAAGGGTATGAATACCCTTCAAATGTTTTACAACAGTACGAGCGTTTGAGAAGGGATAGATAGAGAGTGATTGGAAAGATTTTGGATGTAGTGAAGACTTACTCGATGGGTGTTATCCGAACTAACTTTAGTGAGTCACAGTTTCTTGTGTTCGTTAAATTCAAAAAATTTCAAGACGGTGCAATACTCTTAGGTGTAACAACCGACCATTTTTATTTTATTTTTAATAAAAGTTACGTGGAATTTGGCTGGGATTGAACGCGAAACTTTTCACTCAACAGGCAGCAGTTTACCACTACACCGCAGACACCCACAAATAATTGATCATAGAGATGAATTTTTATAAACGAAATAATAAATAATTGTATGGCATAAATTTCAAATCCCGACTAGTGATGTGCCATACCAACCATCCAGTCATAACGAGTTGAAATCTAAGCAACCGAAACTTCACAAGTATAAATAAATATTTTCAAAATTTGTGTGAAGACAATCTTATTTTAAGAAGCACATTGCTTCAGCTCAAACCATAATCAAACTGAAAATGAAGATGAACAACCGTAGATAATATAAGATGTTATCAGTATTTTTATTTTATCAAAAAAAAGGTTTAGCCACTCATATTTTATGAGAATAACTTCTTAAAACAAAATTATTTTTTATTTAAGATCAAGGAAATCTGGAAAATAGTGGGCTCAGTGGCGCGATGGTTAGTACGATGAACTGGAGCGCAGAAGGTCTTGGTTCGATTCCCAGCCGTAGCAACACCTAAATGATTTTTCACTGGCCCTCATCTCGTGGTGATCTGGCAAATCTTCCGAGTAGTATCAATATTCAAGAAAAGCTTATCTCAAAATCGCCGTTCGGAGTCGGCATAAAACAGGAGGTTCCACCACCTTACAAGAAGTAGCCACGCACACATGAATGGTTGTGAGAAAGCTTTGCCCTGGGTACTAACGAGCCTGTTGCGCAAAAAATTTGTATTTTTATGCATAGAGTTCGTGAAGCCGGTGCCATGAAATAACGCCGAGCCCAAGCAGAGCGGTGGCAGGTGGCACCCATTTACACCCATTTAACAACTTTGCATACACCCAAACTCGCACTCGGATATATTCAAACATTCAACGTATAAACCCCCTGCTTGGTCTCACTGTTGGATATGATGATGTATGCAAAGTGAAATAAGTCCGAGTCGGCTTACTGAAATAAGACCGAAAATGGAAACTCGGCGTTATTTCGCTTTCATAGAGTGAAATAACTCCGACTTGTGGAATTTGGCGATATTTCGTTTTGCTTTATTTCACGGCACCGTGAATACTAGATAATAAATAAATTTTTAGACCCTAAGCCTGGATAGGCGTTATTTCGCTTTCATAGAGTGAAATAACTCCGACTTGTGGAATTTGGCGATATTTCGCTCTGCTTTATTTCACAGCACCGTGAAGCCTGGATAGAAAATATGCTACCAAACCTACTTTTTTCATTATCATCAACAACGATTGTCGAAAATGATAAAATTGCAAAAAAAACACACATCCGGTAAACGCACTTCGTAAAATAATTGAAATATCAATTCCCAATGAAATAATTTGATGTGGAAATTTTTACATACGTGCTTTGAATATTAAATCAGAACATTACAATTAGTGTAAAAGTGGATAAACTAAAAAAAAAAGGTTTTAGTTGCAAAAAAATAAACAGCAAAAATTGAATCCCCAAAATGCCACCTGTTTTCCAATAGGTTAGACTACCGGCCTATAGCGTTCCTTTTCTCTTTCTTATCTAAGTCTTTATAGATTAAGAAAAAGACAAGTCTTTTGAAAATATTTTCGTCTAGATTTCGTCAGGAAACTGGTATTTAGGAAACTTTTTTCTGCACTATATATGAATTTTAATTTTGCAAGTAATGGGATTTTCCTTGAAATGTGAGGCCACATGCCCTTATGATTTTTTTTTAAAACCATATGCCGTAGGAGTATATCGGTTTCGATACACAATTCCTAACATAAAGAAATAGTAAGGCAAATATAGCTAAAATATCTAAAAATATACGGGTTCACTTAGAATCGGTAACTGAGTAGATCTAGCCAAGTCTGTCTGTCACCGATTTTAAGGCCTTATTTTAATGTAAAGCTAGTTCTGTTTTTCGTTATGGTATCGAGATTTCCATTTGTGTTAACATGCATATCTTAATGCATAGACCCATCCGAACTTTACATTTTTCTAGAAATTATGTCTATCTGCCACCGATTTTCAGACCATAAATTTTAAACCAGTTTTGTCATATGTTACGATATATAGATCTCACTTGTGTCAATACATACAATTTCATGCATATGCTAGACTTATCCGAACATTACATTTTTCTAGAAGGGATATTTGCTTGTGCTTTTATGTGCAAACACAATTTGTCAAATGCCGCTATGCACTGTTGATAAGAATATGTATAAGACTACCACCAACTATAATACTATGACACAATAACTTTCTGAATTGCCTCTGAACTTCAAACTAATTCCCTAAAACATAGATGAATGCTATTCAGTTTCATCCAGAACTTTAAGGGCCCAGTTAAGGCCCACATTTACATCTTGCAGCTTTTTTTTATAAATCAAAACAAAGCTTAACAATTTTAAAAATTTTAATTTTTACTTAAAGTTTTCGCAGAAGGTCACTTTTGTTTTTCAATGATCAAGACTTATTGCTTTTTCTGAAGAAATGTTCCACCAGAGTAAAACAGAATTTTCCAATGATTCTTATAACCAACTATCCAAGTAAAATTCCATCATGTTTTGTGTTCCAATGAAGTTGTTCAGTGCGATAGTTATAAATGGACCCTAAATATAACATCATTACCTGTTTTGCTTCTTATAAAACTGGCAAAGTCATTATTGATTTTCATGTGCTAACAGATAATGCGCACTGTTAGGGTACTGTTTTGCCCTTATTCAACGGTCAATCCTGCTTTTGTCTCCTTCTTTGTCACTGTGCACTGGTATCTGGAAAGTTTGGGATTTCACATGTTCAAAAAGAGACTACGGCTCTTCAGCAATCTCCAAATCTTGGGTGATTCCATAAATCCAAGTTTTTGTAGAAAACGTGTAGCAAGGGATTGAATTTTATGTTTGCAAATCTAAACACTCAATAAAAGCAAGTCACCAAAATTTGTCAGTCTGCATGAAAGCGCTAATCTCGAGAATTACTGAACGGATTTAGATGTCGTTTTTACTGTTATGATCTGCATTTTCCTGGGCAGGATACAGGAGCTTAGCGTTCGAGGTCTAATTGACAGAAATCAGTTTTTCCTTAAAAAAACAGTCCATGACACAACTTATTGGGCTTACAAACAAATCGTACCCTGGCGAAGTCAGACCGGGTTGCTAGTTAGACTATATAGCCTTCAAATTTGCATCAGTAATATAGAAATGGCGATACTGAACTAATTTTTTGTGACAGTAATATCCAAACATACCTTAGTTTCGAATATATTGCTGCTCTACAATTTTTTCTAATGTTCAAAAATATTGTGACAGTGATTTTCCTCAAGTCGATTGAGATGTGTTTTGATGTGAAATAGCTGTGATCTTAACAATATTGATATTCACATACATATATCCAAAATGATTTTAAAAAACATTTAAGTACAAGAACCTGCTTAGTAAAATAAATTGCCCTACTCAAAATAATAACCTGTAACCTGTAAAGAAATCTCCACTACAACACCATTTCTAAACCAAAAGACTGTCAATGACAGTATTAAACATGGCCCAGCAAAACACAAAGCAATGTTATCATTATGGATAACGATTTCCGCTGAAAATTGATTTTCATTTCCCATTTATGACAACAACTTGCAATTTGTTGACAGCGAAAGTTCTGTTAGCCACGCCATGTAATGGGGTCGAACAAATGTCCAGTTATCGTAGCATAAAAAATCTAGTACACAAAAATGACTTCTAATTCACAGAAAGTATTTATGTTTTCTTTGTCTCTTGACAAATCTAATAGCAAAACATTTCCAGAGAAACTCTCTTTCGTCCAAAGGTCAGTTGAGTATTTGCGTGTGTATTTTCTGTGCAATGTAAACCGTTAACGATTTGCTTTGGCAAAACCTCAATCTACCACTTTCATTTTTGCGGTGCTTCCAGATTCGCAGAACCAACAATCGCATCATGTATGACGGAGAGAATTGGGTCAATTTTATTATAAATTTGATTTCAATAATAAAAATCACATGGCGTGTACGTATCCAAAACTAGATCAAGCACTAATTTGTTGTGCATATTTCACGTGGTGCGACTTGAGTGCGGTCGCAGCTAAAGGTTCTTTTCCGTATTGTATAGCTTGCTTTTATTCTCTCTTCGCGCTAAGTGCTTTCTTTGCAGGTCCAATGACTTTTGTCTGCATGCGCATACACATAGATATAAATACACAGGTGGAAGCGCTCAAAGTAGTGCTCACCATAGAATCGCACCCGTCTTTTATAGTTGCTATTATTAATTTAACGGAACATGTCGTGTATATATGTGCGCCAGTATGTACATCTGTTGCCATTGAATGAAGATTCGTTCTTTGGATTATCTTTGCTACCAGTTTTCCAGCGGTGCAGTTGTTTTGAAATGCTTGGCTATTGCTGCAAGCGCACGTTATATAGACGCTATGGAAGTACGTCTGAGTGGAATATCTGTCGATAAAGTGTAACGAAAGGTAACCCAACGGATTAGACAAGTTTTTCAGGAAGTTTATGTTACTGCTTTGCCGTGCTGGTTGATGATATTTATTCTCAGTGGTTCTGAGTATTATTTTTGATTAATTTGATAAAGCAGGGTCATGGTTGCTTGCCGGTTTGTGCGTATATTTTGTACAGTACACGTAACTTGGAAAAGAAAAATCTGCGGCACCGTATTCCATTAGCACGGCGTTTATTGTAATTTGCAAGTCATTAGCATTTTGGGCCTCGTCCATTGCCACGAGAAAGCAGATTGAGAGCGCACAAGGTGTTTTGTAATAAATTTGTCGGCCGGTTAGGTGCAATTGGAGACATGTGGATGTATGATGTACATGCACACGGAAGTTGCGACGTGAGAAGAGTTTCAAGAAGGTTACGTCCAGCTTGGATAATATGCTGTGTTCAAGCAACTTATCAATGAATGAATAATTTATAATTGTATGTAGAGAGAGCAATGGATTGTTGGAAAATACTATTGTCATGAAGAGAGTTTAAGATACTTCACACTAAATGAAATAAGTGGAAAAGGCATACTTCAGTATGAGTTAAGGTATGATGAAATCAAATATTTTCGTTATGCAACGCATAAGAGTTAAGTGAATCCATCAAGGGTATTGGGATATTATATCACAGTAACATTAGAGATAGAAAACTCATAAACTACCAACGAAATATAGTGACATCTATTTTTTGGTTTGATTTGTGATGTATAATTTGTAAATGAGAAATAATGAGATGGGTGTTTGTTATGCGATATATAACAGTTCTGCATGAAATCTTATAATGTATCAGTACTATCTTAAAAGTATGCAGGGATTATTTTCTTCCATTTTGTCTCAATAACTCAAATTCTCCGACTTAATCAACATTTATATGAAGCATCAAACAAAAGAGTTGATGTACGAACTCCTCATTTACGGGAATGTTAGAAATAACCTATTCTTCGTTTTTGATCCTGCATATATTTTATAATAATATTTTATAATATGTAACCATAATTTCTTAATTTTTTAGAATGATTAATCAGAGAAAACTCACCGGATGGATATATCTTTCCATTCTCGCCTTCCACTGCACTGTAATGACCTTCGCATACCCACACACAGACATGGTGATGCCACGTCGTTTAGACGCATCAACACAAAATCAACCTGACTCTTCTAATCAACTTGCTCCTGTGTACCGTGCCGATCAACAGAATGTGCGAAAATTCGCTGTCAAGCCAAATCATTCAAAAAAAGTCGCTCTAGATGATTTGGATGACATCGAAGGAAATCAAATTCAAGAGCACAATGCTACCGGAGCTGGTTTCACTTGGTCCAATATGTTGTCGACAGTGTTGCAAATGTTCTTCAATGGTGGTGCTGGAGCCGGATCCCCAAACAAGTCTGATGATGTCGATACTGTTGGTGGGTTTGGAGGATCACCATGGGCTAATGTTATCTCTGTTGGTAAGAAAAAGAAAACTTTTAACAAAACAAGTGGCAAATAATCAATGTGATCATATCTGATCTAGGTTTGAAAATCATCAACACACTTTTGGGAGGTGGCGCACCTAGCGATGGTATTGATAAGGTCGATAACGGTGGTTCACCAATGCAGGTACACACATTTTTTTAAATGCAAATTAATTTAGATTTTGAAAGTTCTGTATTCAAATTTTTTATGGACATTTGTGGTACACTGTAGTTTAGAATTTGTTCCTTATTTAGAAAATCTAATGTATATAGAGACAAAAAAATGCACAAATTAAATTTATTTTTCTATATAAGAAAACATAAAATCACAAAAACTAACACTGCTTTAAATGCTTTAATAATGAAAAGAAAATTAATATTATAAACATTTTTGTTAATAGGCTTGTTAGGACTGTGAGTATACTTTCATATTTTGAGTCTAGTTGTTATGTTTTTTTCTTATTCTTACCGTTTCCAAACGTTTGAATTAAAAATTATTAAAATTAAATACTAATGCGATTTGTAATATTGGTAAAAAAGAGACTGCTATTTTTTACATATTTAATATTTGCCCAGACCATCCAGCACGATATAGAAATTGTTTCCAAGAATATTGAATCCTGAGTTTATATATACATGTCACATAAACCTCAGAATCGTTCTCTGCATTGGCAAGAGTCTTGAAAGTCTTTATAACTTTCTCCTTCTGCGGTGAAGATAGGTTTCCTTTTATTAAAGGATGTTCTCCAAGAGATCTGCCAGAGATAGTGGCTTATTTTAATAAACTCTTTACCCACACAAAAATAAGTCAAAGGCAATGATATTGGGTGATCATATGAGTTATCGCAAATTAGTAAATCAGACAGTCGCAAGACTTCATTCCAAAATATTGATTGTAGTTCGTGTATTGATTCATCCGGCTGAATTTTCATGCCCCCGATTTTAAGATTATTCAGTTAAGGAATGACTTATTCATTGATCAAGGTCTTGTAACGTTTACTATCCACATTGACCGTTTTACGCTATTATGAAGAAAAGGTTCCAATGGCTCCTACTACGTAAACAGCACATCATGAGTGGATGTAATGGTTATATGTGCATTGCAACAGAATCTCAAATTTCATGCTGTAAAAGAGGTGGAAATTGCATTCGTCCTTATGATGATTTTTAATTTTCTACTTCTTAGTTGAGATTAAGGAGAAGAGCGTATGGGGCCTTCCAGGTGTTCCTTGCTTTCGTTGTTTTTCTAGTCTCTTAGAGTACTGTGGCTAAACTCCACATTTAACAACCAGATGTACCCAGGCGGTCAAAAAAAAAAAAACGTCACAACAACATATGTTCAATCCGAAAGAGTCCTTCGTTATGGCCGACCTGTGTATGGTGTATGCTCATGTCGAATAAAATATTACACGTTGTCATATGTATATTCGTAAAAGTAAGCACACATTGGTCTTAAGATTTCGAAAGTGACGATAGGTCGATAAATCAGCACTGTTCTTGGTAAGAGTTGGTCATTTTGAGTACACCTCCTAGTTAAGATATAAAACCTGATCTATTCAAGAATGCATTTGAAATAAAGAATTCTTTAAAGGTTCAGAGATTGGCCTATTTGCACTAGCAATCAATGTGCTTAAAATAAGTTGTCCCTTCTAAAAAGGAGGTGGCTTGCAAGTCATCAATACAGCGGAGAAAACTCCCATTTTGGCAAATGTAGTCCAATGTTGATTTGATATTTGCAATTTTTTATTTTAGGTGGCAAGGTTTATGTTAAGCTGTCGAAAGAGATTCCCATTTTTTATATTTAAAATACTATTACTAGATTATCACTTCAAGAAGTTTGTGTTATCATGTAGACTGACAAGAAATTTATGATGCCAAGCCTCAAGTAGACGCTTGTTTCAGAAAATTCAGTATCACACTTTTTCTAAAAGGAAACACCTGAGCATTGAGAAAACTGACCCGAATGCGAATGCCTATTCCTACGGACAAATCATCACTGCAAATGATACAACCCAACGCTTGTGAATTTCGAGTGATTCATAAGACGTGTTGTTGCAGCAGTTACAAAAATACAAATTTTTGGCGCAACAGGCTCGTTAGTACCCAGGGCAGAGCTTTCTCACAACCATTCATGTGTGGGTGTGTACCTCTCGCACGATGGTGGGACCTCCTGTTTAATCCCGAAAGGCTTTGTCAGATCATCACGAGATGAGGGCCAGTGAAAAATCATTTAGGTGTTGTTGCGGCTGGGAATTGAACCCATAACCCTTCTACACGGCAGTTAATCGCACTAACAATCGCGCCACTGAGCCCGACAGCAGTAAGGCATCTAAAAACCTCACGAATAACACAAAATCGAACTGTTTTTTATCAACCACGCAAATAATTGAACAAACTCTTCTCCCAGGAGATTTATTTCCTACCAAAATACTATCCATAACACTTTTGAATCAAAGTAAGAAACACATCTGCCATCTTTATTTCGGCACTCTCCTTTACCTTAAGAACACCTCACCTAAGAGATGTTTATAAAAATCCGACAGTCACCACCGGATTAATTTTAAACAAACAGCTTATTCCAAATTCAAACTGTTTCTGTGAGGGCAATATACTACCCAATTCATTCATGAAATTTCTCTTATCATACCAAAAATAGAAAGCAAACATTTATTTTTACAGAATTAATAATTTTTGTCACCTTTGATCCATTATATGGAAAAGCAAACCTCTTCAAATTCTTTATATCTACAGCGTCCATTAAAGTCTTTTCTTACTTTCAGAACTTTTTTTCAAAATTGTTATTTTTTATATAAAAAAATTTAAATTATTTAAATTAGAACAAAACAAAGAAAATATTTTTTTATGGTAAATGGTTTCTCGCTTGCTACAGGGTATCATAGCCGCGGTACTATCAACAGTTCTTGGCACCAAAGATCCGGAACAAGTGAATTCAATGGCCAAACAAGCTGGCGAGGTAAAAAGCAACATAACATACATTCACACAAAAATTAAATAAAAAAAAAATTATAGCAGCAAATATAATTAATTAACAACTAAACTAAAATTTATTTCGCACAAAATACTTGCTAAATAGTCCTTTGTAAATTGCTCCATAAAGTATATCAACTATAGTCGAGCTGTTTTTTTTTTTTAGCAAATCATTTTACTTGCTTGCAATTTGCTATATCCTTACATAATTTTAATCAAACAATTTTATGTTAATCAACATGACTTTCATCTCTTCATCCACAGTTTATTAACATTGTTATGAACCTTTTGGACGCCCTCAAGACCTCATTCTCACATCGTTCATTAGCCGCTCGTTCAATTGGCAAGCGTGATTCGATGAGTGATGCTACAGTTGCTGGTATTTCTCTGCTGAAAGGCTATGTAAGGACTTATCGCAATGCCGAGGAGAAGTGCATGCAGAAGTACATGTGCGAAGCGAATACAGAGTGTGTCAAGGAAATCGGTGGTACAAGTATCTTTTGCCAATTGGGAACGTAAGTGTTACCTCCTAATACTGGCCCAATTCTTAGTAATTACTCACTCAACTATTTTCAGGTATGCAACGAGTTTGATTCTGGAGCGAACTAGTGAAAGCCAATTCGAGAATCTTTACGATGCCGGCAGACGTGGTCGATCCGGCATGGATTGCAGTCAACTATTTTTAGAATGTAACGAAGTTTAAATGCGGCAATTTGTATTTGGATTAATTTCATTGTGAGGAAATTTATTATTATTTTTGTTTTCGACTGGGGTAACATTTTATGTGTGATTTGGCGACCACTTATAGTTAGGCCCGCCAGTCATCTGTTCATAGTGTTTTCACTTAGGTTAAGCGATTCTGTTAGGGTTTATTTAGTTAATTTATTTTGTATTTATACAAACAAATGAAAAAAAAAAGAACTATTATTTATTTAATTTATTGAAAATTCAAAACATCTAGTTTTGTTAAGAATTATGATGCGAATGAAGAATTGAAATAATTAGTTGATCTTTCACTTTTCTTTTGGGTTAAATAACGGGTGATCCAAGTAGAGATACTTTTTTCAATAGCCTTTTTTGACAGATCACGTGTGAGTCGTGTCATGCTGTCATGTTATTTTTCTTTAGTATTGTTTGGCATTTCATAATGGAAAGACTTACGCGTGAACAACGTTTACAAATTGTTTAACTTTATTATGAAAATTCGCGTTCTGTGAGGAATGAGTTTCGTGCACTTCGCTCAACCTATGGTCAACATAATCGGCCTACTGAGCGTACTATTCGCAACACCATCACACATTTTGAGACCCAGCATTCATTATTGGATAATATTCGACCGAATAGACCACATTCAGCACGCTGTGAAGAAAATATAGCGGCCGTAGCTGAGAGGGTTCACGAAGACCGTAGGGAGTCGATTCGGCGCCGTTCGCAGCAACTCGGACTGACGTATGGAACGACTTGGCGCATTTTACGTCAAGATCTTAAATTGAAAGCGTACAAAATACAGAAAGTGCAACAACTGAAGCCGCTCGACCTTCCCAAGCGACATCGCTTCGCTCTATGGGCTCTTGAAAAGTTCCAAGAAGATCCGACGTTTTCGAGGCAAATTTTGTTTAGCGATGAGGCCCATTTCTGGCTCAATGGGTATGTAAACAAACAAAATTGCCGCATTTGGGACGAAGAGCAACCTGAAGAGATTGAAGAACTGCCACTTCATCCAGAAAAAACAACGGTTGGGTGTGTTTTGTGGGCCGGTGGAATCATCGGTCCATATTTCTTTAAAAATTATGCCGGTGCGAACGTAACCGTCAATGGCGACCGTTATCGTGCCATGATAACCGACTATTTGATGCCTGAAATTGAGGCTCGTGATCTCGGCGACATTTGGTTTCAGCAAGACGGCGCCACTTCCTACATATCGCATCAATCAATGGACTTATTGAGAGAACATTTCGGTGAGCACATAATTTCACGTTTTGGGCCGGTCGATTGGCCACCAAGATCGTGTGATATCACACCGTTAGACTTTTTCCTGTGGGGATATGTAAAGTCAAAAACTTATGCCGACAAACCCGCTTCGATTCAGGCCTTGGAGGAAAACATCACGCGTGTCATTCGCCAGTTACCAGTCGAAATGCTCGAAGGAGTGATCGAAAATTGGACTCAACGGATGGACCATCTGCGACGTAGCAACGGCCAACATTTGATAGACATAATCTTCAAAAAATAAATGCCAAAGAATGTTCTTTCAAATAATAAAAAACATTCTCCATTAAATTTGAATTTTCTGTGTTTTGTTCTTTAAAGAAGTAGGGAACCTCGAAATGGATCACCCTTTACATATAGATAGTAGCTGTGGAAGAGATAGAAAAAAATGGAAAAGAAAGAAATTAAAAATTTGCATATATTCATATTAATTTCGTGGACTGGAATTCAAAAACTAAAACACTAAAAATTCACTGAAATGACCAAAATTGTAACTTCGTGTTTCACAGTGCTGGCTTAAGAGGTAACCCCAGTTAATAGTTGATAAAACTTGAGCCTCCGATTTTAATGGCTTAAGTGTTGGCTTAACTTCTGTCGGAGCTAAATTTGTTTTGATGTTTGGTGTAGTAGAGACTTACTCCATGGGTGACGTCCGAACTTAATTCTGGGAGTAAATGTTATTTGTGTATGTAATATTCGCAGAATATTCTAGTTTGGTGTATAGTTGTAGGCGCGTAAGTTTTTAATTACAAACGAGCCATTCACAATTACTTGTTATACTGCTTAGCTGAACCACACTATTTAAATGACTGTGAAACCAGAAAAACTTTAGCTCAAACTTAAGCTCTGCTCGTGGTTGAACGAGCTTTTCAATGACATGGGGAATAAAAAAATCACGTATCAGGGATTTTGCAATCAGTACTCCAAGGCACAACCCAATCATCCTGTGAAATTAAGCAAACCGAAAAATTCGGTAGGATAGGATCTTAATTCATGATGTTATCCACAGACTTGGATCAAACCATCGAAACTCGGTGTGCTATCATTGTATAAAAATGGCGGCTGTAAATCCACAAAGCTACTTTTAGCATTTTAGTATTTTGATTGTCTTTCGTTCGAACCTTGGACTACAAATAAGCCTACAACAAGAAGTCAGGTAAGCAAGGAGAATGCTCAAAAAGTTATCCACCTTTTTCTATTTGCTTGGAATCAAGGTTGCAATTGAACACACAACTTTGCATTCAACTGGAGAAAATAATGGAACTACATCGCAATCGATTACAATCGATGCACATTGAAGAGCTGAACAACAAAGCTCGATTCGACAATACTACTCCAAAGAAAATATCATTCGTTACCACCCAAATTATGTTGTTATGACCAGCATGCACCACCTGAGCATCAAATTTAGTTGTATCTCATAGCATAAGCTAATTTCATCTAACACAGATACATATTGTGTAAACAGATTCCCTAACAATCTTGTGTCTCCCTCACAACTTCTCTATAAGTTTTTGAAACGCCATAACTAGAATATTAATTAAATGTACACTCCTAACAAAAATTATGTATAGTCCAGTCTGTGCCTACATATCCCAGACAGAATTATTGTTCACACTTGAGGAATATCGTAGTTCCTACAACGGTCCAACTTTTTTTCTTCAATGTTTGGTTGTTAAATATAAAGCGATTGTACGAAAAGCATTCGGTTGGGGTGTGTTAAGCAACTAAAAGAAAAACGGAAACGCAACACTCCAAACAACCAGCAAACTTTGGCCAAAGAAAGTGCTCGTAGATGCTGCAAAAGATTTCTTCCCCATCTAGTCGCCTTGTGAATATACATTTTTCATGGTAACCAGTGCAAGATGACCTAGAACAGCAGACGGGCTATAAACCATTGAGCAGGCAAACAAAGCAAGCAACCCAGAGCAGTGTTTATGAACGATGTACCCACTGGGACCAATCAGGGGGAATTTTTATGTACATATATGGTTTTATTAAGGAAAATTAAAACAAATTATCTTTGGTTTATAAAAATAACTTGTTTTGATCTGAAACTTTGCCAATTGAGCTTTATATTGAAATTTTAACTTTTATTCCAGTACGATCTGCCATTTGAAAAGGAATTTACGGCCCATATAACTTATATTGTCAGACTTTGTTACTCTTTCCTTTTTATTTTTTATTAAAATACTAGCTGACCCGGCAAATGCTGTTTTGCAATATAAATTATTTGTAGTGAATAGGTTTTTGTTAGAAAACGCCCACAAAAAGTGGGTGTGGATTAAAATGATCTATAGAAGAAATACTCATATTAATTTTAATTAATTAATTTTATTAATTTTTTTAAGAATTCAACTGCTTTCTGTGACAGACAGATAGAAAAGACAAAGATTTGACAAACGATTAAAATCAAGTTGACAGTTTGACAGTTGTCTCAGCAACGTGCATTTAATAAACCAGCTTAAATAAATCGAAGCACAGGGTGTGTCTATTCGCCTTAAAAACTTAAGCACCAGTTTCACCTTTTAAACTTTAACAGAGGTTGTGTCATACGTTTTTTGGAATTTCTTTAAAATTTTACTGAAAATCGTACTTCTAATAAAGTTTTCACAAAAATTTGGTATGTAAACGAAATATATCGGGTTTTTCAACAGGGATGCTAAAAAAGTTGAGCAACAGGGACAGCAAACGACGGCATATTTCTTGCCGCTCTTTTGACATTTATCTTCAGTAAGGTTTGCCATTTCATGATGGAAAGATATGCGATCCAACAACCAGTCGAAATTATTAAAATTTACAACCGAAATTCGTAGTCATTGGCCTCAACGTTAAGAGCGCTACGTCCAATTTATGGTCGTCATAATCGTCCTAGCAGATCCACAATTGAGCGTCTAGTAGAAAAATTTGAATCCACAGGCACAACACAAAATGTTCCCGTGCCAACATCTCGAAAAATTACGGTTTGGTGTGGTTTATGGGCCGGCGGCGTTATTGGGCGGTACTTCTTCCGTGATGATCAAGACCGGCACGTTACTGTGAATGGGAATCGTTACCGTTCAATGATAACCGAATACTTTTGGCCCCAATTGGATGATATGGACTTGTACAACATGTGGTTCCAACAGGACGGGGCCACAAGCAACACAGCGAAGGCCACAATCAATTTATTGAAAAGCAAGTTTGGAGAACGTGTTTTCTCACGAAATGGTCCAGTCGCTTGGCCGCATCGGTCGTGCGATTTGACGCCGTTAGACTATTTCCTGTGGGGCTACGTGAAGTCTATGGTCTATGCCAACAAGCCAGTGGCGATTGATGAACTTCGTACGAATATCGAACGTGAAATTGCAGCAGTATCGACCGATTTATGCTTGAAAACCGTCGAAAATTTGGTTCAGAGTCTGGACTTCTGCAAGCGTGCACGTGGTGGCCATGCAAAAGAAATCGAGTTCCATACATAAAGGCATCGAACGTACTTTCACAAGAATAAAGAATTTCATTCATTCATTCATTTCACAAAACCGTTTTTGTGTTATTTTTAAAAAAAAACGTTTGTAGCGCTCTTATTGAAAAACCCTTTATTATTCAGACACTAGCGTTTAAATTGGGAAGAATCATAACTTTGAAAAAAAATTCAATGAATAATTTAAGACCGATAAGTGCTTGTTTTTTAGTTAGAAGAAATTTCATTAAATAGTATGCACAAATACATGTGCGTGTTCGAATTCGTATTCCCGATTAGTAATGTACACCAATATTTGTAAGCAAAAAGCTAGGCGATGAGAAGTGTATATCTATCTACCAAAAAATAAATACCAATGATTAGAATGTGTCAATTCTATCGAGCCTTTTTTTTAACATCACTGAGACCCCTCGATTTATTTTGTCAACATTTCAAATTAAAACTTGCGACACTTTCCAGATACTCAAAATAATCCAAAAGATCCCACTGTATCCCAAAACATGCACAAAATAGCTTACCAAGAAGATCTGCAATGAAAATTTTTAAAAATAGAAGGATGGGTAAATAAGGACGACCATTTGGAAATTGTGGAAAGTTGAAAACTTCTGGTGTGGTAAGTGCGATTCAAGAAGACCGGCACCAACACCAATCGTATATACTCGTCCCTACAAACAGTAGTCCTTAGTCGAAGTGGAGGAATGATTTGCTGCACTTTTAATTGCATTTCCTTAAGGGAAGAATCTCTGCTACAAGCATCTTTTCCATGCAGCACTATTCTATGCCACAGATGGAGCTGAAGCCAGCAACAGCAGGACTTACACAGAAGATGCAAAAAAAAAACGAACAAGAAAAACGGATGAAGGCGGACGATAGAATGAAAAGTAAATGAAATGAAAAACCCCAAACACAGACTGCACTGACTTATGCACAGGACTCATAGCACCCGTAAGTAAAAATAGATAAACACATAAAAATGGAGATGAGGTGATGCACGAGGTATGCTTTCCAACGGTTTTACGAATAAGTAGGACTGGACTTCAACAGCAGCCGGTGGCAGAGGACATTTTTGAATGCAGATGCCTACCTAAACTATCCTTGCCTATGGGTCAGAGGCAGAATATGAAAGTTATCTTTATTAATTTCAGAGCACCAAGGACGAAGATATTTCATTTCATTAAGGGGAAACCCGAAATAGGTAGCAAAGAAAATGCACGTGTGAATCTGACAACAGAGTTTATAAACTCACAATACTTTTGTTGAAGGCTGCAAAATTATAACGAAGCTTGTGTACTAAGATAGCTCAGGAAACTTAGTAATTGATTTCAAAATTTATTCGGAATTGTTTCATCAATATCAAGGTCAAAATTATAACTTTTGATTACAGCTGGTCAATCACCTTACTTGAGATGGGAAATAACTTCATCTGGAGTGAGAAATAATTTCACTTTTTTTATGTGAGCAATTAGTTTACCACAACGTTGGTATGTTATTTCACATATATTTGAGTTTTATTTTTAGATTTTTGATAAAGTAGATAAGAGGTAAAAATGTGTGCGTATAATCAGTAGAATACCTAAGGGGCTTAATGAAGCCTTTCAACTAGCCAACCTTGCACTTACTCCTCACACAACAGTGAACACAATCAGGACGGTTTCAGGTGGAAAGCACGCCCCTAAGAAAATCCACTGTTTATTCGTGCATTCTTGTAACTTCTTTTTCTAAACGCTTAAAAACTTAAACCTACTTGCCATTGTAGGATCCATATGTTCGCTGATCGAGCTCTGGTATTGCTAATCAATTCCAATTTTGTCCAAAAATTTAAGGCGCAGTTTTTGTTATATGACGTGAAAATCCATATGCCCGATTTCACTCCGAGAGCTTAAGTCGTTGCTTAGCTAAGCAAAGCAGAGCTTAATTTTGGGATTAAGTTTTTCGGATTTCAAAATCACAAATCAAATCACAAATTTATGCCTTATGTAACAATTGCCGTTCAGAAAACTCAGACCTCTCGGATCCGTGCCACCAAGCTAAATTGCTTCGAAGATTTTAACGATTTTTTATGTTTGCTTCTTTTACTTATCCCAACCATTGAAGAGTATCTGCCTGAAACACTGCAGCCTTCCATCCTACCCTATTCCTGGCTCGCTGCTTCAAGTTGTCTGGACCAAGCGCTCTGGCATTCGCGATCGCTTAGTCTTTGGAACGAGGTGAGGTTTTCCTTGCCTACTCGAGCCTGGGGGATTCGAAGATCTTCTTAGCTGAAGCATTATTGTCCCTTCGCTCGATGTGGCCGAGCCAATGACGTGTTTTGGCTTTTTGGGACTACATCCACATCTTGGTACAGGTAATATAGTTCGCGGTTGTATTTTCTACTCCATTGGCCCTCCTCGCACACAGAACTCAAAAATCCGCCGAAGTATTTTTCTCTCGAAGGAGCCAACTATCAGCTCTCCATTCTTGCTTATCGTCCAGCACTCAGCGCCATAAAGCAGAACTGGCAGGATAAGAGTTTTGTAAATGACACATTTCGAACTCAGTTGTTTCGCCAAACCGAACCAAACGAACCAAACGGTTGCCTAGGGTACTTCTTTGCCGGATCTCCACTAGGGTGTCATTCGTGGAGTCCATATTTACTCCAAGGTAGGTGAACTCCTTGACTAGATCGAAAATTCTGCTATCAATTCATGAAAAAAATTGCCTAGTACTCAACTACTTAACTAACTTACTGGTCATATGCGGGCGCTCTAAATTAAATGATAACAACTTAATTCTAACGCCTTTCGGCCTATTATCTACACAATAGTGTCGTTTTGTCCTAGGCAATGGACATATGCTTGTTTATGTGTTGATAGCATGTACTTAGTCTTGTCTTCATTTACTTCAAGGTAAGCAGATTTCGTCTGTTCTTCAATCGCTGGAACGCTTCTATCACGGCACGCTGGGAGCGACCGATGATGTGAATATCATTCGCATAGCCCAGCAGCTGAACGGACCTGATGAAAATAGTGCCTCCAGTTTTGACACCTGCCTTTCGTACTGTATGGTCCAGTACGAGATTGAAGAAGTCACATGAAAGCGCGTCTCCTTGCCGAAATCTGGTGCATGTTTAGAATAGTTTGGAGGAGCTACTTCCAAATTGCACGTTGCAGCGCGAGTTTTCCAGCGCCACGCGACACAGCTGAATCAGTTTTGCCGGGATTCCGAATTCGGCCATCGCCATATAAAGCTCCTGAAAATGTATGCTATCATACGCGGCTTTGTAGTCGATGAAAGGGTGGTGAGTTTCGAATTCTTTTCTGGAATTTGTGTATAAATTTGGTCTATAGTCGATCTGCCAGGCTGGAAGCCGCGCTGGTGTGTGCCGATTAGTGTGTTGCAGAACGTTATTAGACGTTCACACAGTACGTTGGATAGGATCTTGTATGCGAAATTTAGCAGGGATATGCCTCGATAGTTCTTACAAGACATATGATCGCCTTTTTTGTAGATGAGGCATATGGAGCTGATAATCCAGTCATTGGGCATGTTTTCTTTCACCCATACTTGGTTGATGATTCGATGCATGCCCCTTACCATAACATCACCACTGTATTTAAAAAGCTCCGCTGGTAAGCCATCAGAGCCTGCGGCCTTGTTATTCCTAAGATTTTTTATTGCTAGGCCGACTTCTTCTACACTAGGTGGTGGATTTAGTTCTCCATTGACTGACTTTTATATTAGGTACCCTATAATACATCATATTTTTATACCCTATCCTATAGGGGTACATTAGTTTTGACATAAAGTTTGTAACATAGAGAAATAATTTAGCATGCTTATGGAATGGATCGACTCAGAATAACTGGCTGAGTCTATCTAGTCATGTCTGTCTGTCTGTCCATCCGTATCTCATAAATGGACATAGATGCAAAAGAAAAAAAACGCTGTTTTGGTAAACGATTTTAGCAATATTTTCTGAAAGTGACGCTCCCACTTTTTTGGGATATTAATTTAAATGGTGGGAGGGGATAGGCGTATTGAAGGCTTATCATATTTTTTTATATACAAGTGACTTTCTACGACATTCTCCTAAATAAATGTTAGTGTATAAAAATATCATTCAAATTGAAAGCTTATTAGGAATTAGTAATACACCTTCTATAAAGCAATTTAAAACAAAAATAATCGTTAAACATTCAGCTGCGTTAACATCGTTCTAAAAATTCTGGAAAAGTAACTACTTACCTAAATTGATACCTCCTCTCAGAAGTCTAGACCATTTTATGGGCTTCATAAATCTCTCGGAGAAATTCAAATGCGCAATAAGTTTTATTTCATGATACCTAAATCTAAACCATTTTAACATACTTAATCTACAAATTCATCTCATATACAAGACTGAATAAAGATCCGATGAAAGCTAAGACGTCTCAAAAGATAAGTAAATTCTCCAGAGCCATAAAAAGGCTACAAATCGCAAGGCTTAAATTGTCACAAAAATGTCCAAATCGCACACATCTATTACCTCCTCATTCGTTAACCTACATAAGAACCAGGTGCAGATAAATTCTACTTACCAAATGAACATTTGTCACCCTATCCCAAACCGCCCTCCTGACACATCAAAATCAGCCCCGAAAAATGAAAAAAAGGAAAAATGTATCCACGAAATGAAAATAATTTGTGCACGAATCACGCGCCTTTCATAGAAATTCGAATAAATTTGAATAAAATTAACAGATCCCGACTTTCGTGCCGTGCCGACAATGCAAATTGGCAAAAATATCGTATAATTAATTTTAATTAGTTTCTGAATTTCATGAAATCTGCCCACACCCAGACGTCACTTGCGCCGGCCGCATTTAAAGGTATCTACCCATGTGCAACGTAATACTTTCCCCGAAATTGGTAAAACTTGTTAATACGTTGCCGCAAGTGCTGTCATTAGCGCGCTCTGGACTCGGCGTAGCTGGGTAAAGTCACCGACCTGAAATGTTGCAAAATCTCTAGAGCTAATTTGAGAGCTCTTCGCACAGCATAATAACGAGATTTACCTACGCAATAGATACTCATTGCTGCTTTTCCGCCATTAAGTCCCGCAACACCCTTCCGCACCAACATCACCCACCGATTCGCATCATCAACTAGGGGTCGCGCATTGTGCCATAAATTTCATTATCTCCGCGCTAAACGTTGTAGAATCGCTGCAAACGATTTCCACTGAAAATCGAAAAAAGGACGAAGAATCAACACCAACAAAAAGAGGACGCCCAACAGCGTTGACAAATCTCTGAATTTATTTCTTCATATTTTAAATTGAAACAAAAACCATTTTGTTGTACGCTCTTGTCGTCGTGCATTTGGAGCAGAGGTGGGGTGATTGGACGGGCTGATATATACTGGGGAAAAAGCCATGCCTGGCTTAGTATTTGCATGGGTGGGGTTGGTAATTAATCATAAAGCAGAGAAACCTTTAAGGGAGAACGTATCAGGCCGAACAGCAGCCGCCTAGGATGTGACGTTCGATCGATAATGTACGCCTTTTAGTCATGTCATTGCCAGATGTAGCGAACATTTTATGAGTTACGAGTATATGAATCCTTTTCGATCCTTTTTATGGAACAAATGTCTGTCGGGATTGTCGCCCTACACATGGAGAAGTGTTTAATTTAGTGAAAAGGGTGGGTGTTCTTCTGCACAACAAAGCAACAAGCTATTGGACCAGAGAATGGATTCCATTTGCCTGATAATAAGGGGTGACTTTCGATAAATTGCCGAAGTCTGATGGAATTGTCTTTGGTAAGAAAAGGTCGATTGGCATTTTGTTAGAGAAAACACGTAAATGATGAACCATTTGCAGTCTCGTTTTCATACATACACATGGAAGAGAAAGTACTTTGGGGTCAAGTGTAGACATTTACATTGAAATGGTTTAGAATCTTGATGTAGGATGGTTGAAAGGTGTAGGAAGTATGTCGTTAAGTGTTACCAAAGGCACTTCTTCATAAGCCTACGTGTACATGGTGTTCATGGTTTCAGAAAGGGCGAATACTTGGCGAAAAACTCAATTGGATTACTCGGCATTTTTTGATCGTATGAAAATTGTCGGAGGAAGTTCCTATTCAAGTATATAAAATACATTGTAACAAATTGTAACGAACTTATAACTTTTTTATCAGAGAGTTAAGTTAATATCTGCACGTGAACAGATTGAGAGAGTAATCGGAATCGGACTTGTAAAAATCGCCACTCTAAGGCAAGATGCTTAGTGCAAATCAAGGTTATCGAACGTTTTGTAACAACACAGTTTAGCTAAATTCGACAAATCATCATCTTGTCTGCTCACGTTCCCCTCGTTGGACAAAGATCACATGACCAAATATATGAGAAGGCTACAATCTACTGTGCGAATCACTTAATACATTATCCCATCCTATTTAAAAAAACTAATATCCCTAAAAGGTGGATGCGGCTTAAAACTTTTCGGGGATGAAATTAGAAAATGAAATTTTCAGAGTCTTTTATGATTCGACAAAAGATGAAGTTTTTCTATAGCATATGCTATGGGGTAGGGCACACAAATTGTTTTGTTTGGAAAAACTATTTCTACCAGCTCTTCGGCAAAACTTATGAGCAATTGTAAAAATGCATATTAAGCAGAATTTATTTAGAATATCCTTCAATAGACCAAACACCCGGCAAAGGACTTATGCCAACAAATGCTTATGTAAAATGACATGCCACAGTCGCCAGCTCACCAACACAACTGCCGGCACACGTTTCATCATCCATATTTATAATAGTATATGACAATCCGACTTTCCTCTGACAGCCTAGCTACGAATGCGGAAGTCCAAAACGACAAAAAAAAATGGGGAGATGCTGTTTAAAACTTACATTTTGAAACGCGTAGCCTCAAAGAATAGCAGGAGACCGCATAGACCTTTGCAAAGCACTTAGCATAAGTAATTTACTGTCAACATTAAATTTCAAAGATTAAATGCATCTCTTTGTCAATGAGTCATCAGAAAAACCGAGATAGTTATATTTGAATGCTGAATTTTAGCATTAAAGAAGAGGGCCCTGGTTTGACTAAGAACATCGGCATATGCTCCCACCCCAAAATGAGTATAGCTAGGATAATATTATAGTGCTGCTAGTCTTTAACTATTTAGTTGTCTTATTAATCTAGCGGCGAGGAGCCATAAGCACATGCTTATAAGAATAAAGAACGTCCGGTGCAAGTCGAGCGTCCAAATGAGTGATTACACCCTTACGTGCAAGGTAAGCTAACCACTGTTCTTACTGCATTCTGCTAGTTTACGAAATGCATTTTAATTATTTTTAATTTTAATCGGTGAACCAATAGCAGGAAATTTTTTCAATTTCGTTGTTTTTGCAGTTATTATTTGTCAGCTGGCTTGACTATATGATGCTTCCGCGCAAGGCTTTCTAAATACTTGTAGAAATTTATTTCAAAAGTCTTAAAACTGAAAACTTGTTAAAACTTGTTATATGGTTCTTCGACTACATTTCGGTTGTCATAATCATTCAACTCAACGGATTATTCATAAAACCATCACCAACTACCGAACCTATCGGACATTCTTCCAAGAACCAGAATGCTTAGAGCACGTAACTGAGAGTCTTTATGAAGACCGTCATCAAAAAATTCTTCAACCTTCTCAAGGCTTGGACATCTCTTATTAAACGTTGCATTGTAGTAATGATCAATTAATTTTCGTTGCCTAAAATTCAAGATATTTGTGTAGCTGACTTATGGTTTCAACAGGATGGCGCTACATGTCATACAGTTAACGAATCAATCGCTTTACTGGTGGAAATGTGAAAAAATTAAAACACCATCTCAAGAAATCGTCATACCAGTTAGCCGCCAAGATTTTGTGATTTTAAGTTTCTCTGGTTTCACTGTCATATATGCCCGGTTTCACAGTAAGAGCTTAAGCCTTACGTGGAGTAAGGCCAGTGCTGGCTTAAGAGATAACCCCAGTTAAGTGTTGATAAAACCTTAGGCCCCGATTTTGGTGGCTTAAGTGTTGGATTAACTTTTGTGGGAGCAACATTTATTTTGGTGTTGGATGTAGTACAGACATACTCTAAGGGTGATGTCCGAACTAAATACTGGGAGTAACTGTTATTTGTGACGTAATATTCCAGCTTGGTGTATAGTTGTAGGCGCGTAAGTTATAAATTACCCACGAACCATTCACAATTACTTGTTGTACTTGGCTTAGCTAAGCCACACTTTTTTATGATTGTGTAACCCAAAAACTTAAGCCCAAACTTAACCCCTGCGTTTTGCTTAGCTAAGAAACGACTTAAGCTCCCACTGTGATCGGGGCATTAAAAAGTGTGGCTTAGCTTAGTCAAGCATGACAAGTTACTGTGAATGGTTCGTGGTTAATTTACTTGGTACGCGCCTACAATAATATACGAAACTGGAATATTCTGCGAATAAGATGCAAACCATATAATTCTAAATGCCAGAATTCAGTTTGGACCAGCGTTACCACTTGTAGATAATACATATAGAGTACCTTAGTAAATATTTGCTTGTTTTTTGAATGCTGTTACATACCACATCGTTACTCTCTAAAGTACTATAGGGTGATTCAAGTAGAGATACTTTTTTCAATTGCCTTTTTTGACAGATCACGTGTGAGTTGTGTCATGCTGTCATGTTATTTTTGTTTAGTATTGTATGGTATTTCATAATGGAAAGACTAATGCGTGAACAACGTTTACTAATTGTTCAACTTTATTATGAAAATTCACGTTCTGTGAGGAATGTGTTTCGTGCACTTCGCTCAACTTATGGTCAACATAATCGGCCTACTGAGCGTACTATTCGCAACACCATCACCAATTTTGAGACCCAGCATTCATTATTGGATAATAGACTTTTTTAGACTTTTTCCTGTGGGGATATGTAAAGTCAAAAGCTTATGCCGACAAACCCGCTTCGATTCAGGCCTTGGAGGAAAACATCACGCGTGTCATTCGCCAGTTACCAGTCGAAATGCTCGAACGAGTGATCGAAAATTGGACTCAACGGATGGACCATCTGCGACGTAGCAACGGCCAACATTTGATAGAAATAATATTCAAAAAATAAATGCCAAAGAATGTTCTTTCAAATGATAATAAACAGTCTCCATTAAATTTGAATTTTCTGTGTTTTTTTCTTTAAAAAAAGTAGGAAACCTCGAAATGGATCACCCTTTATATGCCAGAATTCAGTTTGGACCAGCGTTACCACTTGTAGATACTACATATAGAGTACTGTAGTACATGTTTGCTTGATTTTTGAATGCCGTACTACATACCACATCGTTACTCTAAAGTACTACATTTTGTAAGCTATGCCTTTTACTATTATTTTTTTTATTTTACTGCATACCTTTAATTTGTTTTTATATTATACTCCTTCGGTTTTATAACTGAATAAACATAAACATGCCAAACAGCTTGGCATCACTTTAAAGTAAGTCGAATTCATCATTGAATGCTTCCGTTTATGTACGATATGAAGTAGTGTCTGTTTTTGTAAATTAAAAAAACATGTATATTCGTTTATTTTTTTGCTGTTTATTTACATGAATTACCAAAAATTCAATAAAAACACTTGTACTACATTTTGTTGGCTAGCGTGCTACATTCGCTCCAGATCTTAGTGAAAACGCTGGTTTGGACATCACCCATGCCTTAAGTCTCTACTAAAGGGTGATCCATTTCGAGGTTCCCTATTTTTTAAAAGAACAAAACACAGAAAATTCAAATTTAATGGAGAATGTTTTTTATTATTTGAAAGAACATTCTTTGGCATTTATTTTTTGAAGATTATGTCTATCAAATGTTGGCCGTTGCTACGTCGCAGATGGTCCATCCGTTGAGTCCAATTTTCGATCACTCGTTCGAGCATTTCGACTGGTAACTGGTGAATGACACGCATGATGTTTTCCTCCAAGGCCTGAATCGAAGCGGGTTTGTCGGTATAAGCTTTTGACTTTACATATCCCCACAGGAAAAAGTCTAACGGTGTGATATCACACGATCTTGGTGGCCAATCGACCGGCCCAAAACGTGAAATTATGTGCTCACCGAAACGTTCTCTCAATAAGTCCATTGATTGATGCGATGTGTGGGAAGTGGCGCGAAACACATTCCTCACAGAACGTGGACTTTCTTAATAAAGTTGAACAATTTGTAAACGTTGTTCACGCGTAAGTCTTTCCATTATGAAATGCCAAACAATACTAAACAAAAATAACATGACAGCATGACACGACTCACACGTGATTTGTCAAAAAAGGCTATTGAAAAAAGTATCTCTACTTGGATAACCCGTTAGTTACATCGAAAAACCAATATTCAAATAAGTATGAGGATGAAAAACAAGAATTGTATGCCACTGGCGTTGGACCAGAAATAAAAGTGCCAGTAAGAATTTAGGCGAGACTCTGCATGAATTTTTCCGTTGTAAGATAGTAGATATTTATTCAGTTAAACAATATTTCCTCAAATTAAAAAGAAATATATTGTAGTTCACGTCCTAAATAAAATAGTTATCCAAATTAAACAAAGGTAATGTGCTATTGCTGTTAACATCGAATGATGAATTTTGCTCTGACAGAAGTTAAATCAACACTTCAGCCACCGAATTCGTGGGATTGAGTTTTATCAACAGACGGATTTACCCCTTAAACCGGCACTGTCAAACAAGAAATTCAGTTAAACCGTAGATTGAACTCCAATGTGAAACCGGACATTAATGGCGTGCACCAAACTATGACCCCATATATAGGTTTTCCTTAACACATTTTTTTGTAAAAAATAGTCACCCTTTATTTTATTACTAACACTCTTTACAGAAGCAAAAGGACGAATTTTAAGGCGCTTTCTATTTATTGTCTCCTCCAAAATCAGTTATATTTTTGTCTTTAAGGCCAAGTTAAATAAAAAAGTGTGGGAGCTGTGGCAATTTTTTGTAATTTTTAGGTGATTTCTCATAGTGAAAAATCAAAATTTTGGCAGAGTGACATTTTTCCTTATTCCCGAGTTCTGACACTGCGATGCTAAAAGGATGTGAAACACAACAACACCGAATTAGACCAAACGTTCCAGTGGACATCTACTACTTTATTTACGTTTCCACCTAGTTATATCGCCTTCCAATAACAATTTCACATTACAGAATACTGAGTTTGGCTGCAACGCAATTTACTGTCAACTAAAAAATTACAATTTTCCCCGATAAAGGAGACTGCCTCTCATTTATAAACAAAATTATTTTATAATTTATAAACAAAAACTTTTGGGTTACAATTATCTAGTGAAAACCAAAAACAATGAAATTTGTTGGATTGCAATTTTTGTTTGGTGGGAACACTATGTTTATATGTTGAATTTTGGTAATGATAGTTCGGTTCGGTAATAAAGATAACTAGTGAGAAATAATTCATTTTGTGAGTAGCTGTTTTTTTGAGGTAAGAAGTTAATGTTTGTTATAGTAAATAATTTGCTCGAACTACAAATAAAATCCTGTTTAATGCCCTTCCCAACTAACTATTTCCCCTCCAGCAATAGTAACTGTATATTGGCTGGCACAATCTACTGGAATTCTTTAAGATTTCTTTAAGAACAGCTGTCAGATTCAATCATTTACGCAATACGTATTCATTTTTTCATAGTTAGAAATCGTAAGCGTCGGTTATAGCAATCAGTGAAATGTACATGCAACAATGGAATGAATGTATATATTGTAATTGAAATGTGCATTTGGTATAATCATTCTGAAAAATAGATCGCTGACTGTTTTCCACATTGAAAAAAATAAAAACAATAAACATGTTATTTTGCCACTACTGTGTATCGAAAGCAGACCTTCTGCGTTGTACTTTAATGCGTACAAAACTAAGTAGTAGCAGCGTCTACAAATCTGCAGTCAGAAGCTCTTAACAGGTCATACTTTTATCATATTTACTTCGGAGAAAGAATTACCAAACCTTCTTAATCAATGTCACATGCACACACATTCCGGAAATGTTATAGAAACCTTAGGGCGGATATACCATTACATCTTCTTAAAATGCCGATCTTCTGCGTACAAATATTAAAACAGTAATTGCTTCTGGAAATTAAACGTTTGATATATAATTTATAAAGTTTTACATGTTTATGCCTATTTTTTCATTCTACACGAATTTCCTCCTGCAAATTTTAATGTTATTCAGGGTAAAGGGGTGACACGGACACAGGTTAGCACTTGAATACTAAAAATATAAGGCAATCATTTTAAATCTTTCCTTCGTCCTCCATTTATGGTTTAGCTTCAATAAAAAGAAAAAACTTAAAAAAAAACAACAATAGGTAGCCAACTGACCTCAACCCAGTTTCAGCAGTAGGACTACTAATGAACTCGCAGAACTAAATGTCATTACATGGGCAAACAACTTTTTTCCGACCCCAACAGGAAACACTTTTGAGGAAAAAGTTTTTTTTTTGTTGAAGCGCGAAAAAACTAATTTTCCTGTGGTTAACCAGCGTTTTTTGTGTCCTTGGTACAGCTGAGTACTTCTGGTAGAAAGCACTATCATTCTTTTAGAGGTTGGCCTTATATTTTCTGAAGGTCATCATTCAGAATTCATCAAAGCTGTCAGTCTTGAAGAGGTGCAAATGTGCTTATGCTTCGTTGTTTTAATTGTCAACATCGGAAGTATGCAGTTAGTAAGTAACATTGGGTGTCCGTAGCGCTAAGGCGGAAGTTAATAATTGGCATAAGTTTGTACAAATTTGATTTTGTTCCTCAACGATTCACAAAACTGCCATTTGAAACTTACTTTAAATTAACTTTGGACGGTTTGTAGGTCGAGGTCACTTTCAGCACCGGGTTTTGCTGTAACTAGTATTTATTTTTATTATGAAGTTACCTTCAGCATTGTGGGTAGTAAAAGTGTTTTAGTTTGATCACCAAATACAGATATGGGAATCGTTATGTATATTATTGCCCAGGGCTATATAATTACTTCAATTTTCCTTGGGCTGATGTAATGGTGTCCTTTAAAATGATAACACATTTTAATCACATAATACGATGCTCTTGTAGGGTGAAAATTGCATAAAAGGCATAGATCTAATCGTTAAAGCATTTTTGATTCCATCCACACAAGTATGATAAAAAATTACATAAGGAAGCAGTCAAGAATGCTTTTATCATTTTTTTAAAAGCCCATTCTTCCTTAATATGGCATCGCAAGAATTGAATAAGTAGTGTGAATTTGGCGTCGATAGTCTAAAATAACAAGATTTCTTCTTTAGACAAAATTTAGCGTAGAGCAAAATGTATTCTCCAGACATCTTATCAAATTTATTTGAATTTCACATCAAACACGATACGATTAAAATGCATGCCATTAAATCGGTGACAAATGGTAGACGTAAGGATACGAGTAAATCGTCTCTTGTTTCTGTGTGTTCCTCATCACGTCTATGCGAGTTCCCACAGAATCGGCAGCTTATAGGGATAGTGACGATGGTTATCGTGTAGAAATGTACCACTGAATGATTGGAAAATGCAAAGCCACACGCATGCTTGCTCGCAGAAAGCCGATCGAGGTGATTGTAAGACTGCCTCAAGGGTAGATTCACTCACCCACTCTTTTGCTGCTGCAAAATGTTGATCGTTAGTACTGGTCGGAATAGGGAACAATTTTTTAAAACCACGCCGTTCGAATGAGACCATTTCCACCACGCTACGACCCTTACAGCCTAAATGGCCTGCATTTCAAAAACTCCCTACCTAGTATATAACATCTACAGTATGGTCTCGTTTTCCTTTGTATACCAGGATTGACTTTTGAAAGAAAATTGAAAAACTGATGAAATAAACTACATATAAAACTTTATTTAACGGATTTTTTTTCAAAATTATGTATGAAATTCATATTGGTAAAGTGGACACCATTAGAATGTATGCACTCGTGGGATCATTTCACGACAATTTCCATGACTTTTTGACGTGTTGTCGGTGCAATTTGAAAATTTTCTGTGCGAATGTTGAGTTTCAGGTCCTGTATAGTATGTGATTTGATATTACTAACCTTTTCCTCCTAATAAAACCGTAAAAAAGCCGAAGCCGACAGAAAAGGCGGTCGTGGTGGGCTTTCAAATTGAATTTTCGAAATGATGCGATTTGTTGTTCGTGCAACAAGTCAACTGTCTCACTAGCTTCTTCTTACTGAAACCAAATCAGCTCAGCATTGTTGTCTGCTTGCACAAGTGGAAAAAGGAAATCCTGAAGCTTCGTTCAATAGCTGCACCCATTGACCTTAACCCTGACACTCGCATCATTTTCGAAAATATATGACCCATAAATCTCAGGCGAGGTTATTTTACATCCAAACAGTAATACGAAGTGAGTGTAAGAGACGTTGATGGAGATTTTACTGATTCAGTACCCAAAATCTGCATATTATGCTTGTTCACAAACTCGATCAAATGAAAATGTGCCCCGTCTGTCATCACTTTTTCCAAATTGTCTTCGACATTCGCGGCGATAATTAAGAAAGTTATGCGCACTTGGGCTAAGTGTATAAGTGCAGATCTTTCCCCAAAATCCGGTGAAATGTGCTACGCGGTATGCAACACTTTCCCTAAAGAGCTGGGTGATTTTGATCGATCGTGCAGAACGAGCCTTGAACGAACGGCTAACATCTCCCACGTTCCCATATTGCTAAAACTTGACCACCACAGCACGAAAAATTGGTGATGTTGCAATATTTCGATTATCATAAACTTGCCGGTAGGCATGTTGAGAATGTTGATTTGTTTTTTTTTTTTCAAAAAATTATTTAAAATTTGTTGTTCGCTGAGGGATCTTGTAGTTCTCCTACCCAAGATTTATTACATCTTATTCTAGCTAGAGGGTGTCTAATTCAAGCAAAATGAAACTTTGATAGAAAATACAGATTTTTATAAAAAGCTTAATTTTTTGTTGATTCATGGAGTATATATATTAGCGCTTTGTATGGCATAAAAAGCCGCCACGGATTTGCTGGCAAGTTCGTACTCCTTTATTTAAATTTTCTGATTTTTGCTAAAATTCAATAATACACCGCTCAATTTCCACTTTCAAGGTGTTAACAATCATGAGCTTGTTTGCATAGATCGTTGACTTAAAAAAAATCAAAACAAAAACAAGTCCAATGACTTTAAATCGGGCTCTGAATCACTAGCTGAGTCGATTCAGTCATGTCTGTCTGCCCGTCCATCTGTTTGTCACCGGATTTAAGGCCTTTAGTTTTGAGCCAGAATAAAAATGAAATTCGGTATATAGGATACTGTCCGAGGCTACAGAACAAGTGTACGTTTGTTTAAAACCGTCTACTGCCACGCCCCCTTTTCAGAAAACCTTGTTTTTGGCCAAACGGTTAGGAATTTTTAAATAGTATCTTAATAAGGTATATATTAAGAAAATAAGGAAAGTTAGACAATCTAAATAGCTTTACTTCGTCTAACAAAAAAAAAATCGGAATAATTTTAGAAAAACTTGAAAAAAAAAAACGTTCAATGAAAACATTTCAAGAATAATACTAAGAACATTTCGTCTATATTCGTTATTAATAAAAAAACGGCCTATTCCATAGCATATCCATAGAAAAAACGTCATTATTAGCAGAGCAATTAAAGATCTGAATAGACTGTCTAAGTAATATTTTTTGACAATGCCACGCCCACTTTTTGGGAATTTTTAAATTGAGGATGGAATGTGGTAGGGTATTCAACGATTCGCACAACGGATTGTCGCCTTCTCATGTGTTTTTTCCCTTGGCAACACAGTAACGGGTCAAATACCAAAAAATCTCACTTGATTAAAGTTTTACTTGACTATTCTCGGAACACAATCACTGTAGAGGTCAAAATACCCGAAACACATAGATACCGCAACGTCCGTTTAGAAATTTACATGTTTTAGGGAATTTTTCATAATTTGCGGCTCATGTCAATGTTGTTAATGTGCCATTCCACATACAAAACATACCACATATAAAAATTTTGTTGTTAATGTTGATGCGTATGCAAATGTCGTTGTGTCAATGTGTTTCTGGCATATGGCTAGGTAAGTTGGGTTCACAAGAGCTGTTGAAAATCCAAGAATTACATTCCACAAAAGCTTTCAATAACAAAACGAATTGAACTTAAAACCAAGGTAATATAACGCGAACTAGATTTAATTTATATTTAATAAATCCTTCACTTACCATTTGCAACCCACTCAATTAAAAACCAGATAATGAATAAATCCTAAACGGTTGACTCAATAAATCCCAATTGGAAAATAGTAGCTGACACTTACTTGGTCGATTATTCCTTTTTTTTATTTGTATTTTCTGCCAGCGTCAGGACTCAGTAAACTTAATCCACTTCACTGAATAACCATTCAGACCAGCAGAGAGCAAGCTTATGCTATTATTTTAATATAATCCGCACCGCACGCTAAAAATTAAAAAAAAAACACACACAACAGCATTATCTTGCTGTACAAATATAAATATGTTTTATTGCAAACATAATACCAGATAATGAAATAATTTGCTTTCGCTATTATTGCCAACATAACTGTAATGTGGAACGAAATCAATTAATTACAAAAATAATACTTCGTCCTTGTGCAGATTGCAGAGGGAGTGCATTATTGTATTCGCTTGGGATCCGTAGGTCATATCGGTTCATGCTGTTAAACAAATCGGTATTACAATCGCCAGACCAATTCATTTTTTTTTTTATTTTATCGCATGTCTCTGAAGCTCAACATTCCGCCGAAACACAAACTGTGTATTTAAGGCCAGAAAGTCGTAACAAAAATGATGGTTTTGGATTTGTTTTTTGGAATAGGAAGAGACGGCTGAATCGCTCTTCGCGTTTATTTCATAGAAGCATGGCGGTGGACAGAACCAAAGAGTACAGAACTACATACAGAAATACAACGAAGATTTTTTTAGTTGGGTACTGATATTGATACCTCAGTGTTCACATTGCTACCCCAGCATTAAAAAACAGCGAAGGCGACCAATACGATCGACGCAATCTCCGCCGAAATTGCCGCCCGCGTCGGAAACGGCTACAAAATGTTTAGCTGTGATGCGTACTCTTGACAGAACCTAACCTTAAGTAGTGACAAGTGAAAAGCACAACGTGAAACTTACGGCTTTGTTAAAGTGGAGAGTAAAATACCTCGTATGACCTATGGCCCATACAAGGCCTCAAACTTCAAATTTTAATGTGCGAGTCAATATGATAGCCAAAAAGAATGCGATCTTCAGTTAAATGCCGATTCTAAATGAAGAATTGTTACATGTATTGCAAACGAATTTCGGAAAAGAACGATTTGGGAGTTTAAAAACGTATACTCTGCGTCATCTAATGGGATCTAGGAATAGCCCCCAGCGGTGCAGTTTTTCCGGTTCTACGTGTAATATGTAACATAATAGAGTAACATAATTTAGAAGTTTAGAAAAATATCTTAGACGGCCACATGAGAATATCCAAGCATCCGGTGCCCCTCGATATTTTCGTTCCGGAATTAACACTCAAATATTTTGTCATATCGCTTTTGCTTGATGTTGTTTGTTTGGAAATTGATTTCTAAATACTCTCGGTCGTCCATACTGGCAATATTCAGGTTGCTAAGTAAGCAGATAGGTTTTTTTTAACGGTGAAATCTTTTCTGTTTCCTCCACACCATTTAGACTACCTAATCGGATCTACTTACATTCCCCGGAATATCGACTGGTATGTGACGACCCCGATAACCTCTTTGACTCAATCGAGTCTAATTTTATCATCGGCGGGAATTTAATGCGGAACACACTTTCTGGGATTCAAGATGCAATTCGACGAAAGGCAGACAAAGTCTGTATGAAGCAGGCTTTTTCGACGGGATAGCCAACGTTTTGGCCAACTGACAAGCACAAAATCTTTGACTTTGCCAACTTCTTTATAGCTAAAAGATTAACTCAAAATCTGACGAAAGTCGAAGAATGCTATGAGCTATGATAAGACCACTCAGCAGTCACTCTGAAAATGGATCGAAGTCTAGCTAAAAAAGAAGTACTTCCCAGCCAACTGGAACATTTTCTGTTGCTTTAAATGGCCACTTAAGTCACCGCTCGACGGACAACCTTTAAACGAGGAACCGAATGCTAATACGGTACCCGACGACTATAAAGTAAAAGCCGTATTCCTGTCCTAGCTGCGAATCACAATAAGAAAGTTGAAATACGTATGTCCGAGAAATAATAAACTCGAAATCAGCTCGATCAAATGCTGCCGATAATATCTGAGAAAAAACCGTCAAACACTGCTCCATGTTATAGCTTCCGTTAAATTAAAGGTTCAAACATATTTCGCAACGTTTAAATCCATTTGCCCACTATACAATTACATACCTTTGCAGTAGTCCTCGGCTTGACCAGTTGGTTGATTGAACAGATACCATGGGCTGAGCTAGAGATTCATCGACAATATAATTAAATATATAGATGATAAAACCAATAGATTTTGTTTTGTATATGTATAATATAGCTTTCTGCATTTGGAGCCCATCAATATTCTACCACCCTTACGAAACACAAACTAAATTGAATACAAAAGGGATCACATATGAAAATTATGATTTTCAGTGGCTATTTTATATATGCGAACTGGTATAGCTGAATAGCAATCTGCCGTGATTGCTATATCGGATTGTTGCGTGGTGGTTTCGGATCACTAGCGCGTATGTGACGTAGCATGAATGTGATAGCGGTAGTGGTTGGCCCTAATCCGATTCAAATAATATCTCCATAAACCGCTCAGTTAGTTGAATCAATTTTCATTCGACAAAAATATCTATATGTATGCTTGCTTATGTTGTGCAATTATTTTGTTCATTGATTAGGTATATCAAAGTGAAAGAGTAGTCTGTTTTACAAGAACGGAAATAATGCTTTATTTACACGAGTTACACTTTTATCATTTTTATTTCCCATTCAAAGGTCTTGTCATTACAAAATTGCGAAAAGTATGTGTCATTGCACGCTGGCATTATAATGGCGTTGTATAAATGCTGTGTAAACACAACTTCATATATAGTGACAAGCTACGATAAAACACTGAACATTTTCATTCTGAATTCTCAAATGACAAACTAGGATCGATTGAAAAAAAATGAAAAAAAAAAATGCAAAAACAAAGTATGTCGCATCTGCATGATATGTTTTTAGTGCACTCCCCCAAATTTATTTATAATTTTTGTATTTTTTCAACATGTTTGAAGACAAAATAAATTGGATCAACGTGAAATTTCAAACTCCTATAAAAATTGTTGACAAATATATTTGATTGGCGTTATTTTACATTTGCAAATTCTGGCATTAGTGTGAGTACCCATTTTACATCCGTTGCAATTATAACAAAAATAGGTAATCAAATGTAGTGACAACGCTTTAAATTCGTCACTATCAAATGTCTCGTCGTGTATATGATAGTGTCATTACAAAACAACAAACAATTTTTATTCCTAATATATGTCACTTGTGTAAATAAAGCATAACATGGAGAGAAAGCATTTGAAGCTATATTGTGAAATGTGTTAAAAATAAGAGTTACCTACAGGTAAATCAATTTATATTTATGGAAGCGAATTTAAAAAAAAACATAAAAGATTTTAGAAACTTCTATACTCCATCTAAGTCTAGGTTATACTGTAAAAAAATGTTACAAATGCTCAAAATTTTCCATTTAACTATATAACACGGAAAATATGAAAGCAGAAAAATTATTTCGTTGGCTAAAAGATTTAAAAAAAAAAATACAAATACTAATTTTTAGGGCAACAGGCTCTTAAGTACCCACTGACGAGCTTTGTCAAGGCCTTTCATGTGTGCGTGTTTACTTCTTTTATGCCGACTCCGACCCCGAATTTGAGATTAGCTTTTCTTGACAATCGGTACTGCTCGGATGATTTGTCCGATCATCACGAGAGGAAGGTTAGTGAAAATTCATTTAGAAAGTTTCTACGGCTGGCAATCGAATCCAGAACTTCTGAGCGGAAGTCTTTGGTTTAAAAGATTTAACCAAACAAATTCAGATATTAAACTAAGTACATATAGGTATGGTAAAATAATTATTAATAAAATTACGAAATTTTGACCACCCAAATGTTTCATTTTTGATAGAATTTACTTATTTCATGTCTTGCGAAGCCAGATCAAATTTTGTTAAGTAAAATAATAATTTTTACATTTAAAAAAAAAACGTTGGGTAACATTTTTTTCATTATCTACGTGCAGATAAAAAGTATAAACAATGGATTATAAGAAAAAAAGAGTTCCATTTGGAAATAAACTTAAGCAAATACGATATTTTTTTTTATAAAACTTTTTCAATAATTATTTAAAGATGATTACAAGCGCACCCTACCGGACAATTTGTTTTACCATTTGTTTGGGTTTCCAATACCAACATAGGCAATTATTACCGCAGGATGGCTTCTTTTTTGCAAATTTGTTTAAAATATAAAACATAGATTATCGCTACAATAAGAAATCGCTTATCGCTGTTGGAAATTGGAAAATTGAAAGTAGCCTATCGATGTTATGTTATTGTTAATATTAGTTAAAATTTTGGCCAACCCAAGATTACAAATTTAGAAAAGTAAAAAGAAAGAAAAGGTAAAAACATTTTTTTTAAAAGTTTTTGCATATTTTATGATCAATGCGCTAAACATAAAAAGCTTCTCTCAGCTTTGGATTAGTAAAGGCGTTAATGCACCAGAAAATAGTGATTTTCCGGTATTTTCCAAAACTGAAAATATCGTTAAGAGATATTCGAGCTTATTTTAATAGTACGGGTAATTATGGAACATGTCAAATGTAACTCAGATATTTATTTCCATCCAATTAGAAAACAAATTGTAAAATGGGCTATAAAATTGGATATTTCGATTAATAATCTCCTTGTGGGTATTTACCCATGAACCTTGTATCTATATAAAATTTAAACAAAATCCGTCCTCTCACTTAGTAGTCTACTGAACCACTTTTTTGAACTCTCAATCATCGTAATGATAGGTTTGATTAAAGTCTCGAACTCGATTCTTTTTAAGAAAGCAACACTTGCTCTATTTTGAGTGAGTATAAACAAAAAGAAACGGGAAACAAACAACTTGCAGCATTCTATTTATTAGAAACTATGAACCGGGCATAGGGGAGTGGTATGTTGGTTAAGGTTCAATCTATGTAGCGCCATTGAATGAGTCCTTAAGACACAGGTAAAACATTGGGCATCCCAGCACTTTGGAGCATATCTATTTAATTTCTGCAACATAATGGGTGATGCTTAGCAACAGCTTACCTTGTTACCATATCATTAGGCTGGTTCTGTGCACATGATTTTGTGGCACTAAGATGTAGCACCCTACTGTGTGAAGTGCACTGACAGTAATAAAGAAGCTCCTACCCCATCTACTATCGTATTATTGTAGTTCACACACACACAGAAACAAAACATATTATTTTGTTCAAGTAATGTTGATTTATTTACACAGTATAATTACGGAATGAACCTGAGCCTCAATCATCATGCCTCTCCATTTAGCTCGGTCCTAAGCTAACTGCCTTCGGTTGCGCACTCAAAGTTGATTGAGGTCGTTTTCTACTTGTGCGCGCCACTTAAGGCAATGTCTTCATCTACTGCGTCAGATGTCTGGCTGGGAATCGGAGACTCTGCGAGCCGGAGTATTGGTGTTCATTCGTTCTGCATGTCCTAGCCATCTTAAACGACCAATGCGGAGTTTTTTGACCAGGTGTATGTCGCTGTACAGATGGAATGTAGTTTTTGGTTGAATGTTTGTCTCGATAGCCTGTGACCGAAGATTTTTCGAAGAATTTTCCTCTCGAAATGACGAAGCTTTTCTTCCTCCGTTTTTGATACGGTCCATGCGCCGTAGAGCAGAACTGGGATGACCAGGATCTTTTATAGGATCTTCTTAGTAGTTGGGGCGAGAGCTTTACTACTTAATTACTTTCTTAGCCCAAAAAAAAAACAGTGGTTGGCAGCAATAATTCTTCTAATAGCGAAGCCGAGGTAGACAAAGTCCCGTACTACCTCAAATTTATATCTGTAAGTGGTGTCGTTCTGTCCATTTTCGTCGATGTAGTGTGTTCTTTCGTGTTGGCAGCATATATCATTTACGGCTAAGCCCATTTTTGCCGCTTCCTTCTCTATGGCTATGCCATCACCTTGAGACTTACCAATGGTGTCAACATCGTCGGATTATGCTAGTTTTGTCTCAAGATTTTTGCACAATTCTCTCAAGAATAAAATCTTAGAAGTCACATGACAGCACATAGCCGAAATCCCTTTTGTGGTATCAAATGTATCCATGAGGTCGTTTCCGACCCTGATGGATTGGCGTACAATATGGTTGAACGCAGGCTGCCGTGGGACCGAAAGACGCAATCAGGATGGCGACCCCTCGGGGCATGCGCAACGAGGGCTCGCCACCCCGATTATAATTAAGTTAGGTTTAAGTAGTTAAGTAGTCTTAAGTAAGGACTTAGTAGTCTTAAGTTAGGCTTAAGTAGTTTAAGTAGTCTTAAGTTATATATAATCTAGAATAAGCTTTTATATAAAACAAAAAAAAGTCACTAAACAAAGTTTTAAATTTTTTCTTTGTAAATTAAAATTAAATATAAAACAAAAAAACCGACAAATCTAAGCCTAAAGGCAAAATAAAACAGCTAAATATAAGCTTACAGCGCCCACTAAGGACCGATAAGTTAGATTAAGTAAACCAGTTATTGATAAGTTAGATTTAAGCATTTTTGTCTAGTAGTAAGTTAATATTTTAAGTAAATAAAAAAATGAGTTTAAAAGTTAAAAAAAAAAGTTTAAAAAAATATACTACACATGGCTCTTTATAGTTCGTCTCTTCACAGTATAAGAATCTCAAAATACCAGTGGCAATATCAGTAGGGCGATGGTTAGTGCGATGAACTGCCGCGCAGAAAGTCTGGGCAATCAACACCTAAATGATTTTTAACTGGCACTCCTCTCATGAAGATCTGAAAAGTCATCCGAGTAGTATCAATTTTCAAGAAAAATGTATCTCAAGTTCGCGTCCGGCATAAAACAGGAGGTCCCGCCATCGTGCAAGAAGTACACACGCACACATGAATGGTTGGGAGAAAGCTCGGCCTTGGATACTCCCGAGCCTGTTGCGGCAAAAAAAAATTGTTTTTGTTTTGCCTTCTGTAAGATACTGCATTGATGGCTGAAACCTTTTTTAAATAGTTACAATCCTTTCCCAGTTTTTTTTTAATTGTACATATCTACCACGTGGACAATAAAGTTCAAAAAACTTTTAACATGTAAAAAAACTTAATCCGACTTAAGATGCTCTACATTTTAGATACAGATCTACAATCAACCCTATCAACTTTCCTGTTTGATTCACTGTAGATGTAGCACTGTAGCATCGGTGCACGTGCATTGAACTGAATCCATCAACCGCACACAGTTATCAATTCTATGCCACTCGGATGTGGTAATCTGATACTATGCGTATGACGCACTTTTTTCATTTACAGCTTTTGTTTAATTTTCATTTGAAGTTTGCTTGAACATTTTAAATAAAATATTATATATGTGGGAATAAAATTAAATTTAAATAAACGGCAAAAAAAAAATTATACACGCACTGAATTTGTTTGGCTATTTGGGTGTTGGTCGAGTGTGCCGCACGTGTACAACGTATAAATTTTCGAAAAATGTCAAATAAATTAAATTTCCTTTAATTACTGGTGACATCTGGTGGTGTTCCAGTGTCGCTGTCATCGCTTTCGATGGATGCTTAACGGCGGCGCATGTTAAACGTTTCTAGGGGCTTATTCAATGGATAATTTTGAAGTGCTTGTTAGGCTGTTTTTTGTTTGCTTTTCGTATATCTATCAGATGCATCAAATTGGATTAGGTTGAGTGAATTGAACACGCGAAATTAATTGAAATTAGCAAAACAAATTAATTGGGAAAACATACGGTGATTTGAACACTTGATGTTAGTTGAAGAGTGACTGGCCGTTTCTCTGACTAAATGTACATGCGTTGAGGTTGCGTATCCAATTTTGCTTGGGAAATACGAGCAGCTGTGGTTTTGGGTATTGATTCAATCAAAAATGAACTAAGGTTCAGACCGCATTTTTGACATTCAGCTCTACTTTTGTTTTATTCTACATCGATATATATAAAGCTTGAATTGGACAAATGAAAACCTCCTGACTGTGGGCCAATTAACTTGACAATTAGAATGCAGGTTGAGCTATAAAGATGGGATGATTTTTTACACCTTTGAGATTTTATAGGCGCATTTGGCTTTGACCGTTGTAGCCTTTAGATGAAAATAAAAAGGCAAAAAATTGTAAAAACAAAAAAATAAACCACAACTATGAATGTAAATTGTATGTAATTTCAATTAATCTACATTTAGTATGTGGCCACAGGGCGTCGGTCACAATTTTTGCATTCCAAATTGACCAGAACCTATCCAGTTAAACTCTATCCGACTGTCACTACTCCAATGATTTCCACTCTATAACAAAAAAAATCCTGTAGATAAAAAAAAAACATACACGAATATGTACTATCCATCGTCTGGTGCGCCATTCGCTGTGCTGATCCAGCACTGAAGCTTTATCCGATGGTTGCATTGTGACATATAGAAAGTTGAGAGCTTATTGCAAACGCACATGTGACGTACGAATACATCCAGTGTCGCCCCACACCCAGGTGTAGAAATTGTTAAGCCAAACATTTGCATAGAAATTGATTTAATTAGACCATGCATGCATTCAATTCAATTTGAAATGTAAATGTGCGTAAGGACACAGTCCGACTGAAATGAAATTTCACAAGCAATATTGAAAAATAAAATGAAACAGAGAGAACTGCATGAATGTTCTCGGAAATAAGTGTAAGGATTTCAGAGTATCAGAGTATTGGAATTTGTAAATCAATTTATATATTCGCAAGGATGGATGCATGTATTGCAACATCTAAATCCGCAGGATGTCCCACATAAATAGTTATGATAGATATGAGCGTTTATATAGTTGAGGTGTTCTTAAAATGGTTTACATATTAAGTTGAAATATGAGTATGGAATTTAAAGGATGCTCTTATATTGAGAAAGGTGCAGTTTAAATTGTGATCAGATAATTGCACTTACGAATTTATTTCTTAAGATCAAATTTAACGGGCTCAGTGTCGCTATGGTAAGTGCCATGAACTGTGTATTTTTTGTATGATTAAATTTCCATGTCATTAGTGTTTTTTCTTCTCCTATATACATTTTTTTTTCATACAACGAATTTTTGTTTATAAGCCGATTTTGGAATATCATAAATTTCTCGTTAACTATATTTTCTATTTAAATAAAATGAAAAATTGGTTGTTGATATCTAAATAATCAAGGGTGCCCCCTAATACACGATTTTACTCCATTTGATAGTACTATGTTGCCAATGGGTACAAAAAATAACAATGCGACAACTGACATAACGGGGTTAGTAAAAATGGAGCCTTAAACGAAAGAACAACGAACTTTCATTGTTGAGCAATATTTTTAAAATAACGAAGGTTTGTCAGCTACATTCCGCAATTTTCGTACAAATAGCCGTCATAATGATTTAAATCTCCGTGAGGAGAATAATTGACAAATTTAGGGAGACTTTATTAAGTAGTGATCTTATATACTCTAAGTGTCGTGTCACAAATCGTTCAACAAAAAAAAAATCGAAGAAGCTAATACCCTCGCTTACTGACAGTACAGGAACATCAAGAATTGGGCACTTCGACAAGCTCTCTGCAGGGAATTCTCAATAAAGACTTGAGACTTCATACTTACAAGGTTCAATTGACTCAAGAACTGAAGACTACTGACAATGCGTTGAATAGATTTTAGAACAACAAGGGGATGTTGATTTTTCAAACAAAACCATCTTAATTGATGAAGCTCGAATTTTCATCTTCATATGTTCGTTAATCGTCAACATCATCTCATTTGCGTTTCATAAAATCAATGAGTAGTTGTAGACAAACAATAATGCATCCACATCGCGTGACTGTTTGGTGCAGAGTTTAGATCCGTGGCTGGTAAGTCGGATAATTAAAGTTATTGGTGCATCTTATCGTTACATGATAACCCAGTTCTAAGTGCCAACATATGGATGAGACATACAAGTGGCTTAAAAAAGACGGTGCCACATGCCATACAGCCAGAGAAACAATTCAATTACAGCATGAGTCATTTCCTAATCGTGTAATCGTTCATTTTTTGCGATCAGAAGTAGCCATCCAGATCTTGCTACGCCATTGTGCTTTTATGCTGTAGTTTTTTTTTTAAAGTCGAAGGTCTATGCAAACAAGCCCACGAGTACAAAATGGGAAAATTGGCGGTAAATTCACGAAATTAAGCGATATTTAACGAAACGGTGACGGTCATTTATCCGACTTGCTATTCAATACATAACCCCAATCTGTATACTCTATGAATCAATAAAAAAATGTTGGCGAGCTTCTTCGCGATCGATATCCACTCAAGGTGAACATACACAGTTATGAAATCACCTTAACAATACAGAAAATACCGACCGCATCATCACTATCCAACACAGTTTTGAGCATAACTTCAAGTCAACCAATCCCAGTCCATTCCTCTCAAATGGGAGTCGGATACGATTTGAGGAAATATTAAAGGAGAATGTGAAGTTGGATGAGGTTTCTTCTCCAACATGCCATTGTGATCATTGTAGCATTTTCCAGGCGAAAATCTTGCCACTTAAAGAATCTTATCCTGGGTGAGGAATAATGCAATACCCACGATGTATATCAACAACTTCAGTGACAGCAATGCGCAATCAAATCCTTGTGATCTACAAAAAAAAAAAATACAAAATTTTGGCGCAACAGGCTTGTTAGTACCCAGGGCCGAGTTTTCTCACAACCATTCACGTGTGCGTGTTTACTTATGCCAAGATAAGCTTTTCTTGACAATTGATACTACTCGGATGAGTTGTCAGATCATCATGATAAAAGGGATTGTAAAAAATCATTTAGGTGTTGCTACGGTTCATCGCACTAACCATCGCACCACTGAGCCCATCTATCTCTTTTAAATCGAAATCAGCTTACGAATATCGACTATCTCCTAATAAAATGGCTGAGCAGTTTACAATTAACATATTCTTGGTACCAGGTCACAGAGATATGTCAGGAAACTTGAAGGCAGATAAGCTTGCCAGACAAGGCTACCCTTGATATTCTACCGCCACACACAGAAATTATTTTAAGGCATTAAGCTGCTGGAAAGTTCATTAAAAAGACATGTCTACTATATAAATAATAATATTTTATGATTTAGTGCTAAATATAGTGAATTTAAGAAAAAATTGTCTACAAGAATTATCTGAACTTATACTCGCTGAAGTGCCGAGAGTATCCGAAGTGAATGAGTTGTCAGGTGACTTCAATAGACCAAAACCATCCATATCAATATCATCTGCCAGTTTTTTGGAGCAGTTTTCGCAAACTTGTTATTAATGGGTCCGAAGAAATTAACAGATAATTCAAAATATCTTTGTTGGTTTTGACAAGTAATATCTTGCGAGAGAAACTTTCTGAATAACTTTTTGATTCTTTGTATCGCTCCTCATGAGCTTCTTCACTTAACTATCCTATTTGCAGTAAATAATGCTCTTTTGGGGCTGGGACATGAATACAAATTTTGTTGATTGATTCATTGGGTACCAATTATATTTCGTCACAAGCAGTCTTGTAGTCCGAAAAGCCTACTGTTACAGCTTGTCCACTTTAATTTCAAAGGTATTAGTTATTGTTTACAATACAATTGCAATACATCGACAGAGCTTCTCTCCCAGAAAATTTAATTCTATGCCTTTTAATTTCTTGTATGCTAACCTGTGTTTCACAGCTCTTTTGGGTGAACATAAACAGCATGACCTGATGAACGTAAACTCATTTTAGCAGAAGTTATTTTTTTAGTTGAGTGTTTCTGTCTCAATTCTTTTGGCGTTTGGTACTTTACGAAGCTCTTTCTTAACTTTTGCTTGGACAACCACATTTTTTGACAGTCGCAGAATAATTTTTGAAGCTCATTGCAGAATCCAACCAAGGCTTATTAGAAATCTGAAACCTATCCTTTTTTTTAAAACACTTTTGACATTTTTTCGTCAATGGAAAATTAAATCCGCTTGCAACTTTGGCTTACAATTTTCAATGAATTCCTTCAAATTTGAAGATGGATTTGTTGACATGACATGTCTGATTATCAAGTCAAGACTTTACCACATCCGAGAAACAAAATTTTTAATAGGCGCAAATAGGTGTAGATTTTTGTAAATGCTCCTACAAGAATAGATGATACACTAATAAATAAGACCTAATTCAAAGATATGTTATGACATATTCATAACTATAACTTAAGATGAAAAAAAGAAAATTTTAAAACTACCTACAGCCAATTTTCAAATATTCACCAAAAATGTATTTAGTCACACTCAACTATAGTTTTACATAAATATCGTTTAAAAAAACCGTGGGAACGAAATACGAATTATAATTATAAGAATAAAAGATACAACTCAGCTATTATTTGTTTACCACAATTTTTGCCAATTATACAATCATTCGCTCCTGTTCGCCAATAAAATGTTCGCTAGTAGAAATGTTAGGTATGCCCCTCGCAACTTGTAAGCCACAAAAAGGACTGGATGGGATCAAGAAAGGAAACCGCATGTGGATATCTAGGCTACTTTGTCTAAATTATAGCCAGAAACGATTAATCTGCTTAATAATGCGAAACAGATCAAACATCAGCACCATTATCAGTGTTCTTAAAGGACACGGCCTACAAGCAAAACGACAAGGACTCTTTAGACTTCTCTGGAAGCTGCTTGGATGACGAAGAGGAGGAATGTTTCCTCACCTACTCACCTACTCGTGTCTTGTCTTCTCTAGGGAAATTTTCGGTCGCGAAACAACAAACTCTAATCTACTTTTCCTAGTTCTAAGCGCACTCCACTTTTTTTTTAATCTGCCGACTCCTCTTCAACCTCCGCTCTTCTGTCTTCCTGTTTAGACTTATTTCTCCTCCTCTCCATGTCCTCCACAAAGTCTTTAAACTTATTTTCAGTTCAACTCTAATCACTAACAATTTAAAAAAAACCGATTTCAAAAAACATGTCTATGGCTCCAAAAAGATAATCAAGAAGGGAGGAGAAAGTAGTCGAAATAGGAAGAAAGAAGAGCGGAGGAAGAATAGGCGTCGGAAGATTAAAGGAGAAATATAAGTAGAGTGCGTTTATGTCCAGCTATCTCCAAAAATTCCATCTAGGAAACTACTTCTATGATAATCTAGGTGAGCTGGCTCTCAATGATTCAATAAAGCATACGAACATGCGGTATCACAACGGACCTTTTCTGGTCTAAGTATGCAAGTACATTGCGTGCAGCCAATGTTACCTAACCTGTGATATAAGATGCAATACATTTCCCCTCTTTAGTTCATCTGGCCACTACAATGGCACTGAATCATCAAACATTCGGATTTTCTAAAACTTCAGACGTAAGCAAATATCCTCCGAACACATTTCCACAGCGGCCTGACTAAAACATTTGCACCGGAGCGTCCAGCTTTGTCTGTTCTTTAGTCTATCGGTACGAATATGCTGTAATTTATGTTTTCGCGGGCTTTCAGATAGCAGCCTTCCACTCGTTGTTTCGAAGCACAGGTTGATCTGCAACTTCGTTCTGAATATATTTGAAACTTGAATTCTGAATTCTTGTGAAATAGAATTTCAGATGTCAACAACATTTGCGTAAGATCGGGGTTAAACTCATTTTGAAAATCAGTTTGTGAGAAGTGATTTTTTTCAACCTTCAATCTTGAAATTTAAGGCCAAAAGACTGGTGACATACTAACATGGCTGGATCGAGTCAGCTTTACGATACGTCGATCTTAAATATTTTCCTATCTTACAAACTATGTATCAAACTTAATATCCCCCTAATCCTATATAATTATAATTAGTTTAAGCCTGAATTTCTCTTAACATTTTTTTTTCTGGCCCATAGTGGCACATTACTATGATCTGCTAAATGAACGGATATTCTTCAATTTCCGTACTAAGAGTATTTTTTAAATCAAATTGTAAAGTTTAATTCGATAATTTCACGATCTTTCGATATGTAAACCAGGTGCGTTTTATAGAATTTATATTGAAAATAATAACGACATGTTTACCTATTTGCCAATGGCCGATCCCGAGACTCTTTGCGCTACACTAACTTAATATTGCTGTTTGAAGTATCTTCTTCCATGCATGAGCTAACTTCCTACTTTTTTCCAGGATGCATTAATGCAAACATCCCTGAAGGGCCCTTCTTCAAAATAAATCCAAACTTCTGTGTTATTCTAATTTCCTTAGAGTTTCTTCTTCTTCTTCATTGATTCCATTTCGTATAAGATCCTCTCACTTATGCATGTCAGAAACTAGAAGGCAATGAAATCGGTTTTCGTCCACTTGCACGTTGATGTTCATGCATATTTCAATAGCTGCAGTGATTCGAGAGAAGGTTCTCCATGGAACTTTTCTCCTGGTTCACTTATCCATTACTTATGCACGATAAATATGCGAATTTTGGTTGAGAAAATCAAAGCTAGATATAGCGTTCCCACTTAAAGGGGAAGTGCTTACCTGAAGCGAAACACAGAAGAATGTTTTTCAACCTGAATAGCACTTCAGAAGATTTGCTCTAAGTATGCATTTTTCAAACAATTGGATTGCTTTTAGTCGAGACTATGGTAGTCAATCAAAAATCAATCACCACCGGACAGGATCCAGTGTTGTGCAATTTTTCATTTTCTGTCGTTTCGTACTGACCAGAAGCGTTTATATTTACCTCTCCCTTGGCCAACAGGTACAGCGAACGTAAACTAATACAAACGAGTTGAAAATTGCTCACCACCCTGTTCCACTTTTATCACAATAATAGGCAACAGGATAGCTAATAGTAAATAACAATAATTTAGTTCATCCGCGTACTTATTGTACTTTCTGCATCCAATCCAAGGGTCTTTACAAATGCATGTGGCTGTGTGGTGGCACTGTGAATGTGTCATAAAGACTATTCCACGAAGGATACTGTTTACCCGATGGCGGAAGTCTTATCGACACAATTCTAGCTCGCACACTTCATCCTCATTCTACTTTGCTATTCGAGTGCACTCAATAAAATCCAAGACCCAACATCAATTTGCTGCAAAGTGCAGCTAGCGTACAACTACCGACTACGGGGGGGGAGCTCATCTTATCGGCTACAGTTAGTAGGTAGCCAGATACACAACACAGATACAGACATCCAGGGAGTGAGTGCATTCTTTGGATTAAGGTGGCCAATAAGTTTCTTTGTGAAAACTCAAGAAATCCTCAAACAACACAGTTTCAACAGAGAGTGGCATCCGCTTCCTTCCATATTGTTGTACTGTTTGTTGTTATCCCTGTTGTTTGTTGTTGTAATACTGAATATCCTATTGCCAGTCATCCAGTCATCTCAGTCCCAGCCCAACATGCAACCAATTGAAAGGAGAAAGTTTTCAAATTACATTCGATTTTGTTGAAACTTTGTAAAGGCAATTGAAACGAGGAAGCTGTTTCAAGGCTTCCTTCAGGATAACAGCAAATAAAATCAAGTCAAGACAGTGAAATATAAAAGTAGGTAGTAGCCCAATATAATCTAGCTCAGAAAATATATATTTTTTTCTAAAGGACTATGGATAGAAATCGAATTGTGTTTACCAGTTTGATGTCAAACAAAAACGGATCGACATCATTTGTTATTCACCCCCAGCCCTCAAACCACAGGTGGTTTTAATTTTGATTCTCAATTTCAAATCGAAAGGACATTGAAACGTAAATAAAAGCGCAATTTGTTTTGATTTCTTGAGAATTGCGGAGCTTTCATTGCATTGGCGGACGGCCTTAGAAGGGGCTATTAGATATTGCTTTGTACAAGACAAATATTTGGTGTAGGCAGATTTATTCTTTTGTGATTGACTGAGCACAGAAAAGAGGTTTATTTTTTTACACATAAGTGATTCTAAAATACCGTATCGATCTTATGGGTTATCGGAATGGGCGTTTTCGGAAATCGTGTGTGTGCGGACGTTGTGTATCCTTTCGTGTTGCCCTAATTTACTGCGAAACCTATTTTTCCCGCTTTCTTTTCTATACCAGCATACGTGGCTAGGACATCGCGTTGAGTCCTATCAACCCAGCGCATCGCCTTGCCTAAATTTTTGGTATCGAATGTGTCGGTGATGTCGTTACCGACCCTGATGGAGCAACGAGAATTCTCTATCGTCACCCTGCATCCTACTAATACAAACGGACGAGTTTGGGCGGTATACCAAAACTAGACATGGCTCTTTATATGCTGTCGTATGCCGCTTTGAAATCGATAAAAAGGTGGGTATCAATTTGGACTTCTTGGGTTTTTTCCAGGATCTGCCGAAGTGTGAAAATTCGATACTGTCGCCATTTTAATTATAATCAAAAATATTTTTTACTACCCCCGGTTATTGCCGAACAAATATTTGGTCCCTTCTACAAAATTTTTTGCAATACTCTTACCGATCATGACAATCGACCGTTGTGATCAACAAACGGATCGTCACCACTCACCACACTATTGAACATAAAAGGCGAAAATTGTGACTTCTATCATATTCCAATGGCCAGCCAGAAACTTCCACACGGTGGAATTCGTTTATTAATTACAAGCAACCACTCCCGTTCTGATCACTTATTTGTTTAAAATTAATGTTGCTATACACAACAATTATGATTCCATGTGTATATGTCAGCTTTAGGATAACAGTGAAAAATTATTTATTGCTTAAATGAATCTAGGACGAATTTACTAGGAACTATTTCGTTTGTTTTTGAATCCAATAAGACGTTGTTGAGTAAGGGGTTGTTTAATGCCGGAAAATTAGATTTCTGCCACTTCGATCTCGAATGATCATCTCATGTAAGTATGACCTATTTCACTTCTTCCAAGAATTTCAAAAGTTTTTGAAAGGATATTACTCGGTCGCTTATACCCCATTATTGATCAGAAACGCCTTTTACCTGACCATCAATTTGGGCTTAGAAGTAAACACTCGACTGTTCATCGAATTACAGATGAAACTGAGAAATCTTTCGAAGAAAAGAAAATTTCCTCAGCCGTATTTCCTGACGTATTACAAGCTTTTGACAAGTTCTGGCATAAAGGCCTTCAATAGAAATTGCGAAAAGTTCTGCCTGAAAATTTATATAAAATCCTCGTCTCGTATAGACTCTTCCGTGTGAAACTTGGAAATGAATGTGCAGAATTCAAAGAAATATTGGCAGGAGTACCCCAAGGAAACGTCCTTGGACCACTCTTGTACCTCCTATTTACACGTGATATCCCACAAACAAACGATACTGCAATACTAGCAGTTGCCACAACAGTAGGGGAAATAAATATTAAATCAAAAAATCGCTCTTAACGAGGTTAATGAATAAGCAAAATCCTGGCGGATTGCACTTAACTAGAGCAAATCGATTCATGTAAATTTTTCGTATAAACACACAAACAATTTGCCTGTATTTGTATTAAATACGGTTCGAGCCTCTTTTGCAAATGAAGGGAAATATCTCGGAACGAGACTCGATGCAAAATTAAAATGGAAGTCGCATGTAAAAAAGAAATGCGAACAACTTAGAAATTAAATACAGAGAACTGTACTGGCAATTCGAAAAATAATCGAAGCTTAGCATTGATAACAAGCTGCTATTATACTATCAAGTGCTAAAGCCGGTTTGGAAACATGGTATACAATTATTGGGTTGTACCAGTGAAACGAATCTAAACATTCTACAAACTTTTAAAAACAAAATGTTAAGATTATTCATTGCGCCGTGGTATATAAGGAATGAAGATCTACGCAGGGATCTGAATATTCCCAGGTTTACAAATCGAGGAAATTTATTTCCGAAATTCGAGCTCTGTTCGCCAAATTTATAGAGCAAGTTCACGGTGCATATAGTCGTCTATCTGAGCAGATTATACGAAATACTATGAACCGATTCATGAACACATTTACTCATTTTGATAATATTCATCCAAATTTAGCCCGTACCATGCGTACAATAGATGCCATCGCCGCTGTAGACGTGACGATCCAATTGAAAAATTTTGGGGGAGGATCTCGGCTTATATCCATCAAAGATCGGATTGGGTGCAAGAATTAAAGCCATCGGACCATCAATAGCGTGTGTTCGGTGAATGGGCCAAGAATCTACTAAAAGTTGAACCAGATTTCAATCGTCAATTTATTTTAAGCGATGAGGGTCATTTCTGACTGGACAAGTATGTAAATGAGCAGAATTTTCGATTTTGGAGAGTACAATCATTATGAGACTCTTGAGACACCATTACATACCGAAAAAATCACTCTTTGGTGCGGTTTACATGCGGAAGGTGTCATCGGCCCGTTTGTCTTTTAATCTGCAACCAATGGCAACATAACCATGAATGGCAGGATTCGTGATTTTTTTCGTCATGTCGTTGGAAATCATTAGGAAGAAAAATGGTTCCAACAAAACGGCGAAACATAAATACCATAGCGCGTATGACTTTGTTGATCCAAACGTTTGGTAAACGAATCATCTCAAGGAAGGAACATTTGAATTGGCCACCTCGTTCCTTTCATTTGACACCCTTGGACTACTTTTGTGGGGGTACATCAAATCTCCGGTCTATGCTGATCAACCAGTTACGATTGATCACTTAGAATGCAACATTTAATGTACTATTGACGAAATAAGACCTAGTATGATCGAAAAATTGGTGCAAAATTAGACCGACAGGATGCCATTTATAAGGTGTCGTCGCGGAGGCCATATGCCAGAAATAATTTTTTGACATTTTAAAGCCAAGATGTTGGTCATTCCACTGAATGATGTTGTGTTTTATTTAAAAAAAAAAATTCTGTTCCTCTAAAAAAGAACACCCGCTATCTCTTTTTTCAGAAAAATAAAACAAAATATCAACCAACGTTTTAATCAAGAATACATTTTTGTAAAAACTGGTTTGTTTATAAATTTCGAATTAAAATGTGTTAACCAAAGTTGATTCTAACTGACTTGTCATTTCTGCAGAGTACTGTTCTTGGAGATGCTTTTTAGTTCAAACACCTCTTAGTGAACAAATAAACACTCTAAACTTTCTATTATTTGTAATATCTCTGTTCAAACATTTAAGTATCACTTCAAATCTTCTTATAACTTCCACATTTACTCCAGTTATCCAAGGTGTTGCTTCTTCTTCTGCAAATAATTTTCTTGATGTATTTCCATCGTTAGTCCGAGTAATTCACAAAATTCGTGATTGACAACAACAACTTTTTACTCATTAACTTTACATTCAGTTGGTAGAAGATTAATAATTTGCGTTTTGATGTCATTAACTGTACTTTTAATTAGGTTTCCATTTTCCTTTGCATATAATTCATTATGGAACATCATAGTTCATCAAGAATGGACTGATGATGAACGAGGGTTCTTAAAATATTCATCACTTAAACTTTTATGACCGAGAGGCACAACTGAACAACTGCCATGAACATGTTGGTATCTGGTATTCGGCCCTAGCGATATATCCGTCGGAGCACAAAAGTCTCCGATTTTATACGATTCGGGGGATTATAGCTTTGAGGTATTCTTCCGAAAGCAGTTCGGAATATATGCGAATTTTGCGTTATATACCTCGAAAGGAATTTTAACCTCCGACGGAGTATGCGTTGCGGAAAATTGTGCGCTCCAACCGATACCTCGCTAGGGCAGATTATTTTTTCTTTATAGACATTCTCCCCAGATGATCCATCCCAAATCCAGTAGCTAAGTAAGGTTAGACTTTTCGGAAGTCCAAAGTTAATTCCTGTTCGCTCTTATTTTACGAAATTCGTCTTGTTGTGTGATCCATCATATCTTGAAAATTGACTCTTGCAGAAGTTTCTGTTATTTCAACATGTCCCGGAATTGTCGCTTTCTTTGCAGTGTTATGTGTTTATAAGAAGGCAGAAAATTGACGTTTTGTGTTGTTCAGTAAAGAACTTCATATTATGCGGTATTTTTGTTTGTAAGTACCAGATCTATAAATAGGTCTAATGGTTTGCTTTTTCCTGTTTGATAGGATCTTTTTCAGGAGTAGACATGGTCTATTTTATCCTTTTAATGATTACATGCCTAGCGTCTGGTACTGCTTTGGTGATATCGGCAGTAGCATGGTCCTATTTTCATTAATTAGATAAATAATAAATTTTCTTCAAAAATACGACTTTGGGTAAATTGGCTCCATTTCATCTTGACTTAGCGTTAAGATAAAATGATGAAAACTCGAAAAACCTCTTTAAATAGGCAAAAAGTGCAGATTAGTTAAATGTTTCAGAAATGATACCTAGAATGTTAAATTAAGTTTGGAGATGAGTTTTGAGTAAAAACTTTTAAGGAATCTTTTTCGTATAACTCAACTCTGCGTCAAAATATTGAGTCAAAGTCAGGTTTCAGAAAATCATTAAATGTTGCAATGTCAAAAAAAAACAAGTTGATTATAATCGTAATGCGAATAGTCCTTTTTACAAGCTTAAATAAAAATCTATAATTTTTTAAAAAATTTGATATTTCTTTTGAAAAATTAATAATTCTTTGATTTAAAAAAACAAAATAATTTTGACTACGTGCATTAGCCATATCCTTGGACTGATTTAAAAATTTTTTTCGGCTATTGAAGCTTACAGTATATCCTAATGCAATCAAAAATTAGTTTTTGCATTTAAGCCACACGCAAAATATGATTTTTGCACCGGAAGAAAAGTGTGGAATCGCTAAGGACTGTTTCTACTAGGAATGGCGATTATATAGGTCATCAAAGTAGAAAAAAATCTTCATTGTGGGATTATTATAGGAAACACAGCTAATACTTACTCATTTCATTGTGTAGGTTTCTAAAATACAAATGGATAGCCCACCCAGTCCGACCATTCCAGACCAGCCTACGGTTCCTCGGAGGACTTCTTCGTTGCAGTCTACATTATAGAAATTTTTTTTAGCTGGAGTCCCAAGAGATCGCCTAACACTTTTAAAACGTATTATCTCTAAAATCCTTCAATCCTATACCACCAGAATCTAATAACAAATGGTGTCATTGCGTTAAAAAAGGCTACAACTGATCTGCTAAATTTCTTATGCCAATCAATAAGATTCCGTTACTTTCAAAACGAAAAATCATAACGTTACTTTAAAAACGATATTCGTTGACGATAGTGAAGAAGGCTTTTTCCAGAAAGAAAGAAACGTGTAAACGGTACGTACATAGAAAGTCTTCTTTCGTTACTTCACTACCCTTCCTTCACTATCGTATTAACGGCCTATACATGGCCTCTAACCTAACTTCTCCATACCTTCGTTCTCAAGTTTATTTTTTGCCTATTTAACGCAGAGTCCAAACGGCGAATTTGAGAAGCTTCCCATGACAGTGTTGCTCTTGGATGTTTGTCAGACTTTCGCAAGACGTGAAGCATTAAAAAAAGGTAAGTGATGTCACTTTTGGGATTTGAAAGAGGGACCCCGCTCGGTTAATAGTTCAACGTACTAACCGCTAGGCCACTGCAATTATGTGAGCTAAAATGCAACTAAGAGTTAAACAGCGATATGCACGATGGCAGTATCTCATGTTTTTTTCCAAACGGCTGGATTGATAAAACCCATCTTTGACAATTGGTAATACTCGGTTAATTTGCCAGATCTTCACGAAAAGATGGTCGGCGAAATATATTTTAGTGAATCTACGAACAGAAATCTAGACATTAGCCGACATTTTTTTACCTCCGTTATTTATAACTTTTACAACGAATTTGGACTGCAAATCAATGTCGTTGCAAAGCATTGGTTCCTTGATATCCAAATTATTTTTATGAACTAATACTGACTGACAGATGAAGTTTTCCACCACCGTTTGTCAACATGATTTTTGGGAGTATGATCCGTGATCATTTATGGTTATTCCTGGAACCAACCAAAAAACAATACTAATCAGGTCCAGATTCTTCTCCAGACTTATCAAACAAAGACAACCCTGTGGAAAGGACTACCGATTAAAAAGCAATTTAAATCACTGCAAATATGTTAATAGTGGTAACGGTATGCATGTTTTTAGTTTCCTCGACTATAATGCATATTACATTGCCTGCAAAGTACATCACTTCAGGCTTTTAAATCCTTTCAGCATTACTTCCGCTACTCAGAATAAAAATAACGTCAGCTCTTAAAATGCAGACAGCAAAAGAAACCCATTCGGTACTGTATGACCCTTTATATCCCAACCTTTACATGTGTGTTTATTTTCTTTTGGTGTTGGTTCTTCAACGTTTCCCAACTGTCAAAAGTTTCTTCCATAGCGTGGCGCAAAAGTGCTTACAATTTAAGAGAACCTCTTTCGCATTCTCATTTCCTACCTCAGTGCTGTGTGATAACCTATCAGTTGCACAATTTATCTGCTGCACATAACGCCTCTCCTCCTCCTCTGACAACAGTGTCAGAACAGTAGTGCAATTTGCACGCTAATCCATTGCCTGTCGGGGCGCTGTGCCTGCATTTTACAGTTTTCTCAACCAGCTGGCCCTTTTTTTCGCCTGTCTTCTGTGTGTCCTGATTTACTTCTTAAAGTACTTCCGCTGGGTGGGGGTTTGTGTGTACTCTCAAGTTGCAGAAGTGCAAACGCACCATCAATCATGTAAGAACGCAGAGGTCCTCAAAATTGGTTCAGAATGGTGCAATGGGTTAAAATGGTTTACGTACTCGCTGGGGCAAAGATTCGACAACAAAAAATTGTTTAAAGCTGATTAGGTCGTCCTCATTGTGCTTCTCCAGAGCTGATGAATAAAATTCCATTAGTTGCTCATAAAAAGTCATCAATCTAACGGATACAGAACGCTTCGAAGCATTGGAACCCTTCTCGTGATGATTTGTTGGCGAAACGGCATCACTTACTGTTTGCGAAACACAACATTATGTCCCAGAGGTGAGTCGTAAATGATGGCAGAAGATTTCCCAGAGCTCCATCCATACAGACTAATACACACTCATGGAGGGCTAACAAAAAGGCACACGGCCACACGTTGCCAGTGGAAAACGCTCATCCGAAAGACTCTTATCCCAGATCTGAAAGTGCTCGCGAAAAAATGTTACAAAATGGGAAATGATAAATGACGGAAAATAAAAACAAGGAATGTACACCCCGCCCATCCCGAGCTGTAGTCACTACCCAGTTCCAGTTGGTATTAAGCTGAGGACACTGTGGGAGTAGGTATATGAATAGCTTATTCATATGGAGGAAAAAAATAAACTCGCACACTTTAAGTTAACTCACTGAATCGTGGGCTGGGGATGAGGACGAACTGCAAAGAGTAACTTGTCAGTAAATTAACTCACCTGGATGTTGTAAAATAGGTGTGTGGTGTATACAAACGAAAATCATTACCATTCAAGAATCGTTGAATTAATTGAAGCATACTTGAGCAGCGGATGCGTTATCCTGGGGGAGTTTTCGAATGTTTGTTTAATTAATTATGTGGAAGTAAAGAGGCGAGTAAGATAAATGAGTTGTAATTTATTTGTACCAAGGATGTTAGAATCCCCAAGGGATGTTGATCAGATTTATTATTTCTTGTAAAATGATTTCTAATAAAAGATATAAATCTGTCCATCAAGCAGGATCTGTTAAATTTATTGTGAATATTTTAATAGACTATGTCAAAATCGTTGCTTTATTTGATAAAGGATCTGCGCTCTGTGTGATTCATATCATTGTCACAGCCGTGCCGTGGAGTCGAATATTCGACGTTTAAAGGTCAAACTCATCAAATCTGGTTGGATTAATAAATACTTAGCCAGTAGGCCAGGACTTTTAAAAACATTAGCATTCAAAAGAACTTCTTCTCAACGTACTATTTTTTTGTCATATGAAAAATCTTTATTGCAATTCAAGTGATGGTGATTATATATCTTCTACTATAAGAACTGATATTAATAATGTTAACGTTATTTATTTTAAAATTCGAATTGTTATTGTAAAAATCATTCAAACAATGAACAATACTCCGGGTTTTCAGTAATTCATCACATCAGAACATTCGAAGACTTAGAATGAATTTGGATACATTTTACATTATACACACATACAATACATTACTGCCCTCCTCAGACCATTTACCAGACCCAATTATTGTTTCAGAAATATGGATTTTTGAAAACGAATATTCTGAATTAGTAAGTCTATTACTCAATATATTTAATCTCTTTCTCAAGTCGGGTATTTTCCTCGATGAGTTTACTATATAGCTCCGATTTTTAAATTTGGTTCTCGAAACAAAGTAACAAATTATATACCGATTTCTAAGATTTAAGTTGTACCAAAACATTTGGAAAAATTAGTTAAGGACACAATTTATGTTCACGTCCAAAATTGTATTAATAATCTTCAACACGGATAGATCAATGACCCCTAATCATAGACTGTTTACTAGATATAACCTTGATAGTCTTGAGGCCGTTACATAAATCGATGTTATTTTTAATGATTTCTCTAGAGCATTCGATAAGTCGATCAAAAAATACTTGTGAATAAATTAAATGTCTTAAGTATTCCCTCAAGACTCAGTAAGTGGTTGTCCTCTTATTTGGCAAAGAGAAAACAAATTTTCAAATCGGGTAATTCAACACCTTTACCCTTCAGTGTAGACAGTGGTGTACCACAAGTCATTTTCGGTGTTCTTCCATTTATTTTGTTCACAAATGTCATTCCTTCTTTCATTAAACATTCTAAATGCTTAGGATATGCCAAAGATTGGAAGCTTTACTCTCAAATAAAATTTGTGAGCGACTCTGAGAATCTTCAATCTGATTTTCAAAATCTATTTCGCTGGTGTATTAAAAAATTCTTTAACTTTGAACGTAGTAAAGTGCAAATCGCTTATGTTTACTTACACAGGCAATGACACTTCTTAAGATCGAGTTAATGAAATATCTGATCTCGGCATTCTTCTTCTTTTTATTCTTAAGTGGCGCTACAGTCCGGAATGAACGTGGGGCTCAACCAACATGCATCTCCAATTAGCCCGGTCCTTAGCTAACTGCCTCCAGTTGCGCACTCCAAGTTGGTTGAGGTCGGTTTCTACTTGTGCGCGCCACTTAAGGCGAGGTCTTCCTATACTGCGTCCGACGTCTGGCTTGAATACCCCGCGAGACGGAGTATTTGTGTCCATTCGTTCTACATGCTCTAGCCATTATAAACGTCCAATGCGGAGTTTTTTGACCAGGGGCATGTCGCTGTACAGCTCGTATAGTTCTTGGTTGAATCTTCGTCTCCATAGCCCGTCAACGGAAACGGGACCGAAGATTTTTCGAAGAATTTTCCTCTCAAATCGACCAAGCATTTCTTCATCCGCTTTTGAGACGGTCCATGCTTCAGCGCCGTTGAGCAGGACTCGGGTGATCAGGGTCTTATATAAGATCTCCTTAGTAGTTCGAGTGAGTGCCTTACTACTGAATTGCCTTCTTAGCCCGAAGAAACAGCGGCAGGCAAGAGTAATTCTTCGTTTAATTTCTGACGAGATGTTGTTGACTGTATAATTCGTCAATGTTGTGTGTCCTTTCGTGTTGGCAGCATATACTTCGTTTTGCCCTCATTTAATGCTAAACCCATTTTTGCAGCTTCCTTCTCTATACTAGCAAACGTGGCTAAGTCATCACGTTGGGTCCTACCAATGATGTCAATGATGTCAATATCGTCGGCGTATGCTAGTAGTTGTACAGATTTTTGGAAAATTGTGGCTCTGGTGTTGGTTCGTGAATTTTGCATAATCCTCTCAAGAATCAGATTGAATAAGTCACATGATAACGCATCGCATAAATCCTCTTTTGGTATCGAATGTGTCAGTGAGGTCGTTTCCGACCCTGATGGAGAAGCGAGAATTCTCCATCGTCATCCTACACAAACGGACGAGTTTGGGCGGTATACCAAGACTAGACATGGCTCTGTATAGTTCTTCTCTATAAATGCTGTCGTATGCGGCATTGAAATCGATGAATAGGTGGTGGGTATCGATTTGGACTTCTTGGGTTTTTTCCAGGATCTGCCGAAGTGCGAAGATTTGGTCGGTTGTGGATTTTCCTGGCCTAAAACCACACTGATAAGGGCCTATCAGGTTGTTGGTAAACGGTTTCAGGCGTTCACATATTACGGCAGATAGGATTTCGTAGGCGATATTGAGGAGACTTATGCCTCTGTAGTTGGCGCAGTTAAGAGGGTCTCCTTTTGTGTGGATCGGGCAAACGATGCTGAGGTTCCATTCTTCAGGCATACTTTCTTCCGACCAGATTTGGCTTATGAGTTGGTGGAGGTTACCCTTGGCTTTGACGTTTTACACTTTGGTTAAAATTGCGAACATCGTTCCTGGAGTGGCACCTCTCTATATCCACGATCGCGCGCTCTTCTTGCTCTTTTTTCTTCTTTCTGAAAAGCCGGTGTTCTTCCCTTCCTTTTTGCCAAAAGAGCTCAATGGCAGCTCTCGTCCTCACCTGCAGCTTAGCCTTGTATGCCTCGTTCTTGACTGCGAGCATCTGTAGACATTCCTCATCAAAACAGGGTTTCATTTGCTGGTGGGCGCGAGAAACTTAACACATCAGTTGCGGCTAATCTAATGGCTTGTTGGCATCGTTGCCATTGTTCTTCGACATTCGATGCTGGTGTAATGGTATTAATCGAGAGGTTTAGGGATACGCGTTGCACGAAGGTCTTGGCGGTCTCTTGCGATTGCAGTCTTTCGGCATGAAATTTTTTCACAGTATTTCTGGATTGTTGTGGCGTGGGGGATATCCGCGTGCTAACATTGGCTGCAACAAGGTAGTGGTCCGAGTCGATGTTAGCTCCTCGGAATGTTTGGACATCCAAAATACTGGATGGGTGCCTCTTGTTTGTCGCTATGTGATCACTTTGGTTTTTCGTTGATCTGGAGACCTCCATGTCCCCTAATGGATATCGGGGTTAGGAAGCCGTGTGCTGGCTATAGCGACATTTAGTTCCATAGCGAAGACAATTAGCCTATGTGTTGTCGTGTAGGATATGTTTACCGACAATACTGCTGAGGATGTCTTCTCTTCCTACCTTTGCGTTAAAATCTCCCAGCACGATTTTAACATCGTACTTCGGGTTAGTCGCATTGGTTTTGTCAAGGAGCACATAGAAGCAGTCCTTGGCTATACCATCCTTTTCATCCGTTGGGGCATGAGAGCATATAAGGCTTATGTTGGCGAATTTGGCCGTGATGCGGATTCTTACAATGCGTTCTCTAATGTCTTGGAAACAAAAGACTTCTCGCTCTATAACAAATCCGCATCCGAATAGTCTAACTTTTATTCAATTAGGCTTTAATGTATCGCGTACCAAAGCAACTGAGTGTCAAGCATATGTCAAAATTTGGGTTACTTGAAAGCTGTTTGAGCTACGGGTTTTGGGAAGATGTTTTTAATGCAAGTCATCTATCTACTGCATTTAATTTATTCCTCAAAAAACTTAAATTTCACATTTCGAATATCAAGCACATAAATAGTGAAAATGACAGAAATAAATGTCTGCAGCCATGGACCACGGTATCACTCCGCAATAAATGCGTTGTAAGTCTAGGAAATTCCAAAAAGGAATGGCGAATTGTTGATGAAAATTTTAATTAAAAAAACTTTTGGAGTGGATATAGTTTTGAATGCCAACGACTCAACTATTTCTGATTCTCTAGAAATTTGCTGATTTATTTAGTAATTATTTTTGTAACATAAGTTGTTTTCAGAACTCAACACACTACAACTTTTACTTTGATGCCAATAATAAATAATACGGATAGTCAAAGTGAACGTTTTTTCTGTAAACCATTCACTACTTTGGAGATTCAAAAATACTTGATTCTCTTTAAACAGCAAATTTTACCTGCTTTAATGATATATCAAGCTTTATGTTGAAACAGGTTTCGTTTTAAATTTTGGATGTTTTGTGTTATATATTTCTACTGCAAGATGATAAAATTATTAGAAATAACTATCGCCCTATATCTCTGTTTTCGATATTTTTAAAAATACTTGAGATAGGTACTAAGTCAAGAATGCTGTCGTTTCTAGAACCAAAAAAAAAACATTTCTTTTGTAATTGCCAATTCGTTTTAAGAAATTTAAGGCCTACTGAAACAGCACTTTTAAAATTAACTTGTGAATTGTATAACAGCTAAAATTTCTCTGAAATACCGGCTTTCTTGTTTATGGACATCACTAGAGCTTTGACTTCGTGGCTCACCCAATGTTACTTGATAATCTCCTTCATATGGGGTTTAGGGACTATACGATTGGTTTGTTTGTTATTTTTAAAAATCGGAAGTAAATGGTAACAATTAAAACAGAATGGCAAGTCAGTATGAACCATTGGGATTCGTGGTATCAAATGTCACGATAAAGTCGTGGGTGGTTTATATTTCGTAACACTATCATTACGATCCGACTTTCAGTTAGATATTGCGGGGTGGTAATCCGGGTAGTTCCAGCGAGTTGAAAAACTCGGTTGGATAGTTGACGACATCATCTTGGAATGATGTCGGAATACATCGGTCGACCATTTTTTTTTAATTTTTTGCAATGTTTGGGACACCTTTCGGTGTATTCCGGGAAATTGAATACAGCCGGTTGAAATGTAAACAAGTACTTTGCCGTTGCCAATGTCCAGAAATCGCTTTCAAAATAATTGTATAGATTGATCGTTCTGAAGTTCGACAAGCATTTTCGTAGTCAGTTTGAGTTTCTTGAAGTGTTTGAATTGTTTCCACAAAACGGACGAAAACATGCATTAAGTTCATCGGCTGGCGTTGTCCGTTAAATCACTGCAAATGTCTGCTGAAAATCACCTGCCAACAGAATCATCTCACCACCAAACAGTCTTTGATTATTTCGTAAATCTTGCATCCTTTGAAATGATGTTGGACCTCGAACAGAACACAAATAGAAGCTCACGTCGTTTCTTGTGGACTATTTCAAACATCGAAAAGTAAAATTACCCATATCGGTGAAGAAGCTCAACGATTTTAGGTTTATCAAAAAAGTGGGAGTAAAAATTGGCGTGGCACACTTTTTTCCCTAAAAACTTAAAACTTTAATTGCATAAATACGAACATTTAAAAAAAATTTAAGCAATTCGGTCGTCCAGCTGTTCTCCAATTTTTGATAGATTAAAAAAAATATTTCATTCCGTAATAACCTGAGTTGGGTAATGACGAATATTTAAGAAAAAATAGTCAAATCGGTGACTATTTTCAAGTGCTGCGATTCCCAACGAACGACATTTGATTTTTATTTATATTGATTCTTCAAATAGGATGAGCCTTAGTATTTTGTTTAGTTAGATTATCAGCCTCGGAAAAGAAACCCATATCTGTCGCAAAAAGATAAAAAGAGCGGTGATTTCATATATTCTTGTACGTTACGTTCTACGTTGCCTTTTTTTCGAAAAGCAATTATTGAATATAGTTTCTATTTTTATTCTTTACCGTTTTCCCAAAAATGTCCATGAAAAAAAGTAGGTAAATATTTTTGCATAGAACTAATTTCATTAAACATCCAAATGCACGATATACATATCGACTCCAAAATGGTTTTATATGCAATTCTCTTTTTATTTTGGCATGGACTTCTTTCAAAAATATTTCATTATATTTAAAATTGAGGTTTGCATTCAGTCTCATTTAGGTACGAGTCTTATTAATATTTTGCATGATTCCGATTAAGGATCTAAATACACACACAAGATTCATAACATTCATATGCATATTATTAGCAAAACCGAAACCCCGCAACTAGGAGCAAATGGTCTGCAAAATGCTTGCATCCGAAAATCATTTCGCTGGCATATTAGGAGCCTTCAACCGCCAACACAAACCACCCCACCCCAAAATGCAACATGAATGCACAAAAATTCCCTAAAAAAACCAAGACCTCTATCACTGGGTGTTCATATTCTGAACGTGCCTTCCAGTGCAGAGCAAACAATTTTAGCAAACGAAGCACAACACAGTTTTTCGCAGACTGCATACTCGGCTAACCGAACCAACAGTGCGCACACAAAGACCAAATTCTAGATCCATTTGAATGCACCATACCAGTGTATGTTAGGGTTGTATGTAAAAACACAAACAAACGTTATAAACAAAGCCTTCAAAAATTTTACACGAATAAGTTTCAGAGCACGCGAAAAGTCGCCAAACAAAAGCAACCAAATATGTCTGGTACTGATTTGACGTAACCAAGCCAACCTGAAAGCAAGCAGGACATGAATGTCCATCAATTCAGTCTCATGAATTACTCAAGACAAAACAATCGTGTGAAGGATGAAGTTACACACACACTTTTGCTGCGCCCACTCGCCAAAGGTTTAACTTTCCATTGAGGTATGAAGGCTACGCCACTTTTCATATAGATCGTTGTTATGGTGAAATGCAATTAAAAAACACTTCACGACCGTTTCTTTCACCACCACGACTATTTCAAAAGTTACTCCGGTGACAATCCCTTTGTACTTTTGTGCTGGGGTTCACCTTTGTTACAGGATATGAGAACTGCTGCAGCTCCGTTAAGTCCTCCTGATTGAATACCAACGCGCAGTGCATTAAAATGAAAAAAAGTATAGCATTACCGACTTTGTAAAGCTGTTACATTCTACCTAACCTCATGTGCACCATTCAATTGAATTCAAACCGTTGCGCTATAATGATGTCCTCTCTTCGTTTCAAAATTCATGTTTTGATTCTAAAATGCCATCCTGACACTAACAACACCTTCGACGTGTCAAAGAGCTCTGACTTGATTCAGTCGCAACCTTTCGCTTGCTGTCGTTCACCTTCTTTCGAATGTATGCCGGGTTGAACTGTATTTTAAAGATTTCCCACAAGCAGCAGCCCCATTGGATCATGAATTATTCAATGAATCCCGAATGATATTTAACACCGAAAAGTGTAGCGAAGGGATCCACCATCCGGCAATGGTTACACCACACACAGTTGCCATTGCCATTACACCGCAATCGAAGGAAATAATTTTTGCATTCGCACGTACCACTACCAAACTGTGTGTAGTACATAAACCCTTATCTCATATATGGTGCTTGGGTTCCTATATATGCCATTTCGCATGAGTATGTCCTCATTAATATTTATGAGTGACATATGAAACGCCATATAAATTAAACAGGATCAGTGCAAAACGACAGGATGTTGTTGTTGGTTTTTTTTTATTTCTGTTCCCTTAGCCTGGTAACCCGCTAAGGGAATTCATTTCACCGGATGTGGGCTTTTAAAATCAACACTCATGCAGAGTGATTGTTAACAAATGTTTCAATGGCTTTGTTTGAAGGCGGGTCAAAAAAGTTTGTAGATAAAAACATGTCATTGTTGAAATGTCAAAATTATCGGAATTTTATGGATGGCATCTTATTCTGATGTGTTAAAAATTATTGTTATTGAATTTGGTTGTTGCAAGACTTTCAATTTTAAGCCTGTGCCATAATCATCCATAAATTTAAGCAACTACAGGCATACGCCGATGATATTGATTGCTTGGACTCAACGAGATGTCGGTTTGCTATTAGAAGCATACTCCAGAAGATAGGAGTCACAACATGTAAACATTTGACAAAACGTCACCATCGACGGATACAACTTGAAGGTAATAGGGAACGTTGATTTCGGTATAAATTCTGACAAGAACATCTCGTCAGATATCAAACGAAGTATAACTCCTACCAACCACTGTTTCTTCTAGCTAAGAGGGTACTTTAGTAGTAAAGCCCTCAACCGAACTACTACGGAGATCTTATACAAGACCCGGATCTTGCCAATCCGGCTGTAGAGCACTGAAGCATGGACAGCATCAAAAAAGGATGAAGAAATCCTTGTCGATTTCACAGAAAAATTACTCTGAACATCTTAAAATTAATAACGAGATACAACATAACACCCATATCATTCCAGACCAGCCTTAAGGCTTAGGTCTATATTTTTCTTCCTTCGGAAAATATTCGTACCCGTTTCTGGAGACGGACTAAGGGACGAAGTTTCAATCAGGAGCTTTAAAAGCTTTAAAATATTTTATTTTTAAAATAAACTTTTCTAAGGTGAGGTGAACTTGAAAATCCGAAGCAAAGCTCCCCCTACCTTGATATTTTGAAATTGGTAGACCTATAGAGACGAACTAATAACCCTCCTGTAAATTCCTGAGATAATTCGTCGCTTATACTAAAGAATTTCGGTTGGGAAAATGCCTGGCAAAGTCCAACAGACAAAGACTTTGATATTTCTCCCTTGCCAATATCATTAATCGCTTAGTCGAATTGAAAATCAAGTCGATCTTAGCACGTCAAATCTTTGACCCTTGTAGCAACCCCACCGCTAAATTTGACCTTAGCACCGAATTGGGCTTTTCCGTTATGCAGTTCCAGCAGGAGCAAACAATGGTATACATGAGGCCTTTTCAACTTCGTGACGAAGAGAAGTCCAACTACCATGGCAAGGGTGTGAATAAGGTCATTGATAATATCAACAAATCTCTGGCACCTAAGCTGTTGAAGGCTGACTTGGAAGTTACCCAACAAAAAGATACTTATAACTTTATTATCAAGCTCGATGGTACCGAGATTAAGTCAAAGTTCAGTGCTAACGCCAAACTGGGTATTTCCCTTGCCATCTATTGTCTCCCGAGATATTTACCAACCTGGCCTGGGATGATCATGGTCGTATACAGGATCTTCTTAGTGAGGGTTTTACTACTGAATTGCCTTCTCAGCCCGAAGAAACAGTGGTTGGCAAGAGCTTCGTTTAATTTCTGACGAGATGTTGGGGTTTTTAGCGGAGCCAAGATAAACAAAGTCGCGTACTACCTCAAAGTTATATCTGTCAATGGTAGCGTTCTGTGCAATTCGTCGATGATGTGTGCCCTTTCGTGTCGACAGCGTATACCCATTTTTGCCGCTTCCTTCTCTATACTAGCAAACGTGGCTAAGACATGACGTTGAGTCCTACCAATGATGTTAATATCGTCGGCAAATGCTAGTAGTTGTACAGATTTTTGGAAAATTGTGCCTCTGGTGTTGACTCGTGAGTACAGTCGTCTCAAGAATCAGATTGAAGAAGTCACATGACAGCGCATCACCTTGCCTAAATCCTTTTTAGGTATCGAATGTGTTGGTGAGGTCGTTTCCGTACCTGATGAAGCAGCGTCATCCTACACAAACGGAGTTTGGGCGGTATACCAAAATAGACATGGCTCTGTATAGTTCGTCTCTAAAAATGCTGTCGTATGCGGTTTTGAAATCAATGAATAGGTGGTAGGTATCGGTATGGAATTCTTGCGTTTTTTCTAAGATCTGCCGAAGTGTGAAGATTTGACCAGTTGCGGACTTTCATGGCCTAAAACTACAACTTTCTTTCCAATATTCACAATATATAAGCTGATTTCTTAAAACTAAAATTTTTTTTTTATTTTTTTTGACTTTGCTGTTCGCCTTTGATGTAAGTTTTGCAAATATACCATTTTGGATGAATCAGTTTTTATCGTTTTTTCCAACGCTGTTTGTATGTTTGTATTTGTCAGAGTTTCGTAAGAAGTGGTTTTATCACAGTAGGACACAGCATCCATCGTCATCAGGTGACAGACAGTTAAGGTTCATATTTCCGCAACTTTATTTTCTTTATCGTCTTAACTGAACACATCTACTTACTTGCATTTATCCCACCCTTAGTGATTTTACCTACAAGCCAATATGGATGGTCCCGATGATCCCTAATCGAAATATCTGTGTAGATACATGTTTCTCAAAGAATAATATTAAGGGCACACCTTAGTCTTTCAACCTTTAAGGTTTCCGTTTATGGCTTCATGATCATAGTTTGCTAATAAACCGATTATCTGGGTGAGCTTAGTTTTAATTTGTAACGAAAGATGAATACCATTCCAATCTCTCGTTCAACCCTCAAAACCTATTCCTTTCGAAAACCGATGTATTACATATTTTGTTTATATTACTTAAAAAATTAACTCAGTTTATGATACGTCCTATGACTTAAGAGAATATTGCTTTCAAAGAAAATCCACTTTTGATCCATTTTTTTTAAGTTCATGGCATTTCAAGGATCATGGTGTGCAAGAAATTTTCATCCATCAAAACACAATCATCATCACTTCTGCAATGCCTTCATCATAGGCAAGTCCAACAATTTCACAACCTACCTCAACTGAAAAAAAAATATATGTCACGAGTCACAAACCTGCGCATTCCACCTTGTTCTCCGCTCATGACTGACGTCATTATTATTTTTTTTTTGTCACAGAAACCTTTTTGACCTTTACCTTTCCCAACCACTAAGCAACCAATATGTCACCCTTACCATGGTTGCCTTTTTCAAGTTCCACGCAGCACTTCATTAAGCCATTTGAAAGTTAAAAGATTTAACACCACAACACGGCACCGTGAAGGTGTATAAAAGGATTCAAGGATTCCTTTATTTTGCAATAGCAAGTCGAGAAAATAACCCCATAGCCATTAGAACAAACGAAGGTAAATAAATAAAATTGTGCGCGTAAACACCATTCTTAATTGAGAAGACGTAGAACGGCAAAGCGTACCATAGGCAAACAACCCCATCCGTCTTTGAAGTCCTCCTCGAGCAAATGAAATGCAATTAAAGTATTCGACAGTCCTTGCTGCATCTAATTATTTCGCTGGGTACAACTTTTCCTAGTAACTTGCATCACAGAGGGAGAAATGTGTAACCATGGTCTGTAACCTGCTCGCGCGGGATAGTCCCTTGATGTAGGACTACCCGAAGAACAAGTGTTGTTTGCATGTGGCTGCAGTGGAAAACACTTTTTTGGGGTGGCAACGGGTGGCAACGGGTGGTTTTGTTGAGTTTCTGATACAACGCAGCGGGAGCAGTACCAACGCGTAGGACGTGCAGAAATATTATTTTTGCTGTATTTCAGCGGCATTTGCATTGCAAATTGTGGGTGTTGACTGCAAGTGACGACAGTCGTTGGGTAGAAAATTGTAATTTATTTAATTACACATATTTATTCTGTGATGGAAGTCAATTCTCTGTGGAAGAGATGAATAGCATTTGCACTGCTTGTCATTACTATTTTGTACTTTTGGGATTTTGTATTCAAGTTGAGTTGGTCATACTTTCTACTGGTGAGGTGGTGTGGGAATATCTGGAGACTAATATTGAATCTATGCAAATGTTGCCTGTACTTCTTTGGCAAAAAGTTGTCATCGTATTTTAAAATGTTTTAGAATTTTTCAAAAATATTTTTCAAAAATAATATATGGATCAAATATATACAGTAACCTCCTTAATATTGGTTTCGAGATTTTTTTTATATTAAACCCAGAGCGCCCTTCAGTTAAATTGAGAGGCGAATGAACACAACATCTTTGTAAGCAAAACACAGGTCCACATCAATATCGCTTTTACATCTTATAATCAGGATTCGAGGTTTCCACCCTCGTTTTGACTTTATCGACTTTCTCCAAGAGGAATTGGGCCTCACATGCAGGTGCCCAATGGGGGCATTTTTTTGGTAGAGTGGAAACAGAACCGAACCACTCAACCGATTTGAATAATGTTTTTAGGAATGATAGTGATTTTGGAAATAAAGCACCACTATTGATTTCAACCTACTACCGAGCCCTCTTTATCACTATAACGATATTTTCGGTCAAACGGTTAATAAAGTGGAAAAAGTGTCTGAGTAAGATATTTAAACAATCTTAATGTCTCTATTTCATCCATACATAGTTTCTGATACGCCTACCTTGGGGGGGTTTTCTTAAAAGAAAACATTTTTCAGCACAATATTAAGAAAATTCAAAAAAACTTGCGATGAAAATAATTCAAGATTAATACAGGGTGGCTGAAAAAAGTCGCTACCAAAAAAAAATTAATAAATTTTTTCTCTTCAAGGAATATTGGTTAATTTTTTTTATTTTGCAGATTGATTTTAGGTATAAGAAAAATGGATAACTGGGACACTGAAACAAGAATTTGTATTGTCCGCTGCTATTGCGCACTGGAGTCCGTAGTTTCGGTTCAAAGAGGGTATAGGCCACGTTTGGTGGTAATCCTCCAATCCTAAAAAAATTGCCGAGCATCGAACAGTCGAAAGATGACCTTACCATCGAAATCCTTCAGTTCGGACGGAGGAACCAATCGCTGCTGTAGCTGCTGCCTTACAAAAACATCCAAAAGTTCCGACAAGAAGCTTATCTGCACAAATGGGTGTAAGCAGACGGCCAGTCAATTATGCACAATGATTTGAGCTTATTCCCATATAACAATAAAATGGCCAACAAACTGAACGCAGCAGACTTGCCCGTTCGCTTGGAATTTTGCCAAATGATGCTTCAAATGGTGGAAGAAGACGGAAAAATGTTGAACTGTCTTTCTTTCGAGGCCAATTTCGATTTAAACGGCAACATAAACAAACAAAATTGTCGAATATGGAGTGCTTCTAACCCACAGATACTCCATGAGACGGAATTGCATCCACTTTGTGTCACAGTGTGGTGCGCAGTTTCATCAGGCTGCATTGTCGGGCCGTACTACTTCGAAGAAAATGGTCACACCGTTACGGGTACTTACTTACTTACTCAAGTGAAGCTTCAGTCCGGAATGAACCTGAGCCTCAACCAACATGCCTCTCCAATTAGCCCGGTCCTTAGCTAACTGCCTCCAGTTGCGCACTCCAAGTTGGTTGAGGTCGGTTTCTACTTGTGCTCGCCACTTAAGGCGAGGTCTTCCTCTACTGCGTCCGACATTTGGCTGGGAATCGAAGACTCTGCGAGCCGGAGTATTGCTGTCCATTCGTTCTACATGTCCTAGCCATCTTAAACGTCCAATGCGGAGTTTTTTGAGCAGGGGCATGTCGCTGTACAGCTCGTATAGTTCTTGGTTGAATCTTCGTCTCAATAGCCCGTCAACGCAAACGGGGCCGAAGATTTTTCGAAGAATTTTCCTCTCAATTCGACCAAGGATTTCTTCATCCGCTTTTGAGACGGTCCATCTTATATAAGATCTCCTTAGTAGTTCGAGTGAGGACTTTACTACTGAATTGCCTTCTTAGCCCGAAGAAACAGCGGTTGGCAAGAGTAATTCTTCGTTTAATTTCTGACGAGATGTTGTTGTCAGAGTTTATAGCGGAAGCGAGATAGATAAAGTCCCGTACTGCCTCGAAGTTATATCATTCTGTCAATGGTGACGTTCTGTCCAATTCGTTGATGTTGTGTGTCTTTTCGTGTTGACAGCATATACTTCGTCTTGCCCTCATTTACTGCTAAACCCATTTTTGCCGCTTGCTTTTCTATACTAGCAAACGTGGCTATGACATCACGTTGGGTCCTACCAATGATGTCAATATCGTCGGCGTATGCTAGTAGTTGTACAGATTTTTGGAAAATTGTGCCTCTGGTTGGCTCGTGAGTTTTGCACAATCGTCTCAAGAATCAGATTGAAGAAGTCACATGACAGCGCATCGCCTTGACGAAATCCTTTTTTTGGCATCGAATGTGTCAGTGAGGTCGTTTCCAACCCTGATGGAGAAGCGAACATTCTCCATCGTCATCCTACACAAACGGACAAGTTTGGGCGGTATACCAAAACTAGACATGGCTCTGTATAGTTCCTCTCTATAAATGTTGTCGTATGCGTCTTTGAAATCGATGAATAGGTGGTGGGTATCGATTTGGACTTCTTGGGTTTTTTCCAGGATCTGCCGTAGTGTGAAGACTTGATCGGTTGTGGACTTTCCTTGCCTAAAACCAGACTGATAAGGGCCGATAAGGTTGTTGGTAAACGGTTTCAGGCAATCACATATTACGGCAGATAGAATTTTGTATGCGATGTGTTGAGGAGACTTATGCCTCTGTAGTTGGTTATTTTTTATATTTTTTTAAATTTTGTTAAGTTCTATTTTATACTAAATTAACTATACTAATTAAACTATATTTCATACAATTGAATGAACTTTAACATGAATAAAATAAAAATGAATTCCATACACAAAAAAGAAAAGTTGTTTGAGTTTCTTAATGTAGCAATATTCGTCATCCAGCATATGAAATTTTCGTCTGTAGATCATTATAATCCACGCCCACTTTTTGGGAGTGTTTTCTTATTTTAAACGATTTGCAAACGCTACTTCATAGTATGTGCAACAGAAAATCTTTGTTTTTGGTTGAACCAGAAAAGATTTAGATAAACCATCTGAACAATATTTATTCAGTTTTTAGCAGCGCCCAATATTTGGGGACATTTTTTTTATTGCGATAGGATGCGATAGGGTATTCAACGATTCGCACAGCGGTTGGAAGCTTTCTCATATGTTTTTTTATATTTTTTCTAATAGGTACCTACATGTTTTGTATGGAGGCAGTCTTTTTTAGTGTGATAAATTAGGAAACACTCAACTGATTTTAAACAATTTTCAAATATGGTGAAGGATATAAAAATATTTACACCCACTGACACGCCAACACAAAAGTTAATCTGAATTCCAAAGTTGGTAAATAAAACGTTAAGTAGGTAATTAAAAAAATATTTTTGCGCGAAAAAAAAAGCTTGATACATGGAATCATTATGTAGTTTTCGGTTTTAACGATGTTTGGATAAATATTATATAATTCGCGTCTTAACAAGAAAAACCTCGTAACTCTTAAATTTGATTTTTTTACAGGAGGAAGGAAAGTTCCTGGCCAAGTTTAGTTTTTTGGTTAATGGAGTTATTTTATATTCTTAATTAATAATAAAATAGCAGGTTTTTGGACGAACACAGTTTTTTTTAGGGCTACGAATATTTATTTTACTGGAGTTACAAGTTTTTTGTCATTCTACCCATGGAGTAAGAGGTTTGCTGACAAGTGACTTAAAGATGAAGTTTAAATAATTAGGTATTCCCTAGTTTTGTACCTTTGGATAGTTGAGGTACGAGTTTTGATTATTTTAAGCAGGAGCAACGAGGTTTGCTCTTTAGTAATTTGTCGGATTTTTATTAGATATAAAGTTTTTAAGGAGCTGCAAGGTCTTCCATGATAGTGGGTCTACAGAGTTTTTAAAAGATAGCATCAAAAAGGTTTTAATAAGTCATTAAAAAATGTTTATAAGTTCGCCCACTTTACACTTAATATGTGATATTTAACTCGTTTAAAAAAAATGTCACAAACATCATACTTGGAGTGCTGAACTGGTCTAATTGGAGTCGCATGTTGGTTGAGGCCCAGGCTCATTCCGGATATTTAGTGGTCGCTACAGATCCATGATCAATAGGTAAAGGAATCGTTCATCATTTGGATGAGTTGGGCCAAGGGGACATGTAGCTTTAGAAGGACGAACCAATAGCACAACATTACGTTTTTCTGAATTATGCAGGCTTCTCAATACACCAGCTTTCGTCCTTGTGTACTTATTTCTATGGATACTTCAAAATTTGAAGTTTGTATAGACAAAAAACTAAATCCAGCTTCCCAAAATGAAAACATAACCTCTGTCGAACAAAATTTTCTCCGATTTGTTCGATATCGGAGAATTTTGTACCAAAATATACGTTCGGATTTGCATTTCAAGAAAATCTTCCGATAAAATACATCGCATATGATCGCATGACGGCTAAATGCGTTAAGTTAACAATTTTTGACAGCCTCGCCTTGAATTTCTTCGGAAATTCTCCGACGAAAAATTGTTGCGGAATTCTAACGAAAATGGAAACCACCCCAAAATTTTGAGTAAAACAATAAATGAAAATATTTTGAGTGTTACTAAAAAATTGTGATCTAGACAAAAAAACGTTAGGAACGCAACAAAACAAATTTGTTTAAATATTTGTTTTCACTCATTTTTCACATTTATAAAATTACACAGCTGACAGATTTTCAAACGTACGGGTATGTATGCTTCATTTATTAACTTTCTCATACAAAGAGAAAGATATGGTTTTCGTGAAAATTTTCGACCTCGAGATTTTGATTGATTGTAACATTACCCTGATAGCGGAACCCAAAAAAGTGTTTTTTGGAATGTCGTCCGTCTGTTCGTCGGTTCGTCGGTTCGTCTATCCGTAGACGTCTCTCCCGTTTAAACGACTTGACCGATTTTCTTTAAACTTCGTATCCAGCGTTTTTTTTGTCATACTTCTAGGCCATTTTTTTTGTTTGCTTTTAGTTATGTCATTATCGGTGCCTGTATTATACAAATCAGACACTCAATTTCCTCGAAAACGGTTCAAACGATTTTGATTAAACTTCTTATATACTTAAAGCAAATTAGTTCCAACAAAACTGCATACCTAGTTTTTTTTTCGAGAATATCCCTATAATGGATTTTCGCATATAGGCCATGTAAAGAAAATTGTCAATTTCTCGCAAACTATTTTGCCAAATTGAATAAAATTTAATTTGTGTACTACCCCTACTGTTTTCACGAGTTCCACATAATTGATTTATGCCCAATTATTTCCAAACGCAATTTTCAGCTTTCACCAATAACGGAAAGTCATTATTATTCACATGGACACCGATTACTTTTAATTACGGAATAAACGTTCGTATAATCACATTTCGACATAATTTATATCATTTTTAGCATAATTAAGCAAAGTAAATATTATTGTGTATTTTGGCTAAATTGATAAAAACGTCAAACTAACTCGCTGTGAAAGAGAAAGTTGCGTACGACCCAGTCGAGCACCCACCACTCGTTTTTTCCGCAAGGGATACTTCGATGGTAAACTGAGCTGCGATCGGAACTGGCTTTCGTTTCGGAAATTCTTTTAACGGATACTTCGATAGGGCTGCATATGTCCAAAGTTCTTACCATCGAAATGACATAAAGGGACCTCAAATGTTTAACTGCGGCCCCACTGAGATATGTTGTTTGAAGACCAGGATTTCCACAGAACTGTAGTAGTCATTGGTTGTTAAATATTCTTACATACATTTTTAATTATTTATTTTTTGTATGTAAGCTAAAGTACCCGTTCGATACTCATCTTCGTATAATCTTCATTTCTTCATATCTTCACATTAAAACACGTTGAATTAGCAAAATATATTTTCATAAATGTACAATTATTTCGATATTACATTATTTAAATAGAACAGCGTTACCTTGGTATCTCCCTGAATAGCAACTCCATTTGCCTACCACAATTTGTCCCAATCACATGAGTCCTGAACCCATAAATAAACTTCAAATCGCATTTGTTCACGCATCAGACAAATTGGAAAATCGACGTCTGTCAATATTTTGTTCCAGAATTTTTTATTAACTCAATCACTCGAGCAACAAGACTGTAAGCGAATATATTATTACACCCCAACTCAGCCACAAACTCACTTGTCATGTCCAATAAATATCCAGTTACTTGGCACCTAACGGTTCCGACCAAATAAATAGTCAATAAGGCCATTTGTTTGAATAGAATCACCTAAGTGAGGCCCATTCCGAGCAGACAAACATAATATTATTCCATGTGTTTTGGTGTGGGTACGTGGGAAACAACTATTTCCACCACATGATTTGCGAACGAGAACATTTAGTATGTGTTGGGGCATCTACCACGGGCGTGTTACGGCAATAATGCATCAAATCCATTTAACCCTTGATTAATGTGCGGCATATCAAAACCGATTTTAAGGAAATGGATAGTCCGCCTGAAATAGATTTTCCGCCTCCTTATTGTTCGAGAATTATTGCACGGAAGTGGTGAGGTAGCTGTTACTGGGTATCCAATGTTCGTGCTTGTGACATCGTTAGATGCGATTTATAGATTTACGAGAAGGACCACCGACATTCGACGAGGGGAGAAGATCGGAATTCAACATTGGCTCGCATTTGTGGAATGAGATATCGATTTAATATCTTTATTGGTTTGGGTGATAAATATTTTATTACATTGAACGGTGAGCACAGGTCGATTGTTGCAGAGTATGTAGCAAGTATGTGTTTTTTTTCCTTTGGAAGCTTGACATGCCTTGGTTTTAAATGGGCATTCAATGAAGCATTAAAACGAAACCTGTCACATATATAGGAAGGAATATATGAGCGATATATGGATAAATTGTGTTGTGGTCTTTCAGGAGACGGATGTTGTTTTGGCAGGAAGATGTTATATTGACGTTTTTGTCAAAAAATGATTTAACTTGAAAAATTTAATGTCTGTCTTGGATTTTTTAAAAGAATTTTTCTCATGTGAGGCGAACTTTTAAGGCTTAGGTCACGCACTGAGTGACAGAGTGACATCTTTCAACAACTCAGAAACATTGCTTGCCGCTCAGCGAGTGCGTGGCCACAACTATACAATTTCATATGTTTAGTTTTTTTTACCGCTCAGCTTTCTGCCGCTCATTCCATTGTTAGCTTGCTCAGTAAGAAACATAATTTTGGCGCTGCGTTGTTAGATGGACATTGTGTCTTTTAGCTGTAACTGCATGTCCCGTAGGTCGTTGAAATGCAACAAGTCTAGAAATGGTGTAACCTACGCTCCTTCATGAATCTGCCGTTGTTTCATGAATCTGCAATGTTTCTGAGTTGTTGAGCGATGTCACTCTGTCGCTTAGTGCGTGACCTAAGCCTTTTAAGTTCGCCTTCGATGGTAAACTGTGTTCCGATCGAAACTGACTTTCGTTTTGGAAATTCTTTGAACGGGAAAGAAAGGGAAAAATCGTCAATAGGTAAGGGGGATTACACGTCTTTAGATAGAGTTCAGAATGTTCAGAGTATATGTATTTCGAGGATGAACTTCAACCATGAAAATATTATTTCAAACTTCGTACTTAAGCTTTTAAAAAGATTTTTTTGAAAAAAAAAAAATAAAATGCTTTTACTCAAAACTTCAGAAAGAAAAAAACTAGAAACATAAATAAGACCGCAAATTGTATTATCATTAGCAAACAATATTTATGAAACAAAAAATTTAGCTTACATTTTTAGAGAACAGGGAGGTTAGTGCATTGGTCAACTAATATTGTTTCTACTGCCTCATCTCTTGAGAAAGTCTCACAAATATTCAATAGTATAAAGCTATAAAAATTTTCCCTAAATATTGTCGTTCAGTGCCGGCTGGAGATCCAATTCATTGTTGAAAAAATATAATTTTATGTTTATTGTTGTGGTCGATATGCTGAATTCGAGTAAACCACTATTAGGGTTAAGAGAAGCGGGATGCAAGCAAACACCAACAATCACAATATATGTTGGTTATTTTCATGATTGCCCGCTATTACGGTGTCTGGTTATGACCATAAGAAAGTCAAACGTAAAAGCCTTTTTGTCAGAAAAACTAAACTCCAGGATGAGTAAAACATGGGGCTGCTCTTGACAAGGAGCGCCTGTGCTGCAAGCTGTCAGGATGCTGGACTGCAAGGTCGTATGGATAGAGTAATATCCTGAACTCGTTGCCAAAGGGCATGCTCACGTTTCCAACAGACTACATCACACCAACACTTAGCTTCAAGAAAGGCTTCCAAGTAGGCTTTCCTACCGGAGCTCAGTGGAAGAGGAACGAAGTAGTAAGAGATTTCGATCTAAGATGAACCGTGGTGTGGTTTCCAGAGTCTACTCGGAACCACCAAATATATCAGCATCATACCGCCTACCGGATTTTGCCAGCGTATTCCAGGCAGAGCTACTGGAAATCCGAGAGGCTTGCACGCTAAATATTGGTATCTTCATAGACAGTCAACGGACCATAAAGCCATCAACTCGGCTACCATATCCTTCAAGCAGATACATGAAGGAATACTGTGCAAAGTGAAGGAAAAGAGCGTCCAGACGAGCTGGCCATGCAAGCCTCAGCTCTACACTGCTCATTTGCGGCAAGGGTCCATATCCTGATAGGTGAGAGAGAAACCCTCTCCCATTACATCTGCAAATGTCCGACACTAGCAAGATCCAGATTGGGTGCATTAGACCAACCATTCTTCGAGAACCTTAGTGATATCTCGGGTAAGAGGATACAAAATATTATCCGTTTTCTAAGCCTCACAGGCTAGATTTAGAGAATGCCTGTAACACATCCACAAATCACTTGGTGTACGTTTAACTGAATCGATGTGCCAAACAAAAAGAGAAACCCCGGATATGAGCCTTAACACGAAAATCTCTGCCAAACCAGCAGCGCCACCACCATCACCTACAAGATTTATACGTACACCACCTTCTATTTCTACACTTTCCTCCATTCACTGCATTTCACTTGAATTGTGAGTCTACCTCCAATGGAAGAAGCACATGAACAGAACACGAAATTCAATCTTTCACCTCACTGAAGCAGATTGATTTATTCATCCTTTGGTAAGTCGAAGTAAGAACAAAAGCAAAGCAAAAGAAGGAAACAAGTCATCCCGCATCTCTTTGAAGCGCTTCCAACAACTTCAGCTCAGAAGCTTTAATTTGAAAATGTTGCATGAGTGAGCAGCAATAGCATCACCAGGAGCAATAGGGAACATAGCAGTAGCATTAGGAGTAGCATCAGCAGCAGCAGCAGTAGCAGCATCAGCGACAACATAGCGAGCACGAATAATAAAATTAGTTGAAGCCGACTCAGCCCTGGCGATATAGAGGAAGGACTGCCTTAACTACTGCCATGTCGGATCTCTGTGACAGCCTTTGTTAAGCACATCGCAAGTTGAAGTGGATTTCCTTTTGCAGAAAAACACAGTCCTCCTCTGTCTTCTTCCAAATTAGATCGCTTTCCTAAAATCTAATCTTCTACGAATGGAATTTAAAATGCGATAAAACGACGGATGAACGTGTACACGACGCGCATAAAGGAATAAAACAAATACCACTCGAAGGCGAAGGAGGAGGCCTAGTTAGTGCATCCGATTGGCAATCCTGTTTAGTATTCAAAGTGTCGGGTGATTGTAAAAGTTTATTGGGTCGTAGAAGTATGGTCCTTTTTTCTTGCCTCTGCATCTCTAAAAAAAGGGAGAATAACCTCTTTAGAATCTCAACGGAGCTTTGATTTGTGTACACACTATAGTGGTGAAGTGGGATAGTCTCTGTGTGTGTGTATTGGGGCTTAGTGTGTAAAAAGACGCAAAATGAGGCCGCATCGCACAGTCAAAGCAAAAGCGATTTGACATGACAAGGATTTTTTTCAATTAGTTTTCAACCAAATCCAATGAATACTATCAACAGCAAGCATTCAGCTAAGGGGATTCAATTAGTTGTGAGCTAGGACGATATGGCAGGATGTCGGCAGTATAATCAATGTCCTCGAGGTAATTATCAGTTGCAGTTGCTAAAATTTCGCAAGTAGGGCTATAACAATCTGGACAGTTATAATTAGCTAGCAGTCCAGTTTTTGTGTCGTTGTTCGAAGCCATTCCTAATGGAAGGGCTATTACAGAATTTGAACAGTGGGGTTGCCAAGTTTGATATCGGAGATTTTGCAGCAGCTTTGTTGATGGTGGGTAATACGATTCAATTAGAGTATTGACATTGCTGATACCTATCAACTCTTATTAACAGCATCAATGACTAGAATCCTGACTGCAAATTGGTTTCTAACATTTCTGTCAAGTCAAGTGTGTCCTTTTATTAAGGGACTTCTGCATATTCCCAGAAATCAATGAAATAATTCCCTGTAATATTCCCTGTATGTATTCAATGGTGGCGTCTACAACCAAAGATAGACTGACAATGTATGCATGAATAGCTTACGTTGGAACCGAATCACCAGGTTAGACATTTGTCTAGCCACCCAATCGCGTAATAAAGGCGTTACTGACAACTAGGATATATGAAGGGATGAGTTGGTCAGAATCAGAATATTTGTATGCTACTTGCCACTGTTTCCAGTGTCCAGTGATGTCACCTATGGTGGCCCTTATATACGGTCTAGCGAGCGAGAAAAATATTTCGAATCTTCTTAAATCCAGGCTTGGTAACATTTGTTTGTTTATTTGACTCGTAATGCCAAGATTCCATCTTAGATTTTATTTGCTATAAGCATGCTCTTATAGTAGCATACTTACAGCATGTAGCGATAGAAATACCAGGTGCGCTCATGTCAAATACTACTGGTAATTTAGTTCCATCTCTAACGACTTCATCATCCTTGCAGCTCCCTGGAATGTCACTATGCCAAGGCACCCAGCATGGGCGAATTCTTAACTGCTCTGACATAAGTTAAAGAGCTGAGTGGCAGTCAAGGGTTGTCTTAGAGTATGTTCAGACTGATTCCAGTGATTTGACGGTCGCTTGGCACGCTTGGCACGCCATCATCCTTGGCAGATATAACATTCTCTTTCAGCCAAGATGAGGTTTTTTTATCGCCATGAGTTCCGCCTGGAAGACAATGCAATGATCAGGAAGACAGAAAGATAGGCTGAGGCTTAGCCTTTCGGAGAAGATTTGCAGCCATCGGCATAAATATGGATCGAGTAATTTGTTGCACTTTCATTTTCCATGACGATCTTTCCGGGATTAGTGCCAGACATATCCAATCAAACTGATCACGTATATGGCTGCAACACGGAAATGGTGTCGTCGGATTCAGTATTTCAAGAAGCCAACATTGACTGACGCCAGTTTATAGCTGCAGTCAAGATAAGAATACGCATATCCTGTACCAATGAGAGAGTAAAATATCAGTGTCACAACGAGATCAATGTGATCCTTGCAGAAAGTTTATACCTTAATCAACCTTCTAATTTAAAGCGCCAGCATTTAATTTCGAACATTTTTAACTTGGGGCTTTACAGCGACGTCGACCTTGTCAAAATCTTCGAATTTAACTGCTGAGATGGCAGTCTCTGAGTTCACCCTCGAGGGACCACGAAAGAGAGGAAGACCCCACCTCAGGTGACGCCAACAATTGAAGAGTGACCTCAACCAACTTCGTGTGAGAAACTGGAGGCAACTAGTTAGGTACCGAGCTGCCTGTTGGGATTTGTTGGTCAAGGCCGTGGTCTACCCCAGACTGTAAGTAAATAAATAGTAAAGTAATGTCAACTTGTTATAAGATCGGCCGCAACTGACATGATGTCATGATGTGTTTCTCCCGGCCACCACAGAAGATTGACGACGGAGATCTAAGAAAGTTTCCATTGAGCTCTATAAAACGTGAAGGGTTAATATAGAGAGGTTCAACTCCAAGAATGATGTTCCGACGTTTAACAAGAACATACAAAGTCAACGCTAGTGATATAAGGCAGGAACAGAATCCTGTTGAGGTGATCACTTGTCATGCAAATCATTATTAAATGACAGTCGATGCAGGAAGAACCACTATTGAAGGCTGCCAATCTTCGATCGCAGGCAATCCCACAGTGTCGAGTAACATTCTCCCTACCTAATGAAATCCGAATAGCAATAATTTAGCTAATGCTTAACAAGGTTTATTGGTAGGAAAACAAAGTTCTGCTGTTCTATCATTTAACAAACAAATGTGTGCCGTTTTAAATGCAGACCTCTTATTTTCATACTGACGAAGTATTGATCCGATTGAGAGATCCTACGCACCGGTTCGTATTCAACTTTCGATAATAAATGCAGCAGAAAATGTAGCCGGCATCCCTTTTTGCTGCAGATACTCTCCATTGGTGTATGTCTATTTCAAACACATTTGTTCTCTACTACTTTTTGTACTAAAAAAAAATCCCCGACTATGTTGTGCGTTGGTTCTTACCGGGTCGGGAACACCGAATCTCTAGCATTACCAACAATTGTTGACAATTCTCCCTCATGCGGTTAGGCAGCCGCGACAGCAACACACGGTATGGAAGCCCTGTTTTCGACACCCATATTACCGATATCCATGTTAGCCGCTGAGGGTTGATAAAGTCCAATTTGAAGCTGACATTAATGATGGTAATTGGACGGGAATTATTTTAGCAGATAGGGACGTTATTCATCTACGTAATTTGCAGATATTTCTCTGTTACACTATCGTTCACTACCACAACCAGCTGCATCAGCAAAATAGGAGCTCAGCTCCCATTGTGCAGCTAAGTTGAGATGGTAAACAGGCGAAATGAATATGAGGTTTGTGTGTTCACAGCCCTTGCATGGTGATGTATAGCCGTCAAAGTATGCTGGCGCGCCGTGCTTTTCCATTGAGGTTGAATTTTTTTGTATCTGTGCACTTATTTGCTTCTACCATGGCATGGTGCTTTTCATTCGCCTTATCCTGGTTACTACGAGTGCTTTTCTGTCTGAATGGAAAACTGCTGAGTCAGCCTTTTGCAAATGGGATTTTCCAATTTTGTTCGAACAGTTCGACTGGCTGATTAAAGAAATCGCTGCGGATATTCTCGTGTATTATGCAATTGGAAGGATGGAAGAAGAATGTGGATTTGTAAACAGCCGTTCTTATGATTTCCTTTTTTTCAGAAATTGAACATGAGCATACCGTAAACATAATTTGGTGAACATCGATTTCGATTTCCATTCATGATTGGAGGACGGAGCATTTGTGTTTGCCAGAATATTGTGCTAATATTATTATTGTAAGGATGTGCAGGAATCAAATGAAATAAGCTATTATTGGTTTTATTATCAGTAATTGGAAGCAGAGTTGATAGTATAGGTATAATACGCTGGCAATATGCAGTGTACTTGTTGATAAATAATTTTTTTGTTAAATGTCTGAGCTTATGGAGTCAAAAGATGTTTTGGTTTTTAAAATTTTACAAAACCAGACAACTACAATGTACTAACAAAAAATTATTGAAAAAGTACAATATGTGGTTCAGCTTATCCGCTTAAAAAATTGAAAGCTTCATTTGCACGATACCAAATACTAATGACAGCATTGATATTTACGGTATATTAGGTTTCTCGCGCCCACCAACAAGAAACCCCTGGTTTGGTGAGGAATGCCGACAGATGCTCGCAGCCAAGAACGAGGCCAACAAGGCTAAGCTGAGGTGAAGACTAGAGCTGTTATTGAGCTCTATAGGGAGAGAAGGGAAGAACATTGGCTTTTCAGAATGAGGAAAAAAGAACAGAAAAAGCGCGCGATTAAGGATATACCTATAGAGAGGTGCCACTCCATTAACGATGTTCGCAAGTTTTACCAAAGTGTAAAACGTGAAAGCCAAGGATACAAGGCTCGAACAGAATCCTGTCGAGATGAACAAGGAAATATCGTAGTTGAGACACAGTCTATGCTGAGGATATGGAAGAACCACTTCTGCAGACTGTTAAACGGCGATGACGAACAACATTCCGCTATCAGATAGAACGAACCATTCAATATTGGCAACGACAGTGAAAACTGCCAACCACCCGACTTGAGTGAAGTGAGGATAGCAATATCTAAACTGAAGCTTAATAAGGCTGCCGGAAATGACGGCCATGACGGACGGCGGAAATGACTTGGTAAGTAACATCCACCAACACATAAGCCGAATCTGATCGGAAGAAAGTATGCCTGAAGAATGGAACCTCAGCATCGTTTGCCCGATCCACAAAAAAGGAGACCCTCTAAACTGCGCCAACTTCAGAGGCATAAGTCTCCTCAACATCGCATACAAAATTCTATCTGCCGTAATATGTGAACGCCTGAAAGCGTTTACCAACAACCTGATAGGCCCTTATCAGTGTGGTTTTAGGCCAGGAAAATCCACAACCGACCAAATCTTCGCACTTCGGCAGATCCTGGAAAAAACCCAAGAAGTCCAAATCGATACCCACCACCTATTCATCGATTTCAATGCCGCATACGACAGCATTTATAGAGAAGAACTATACAGAGCCATGTCTAGTCTTGGTATACCGCCCAAACTCGTCCGTTTGTGTAGGATGACGATGGAGAATTCTCGCTTCTCCATCAGGGTCGGAAACGACCTCACTGACACATTCGATACCAAAAGAGGATTTATGCGATGCGTTATCATGTGACTTATTCAATCTGATTCTTGAGAGGATTATGCAAAATTCACGAACCAACACCAGAGCCAAAATTTTCCAAAAATCTGTACAACTACTAGCATACGCCGACGATATTGACATCATTGACATCATTGGTAGGACCCAACGTGATGTCACAGCCACGTTTGCTAGTATAGAGAAGGAAGCGGCAAAAATGGGTTTAGCATTATATGAGGGCAAAACGAAGTATATGCTGCCAACACGAAAGGACACACAACATCGACGAATTGGACAGAACGTCACCATTGACAGATATAACTTTGAGATAGTACGGGACTTTATCTATCTCGGTTCCGCTATTAACTCTGACAACAACATCTCGTCAGAAATTAAACGAGGAATTACTCTTGCCAACCGCTGTTTCTTGGGGCTAAGAAGGCAATTCAGTAGTAAAGCGCTCACTCGAGCTACTAAGGAGATCTTATATAAGACCCTGATCATCCCAGTCCTGCTCTACGGCGCTGAAATTCTTCGAAAATCTTCGGTCCCGTTTGCGTTGACGGGCTATTGAGACGAATATTCAACCAAGAACTATACGAGCTGTACAGCGACATGCCCCTGGTCAAAAAACTCCGCATTGGACGTTTAAGATGGCTAGGACATGTAGAACGAATGGACACCAATACTCCGGCTGGCAGAGTATTCGACTCCCAGCCAGCCGTCGGACGCAGTAGAGGAAGACCTCGCCTTAAGTGGCGCGCACAAGTAGAAACCGACCTCAACCAACTTGGAGTGCGCAACTGGAGGCAGTTAGCTAAGGACCGGGCTAATTGGAGAGGCATGTTGGTTGAGGCCCAGGTTCATTCCGGAATGTAGCGCCACTTAAGTAAGTGATATTTTATGATGACTAGATGTCATGATGACTTGATGTCATTTTAAAATGACTTGATGTCATTGAATGGTTGTAAGAAAGCTAGGACTAGGACTGACGAACGTTGTAGGCAGGTGAAATAACAAATCCAGAGTAAGGTGTTATTGTCATTCCTTAATCCCCACATTTGCCTTTCCTTGCTGATGACACATAATCAAAAACTACAAAGTATCAGAAAAAGTATCAAATATTTGCCTACCATCATAGTTCGGAGCCTTATCTGTGTATTCATAATGGACCTTTGTTTACAAACACTTGAGACCGTTACGACCAACGTTAAGACTTGAAACTTATTTTTGTTAATTCAACAATGAGAGTCTGCTCCAGCCGCAGACAACATTTGAAAGCAAAAACTTTTTTAAGCAAACAGGCTCTGAGCAGCGTTGCGGTCCCTAATTTGGTACTGTATCTAGTGAAATTTTCAAAAGCTTAGTGAAAAAAAATAATTTTTTTGTCACTAAAAAATTGTATTAAGCTTTATAATTACTTTTTGCAAAAACAAGTTTTTCTAAATCTTAAGCCCCTGGTGGTGTTACATCTCTCGTTTTCGTTTTTGACTTTTGCAATATTCAATTATCACAGTTTTTATCAGTGATCAAGTAAGGAAGAGTTAAAATTCTGGTCAGTTGAAAATACTTGACTTTACTAGAGACTTCAAAATTTTAACTTCAATTTTTTGAATATTTTGTTAAAATGGATTTTTTTTTTATTTCTAGTAAACATTTTTTCTAGTGACTTTTTTTTAAATTTTAGCAAATCTAGTGGATTTTTAGTGTCGAGTTAGGGACCTTTTTTAAGCTTACGGCAACGCTGGCGTTGATGCCTGTATCACAACACTTGAAGCTCCTGGCCACATAGTGAATAGTAGGAATATACCCTGATATGAAGAGTCATAAAGCATTTAATTTGAACAAAGATGAGTTTAATTTAAGAATCAGACTTTGTTGGTCGATCAGAGTCATTTTTGAAGAACCCACTGAAACTAACACGGAAACGCATCCGTGGTCTTTAAAGTAAACTCATTCGGTCTCTAATAAGGGAAAAATTACGAATACCAGTGGCCGTGGTGTAGTGGTAATGTGTTCGCCTGTTGAGTGGAATGTTGCGCGTTTAATCCCAGCCAAAATACATGAAACTCTTATTCACAAAAAAAAAAAAAACGATAGGTGGTTATTCCAAAAGTATGCTCCATCCTTCAAAGTTCTACGAATGTAACGAACACAGAAAACAGTGATTCCCCGAAGGTAATGCGGACGCCACCGATGGAGTAAGTCTACACAAATACATCGAAAATCTGGAATATATATACTTTAGCCCAAAATCACTTTTTTGTATTCCACTCACTATTTTATGCTGATAATTTAATAATTTTTTCAAAATCGTCGCTCTCAATTTTTTAAAAATTTATTAAACAATCAAAAATTGAAAATTTTCTATAGAAATCAACCATTTTTTCATAGCTAAATTATAAATAAGAAGCAGAACATTCCAATGCAGCATTGCCAGATAAAAAAAAATTAAATACTACATGTATCCCAAAATGTTAAAATAAAAATCAAAGGATTTTAAATCTCTTTCCACGCTCACTCAACTTCGTTGCTCTGGTCAGCGTATGTTAAGTCATCAGGCAAGCGCCTAAGTTAACAGTTTTTTTTTTGTTTACGGTGCTCTGGGTGGACCGCTTCGAGGGAACGAAGGGTTTTAAATCTCTTTCTGGGGACAGTTCACGCTCACGCAACTTCGTTGCTCCGCTCAGGGTATGTAAAGTCGTCAGGTATGGGCCTTAGTCAACAGTTTTTTGTTAAAATATTATTATATGGTATGTTTTTCCAACATGGCAATGCTGCATACACCGCGGCAGTAAAAGAAAAGTCGAACTACACGCAATTTGTATGGAATTACGTATAACCAAAAACGTGCAATTTTATTTTAATCATGACTTGTGAACTAGATGAGAGCGGATAAATGATCAGCACGCGAAGACGAAAAGTTTAAGTCAACAGAAGTGAGTTTGTGCTAAAGTAAATTTATGTCGAAAATCTTTCCTATCACTAGCCAGTTATAAAACATATAAAACATGACGCCTTGAGTGCGTGCGAATTATAAAAAAAATCTCCTTAAATCCCGTCAAAACGTTGTACTTGTTATCATAAAATTTCAAAAATCGTCACCGTTTCAATAACAGATGAAATTGACTTTGCGCGGAAAAAAAATCGTGTGGCGTTTTCCATTGGTAAATTTAGATTTTAATCTGAAATTTGATCTTTTTTGCTACCAATGGAAGACGATTACAGATTCATTTTTTTACCTTTGCGTTGTTGTAACTTCGTGTTAAGTTTCAAGTTTGAAATTTCAAGTCACACAAGTTGCTTGCTTTAGATTTAATTTATATTTCACATCAAACTGCTATAGTTTTAAGGATAAGGAATAGTTTTTCACAACCGAAACAATAAAAACTCATGACGAAAATCACTCTAGTCAAACTGACAGCTACCATTTGCATTAGTATAAGTGCAATGAGGGGCATATCTGTCGAATAATTCAATTTTGCAGAATTAATTTGAGATCAAAACAAAAAACAAATAAATTTTTGTGCCAATATCGGCCTTTTGACAGATCTCGAAAAAAATAAATATTTTTGAACAAAGGAAAACGCCACTAATTGTTAGAAACTCCAAAAGAAAAATTCCAACTAGACATAAACGCCACAGACAAAATGTTCGCGGACAAAATCTTCAACGAAGAGGTACCGGCTTATGTTTTGAACCTAGATCCCAGCCGTACCATCAAACATGATAAGTTAGGATAGATAACAAAAATCAAAAACAGCTCAAGACTGCCGTTCATCTCCTCAAGAGTTGTTTCAAAGTAAGTATATTGAGCAACGGACAGCGATACTAGCGAAAGGATAACACTCACTTTAACCTTATCTAACAATAAAATATTTTCTTAATAAAGATTCAGTAGTTCAGACAGTAGTTATGACAATCCAAAATCAATCCTATGAGCTAATTACTAATTTACTAATTACTTTATAAATAAGTTTTCTATCGTTTATTGTTCACATATGCCTACAATAGGAATACATCATCTTTTCAATAATTCACGAAATATCCACAATCTAAGAATAATTTCACCCAAACATCCCTGGGCAATGCGTTCAAAACAAACCACTCATGTCATGCAAAAGGCAAATAAAACTTTTGATACCTCGTAGTCATTACAAATACCACACGCTAAAAGCTTTCATTCAACTTTTTTCAAGAGTCATTATTTATTTAATAGCAAAAAAACATGTTCATGTTATACCAGCCTTGCCTTGTGTCTTTTTATAGGATGCGACGGTTTTGACGTTTTTTGTCATACCGTTTCTATCTATCTTCAAAAATTAATACGGACTGTCTGCTATATTTAAGCAATTAGATCGATCTTTCGTGCATTATAGCAAAAGGTGAAAAAAAATCAATCTACCGCTTTAAAAATCTTGGCCATTGGAATAACGTATTCCAATTGATAAGACCCAAATTTAAGGATAACAAAAATTCCAACCAAATAGCGTTGTTGTACACAAAGTGTTGTGATTTCATTCAATTGATATATGAAACAAATTTCGCAACTAAAATTGTCAGGGGCTGTCCCCCTAGAGTTAGAATCGTTGTTACTCCTTACTCTCACCCATTATCAAGAATTTGTTACTCAATGGATCTGAGACAAAACAGGCTATACATGTTCTTCAACCCTGGGAATGATGCTTCTATGCATTATTTAGAACGAAAGTGCCCTTTGTACAACAGCATCAGCAGCACCAGACACTTTCTTTCACCTTCTACCCAACGACTTCTTTAGCAAGCAAATATCAAATATCAGCCATCCGACTTAAAGCCATCCAACAGCGGTCATATACAAAAACTAGCCACTCAAAAACATACAAACATTCCTGAAAACACCGATTACACTTAACAGTCCTACCCGACGGGTGCACTTGGTATTCCCATTGCTACATGCACAAGTTTACTAGCGCAAATCCTTACAGCAAATCAAATCTCAATTGGAGTCTTGGTGCAAGTGGTCAAAACCAAACAAATTTGGCCAAAGCCGGACTTCAAAAGACCCAAGGGATTGATTTCGCTCGCTAGAACATAGATTAGCACCTTCATAGGTATTATCACTGGACACTGTCTAATAGGTGGAAACGCAGAAAGGCCAGGCCGATTTCTGCATGAGCTTTATGGCCAAAGAGGAAGAAGAAACATTTCCTCGTCTTTTTTGTAACTGCCCGGAACTTCGAAAGAAAGCTCCACTTAATTCATTCATAATCTCTGCGATTTGACAAACACGGAAGTGAGAATTCCTCTTTCGTTTGATTAATGGCTCAAAGTGGTTTTATTACCGGTAACAAGATCCACGTGGTATTACAATGGAACAGAAACATGTCTTTGTGTTCTTGCGAATCTCTGGCAGCCACTCTAACCTAACCTAGACCGAAGGTTTGGTCTTTCTTGTGGACTTAAATTGTAAAGCTGCAATTTGGAGTCTTTTTGAATCCTCGCGGATATGCCCTCTCATCTGTTCAATATACGAATAATATTTTTTTTTTTATAATTTACACGTACTCAAGGGGTTACGAATACCATTTAAATGTAACCACAGTACGAACGTTAGAGAAGGGGAAGAAAGGAAAGGAAGAAATTGTTTTAGCTTTCTATTTTTTTCCAGTACACGACTTCGTAAAGTAGGACTGGTAAGACATGGATCCAGTAGAAGATGCATATGAACTTTGGAGTTTTGGTTTCATTAGTTTTCCAAAACCAAAGATAAGTTTTTACCACAACGGTATAGGAGTGATAAACGATGTCAACGTCTTCAGCATAACCCAGTAGTTAGATATTTTTTCATAGAGAACATCTTTCATGTTTCCTCTTGAACTATACACTATCTGTTCCAGCACAATATTGAAGAAACCGCATCTCCATTTTAAGTGAACATGTTACCGTTTTTCCTCCAATAATGTGCAATGTGCATATCAGTTGTATCTATTTCGGTAGGATCCAATACTCGTTGATCACTCTATAGAGCTCATGGTATTAGATGATACTAAAATTGGCAAAAAGCTGCTGAGTCTCGCTTTTTATCTCCTAAATTTGATCTATGGTGGGTCTGTCGAAACGGAAGTCACACTGACACGTGCATATTATATGTTTGTTTAAGAACGTTTTCAGACGTTCACATAAATCCTTGGATAGGGTCATATATTCGATACTAAGCGGGAATATTGCTTGGCGGATAGAGCAATACATTTGATAAGCTTTCCTGTAGATATGTCATTGGGTATTCCTTAATCCACTTAGGCTTAGTTGGTAGTTTGGTGCATGCACACTTCCGTGGCAACACTTGAAGACTAATTGCTGGTATTACATTCGATCTGGCAACCTTTTAGTTCTTCACATTTTTTATGGCTGCACTTTTTGACTAAGCCGCTTGTGACAGCTCGGCAGCTCAATAACTCGAGAACTGCTGGAAGTGCTGCCTGAAGAAATATTTAATTACCTCCAGTAGTATAACAAGGATGCTATTGGTTTTTCGAACCCACATCATCTGCGCGGAAGTTCATCGCATTAACAACCATCGCGCCACTGAGCCCGTTGGGAGGCTGAATGTTCTTTTTATTTTCTACGAAAATATTTATGCAATATCATTCCCTGGCTCTATCCTTTCCAAGCGCAAACCAGGGTTTGCGTTTGAGCGTCTCTTGCTTATTGTGTCTGTTGTCCTTCTTCCGATTTTCGTTTTTGTGGGAACTAAAATAATTATACCCTCTCCCATAGGCGTATATTAGTTTTGACATTAAGTTTGTACCATAGACATAATTTCGCAAGATAAAGTATTTGGATCGATGAGTCGATCAACCCATGTCTGCCTGTCCGTCTGAGCTTGAGCTAGAGTTTTGAAATTTGGTATATAGACTCTCTATCCGACAAATTAGAACAAGTGTAAACATTTTTGAAATCCGCCCACTTTTAGGAAAAATGTTTTATTTTTGGCAAAATTTGAAAACGTTTGTAAACAAGATAAAGTTTTTTGCCACGCCCACTTTTTGGAAGCGTTTTTTTTTTGTTTGCATTAATAACAGATTTTTTTCTATTCCCTGTAACATTCGAGGACAACTTCCTATTTTTGGGTATCGTTTGGAAAAATAAAGAGGTCCTTTGACACTTTTTACCCATTTCCGTCCCATTTTCCTACTGCCAATTGTTTAAAATGATTGCTAAAACATTCACATAATATCTGGTGGTCGAAATAAAGACTGATGAAATTTTCAATTGCCATCTATAGGAGCTCCAATTATAGGCCTTCACTAGTCCCCAGCATACGAGTATTTTCAGTTATCATAAAGTGGTTATTTCACCTTAGCTCTTCGAATTCGGCATGTGGCCCTAAAAATTCAAAACAAAAAGTTTGTGACTAAGTTCCGCTTTCATCGTCACGATAGAATCGCTAAAAATTATGTATAGTTGTGACACCTTCATTATTCTGTATAGTCTTTATGTACATAGCTTGTTCGTGATTAAGGCTCATTCATTATGAGGATATTCACAAATTAATTGAAAATCATTCCATGATGCTCAACCTCACATGACAGCTGTAACGCATTAACTCAATCTTCCGCAGTACGCCTTCATCTTATGATTATTCGTCACTCAACAAATGGGGAAGAAATATCCCCGTGGATAATGAGGTGTGTGATAATTGTGTAATCCTTGCAATCAAATAAATGAATTGCTCAACTGTTGAGCTCTGACTACCCGAATACATGCTTTCATTGTACATGAAGGATAATTAACAAATATAATCATCTACTCAAAATTTGCAATTCGAAAGCAGTGCAGTCTGCTTACTCATTTTAAACAAACTTAATCCTTAAATAATTAAAAACAGGTATGTACCCAGCCTGAGTCACCTTGCAAAGGAATTTCCATACCACGCTAAAAGTGGAATAATGTGTGTTTACACCATCAAATGGATATATAGGTTAGTAAAGTCAACATCATCGAGGGCAAAATCTAACACCCAACGACTTGTTGATATAAATACCTCTTAGCCTCAATAGCTTTCCATCGTGGTTCAACTTCGGCATTTCCTAGCCCAATAAAGCTTTGTTTGTGGCTATCATATCCATGGTAACAGTCTTGCGCGTTGCTAGCATCCAAAAGCTTTTTCCCGCCTCTCTTAATGTTGGTTATTTTCGAAATCTTCTCAAAGCCGCAACGACCTTTCCTAACTTTTTCGAAATCACTCTCATTCTCATTCCCCACGTTGCGGCTCAATACAGCTTTGGCACAGCTTCTGCTTTTGGTACACATTTATTGGATTAAAAGTTTGATAACACATGTCGACGACGGCATTGTCGCTCTTAACGTCTTAATGGTAGTCATCGTCCTGTGTATGCTTGATATCCTTTTGTTGCTATTTATTTTCTAATTCAGTTCAAGGATAACTCAGATGTTCTATTTACAAATAAGCAGAGTATTAGTTTCATTTGTTTTTAGTTTTTCCTATACATGTAACTTTGTTTGTTGAGTATCTAATTTCATTAAAATCTTCTTGCTATAGTTTGCACTTCAGATTCTTTCGTCTAGCACGTATCGTCAGATTCAAGGAAACTTGTAAGAGATGTATCAATATTTTATTAAACTGGGTAACACTCATGAATGTAAGGATAACACGTGTTCTTCTCCATCGACAAGAGGTCACAGCCAATTCCGATCCATCTGAAATCTATTTTTTAAGAACTATCAAATCCCTTGATGACACAATCCATCAAAGGACTACCAATCCTTGCATACGAATGTAACACTACCCGTCATCATACTCAATCAAAAAATCACTCTGCCTAACCATTTTATGGTTGAGATACTATAACGTTAGATGACACTTTAACAGCAGGACCAATTAATTTATACCGAAATCGGTTCAATTCCTTTGAACCGTTTACATGCATGGAATGACAAGGCAACATAAGGATTTGAACTTTTATAAAAGGATACTTGAAACTTGCGGTCGCATTAAGAGTCATTTGCATTTTAAAGATACTAGTTTGAGACTAGAGAGGAACGAGTGTGGATACCTTAACTGAGAGATTCAACATGAACGCGTAGGCAAAAACTGAGAGAAAGTAGATTATTCCACTTAACAAAATCCTTATGGCTGAGATGCGGTAATTATCAAATAAGTTGACGGCGATTTGATGGTTTTTTCCCCTTTGTTGTGTGTTACATTGGTATTTGTGGGTGAAGAGGTTGATTTGTGTATTGGTTAGGAGAGCCTCAGCCGTAAATAGGTTGTAGGTTTTGTGTGGTATTCAGTTGATTGATGGTTAAATGGTCTTAATGAGAGATTGGATGGGCATTGGAGAGGATGTGAATGTTTCAAGTTAATTAGAGCTAATCGGTTTTTTGATGAGTTTTGTAAATATTTTGTGTTTAATGGATACGTATGTGGGGGAGGGGTAGGTGGTGTTCCGTTAAGAGCTTTTGCTGTCATTTAGTTGGTAATTTCTTTGTTATCAGTGAATAATTAAATATTTTGGCAAGGAATCATGACAAGGTGGGTAGGTAGTAGTGATGATGATGAGTCCAAGGCTTGGTTTAAATGTATGACCAAAATTGAAACTATTTTTTCTTGTAATATTAAAATAATTATTTTATCAATAAAATGTATGTGTTTGCGAATTAGAGTTGAAATTTGAATTAACGACCTAAGCAGCTAGGTAGTATAAGTATGAATTATGGAGAAATGTGGAAAAATGCTCAAATTAGTTGTTCGGAATTGACATAATGACCAACAACAGTCCGTAAAATTCCAAAAAAAAAATAAGTGATGTAATATGTGTAGGCTAGGCTGTGGGAATGCCGCGTCACTCGTATGGCATGAAGCAGAATCATCGTGTATCAATCCTTATATCATATTGCAAGAGAAAAACTTTTTTGAGTAACTACTAAACCTTTGATTGACAATAAGATACAATAAGAATTAACATGCACAAAAAAATGTTTAATCGATTCCTGCTGATCGTTCCAGAAGATACGCTAGAAGGTTAATGATTGGCTGCTTTTGCAATTGTGAGTCAGTTTTAGGTTTTATTGGGTGCCAAAAAAGTGGCCTTCTAATTCATATTTGACTTATACATTTAACATTTTGTATGTTCCCCACGTTGTCAAAGCAACACTAACAAATTTGTTTGTTGGAATTATTTTCGAACTCAGTACAGAGTTCAACAAACGTGCCGCGCATTACGTGATTTTTATCTTTGGCAAAATCATCCTGCAGCATCGACTATTTAACTTTGGAAGGTGAAATTGACAATTCTTACACTTGTCCTGCTTCGTCGGACAGAGGGTCTATATACCGAATTTCATCACTCTTGCTTAAAATGTAACCACCGAAAATCGGTGAAACACAGATGGGCTAACTGACGGACAGACAGACAGACACACATGGCTACAAAGACTCAGCTATCGATTCTGAGGCAATCCATTAAAATATCCTAATGTCCATCAAAATATACTAATATACCCCCATGGGATAGGGCATACAAAAATATGTTCAGAAGGTAATGATTTTAGGTATAAAAATATGTTAAGTCGTGTTCAAACCAGAAATATGCAGAAAATTTCTGTATTTTTGTGATGAGAAAAATGTAGTTTACTGGGAAAACCTAAAAAGAGGACAATTGCATGTTTTTCAAAAAGATACCGGACTTTTTTTTTCTTGACAAAAAGAGGGCATGTTCTCTTAGAAGAAGAAGTCTGGTCAGCATAAGCATATGGTATAGATACAATCAACAAAAACTTGAATGCACGAAATAATATTCGTAGATTAGTAGATTATTATAATAGCTTATCAAAACCTTGAAAATAAAATATTTTGTCCATCATGATCCACATGAAACTAACAGTGGCTTTCGAGATTTTCACCTACATTGACAAAAATAAAAAAATAAAAAGAATTTAACTCTCTGTCAGTGTTGGAAGTTGAAGTTTGCGAAAGCGGACATTTTTGGATCTACGAATATATGGATATCCTAAATGTTCCCATTTGATACCAAACTAATCAACAGGAGATGGACAATAACCAACTGTTTTCCAAGAAACCAACTTTTGGGTGTATATTTCGCTTCCCTGGTTTTAATGATTTCAACAACCTCCCCATAGTATGCCTCACACATACAAGCTCTTTCCTAAGTTAAAATTTATCCAATCCAATGTCAGAAAATTTTCTTGATCAATATTACTTTGATTTCTAAACTCTCTTCGTAGTCATCCCCGCCTTCTGTATGATTAGTCTCATGACAAACGGCATGTCAAAAATTTCAATAGTTGAAAGCACCCATGTGAACTATGTATTTTAACTTCATAGGAACGCTCGTGCAACAATGCTTTGCTTCAGGTATTTTTTTTTAATCAACAGGATGCATGTGACCACTTTTAATCCACAGGATCTGTAGGACCACTTAAATGCCTAAAAAAACATTGGAATCACAAAATTGTTTTCTTTATTGTGAAATTCATCATCAGCATGAACACCATATGGATTCTTAGAGTTCGAATTCTCAAAAACTGATTATTTGCTGATGCTTTCAATTTTAAAATATTAAAAGACACCAATTGGAAGTTGGTCTGAGATATTTCGTTTAGTATGCCTTCAGTTATTGATTAGGTGATATTTTAAAAAAAATAAAATCCTCCATTATTTCAATAAGCATATTTTCTACAAAACAAAACAAACTAAACACCAACAAATCTTATTCGACATCCTGATGCAGCTTTTAAGCGTTGGAACCACTTTCGTCTCGAAGAGCTCCACATAGGCTACAAAGCATTACGACATTAATGAATTCATTGTAACGATCATCATCAAGGCCAAAGTCTTCAACATAAGCCCCGGTGAGGAAAAAGATGCTATAGCTAAGTAATGCTTCTATGAACTCCTTGACAAAACCTATGAGCGACTAGCGAAATTCGATGTGAAAATCGTGCTGGGAGATTTCAACGCAAAGGTAGGAAGAGCAGACATCTTAAGCAGTATTGTCAAAAAACAAAGTCTACACGATAACACGTCTGGTAACTGACTGAGGCTGATTGACTTCGGTACGGAACGAAATGCCACTATAGCCAGCACTTGGTTTCCTCACCTCGACATCCATAAGGGAAAAGGCGGTCTCCAAATCAACAAACGGTCAACCAAATTGATCACATTGCGATACCTCTTGTCTATCGCAATGTGATCAATTTGGTTGACGCATCCAGTATTTTGGATGGTCATCCGGACATACCGAGGAGCAAACATTGACTCGGACCACTACCTTGTTGCAGTCAAGGTGAGAATGCGGATGTTCATCACGCCACAACAACCCAGAAATACTGCGAACAAATTTTATGTCAAAAGAGTGCAAACGCAAAAGACCGCCAAGGCCTTCGCGCTAACGCATTAAATCAACTTCTACTGATGTGTGCGCCCACCAGTAAGAGGATGAGGAATGCCGACAGATGCTCGCAGCCAAGAACGGGGCCTACAAGTCTAAGCTGCAGGTGCAGACGAGAGCTGCCGTTGAGCTCTATAGCCAGAAAATAAAGGAAGTAGAAAGAAGAGAATGTAGACAGATGCCGCCTCAGGAATGACGTTTGCAAATTGTACGAAAGTGTAAAGCGTCAAAGCCGTGGCTACAAAGCTCGAACAGAATCCTGTAAGGTGAACTATGCTTACTACAGAGGAATAAGTCTCCTCAACATCGCCTACAATATTCAATATGACGTAATGTGTGAACGCCTGATACCGTTTACCTGATCGTAACTATCAGCGTAGTCTTAGCCTAGTAAAGTCCACAACTATTCAAATCTTCACACTTCTCAGATCCTGGAATATAACCAAGAACTCCAAATCGATACCCACCACCAATCCATCAATTTCAAAGCCTCATACGACAGCATTTATAGAGACTTTACAGAGCCATGTCTAGTTTTGGTATGTCGCCAAAACTCATCCGTCTATGCTGACAATGGAGAATTCGCGCAGCTGCATCAGGCTCGGAAACGAACTCACCGATATAATCGATACCAAAAAAGGAAATAGGTAAGGCGATGCACTGGCTTGTGGCTTCCTTAAATTAATTCTTGAGAGGATCGTGCAAAACTCCCGAGCCAACACCAGAGGCACAGTCTTGTCACAACATTGGCTGCTTATAGTAAAGTTAACAATTTTTGATTCCTCACTAATTTATAAGATATATAAGATATACGAATTACTAAATCTGAACTAATCGACTATGTGTATCAAAACTATCATACCACTATGGGAAAAAGTATAAAGTTGCCAGCTTACCCAAAGGCACTAGAAGTTCTACGATCAGTTCATTCAGATCACAAAACCAATGATAATATAGTATGGAACTATTTTTACTGTTTGTAAATTGGTTCATCTTTAGTTTCAACACTAATAACATGGATTTCGATAGGATTTTCCTAAATCGCTGTCTTTAAATTTGTGCTGCTACAAGTACGTAGTACCTAGAGATCCATCCATATTGTCGCCTTTTTACAACCACCTAGGATGTTACTCAACAAATTTGCTTATACCCCAAGACTACAGCCTGTACGCACAACCATTAATTCTAAGAATGGATGACAGCCGGCTTATTTATTCCAGAAAATTTCCATTTCACATGTTGAACTAAGGGTCCCTGCTAAGGATTCTCTCAGACACCATCGCCCGGCAGAGATAAAATATATGCACATACGAGTACATCACTCACTCATAACTCCTCAGACTCCAAAGAAGAAATAGATGGTACACTCATATTTATGTTTCCACCCAAATGTGCCATAAAACTGTAACACATGAAATATATTCGGCATTTGTCATTCGTTATTCGGCATTCAGCACAATGTGTCTGCATGTTTACAAAGGCAAGGCGAGCACATAGATACCCCTTTCCATTGCAGTCCGATGGGCGTGTGATTACCTAATGTTTTTTAATTTTTTTTTTTCTCCTTTCGGCAACGTCAATATTGATGAAATTGGAAGGACTACGTTTGGTTATCATCCACATAATCAATCATCCGTTACAGGCAGCCGAACAAAGGGAACAAAGTAAACATTTTCTTCCATTTTGGCTTTTCGAAATTTAATTGAAACGCTCCTTTAAAATGGAAAATATTTTTGAATTTCAACGATTTTCTCACTATTCACGGCCGAATGGAATTTTATTTTATTTTGGCATTTGTATGGCCACAGAATATTATGCTGCGCGTGGTTGCATCCTGCAAGAGCATATAAAATAACGTTCATTTGGCTTGCAGCCACAAAGTGCTTTAAGCTATTCGCAAACAGTTTCGTGTTGCATTGTCCTCGATTTTTCGGTGGCAATGACAGTGTGTATGTGCATGAGTAAATTTTTTTTTGTTTGCCCAAAATTAAGTTCTTTTACGGTTCGTTGGAAATTAGGGACAGGGAGTGGGTCGAAACCTTTAATGAGCACACTGTTCGGCGAATCCTTATTTGGTGCACTTTTGCCCGCCATCGTCATAAGCATTTTTCACCATATACGGCAAATGAAAGGACTACGGAACAATATTTGCTGGTTATTGGAACTGTGGAGGATGCTGTTGTCGCATAGATACGAGACCCTTTTATGTTTATTGTTCTTAAGTGGTTTTCTTTTTCAGAACTAACACAAAGAGGGAAGAAGTTATAATTAGGGCATGGGAACACGTTTTGTGGACCAACGAATGGCTGCTAATTGCCATTTAGATGGAGATATATAACGTTTTAGTAGCGTTATGACATTTATATGGCATTTTGGGTTGGTAAATTGCATGACTTATCGGCGATAAGTGTTAATGGGTCCTTTGAAAGTCATAATTCTGCACTACATGCAATCAGATATTAATAGCAAGTATGGCTATATCTACCCCTTGATGGAGGACATGCAAAATGCGATGATTGGCCCAGATAACCGGAATCGATATTCAAGGATGGCTTTTAATAGTTATTAGAGATTCTGGTTTGAGTGAAAACACAATTTTAAAAATGCTGGGCAATCGGATTTATAGGACAGAGAGTCTAGTTAATAGGAAGAGGTTTTTATTTCAATGCAGTGATTAAGAGTTTAGTGTCCAACCTATCTACATATTTAAGTATTTTAAAAAGCTTTTACTCCCCACATATCTGCTTAAGTCTATCAAATATCCAAAAGTGAAAATAGAATGACAATTTTTGATACCATTTGGGACATTAAATTGTGGGTGGCCGAGGCGCAGTGCTTATGTGCTTAAAATCATTAATAACAACTCAAAGAGGTAAAAAATAAGAATAGTTCGATGGAAAACAGGTAACACCGAACAAAGTTTCTGCGAAATAAAGCAAACATTACTAAAAAGAGTGACTGCCGCAAATGTTAGCTTTATGAGTAGGTAAGTCTCCACTATAGCTAAAATCCTTACTATTCTTATATTTCTTCCTCATTCCATCCAACACTTGGTCTGTGGTAAACCACTGTAACGTTATTCGAAACCCTTTGACAGCGCGCAAATTATACAAAACATGTCTTAATGTCTCTAAGCAAACACGTAGGCCGGGTTTTTCTGCTGCACTCAATCCACGCTCACCGAAGCTGCAAAGTCGGATAGAAATATATAAACTTAAGCTTAAAAAAGCTGCCGGCTATCACGGCCCTCCCTACGCGCTTTATAAAACCGGTGGATATGATTAAGTCAATAACATTCACCAACTCATAAGCTAAATTTAGGCGGCTAAGTATGTCTGAAGAATGAAACCTCAGCATCGTATGCCCGATCCACCAAAATAGGAGATCCTCTGAACTATGCCAACTACAGATCCTATCTGTCGTCATGTGTTAACGCCTGAAACCGTCTACCAACAATATGATCGACAGTAGATTTGATTGAGGGAAGATTGGATCTGCTGTCAACTGTCCTGCCCTAAATCCATGCAGATATGGTTTTCAGCTAGGAACGTTCATGACTGATTAAATCTTTATATTTAAGTAGATCCTAAAAAAAATCAAGAAGTCCAACTCAATGCCCACCACTTATTTCAAAGCCGCATACGACAACATTTATAGAGACAAACTATACACATCCATAGTTACACCGATTAATGGAAGATTATGTCTCTGGCGTTGGCTCGGGAGTTTTGTACAATCATCTCAACAATCCTCTTAATGCGAAAAATCAGATTAAGAGTAAATGAGTGTAAGACCAAGTGCACATGCTGTCCACGCGAAAGGACATACAAAGTTTAACGAATTTGACAGAACGTCACCTTTGACAGAGGTAGCACAAAAATTTTGTCTGCTTCGGCTCCGTTTTATCTCTGACAACAACATCTTGTCCGAAATATAATGAAGAATTACTCTTGCCATCCGATGGTTTCTTCAGACTAAGAAGCAAAGTAAGGCCCTCACTCGAACAGCTAAGGATATATACAAGTCCAAGATCATCCCAGTCCTGCGTTAACGGGCTATGGGCTACCAAGATTTAACCAAAAAATATATGAACGGTTCAGCGACGTCACAGTCCAGCTATACGGAGCTGGAACATGGACCGTATCAAAAGCGGATGCAGAAACCCTTGGTCGATTTGATAGAAAAATCATTGATCCCGTTTGCGTTAACGGCTATGGGCTACCAAGATTCAACCAAAAACTATATGAGCGATTCAGCGACATACACATAGTCAAAAAACTCTGCATTGGATTTTAAAGATGGCTGTGACATATAGAACGAATGGAGACCAATACTCCGGCTCGTAGAGTCTTCTTGGTTGAATGCAAGTGTTTAATTCTGATCATTTTTTAGCTTTATTCCATGCCAAATAATGAATATTAAAGGCGTTCATTGTTTGGAAAGATTTTAAGTTTCCTTAATAAGAGCTGTGTACCTTGCAAAAGTTTCGGTTTTCAAATATTTTTTTGTTAATTTTAATTAACCTGTTTTCTTAAATTATTCTCTCTTTATTCGTGTCTAATTTAGAAACTTGTCAAAAAGTTCACCAGATTTATTCCAGTCCACTGTCTGTCTTGACATATCGACTTATATAAATTTCGCTTTACAAAAATGTTTCCGTAGCTACGTAAACTTCTGAATGTTTCTGAAAGTTTTAATTTATACATTTTATGTAGTTTTAAAGTTCACGTCGTCATCTCTTAAAGTCTTATTATTACCGAAATATTAATCAAAACCAATCGCCGTCGGTGATTCTCAATTCTGTTTTGTTTAAGCTCAAGGAATTACGAAACAACGCACATGCTGGTGTCTTCGACCCGCCCACAATCCCGCCTTATTGCTACTCATGCCACGCTTTGATTCTATGTAGTGAGTTTCAAGAGTCGTCATCTTGAGTTAAGATTTCTCCTGCTTATGTTTTTACGCCAGTAGAGTCTTCATCTTATTTCTTAAGCCATTATGATAAAAAAAAAGAAAACTACCATCCAAAGAGTCGTAAAATGCAAACTGTGTTGAATTTCAAGTTTCCAGTCAAGGAAGTCTTCCTACAGCAGCACCCAGACACAAGTCCTTGTTTCTTTTCTTCTTCATTTCTTTACTCGTATTTTGGATGGATTTTAAGGATTATTTCTACGTTTTCTTTATAATTCATTTCTTTATTTTCCATTCCACTTGCAATCATCTAAAATAGGGAGGATGGATATTTTTGCTATACGTTTGTGTATACCTAGCGAGGACTCGGATCCATGTATACAATGACAAACCGGAAGGCAAGAGACGACAAAAAAAAACGAATTTTCAAAACATTCCGATGGTAAGTTGCAGCAAACAGACAAAAGATTGCTCTAGTGATACTAAATAAGCATTCTGGTAGATAGTGTTATAAATTTTACGAAAGGGAGGATTCGACCCATTCTTATTGTGTGTGGGTGTAGAAGAATATCCACAGCAACATGCCAGATACTAACTGTCGAATTTGAATGGACATTGTGCAACAGTATTGAATGGACAGAGAGTGTTTTGTGTACCGTTCTGTAGATGGTTACTATTAACAACACAAACAAACAAACAATCAGAAGCGTACATAGAAATTTTAACGTCCTTCGAGATTGCATTCCAAGAAATGTTATTGTAATTTGTTTTGTGCACGTTACGTGCAACACAAAAACACAACGCAAAAAAAAGTCCATCTAGTACAATTTCTATCCATTTTTTCAAAACCATCGTTACATTGGCAGAGTGCATACTCGTTGGGGTAGTGCACTTTAATTGTACTGAAAAAAGGATGTATACCAGGTGGTCTAAAGGATCTCTTTTATGTACAAATATAATAACACTTTTTTTTGTAGATATTTTTGAGTTATTTTTTGTTTGTTTCAGACATAAGGATGAAACATAACAAGATCGCAAAGCTAACAATTTGTTGAATTATTTTTTAAAATAGCCAGACAATAATATTTGTGACGTTGTGGTCAAATTTGAGAAATATGAGAAGTGGGCGTTCGGACATGCCTCATTTGTACGAGAAATCGAAATCTCCGAGTCGTTTGGCAAAGTGTTGCAACCAATCCTTAAACATCGAAACGAGGACTTTCAGCACAGTTACGCATTACGTGTAGAACGATTCATCGGATTTCGAACAAAGATCTGCATCTATACCCTTACAAAATCACGTTAGTCCATCATCTCAATGCTGGTAACCAGGAAAAACGTCTGGAGTACGGCAGAACTGTCCTAAATACCTCCGAATGACGAAGAATTTTTGGAAAATTGTATGATACCAGGAGAGTCACATTTTCATCTGAGAGGGTTTGTGTGCAATCAAAATTGGAGATGTTGGGTCACACAAAATCCCTTAAGTCTTCATCAACGTTCTTAACACTCACTTCGTCCTACTTGGTGTGGAATAACCTTGCGTGAAATTTATGGGTCATATTTGTTTGATCATAATGCAGGTGCAACAGTTACGGCCAATATGTGTAGCTACAGAACAACGCTTCAAGACTTCCATTTTCTATTGTGCAATCAGACAGCAATGCTGAGCTGATTTAGTATCATCAAGTCGCATGAATCGCTTCCAAATCGCATTTTCGCAAAAAAAACAGTAAATTTTAATGGTCGCGCGATAGCTTTTTTATGTTATTTGCTAATGGAAAACTTTAACATTAACAAACCACACGCTAAGCAGGAGTAAAAACTTCGAAAAGATATGGAAAGTGCCTTCAAAAGAGCAATCCCATGGTGACCACTTAACCGTTGTGCTTTCCCATACATAATGTAAAAAAATGTCAATGAAATAAACTTTAATTTGTTATTTATTTCAATAGTTTTTATCATTTCGTTCAAAAAATATGTCGGATAAACGTAGGAAAACGACTCTTAGGCCACTCTGTACTTGTAAAAACGTAGTTTTTAGTTCTTTATCAACATCGTTGCAGCCGTTACTGAGATAATTGTGTTTGAAGAAAATCGTTATTTGGGAGGATCCGATAATTTTAGTACTAGAATTCCAATCGAAAAAACTAGCTTTGTAGAAATACCAACCACACACATACCGAAGATATGTTCAAATTGGCTTAATAGGTTGAGCGCCACTATCAATAGCAGACTACGTACGGGTCACAAACTTCACACTCCGTATGGCAGACTATATTTTGTAAAAACAACTTTTTTGGACTTGGTGTGCCTCAAAACATAAAAATTTGTTTAAATCTCAAGTCATAATTCTTGCTTTTCATTAAGGAGTTGTGAAATCCTTTTTTAAATAAAATCCAAACTATTTACATACCACCGACTCGAAATGTCGGTAGTAAATTTTAATTAATTGAGAAGCAAATTCATCCACAACGAGTGACTGTTTGGTGCGGGTCTGGACTGGAATCATTATCGGACCATTCTTCTTCGAAAACGCGGCAGGTCGGGCAGTGTCGTCGACCCGCCACACTAATAAAAATAAAACGTGCAATCGTATTGTTGAGCTGTCGATCTTGCTCTGTTTGCTGCTGCTGCTGTTTATTCGCTTTTCAAAGTACATATATGTAAGGCAAATCTGGGTCTGGTTTTGGAAAAAAAAACTGAACTGGAAAGCTAACATCTAAGAATGCGCTAAGAAAGCATTATACTCTTGTAAAAAGGCAATCGGAATGAAATGGGGTATGCAACCACATATCTCTTTCTGGCTTTACGTGTTTATCATTTGACCCATACTCCTGTATGTTTTCTTAGTCTGGTTGACGGCTCTAGAAACAGCCTCCAACCGTAACGTACAAGGTAAAGTTTAAAGATCAGCTTGCATATGCATTAGCGTAGGTCTTTGAACAACCCACTCGAAAGCCCAAGATGTTATCCTACATCTAATGCCTCTAGATATCTGCGGCAAACAGACCGCAGCTTGTGAAGCTTTGAGACTGCGAGCCTCGTCACAATGGACAAGCAATCAGGGTTAACAAACAAAGATTCTGAATCACCTTAACATTACAGAAAACACCGACCGCACCACTACCCAACTCAGTTTTTAGCATAACTTCAGGACAACCATTCCCAGTGCCTTGAATGGGAGTCGGATTCGATCGAAACCAATAACTCAATTCACATCTACATGGGTGGGTCTAAAACAGAATCTGGAGTGGGTGGAGGTGTTTTCTCTGAGATGCTTATCCTAAGCACATCCTTTCGTCTTCCCGACCATTGTAGCGTTTTCTAGGCGGAAAGCATGGCGATCAAAGAAGCCTTGTACTGGCTGAAATGTCATATCCACGATGTATGCAAGCATCTTTTAACGAGATGGCGGAGCATTTGACCATTCACCCCTTTTTGATGCCGGGCCACAGAGACATACCAGTGAATTGCAAGGCAGGTGAGCTTGCCAGACAGGGCACAACCCTCGATATTCTCTCGCCAGTAGATATGATAGGTATGCCTATCGCTACATTTATTTCAGGTTCAAACTGGATGCGATCAAGAAAGCAAACCGCAGATGGGTAAACGGCACAAAGTGTCAAATATACAGGCAATTCTGGCCTAACTTTAACCATAAGCGCTCTATCTGCTTGACAATGCTGAACAGATCAAACACCAGGGTAATCTGCTAATATCAATGTCAGAAACCTTCAATTAGGCAAACGAATATAGGTAAGTGGACAGATCTTCATGGTACCACAACGGACCTTTATGGTCTAAGTGTGCATGCGCATCACTTGCAGCCACTACAACCAAACCTAACCTAACCTAGGCAAATCTTACTAATGACGTGGCGTCTGACAAATATGAAGACAAGAAATGGCCAGAAAGCGGGAAAAAGCACGTGGTTTAGCGCGCTCTCATACTGACAGGCTCAACTTAGAAATGAAGACAAGAAATGGCCAGAAAGCGGGAAAAAGCACGTGGCTTAGCGCGCTCTCATACTGACAGGCTCAACTTAGAAATGTCAAGGCAGTAACAATTAACGATGTTCGATATCGTGACATGTTAATCCAGTTTTTACGTACAGTATTGAGTAACATGTGATTTCAACAACAAGTTTCCACGTGCCATATAGCATAAAAAAGAACGCAATTACTGCATGAGTCATTTTCTAGCAAAGCCATCTAACAGCAATCTGTATAACGTGTGGGCCAAATACAAGTTTCTTTTGAAAAATACAATAAAATGGACAAATTTAATTTTTTCCTTGTATTATTGCTTTATTAGTAAGAGCAAACATTCCCAATCATTATGGAACACGACGTCGTCGTTCAAATGGCTTCCTCGACTGGCTTCGCAGTAGCGCATTCCGTCACTCTAATTTTCCAAGCTTTTGTTGATGGTTCCCGTCTGTAGCTCACTGACTGATCGAATGGTATTGGCCTTAAGAGCTTGATTTGTTTCTTGATATTAGGCATAACATCGCTCCTACACGATTCCCCACAAAAAAAAAACAAGGGGTTAATGGGAGCTTCGAGGCTGCCAATTGACGTCGTCAAGACGGCTGGTAAAACGATTTGAAATTTGGTGCGCAAAAGCTCTATTGTGGCATGAGCTGTGTAGTATGGCTCACCTTCCTGCTTGAACCAGGGGTGGTCCAAATTAATATCTTTAATTTCATTCTTTCATTGTAGTGCGTACACGTCAAATTATGAAACACAAACTTCAATGATTACTTTGATAACTTAATTTTATTGCTTTCGCAATCTACATTTGTAGGCTATTCTGGTTGAAGCTCAAATGGTTTGACATTTTGTTTCTGAGTTGACATTTATACGTTATACATTCATATGCCAGTTGATGGAATCACTATAATGTAGAATTGAAGGTCACAATAAGCATTTAGATTAAAAAATAATAATTGCAATTCATAATACCCATTTACATTATAAACTTTTGTACAGCAAGAGTGGTGAGTGCTTCATTTCGGCTAAAGCTTCTTTTCAAATACCGCACAGTTTGGGCTACGCAGCACTCAATTCGGAAATAAGTTTTCAATATTTGCCAACGTTGTTCAAGCGTTAATGCGATTCATTTCGTTCAGCGGAGGTATGATACTGACTTGCTGTCAATATTTCGAATGGGAAACAGCTGTCATTGTCAAAATAACAAATGATTTAAATAGAAACCACTATATGGCCTACCCTGTACTATATGAATCAATAAAAAAAAACTACGCATTCTATGTAAAAATCTGTATTTTCTATTAAAACTACATTTTGTGTGAATAATGGGACACCCTTTATTAACCACCACTGGTATTTAACCCACACATCCATATCAACAACCACCCATATACGAAAACGATTGAAAATGTTGTACAAACTCAAATGCAGTATTTAACTTGACCTCGTGTCATGATCCCCTCTTTGAGAGTTGTAATGAGAGGTCAACTCACAGAAAGAAACCAAAATAAAATAAAAATCCACCAGAGCACATTAAAAAGGACTTTCGAAACAAATTAATTCGATTTTTACCCAACACATCTCCCCACAAAACCCAACTTCGACAGTGTTGTGTGTAACATGAATTAAATTATAATGAGCGATTTTATTGAGTCGTTCCTACTAGGTCGGAATATTGGGGGCGAATGTGCCAGACCTATATACCCTGACCCACTGGACAAGAAGATAAGCCATTATGTTAAATGATGATGTAGCCGATCGCCGAGCCGGCCGGCCGTTCCGCCTTGCATATAGGCTGCAGTGCACAACGGCAATACAAATTGCAGTAAGGCTGGCAAAAGGATTAACCATCAATATGTTTTGTTGTGTAAACGCGTTAATATCGCAACAGAAATAAATTACCTTGAAATATGTTATAATTGGGTTATCTCGTCGGCGTTTTATTGATGTAAATTTAAGTGGTCGACAGGAGGTGCAGTGCAAAAATTAACGATGGATAGACGACACGCAGGAAGTGGTCCTGATTTATGCATGCAATTAAAATTAAAAATTATTTGTTCGTGTTTACATGAGAAATTTACTTCACGCGCAGCCTGCAATTGCGTTTTTTGTCGAAAAAATTGAATTAACACGCTCTGAGGTAAATTGTGTATAAAATTATATGGAAGGGAAACCATAAAGTCGTTTATTTTTTACCAATCACTCATAAACTTACTGACAAGGAGTCTGAAAGGTAGTACACTGCTTTATGAGGTGTTTTTATAAATTGAGCCGTGTAGTCTATAACTGTAGTCAATTGTATCAAGATGTATTAAAATTCAACAACTTGCTTGTGCCGTTGGCTGCGAAAACGAGCTCGTAGGCATTGGGATAGAATTAATCATAAAATATTGTTGCGAAAGCTGGAGCTTATTAGATTGTCTAATTGGATCATAAAAGAATTTCCTTCCGTAAAATGTTGGTTTGTTAGGTATTTGTATCTATATTTATGTCTTATTTTCGTCTTGAGTAATTTTCGGAGGATCAAAATGTTATGGGGGCGGATTTGAGTCGTTATGAGGGTGTGTACTTAAAGCGATGTGAATTTTCTTTCGTTATTGATGTTTAATTTTTTTAAGCTAGAACATAATTTGACTGTTTTATACTTTTAAGAACACTGTATGTGATGATATAGCATCAGTGAAGGCGGTATTAATAGGTAGCTTGAACCTTTTATGTTCGGAGTAATGCGTCAATCTGAATTAACAATTTGAGCTGTAGGAACATCACCAAGAAATAGAATACAAATAGAGCATTGAAAACGATTCAGATCTGATACTTCTATGAAAGTAAAACCGAGCCGCACAAATGAAGAGACATTCCCAGACTAATTGAAACTGCAACGATTGGGAAATAAATGTCCAGGAGTCCAGGTGAAATCAAAGCTTTTCTATGATAATATAATAGAATACCTAGCTGAAGAAATACTATTTGTTTGAGTTCTTAAAAGCTCGCTCCACAGTAGAGGCCATTAAACTGGTTTTCGATATAGTTGCAGTAGCTATCGATTGAAAACGATGACGATTTGGAAAACAAGGAGTAATGGTTAATTGTCACCTTTAACGAAAAGAATTCTCTAAATTCCTCAAGACCAGCATCTTGAGCTTTTTTGTCAAAATGAACGTGTCGAGCTATGTTTTCTGGATAATCTTTAGTTACTTCAAGAACAAAAGGCTAACAAGGACAACGACTAAGTCACAGAGTACAACAATGTGTCGGCAGAAGCTCCACAAGTATCTGTTTTAAGCCCTCTTCTGTGGAATTTTATACACGATAGTGGTTTCAGGCTGCTAATGCTTCGAAGGGTAAAGGTTGGCAGGCCTTGAGAATGACTTGGAAAAGCAAATCCACGAGATCGAGAAGAGAACAAAGGCGACATCTGTAATCAAAGCCTGGTTTGAGTTTGCTTGGCATAGCAGAACAGAAATCGAAACTGTTCGAAGGGTAAAGGTTGGCATGCTTTGCGAACGACTTGGAAAAGCAAATCCACGAGATCGAGAAGAGAAGAAATGCGACATCTTTAATCAAAGCCTGGTTTGAGTTTGCTTGACATAGCAGAATAAAAAATCGAAGCTGTTCTAAAAGGGATGGGTGCTGTTTTTGGGTTGCTCTAGGACGAGTTCGGTGCTGTAGGACGAGGGTAGAATCTGATTGGCTTTAGTGCCCAGTGGTTGTAACACTGACTACACATCAAATGTGCTTATTTTTGACTCAAAGTGGTATGGTAATCATCGGATACTGGTCACATCCAACTGGCTTTGATTTGCTAAACAAAGAGTGCGAGTGTTGATAACAAGACGATAAACAGCTTTACTATAAACAGCCAGATAAGAATGGCATTGAATGAATACCCGACCTGCTGTCCCAGGCAAACCTAGAGGAGCTGCTTCGACATATTCAGACAACAAGTCGTCAAGGAATTTCAATGGAAAGTCAGGTCCCTTGAACAGAGATGGTGGAGGATGAACCGAAAGGCCAACGGCAGCGCTCAATCCCGTATGTCATACTGATGGCCCAGTGTCCTAGGCGTATCTAATAAATTGAGTGGGGGTTGTGCTTTGGGTTACCTTACCATGAATTAAAAAAAAAAAAAAACATTGCATCCGCCAAAACCGTCTGTTTGTGTAGAATGACAAAGGCGAATTCTCGCTGCTCCATCACCGACACATTCGATTCCCGAAAGGTAGTGTGCAACTGGAGGCAGCAAGCTAAAGACCGAGATAAGGCATGTTGGTTGAGGCCCAGGTTCATTTCTGACTATAGCGCCACTCAAGCAAGTAAGTTCTACTTATGTTGTGGAATAAAGCAAGTAAAGTTCAACCGAAACCAGAAGTCCACTACATAGGTTTAATGATCAGTAACAGACAGAACTTCAATTTGTACACAGTGTCCGAATGAAGAAGAAGACGCAGTGAACGTTTTGGGAGAATGAACACAGAACTCCTAGATGCATACCGTAAGGCTAACGAGATGATCCTGTCAGAGCAAACATGGAACAAAGTAATCCATTTTGTTACCTGCTTCCTAAGCGAATTTAGAACAATTGAGCTCCTAAGACAACAGCCTGAGAGGCTAGCCAACCAGCCCAGAGATGTAATATCTAACCAGTCCCGCGGGGATAGCGGTAGACTAGTGTACGGATGTGTTTAAGTACGCAATTGCATGCCTGAGATGATTAGTCAGATGCGAATGGTAAATTCTAAGACCATGGGCTATTAGCATCTTATGAATAATTATTTCAGTAAGATCCTAATACCTAGGTGTGCTAGTAAACGTAAAGCTTGACTGGGGTCTAAATATGTTGTTATTTTATATTTGTCAGTGATACAACCAAAAAACTATCATCAGATAAGACAAACCTATAACTCTGGAGCTGCGAAGGTAAATCAATAACGCTGAAATCGCGCCTAGAGATGCTTGGCAATTTTTGTTAGTTCTAGTCTCAAATGGTAACAAAATTTGGTGGAAAGCAACGCTGATACTGATGGAATGCCTTGGATAGGCACTCTTGAACAATAAAGATCTGTCACCACAGGATACAAATTTTTGGCTCAACCCGGGGCCGAGCTTAGCGAGAAGCTATAACTTTTGATTTTTTGAAGAAAACACATGCTGAAGAAAAGCCAGAAAGACCTTGGCATACAAGAGACTAATTTCTTACAGATTTAAATTTTGTGAATTTCGGAACTGGCCGTCCAACACTCATTCTATCGAATTTTAGTAAAAGTCTTCCCCTAAAAATGTATAGTGAATGTTAACTGGCTGATATAGGCATAATTTTGCTTTCGTGAAACAAATTTAAACTCGAAGTACATGTCTCTAAAAACTAATTTTGTTTATTTGAATAAAGGCAGAATCTAAATGTTTTTCACTGACCCACCTCTCCAATCGCCATCGTGCTTCAAGTTCGCACGCACACTTGAATGCTAGTGAGAAAAAGTTATTCCCCGGGTACCAACGAGCCCGATTCGCTGAAAATTCGTATTTTAGAACATCAGTGAAATTTAAAGATTCCATTACTAAGGCGATTTCATACTTCACATCTGGTTGCAAAAAAATGATATAACAATAGCGATCTCAAATAATCTTATAAATCAAGGTGCCTACGTCATCAACACATACGACTGAAGTACGAACAACTTATGTACCGTCAAAAATCATGGGCTCAAGCTTGAATTGCTTAAATAATGCTATTCCCCCTCTAATTCTGCTTCCGTATGACATTTTCGAATTAATTAACCACTTCAATCCATAACACGACATTTTAAATCAATAAATACACAGAGTCTAGTGTAATTATACACATTTCGCCTCTGGTACAATGAATTCCAACATAGCCCTACACCCCATTCGATAAACTCAATTTCATCGTATCCCCAATATCAAATACTCGGCTATCTAATCCTTGCAAAATGTTTATCCAAAAATATTATTAGACTGCAGCACCTAACCAGCAGAGATCTGCAACAACAACATGACACCGTGAGTATCCGCCTTCGGCAAACAGTTGTTTTGATCCATCGCCGGATCAAATATTTACATAACAAAATTTCAATTTGATTACATTATACGTCCTCGTACTGTATTCCTTGCACGTAAAGGACTAATATACATATAAATAAATTTTTTTTTGTTGTTGTGTGTTCTTTCAGTTGCTTTTTCGCTGAAAACAAGACACTAATTGAGTGAGATACATTAGATAGATTATATTGTTTACGCGTCCGGTTTTATTTTTCTCCAAAGGGTTGTTGGGGAGTGAAGAAGGACTTTTCAGGCGGTGTTAATTGAACCACAAGTATCCTGGCGTCGCGTCGTCATTAGATAAACAATCGTCAATGATGTCATTAGAGGTGGCAATAAAACGGAACAGAAATACATAAGGAAATAAAAACAATGACAGAGAATAGGCACGGAGACAATACCAATTTTGTTCTGTAATTCAATAAAAGAACACTTTAATCGAACACCCTTGGTGGTGGGGGTGGGGAGGGTTGGACTGGGTGGGCGTGGACATTGTAGATGTAGATATTATTTCAGCTAGATTCTATAGAAAGTTATGTAATTGTTGTGTTTCTTCGTTGGCAGGCACTTTTGGGACTTCGGAAAGCCCATAGATTCGGATAAAGAACAATTGGGGCGAAAATGCCAACTTTTTTGACAATGGCGCCTGAATTGTAGTATCCTCATGCTATACATAAATAACAGTGGCAGTTGGTGGAATTTATGGCTGGAATGAGAAGCGAAATAAATTAGACATATTTGATAATGGTTTCTATGAATGAGAAATCAAGAAATGCCGGTACCTAGGGGATCCAGTTAATAAACGATATTAATCTTAAATTGAGATAAATTTTTGTCAGTTCCGCTTTTCAGTGTATACAATCTAAGCAAAAGAACAAACTGGTGCAAATTCAGAGAATTTCTTGAAGGCTTTATTAACCTTTGATCTTCACTTGCCAACAGAACAATTTATTGCCGATAAACAACGGGCAGCGGAAGATAGTACACTGACTTTTTAAAACAAAAACAGGATTCGGGTGAATACCCGATGGATATCAAGCAACTAAACCTTGAAAACAGAGGAGTTCTTAGAAACTGGCAAACGATAACATATCCTGGTAGTACCATAAGTATAATTGAACACGAAAATGGTTCTCCTGGTAAAATACCTTGGTAATCTGACGACTCACAAGGTTACAGACTATTCCCTTGGGAAATCTTTAAAGAGACCTGCTGATGGGAAATGGATTAGTAATGCAAAAGAAAATTTAAACTCTTTCGTTCGTTAGTATCTTTAAAATGTTTTTCCCCTAGCGCGGCCAACCAAAAATATGATTTCTATAATAGAATAGATAAAATGAAAATTCATTATTTTTTCGTTATCAGAGGTCATAACATATATTCACAAATGAAATAATAGAAAATCGCAAATCTTGATAGGACTATCATTGTCGAAACACAAGCATAAAATTACAGCTTGCTTTTAACAATGATATGTGCCACATCACTGGAAAATAAATAATTTGTATACCTAAACATGGTAATAATATATCAGTAGTTACCACGAAAAGACCAATCTCAATTTTACTGGTATAATCAAAACTCTTTAGCAAAGTCCTTCGTGTAGAGCAAACAAGGCTTATCTTAACCCACCAGTTCAGGCTTAGAAATAAACACTTGATGATGGATCAGATGTATTGTTACAACTTAATTTACTGGAAGGGAATCAAATTTGTTCCGTCATATTCTTAAACGTTACACAGACTTTTGATAAAGTCTAGCATAAGGGTTTAGAGTATGAACTTCATAGAGAAGAAATAATCAACCTAGAGAGCACTATTAGATATTTTAATCTTATGTAACAAGCAGATTTTTTAAAGTTCGCTGTGAATCAGGGTAACAATCAACCAATCAAATAAAAAGTAAAAATCCTTATGCTTTTCAATTTGCAAAACATTAGGCTAAAAATATATTACAAAAAATTATGCAAAATGGCTCAAAAAATGGTTACAGAAACACGTAATAATTATTATTTAGATATTTTTGAAAGACCAAATAGTGATTGTATCGGGGTTTTCCACAGGGACGCTACAAAAGTTGAGCGACAGGGATACCAAACGACGCCATATTTCTTGCCGATCTTTTGACATTTCTCTTCGGTAAGGTGTGCCATTTCATGGTGGAGAGATATACGATCCAACAATGAGTCGAAATTATTAAAATTTACAACCGAAATTCGGAGTCAGTGGCCTCAACAGTACAAAATGTTCCCGTGCCAGTGAGACAAAGAAGTGCCCGTAGTGTCGAGAATATTGCTGCCGCTGAGACTTCAGTTGAAGAAAGCCAAAATGTGTTTCTCACACGTCATTCTCTTGCCCTACATCCTATATCCTGAAGCCGCTTGACCACCAGAAGCGTCGTATGTTCGTGAATTGGGCTGAGCAACAACTTGAAAATGATTCGGATTTTCATCGAAAAATCATCTTCAGCGATGAGGCTCATTTCTGGCTGAATGGCTTCGTCAATAAACAAAATATGCGGTATTGGTCAGGCAGCAATCCAAACGTACTCCATGAGCCATCATTGCATCCCGAAAAAATTACGGTTTGGTGTGGTTTATGGGCCGGCCGGCGGCGTCATTGGGCCGTACTTCTTCCGTGATGATCAAGACCGGCACGTTACTGTGAATGGGAATCGCTACCGTTCAATGATAACCGAATATTTCCCAATTGGATGATATGGACTTGGAGGACATGTGGTTCCAACAGGACGGCGCCACAAGCCACACAGCGAATGCCACAATCAATTTATTGGAAACCAAGTTTGGAGAACGTGTTATCTCACGAAATGGTCCAGTCGCTTGGCCGCCTCGGTCGGTCAAACTTACAACTTACGAATTAATACTATGGCTTTGCGAACTAATAATTTGGCTTTGCACGTACAACTCATTTAAATAAATTTTACAAATTTATAGCCCCTGAGCTGTTTAATAAGTTACCGTACTCCATCCGAATTCTTTGTAATCATAATTTATATGCCCGAAAAATTAAAGAATGGCTTCACAGTAGATTTTGATAGATGATCCGACAAATCATTCGAGTAGTATCAATTGTCAAGAAAAGTGTATCTCAAATTAGCAGTTCGGATTCGACTTAAACCAGGAGGTTCCGTCCATCGTGCAAGAAGTATACACGCACACATAAATGGTTGCTAAAAAGATCGGCACTGTTTACTAACGAGCCTATTGCGCACGAGCCTATTCGAACGACTTTTTGCTACGATGCTACTTTTGGACGATGCAAAAGCATCCCTACTTAAGGTACTAAATTACCTTCAAGTAGGGCTGGAATAAGAAGCGACTTAGAGATCCATGTAAAGTATCAGACTTCTGCTTGCTCCGATTTGGTGGGATAATAGGAGCGTTATGAGGAGAGTATGCCATTGGAAGATGATGCTAAATATTTCTTAGGTTGGAGCGGTAGGCTCAATCGGGAGCATCTCCAGTCGAGAATCTCATAAAGATGCGAGCATAATTCTATAGGGGATATATATGTTGTAGCTGCTGAGATGTCGACGGTTTTATTAATTATGAAATCACCAAGTTATTGAGCGTCCAGTAAATTGTTGATTTTCGCCGAACTCAAGTTGGCGTTATGCTTCTTTTCTTAGTCATGGCAGTAAAAAACGTGTCCTGCATAGCCTCCATTGAAGAATTTTCCATGTTTTGCTAATTTTTGGCTCGGAGCCTACGAAAATTACCGGCGATCAGCGACTTTTGAGATCACGCATTCAATCTGGGTAGTAACCACCATCGACCCATCGGCTTACCTCTATGCTAAGCATTGGCATGTTGGTGTAACCGAAGAAGGTTGAGGTATCGTTGCCCCAGCAAATTTGTAATAAATTCAAAAATACCAGGTCGTCTCTTTAACGATTATTGATTAGAAAAATGGTTGTTGTAGGACTCATCCGATTTAGGCTGTCAAAAAGTTGCTGGAAGGTAGATTTATCTGAAAATAATTAAAGGTACACAATTGTCAGCAGAATCAAGTTGAACTTTAGCTTGACGAGGAGTGGACGCTTGCCAGAAGCCAACATGATTGGAATAACCATTGCAACTGCGGTGTCCTTGATGAATATGTCATCATACGTGGGGTAAGGGTTTGTTAGCAGAAAAACATTTTGAAAATGCTCGTATTTGTGAATGTCTTTCAACATACTGAAGAGTTGGAAGTTCTAAGTAGTGTTGCTGGTCGAAATTCCAACTGCAACTGTAACAGGTATGAAGAGAATAAATGGACTTATGTTCTCCATCACCGTGTGGTACTTAAATAGGGTTCCGTTGTTATCTTACCGGCTTCTATATGGGTAGTTGTATTATTGCCCGGTCAAGGACATATGTATTTTCATTTGGGTTTCATTTGTTATGGAGCTGCTAAAGGATCGACGTTGACGAGTGGAGTTCATAATAGAAAAATTGAAACAAAACCACCAGGGAACTGTTGTGGCACCTCGTATTGGCCTTCGGATTTTGATAAAGAAGATTTGATTGTGACCACCTGAGCCCAAATTGCACTGATAGGGACTGATCAGGTTTATGGTGAAGGGCTTACATCATTATAACATAATGTAAAAGTGTTTAGGAGTCGTAGGCCTCTCCATTTCATGGATTGGGCAAAGTAAACTGAGCTTCTATTTGGCAGGCATACTTTGCATTAATTAGTTGGATTTTTCGACCCCTTTGTTATTTTTCTGCTCTTTTCGGGAGGCTGCTAATTTCTGCAGTCATCGCCAATATTTTGTTACGCGCCATCACGGTTGAACAGATACATATATATCTTCAACATCGACTGTGGCTGAACTGCGATCTTTCCCTATATGTACGTACATCTTTTCAGGGCTCTGTTCGGGTCTTGTATCACCGGTTCTGCAAAGTCTTCTTTCTTGGCTGTGGGCTAGGGATTTCTAGTGATTTTCGAATGGTTGATGGGAGAAACCTAGGTAATTATTGCGGCTGGTCTAACTTATTAAATATATCGCCACTTCTTTTGGTAATTGCAATTGTAGTCTTTTGTTATTTCTTAAAGTATTTTATCATTTCTGTGACGTGAAGGATATCTGCGTTCTCACCTTGGCATGTTAGCTCCTCGGAATGTTTGGATGATTGGACTTTTATGTATGTGTGGAAACTCTCCCGCTTTAAATTTGGTGCTATGTATGACAATAGCATACAGCTTTATATGTCCTTTCCTCCAAATTGGACGTCGTTAAAATAATATTGTGTTACCATCAAATAATCAAATGTTGGCGTTTATATTCTCTTATCGGGATCTCGTGCCTTTGAATTTGCCTTTCTGCAACTTTCAAATCGGTTCATTGTAATTCATTTACCCTCTGGGGAAACTTTCAAACACCATCGCTGCATCACCAGACTTATTGGCTTCCTCTGCATAACGATTTTACAAACCTACTTCTGCACTCTGCTAATGCGTGGTGGTGCTCATCATAAAACTCCACTGTTCATACCCCTTCTCATTTTGTAAGCAAAACTTCATCAAATATAAAAGTTGGGTAAAACTTTTGACATTAAGAAGCACTTACCTTCATACCTTGCATAAGTGAAGGATTTGAAAAATGTGTCAAAACATGTTTAACTATTCTATGAATACAAGTTGAACTTTAATCGAATTCCAGTTGGTAACTGGGGCTTCTGAGAAATACAAACATATCCCGTGACTTAAAGTTCTTGCGTTCTGAAATATTACCTTCATAGATATTTCCACTCAGAAACATCAATTAAAAGCCAATTAATTTTTTAACAGACGCTTGTGAATTTCAATTAACACTACTAAATCAACTCAACGGCAGATTATAATCGCCGCTCTTATTCATATTTGCTAACCCATATTCTAAAGTTATAATGATCAAAGTTTTGATTGGAATCATTTTCGAATTAATTACTAGTCAAAAAACCGTAAACAAAGTCATCGAACTTGCATGTCCTTCCTCCACAATGTTCGTAGCTCTGTCCAGCCAAAAAAATATCATCACTTGTTTTTTTTTCGCTGCGTCTACTGCTGAAAGCCAAATGAAAGAGGTTAGAGGTTCGTTCCGGCATTTTCGGGGGTTAGTGTCCTGGAAAAACTATTTCCCTCAAATGCATATAAACCTGTTGTCAACATGAAATAAATTCTTGGTTTTCCCTTACATTTTCTGACCATGGTGGGAAAGTTATAACTCGGTATTTTCATTCAATGCCATTGGCAGCTAGCATTGGAATTTAAGGCAGTTGCAGACAGAATGTCCCATCCGGAAATGGCTTCACGACAAGGGGAGCAGTGCAGGTCGGCGACCAAACTACTGACTGTGGCCAACGAATTCTCAGTGACTTGGAGCGAACATTCAAATTTGAATAAGTAATTACAAATTATGGTCGTTTCCTGCCAGGAGCAGTGCAACGGAACCCATTGTGCTTGCGTAGGAGAGTACGAGTATATATGCAGGTGGCCTTCTGGATTTCACACCACTTAACCTAATTAGGAAGTACTGTGCGACAGAGTTGAAAATTAGCACTGTGGTTTTTCTTTTCTGTTCGTGACTAACCGAAACCAAACGCAACACAAAAATGGCGTTCATGTTGGGAGCTTTTTTTTTTTTTGATTTATTTCGTTTTTGCAATTTTGTGAAAACGCGAAGATTTCTTATTTACTATTCTTTATATTGATGCATAACTATTAAGGCAGTCTTCCATATATTTAATTATTGGGACTCTATTGCCTACTGCATTATTGCGAATAACCTGTTTAGCGATGTAACCCATTTTCTGTGATTAAAGATACAAAATGTTGAATTGAGATTGGCACTGGGTTCGACACTAGGATTGACGGCATACGAACTGAATGCATTAAAGCCGATTTGAAATTTGTTATTTCAGCTCAACGAATGATTTTAAACACTGTTGGCACTTGGGATGTGTTCATTTTTGGTGGAACCGCTCTATTAAATTAACAAAAAAGGTTTCATGAAATGACGACAAACTATTCGACAACAATCTGTTACTCCTTTCAGGTGCGCGTCGAAATGCTACAGATCCATCTGCTGATACATTATAGAAAATACTGTTAAATATCAGCGATGAAAAAGTACTGTCCATGAAAATACTGGCTGCATAAAATTACTCATCTGCATGATCTTTGATACGCAAAATGCTCTCATTGACCGCATATTCCCCGATATAGGAACAAGAAACATAAATCATACGTGGGTGGCAGAAGGAGGCATTTGGGAAGCAAATGTGGAAGTCGACGGTTTGAACTTCAATATACAGCAGTCGTTGCCAGACAATTTGGTATCATCAAAGAGTATAGAACGCATCAGAGCTAAACATTTTGTAGCCGTTTCTGACGTGGGCGGTAAGTGAGAAGGAGAAATTTCGTCGATCGTATGCGTCGGCTATGATGTTGTTTGCTGCTGGGGTAGCAATGTGAGCACTGGGGTATCAATATCAGTACTCCACTTCACACTCTATGCAGTGCTATACCTTTTGGTATCATACAAATCAGTCCATTCAGTTTGCGATGCCAACGAAGCTGTAAATTATCCAACAGTGTCTTTAACCTCACCGGACTCGGCAGACATGCCACCACACCTTCTACGAAACTTGCAAGTTTAATCTCCGGTTAATTTACTTCGGAACCTGAACCCACCAATGGTTCATGTAAAGTGGCGCGCGATTGGACATTAAAAATTAATTAAAAACATCATCTAAGCCACCATTTTGAATGGTAAAGTCCGAGGTGAAAATGTTCTGCTACCACGCATTCCATTGATTCCCACATACATGTTGATTGAATGCAAACGCTTCCAATCTACTAATATATTGACAAGGACAAATAATGTCAATTTTTGGATTGGATTTGGGCAAACCATGTTTATCTGTACTATCTAAAGACAGACTGACGAAAAATCTCGTTCATTTAATTGCTCATCGAAATTATTATTAATTTTCTTTATTATATTTTCTACTTATTTTAAATTTTTCAGTTTACATTTACTTTTCAGAGATGACAGTTATGTTTTTAAATACATTTATTGAGAAAATGAAAGGTTGGTGTTTTTTTTATTGGCGGTCATTGTCTAAAGCGAACAATTCCTTTTTCTGTAATAGATCCCATCAAAACATATCCGATTCATATTCATCAAAGAATAGACCGTGACCATACTCAGGCTTGGGAAGACCATTTTCTCATATATGTGCTCGATATTCACGTAAAATCTCATCGGCGAATAAGTTGTGTCCACTGTCGTACTTGAGGTAACCGGCGCAGTACAACTGGTTGAGAAAATTCTTGACACAAAATAAGACATTTGACGGATCATGAACGCGAAATTTTTGTATGACTGCACCGTCCTGTTGAAACTAAATGTCTTGAACTCTCAATTAATATGCTCCAGAAGAATTCGTTGATCATGGTTCTGTATCGCTTACCAGTCACAGAAACCGTATTACCCATGGCGTTCTCTCACAAAATAAGGCCCGATAAAACATCCAGCGGTAATGGTGCACCATGCAGCGACTTTGATGTTTTGAATGTGACTCTTGGTTTATGAAAAGTAGACTCTCAGTGCCTTATTTTGCTTACAAATCCATTCAATTGGAATCGCAAAAGACAAAATTTCAACCAGAAATCGTCCACTTCATCGTTGAGGTTCAGAAAAGCATGAACGTAAGCTAAAAATACTTCTCATGCGTTGCAAAAATACTTCTCATGCGTTGCAAAGAGAAACGTGGAATGCTAATTGCGTGACATAAGTCATTTTGTCGATTTGAATGGAGCTTCCACGAAATATCCAGCGATATTCTTGGTAGTATGGTGCCTTCTGGTGCGTTTAAGTCCGTGCACTTTATCTTTATAAAAAAAATCCAGAAAAATACGTAAGCGCCTGCCAGGCGACTGGAAATAGCCTAAGTGGAGCAACGGGATTACCCGAGCGGAACTGACTATGAAGAAGGCCTTAAAATCCTTTGAACCTGAGATAGTGAGTGCTTTCCATGTAAGTCGCTTGCCAGACGACTGGATGTACCCTTGAGGAAGAAAATAGTTTGAACCCACAAAGGTAACTTGAACTTAGTACGGAAAAGGATTTGAAAACTTTTCAAATATTTGGAATCAAAATTATTTTTTTGGAAGTATTTCCCAGTTTTGTTTTGGAAACTAAGCCGGAAGTTTTAAGCCGCCATTTATATTTTTATTTCCCTCCAAAATGGCTTAAAACATAAGTGATTTTTCAGAAGTGAATGGACTTCTCATCACCACCCTCGACAAACCCCTAGTTCGACTCCGAATATGGCCAGATAAACAAAAACCGAAACGGAGGGCTACAGGACGTGGCTATAGAAGAAATCAAATGTCACAGAAGTTCTAATTTGAACGAATGAAAGGTGAACTTTAAGTCGAGGAGGTGCTGAGATGCTTTACCCAAAAAGTGCTGCGAGCCGAAAGATCACTGTAAATATGGTGACGGGAATACTATAGTTGATACCCAGTTGATGCTTTTCATCTAGAGAGGTCACTTCATCCAGCTGTTAAAGGATGATGACATCCAAGACCTCGCCAATAATTGACAGGTACCATTTAATCAGAGTTTCAACCACCCACGCATAACGATTTTAAACTAGCCATCGCCAGGCTTAAAATTAATAAAGCAGCTGGGGATGAACTGTAAATGAGCATGCACCAATACATTAGTAAAATATGGTAGCATTGACTGCCCGATTCACAAGAGTAGAGATCACTTGCTCTGGACGTACTATACGGCATTGGGCTTAAGCATCGCATTTATAAGATTCTGTCCAACGTCTTCTGGGAATGCCTGAAGTCCATGACCTAATATATCCCTACAAATGCAGAAATGTGATTTCAAAGCAGCTTATGGCAGGTTTAAGCTTTAGTTTTCCTGCTAAACTGGTCCATCCTGAGAATTGTGAGAATACCGCCTTTAACACCACCAGAGGTTTAAGCCAAGGTGACGCGTTGTCATGCAACTGATTTAATATTATACCGAGCCCGGTCAAGTGTTCCACATTCATATTGCATAATTTGCTTGAATCATATCATAGCACTTCCGAAAAAAGTCTTGAGGATAAATAGAATAGCATTAATTGCAACATTACAGTTAAATAGGCGGAGTGCATCTGACTATTTGTTTTTCAAATTTGTTTTTCAAATAATAGCAAAAGAGTTTAAGACATGAGACACTCCTGCAATGCTCGAGAGGCTAAGTGAATTAACAAATGTGCACTTGTTAAAAATATATTTTTTACCACAAAGCAAATGAAAAAAAATTCAGATTTTTTTAGCCCATATTTTCCTACATAGAGGCATCCAAACACGTTTTCATCTCACATACATTTCACATTAATTAAACGATTATAAACCAAACAATGAGGGTAACCCGAATAACCAGCTTTAAGCATTTTGGCATACAAACCTTATTTAAAATGTACACCTCAATGCGTGCATACAATGCAACAATTTCCACTGAATGGGTGGAAAATTGAAAGTTTTGTGTGGAAAACATTCGCAAATTATCACCCGGTGAATATCTAACTATCAATTAAAACAGCATAACGCTGCCGCTGCTGCTTTCGGAACATAGCTTGCATTGTTGGATTTTTTTTTTATTTCATCTCTTTGTTGTGTGTCTAAAAACTTCTCGCCTATTATGGTACTCTAATTCGTTGACAATTTTCCGGTGACGCGCACTAATTATTCGAAAAATGCCACCAACGACCAAAAAATTCAATTAACCAACATTTAATTCGGCGGTATGGTTTTTACTCACACGAACATGAGGTTAGCTTAAAAAATGTTTAATTGGTGATTTAAATTAAAAAAAAAAGTGTCGAGTTTTATACAGAAATGTGTCAAAGGTTATTTTTTATTCATTTCTGATAAATATATGTCATGGCTGACTTTACTTTACGGCACACTTTAAAATTGTTGTTACCCCTTTTTTTATGTTAAAAATACACAGGTGAAAGTTGATATGTATGCGTACAGTCCATTGAAGAATTTTTTCCTTAAATAATCGCTATTTTCCCCGGACCAAAGGCCCTAGCAATCTACAATGCACATTCTGCCCATCATCTAGCCATGATGCAAATGATAAATGAGCAAATGAAAGTTAAGAATCACCCAAAATCAGTGGACTTTTATGATAGGAACCTATTTGTAAAATATCGTCTGCAGCAGATGTTAGTAGGGGAATTTAACATTTACCCAGGCACCTCTTTCTTTTCTCATGATTTAGTGCAAGAATTTCGATGATGGTAGATATCAATGGCGGCTTCTACAGCCCCAGTTAGGATGACCCGCCGAGGCTGTAGTGAGGTGTAGCTAAACAAAATTGAATTGATTGTTATGTTAATTACCTTATTTACTTACTGAAGCGACGCCACGGTCCTGAATGATTATTTGCCATCACAAACGTCCAATGGGGAATTTTTTAGACTAGGGGTAATCGCTATATAGCAGGTAAGGCTCTTGGTTTAGTTTTCTTTTCCATAGCTATTCAACGCAAAAGGAACCGAAGATTTGTCGAACACATTTTCTTTCAAGGACATTTTCGACCAAGGATTTCTTCATCATTCTTGAAACGGACCATTCTTAAGAGCCACGCCGCGCCGTAGAGTAGTACTGTGATTATCAGTGTCTTGTATAGTATTTCCTTAGTAGCTCGAGTGAGGGCTTTCTAAGAAGTAGCGGTTGGCAAGAGGAAATCTTCCTTTAATTTCTGACGAGATGTTTTTGTCAGAGTTAATAGCCGAGCCGAGGGAGACAACCTCCCAATCAGTTCTACTCAATCCGTCGATAATGTCTGCTTTTTCGAGTTGAAGTTCACAGCATAGATTTGGAGACTTACTTTCATTAACAGCTGATCTCACTTGCTGTTTCTTTCTCTATAGTGGCAAACGTGGTTATGACATCACGTTAAGTCCGACCAATGATGTTAAAATCGTCGGTGTATGCTAGTAGTTGCACATATTTATGGAAGATTGTGCCTCTCAGGAATCAGATTAAAGAGTCACATGCAAATGCATCGCCTTGCCTAAAATCCTTTTTGGTATCGAATGTGTCGATGAGGTTGTTGCAGACCTTGATGGAGCAGCGAGAATTCTCTATCGTCATCCTGCACAAAACGGACGAGTTTGGGCGGTATACTACAGCTAGCCATGGGTCTGGATATAAATGCTGTCATATGCGGCTTTGAAATCGATGAACAGGTGATGGGTATCGATTTATATTTCTTTGATTTTTTCTACAGGACCACATTGATAAGGACATACCAGGTTATTTGTAAACTGTTGCCGGCGTTCACACGGCGGATAGGACGATGGTTGAAAATGCAAATTACGATTATCTCAGGAATAGACTCTTCCGTATTAGTCATGGAGACGCATGCTCGAAGCTAAAATAAAGCTCTGCTGGCGTACCGCAAGACAGTGTTCTTGGACAACTTGTCTACCTGTTATAGGCTCCTGATGTACCGAACGAAGATGGTAAAACTGTTGGTATACGTTTGCCGACACCAAAGGAATCCAAAGGGTTCTCGGAATTCCTACAATTACAGCCATAAGTAAAATTTTCGCGCGATAGCATCAAAACTGACTAATCGGATATATCAACAACACTGTCCTATAAATATTGGATGATAGTAATTTATTGCTCCGAAAAAACGAATCCTTTTGACTTGGCGAGATAAATTGAACATTTACTGCGACTAAATTGCGTATAAATGAAAAGTAACCTGCTAAAAGTTTTAAATTCTTGATTGGTTGCACTAAATATGAATTGATATCGAAGGAGGGTGAATCTAGTCAGTAAGAATCTGGAATTACTCTCATAGTGCCTATAAAACTTATCACCTTTAATAAATTGTTTTTTCTCGTTAGCTGCAAGACCAGCTTCGACAGTTTGTCAATTACCGCCTCTACAACGGTTCCACTACAAAGTTCCACAAGGATGTTTACCAGGTGTAGCCATGTAAAAGTAAAACGTTTTTTTTTTCTGTAATCAAATTATCACTAGCATAAGAATGTTAATGATCATGAACAAAAGACTGTCATGAACAACTTCTCAAATTTCAGTGTAGAGTTGTAGGTCCATTCAATCATTTCAAGAATATTATTGTAGCAAGTAGGCTTTAGGACCGTTAATGTCTAATATTTTTGTTGCAAGCATCTACTCCAATGATTATATCCCACGTCTTATTTTTCATAGAAATAACTCCAGTCTTAGCTACAGTGCTTGTTCCAGGGATTACCCCAACGCTGCACAGTGTTTGGAAGGCATCGTAATTGACCCTGTAAATGAAATGTAAATTCCATTATCTGCCATTAATTTCGACTAAATAAAGAAACCCGAAATGGCAGATAGATGCGATTTCCGCAGTCCATCTATAAAATCCACAAATCCTCCACAATCCTGTCCTTCTTAGGGCATCTCCCTGCCTTATCAGAAAGCAGTTTATTGAATCAATAACTTCTACTTAAGTGCAATGTAATTCTATAAAAAAAAGGAACATCCAAAACGAATCATTGAAACAAAAAACTACAAGGAACTTTATCCTTTTCCACACTCGACGAGACTATTTAAAGACCCCCCTTAATGCTTACCCTTCCACCCATTCTCACTGTCTACGACTTTTAAGCGGGTGGCTAAATAGCAATTTTACCACACCACGAAGGGCATGCCTGAAAGCGAACAAGGAAAAAAACTTTTCTACTTTTTCGGTTCCGATTTTTTTTTGCTTTTTGTTAGCAATATTGACTCTTTCAATCTGACATACACTTTTGGAAGAGTTTAGAGGGTTTGTTGGGCGCCATTTTGTACTGACACCGTTCAGCACCCCTTAGCAAACAAACGGAAAACGCCGTGGGGTAACGAGAATTGATGTCAGAGTTTAGGGGTTTGTATAGAATGCAATAAAATAATCGGTCGAAATTTTGCGTTGTTTTTCTCGTCCTTTTTTTTTTGTTTGTTGGGGCTCTTTCTCTCTCTCTTTTATCTATTACACACAAAATAAGAAGGATTATTGTTATTTACTCTGATCCACGATAAGGTTCGATAGGGTGAATGTAGATAGGGGTTTCATGAGAAAAAAATGCAAACTATTGAATTTTTCTTTTTTTCTTTTTTTTTGGGAGAATTTTATTGTTGTGTGAGGAAACTGAAATGGATGTAAGTTTTGGCTCTTAACGCTATTTCCTGGTCGATTACATGATGTTGCCCACAGCAATTTCCGGATGCATTTGACCGTCGGCGGAAGAGGAGAAACTTTCTGAACCGGACGAAGGAGTTATGCGGCTTTTAAGACCATTTGAAGGGAACTGCTTATTGTTTTAAGTACTTGAGGTTAACTGCTGGGGTGGGTAGGGTAATTTAAGACTTTGAAATTTTCTTTTTCTGGTGAAAGTTTACTTGGGAAAAACTACATTTTTCCTGGACAAATATTTTCGAGGAATGAGGACTTGAAAATTGTTTGTACTACGAAGTTAATAGATGTCGCTCTTCTGGGTTTGGTGTTAAAATCGCAGTGGACTTGAAGGGATGTCCGGATTAGGGCAAGGAAATGGATACCATTTGATAAAAAATGTAAGTACCAAATTTAAAAGATGACACAACTTCCCTTTGGTAGATCAGCAGTTATTCGGGATGTGGGAGGTTTATGAATCATCCTATTATTAGCTCTTTGGTGTGGCAAGTATAAGAATTTAAATAGTTCTATTTAAAAGCGTTTAAATGGGGAGTAGGAGGATAAAATTGTCCAATATGAAATTTATTGATTATCACAAATGAATGACCGGTGTTGTAAGTGAAAAACTAAATAAAATTAATGAACACTCGTATAATTAGGCTTGTGGCAGTCAAGGATAAAAGAAAAGTCGCTTCACCGCCAAGTATTATAGATAGATACCGGGAACTTACAGCCTCAAACCTAGATTCCAAATTCATGTGTGTGTGCAAAGTTATTTTTTTTTCACTAAGAAGAGGACCTACCGTTTAACGTCGAATCTGAACGGAAAAATTGAGAAGCTTCTCATAAAAATATTACTTTTGGATGTTTTTCAGGCTTTCTTAAAAGGTGAAGCAGTGAAAAAAACTTAGGCATTGCCACTTTCGAGATTCGAAACAGAGACCTTGTGCTAATAAGTCCAACGTACTAACCACTAGGATATTGCACCATTCAAGTATTACGTGCAATAAAGAGGCAACGACTTGGGCCACAATTACAGGACGTGTGTTGCAAAATTGGAATTCGAAAAAGTAGACATCTTGTGTTTAAAATGCCTGATTAAAAGCTCACAATATGTTAAACTACATAACACACCAATTCAGAATCAGAATAACCATTGTGGCAAATCTACTTTGCAGCATTTCGTCTAATAAAAAGTCCAAGGAAAATGTAAAGCGTCTCTCAAACTGGTTATAAAAGGTGAAGTGTAAAATATTGCCAGTGCAACAGCCGTCAAGTCGGATGTCACCTTTGAGATAAAAGTTTTTTGTGGGGTTTTCAAAACCCTTTCAAAAGCATCCCAAGTACGGGACTTTTCTCTTTTGATTGGGAAGGTGATCAGGAAAATAAACAAAGACTTTAAGGCCTGGTATATGACATTTTCTTGGTATTGAAATCCTCAGCATCCCAAGTCAATCGGCGCGAAAGAAATTTGATTGTAAATGTAAGCAATGAAGCACTGCTCTTCGGAAAATGAAGGAATATTCTTATAGATTTTTTTTAAAACATTTAGGGTACCCCTTAATCAAGAAGTGTAAATTCATTCCAAAAAGTATATTAACAATGCAGAACGTAAATTATTAATTTGTAAATATTACTAAATTACTACGGATATACCTGACATAACAGTCGATAAATCTGTGAAAGCGGTCTAGTACTAGTAACTTCCCCTGACGACTGGAAGATCGGATATATTTTGGCTAAAATTGGTGATTTTCTACAACTCCAAACTTACAGTAGACGAAAGAATGTCTAACGAGTGGAGCTTAAGTTATTCTTTTACAGAACGGAGATGGCTACCATTCAAGGAAGTTGATGTCACTCACCACTAGGGATTTTGCAACAACAGATGCATTCCAAAGTATAATGATTTTAATGGAAAACATCCGTTCAAGATTTGGTTTTAATGAACCATGGACAACCAAGCAACTTGATATAGGAAGTGCTAAGACAATATAGAATTCCAGAAGCCTTCATAGATAAGAACGATATGAAGTTCTTTAGACCAAAGAGTAATGACTCAACGGAAACACATCGCGATTCCTAAAAGTTTCAGAAATAAAATTCTTCCATTTTATATCCGTATAACTAGGGAAATGGTTTAGGTCATTTGTCTTTTATGATAGTCCTCTGTTTTAACTTGAAGGTTACTCCAAGGTAATTTATAGCAATGTGTACCAAATTTTATTTTCGGCAGATATGTTGGTTTGATGTAGATACTGAGCCTTTTTTTTACTGATCCAATACGATATTTTTCAAACATTTATTTGATTTGTTAGGATCTATGATCAAACGGAAAGCAAGCTGTGAAAACATGAATAATCACGAAAATGTCATGTGATTCCAAAGCTCCATTTAACTAAAAAGAAAGTTCTACAGGATTGCAGCGCATACATTCGGCTTAAAGTTTCGGATAACGGTTCAAAGCCATGAGGATAAATTAGCACAAGATGAACGAAGCTTTAGCAAATAGAAAGTTTGAACATCCGGACGTTTCTGTACAAATAAATCACATTGAAAATAGAGAACAGTCAACACAACGCCTCCATACAATCGTGGCAGAGAAGTAGAAGTCCATCAAAAATCACTCAATCAAAACAATTGCGGTATGATTAGTGTTATTGATGAGGAAGCCGACAAGTATGTGCAGTGCAATAACCTCCTTGAAACTAAGAGTTAAATTATTCCTAAAACAAATGGAAATAGCCCTCGTGGGACTAATTTCCCGTTGGAAATGGAAATAATAGTTTCCATCATAAAGCATTAACACCTACGCCTGTTATTGCCTTTTGAAATTGGCATTCTATTCAAGTTTGAGTGTAACATTCAACCTTTGGTAACTTTGCTATGGGTGGCTGGCATGTTGCCCCCTGCAACCCCCTGCTTGGGCTCATTGTGGGACTTGGGTTACGTGCGAGTTTGGCTGCATGCAATGGAAGTAAGCCCCACAAGTAAAAGACAACAAAAGCAGCAGGACTTATTTCCATTTTCAAAAAGAAATAAACCCTGCGGTGTCTATTTCCTTTTTTTTAGTTTTTTCCCATGGGGCTCAATTCCGCAGGGGTTATTGCGCTGCCCCCTTTAGGTAAAATCGGCAAGTCGCAGAAAGAAGAAGAAGGTATGGAGGAAATATAGATATTAGAATTTTCTTTTGAAATTCCTCACCGTTTGGCCAAAATCAACTCTTTTTTTTTGAAAAGTGGGTGTGGCAGTGGGTGGATTTCGAAAATTTGTACACCTGTTCTACTTCGTTGGAAATAGTCAACAGGAAACAGTCTATATACCAAATTTCATCAATCTAGCTCAAAATTTAATGCCTAAAAATCGTTGACATACAGAAGGACGAATGGACGGACAGACAGGCATGGCTAGATCGACTCAGCTAGCGATTCTGAGTCGATCCACACACTTTGAGGTATTTGTAGCCAAATTGTTTGTCTTTTTTTCAAAGTTCATGTCAAAACTAATATACCCCTATGGGATAGGGTATAAAAAGAGTGTTCTTAATATCTCACACAGACAAAATTCGCTGACTTCGCACGGAGGTACTTTTGAATGATTTAATTTGAACCTGCTAACATTCTTTTGTGAAAACTCCGGTTGTATAAATTTGCACATTGAAATAAGGTTTTTGAACCTCCAACTAGAGGAAAACGTTGTCTTAAAATTCCACCTTATTTAGAATTTCATTTGTATGCAGAAGAAAAAGAATTCATTACTTTTCGTATCGTTGTTACCTCGAAAGATGTCCATTATGCAAATAATATAAGAAAACTTTAAAAACCTGCTACCGACACCCGCTAACCAATTTGATACTCACTTGTCATCGAATTTTTCACTAATTTGCATGTCTGCTAAATGGATTATTAATTTATTAGCCATTTCAGACACATGTAAGTTTCTAACAACTCTGACATAAGAAAGTCTTACTCACTCATTTCTTGCAAAATCGTCGAGATATCTAGAAAAAGTGTTAAGCCTTACATTCATGTATCTACTACGGGTAGAGATGAAACCAATTCACGCCTCTTGTACGGTGATGGAGCTTTTCTAGTTTCATTTAATATACCGAGAAAGAAATTTCACGAATCATCATCGTTTTTCGCTTTCTTTGTGTGTGTGATTTTTTTTAACGCCATGATAGGGTTTATAACAAAATGATTTAAATTCCTTACAGATAAAGGAGGTAGTAATCAGTATTGTATAATTAATAATGGGGTATGCATTTTAATACAAATAATAAAAATAATTTTAACACAATAGAATCTGTTATGAAAACCTTATTTCAACTTATTAACTTGGATTCGGATTAAAGCTGGAGGTCTCAATGTTCTTATCAGGTAATCAACTCCAAACATTCTTACAATGTTACAAGTGCAAATTTTTGGCGCAACAGGCTCGTAAGTACCCAAGGCCGAGCTTTCTTACAACAATACATGTGTGCGTGTGTACTTCCTTCACGATGGCGGGACCTCCTGTTTTATATCGACTTCGAACGGCGACTTTGAGATAAGCTTTTCTTGATAATTGATACTACTCGGATGCTTTGTCAGATCATCACGAGAGGAGGGCCAGTACAAAAATAATTTTAGGTGTTGATATGAATCCAACCCAGACCTTCTGCGCGGTAGTTCTGGTACAATGTTACTGGTATTTTTATTTTTAATAATTTTTTCCATCATGTACACCAACGAGGTAGATTTAATTTGTAAAAGAAATAGTTTCTCAAAAATACACATTTTTCTAAGCCCCTGCAACGAACCGATGAGCGAAGTTTCGCGAAAGTCTTTTATCAATTTAAAAATATGAGAAGACTAGAATTCGCTGAATCATTTAATAGCATATCCTATTTCATTGTCAAAATATGTAACAATTTAACAAAAATATGCTTTTTGCGAAAGCACTATTAACATGTGGGCGTTGCTCAAAATTTAATATAGATAAAGTGTGACCACATTGTCAAAAAATTTTGTTCATTCAGACACCTAAAAATATTCCAAAAATGTTCCTTTTGAAAGTTGGCAAGGCAGTTGGGGGATTTTGAAATTTGTAACAATATTCTGCTTCGTTAGATAGAGTTTATTATCCTAGCCTATATTTTTTAAATCCCAGAAACAGATGATGTCAAAAGCCAGGTAATATAAAGGGTCCCTCTCGCTTTCACCAAAAATGAAAGGTGGTACATACTAAACCAAAAATGTTTTATCAAAATTGACCAGTTTCGTAAAATGGATAGGGCAGGGCCCTATCCTTCAGGTGATAGGCCATTTAATATATGGCAAGCCATTATAATCTTCTAGGCAGGTGGCCATGGCTCAGAGGAATGCGTAGTTGACTGCTAAGCCAAACGCAGCGGGTTCAAGCCCCAGCTTCGGCAGCATTTGTTTTCTACGAAAATTGCCAGCTTATCTGAGGCCGCCTGTGCGATTACATGAGACAGTAATAATCTATGTCTCCTCCTCTGTGCCACGTAGGTGTATGTTATATCTCTTTCCTTCGATCTATCTATGTGTCTCTCTCTATTGTATTAATGTCTTGATTTGTCCCAGCCGATGGCCTCAGTCGCCAGCGCTGTTACGTGGCTGTAGTTCGTTGCATTCATGTGCGAAGTACTGTGATGTCCAATGTCCAATAATTTTCTAGTGACTAGATCAGTGTAAAGGCGACAAAAGTATAGCTTAGATTAATCAAATATCATTGGTCTTCTTGGTCCACTCTGTCGCATTCCTGTCAAGGAGCATAACCTGTTGCGATTGGTTCATACTAAATAAATTGTCCAACACGAATCAGACAAATTTTCCCGGAAAGTAGAAGAGTATTGTAATTGATATGGAGTTTGAGAAAATCCACTTTTGCTAAAATAACTATTTAATATTTTTATTTTTTTATGTTTTTTTTTTTTGGAAGTGTTATTTTATAGAAGTTCCGACACTTAAATAGTTCTGAGAAAAGTTGGTTACTTTGTCATCTCATAAATATTATTGGGAACATACTATTCACAGCTATAATTTTTAGTAACGTTTTTAATTACCTAATAAGTTTAGTAAAAATCGTTTAAGGCGTTTTTGAAATAAAAATTTTTTTTTTCATTTCCCCGTATTTCCCCGTAAAATTGTAAACGTTATCCTTATAAATATAATCATATAGATCCACGTATTTTTTTTCGGCACAAATCGCCCCTTACATTCGTGAGATATGCCATATATTAAAATGAATCAATATTTTTTTCAAGACACTTTTAAATCACTGACTTAAAAAGCTCGAAATATGCATAAAAGGTTTCAACTAAATCTGTTTATTACTTTTTGAAAAAATGTAAGTTTTTGTAGGTTTTGTAAAATTGTATGATCGATTTTAGAGAAATGGCAAAATTTATGAAATACCGTTATGGTGATTTTAAGAGAAAAACTGAGTATGCAGCATTTTTGTACACGTCTATATCATTTAACCTTTAAAATTTAATCAAAATTGTTATACCTATTTTCGAGAATAGCAACATTTAAAAAATGTTCATCAAAATGTAATTGGTTTTGAAAAAAAAATTGTTTGTGGGATGGTGGAAATCTTCATTGACACGATGAGCACGTGTCCTTTTGTATTTGTATTGCAACTTAGTATGTGATTTATCTGGCAATTTCATAATGAATGTTTGGCAGGTAATTTCACTTGAGAGTTCTTGTTTTTCCGGTTGTTATAGAGCCAAATACAAGGGTTAAGTTCTTTGGAGACGACACAATAAATCGTTATGTTAATGTGTCCCAATAAACTTTTTTTATGTTTGCGTGCAAAATTGTATGTTTCATCTTTAACCGCTGGAATACCCAGATCTCTGCGTAGATCTTCATTCATTATTTACCACGGCGCATTGACGAATGATCTCAACATTTCGTTTTCAAAAGTTTGTAGAATGTATAGAGTCGGTTTCACTGGTACATTGTATACCATATGTCCAAACCAGCTTTAGTACTTGCTTGTATAATAGCAGTTTGTTATCATGGTTAAGAATATTTTCCAAGTAATCAGTACAGCTCTTCACATTTAATTTTAAATGCGTTTAGAAAAATGTGAGTATCCAATTATGTTATCATATTATCGTTTTTTTATGATATGGAACTTCCGATAGGAATAACTTTAAAACTGGCTGTCGTACTAATGAAGTGTTTTTGACTTTTTTTAGTATACTTTGGCAAGTTGCTATGGAAAGACTTTCACCTGAACAACGTTTATAAATCGTTGAAATTTGCTTCCAAAATTCGGGCTCTGTTCGCCTAAATTTTGGAGCACTTCCTTAAGTTTATGGTACGCGTAATCGTCCATCTGAGCAGCTAATAGGCGATACTATGGACAGATTTGTGACCATAATTAATCTTTTTGATAAAATTCGTACAAATCGAATTCGTAGCGTGAGTTTAGTATAACCCATTGCCGCTGTATACGTGAGTGTGACTGAGGACCCGAATTTATCGATCCAACACGCGCCGTTCGCAGCAACTCGGTCTCTGGCCGTCCACTACTTTGACAATTCTGAAGAAAGATCTTGGGTAACATCCATATAGGATTTAACAGGTACATTAGTTAAAGCTACTGGACCATCAATTGCGTCTTGTATTCGGCGAATGAGCTGAGAATCAAATGGATGTTTATCCAGATTTTTGTCGTCAACACATCTTCAGCGATGTGGCATTTCCTGGCTTGAAATGTAAACAAGCAGAATTTCCGTTTTCGGAGTAAGCACAATCCTCGTAAGAATCTTCAGGCTCTAGTGTTGCATTCCCAAATAAAACAAAATTTGATGAGGTTTACATGCTGAAGGCGTCATTGGCTTATTTCTTTAGCGATCGCCATTTACGGTAATGTTGTCAACGGCTTCGGATTTAAAGAAAATGATTCGTGGTTTCTTTGTTTCTCATGTCAATGGAATTCTTTTGGACGAGAAATGGGAACAACAATATGTCCCAACAGCGCTGCAACCATGACTTTGTTAGGCCAAACGTTTGGTGGCCGAATCATCTCAAGAAATGGGCCTGTGAATTGGCTACCTCGTTCGTTTGATTTGATACCTTTGCACTACTTTTTGTGCGGGTGCGTTTGATCTTTAGTCTATGCTAATAAACAAGCAACAATAAATTAATTAGAATGCAATATTCGACGCACTATCGACGAAATAATACCGGGTATGCTCGAAAAAGTGGTGCAGAATTGGACCGACAGTATGCAGTTCGTAAGGCGTAGTCAAGGACGCCATATATAAGAAATTATTTTAGAATAATAAACATTATGAAATTTTTGATTTATTAAGGCCAATATATTGGCCATTTCATTGAATTTGTATGTTTTTTTTTAAGTTCTATTAAGCTAAAAAGACATCCTAACGCAAAATATACATTGAACTTGGTCGTTCTTGAGAATCAATAATTTTTCAACATACTGTTATGTAAATTTTTTGCCGAAAAACAGCATAATCATCTTATTCTAGGTACTTTGCGTTACGATAGTTGAGTTTTTTAAATTTAGTTATATGGAAGGTATACCAAATATTTTGAAGCTAGAAATCCAATTGAAAAAATATTTCAGTCAAATCAGCCGTATATTTTGGAATCAACTATCAATAACAGACTCCAGATCATAGAACACAGATCATAGACTCTCCGGACGGCAAGTATACATTATTTTAAAATTTACGAAATAATTCGTAAAAATCTCAACTTTGAATTTTAGCATCACCAAAATACTTCCCCTAATATGTATACTGGATAAGTTAAAACAGCGCCAAACACAAATGAAAGTAAGTACCCTTGCCCTATTAAAAAAATATGCAAACATTTAGGGAAAGGTTGCTTATTCTCTCCCAGACAAATCCTTTATATCGTTCATAAAAAAAATTGGTTCGTGCTTGTTGCTAACCAACTTTTCAAAAACATTCCCTAAATTATATTGAATTATGCTGAACAACAGCAGCATATATATACATATAATACCCCGATACTTCAGCTACCACATATGGAATATGTCAACACTACATCCCACTTGTCTGCTGTTTTTGTTGTTTTATCCCATTCCTTGGGTGTATCTTCATTAAAAACTTAAAACTGCGAGTAAGCACGTAAGCTCTTAAAGATATTCGATCCTGTTTTTGTTAAAGGGTCTTGAATAAAAAGATTCATTGACGAAGCCACATCGCTCTGGTCAACTAAATTGCTTGGAACTTTTGACGACCGGTTGTCAGGTTATTCCTTTCAAATGGCAGCCTTCTTCAGACTTAAGCATTTAATATGACTAAAGATTACTTCGGGTGAACTAACAGCCGCAGTCATAGTTAAGCCCAGATCGTGTATTATATGTAACCAATCATAACGCACACCACCCTACATAGAGCATAAATCGTTTTTTTCTGTTAAATACACTTCAAACGTCAAGTGCAAATCATACCATAGATTTCAAAAGGTTATCCCCCTCCGTTACCATGTCCAACCCTGTGACACCTTTATTCAATTACTGGATTAGCTGTGCGAGCGAACGAAGCGGCAAGGGCCAAAGTGTGCCACTGAATTAATTAAGCCAGCATGGCATGCCTTTCGCAAGGAATTCTACACGAAATACCACTCTAAAGGCAAATCATGTTGCCCAACTTCGACAGTTGATTAAACAGGAGATAAGATGTGAAAATTGCATTCAATCCTGTTTCTTGACGAAATTCTTTTTATCAGAATCCGATCAGTAGAGCACTGAGAAGTAAACAAAAATTCCTCGCAGGGACACTTCCCATTGTGTTTGACATTTATAGAACTTGCTCAACTTTCGGGGGTGATATAAATAAGAGGAAAAGTCCTCCAAAGGACATGCCATTACTGTTGTCCTTGTGAGTAAAAATTTACATAGCTCATTCGCATACACACAACTATCCATCTGGTACGTATCCGGACGAGAACATACAATTCGATCCCTTAATGCATGTGATACTGGAGGATTATCATATGGCATGTTGTCGTTGTAGTTTCCCTTCTTGTAGTCGTCCTCATCATCATCATCATCATGGTAGTCGTACTTGGCATATGGCATATGTTGTGTAACATGGATCAGAGGTAGAGAACGAAAATAGTTATGTGGCAGGGAAAATCGTTTGCTACTTGCTGCTCAGCTCAGTAAACCTTAGTTTCTCCATTCCCATTCTTTTGGTTTATCCAACCGCTTTCACTGAAAATTTATGCGAAAGATTCCTGCACTCTCCGCAAGAAAGTCACAGCCAGCTAGGATGATGGTGCTGAAGTCCTTTCCCTATCTATGGCGTGTATTATTAAATTTACATTCTTATGCGGTTGCATGATATACTTTTGAGGGGTGCATGTGCATGTAACTAGGGCATGTGTGCTAGGAATACATTTTAGATATACATTTCAACAAAAGATGCAAAAGAGAGAAAAAATTTATACAAAAATGTGGGCAAAAAAAAAAATAGAAAAGAAAGACAGACAATACACACACCACCCACACATGACGAAAATCCTGTTTATACTCTGTCATCCGAAAGGATAATGCTTAAGTGAAACTGGTAAGGATGAAGGAATGAAAGCGCTGTAGAGTTTAGACTGTAGATGCTTCAATGCTTGAATGCTATTCGTTACCTAGATAGAACGTTCATTTTCCCTCCAAGTATAGAGATAGATAATGAAGAAACGAATTTATAGAGGCGTTCTTAGATTTTAATTTGAATTTACGACTCTAGAGAAATAGGGACATTTACATGAGAGACATCTATCTGAACGTTGATTAAATTTTATATGCTTACCTTTTGAAATCTGTGTTTCAGGAATTAAGAATAATTTGTAGGAATTAAGTAAATGTGTTGTAGTGCCTATCCTACCTATCCTACTTAAGCAGGATAGGTTGGGATCTTTCATGGAAGTTAATGCTAAGGGTACTTTAGGTAAACTCATGCATATTCATTCAATTTAAAACGTTTTTTTTTTATTATACAATTGAGATCAATTCTATTAATGAAGACATGATTAGTGACGTTATTTTTTGGTGTCTTGAACGTGCGGTCGTCATCGATCCTATAAGTGATGTAAAATTGTATGAGTGACTCACTGTACCATGCGCGCGTTGCAACGCCACCAACCAAAATATATTTGATGGAAAGACATTACACAAATATTAAAAATTTAAATCAGCGTGTAGAGTTCGTCTTGATCGAGCGGTGCTTATTGGATCATTTTGCAGCCTTCTTCCCCGTTGTTCAGTTGTCTCAGACGAACGGACCTGAGTAATACGTGTTCAATCATTTTCTAAACTCACTTATCGTTGTTCAGGTGATTCAGACGAACAGGTCTCAGCAGCATGTACTCAAAGATTTTCCAGCCTTAATGCTCGTTGCTCGTCTGATTCTGAGGCTCGTAATGCTCTTTTCTTCCGTGCTTGAGGTGTAGATCGGCCAATTGCTTGTCGCTTTAGAGGCATAATTGTACGAAAAGAACGTGAAAAATGGGTTCGAATTTATTATTGAACCGGCTGATTACACACGGATTGAAATGTTGATATTCTCACTCGGTGGTTAATTAACAAAAAAATTACCGCATATGGTCAGCAAACTCACAAGTGATCGAAGTGTTGCCGTTGCATCCAGGCAAAGAGATTGTTTGGTGTGCTCTATGGTCGAAAGGTGTCATTGGTCCGAATTTCTTCGAAGATGCCAATGGGCGACGGTTACAGTCAATTCGGAGCGATGTGGTCGAATGATAACCGATTTTTTTTGACCAGCGATGGAAAATCATGGCTTGGAAAATATGTGGTTCCAACAAGAGGGGGTAACAGGCCAAGACCAATTACGACTTTGATGCGTAAAAAGTTTCCTGGTTGTGTAATTTCACATTTCGTCGACGTCGATTGGCCACCAAGATCATGCCATTTGACACCGTTCGATTTTTTTTTGTGGGGCTAAGCAAATGACTGTGTTCAAGCAAAAAATCCCCGAACTCTAGAAGCAGTAAAAACTAACATTCCTCAAGTCATGGCAGAGATACCTCAAAAGAATCACATGCTGCTAATCTTCCCACGGCGGCCATTACAATGAAACTAGCAACCCGGCCAGACTTCGCCGTGGTATAATTGAATTATCGAAAAATGTTATTTCTGCCACTTCGAGCATTCGAGCATTCGAGGTCTAAGTGATAGAGCAATTTTGAATACTTGAAACCGTAGAACTAGTTGAAACCGTAGAACTAGTTGAAACCATGGACAACTTTAAAGGAAACCCTCTCTAAAAATGAATTGCTTGGAATTGCTAAGTGCATATGATAGCGTCCACTACCTGAACCTATAATGGGCGATGACCAAATTCGGTATTGTTGTGACTAAATTGTGTTTGAGGATTCTCGACAGAATAAGTAAACAGTGGGATGAACTCCCAGAATATCTATTTTCACCCACATAGAATCTGCAAAAATTCAAGTGCAATTCAGGAGTTAATAAACATCTGGAAGCATTATTTCTGGGCGCTCATATCAACGCTCCATCAACACAGAGATGATTGAGTTTGTCTGAACTGAAAAAAGTTTATAAAATTAAAAAAAAAAGTATGAACGAATAAAATTTAAAATATCCCAAACTGGGTGAAATTTCTGGAAGAAGATGTACTTTTACCTGGTTGTTTAATCTTGGGCGAAAACAGATAGTAGTTGCATTTGATGTCAAAATAAAAACAGCCGAATTAGTCGATATTGAGATTGGTTGCTCTCAGATGCCGTTGCATTTCCAACAAAAGAGATTTTTGGGAAACCCTGTCAGTGAAAAAACCATACATCCGATTATTATAAACTTTTTCAGCAGGAGTTTCCTCGACCGGGTACAGGAAAACTTTACCATTAACACAATCAATAAACTAAACCGGTATCAGGAATTTCCGTATTATAAAACTATATTCTGTTAATACTTTCATCTCGAAGGTAGCTTGCTTCATTAGGGATATTATTTGTTGTCGGACAATTTCATACGAATTGTAAGCCAATTACCGAAAAGATATGACCCTAAAAAACATGCAAAAGGATAGCGGATTTTTAAAACCAGTGGCATAACTATATCATCTTTGAACAAACTTTCCGGATCTTCGAGACATTAATATTCGCAAAGTTTGCGAAATTGTGTTTTACCTTCCTCTGATAAGTTTTAGAAAATTCAGGGTTGATAGACCATTTTGCTGCTACACTATTTGCTTATATTTTTAACTTTCTCTTATAAAGAGAAAGATATTGTTTTCCTGAAAAATTTCGACATCGAGATTTTGATTGATTCTAAAATTACGATGATAGCGGAACACAAGAAAGTGGTTTTTGGTGGTTTTGTTTGGTTATAATTCCTTCGGTTCGTCGGTTCGTCGGCCCGTCTGTCCGTACAGGTCTCTCCAGCCTAAACAACTCTATCCATTTTCTTCAAACTTCGTATCCAGAATTTGTTTGGTTATAATTCTAGGACATTTTGTTTGTTTGCTTTTAGCCATGTTATTACCGGTACCTGTCATATAAAAATCATACATAACCTCAATTTTCTCGAAAACGGCTCCAACAATTTTGATTAAACGTCATATATAATATAAGTATATTAATTCCAACAAATCTGCATACCCAGAATTTTCGAGAAAATCCATAAATCGGATTTTTGCATATAGGCCACATAACACTATTAGTTTGTAGAATTTTGCAATGAAAAACTTAAAGCATAATAATATTCTAGTTATCGATCTTTTTCTAAGCGCTTTTTGAACTTCAATAAATCTAACTTTCATCGCAAAAACAGCATCATAACGTCCTGTCCATCTAGTAAGGGTCAATGTCTTTAATGTTATCGAATAAGACTTACCTTCTTAATTAGATATAAAACTTATAAGATATCCCACCTTGTGATACTAGATTCTTTGTTTTACCTAACTTCTTATAAAATCGGGTCGTACTTTCCTTATGAGTCAACAATATGCAAAAAGTTTCCTCAGGAGCTTGGATCATTTCTATCTGCCAGAGTAACATCAAGGAGTCTAGAAAGTATTTACTTGGTGCCCCAAAGGTTTTTCTTTCATGATCATGGACTGCTGCTATTCACTAATGGTTCTGTGTAGCCGTCAATATTGATAAGTTAGAAAATCCAAGTGATTTTACGATGTCTCGTGTCTTTCTATCGCGTCTAAAATTTTTTTCCAATCGGGATAGCCTTCCATCCAAACATTTCGTATTTTCTTTAGAATACTAATAAACGGCATGAAGTATCAAAGAATATGATAGTTATGAAGGTTTCACGCCAGACTCGGAAACAATATAGGTAGTAATGTTTTTCTTGAAAAGATTAACTGTCACTAGGGGTCCTTAGGTTAACAATGATCGATTACGATGATTTTTTAATTAGGTACGAAATTTTCTTGAAAATGCTACGTTTTTTATGAACTCGCGGCTTTTTGGGCTAGGCACTCTAGTGTCGGGGCTCTGCCCTACCGCCCAATATAGTTACAGTACCTTGAATCACATGCTTCAATGAGAAGTACAATTTTGACGATTGTGACTTGTCAAATAGTACATAAGAATTCGAAAATGGGATTTATATATTGTTCAACGGTATAGTAAAATAAAGCAAAGCGAGATGGAAAGATTTGCTGATTTTTAAAATGTCGTTTTAAAAACATCGAGCGTTATAATGTCGACTTTCGAAAGTTTATTGACAAAAATTTCGACTGATCAACATGTCGTATTTTATAAAGTCGATTTTGAAAATATCGACATGTAAAAGGCACCGCATGCGGGCTGTATACGATTGACCGCTTTTAAAACATCGATTGCAAAAAAAAATTGATCAGAAGAAAAGTTTAAGTTTAGTTTAAGTTTTATGATCCTCTATTCCATATACAGCATGGTAAACATTTGCAAATTTGTCGACAATTTGACCGACAATCGAAAAATTTTGCAGAAATTATATTTGTCGAGATTTAAAAATTTCGATATTTCCAAAAAACTATAAAATTTTTTTTTTTGAGATTTTAGCAAGTGCCAATGTGGACAACAGTTTTACCGACATCGACATTGAAATGATCTGGTTTAAGCTGTCATTTTTGTTTTTGTCGATCAGACTTCGGTCGACATTTCAACAGTCGATGAATTTTTTATCTGTCCAGTCAAACTTTTTTTTATCGACCATGCTTCAGCGAAATAATGACGTATTCCGAAATTCAGCTTTTTTTCACTTTATGAAAGCGAAAACGACGAATTTCATTTTTCTAAGCGTCCGCCTGATTTCACTTTGCATACATCCAATTTCGCACCAATCCCGAGCAGGGGATTCATACTTCAAATACATCCAAGTATACGTTTGGGTGTATCTTAGTTTTGAATAAGGATTGGGGGCATGCAGTTTTCCTGCACCCCCCTTGCTTGAGTTCACTCTTGGATTTGGGTTGCGTGCGAGCATGCATGCATGGTAAAGCAAGCCCCGACAAACAATTGTAGGGGTGGCATATATATTCTAACCTTACATGCAAAATTTTGGAACTTGGCTTTTTTCGCTCGGGGTTATTTTACGGCGCCCGTTAAACATCCCAAACAATAACAATCGGTAGCTATCTATAATCTTAGGCCCGGCTTGCCAGTGCAAGATCATCCTAGTTTTGGGATTAAACCCGAGTTAACTCGAGAAAGTAGTTTTTCAGTCAATTCAAATCCAGAGTTAAGAGTTAGATGTTTTTGACAGATGATAAAACATAAAATACCAAACAAACAATTATTTTCAATTCCATTTGTGTAGACATTTTAATTCAGACATTGAAATTCTGATCCCCGCCACTTGAAGTGTTTTTAATATTGAGTTTCACTGTTTTAAGACGAAAAAGACTTGAAAGATTGCGAAAAAAGCCATTTTCATTTGTTTGGGGAAAAAAAACCAAACAGCTGATAACTGAAATACCAAACCAAATTACCACTCACGAATTGGATTTATTTCCCGCACTGAAATACTTCTTCATGAGTTAGCTCTGTACACATTTTTTTCCGGCACAGAAAAACTGGGCCTTATATATATATATTTTTTTCTATTATTATAAAGTTATTATAAAATATCATTTTTTTCATCTACTTTGGTGTTTTCATTGATCAATTAAAACATTTACTTATTTTTGTCATTCAGAATTAAACTTATTTGTAGAAAATAGTCAAAACAATTCGGTCCCAACAGATATATTAAACTTACTTAACTCCTCCTAGCTATCCAAATTGTATTTACTTCAAAAATATTGAAAGGATCATGGCCTGAGTTACCTTCCATTTGTTGCTTTTTTTCTTTACATTCGGTGCTCAGTGGCGCGATGGTTAGTGCGTTGAGCTGCGGCGAAGAAGGTCTGGGTTCGATTCCCAGCCGTAGCAACACCTAAAATGATTTTTCACTGGCCCTCCTCTCGTGATGATCTGACATGTTATCCGAGTAGTATCAATTGTCAATTGTCATCGTGCAAGAAGTAAACACGAACACATGAATGGTTGTGAGAAAGCTCGGCCCTGTTGCGCCAAAAATTTGTATTTTCTTAATCACTATCGCATCATGTATTGCTTATATATAACTGATACATATTGGAAGTAAAGTAAAATAAAATTTATTCACATAAAGATTCAAACCAACATTCATTATCTGCTCATAAATGAACAGCTCAAGGTGAACTTTGCAGTCAAAAAAGCAACTACAAAATTTACATTTCAAAAGTCAAGAGTATACCTTCGTACCTACCTCATGGAGGAGAGCTACTCTACGCAGACAGACATAATGAAATAAACCCTCATCTCGACATTTCAGCTACTCAACTTAATCCATTTCGCAAATTAACTTCTTTGAGTGAATTTATTTTAGTAAGTTCCAAATAAAAGCGTAAAGGCACAAGAAAAAACACACAGTTTCCACAAACTATACAAGTCATACGATACGAGACCTATACCTCCAGCTTCGTCCGCAACTCTTTTCAGCGCCGAGAGTTGAATTAAAAATTCAATTTTAATTAAAGTTTGTTAAATAAGACCTATCCTAGCACACGTACCCACATTTCGTTTCATTTTCCAGTGTGTGTTTTTTTAATGCATTTCTACTTCCTTTTTTTTGTTATTTTCCTTTAGTCTTATGCATAAACTCGCACACCAACACTGACTTTAACTATGTAATGGGAAACCATTTTATGGCAAATAGGTACTCAGTACACCGTTGTGGATCCTTTCCTAGTGTAAAAGACGTTAAAAGTTTTAATTGCTTAAAGGGCTGTATGTACGAAGTGAACGAATGGAAGAATCAACACAAAAAAAACTGCAACTTCGTTGATCCTGCAGCATAGTGGCAGCAGTGGTCGGCAGCACCACCATCTTAATTGAAGTACAATAACGTGCCACAAATAAAATTCATTTAATGCAACAAAATGAGAACAACGATTGTGGTAAGTTCTAGATCTAAATGAATTTAGTAACACAAATGTCCAAAGTTTTGTAGAAGGAATATTGTAATAATCTAAGATCTAATCGTAAAGTGCTGAACGGGGAATTGTGTACTTTAACTGTTAACTACTAAATATTTCCGATTTAGACAAAATCATTGTAGTCAGCTCACATGTCATATAAAAAGTTTGAATTCAATTCCAAGTCACTTTTCCCACTATTGTCTGCCAAATATCAATTGTGATCAGAAGATTAACTCAACTCACAACATATTCGGCATAACACATTTTATGTCATACGATTATGCTAGTAGTAAATTGGCTATGAGCAAAAATTTGGCCCAAAAAAATCGAAAAAAAATCATGAAAAGGCCACAATTTGGTGGTTAAATTTTTCGATCTTTAACATGAATGATCTCAAAACGTTTCTTGTAGCAAGTTTATTAATAATTTCAACTAAATAACTTTGTTTCATATTAACTATATTTAATTATAATTATAAAATTATATTACTTACTTACTTATTTACTTAAGTGGCGCTACAATCCGGAATGAACCTGGGCCCCAGAAGAATGCCTCTCCAATTAGCCTGATCCTTATCTAACTGCCTTAACCGTCCAATGAGGAGTTTTTTTGACCAGGGGCATATCGCTGTACATCTCGTATTGTTCTTGGTTGAATCTTCGTCTCCATAGCCCGTCAACGCAAACGGGACCAAAGATTTTTCGAAGAATTTTCCTCACAAATCGACCAAGGATTTCGTCATCCAGTTTTACTACGATCCATGTTTCACCGCTTTAGAACAGGACTGGGATGACCAAGTTCTGATATAGGATCTCCATAGCAGTTCTAGTGAGGGCGTTACTACTGAACTGCCTTCTTAGCACAAAGAAACAGCGGTTGGCAAGAGCAATTCTTCATTAAATTCATGACGAGTTGTTATTTCGAGAGTTAATCACCCTTATTCCACATGGCGTTTTTATTAAACGACAGATAGCGTTTTTTGAAATCGGTATTACAGCTGGCAAGACTGAAGGCGTTTTATGTCGTTTAACGCTACGTGGCGTTTAAGTAGTGTGGAACGTAAGTTCTTAAAACGTCATTGCAGTTATTCGCATTCTAACAGTCGTTTTAGTTGGATAAAACGACAGGTAAAACGCCAATAATTGTCGAATACAAATTTGCAAACGACTAGGTGTCGAATTTTAGTTAAAATGTGAGTTTCGATTAATTTGTGTATTAATTTAAGGATTTTATTAATTGTTATTTGTTCAAGGGTGAAAATAACAACCCCAGAACAAATGAAACGTTTGGTTGAATTAATTGAACAAAATGTTTCGCTGGCAAGAAATTTCAAAAGAGGTATTCCCCAGACCGATGATATCAAAAAACGGGTGGGAGTCGGTAGCTGTGACACTAAATTATTTAGGACCACCCGTAAGAACTCAAAAAGAGTGGCAGAAGGTTAGCATGTAAAATCAAAAAAGAAGTGTAATACTAAATGTATATTCACAGGTCTTAGATTAGATTAGATTTTGACCTGATTCTTCTTCTGATGTTTTTCATTTCTCTTTTTGCAATTTCATCTTCTTTTTCGTCTTCACTTTCCCATGATATAAACATTGCAATGCTATTCATTGTTTTTGTAACATTATTTTGAATTTTAAATAGGTAAAATAAATGTTCATTTGAAATTTCAAATTGCAAAACATAAACGCCTATCTGTCATTTTTGTATCAGCTGTTGCTGTGGAACTCATGTGGAAAGCAAGAAAAATGAGAGAGGAGGCGTTCAGAGAATAGAATACCGACACTAAAATGAATCGACTCAAAAAACGCCATTTGTCGTTTAATAAAAACGCCACCTGGAATAAGGGTGAATAGCGGAGCTGAAGTAGAAAAGTCCAGTACTACCTCAAAGTTATATCTGTCAATGGTGACGTTCTGTTCGATTTGTCGATGTTGTTTCTCCTTTCGTGTTGACAGCATATAATTCGTCGTGCCCTAATTAACTGCTAAACTAATTCCGCTTCCTTTACTAGCAAACGTGGCTATGACATTACATTGAGTCGTAACAGTGATGTCAATATCGTCGGCGTATGCTAATATTTGCACCGATTTTTAGAAAATTGTTACTCTGCTGTTTGTTTTGCACAATCCTCTCAAGAATCAAATTGAAGAAGCCACATAACAGCGCATCGCCTTGCCTAAATCCTTTTTTGCTATCGAATGTGTCGGTGAGGTCGTTTCCGACGCTGATGGAGTAGCGAGAATTTTCCATCGTCATCCTACGTAAGCGAGTTTGGACGATATACCAAAACTAGACATGGCTCTTTATAGTAAAATTGTAAACAACAAAATTGGCTGCAATATTTTTCAATGGCATATTGGAAAGAAATTTCCCAAAATTTTGTGATATTTTTGGGGTTATAAATCAAACTTCCCAGCAGGAAAACTCATCTTTTCTCGTTGCAAAAATTATAACTTTTGAATACATTTAGATATCGCTTAAATCAGTGCCTTTGATCTTCTCAAATCTAGCTTTGGCCAAATTTGTTTGGTTATTTGCCACGTCGTGCCAATACTCCATCTGAGGTTTGATTCCCCATTAGCATGTTGCGGTAGTAAGCTTTTGTGTGTCGCGAAAGGAATACCCAGTGCCCCCATGTCGGGTACAATTTGTAATTTAGTTCCAATTCTGGAGAGCCTTACAGGAAACTGTAATGTCACCATGTAATAAATAGAGGCAATGCGTGATACGAGGTTTCATTCCCCATTTTAAGCCGATGGCTTTCTTGCGAGAATAAAGTGCAACCGTCGCTCTCTTTACTTTTTCTGCTATGTTTAGCTTCAAGTAAAGCTTCCTGTCCAAAATAGCCCCAGCTAATGTAATATAAGTGATTTATGATTTAGTAAGTTTTAATTTTCGTTTTACAAAATCAAACTTGGAATTGGTGAAGCAGTTTCAAATTCAAGATTATATCTCAACATAGTTAGATAAAATCTCATATTCTCACGAAACAAGTGCACCCCAGCACAAGGACATATTGCTCCACTTAAAATTAGGGCTGCAATTTGAAAAAAAAAAGCAGTTTGAAAAAAATAAAACATTTCAATTATAACTCATATCACCTAGATACAGTACAGAAATAAGGACGCAAACATTCCTCTCATAATTGTTTTTTTTTAGATGCGCAGCATGCATGCATATATATAAACTACAGACATGATGGAAACGCAACACCAACTCCATACCATCCAGATTGTCCTTGCAACTTTCGTGCACATGCCACCACATAGCACGCATATGGTTTCCAGGCATTCTCTCGTTCTTTCGTCCTTATTTAACGGAATATACACAATATTTTCCATTTTATGCAAATACACGAGTTTCATTCAAAAATATGAGTACATACTCAATGCCACTACAACATATATTAATTTTTATTGTAATATCCCATTAAAAGTGGAAGAATACATACATCAAGGATATCAATTGTGCGATGTACCAAGGAAAGGAAATCATCATCATCATATTCGTCGTATGCTGTATCTCTGCGCTGCGATTCGCATTCATTGATCTAAAAAGAAAAATAAAAATATTTGGTTACTTTTTCAACAATTGTTCCCTTGAAATGACAATGATATTGTTGTTTGATGAACACGCAGACTATGTCAAAATACCGGCAAGGACGCGCGTTGTCGCTGAATGACTTAAGTGTATTTCTAGACGACAAGGACGATAAACGAAACATGAAATGTCTTTGAATAAATGCAAAGAAAATACTTGCTTTCCTTCGTTTTGAAGAGATTTGCTGAGGGAACAAAAGGGTGTTTTAAGTGGTAACGAGATGGAAGGTATTCAAGATTTTTTTTATATTCTGTGCAAACACAACTATGTTCGATACATTCGATGTACGACATATTTTATGCAGCGAATACATGTTATCCAATGCAAATTTTTTGTTGATGTGTGTGTGTTACATCTAATAAAGATGGACTGCCTAGACAATTTATTTTTTTTAAGAAGAGATCACATCAATTCTCAAGTACATTTCAATACAGAAAACCTTCTCATAGGTAAGGGGAAACTAAGAACCAGATACAACTGGTACATAGAGGTGACAAAACACACATATTAATGCGCGGATGGCAAGAGGATAAGGCCAATTGGGTGAAAGTTGAAGTCTTAATGAAATCAAAAAAACGTAAATAATTAGGCCTTTGCCATTTACGTTTTCAAGACAACTTCATGTAAATGTTGTCCGCGGCTCCGTTTCAAATGGTCCATTCGGAAGGCCCAATTTTGCATCACTTCTTCGAGCATTTCGGCTTGTATTCAACGAATTACGCGTGTTATGTTATCCTGTAAGGCTTCAATCGTGTTCGGCTTGTCCACATAGACTAACGACTTTACATAACCCCACACGAAATAATCAAGAGGCGTTAAATCGCATGATCGTGGCGACCAACTCACAGGGACGTTTCGAGAGATAAGCTGCTCACCAAAGTCATCCTTCAACTTATTCACGATCTGTGTGGCATGTGGCACCGTCTTGATGAAACCACATGTCAACCAAATTTAACTCAGCCAACTGGGGCAAAAAAGTCGCGTATCATGGCTCGATATCGTTCGCTGTTGACGGTAACGTTTCATCCACGGTCGTCTTTTGTAGAATTTTGATAATAAATTTTAATAATTTGCAATCTCTGCTCGTTTGTAAGTCTTGCCATGATTAAATGGCAGAGTATACTGAAAACTTTTGACGTTGGAAGCCAGTGCTGCCAACCTGAAAAAAACTTAATTCTTAAAAAATCACCCGTTACAAGCTCCTTTGGCTTTAAAGAGCGATCGAGGGCGCAAGTAACCTACTCACAAATTCCCTCAATGTCTAGATATATTGAAGCATAATTTTTTTGAAGTATAATGTCCAGAAAGTAGTGTGGAAAGAAGCAAATGTCGAGACATCCATAAAAGCTACCCATTTCCCCCAGTAATCCAGAAATTACTGAATCCATAAAATGCTGAAAAATTATTATCCTGGATGAGCATGTCTGAAATATCAGCTTCATAAGCATGGAGACAAGCCGATCCAATATTTTCAAGGAACTGACTGACAGTTTCTGCAACTTTCGGCAACAAACTTTTTCACACAAAGCAGTTCACACTAGTAGTTCACATTAGTCGTTTACACTTAGGCAAATATTGGGAGAAGATAAAAAATTTCAAATCGAGATCTATAATCTTTTCATCGATGTCGAAGTCACGCATGACATCATCTAACACCGCGCCGATAATTAAATGTCGCAATAATTAAAGGATACCACACAGTACAACTTATGTGTTGAAAAGACAGAAGAGGGACATTTTGTAGATGGTAAAAAAAATGAAACACTTTATTTAAAAATACATCAACCTCAATTGTACACTTGAGCCTGGGAAAACAGATAGCCTTGAGATACATCAACCGCTTGGTCAATTAACCTTGAATTTCGATCCTTTTGACAGCAACTTGCATGCTCAGTCTTCACTTCGATATCAGATACTTGTTTAATTGGAGCAAGATTGCGGGCTTAGTGGTACGATGATTAGTGCGATGAATTGCTGACCAGTCGTAGCAATACTTATTTGATTTTTCACTGTCCCTCCTCTCGTGATAATATGACAAATCTTCCGAATAGTATCAATGGTCAAGAATAGCTTAGCTTAACTTAGACGTTCAAATCCAGCATAAAACAGGTGGTCCCGACATCATGCAAGAATTACACAGGCACACATGAATGGTCGTGAGAAAAAAGGCTAGGCCGTGGGTACTAACGAGCATGTTATATGACTATTTATGAAAATGTTAATATCATCTTGTGGTATAGTTAACACTAAATTCCCGAGGCAGCTTTTGCTACTACCCACATCTTCATCTTAAAGAAACTTTTGAAGTCAATGAAGCGAAATCATTTCTGCTCTAACTTCTGCGTCTACTTTTTAATAATTGGTATAGATAGGTATGGATTCGAAGTTCAGTTCATACCATTCGACTCTGCTTGAAAGGCTGAAAGGAAGAAAAGGGAAGGCATCGTGTATTCAAGGAACACAACTAAGTCCAGGCATCTGTGTGGAATTTTTTTTACCTTGAATACACTTTTGGCCAGTCAATCTGTTACCGCTGTTGGTGTGTTCCCAACTGCATGGGTCTTCCACATACATGTAACTTTGTAACATTGTAACTTAATTTATTAATGTACATCCATCAAATTATCATGCAGTTAAGACCACAACAAAAAACAGTAGGTAACTAATTATATTAAAGAAATGGATCACTCGAAATTGCAGACCCATCAAAACGTCTAATCCTAGCCTAACTTAAATCCATTATCACTAATAAAAGTCAGTCATCACTAAAACAACACATAAAATACAAAAAAAATACGAATTTCCAACAATTTGTATTTGCAATTGAATTTAAATAATTTACCTTTCATTGGAGCAATATGCACAAACCGATATTTGCAATAATTGCCTTCGTTTTAAAAAATGGATTTAAAAAATCAAAAAGTCCATTATGAATCAATCACTTACACAATTCAAAATCACTGCAAACAATTACACCCCAGGCTATTAAGGGAATATATTTGCAGATCTTTACCTATAGATACATACTGGGTAAACCAGCATTTATCCCGCAATCAGAAAGCGCCATTGGTTTTAGAAATGGAGAGTTTTTTAAGCATCACGATGATGATGATAATTTGTTTCGTATATGATTACATTTTAAGGAGATTCGATGATAATTTTCATCCTTCTACTGAAATACTATTTTTAGTAATTTGAAGAATTGAAGGAAAATACGAAAAAAACCCAATATAAGAAAAAAAAAGTATATAAGATATTAAAGAAAAAAAAAGGCAATTTTCATTGAATCAATAGATTGATAAGTGAATATTCAACAAAAAAAATAGTTAAATAAATAAATGAAAGTATATATAAATAAATAAATATTATATTAATTTAATAACTAAAAAAATAAAAAAGAAAAACAAACAAATAAACAAATAAGTAAGTAAATAAATAAATATATAAATAATAAATATATAAATAATAAATAAATAAATGTAGAAGTAAATAAATGAATAAATAAATAAAAAAATATGCGTGTAAGAAGGTACATCAATAAACATTATTGTACATTAAAATTACAAATAACAAATATTACACATATATAGGGTGTTTTTTAGAGGTATAGAACTTCTGAAAATCACTTTAATGTTCATAAATTTAGCTTTATTGGAAGGATAATTTTATGCCATTAATGTTTAAATATGATTTCGGGCATGTGGCCGCCGCGGCAGTTTCGAATAAAGCCAAGTCTAGAGGTCCAATTTTCAACCACTTTTTCGAGAATTTGGCATTTGGCGTGTGTCGGCAATAACGCCACGAATAATGGCTTCCATGTCCCCTAACGTTTCTGGGTTAGCGTAGACAAGCGACTTCACATATCCCTAAAGAGATTAATCCAATGGTGTCAAATCACACGATCTTGGTCGCCAATTGAAAGGACCATTCCGCGATAATATGCGCTCGTCGAATGTTTCCTTCAATAAATCGATTGTGACGTGCGCTATGTAGCGCCGTCTTCTTGGAACCACTTCTCATCTCATCTCATACAATTATTGAACAAAATAGTCGGTTATCATGGCTCTACACCGGTCTCCATTAACGGTAACTGACTCTCCAGCATCACTTTTGAAGAAGTATGGCCCAATGACTCCACCAGCCCATAGAGCACACCAAACAGTCAGTTTTTGTGGATGTCATGGCCTCTCAAGAGCCTTATGTGGATTCTCTTCACTCCAAATGCGGCAATTTTGCTTGGTGACGTGCCATTCAACCAAAAATGAGCTTCATCACTGAACAAAATTTTGCGATGAAAATCAGCATCAAGATCAATCTTATTTTCGCCCCACACACCAAAATCACGACGTATTGCATGCCTTTAATTCTAGCACAAGCTGGATCTTATAAGGTCGTAAGCCAAGATCTTTGCGCAAAATCTTCCATAAAGTTGATGAAGAAAGCTCCAATTGCTGTACACGGTGGCGAATCGATTCATTCCTGTAGTCTTCAACACTTTGCTCTACAGCGGCAATTGTTTCTTCGTTTCTGTAGTTGCGTATTATCGCATAGAGTAAACGTAGTGCGAAAACTATCCATGGTTAACCGAATAAATTGCTCTGATGAACGATTATGTCGAGCATAAAATGGACGGAGCTGGCGGTAAACTTTGCGAACTGAACCATTATTTTCGAAATAAATTTGCACGATTTGTAAGCGTTGTTCATATGTCAACCTATTCATGATGAAATGGCAAATCAAACTGAACATAAATGACATTAGAATAGCCCGATTTGAAAACAAAATATCACTTTTATCTCTACTTGAAAAACCAACCTTTAAAAAAGCACTCATTAAATATACAAATATACAAATTCGTATAGCAGTAATGAATAACGATAAGTATGACTAAATGGAAACTTTAATTGGACATAATTAGGAATTTAGATGTTTTACAAAAACATTGTCAGCAAAACTACATCTTGTTTTGAATGTGTTGATTAGTTTTAAAATCCTATCAGCTTTCAATTCTACATTCGCTATTTCATGAATGACAACGGTTGAGTGGTGCCAAGGTAAATCTAGCATCATTTCTAGGAGTTTGTTTTGGGATACTGGAAATTTTTGTATATGACACTTTGCGGAGTAGCCCCATACCTGACACACATATAAAAGAATTGCCTGCAAATTTTCTTTATATAAAATTATTTTGTTGTCATTGGAAAGTAATGATGTTCTATTAATAAATAGATAAGACATATTGATTCCTATACCTATTTTCTTTATGCTTTTATGTGGTCCCTGAAAGTTCACTTGGTACCTAAATAAATACCTAAATATCTAACAGAAGGTTTCCAATTAATACTATTACCATAGAATTGAAGGTGGCTGGCGGGAGGTGGCTATCTATTTCGGGTGAAATATATAGCTTGTTTTTTCCCTTCATTCTATTTTATTTTCCATTTATGAAAGTATTTTACTGATATTTCCAGTCCATTTTACAGATTCATCTCAATGTTGAGAGCGAATTCATGTCATGAAAATATAGCGATATTTTCTGCACAGATGGCTATATCGCGGCACGGTAATTTTGGAATATCATGCGTAAATATGTTTTATAATAGTGGGGCAAGAACCGAGCCTTGTGGAAAACCTGATTTAACATAAACCAAGTCGGAAACACAACTATTAACATGGTCTTTAAAAATGCGATTGGACAAGAAGCTTAGGACTTTATTACAAGTATATGGAGGAATTTAGGATTAACATTTTGTATATCAGGCCCTAGTGCCAAACTGAGTCAAATACCTTTTCAATGTCCAGAAAGACCATTCCTGTAGATTTCCCTTGCCATCGAATTAATTTAATAAAGTTGCATATTCGCAGTGCCTTGTGGGATGTGCTATGGTGACGCTTAAAACCAAACTGTTCATCGGGGTTACCTTGTTGAACATCAATGAATTTTAGAATCTGTTTTTTCAATACTTATTCAATATTTTGCTAAGATTACTTAAAAGGCTGATGGGTCTACAACTTTCAGGCCTTTCGGAAGACTTGCCAGCTTTTAATATTGGTACCACTTTTGCAAGTTTACAAATATCGGGAATAAGCGTGACAAATCGTATACTTGTTCTGGGCAACTGCTTGATGTGAATGCTTCCAAAGAGTATAAAGGGTTTTTCAATAAGAGCGCTTCAAAAGTTTTTTTTTAAATAAAACAAAAACAGGTTTGGATATCAATGAATTTCTTTATTCCTGTGAAAGTACGTTCGATGCCATTATGTATGGAACTCGATTTCTTTTGCATGGCCACCACGGGCGCGCTTGCTGAAGTCCAGACGCTGAACCTAATTTTCGACGGTTTTCAAGCATGAATCGGCCGATACTGCTGCAATTTCACGTTCGATATTCGTACGAAGTTCATCAATCGTCGCTGGCTTGTTGGCATAGACCATAGACTTGACGTAGCCCCACAGGAAATAGTCTAACAGCGTCAAATCGCACGACTGAGGCGGCCAAGCGCCATGATCACTTCGTGAGATAACACGTTCTCCAAACTTGGTTTCCAATAAATTGATTGTGGCATTCGCTGTGTGGCTTGTGGCGCCGTCCTGTTGGAACCACATGTCCTTCAAGTCCATATCATCCAATTGGGGCAAAAAATATTCGGTTATCATTGAATGGTAGCGATTCCCATTCGCAGTAACGTGCCGGTCTTGATCATCACGGAAGAAGTACGGCCCAATGACGCCACCGGCCCATAAACCACACCAAACCGTAATTTTTTCGGGATGCAATGATGACTCATGGAGTACGTGTGGATTTCTGCCTGACCAATACCGCATATTTTGTTTATTGACGAAGCCATTCAGCCAGCAATGAGCCTCATCGCTGAAAATGATTTTTCGATGAAAATCCGGCACTTCTTTGTCTCACTGGCACGGGAACATTTTGTACTGAGCCTGTGGTTTCAAATCTTTCCACTAGACGCTCAATTGTTGATCTGCTAGGACGATTATGACGACCATAAATTGAACGTAGCGCTCTTAACGTTGAGGCCACTGACTCCGAATTTCGGTTGTAAATTTTAATAATTCCGACTCGTTGTTGGAAACTCCGCATTGGACGTTTAAGATGGCTAGGACATGTAGAACGAATGGACACCAATACTTCGGCTTGCAGAGTCTTCGGTTCCTAGCGAGACGTCGGACGCAGTAAAAGGAAGACCTCGCGCGCACAAGTAAAAACCTACTTCAACCAACTTAGAGTGCACAACTGGAAGCAGTTAGCTAAGCATTGCGCTAATGCGAGAGGCATCTTGGTTGAAGCCCAGGTTCATTCTGGACTTTAGCGCCATTTAGGTAAGTAAGTAAGTCCCTTTCAAAAAAATAATACCCACGCCACTGGTTATTGAAACAGCGGGCTTCGAAACTTAAAAATTTACCAACACGATGACTATTATTCCGTATACCAATGAAGTAAAAGAAAAATAGATTAAACCAAAAGATTTATTAACTTATTTTTACCATAAGCATAGCTTTTACATGCATATGCATATTTTAAAATAATACCCACAAGCTTACAGATGACTTTTTTCATGCTGCCATTACATGAGAATGTATTTGCAATATATCGGCGCAAGCATTATGTCAGTGTGCCCCACATTTCATCGACTGGATTCAACACAATAAACAGAGAAAAACATTTTTTTTATTAAATACAATAACACGAGCGAAAGTTCTCGTATATATATAAACACTCGAAACCTCCAACGATGTGCGTTTCGAAAAGGATCCATCGGGCCACGCACCCACCAAACAAAACCAATATACCGCAACACACCCAGCATCCGCAGCCTCTGTTCGTTCGGATCGGATTAACTATCAAGTCAATGCGCGAACTTCTGCGTGTAGTATACTGTGTGTATCTATGTTTAATTCTCTTTTTCCCACAGTTCCCGACCCACATCCCACGACAGATAGGGTGCGGAATCTCGCTTGACCGTCAAAATGTTCGCTCCCTCAGTACCAATAAAATTGGGATTTCCTTCGTTTTATTATTTTTTGTCTGCGTACTCTGTCGTCGTTGATATAAAGGACATACATGGCGCATAGAAAACGGTTGATCCATCTCTATGGGTATGTGTGCAATAAATTCTCTCGAAGAAGGATAAGTGGATGACAGGGATGTCGTATGGCGGGGCGGCTGGCGGATTGGGTGATAGGGGACAATTATTGGAATTTCAGAAATTTCATCCTGTGGCATTTTTATTGGAATGGGTTTGGGTCGAGAGCCATAACGTCATGTGTTAATATTCCATTTTAATAGGAAGTGTCTCTGGATACACTGGGGGGCTTATACCCGTTTATAGCAACTAAAGTACGCTCGTTGGTTATTGGGGGGTAGTTAAGGAATTTCACGGGTAAAATTATGTTGACATATTTAACCTATTTAACTAACAATTAACTTTTAACTTGATTTAATTTGTACTACGCGAAGGGATACCTAGAAATTTAAGATAATTTATTATACGTTCCAACGTATAGGATCCCTTTTACGAGTTATAGCCTCGACAAGGCAAAGCCATGGAAACATATTCATTTGAAAATATATATTCAAGAAAAAAAGGTTTTTTATCTTGATTGATTAACGGGGGCTTACATTTTTTTTGGTATTGGTACCTTAGTAAATGTTGATTTAATCTACTGGAGTCCATTAGATTTATTGTAGAGATTATGAGACTATCTCTTAACATAATAGGGCCTAATGATGCGTAAGTAATTCGTTAAAGTACTGTCAAAGCTCCTTAAAGTGTAAAGCAATAATTTTTGATTGTGAATGGTAGTAAAACGCTTGAATACATAAAGTGACATAGAAAATAAAAACACGCGAAAGTAGCCAATTTAAATTTTATTTAGTGTTACTTTTATTGGTTTGACCTATTTTATTGAAAAATATTTGGTTTTCCAAAACAAATATTGCGATGGAAAATAACATTGGCGCCGACCTTGTATCAATTATTTCACAGAAATCATTTCATTGACGTAAGGGCGAATAACAATGAAAAAATCTGTCTGTTTATTAAAAATTAACCTGAAGACTAAAGTTCTTGAGACTGGACTTCTGATACCACCAGAAGAATATGTGCTCCAAAGAGATAACAAAAAAAAAACAACCTCGACTTTTCATGTATACTGAGGAATAAAATAATGATATTAAAAGGGATTGAAGTGCTGGACGAAAGAAAGTTATACGCCAGTTCTACAAAACGTCTACATTTGGTTTCACCACTCAAACCAAGCCCTTTGAATACAAGAGTGGATTTAATGTTCACATACTGCTAAATAATTAAGAGTATATCTTTGTTCGCATCCAGGTCCTTACTACAAATAGCTCAAGGCTAAACTCCCACAAAGTCATGTCTGCAGGGTGAGCATTTCTGGTGCTCAAGAGCTGAGTTCCGCAACGGTGAGTTTTGGGGTGAACGCGGAGTACTGGGCACCCTGGCTGTTATGTTCCGTTTTTGTTTGCATTTATCGTGTGCACACATTTTTTGGACCGTCGAGGTAGTGAACAAAAAATAATGAGCTAGTAGAAAAAATGTATAAAATTCAGTGATGAGTAGAAGGAGTCTTTGTTAACCTACACGCAATTAATACCACACGAACACCACGCAACAGAAAAAAGGCGCCATCAGGAAAGCATAAAGATATTTCTTCCTCCGAGGAAAAAATCCTCGAAATTGAGAATAAAAAATTACTATTCAAATACTAGGAATTACATGGGAAAATGCTAGAGTAACAGGAGAAAAAATTCAACTGGCTGTAGGATAACGAACAAACGGTCCCTGCATTGCGTGAAAGAGAGATATATCTAAAAAAAAAAGAAGAATTTCTATTAAAAATTAAAACTAATCCGTCAATTTATTCGCAGAAAATATTTATTTACATACTTAAGTGGAGCTACTGCCTGGAATGAACCTGGGCATCAACAAACATGCCTCTCCTGTTAGTCTGATCCTAAGCTACTTGCCTCCAGTTGCGTTCTTGGTTGAAATATCGTCTCCAAAATCCAAAATCCGTCAACGCAAACGGCACCGAAGACTTTTCGAAGAATTTTCCTTTCAAATCGACCAAGGATTTCTTCATCCGCTTTTGATACGTTAAATGCTTCAGCGCCGTAGGGCAGGACTGCGAAAATCAGGGTCTTATATAGGAGCTCCTTAGTAGTTCCAGTGAGGGCTTTACTACTGAATTGCCTTCTTAGCTCGTAGAAACAGTGGTCGACAAGAAGTATTCTTCGTTTAATTTCTCAGATTTTGATGTCAGAGTTAGAGCGGAGCGGAGGTCCCATAATACCTCAAAGTTATATCTGAAACTGGGAGCGTTCTGTCCAATTCGTCGATGTTGTGTGTTTTTTTCTACTGATAGTTTACACTTAGTCTTACTTTCATTTTTGCCGCTTCCTTCTCCATTATTAGAAACTATCAAGTAGCTATGACATCACGTTTAGTCCTACCAATGATGTCAATATCGTCGGCGTATGCTAGTAGTTGCATCGATATTTTTGAAAATTGTGCCTTGGAAGTTTTGCACAATCCCCTCAAGAATCAAATTAAAGAAGTCACATGACAGCGCATTGCCTTGGCTAAATCCTTTTTTGTATCGAATGTGTCCGCGAAATTGTTTCCAACCCTGATGGAGCAGCGAGAATTTTCCATCGTCATCCTACACACACGGACGAGTTTGGGCGCTATACCTGTATAGTTCGTCTCTATAAATCCTGTCATACGTGGCTTTGAAATCGATTAACATGTGGTAGGTATCGATTTGGACTTCTTGAGTTTTTTTTTCAGTATCTGACGTTATATGAAGATTTGATCAGATGTGGACTATCCTGGCCTAAAAATACGATTAGGTTGTTGGTAAACAGTTTCAGGCGTTCACATATTTTACAGCAGATGTAGGCAATGTTGTGGATAATTCTGTCTTTGTGGTTGCCGCAGTTCTGAGGGTCTCCCTTTTTGTGCTAAGTTTTCATTCTTCAGGCATACTTTCATCCGACTGGATTTAGCTTATATGTTGGTGGATGTTTCTTACTAAGTCATCTCCACCAGCTTTTTAAATCTCGTCGTGAAGGGCGTCATTTTGGAAAGCCTTGTTAACTTTGAGTTTAGATATTGCTTTCCTCACTTCACTTAAAGCTTATCTCAACTTAGCCGTTCGGATTCGGCATACAGCAGGAAGTCCCGCCATTGTGCTAAGAAGTACACACGCACACATGAATGGTTGTGAGAAAATCTAGGCCCTGGGTACTAACGAGCCTCACTTCACTTAGGTCGGGTGGTTTGTAGTTTTCCATGCCGTCATTAATATTGAATGATTCGTTCTCTCGACAGCGGAATGATGAAAGTCATCGCCGTTTAACAGTCTGCATAAGTGATTCTTCCATATCCTCAGCATCGACTGTGTCTCAACTACGATGTTCGAGTCTTGTATCCTTGAAAGTATGGCGGTAGTATGTCATAAGAAGTGTTATGACGTTTTACACTTTGATGAAACTTGCGAACACCGTTCTTGGAGTGGCACCTCTCTATATCCTCGTTCGCTCGTTTTTCTTGCTGTTTTTTCTTCTTTCTGAAAAGCCGTGTTCTACCCTTATTCTCTGCCTATAGAGCTTAATGGCAGCTGTCGTCTTCACCTTCAGCTTAGCCTTGTAGGCCTCGTTCTTGGCTGCGAGCATCTGTCAGCATTCCTCATCAAACCAGGGGTTTCTTGCTGGTAGGCGCGAGAAAACTACGCTGTTGATATTGTTGCCTTTGTTCTTCGAAAATTCGATGCTGATGGTATGGTATTAATCGAGGTGCTTAACATACGCGCTTAGGATACGCGTGGCGTGAAGGCATTGGAGGTCTCTTGCGATTGCAGTCTTCGACATTAAATTGTTTCACATTTCTACTAGCGATAGTATATCATAAGAAGTGCTCCGTCTGGCAAGCTCATCAGCATTACAGTTCCTCGGTATATCTCTGTAACCCGGTACACAGAAGTTTGGAATGGTAAAGTGCTCCGCCATCTCATTATGAGATAATCGGTGTTCGTGGGATGATTTCGATGAGATGGATCTCAATTATTTGATTGAAGCTTCGATGTCACTGAAGATGTAAATATCCTTCGTGAATATTACATTACACCTCAGCCAGGACAAGACTTCACTAATCGCCAATATTTCCGCCCGGAAAACTGTCCCAAAAATCGGGAAAGCGAAAGGATATACTTAAGTTAACAAATCTCGGATAAAACACCTACACCCGCTCCAGATTGTTCTTAGACACATCCTTGTAGATGTAAATCGAATATTTGTTGCCAATCATATCCGGCTCCCATTCGAGGCGACTGGGAATGACTGACTATATGCTATTCCAAAAGCTGAGTTGTGTAGTGATATGGTCGCTATTTTATGTTATGCTTAGGGTTCATATACTAAAGTTCATTTTCCCAGCTAAAAGCTAAAGGCACAAAAAGTGGCTGCGTAAAAGCGGGCTGACCGATAGTGATCTCGTTACTTTTCGATTCTGTCCCTGTACAGATAAAGAGCTTTATGATTTTCCAATTTCACAAACCATGTATCAAGTTGAACTTCTTGCTTCATGTAAATCCAAGGCATTCATGTATAAAATAAACGCAGCTAAGAGCACTTTTACTTAAAAATTATCCAATCCATATCAAATTGATATCGTTAAACCTCAAAAGTGGATTGAATCATCCAGTGCCTGTTGTCTGAAAGCAATGTATATGATGCACACTGGTAATCACTGTTTTACAAATTTGAGGACTAAGAACTCATTCGGATTACTTTAGGGATTGAAATGATATACTCCTTGGACAATAGTACTAACCACTGGTTAAATAATAATACATAGAAGGGCTCCTTCCTTTAGTAGTAACGAATCTAACCGAATCAAAAAAAATTGAAAAAGGAAATTTATAAATGTCCATGCCGTACAAGGAAGATAGATAGTCTGAACCACACTGCCTTTTCCACATAACATCTGACAAATAATTACAAAAGAAAGTTAAATTGAATAACAAACAAGTATTCAATTATCCTTAACATTCAAAATATTATCAGCAACTAGTAGCGAATATAAATATGTCCAGTACAATTTAGCTATTTATTATACTTGGCTTAGTGTCAAGAGCATAAACCCTTCAACTTGAAACTAAAATGATATTATAACAGTACCCATGCATATTCATGTATATACTCCGGTCCCGGTGTATCCTTTGCTTTTCACGATGCATCGCAAATGAACATATTTTATTAGGGCATGGCGTTGAGAACAGCAAAGTGGAAAGTATAGCAAATGAATTTATAAAGGATAATGATTTACTTGATCCCCAACGAAATCCAGCATGTAGCCATCAATTACACATGTCCTTCATATTAAGAGTGCCTGTGTCTGCGTGCTATAAGAGCAGGACATATTAGATGCAAAACGCGGGTAGAATTTACAAATTATAATTAATCAAGAAGGATTTCCGACAAAGGACAACCACTGTGGTGGTATGCATTATTTTACTACACACAAGATGTGTTGACGCAAATGTTGTTATCCCCATTACACAGGCACCTCATCTTTTCTCTGTGGTTCCCCAGCGACGACACCCCCCGAACATGTAGTTGTCAGCTCTTTCCACCACTCCGCCAAAACACCATGCCAGATGCAAAACTTATTCAACACACATGGATGCCCAGCATACATACAAACATTATATCTAATGATGTCCATCCAGCTGTTACACAGACCGGATGGCATTTTATTGACTTTTAAACTTGCAATCCTAGAGATTTTTCCCTTCACCGCCTCTTTCCAATGTTCCGCTTTGCTAGGATGTAAATCTATGTATAGATGCATGTACCTACACCCCAAAAGCGCATACAGTAGATTTTAGATACGCTCTCCACCTATATGTGCAAGAGTGGCAGCAATCGATGGTTGGGATGCTATCTCCCCAAGGAAATGGGTGGACATTTTAATGAATGACGATTCTCTAATTCCTTAATTTGGTAGCGCGCCAGGATTTTTCGGGCAATTTGAATTCACCGAGAATTCAAATAGAGCGTGATTCCGTAATGGCCGAATGGCGGAAGTACCGAGTGCCAAGTGAATAAATGGTTCTTATTGTGGCCCGCAGAGAAAGAGAAAGAGCGAGTGCGAGCATTCGAATGAGAATGAGAATAGCGAACATTGGTACAATTTTATGGGGTTAAAGTTGAAATGCAATAAGCTTTAAAAGTTGATTCCATTTACTCGAAATGTAAATTTTGAACCGAAAATATTTAAAACATTCAAATTTGTTAGGATCTATGAAACTGGATCGAGATTATGGACATGTTGGGAGGCGTTTGCCAAATTTTGTGCATTTCAGTTAAAAATTAATTGCAACGAGTGATATTAAAAAAAAATTAAGTCACTGAGAAAAATGCCTAACAGTTGCAAAGTAAGTTGAAACATATGAGAAGGCTGCAATCCGCTTTGCGAATTTTTGAATACCCTATTTAATTCCATATTTGTTTTTAGAAAAACAACCCCAAAAATTGGGCGTGGGTTAACTTGTTCTATATACGAAAGATTTATAGTATTATTCTTCAAATTAAATTTTACCGAAAACCGAAAGCCGATGAAACATAATATTGAAATACATCATTCAGGCAATATATAACACCCAGCGAAAGTGGGGAGACTCATGACGGAACAACACAAACGTGCGATAGGTGGTCCACGGAAATACATAGTGCGCCGGTGGGAGACCCGCGATGGGCAGCATCAGACAGGACAGTCTGAATGGCTCGATTTGTGAGAAAAGACTTTTTCTCGTCGAGTCCACAACCATGATGACGGGTGAAAACTATCTCTGCAGCATACAACCCAAAAGGTTCCCACCCAACGAGGGAACGACGATGGGGGAGCACCGACGTGACTTGGTCGTCCCAAACAACACCCCTTCAACAAGCCACCACTCTAAAACTTAGGTTCGATGGTCAAGAGAATACGGCCCCTTTCCCCAACTCTGGATGAACGAAGCAGCAAACGCGGTTATAAAGTAGGCGGCTATATACAATTACTTTCAGCACAACAAACAAACATGGACATCAAACACACGGGAACATGACCGAAAGTCCAAAAAAAACTGCAAATGTGTCCAAAGTCAAAGTGTCCAACAACTGTCATACTGTCCGACAGCTAGTAAACTGGCCAACAGCAGTAGAAGGGGACAATAAATGTGCCCAAATTAACAAGGGCCTCAAAAGCAAAGGTATTGAGCCCAAAGTATAAATAATTTCAAGATGACACCCGAATCCCTGGACCACAAATCACCATGGGAAACCACTAGCACAGTTTGCGAAATATTATATTGTCATCTTCTAATTCTTGCTCAGAGATAAAAATGTTTGTTTGGATTAGTCGCGGTTAATAAAAATGTTTGATTGACCGAAATAGTTGTCCTGGATTGAAACCGAGGTTTTCCTTTAGCACTGTAAAGATTGGCTACGAACAGAATCCGATTGGTTTTGGAATGAGCGAGTGTGAGGTATCAGGCAATGATAGCACCCGTCGAGAAAATATCTGACGGCGATACGTTAAGAAGCTCAGTTCTGAGCGCAGCTACCTTAAAATTAGTAAGCGCGACTGCACTTTCCAGCAAAAGGGCAGCAAGTATTGAGAAATCGCAGTAGGCTTACTAGTGGAGAGTACTACCTAAGTGTGAATGTATCTAAAGAAAATCTACTTCTTGTATATTGTCAAAGCGGATACATGTTTTATTGAACGTTTATATATTTTTAGTTTGGTGTTTTCGTAGAAAATATTTGAGGAGGAAGAAATAATGGCATGGATATCGATAACGGAAGATAGAGGGAGCAACAGTGAGCAGAAAGAACAGAAAGGACAAAGAAAGATGCAGGTGCAAATTTGTGTATTCAGTTGCTATTTACGAGAAAAGGCGGGACGCGTTAAATTTAAACTTTTTTTAATAAAACATTCCGGGAACAAAATCATTTCGAGTTCTAATATCTTCGTGGTCCTCTAATTTTATATTTTTGGTGCGAAAAAAATCGTCGTAAGTTGCGTATCTTCGTGTAGTGATTCGCTCAAAAAGAATTTTTGTAACAATTTAATCGAATATAAAAATTCAGGAAATTATCTCTTAAGGTGATCTTCGTCGTCCTAGAGTTTTATGTATTCCCTTGCTGCAAAAAAAAAATTGTTCGTAGTAAAAATATGAATTGGAAGCACAAGCCCCATTGTTATAATGAGGATATGAAATGTTAGAGCTTAGTTTTCTGGTTGTCTCGTTTTCTTCTTTTAATTTTTGTTGGTCTTAAGATTTTCTGACTTCAGAATATATTTAACTAAACATTTTGTGGTGGTCAAATATGATCGTTCACTTGAAAGCAAAACCACTTCAAGGTTAGAACAGACCTATTTCCATAGATTGCGTTACTTTGTGTAGTGATCTGTGTGTGACAGTTCGATCATAAAGAATTTTCGTAGCAACTTAATCTAATTTTTTAAGCCGTGTCATTTATACATAAAAGTAAGCCATTATTTTTTCAATTATCTGTGGACGAAATGTGTATACCTAACCATTTTTACTAAGCATTGAAGCATTAACAACTACGCTACTCTCCAGCACAAAAGTTTAGATGGACTGCTTGCATCGAATGTCCTTCAGTATAAATTCTTGTCCAGGATTCTGCCGGATAAGACCGTAATTTTACGTATCGATAAGTGTGTTGCAGAAAGTCTACAAAATGCGTATCTGAAGCTGACGCTAGTTGCTGAGTCAGAAGACCAGGAAAGCCGTAAGCGCTTACACAATGTGTATCTTCGTGAATCTGTAGCTTGAAGTTCAATGGAGAGCAACTTCATGCAAGAAAAGGATCTCTCTTTTTACAGCAATACATGACACCAGCTACAGATACGTATTCTGGGCGGCCCTTAAGACTGCAAAGTTGTTTTTTTTTTTTGCATTACTTAGCAGGGTCTGTTAGGATTTGATGCTAGGATTTGAAGATGGGCCATATACCACTGATATTTTTCAAACTTCGAAGGCAACACCTTCTTATTTGGAACTCTTTGAACACTGAAGTGATGCTTTCATACGAATACACTAAAACATCATCCAATGCTGGATGGACAGGAATATCAGACCAACACGAAACTGTTTATCTATTAGAGCCAGCGGCCTTAATGTTCATTCTTGGTGGTTTTACAGAATTTTCTGTTTGGAAGGTTATGGCTTTCTAAGATAGCGTTGCTATATATCTTTCCCCCTCTTACGAAAGTCTGACAAAACTCCAATCACGGGAGGGATCTCAAATTCGCCGATCGTAATCCCTTTGACAACAATAATAACTTTGAACACACAATTGAAAGGAGGAGCTAGGTTGAGGCCTTGTATTGGCAGTAAATTCAGGATATTTTGTTTCATAGCTTGAGTTCATACATTTCAGGTGTCAGTTGTTTTTCTTTTTTTTGCAGAGATGCTGTTTTTTTTCTCAAGCTAGTAAGCTGGCCTAGAGTTTTGTCACAGTCGATTCATACCACCGATGGATTTACTAAGCCGAGTTTATAAGTCTGACTGAATGACAGAATTGGAAAACAATTCCAATTATAGTAATAAATACCACTCAAACAGTACCACCTATCTATGTTTCTCAATCCACAACTATTACTGCATAGGCAATTCGGACCGGATAACAGAATTGTCAAACACACTTTGCTTGATTTTTCAATCACCAAAATATCTAGTTTCGATTAAATCATGTGTTCAATCTTGTTATATATTCTGGGAATGACAAATTGGTCCCTCTCAACTTGAAAATATTAATATCATGTAAACCGAATGAAATGAATTTTATGAGCTGACTAAACTACTCTTTAATGGAAGACTAGCACCCAAATACAACACACTACATGTCTTTATGCATACTAGCACACAGCTGTTGCCAGAATAAGAAATAAACAGATAATCTCTGGAACCAATATTGTTTACTTCAGCCAAATTAATATTCTCAAAGGATACTTCGACAACGACGAATATCCAATACTATCGGTATCGTTAAAACTCTTAAATTGCACAACAGAATAATCAATTCCTTTGTAGGAATTCGGTTAATCCTTTTCGGAATATCCAAATAAAAATAAGAATCAGGAGATGATTTAGGTCATTCTAGGGATCACCACACACGCCGAACACTCCAAATGTGAATCAGCAAAATCGATTTGGCCCACCGATGCCATATAATATTCAGTCCTACACCCAACCTTTCCGTTTTTACGAGCATACAAACACACCCACAAATAGAACATCCATTCATTCGTTTCGACCCACCATTTTGCTATTGTGTTGGAGTAGTCATCGCAATAGAGCACGAGGAGATTTCTTACGAAAGCCATAATATCCACTTGAGTAATTTTCTTTATAGACAGGATCATCGCAAGGAATTTTATTTCCTCGTTACGAAATGAATTTTCATCTTTATCTCGGAGCAAAGAGTGTCCAAGTCGACGCGACGGCGACGGGACAACGAAATCAAGGGTATAATATGCCAATGCCAGATCTCCTTGAGAATCGTTGAGAAGCTGTTGCATTTTATTGTTCCTTCCCTCCGATTGAGTGGTCGGTCGGCTGGTTGCGCCGAGTAGAGTCGGCAAGAGTGCTAGACAGACAAAAGTAGAAATATCCTTGTCAAGCAATGCCCTTCCGGGTCTTCGGTTCTTCGACGCGTACACACAAGAAATATGCAGTATTATGAACGCTTTATCCGCTTGTGAAATGATTTGCTGGCTAATTCTAATGGCCAAGAGATGGTCGTGTGTTCGCGTCCGAAAAGTCATGAATTATTCGATTTTGGGCATAAATTCAAATCGTATACTTCCTTCCTGATTTATAGGGTGAGCATCAGCATGTGGGAACTGGGTGTGTGTGCAAGGACCCCAAGCTTGGGTATGAGTATATATGTGGGCTTGCCGACAACGATATTCGCTATATTTTCGAAAATTTCATAACAGCGCAACATAGAGGTAGGGAGACGCGTATGTGGTGAGCTGCTCGTCTGTATTCCGCAAACAGAGGGCGGAAGGAAGATTCATTGTTATTTGTATTCTATTAGCATACAATAGGAAGCCACTAGCTCCGGTATCCCGGGTGATAATAAAAATAATAATATATATTCCTGTGGGGCGGTGATTCTGTGGCCCTTGGCCTACAACACCCTACAACTGAACCGAACCAATGTATAAATGTACTTTAATGGGTTTCGCAGAGTATGATTTTTTTCTTTTTTGGGAGCGGGTGGGGAACTGCGGGGCAAATGTCCTCTGATATGGGTAGTTAGGGGTGTCCGCATTTTGTACGCATTGTTTATGCTTGTTTTCGACAATTTTTTTTATATATAAATTGGATCAATGGATTACGTGAATGGTGAGGCCGATGAGGTTAGGAGCAGGAGTCAATGGTGTGAGGTGAACTGATATGTGTGTTTGTTTTGGGGATTGAGAATGTCAGAGATACAAAAACGAAAATGTGGAGGAATGTCATGTATAGGGGCGGTGTATTTGGTAGGTCGGTGCAGGTTGTAATTTGAACAAAGTAAGGGCTGGACTGATGTAGTAACTTGGTTGGGGATGTCAGTTAATTCATTCCACGCATTGATGTGGAGTAGTGGAGATTTACGAGGCCTCGAGACATGGGTTGATTTAGGTTCCTTGTATACATACGTAATGTTTTGAGATTATTTTTAGCAAAGGTATACCAATCTACAACCTGTTAGAGATATTTTTTTTAAAGAGTTTAATGTTTAGTCAAGGCAGATGTGAACAGAGTAACTAGTGGTTTTCATTTTAACAGCGACAGGAAAGGAGCACCAGGTACCTAGTATTCAATTAAACGGATGGTCGCTTGTGAGTAATAAAATACCAACGGAATTCGAAATTACCTGAAGAGTGCTGCCATTTATAATCTGCACGCAATCTCTAGAGTTCAAAATTAGTCGGACTGTTAAAAAATGGATCAGATTTTTCACTTTAGAAGGTTACGAAGTGAACACAGGGGTTTCTGCTTTTGTATACAACCACTTTATTTCAAGGTCATTTCCTGGGCTGCTGGGATGTTATGGCGCAACTGCCACGCAGAAGGTATGGATTCGATTTACAGCCGTATAACGAATGCAGCAAGCAATCTCCATACCAAGTCATGCTGCACAGACAGATGAGTTGGACTATATAAGCGTGATATTTTATTATTATACTGTCAATAAAGCTCTGAACGGTACTTCGAGTCTATCTGCTATTACTGGACTAAAATCAAAAATCTATATGGTCAGTACATCATCATATTCGGTATCTTCCAATTCGTATACTGACTTTATATGCATCTTGTATATAATGCGTATATTTTAGTTAGAAAAAAGGTTATAAAGTCTGTCTATCAAAGGAATTGGATGATACATTGTGCATCTAAGGAAATATCATCTCCTGTTTTCCTGTTCATCAAGCTTTACCTGTATGTATAGAGGCTTCCGGAGAGTATTCAGCAAGGTCGTTTAATACCGTTCAACATATTTATGGTTGGATGTTGTAGAACAAGGGTAGACTCTGATTAGCTCTAACTTGGCAATGCCTGTTGTTACTCTGACTTTACATTTGTACTTATTTTTACCTAAAAGTGGTCACCCAACCGGATTTGACTAGCTAAATAATGAGTGAGAGTGTTGACAACTGGACCAAAAATAGCAATACTATAAATAGCTAGACAGAATTCAGAATGCCTGGCCTGGCACGAAATACCCGGCCTGCTGTCCCCAGGCCAGGCAAACCTTGATGAAGTAAGAAAGTATATTTATGGTTAAGCCTATATTTTGTGAAGAGCAAGCTTTGAATTCACACGATTCTTAAAAAAAAATGAGTGGCGCAACAGGCTTGTTAGTACCCAGGGCTTAGCTTTTTTCTCAAAACCATTCATGTATGCGTGTGTACTTCTTAGCACGATGACGGGACCTCCTGTTTTATGCCGAATCCGAACGGCTAAGTTGAGATAAGCTTTTCATGACAATTGATACTATTCGGATGATTTGTCAGATCGTCACGAGAAGAGGGCCAGTGAAAAATCATTTAGGTGTTGCTACGGCTGGAGATCGAATTCTTAGAAACTTAAAATATCGTATTTTAATGTTTCGTTTTACCAATTCTTCTTTACATGGTATGTGTGGACTTAATGCTACAGCAGCAGTAGCGCGTGGTGTAATTATTAGTAAACTAATGAATAAGAAAGCGTAAATATTTTTCTTTACTGTATTGGTGGAGTACATCCCGAAAAGAGAGTGATGAAAACCAGGGTGAAGGAAGTCAAAGTCAAGCTGCTACATCTCCGAAGGGATCCTGCCACAATAAAGACAGGGTTTTATGCTTGCTATCCGAAGAGGCGGAGTTATGGAAAAAAATAAAGGTAGATTCAGGATTTGAACAAGGGACTCTCAATTTCATGAATTACAATAAAATCTTTATAAAAGCCATGATAAACTTTCGCAGAGTTTTGCTAGCTATATTGTATTATTTTGTAGGGAACTGGAACATACTTTTCATGCTCTAAGAACAATATTAGAACCACTACTTTGCTTTTTTTTATGTTACGGTTTTCTTCTCATGCTAATTTTGTAAGAACTTATATAGCAGACAACATACTACACAAATAAACAAAACATTTCTTCGACTTACCTAATAAAGACTAGCTGCACAAGTCCTGTTTTAACCGTTTAACTTTTCTTGATGAAGCTGCTGATAAAAATGCCTCGACTCGAATTTTCAAAAGTACATACAAAGAAAAAAAAATCACCAGTAAGTAAGGTCATCCAGTACGTTTCGAAGGAGCATATTGAGACAATAACATGAGAGTTCAACCATACCTAACCGTTAACGATAAGACTGTTTCAGTTAATCATACTTTTTTCAATCACCGCTAGATATATCTTAAAAAATTAAGAATTAAAGATGTCAGACAAGAGGATATGAATAGAAATTAACATTTTAGAATAGAGAAAAATTATTAAATTATTATTAACTTAGATCTGAATTGGGAATCCTTATGGATTTTTCAAAACAATGTGGAGGAAATACCAATGACGGTAACATGGTCCGATCATTTCTTAAGGATACCACGAAAACTGCTATAGTCATAGGCTTTGAACAGAAACTCGTATAACGTTTTTCAGTTGTTTCAAACACATTAACTTCAGGTCTGAAAATTGGTAGCAATAAATTTCTTACTTACTTACTGGCACAAAATGACTGTAATTGTTCACGAAATTCTGTTACACGGTGCTGACATCATTCAAAGTTCTCCAAAACTTTTGGAAGATGTCTTAGAAACCTGTTAAAAAGATTAAACAAATTTCGAATAGCGTTTTCAAGATCGATACGCCGAATCACAAAAAATACTGATATGCTCTATGCCATGTTGATATCGTCTGATCCAATGAAAGGCGAATTCCGACATTTACCAACCCTATAAAGTCATAAAAATGGTTTAAATTGATTTATGAAACACAATTTTAATCAAATATATTTAAAAAAAATTCCTCACGTCATCCAAAATCTTTCTTATCAAATTCTTTCTTAGCCTTGATTAAAAGCCCTCATAGTGGTAAAACATTTACAATTGAAATGTTTTTTTTTCATAAAATGTTTTATTAATTTAAACACGTTGTTGCTGCATTAGACGCCTTATCGAACACTTTCTACGACATGGCAGTTGATCCCAGATATTTGCATTGATTTTTCATGAAAGTAAAGTAAACTGTTGCCTTGATTCCAAATGCGTTTTTCCGACAGCTAAAGGAATAATTGTAACTTCGAGCTTTTTATTGATTTTATCAGATCTCCAACAATAGACACAGATATACCATACAAATATTCGCATAGAGTTTGCAGAAAACAAAAACTACTAAGTCTCCTGTTCTTAAGGGACCAAAGAGTTCTTTTCAGCAAATTTCAAAATCAAACAAAAAACCGATTTTCAATAAATTTTTGGATTCATGGAATGATGTCCATTTCTGGCATAACTGAAAAGCCACCCAATTAGTTACAACACAAACTTTATATATACCATAATCTCGGCGGATTGAAATATAAGCCATGGAATATTCAATTTATTTTACCTATGCCCATTAAAAAAATCAAAAAGGGTCCTCTTTGTTTTTCAGATCACAAACAGGCACAACTCCGAGGGGAAAAAACTGGCTTTCTCTAATTAAAAACAAAGATCGTAAGTAAATCCTTTATTGGAATCCCCGTTTCCATCCTAACCAAACGTGTACATGTATCGTACAGCACTAACAGGTATGCATAAATCATAAATCTACACATGTTACACATACCCAAGCGCTGTGTTTGCTTGTTATAAACGGATTAATCACAGAAAAGAACAAAGACAAGAACCGCATGTTCGCTTTAATTCTATGGCAGGTTTTCCCACATAAATGATGTACAGCTTATAAAAGCTTTTTTTCCGTTATGTTATCTCTGTCTTTCATTTTGGTATTCCAAAGGCGATGGTATCAAGATGCTACCTAAATTGGTGATACCCTATGTAAACTTGTGGTTCCCATGTTACCATGTTTACTTACGGCGTCAATGTCATCTCAAGACCACGATTACACAAAAAATAGAATCTTCGGTTTTACTTGGTCCTGTTTTCTTTGCCACCCACCTACTTTGGGCTTGTATCTCTGGAAAAAAAAAACTCGTGTACTTTTATTGTTTGGTTTTACATTCACTGTTTTCGTCCTTATTGCGCGTTACCATGTTAATGACGTCAATATCAACTGCATTTTCCATTTTTATTGACTAAGCTACTAAAAGACACTGACAGAGAGTGAGAGGAATGTTAAAGAGAATTTTAATTTTAATATTACACTGAGCATGAAATGCTCAAAATGTAATTTTGAAACACCCACCGTGCTTCATCTTACCTCATGCATGTGTAATCGTATACACGTCTGAAGTAAAACCTCATCAGGGAGAAGTTTCTTCTTAACTCTCTTCCTATTGACTCTGCCACTTGGAAGACAGTTCAATTAACAGTGAATATCGTACCTCCTACTTTAAGGATATCCAACAGTTTCTTCATGGTCCCAAAACCCAGTGAATGGTTTAATGTTTAAATTTCTGTACGTGATGGGATTTGAGAAAGATGAACTTCTCCCAGGAGTCGATATTTTACTCCCTAATTCTGTATCTATTTTGAACTTTTTGTTGTTCTTGTGCGTTTTTAAAACGCTTAATGTATGTATTGGTTGGGGATTTCCTTGCGTTTTGTTCGTGATACCGTTCCTTTTTAACTTGATTCAATTAAAAATCACGTCAGCCTGTGTGGTATTGGATAGGTGATGTGGGATTGAAAGATCGCTAAATTGCGTTGCTAGTCACGTATCTCAAAGTAGTGAATTTTAAATCCCTTCCACTTATCAATATTTGCATAGATTGTTATATTATGAATAACTTGTAAGTATCCTAACGGTTTTTTTTTTTGTGTTGTAGTAATAAACTAGTGGTGATTGGGTAGTACGCAACTTTCTCTTCCACATCGAGTTAATTTGACGTTTTTAACAAGTTGGCCAATATACACAATAATATTTATTTTTATTAACGATGCTAAAAATCATATAAATAACGTCGAAAAGTGATTGGAAGAACGCTTATTGCGTAATTGAAAGCAATCGGCGTCCAAGTGAATAATATTGATTTTCCGTTATTGGCCAAAACTTTTTGTTTTGTTAAAACTAATATGCTTATAGCATATAAGAAGTTAAATCAAAATCGTAAGTGCCGTTTTTGAGAAATTGAGGTTATGTATGATTTTTATATGGCCATGTTATTACTGGTATAAGATGGCTAATGGAAAACAAAAAAAAATGGCCTAGAATTATGACCACAAAAACCTTGGATACGAAGTTCGAAGAAAATCGATCAAGTCGCTTAGGCTGAAGAGGCTTGTACGGACAGACGGACCGAGGAACCGACGAACCGACGAACGGAATTCAAAAAAACACTTTTTTGAGTTCCGCTATCATCGTAATGTTAGAATCAATCAAAATCTCGAGGTCAAAAATGTATCGAAGTGTATGATCGAAGTGTATCGTCATAGGAGTGAAACTCGCATCTTTTTTTTTCAAAACCATACTTAGAACTTGACAACGTAATGAGAAGAAATTACGTATGGCTCAGAAGACTATAATGCACTTTGTATGCCTCGACGAACCAAGGGATGTCAGAAACATTAAAGAAAAAACAACTAAGCGCGGGGTCAGTAACTTATAACCCGAAAGTGACATATGCGAAGTTTTTTCCCCTCTTGCGAAAGTCTGACAAACATTCCAGAGTATAACATTATCATTAGAAGCTTTTCATGTTTGCAGTTAGAATTGAGCGTTAAACACGAGCTCCTCTTCTTTATGGCAAAAATAATAAATTCGCACAGACAGATTAAGCGAAGTTTTGAGGCTCTTTGCACAATTGTATTCATTTTACGGCATTTCGAATTATTGCTTGAAAACCATGTGGTTCCAAATTTGTGATTTTGCAAAAAACTAACAGATATCCGAACATCAAGATAAAAAACAAATTTGTTACTGAATTCTGCAACATTAGAGGTCTGGGATACACCAACTTCAATGTTAACCAACGTCAATGTTAACCAATGTCAATGTTAACCATGTATACCAACATCTCCAAATGGAAAAACCGCACTTTCTGCTCCCAACAGAAACGCAAGTTTATTTAATTACGGCCCAAACTTATATTCGGTGAATGACTATGAACTGTATCCTTGGCGATTTTTACGGGGACATCTACAATTAGCTACAGGGAAAAACGGTTGCCATTACCAGCAACTTGATCCAACTTGCCGAGTAACCAATTTACATTCTCTATATCCATAACAACTTTGAAAAACTCTTGGATCTGTTTTTTACTTCAGATGAAAATAACTGCAAGATCGCAATCTCTGGTCTATTAGGTATCTCAGATCATTCTTTAATATCAGCGATCTATACAATACCTATATCGATGGCAAGAATACAAGATCATCAACGATTTTGATGGAACTACCCAATAACTATCTGGGATACTCTGTGGAATGTTTAAACTCGGAACAAGCGGTGTCACCAACTATAGAGGACGTACCCTCAAGGATGGGTGATGTGAAATTTCGACCACAAAACCTGAACAATTTGGACTGCAAATGAGCCACTGGACCTGACGGTATCCACTTATTGTATTTAAAAACAATATACACCCTAACTCGCGGATTATTTTTCATCAACAGGTCTTCTCCACTTGAACGAAAATTGCTCTAAAACCGATTTGCAATAAAAACAAAGGAAATAGAAAAAAAATAATTAAAAAATTGTTGATTGCCTATACATTCGAAGCCAACGAACACGAAAAAATCGAAATTATAACAACAACTTGTGCTCAACAACACTATTTGGTAAGAACTAAATCTATATCGGACATTACCAAGTGTCCACATCAGATTCCTTCTTATAGTGGAGCTTGATTGAACATTCAGTTCTTGGGGATTGAACTTGTAATACCATACCTGGTGAGCCAAGTGCCTACCACTTGCACCACTGAGGTGGCGTAGAATCAATTTGCCTAGCTGAATGAACTGAGAGGCTGACAACTAGCCCTTTTTTTTAGATGAAAGTAATCTAATAGCAACGCGCCTATTACCACTATAGTTGCACACCAGCAGAGATGTGAACAAATCTGCTCTATAAACAAAGACATAGGTACAAATTATGCAATGGAGAAATTAAAAAAAAATCTGTAAAACAAGTCCACAGTTCCGCAAATCCATTTGAAGGATACTGTCCTCAAATTAAAATTCACAACTGCGTCAGCTATATTTTTGTAACCGCTTTTGCCAAATCAGCTTCGTTCAATCTAAGTTACCATTTCAGAGGGAAGATATATTTTACGCCAGCGGAGCTTCATCCACTGTAAAAAGCCCAATTACGACCGGGTTTTGAATACTGTTCTCATCTTCGGAGTTCAGCCCCGAAAAATATACTTAACTTGCTATACTCTTTCCAAATACCTGATTTCAAAACTGCAACATTTGGCAAGGAGAAGACTTCTAGGACATCTGTATCTTTATTGTTTACGATGGAGCTCAGAGAAATCATCCCAAGACTCTTTACATTTTATCGTCCGACAAGACACGCAATTTCAGCTCATTTAACAACAACATAGCGTACGCAGATGATCTAGTGGCGTACAGATCAAATTCGAAAGTCGAGGGCATCAACATACTTTTGCAACGTGACTTCGATCACATTAAAGTATATTGCGATGGTTGGAAATTGAGGATTAATTTCCAAAAAAACCGAAACAATTCTGTTAAGGACGCCATTGCATAGGGTTTCTAGCAAATACCCTGGCATCCGGCCTGACAAGTTTCTGAATTTAAACAAAAATGTTGATGTTTGCCTGATCAGGGCTTGGGGGGCAATGCTCTAACAAGAAGATTGTTTTCCTACATGGCCCTCATAAGGCCGATCACCGCTTATGGTTGTCCATTGTGGTTCAATGCAGCACCAGCCCATTCCTATTTAAGGTGATTCGAAGGCACGCTGCAAGGGCGATGGCTAGCGACAACAGCCTGATCTTCGGGGCTTATTACCTCAATGACATGTACATGAAGAGTACGCTCATGTCAAGGTTTATTTCCACAGAGGCATTCGTTTATATCTATTCGTTTGGGTTAGTATAAGACAGGAACGGTGTCCACGTCCATCGCTATCATCACAAGCGGGACAAACTGCTAATCCGCAACGATTACATTGAAAATGCTTCGCAGCTCCTCCGCTTTAGCATGGCGGTATCAGATCGCGATAGGACTGATGCTGTAAAGCAGCGCACCGAATTTTGGTGGCTAATCTATGTTAGTTCTGCACTTTCTCAGGACTTTGTGGGCTCGGCTTTTACACCATATTGGGTAACAATATGGTTGAATACACGCTGTTCTGTCAGAAGAAGACTCAATCGGGATGGCGACTATCGGGGCATATGCAGCTAGTGCTTGCCATCCCGATTGTATTTAAATAAGGTTTAAGTAGTTTTAATAGCCTTAAGTAGTTTAAGTTAGTTTTAAGCTAGATTAAGCTTTTTATATAAAAACATAAAATTGTCACTCCTCAAAGTTGTTTTTTTTTTAATTTTCTTTGAAAATATAAACACATAATAAAGATTAAAAGCCAAATAAATTTAAGCCGAAAATCCAAATAAAACTGTTAGATAACGGTTGTTTTTTTTAGTGGTTGGTTTTTCAACAAGAGATAAAACTGAAATTTCGTGGTCAAAACGGGCAACTCTAATGTCATACATGTTCAATTTGGTTAGCTATTTCATCATGAACAGGTTGATAAATGAACAACGCTGGCAAATCGTGCAAATTGATTTCGAAATAATGGTTCAGTTCGCAAAGTTTACTGCATGCTCCGTCCATTTTATGGTGGCACATCCGTCCATCAGAGCAATTAATTCGGTAAACCAGGGATCATTTTCGCTCTACGTTTACTCTATGTGATAATACGCATCCGCAGAGACGTCGAACAGTGCGCACCGAAGAAAAAATTGCCGCTGTAGAGAGCAAAGTGTTGAAGAGGACCCGAATGAATCGGTTCGCCACAGTGCACAGCTGGATCTGAATGCTGATTTTCATCGCAAAATTTTGTTCAGTGAATGACTGTTGGATAGGCTACGTCAAGCAAAATTGACGCATTTGGAGTGAAGAGAATCGACGTAAAACTGTTGCGACGCCATTACATCCACAAAAACTGACTGTTTGGTGTGCTCTACGGGCTGGTGGAGTCATTGGGCCATACTTCTTCCGAAATGGTTCTGGAGGGTCATTTACAGTTAATGGAGACCGGTATAGTACCATGATAAACAACTATCTTGCTACCGAATTGTATGGCATGAATGTGGATGAGATGAGGTTCCAACAAGACGGCGCTACATGCCACACCGCGCACGTCACATTCGATTTATTTATGAAAACATTCGATGAGCGCATAATTTCGCGGAAAGGACCTGTCAACTGGTCACGAAGATCGTGTGATTTGATACCATTGGATTATTCTCTTTGGGTCGCTCGTCTACGCCAACAAACCAGAAACGTAAGGGGACTTGGAAGTCAACATTCGTGGCGTTATTGCCGACGTAAGGTCCCAAATGCTCGAAAAAGTGGTTGAGAATTTGACCTCTAGACTTGGTTTTATTCGAACCAGCCGCGGCAGCCACATGCCCGAAATTATATTTGAACATTAATGGCATAAAATTATCCTTGCAATAAAGTGAAATTGAAGGACATTAAAATGATTTTCTTGTAATTTATTTCAATTCGAAGTTCTATACCTCTAAAAAAAACCGATATAAGGTTAAAGCGCCTGCTATTGGCCGTTAAGTTAGATTAAGTATACATGTTATTGGTAAGTTAGATTTAAGCATTTTTGTCCAGCATTGAGCTAACAAAGTAACAAAAATCACATTTTGAGAATTTTACATAAAACAACTCGTTGAAGAAAGCTCTTGATACCAATAAGGTCGTATGTACATTTTAAAACAATAAAAGTATTTGATCATTAGGAAAACCCCAAAAAATTTCAATACTATAATAAGTTAGGTTAGCAAGGTTAGGTCAGAGTGGCTGCCAGCTTTCGCCATCACATTTATACCATATTGGTCCATTGTGTTACCACGTGGATCTTGGCCATTCTCCGTGTGAAAACCATTTTTAGGTTTTGACGAAACGGAATACTATAAAAAGGGAATACCTTTTCTTTTTTGGCGTAGGTAAATCATCTACGCCCCTTTGTTTTTCAATTGACGAATTAAACGAACCCCCAGAAGACGTTTTGCCACCTAAATATAATTTATAACAGTTCAAGAACTGGGTCAATAAAAATCAGCAAGCTTCATATCGAGGCGCAAGATAAGTGCGCCTCGACTGAGAAATGTACAAAAAAAATTAAAAAAATTATGCAGGATGTGAAACATAGATCTGCAGTCGTGTATGGACAAATAACTGGACTTGAAATTTCCAATTCGGAACGAACAATTTTTAAACCCCTTCATGATACTTTTGTGCTATTGTAATAGTTTTGTTAAACAATTGCAAAAATTGCAAACAAACAATCTAAAGGTTATGCTCTCATGATTTGAACCAGTAGGCAAACACTGCGTCACAGCACCCACATTCTATGCTGTATCATTCATCATTTATCATGTCATTAATAAATAAAACCCAGATTTAAGAATTTCCCATCATTTAACAAAGTCACTTCCAATTGACTCATCACTATATTTAATTATGTAATGATACTCAGCCTCAGAAATCAGTCACTCGAAACATCAATAAATGAATTTAGTGCAAGGGAACGAAGACAATTCGAAACAATAATACCTACCCCCTCATTAACTAAATCTGAACGCAATAATAATTTAAGATAGTTCAACCGTAAAAGGACATTTGAAAGGGGGTGTTACTACTTTCACCCCTGAAATTATTTGCGACTTCTCTCTATTATTTACAGTTCCAATCCTAGTTCATTGGAGTTCCCTTGTTTGGCCGATGGGCATCACACCATTCGACTGCGATATGATGTGTAAGTAAACACCCCGACAGACACGTTCCATGCTCCTTGTGTTTAGTTTAAATTGTGTTCTACATTTCTCATTGAATTTTCTATGAAAAAGGACGAAAAACATGCTTAAAGTCCCCATGAAGTATTGTCATTGTGTGTAGGAGAGTGGCGTGTAAAAAAGTTCACGCTGGCTGCTAGCACGTTGTTGGAGAAAAAAAAAAGAATGAAAAACAATAGACAAGGACTGGAGAGACCCGTTTCCTCTATTTTTCTCCAGTCACGGATGGAATGATAGATATTTGTGTTGTATTGAATGCTTAATGATAGTAAACACAAAAGATGGGTGTTGTGCATAATATGAAGGGATGTGTTCTGTAAAGGCGCCACGACTGACTCGAGGGTTCAATCGAGGAGGTGTAAAGGCATAAGTATTCTATTACTGCGTACCATTAAATAATTGAAATGACTTTGTGGATTTGTGTAAATGAAAATCGATAAGCGTTTCATGTATATTGATGATGATTGTGGTTTAAAGGATAATAGAAGGAATTTTGTTTGATTTGTGTTTGAGAACATTCATATAGGAAACATATTTGAATTGTTTTCCAATTAAATCTTGATAACTGTAAATGTTATTTTAAAATGAAGATTTTTTTTGGTTTGATCCATGAACGTTTAGGGTTAACTCGAAGATTGTACAAGGGTTTGATATTCATAAGCTGTTTTAAAGAGAGGATTTTATGCTTTCTGTATGAAGATCAATCACTTTGTTCGTCATTTTTTAGTGAACACAAATGTTGGGTATGTGAGGTTAGGGTGCAGTAGCTGCACGCGATGCGCGTGAATACTTAGATCATTCAGGTCTGTTGTGGTACAACGTGGATCTGTCGGCTTTCCTATATTCGCTGGCCCACCATTCTGAGCTAACTTTGTAGCGAGGGAAATTTCTGGCATTGATATTAGCTAGCTCAATAGAAGAAGTAGTTTCCCAAATGAAGATTCATATTTTCAGACAGAGCTTAACAAGAGCATAGAATTTGAGTAATACCTTCCTAATCTTCTCCGTCCATGCAGCTGCTACAGAAGTAATTGCTGACGAGGCCTAGTCTTTCTGCGAATAGGTCTTTAGAAACGTGTCCGGTGTCAATGTTAATATGAAGTGAACGTAACAAGAATGGGTCCATTGTAATGACATGTGGAGCTTGGTAGTTTTCGCCTTCCTCGCATTCAGGAGAAAAAATTCGAAGCAGAATTTATGTTTTGATGGTGCCTAATTTATATTTAGTCCGCTTTCTTGTTTACTGCACAGCCTTGGGGCGCTGATAGGGTTTGAGTTCGGTAAAACTAAAATGTTGACTCTCTAGTTTAGAGTTTTAACACCTCCAAGTTTGTTCAAAAGTGGCGATTTGACGATGATGAATGGGTATGACTGATGATAGAATATCATAGAGCAGTTTTTTACACCCTTTTTAAATCCAGCTACGGCCAAATCTTTTTGGAAGCTTAGTAAGTTACGGTGATACTCTAAATAAGCTTTCATCTCCTGTTGATATGCTGAGCTAATAAATTACTTTCCATGTAGAGAAAGCGATTCGATTTCTTCTCCTCCTGAATTATAACAAGATTCATCGAGAACGTCTAATTCTTTTGGCAGTAGCAATGAAGATGCAGCGACACTGGCTGACGATGGCGATCTGAATTTCTTCAATGAGATCATGAACAAAAGCCCAGCTATACTTAGGGCGCGGTTACGGCCAACGCTAGCAAGCTAGTTTGCACTAGTACAAGCTAATCCGCGCTAGTAAAAAAAACCGTGCAAGCTAGTAAACATTTAAATCAAATGCGTTTTAACCCACATAATTACGAGCGTGACTGCAAAAAGCGTGATAGCGTCATTGATTATCCATAAATTTGATTCACTAGCGCACTAGCGCTAACGCTTACTAGCGTTGGTCGTAACCGCAGCCTTAGTGTTCGGCATATAAGATCATACACAGGGAGCGTGTGCTCTGTGGCGATGGACGGTGTTCACTAAGCAATGGTATATGAAGGTAATATCAAACGAGGTTCTATGGATATTGTCATGTAGTGGACAAAATGAGGATCTTTCACTCAATGTATAAACACGACATGAAATTAATCATCTGGGTTTGATATGCGAACAAACCAAAATGCTCCTATACAAGTCTGGTCACTCGGAGAATATTTTGCAGATGAAATTGTTCGAATCAAACGGTTGCATTGAAAGTTATGGCTTAGTGGGTTCAACGACAATTTCTCCGATTGGTGGTGACATACGGCCACACACCCTATAGGTAAACAAATGGGAGCTGTTCACAAGCTGGCTCTTTGCCCACAAAAGTATTGTTTGCCCAGTATTGTCTTAAGCGTTGGTTGGTGAGGATGGCTAAATCTACTGCGGTGATTTGCGCAAGTCACCCACAAACGCTCTGAAGACTGTTAAGGAGTACATGCGAGCTGCAAAGCCCATCACCCGTTTAATCCAGAGATCTGTGTCAACGGCAACGACAATTTCGTTAGGTTGTATAAAAAGCAAAAGTGTATCTCCATCGTAAATCTGTAGCTTGAAGTTGAATGGGGGCAACTTCAGATTCGCGTTTGAGATTTGAACATTTGCACGTGTTGGTTCTTGTTTTCCATTGAGTTACGGTGACTAGGTTGATTTTGATCCTTATATTAAAAACAATGCTGCCAATTCTGACTGAAGAAGATTTTTAAAGGATAAATAGATTTATATAATTAAAAGAATGATTTCGCAGTTCAATTTATAATTAGAAAGTTTTAATTAATACTTGCCAATTAAAAAAATAGAAGAATTTTAATTTACACTTTATAGTGCTCGCTTTTCAAATGAATACTTGAGAAGTAAATACACAAATGATGATAAAGTCAGCTTTTGACAAGCAATCGATATACCAACCAGCTGTGTATCTCTCTTTTGACAGCGATACAAGAATCAAGATAAAAATACGCATCCCGGTCAGACCTTAAGGCTAGTACTGTAACAAGATCATAAGCGACTATCACATTGTTTTCTCATTCTATTATATTTGGCTTTCATAGCTTTCTGTCTTAAATGTGACTAAGATATCAATTTAATTTATCGAGGCCTAGGTCGTTTATTAGCATAGTGTCAAGTATTACCACCACGAAGTTTAGTAAATATTTTCTAATAAAAAGGGCCAGTTCGGTTTTTTGGTTTTGGAAGTCTTTTCCAACGATATGTATGACTCCTCAGACTTGGATTTCCGGGATAAGTTAAAACTACTACGGCGGAATAGAAATTAACCGGTAATGGTTCGTTTACTGCTTTTGGACGAAGTACCAGAAAGCAGATGCATGCCAATGCTGTTGTAATATTCAGGCATATCTCGAAACAAATTTTCACGGGAATTTTTGCCTTGTCAGCAATGTAAATCAGATTGCTGAATGGGAAAAGTTTCGCGCGAAATTTTATTCGCGATAGGCCTGAAAAAGTGTTTTTTTTTTAGTTTTGTTTATTTTATTTTTTTTCTATCAATTGCCATTAATATTAAGTTAACGAGCTTAAAAAGCAATATAAATTATAATTGGCCACTTTGTCTCAGGTCTCTTAGACGTGATGAATTTTCACGGGACTCTTTGTTGCAATCCAAATAGAAAAATAGAAATCAAACTACAGCGAGAAGGAACCGATGGCTCTCACAGTGTCTAAAAATTATTTCCATAAACAAGCAGAATAAAACATGTTGAGTTGCAGCACGGAGTAAATAAAGAGAAATGCTCCTTTCAACAGTATCTTTGTTAAAATTTTAGGTTTAAGTGATTGAAGATATCAAGGACGCTCCATAGCAGGTAGGTTAGATGATTATTAGATATTATTTTCCAGACAAATACATTGTTTAGTTTGTTAAATCTCCAAAACCTACTTTGAAAGAACCTGGATAATTAATGTCCAATATTGGTTCTATAGTATTTTTACTAGATAACTCCCTTGTGCATTTTATTCTCTAAGTTCAGTGCAATTATAGTTTCTATCTAACAACAAATTCTCATTATAATCACTCGTATCTGACAAATGTATATTTCAATATCCATTTGTATATTCAACCAATCGTTAATTCTTGCATCTGTATCAAAATAAAAAATTGTCCAAACACATTTTTGAAAAGAGATATATGCTTCAAAATGGTTTACTCTTAGCAAATCTGGTAAACTAAACAAGAAAAATCAGCAAACACTTTGCCATAGGAGATTGATTGCTGAGTCGATTTTTAGTCCAATTTCAGCAACCTCGCTACAAATTTCACAATACACACGAAATGTCCATCCAGTCTTTCTCTGTCGCTACATCGAGGAAGCAAATTGGCACCACCCAGGGGACAAGCCAAATGCTTGTGATGCCATTCTAACCGTCAATCGATGGTCGAGTGAGGATTAATTCCTATACTTTGACAGCGATATCCGTGGTAATCGAAGTCGAGTGCAACGACGCGTCATCATGTTCAAAGGACTTCCGGCGATATTTGAAAGGTTTCTGCTATATATCCTTTGTCCGTATACACCGAATGCAGCATACTCTGTGAAATTCATTTCCGACATTTCAAAAGCGGTTCTATGTCCCTTTTGGGAGCAAAAAAAATTACCATTTGATGAATATCTGTGAAAACTTAAAAAAATGCTTTTTTTCATTGCTGATGTAATGGAATTGAGAAGCATGTCGCAAAGATATGTGTCTAAACAAAATATTACACCTAACCATAACCATATTCAAACCACATATTGTAACATGCATCAATGGAATACGTATCCTTCATGCAGCATATAGAGAATGTGTGCATCCCAGTGAACGTGCAACAATCAAGAAACACTGCACATCATTAAAATTCCACCATTTACCCCCGAAAAGTTTTTGGCACAAGGAATCTTCCTCCTTTAACCGGCATTTACTCGTTACGTTACCCCCAACCACAGTGTGAATGAGTGAATGGCAGATGAGTATAGCAATGTGGTTTGACGATGAAAAGGAGTACAATACAAACAAAATTTAAATGAAAATTCACAACACTCTGTGCCAAATAAAATCATTTTTCCCTAATAGAAACTCAGCAGGAGATCGTTCTGAATGTGGCGGTTTCAAAAGGAACCACACACACACACTCATATAGATCTGCTGCCACAGAAGGATACCATAGCACAGCACAAAATGAAAGGAGCGAAGATAGAACGGGCCATTCGCATTGGAATAACAACTATATTTGAATTCGAAATGTCCTAGTTTTGAATTTTATGTCAGTTTTGGGCTCGCTTACTAAACGTGGGCGAATGTCCTATTCAGGATTCAAGTTAATTATGACAGGAGCTCGTTTTTTGCTGTTCCTTTTTTGTCAACGAAAAAATAAAACAAAACAAAAGAAATTTTCAGTGTGAAATACAGGACAAACAGACATCTCCACAAGGATGTTGATGATGATGATAATGATGCTATGAAAAGGAAACTTTGCAGAGAAAAAGCTTTTTTACAAGTTCTATGTTCTCTATTTGGAAAAAAGTGAGAACAGTCTGGCGCAGAAGTTCTCCACGTGCGATAAGAAATTTTCCACATACATAACATCGAAAACAAAAGAGTTCTGGAGCCAGCAAGAGGACGAAAAATATTCGGTCCACGAGATACCTAATTGCCCATAACAGGAAAAATGGATCAGAAGCTTTCGGGGGAAAAAGTCACTCTTCAGTATAATATTTGCGTTTTATGCGTTAGCACGTCGCGACCGGTTGTTGTTGATCCTTGAAGATTGTTTTTTTTTTAGAGTGTTCTATGTTTGTCGCTACCAAAGTTGAGGTTCATTTCGGAAAGACGTGGCGTAAAAAAATGTGCTCTATTTGTGTTGCAATGTAAAGAAATTATGTAAAGGATACAATGCACTGTCCAATGTGATTGTATTATGATTGTGATGCCATAGACCGGTTGTGCTGAGTGCCACTCGCCAGTGGTCTTTCTCTCGCATGTTGGATGCTTGTTTAATAGAAAAAACGTCGAAAAAATAGGATTAATAGAAACCACACCACCATCTGAAGAAAAAAAATCCATCAAGGAAATCGGAGTCCAAATATCAATATGCCAACTTCCAGGATCTATCTAACATTTTTAACAGCTGTCATTCTGGGAATGGGTAAGTCGAACCGAGCACGATGACATCAAATTAAATTGAATTCCTCTTCTCCGGCTTCACAATGGGTATCAATAAATTTCACCAAAGCCCGAGTTCAAGTACCGTTTGTTTGAGGCAACAACCCAAACATCGCATCCTTCGAATAATCAATGAATTATGTTGCCAACTTTTTTTATTCCTATTTCAATATTCTCAAATATCTGTTCGGCCTTGGCAGAAAAAGGATAATTTAATTTTTTTTTAGTTCGTTCTGCTCGGAATTCTTAAGCCTGTAAATTTATTTTGTTTTACCTTAAGGATATATCTTTTCAAAAAAGGATCTTCATCTACATCTTATTTGGTAATGCGATGGGTAGAAACATTTTTTTTTTGTTCTATTACTTAGGCAAATCTTTAAGGACTTTCTTGTAACAATGTTAAAGGACATCGCTGTTGTATTTGGTTTACATTGGATTGAAGGGGGTGGAAAGAACTTCCTGTTGGCCTTGCTTAGGTTTGCATGTAGCCACAACGACGTCTCCGTAGTCCGCACATTAATTTTGACTGCGAATATACTTTTTTTGTTTGTTTGTGTGCCCCCTGCTGCTGGTGGGTTATTCTGCGGATTGGACCACACCTCTAGATGGGTACAGTCCTTATGAATAATTCAGGATTCAATTTGAACATGGATTTTCGCTTGTTTTGTTTTGTCCTTACCCGTTTGTATGTCTGTCTGCCACAGAGACCGAGAGTAGAGTTATGTGTTCCATAGAAATGAATAACAACGAGATGTTGTGCTTCTGATTGTACTCTGAGATTTCAAGGATTATTGTTATGAAATTGTTTAATTAAATCAAGGATCCGCTTTTGACTAATCTATCTCCGCTTTCTATCTATGAAATATTCCTTTTTTTTGTTCATATCTCTGATGTTGCGGGGGCTTGAATATTTTTAGTTTTGTTGTGTGTTCCTCTTTGCAGTGACCATAGAATCGTTGTTGATCCTTGGAAACGAAAATCACCGCAATGTGAACGGGAGTTTGCTCCCCTCCAGACAATTGCTGCGCCAATTGGGGCAGCAATGAGCATGATGACGATATGGCAGTGAAATATTTTATTGCGGTTGTTAAAAAAGCCGCGTAAGGACACTTTTAATTAAGCACTTATGTCATTTTAGATAAGCGTCAGGGTAGCACAATAGGCCATTGTTGAAAGAAAAGACCTCGTCTCTACGGTCTCTTTGTCGTTTATCTTTGACTTCTTGAGCAAACGTTTTATATTTTTTTGTTTCTCTGCGCTTTTTCTTCTTCCTTTACGATTTGTACCGTTTGGTTTGTGCGCCTTTTGCATAGTCGTATCTTTTGCCGTTTTTTGTCGTTTCTCTATAGCTCTTTGTCAACGCTTGTCATCTAGATCAAGAGCAAGGAGGATGTTGTTAAGCAATTCCTTCGCAGTTAAAGTTGTTGTTTGCCTTTTAATTGACCAACCGGATGCGACTCAAGGATACACCCGCAAACGTATACACATATCTTTGTATCTGGTATATATGTAAGTCCTTATGACCAAAGAGGAATTATCGCTGCTAATTTGTGTTCTTTGTTTCTATCTCTTTTATGTGTAATTCACCGCAAAGTTTTCGCTTTTGCTGGGTTCTTTTGTTTTGGACTAGACCAACCTTAGGACGGTTCAGGCTTTTAGGGAAATGGAGACAAAAAAAGTTTTTGCGAATAATGATACTACGCCCGTTTGGCGAAATTAAGACGTGTTTTTATGATACTCTTGGGTGTTGTTTAGTGTACAATGTCAGGTTGATGATATGACGCAGGAAGAGCCTCATGTACTCATGTACCTATTGTCGTCATAGGCCAGATTATAGGGGCTTAGAGTTGATGTTGAACGTTGTCCACACTGTTGTGTAGGTTTCACTATCTTTGTGCAGATAATTATTATGATTTCCGCTTGAAGTAGTTTGCATATATAAAATATGTTATTATACTTTTGGGATGATCTTTGGTTAAGAGTTGGATACGTTTGTGGACTATGCATTTACATATGCTTTGAGGAATGTTTGGTTTACTAAAAGGAGTCCATTTAATGTTAATAAGATATTCAGGGGATATTTTGATGATTTCTAAATGAATTTAATATTTTATTCCGTAGAACTTGAACTTAGCCTTAAAACCATCAAGTTATAATGCTTTTCTTTAATTGGTGCTATAGACCGTGATAAGCCTGGGTCTCATACGCAATGTCCAGTTTGTACGGCCCTTAAGCTAATTCGCTATAGTAATGCACTTCAAATTGGTTGAAGGTGGTTTTTTCTTGTGTCGCAATTTAAGGCGCAATTTGATTTAAAGAGGCTACCTACAACAGCTAATGCACAGTTATGAAATAATTAAATGTTTATAATTCACTTGTTGAAATATCTCCTCCAGATGCTGCAATCGGAAACGACGGAAGCGACGATTTTCGAGTCGAAAAGTAAAATAGGCCATAGTAGTCCTAGTATTTTTCACACAACAATTCTTGTGTGCTTTTGTACTTCTACCAGGACCTTCGATCTTACGTCGAATCTGAGTGGTAGAGTTATAAGTCTTAGACAATGACGAAGGAAGGTCAAGAAAATCAATTATTGGTGCTGATATGGTTACGAATCGAACCTGCACTTTGTGGGTGGCAAATTGTTGTACTAAAACGCCACTGAGCCGACTCAGACCCTTGTTCATGCTTCATAAAAAAGGACTGAGATAGCCGGAATTATCTTTGAAAGAATGCCCTAAACACTGTTTTTTTCGGAAACATCTCTACAAGACCATTGATGACCTATAAATACTCTAATGCGGCATAGGTTTTGCATATCAGATTAAACTCAGTTTTAAAAGGCCCAACCGTAGATATTTTCAAGCTTGCAGATGTGTATAAAGATAAATGTAAAGTTTAAACGCAACAGGCGCCTAAAGACACAGACTCTAAATTTTTTTTAGTTCTTGCACGATGGCTTGATTGTGTCGCTTATCCAAATGGCGGAATTTAATGAAGCTGTTCTTGACATTTGTTACTATTCATATAATTTTCAAGATAGTTGCGAAATTTTAAATTGAAACCCATTGTCGTGTTGCTGTGACTGGAATCCGGACCAGGAACAGAACTAAAAGTGGATACTATGAATCTACACTTATATGGTCTTATCAGGTTGTTGGAAAACGGTTTCACATAATCAAATACAACGACAGAAAGCATTTTATATATAAAGGGTTTTTCAATAAGAGCGCTACAAAAACGGTTTTGGATATCAATGAAATTCTTTATTCCTGTAAAAGTACATTCGATGCCATTATGTATGGAACTCGATTTCTTTGCATGGCCACCACAGGCACGCTTGCAGAAGTCCGGACGATGAAACCCAATTTTCGATGGTTTTCAAGCATAAATCGGCCGATAATGCTGCAATTTCACGTTCGATATTCATACGAAGTTCATCAATCGTCGCTGGTTTGTTTGCGTAGATCATAGACTTGACGTAGCCCCACAGGCGTCAAATCGCACGACCGAGGCGGCCAAGCGACTGGACCATTTCGTGAGATAACACGTTCTCCAAACTTGGTTTTCAATAAATTGATTGTGGCATTCGCTGTGTGGCTTGTGGCGCCGTCCTCTTGAAACCACATGTCCTCCAAGTCCATATCATCCAATTGGGGCCAAAAATATTCGGTTATCATTGAACGGTAGCGATTCCCATTCACAGTAACATGCCGGTCTTGATGATCACGGAAGAAGTACGGCATAATGACGCCGCCGGCCCATAAAATACACCAAACCGTATTTTTTTCTGGATGCAATGATGACTCATGGAGTACGTGTGGATTGCTGCCTGATCAGTACCCCATATTTTGTTGATTGACGAAGCCATTCAGCCAGAAATGAGCCTCATCGCTGAAGATGATTTTTCGATGAAAATTTGAATCATTTTCAAGTTGTTGCTCAGCCCAATTCAAGAACATACGACGCTTCTGGTGGTCAAGCGGCTTCAGTTCTTGCGTCAATTTAATCATGTAAGGATGTAGACCAAGATCTTTTCGCAAAATTCGCCACAACGACGTCACAGAGATGCCCAACGCTTGAGAACGACGTGTGAGAGACATATTGGGGCCCTCTTCAACTGAAGCCTCAGCGGCAGTAATATTCTCTACACTACGGGCACTTCTTTGTCTCACTGGCACGGGAACATTTTGTACTGTGCCTGTGGATTCAAATTTTTCCACTAGACGCTCAATTGTTGATCTGCTAGGACGATTGTGACGAACATAAATTGGACGTAGCGCTCTTAACATTGAGGCCACTTACTCCGAACTTCGGTTGCAAATTTTAATAATTTCGACTCGTTGTTGGATCGTATATCTTTCCATCATGAAATGGCAAACCTTAATGAAGAGAAATGTTAAAAGAGCGGCAATAACCGCAGCCATTTATTGCTCATCCAGAAGCTTTTCTTTTCCGGCGCCTTTACTTTAAGTATTGCTTTCCATTCTTAAGCTATGTTTATAGATTGTATTTTTCGCCGTAACTGTCAATAATATTTGCCTTGCCTAGTTATTCAATTCAACCTTTTATACCAGGCTTACACGTTTTTCTGTCCAAACATAGTTTTTAAAGTTGCACTGCTCGGAATCTACGGAAGTCATGAAGGAAAATAAAGGCGTTGATGATTGATGTCGTCATCACAGTTTATTTCCTTATAGATCACGGATCTATATTTGAAGAGTCTGCACTTTGGAAATGCTTTAATGTCTTGAATAGGTGGTGGTAGACCATTTTATTGGGCTAATTTCGATCGATTAATTTTGAAACCAAGTCAGCAAAGAATCAATGATTGTGAACATGTGAAAAGGCAATAGCCTACTTTTATATGAATTTCTCCAAAAATTAGGAGTGGCTTCAATTTTCATTACATGAGGTTTGATCAGTCATTTTATAGTTAGTATTTGTTTGAACGGTGTAAAAAAACTGTTGAACAAATTAATTATCTTAATTTGTTCAACAGTTTTTTTGAATCCGTTAAAGGTTATCTTAGAAAAATCGGTTTTGTAAAAACGTTATTTAACAACAAAAATATGACATTTTCTTACGGAGGATGTTAAGAAATAAATGTTCTTATGACAACAAACATCAACGTTTTAGTGAAAAAGACTTGCTTAGAAATTAATCAACTACCTCAATATTTAAGACCCCATTTTTATCATTTCGCTATGATACTACAAAGTGGAACGCCTGAGTTCGATCCTCGACCGTAGCAACACCAATGATTGTTTTTCATTAACCCTTTCAATCGTAGTAATCGAAAACATTATTCGAATTGTATCAATTTTCATTTAACAGATAGTCTCAACTTAGGCATTTGGACTTGGTATAAAATTAAAGGTCTCGGCATAAAACAGGCAACAGTTTTAGCCGCGCATCTTGCAAGAAGCATGCACTCACTCCTCGAAAAGAGAAGTAGATAGGCCATGGGTCTAAACGTTCCTTTTTAGCGAAATTCATTTAAATGTAGGAACTGCAATATTTCTATATTTAGACTGTCTTTTATTTATGGAGAACCTGGTCGGGCATATTATTCTTTTTTTCCCCCCTTGTTATTACATATCCATGATAACCTGTCAGTGTGTTTCAGTAAATCTTCGTTGGTTTATATACATATATCCTTTTCACAGTTCTTATACAAAATCAACCAACATCATATGGAAATCCCTTAAGGAATCATGATGATAACAATTGTGATTCGTAAACTTTGTCCAAGACAAAACACATTGGTCATCAGTAGTTTTCTTTTAAGTTATCCATTCATCAATCTTCGTATTGTGGTACATCTACTTGATATCAGACTTTTGGGTGTCACCCTTTCCTTCGTATAAAGGATAAAGATGATTTTATTTCAACTGATAAGGAAATTAACCTAACCCCATATGTTGGGAGATGAGAATAATGAAAGTCATGTACCTGAAGATCCAATTTGTATTAAACAAAAACTCGAGGAGGGCGTTTCGTTTGGCTCGACCATAGTCCACTTTTAGGAGTATGTTACTGTCTTCCAAACTTAATTGACAGACTAAATCACTAAAGTGGCACAACAGGTTGGAATAAATATGCGCCAATATGCCTTTTCAATTAGGGCGGTCCTTAGCTAGCTGCATTCAGTTGCGCACTTCAAATTATATAAGAATAGAAGACTCTACAGAGGAATAGAAGACTCTGCGAGCCGGAGTGTTGGTGTCCAAGAGCATCCAACCCAAAAGCCCGTCAACCAAGAAGGGACCGAAGATATTTCGAAGAATTTTTCTCTCAAAACGAACAAGGATTTCACTTTTTACAGTTTTTATGCTCCGACGGCGTAGTGGATGATCAGGGACTTGTACAGAATATCCATAGTAGTGCGAGTAAGAGTTGTTATAATGAATTGTCATTATAGCCCGAAGAAACAGCAGTTGGCAAGAGTAACTCTTCATCTGATTCCCGACAATATGTTGTTGACAGAGTTATTAGCAGTTATTAGCAGATGACAAAGTCCAGTTCAACCTCAAAGTTACCTGACGTTCTGTAAAATTCGTCGATATTGTATGTCCTTTCAAGTTGACCCTTAAACACCTGAACTCATTTTCGTGGCTTCCTTCGTTTTACTATCAAACGCGGCTATGAAACTACGTTACGTCCGACCAATGATGTCAATATCATGTCTCTGTGCATTGTGCCTCTGGTGTAAACTATGAAGTTTTGCACAATCTTCTCAAGAATCAAATCAAAGAAGTCGCATGACAGTGCATCTCCTTGCATTGACAATTTTTTCTTTCGGATGTGTTGATGAGGTCGTTTCTGACCCTTAAGAAGCATCAGTCAAGTCAGCGACAATTATCCATCGTCATTCTACACAGTCGGACGAGTATGGTCGCGGAATAGCAAAACCAGACATGACTCTGTTTATTTGTCTCTATTTGCTGTCCTATGCGGCTTTGAAATCGATGAATAGGTAAAAGGTATCGATTTGGACTTCTTGGGGTTTTTTCACGATCTGCCGAAGTTTGAAGACTCGATCAGTTGTGGTCTTTCCTGGCCTAAAACCACACTGAAAAATACCGATCAGGTTGATGGTAAACGGTTTCAGGCGTTCACATATTAAGGCAGATAAGATTTTTCATGCCTCTGTAGTTGGCGAAGTGCATATGGTCTTCTTTTTTCGTGGATCGGGCAACCGGTCCTAAGGTTTCATACTTCAGGTTGGTGAATGTTACTGAATAGATCATCCCCGCTTGCTTTAAAAAGCTCAGTGGCAGCCTCGTCAAGCATTAAATTATATATTAGCTCACTTCTCTTAAGTCGGGTGGTTGGTATTTTTCGCTGTCGTCGCCAATATTGAATGGTTTGTTCTGCCTTTAATCGGTAGATTGTTCGGATTCGCAGTTTTACAGTTTGCAGAAGTGTTTTTTTTATTTCCAGAGCATCAAATGTGTCTCAACTTCGATATGCAAATTATTCATCTCGACAGTAGTTGACGGTCACTTTTTCATTATTAAAAGCGGCGCTTTTAATGAAGTTCCAGAAATAATACATGGATGGAATCTGAGTAATAGGCAGGACTGATTGATCATTATTTTCATACTTAATTACACTCTAATGGTCCATTGCTTGGCTGCAATGTTTGTGTAATGATCACTTTTTACAAAACAGTTCCTCGCCCAAAACTCTTAATTTTAAGGACCAAAATTCAAATTTCGAATTATTTTGTAAGTCTTCAAAACCAATTTTTCTAACATATCACGTCCATTAATACCTGCGGCAACATAAACTGCGCAATTATACATACAATTTTAAGAGAGGTTATGTTAAGCTTTTTTCCACCCTATTTCTCCCCAAACTTCAGCAGCATCAAAGTAAACTACTGCAAGTATATGCCAAGCAATAAACCATTCTCCTAACATAAACATTGCATTACGGAAAACATCTACAAGAGTTCGCTCATAAAACATGCAATCAAAGTAAAACAATCATCATTACGCCGTTTTCAACATCAAGGCCAACGGTATTTTATTCCCATTGCTACTCGTGAGTTATGATTGCATCAAACTTATCCTAGCAATAAACAGGACGAACAAATAGCTCAATCGACATTTCATCTTGTTATTATAGGTATGATGCAGGTCACAGCTTCAATGTCCTTCAGCAAGTTTTCAATTTCATTGTACAAGCACCTCATCATAGACTTTTATAGTCCTCGTTGTCCTCAACATAGGAGCTCTCATTTGAATACGGACCAAGTCTATCAACATTTCATCAACATAAAATACGTATAACGAACACGGAAATTCATATAAAATAATCCTCCAAGGGAAATAAACTCCGATAGGATATTTGATGTCTTAGGAGATACAAGCACAACCAGCAACATTGTGCAGGACCTACAGTCATACTCAAGACTTGTATTACAATATCTGCGGCAATAGTGAGGTGTGGTTCTACGGGTTACAAGCTGTAAGTGGCTAAGATTTGGGTTGTGTTTACCTCACCAGGGAGTCGAAATCTGATCCTTCATGCCATATACCCCCAAAGTGAAGCAGGCGATAAGGCATAATGTTGTTACAAATGCACTCGACTAGAAAGTGAAACTCCCAAGGAATGCTAATTGATGTTGAAGGTTAACAAGGGTCAATCGCCATGACCTCCGTAGTTTTGTGCGTTTGAAATGTGTTCTCAAGCGATGCAAATTGATTCAGGACAAGAGGAAAGTGTATTTTATACAACATGTAGGTGTGTCTGTGCGCGATGATAAACTGAAAGCATTTCTAGTGGAAATAATTGTGTAACTCTTAAGTATGCAATGCAACAGCATGAGAAAAAGAATCCGAACGAAACAGAAAGAAGTTTTCAATTATCACTCGGTAGAGTGAATCCTGAATAGGGTTTTTTTTCTGCTGTTTTGTTTCTCAGCGTTTCTTTAAATTTTATTTAAACTTTGCATATTGAAGCAGATGAATAGTTTTCGAATGCAATTCATTTGACTCCTTCAGATGTGAGACCTTCCCTTTTTGTTTGGTTGCTTTCATCAAAGTTTGCGGGGAAACGGCAAAGTTTACCAGTGATAAGGATAAGTTGAAGGAATTCGAGTTTGGTTATTAAAGTTTGCCTTTGAAGTTAAAAGTTAGTGAAGCTGATAGTTTTCTCAGCATATCGTAGGCAAGATGTCATCCATTTTTTTTTTTAAATATTGATTTTAAGTTGTGTTTTGAAATTGTTCTGTTATCTAGTTAGCTCAGAAAATAACATATGGAATTTATTTGACCTAATTTTATTTTTGACAACTTTCAGTTATAATACATTAGAAAGAAAGTTAGGGTAGTAAAGGATATTACGGACGGGCGGTTAAAAATGGATTATTTTACAGTGGTAATCAAAAAAGCTCCACGCATAATTTGGGAAAAAAATTAAACTTGCTTGGTTTGAAAATTCAAATTTCAAGCTAACAAAACACTTGGGATTTTGCATTTGGCGGATGAGAATGAAAGCAATGTCATATATTTATGCCAGTTGAAGACCTAGAAGCCCATGTAAGTAACCAAACTTGTCGAATATTGAGTAACTCTAAATATTTTCATGAGATAGTCAAAGTATTGCACCCGGATTTAGTATGGTTTGGGCCTACTAGAGACCTTTATTTAAAAATACTATAGAAATTTATTTTCCCTACGCCGAAAGAGATTTCGTTTCAACTTTTTTTATTTCAACATGTTGGGACCGGTTCTGTAGAGCTGCAACGAAGAATCCACGACATAAATATTTTACGAAACCTTATATTGTATTAGGTTTACAAAAATTGTGAGACCAATTTCTTTATACACTCGATGCATAATTAAGCTATCTCAATGAAATAATTGTTATTATTGAGTCTAAAAAGACACGCTCTTTGTTGAAATGTGATCTTACGATCTCTTAATGCAGAATTTGAAGAAAATTGATGAAGGTTATCTCTCAAAAAGTTGACACAACCTTTTTATGGTTGAAATTTTCAATTTTGCAAAGCTATTATGATTTTCTAAATTGTTATACAAATACACATTTTTGGCGCAACCGGCTCGTTAGTACCCAGGGCCGAGCTTTCTCACAACCTTTCATGTACAACCTTTCTAGCATGATGGCGGGACCTCCTGTTTTGTGGCGACTCCGAACGGCGAATTTGTGATAAGCTTTTCTTGACAATTGATACTACTCGGATCAGACCATCACGAGAGGAGGACCAGTGAAAAATAAAGAACTTTTATAGCAGCTAATGAATGTTTAGTTTTGAAACATTGGATGGTATGGTATGAATAATACGGAGCACGTACTCAGAGCATATACTCCATAAAATGCAGAGTAGGTACTAAAAAAATCGCCTGCTCACGTTTCATTTTAATAAAATTATACAATAACCTCTGAGCACCTATACTACTTCATACTGAGAATGTGCACCTATCCCATATTTTCGGATAGATATTGTAACTCAGTAACCTACACAAGTAATTTTTTTTATAAATGAGAGTCAGGCCTTATTCTGACTTCTGATTGATTTACCAAAGTAAATGGCACTAGCTTTGTTGCATTACATGTTTTTATAGCAGCATTTTTTTCAATTTCGCAAGTCATGCACCGGTTATGCAACTGGACCTGGCCAAGAAAGATCAACACTTGAAAATTCTTTTCTAGCATTGCGTGTTGCCTTAACATTAATGCTGTGGAATCCTTTTCTGTTGACGTATTATTGCGCACCTATTGCGGAATGAAAATTGAATTTTTCACTCTGCAGCTCTTAAATCGTTGAAGGGAAGTTCATCCAACTGTTTACTTTTTGTATTAACGCTGCAGTTACAAATGAAATTGTTTTTGACACAATGGACTAATGTACTCTAATGTCTTTACCAAATCCACATTGAAAATTGGGATCTCCTATGAAGCAAAGGAAAATCCGCATTATTTTTGTTAGTACACCACCGCTCCTTTCAAAATTATTACCAAGAAAATGATTCGCTAAAAAAACAATGGAGCAGGTAATCACCTTGAGCAGGTGCTCATCGAACAAGTAGATGGTCAATCGTTGAGCACCCACTCACGTATGTGCTTCTTACCAAATTTTCATACTCCATTTTATTTATACCACCCATTGTTTAAGACCGTTTGTTCGAAAATATATACATGCATAAATTTAGTAAGCAAATGAACGAGAATCCATAGCTCGTTAATATCTAAGATTATGATGCCATATGTTTAGAAGTATTGGAAAATCGTTTGTTCGTAGTATTACAGAAAAATTTATCTGTCTCAAAATCAACAGCTTCTATTTAAGGCTCTATATATAAAAAAAATATTTAGTAGGTTTTTTTGTTTAGCTAAATAAAAATTAAATAATCAGTGGACTAAGGTAAGAGACCTAACCTTTTTAGAGAGGTGAGTAGGATTTTACTTACATACTAAAGTGACGCTACAGTCCGGAATGAATCTTTGCCTCAACCAACATGCCTCTCCAGTTGCGCACTCTTAGTTGGTTGACGTCGGTTTCTACTTGTGCGCGCAACTTATGGCGAAGTCTTCCTCTACTGCGTCCGACGTCTGGCTGGGAATCGGAGACTCTGCAAACCGAATTTTTTGTGTATCGTGTGTGTCGTTCTACGTGTCCTAGCCATGTTAAACGTAAAACGCAAAGTTTTTTTGAACAGCGGCACGTCGCCGTACAGCTCGTATAGTTCATGGTTGAATCTTCGTCTCAATAGCCCGTCAATGAAAGCGGTTCCAAAGATTTCTCGAATAATTTGCTACTCGAATCGACCAAGGATTTCTTCATTCGCTTTCGATATGGTCCATGCTTTAGAGACGTAGAGCAGGACTGCGATTACCAGGGTCTAATATAGAATCTCCTTAGTAGTCCGAGTGAGGGCTTTACTACTAAATTGCGTTCTTGGCCAAAAGAAACAGCTTGAAAAGAGTAATTCTTCGTAAAAACAATAAAAAATGCACGACTGGGTGGTGCGCAACTTTTTCTTTCATAGTGAGTTGGGCGTTAGGTCATATACAAAACAATGAAAATGATGCTAAAATACAAAATTAAATTCATTTGTGTTAAAATAATGTTTAAGTAGATAGCATTATAAGAACTTTTGGCAAAAAAACATGTCACAGAAATATGATCGAAGCAAATGTGGATAATAAGTTTGAAGAAATTCGGTCAAGCCGCTTAGGCTGGATAGACCATTCCGGAAAGGCGGAATTCCAAAACCCACTTTTTTTGTGTTCTGCTTTCATCGTAATGTTGGAATCAATCAAACATTTTTTTTAACGAAATCAATGCCATTCTCTTTGTAAGACAAAGTTTATAAATTTTAAGTGTTTCTGTTAATTTAAGCATGAAATAAAAATCGAAGAAGCATTATCCAGCTATCACCTCTGTAAGGAACTTTAGCACATTATTCGTATGTCATGAAACTTTTATTGAAATGTAATGTATGGACCTCTCCGGAATAGGACAGACAGCAATAAACCAAAAGCAATTTCATTTCCATTGAGATTTCACAGAGAACGAAAAGGGCTTAATTCATTTTTAGTTCGAAGTTTAAAAATCAAATGAATTTCTAGAATTGGACACGAAGCAGACTTAATGCGACCGCATATTGATTGAATGTTTATTTCTTATATTTTTTTTAAACATATATGTTTTTCTATTTTTGGAACAAAATGATTCATATTCACAATTCATTTTGGTTAAGTGAGAAAAAAGTAAATTGATATTCTAGATATAATATTTACTAAAAAATTATTATATATACTAAAAAAATATTATACCACAAAAATGTGGATAAAAAACAAATGAAAACTGGAATAAATGCAGAGTTAAATTTTAGCCAATATTCAATTTAAAAAAATCCGCTAACGACTAAAGGATAAATTAGAATTAAAACAACTGATGTCGATATTGGTTTCAATTATTGAAAAAAAATGTTTTTTTTTAATGTTTTGTACGAAAATAATAAAATTTGTCAGTATATCTCTAAAAGACGTTTCAAATTTCATGTTGCTTGCGTCATTTTCATTATAAAGCTACATAATATAGCCCGGGGGCAAACACAACAAACCCCAGTGTACACCCTGAAATCAAAACAATCCACTCATATATTCGTATCTCTGTGTCTATATTATATAGGTAGTTATCGACACCATTCCCCCGAGTTGCATATATTCTATAAATTCCTAACACAATGTTTAAACCGAACAAAATGGGAAAATTACTTTTAACGATGCTTTTAAAAATAATAGCAGTATGCATTTATAGTTTTTGCAACACGTGTGATTTACAGATAATTTGCACAATGGTTACTTGAAATTTGGCACCAAGGGATAATAACCCCAAACTGCATATTTGATCTGCGTAGTAGTTTTTGTTACATAATTTAGTTATGTATAAGAAGAATCCGTTTTGGGTAGAAGTAGAAAATTAAAAATTCGCTTCCCATAATAAGCTTTGCATAAAATGTATGAATTCATCTGAAGTGTCGCTTATGAAAACTTTCAATCTAAAGCAGTCTCTACAGCCAGCGATTTGCTGCAATAGGGAATTGGCTGTTGGTAGACTGTAGCTAATTGGCTAGGTTATACTAGTTACCAGCCACCAGTTCAGTCGGGTCCAAAGAAAAGGAAGTTTTGTCTTTTGCTCCGTTATGTCTATACATTTCCTGCAAAAACAAATCATGTGATAGCAACTATGCTGCACCTAACGTGAAGTTTATCTACGATTTTGATTGATTGTGAGTCGGCACTTTGAAAATTAAGTCGAAACAAAAATATGCAAAGGATCGATTTGTGATATCAGTTTCTTTGTCCTGATTTCGGTGACATGATTCATTTTTAAATGCATCAGATCAATAAAAAAATCAAATCAAAATTTTATTATACTCTACTTGCAACACGTATGTATAAGAAAAATCCGTTTTGGGTAGAATTAGAAAAATAAAAATTCGCTTCCCATCCGCAGCTCTGCATAAAATTTATATGAAGTGCTGATCCTAGTCGATTATGAAAACTTTCAAATCTAAAGCAGTCATTACAGCCTGGCTTTTTCGTTGAAAAATGGTTTAAAAATAAATGTTTAAAAAATGGTTTTCGATAGTTGAAAAAAAAAATTATGAAAATACCTGGGTAATATTGATATGAACATTTCATCTTTAAATTATTTTATTTGAGAACACCCATAGCTAATGACATTGGTCATAATGGTATATTGGTCTGTATGAAAATGTTGAGCTAGGATAATGAAATTTAATATATTAATTCTATGTTAATGACTCCAGTACTGGATTATTTGTATAGCCTATTCCATTAGGTATATTGGTTTCGACTGTCAGTTAGTAAAATAGAGAACTAATTTGGATAGATACATTTCAAAGCAGAAACAGCATTAGCATTGAGTGAAAGAAATGTCAATGAAAAGAAATGTCATTAACGTTGAGAAACACAATGTATTTTGCAATGACAATGAAGAGTATGAAAAAAATAAAGTACCCAACTTTGTTTCTTTTCTTATTATTTATTTTTTTTAGGTATTGGGATGGTATACCAAAAACATATTTTGGGAGGCCAAGAGATGTGTGATTTTCTTATTAATTCTTGTGTACCGAGTTAAATTGTATACACGGGATTGAAACCAAAAATCTCTAAAATCAAACATCCCTATAACTCGAAATCCCAAGAATATAAAATCTCTAAAACCTGAATTTCAGAAAATGTAAAAAAAACCAAAAATCTCAACAATCTCTAAAATCCGAAATCCCAAAAATACCTCATTTTTCCGGGATTATGACCCCGACCCTGCAAAGACCTCTGTTTAAAAAATATAGATAAATATATAGTTTGTAGTTGTGAACAAAAATTCAAGCTTCTGCTCCATGCACATTTCATTTTGTTCCACTAGGTTCGCACCATCAATAAATAACTGACTTCTTCCAACATTTTTGTTTCCAAAATTCAAAGAAATTTAAAAAAACTTTTGATGCAAATACTTCCGTAATGGATAACTTTTATCAGCCATCTTTTTGAGGGCGTTTTGATAAAAAAATCTTTTGTATACCCTACCCCATAGTATATGCAGGAGAAAACATTTGTTTTTGTCGAAAATGATAAAAATGTCGATTTTGATCAAACGGCAAGAGATTTGGATATTAGATATCCATAGTAGGTATCAGTAACGCTATGGTTAGTGCGATGGTTCGGGTTCGATTTCCAGCCGTAGCAAGACCTACATGATTTTTCACTGGCCTTCCTCTCGTGAAGATCTGACAAATCAGACGAGTAGTTTCAAGAGGAGTCGGTATAAAACAGGAGGTCCCACCATCGTGCAAGAAAGCTCGGCCCTAGGTAATAACGAGCCTGTTGAGCCAAAAAAAAATATTTTTTGAAAAAGTATTTTTTGACGTATCTGAAAAAAGATGTGTATGGAGATTGTATTATGAGTGCTCATAATACAATCTCCATATTGTAGCTTTCTTATAAATATTTTTTGCAAAGATTAGAAAAATAAAAAAAAAAGATTCCATAACATTTATATATCTCCCCAATAAATAAACAATATATTTTTATACATTTTTAGGGCAATTTTTATTTTGTTTTTGCCATTTTTTTGGGGCCGAATTTCATGTATCCGAGCTATAAGGTTTATATTTTTTCCTGTCATTATTCATTCGTTGTATTTTGTCCCAACATCGGTGCTAATTATTTCCTAGTATACACCAATTATTTTTTAAATTCACGGTTTTAGAAAATATGGGCCTAATTGAACGCGCAAACATACACACAGTTGCTGTACATATTACCACAATAATGCAGAAAACACATTTTCCGTATTTACAATACATCATGTATAATAATTTGTAGGCATTAGCACAACCTCACAACATTCCGTTTGATAATTAATGATAAGCTCATCGCTTTATCACCAACGAGAATCACATATAATGCTTTTGTGGCAATTTAGAATTATTTGTGTCAAATTTATGTTTAGAAATGTAATAGCTAATGCATTCATTTTTAGTAATTATTAAACATAGATATGTTGCTTTTGAATTATGTAACAATGGGGTTAAGTGATGTGTTTCACTTGCGATATTTGTATTTGCGATTGCAAATTATTTTATTTGCGAATATGTATATTTGATTTGATTAAAATTTGATTGTATGTTTGCTCGATGTTGTTATGATGCTTGTTGTAGGAGTGTAGGTATTAAATAAATAATTGACCATAGGAAAAATATATTATAGGCGGATAACATAACGGCGTATTAAGTGGCTATGATAAATTCGGCGGTCGCCATAGTTATCATATTACAGCGGTAGGTATGCTTAACGATTTCACAGAAAAGTAATCTTCAGCATTTTTGGATTAATGAGGTCGATTGGTTGCCAATGGGATAGTTTTGTCGGATTGGGTTACTTTGCACACTGAGCCCATTAAACTGTCGGGTTGATGGTGAGTGCGCACACTATACAGCAGTCGGCCAACTGCGCTCGAACGATTTTCAAGTTTGGTAATTGGATTTAGCATAGAGCGGTCGCAATATGAAGGTTATTTCGAGAATTATTAATATTTCTTTATTAAACTTAAAATACAAGGAAAAAGAAAAATCCATCGCCAAAGTTTGTAGCGAAATAAGCAATCGGCCGACTAAAAAATATGAAGTGAGCGCGCGTTGCTATAACGTCATACTGATTAGCAGTTGGCAGATACTTAAGTTTGAAGGCAATCGGGTAGCCTATAAAACTATTTCATCGACCGATTTTGAATAAATGTAGTCTGCGCACATCGATATATCTTCATACTGATTAACAGCTCGAACAAACTATCGGACGATAGAAAGTCTTTTGTGCGCAAGGGGTCTAAAAAAAAATCAGCAATACCTAACATACAACTAGCTTTAATTAAACTAAAATATGTAACGCTATTATTATACTTAAGTATTAATAATGATTTAAATAAAATAAATCAGTTGGTAGCTGACCCGGCAAATGTTGTTTTGCCGGAAATATTTGTACATTCTTTTTTCGTAAAATATATTTTTTTAATGAGTTGAATGAAATTTAGTTAAACTAACTCTCTTTTGCAATTCTTCATCTGAAAAAGGGAAAATAATGATTTATTGTACTTTGATTAATGAATTAAGGTTTGTTCCGATTTATGAATTAATTCGTTTAATATTTATGTGGTAGTCATCATCTCCTTCCAAAAAAACTAAACGAATATTGAAACGTGTGTGACTTTAACATTATTGCTGGTACACATAATTGGTAAGTTTCGTTATTCGAAAACCTCTACTACAATAACTTCATTGACATTTTTATTACAACTAAATCAAAGTCATTAATCATTTTTTTCTGATAAAAAAAAGTAAAATAGATTTATGGCGCAACAGGATCGTTAGTACCCAGGGCCCAGCTTTTTCTCACAACCATTCATGTGTGCGTGTGTACTTCTTTGCGCGATTGCGGGACCTCCTATTTTATAATCTAAATCTAATGAGCGCATTTTATTCGGCCAACATTTTTTCAATAAAATGAAATACAAATACACATGTTTCTCTTAATAACCAAAAAAAATTAAGATCTTCGTTTGGTAACTGATGTACGCCACAAATCGAATCATATGATGCACTTACCCTTGTATTTCAAATCTGGAATGAAAATACAGACATGAAGATTAGTATTTGTCACAATTTTCGCCCAAAAATTTTCTTATTTGTAAACACGAGTTAAATTAAACACTTTGAAAAACGTACTTTCATCCAATAACATATTTTTCAATTGTCATGTTAATTCTTTCATTGGACAACTTTATTAAAACACGAAACATGATGGAATTTAAATTCAACTTGTCTACAATGAAAATAAATTTGTACATGACTACTATGAACGGCGTTTATATAACTAAATACATTAATTGTTATGCAGTATTCATGAGGATAATGTAAAAATTCATAAAAATTGTATGATTAACTCGTTAGGTGTGTGAAATCGCATTCATAAAAATTTGTACATTGGAGTTGTTTTTGGGAAATTCAAAATCGTTAATTTTATGAATTTTTGCATACGTGTATGAACAATTCATACACATTTGATAGTGATTTTTTCATTATTTGCATGAATGAAGCATAGAATATAAGAAACCGAATTCATACACAAATTTTGGTTTGACATTGTTATGCGGTTTAGATAATGATTAACCGCATTCGAAAAACTGTTTGCGCAGTAAATTGTTGGTGGAATAATATCCAGCTTCAGTAGCTTAGATTTTTTGAATTGTTCATACGCATATGAATGCATTCATAAGCGCATGAATGAGAATTCATAAACGGTATGAAAGCGTACAATAGGGCAAAATGTATGAATTTTTAACTTTCTCTTACAAAGAGAAAGATATTGTTTTCGTGAAAATTTTTTACCTTGAGATTTTGATTGATTCTAACATGAAAAAGGTAGGGTTTGATATTCCATCCGTCGGTTCGTCGGTCCGTCTGTCCGTCCTGGGCTCTCCAGCCTAAACGACTTGACCGCTATTCTTCAAACTTAGTATATAGCGTTTTTTTGTTCATGATTTTGGGCCATTTTGTTTGTTAGTCATGTTAGCCATTTAGTCATGTCAGCCATTTAGCCATGTTATTACCGATAACTGCCATATAAATATTATACATAACCTCAATTTTCTCAAAAATGGCTCTAACGATTTTGAATAAACTTCATATGCACTGTAAGCATATTAGTTCCAACAAAACTGCATACCCAGATTTTTGCATATAGGCCATACAAAGAATATTGTTGATTTCTCGAAAAGTGTTTGAATGAATTTAATTTATAAACTATTATTACAGTTTTCATCAATTCCACATAATTGGTTTTGGCCCAACTAAACCTAAACGCAATTTCCAGTTTTGGCCAATAGCAGAAAATGATTTTTATTCACATGGACAACGATTTCTTTCAATTAAGGAATAAACGTTCGTCTAGTCACATTTCGACATTATTTATATCATTATTAAAAACGTCAAATTAACTCGCTGTGAAAGAGAAAGTTGCGTACGACCCAGTCGTGCACCCACCTCTTGTTTTTTTTTCTTGTTCGTCTTCAGCACCACTTAGCGGGTCCAAATTTTATGAGAAAATTTATCTTTATCGTAATCGTACCACAAATACAAAGTAAAGATGGGTGGTGTAGTTGTAATGTGTTCGTCTGTTGAGTGGAAGGTTGCGCATTCAATCCCAGCCAAAATCCATTTCACTTTTATTTAAAAGAAATAAAAGGTCGGTATAATACCTAAAAGTATGCACACCATCTTGAATTTCTTCAAGTTTAACGAACCCAAGAAAAAGTGACTCCCCGAAGCTAGTTCGGACACCACCCATGGAGTTTAAGTCTCCACTACATCCAAAATATTTCCTATCCTCTCTTTCTTCCCCTTCTCTAACGCTCGTACTATGGTAACATATAAAAGGGTATTCATAACCCCTTCAGTACGTGTAAATTATAAAAAAAATGGTCAAAGTACAAAAATATCGATGTTTTGATTGTACCAGTTGAAAATGGTGGAAATCTGTCAATTCAACCTATTCACAAAAACTGGCAATCTCTGCTTGAATGTGAAGAATCTTCCTGAATATCATGGACTAACCTTGATCATTTGATGACTCGAAACTACTCCGATTAAGCTCTGCTATTGTACGAAGAAATTTTATCAGAATATCATTTTCACCGATTACAATAATTTTTGGATTAATAATTTTTTAATAAGCATTAATAAGCATTATTTTTGTTATTTGACACTAACAAGCATACTCTTGCCCTAGTTGTAATTGGACAGTAAAAAGTATCTTTTGGCAACAATTTTTACCATAATTGGATGGATTTGACATCAGTGATTTGTTGTTTAAGCCATTTTACCATTCTACACAATTCAAATTAATTGAATTTTTATATGAGTATTCGTGTGTATTTTAAAGATCTATATTCGTGTATCCCAAAAAATGTTCCTGTCGAATGCAAACATCGTCCATGCGATTTATAGCTGATGCATTAATTTTTTTAGAGTTCCGTTGTTTTACACCAACATGCCTACAATATGTGGGTTTTTTTTTGCAAATCTATTTCGCCTTAGAAAACAATTTAATTGTAAAATACGACACTTTAGTGTATACAGATTTCGTGAAGCCAATTATCAAGTCTTACACCCTTAGCCTGGATAAACGCTTTAAAATATTCACACCTATTTCACAGCGTTTGTTTATCGGAATGAATGTTTTATTAAATAAGAAAATTTTTTTGGTTAAAATAGTAAACCATAAAATTACAATTTGTGTAGTAGTGGATAAATGAAAAAAAATGGATTTAATTTGCGAAGAAACAAAATAAAAACAGCAAAAATTTAAATCACAAAATGTCTCACTGACTAGAGTTTTTTCTCATTTTTATTTAAGCTGAAATCTATAGATTAAGAAAAAAATACAAGCCTAATGTTGGAGCTCTGAAAAAATATCGGGTGTGCAATTACCGAAGATCCGGCCGTAATATTATGAAAATGAACTTGCGGTAGTCATATGCAAAAGAATATTTTTATATATTTTAGCCCAATATCTCAATTATTCTAACGGGTAATCAATCAAGAGATTTTTTTTTCTAAAGTTTTTTTTTTTAAAAGAAGGGAGTGGAATCATAGTTCCGTATTTGTTCAAAAATGAGGCTGGCGGCAACGTTACTATAAATTTGGATCGTTATCGGGCCACGATAATTGATAATTTTTTTGCCTAAAATTGAAAGCCCTAGATTTCGAAAACATTTGGTTCCAACAAGATGGCGCACCCAATCTTGTGGAAAAAAATATAGAGTAGGTTTATTAAAACTTTAAAAATGCATTTTGGCTTAAATAAGGACTGCTTTATTGATTAACTATGCTGAAAACTAATTTATTATTAATAATATATGCAAATACAAAATTTAATATATTTAATATAAATTATATGTATACATATATACAATTTAAATTTTATTTGGTCTTGTTAATCCTCTTCTTCTTCTCTTTATTCGGACACGGTTTCGACCAATATTAATAAGAGTTGGCGGGCCTAGTTGTCTAGAGTGCGCTGTAGTAATTCAATGTTTGAATAATGCGTAACGTCGATCGCAGATCACACTTTTTGCAAAAGTTGAGCTCTTGGTCTATAAATATAAATTTTTGTTACCATATTTCTATTCGCACTTTAGTTTATAAGTTCGAATAATAGTCTTCTTGACCTCGTAGTTATACTACTCTGGCGCGGCGCTACTTACCACACAGGCCGTGAAGGAATGGACATATTGAGAGACCACTTCGGTAAACAATTAATTTTACGCATCGGGTCAGTGAATTGGCCAGCAAGATTAGGCGGTATCATGCCGTTAGACTTTTTACTTTGGGGCTACTCACCAACATTACCCTTGTTATATATATAGTCGAACCCTTCATAGAAAATTTAAACGTTCGCATGGACGAGCAACGGCGCAGTTGCGGCCAACATTCGAAAGGGATTCTCTTTAAAAAAAAAAAGAATGCCAAGAATGGTTATGTAGAATGTTGTTTGTCACGATTTATGTCTATTATGTCTGTCCTTACTGAAAAAACCGTACTAGATAATTATACACAGCTATTATGTTATTAAGGAGTAAACATTTTTTTAATTGTTGGTTATGGTTATACGCTGAAGTAAATATATCTTTAAACAAATTGTAAAACGTTTATAGATCGAAAAAATAATATTTCGCAAATGCCACAAACTTATTGATCTAAGCAGTAAAAACTTTTTTTCTAAATATTGAATTAAAATATAAAATAAGGAAACAAAAAAAAATCCAAACGTCAAAGTTTTGTTCCGAATACGGCTTTTTAGTAGCATAGGGAAAATTAACTTCTATTTGTCTTTGTACCTCTTTGACAGCTTTTGTTTGTACTTTAAAAGCACTTAAACAACTCTTCACATCTTTTCAAAGTCTTAAATCAAAGTTTTCATTTTTTTCTCCATCTCCAGAGAATTTTTTAGTGACTCCAAAATAGACGTATCAAATATATACCTATATGTTCCATATGTGCATGTTAATGTGCATATTATATCAAGATGAACGAAATTTCTGCACACAGATACGAGTATGTCACAGAGAGCAGACACACAGAATGTCAGAAAGGTCACTATATCCCGCGAGAATGTTATGCAAATAGGGCTGTTCTTTCGTTGCTTTGCTGATGGTTTCCTTACCTTTTTGAATGGTCCCTTGAGAGTCCGCTTTAGCGGCACGAAATGAGCTTTCAACGTCAAGTGCTGCCTTGATACCGGATGCTCTTCATTGCAAAGTGGTGAGATTTAAATTCACTTGTTTCAGATCGCAGAAAGTTTTCCTTTTTGGGCGCTCGTTTGATGTTATTCCTATAAGAAATGTCCTTGATTTTCCCTGCTACAAACATATTGTATGAATTGCCGTGTAGGAATGTTGATGGAGATGTTTTGTCGCGTGCTTCCGCATATTTAGATTTACTCGCACACAGTTTCCTGCATTATGTTGACTCAGTCGTAGGAGGCACTCATATTAAGGACGAACAAAGGATATCACTTTCATCGCACACGAAAAACGCAGTTTGTCAGTTCATATGCTACAGACTCGATATGGGAAATCTCACGGAATTGTTTGACTTAGCCTGCGGATATGACTTTGATCTGGGTCTGTACGTGGTGGGAGTGCATGATACTTTCGGAATAATATATGTTTTTGTCAAGAAGACCTCACATACGCTGTTACATGTTGAACCATAGCTTCGTTAAAAGTTTTTTTTTGTGTGTTGATGTATCAAGTGAATAAATCAGAGTAATGTTTGTAATTTGTACATTGCGGTGTACTCTGACATGGATAAGTTCACCATTTTGTTTCAATCTAGTATGAGAGAGAAATTAATTTTCTAAGTTCCAATTTATATCAATTTTTGGGTACGTCAGTATTCAGGAAACATTGATAGTTCCTTCTGTAATTTTTCTTAATATAATACAGATATTTGAAATTGCTTGCTCAGTCTTGCCCATTTTAAATTCAGAAATCTGTTTAATTCCTAAGTTTGCCATAAATTCTATATGCAAGTTAATTTATTTTCGGGTAATGAAAGATGACAACTAGCTATATCGGCCATGGTTCTGTGTTGCTCACCTTTGGTCCAAATAGGAATAGGAATCTATTGATGCAGTACATTTCAACAATCAAGCTTTATATTAGTTATCTTAATGTTTTTAATTGACATTTAAAGGCATTTAGTTGAAATTGACTAAATGCCGTGAAATGTCAATTAAAAAGCATTAAGATAACCAAATCGAAAACCCTTGCGCCTTGAGTATTGGTTTTCATTCGATTTACATGTCCTATACAACTCCATAGGCAGTCAAAGCACTTCAACCAACTATGCAGTTTATATCTTACTTTTTCTAACACTAAAATAAGATTTTTATAAGATCTACTTAAATATATTTGAGTTCACTGCGTTTGTGGAATTGTGGCGATGGAATCTGGATTGCTTCAGATAGTATCAATGCAAATATCACTTAAATTATCTGCAAAACATTTTCTAACGAATAAACATAATATTTTGTTTAAAGTTTTCATATAATTTCCCTCCGCCTTATCATACCTGGGCTGAGCAATGATCTAAGATAAAAAAATGTGCCGAGAATATCGCCGCTGCTGCCGAGGATATCGAGCTGTAGCCGAAAACATGGACCAGACGCCGTGCCTCGCAATTAGCCATCAGCCGGTCGTCCGTAAGGCGAATTTTGGTCAAAGACTTGCGCATGTTCCCGTATAAACTCCAGTCCGTGCATCAGCTGCTGCCTGTCGACCGCCAAACGCGTGTAACCTAACGCCCTAGCCATCCTCAATCTCAAGGACAAAGTTTACGATTTTTCGACCAAAAATCACAATGAGCGATGAGGCTGATTTCCACCTCAGCGGGTACGTGAACAAGCAAAACTATCGCTTCTGGGGCACCGACAATTCACGAGTCATGCATGAGCCAAAAAATTCCTAGAGCAGAACTGCGACACACAACAACAGCACACTTTCAGTATCAAAATTACTATTTCATTTTTGATTTATATAAATGTACCCATCTTCGATTTCTATGAGATCTAAAAACGATCACATTTGATGTATTTTATCGATCGTTAAAGCATTCAAACACACTTACAATACATTCGTTGGGACGATTTTATTAAAAAAAAAAACATTGAAAATATTAATATGAATTTCTCATCTATGTATCATTTTAACCAACGCCCACTTTTTGGGGGAGCTTTCTTATAAAAAAAATTTAAATACCCTACCCCATAGCATATGCAAAAGAAAAAGATTTTTTTGGTAAAAGCATACAAGATTTTGATAAACTATCTGAGCAATATATATATAAAAACGTTATTTATGATGCGCACAGCGGAATGTTCCAAAATATTCCCTAGAATTAATTTATGTGGCAAAACAACGTTTGCCGGGTCAGGTAAAATATGAATATAACGATGCCATATACATACAGAATATATATCAGCTGTCTTGAATGGTCTGTAATACTTTTTATTCGATACCCAACATTGCAAGGTTCATGTGAATTATATTGATGTTTTCTTTTCCGACACCGATGATACTGCACTTTTTTCTGCATTTACTCGTACCGATATTTCCATATTTTTTAATTTCTCGCACTTGGAAAAGACCTTTCGCAAAAACGCATTCATTATAATATTTAAGTCCCTCAAGTCAAATCTTTTTACTGGTCTCTTACAATTCAATATAAATAAATATGTAGTAGGTCTGGTCCAAATACACGTCATTTCCAAATAGTCATCCGACAGCATTGGAATAATTACGTTTGTTCAGATAGTTTATAGTAAAGTTCAACAATGAAATGTGCTATCATGACCTTATTAAGTTAGAAACCAAACGAATGTTAAAAAAGCTTTCTCCTGCTCTAATTCAATAGACCTACAGAACATAAGTTATGCAGAACCTACGTTGAAGTAATTTATGACCTTTTATTTTGTCCAAATTCAAAAAGAGCATACCTTCAGCTCAACGGATTTAACATGTCAATTGTAGGATATATTTTCATAGACCAGACCCCATCAATGGGATTTTAATGGAAAAGTTGCACCAATACTCCTATGTTGTAGAAAAAGCTCAAGGACTCTCCACACAACCTTATTGATTTATAGATACAATTGAGAATAAGATAATATCCGTATCCTTTTCATATCCCCAACATTATTTAATTCCACCTCACCATTGTTACTTTTTCAAACTAAGCACTATTCACATCCAACAGAAAGAGAATCTTTATACCACATGGCCAGTTATCCTTCACTCACGCACACAGATCCGCCCATTGAAGACAGCTTAATTCTGTCTATACGATTGGCAGCATAATAATCCAAACCGTAAACAAATATAGTATTCCCAAGATTTTATTTCGTTTCATTATTATCAGATACTCAACCCATATATGCATGGACATTCGGACTTGTGAAGGTCAGCTGGTGATTGCAAAGCAGCTATATAGAGCAAAAAACAAACCCATACAAGAGGGATTTTATACGTTATATCTGTGTGATTTAATCGAAAACTGTATGTGCACAGCTAAGAACAGCATAGACATGATCTCTGAATAGCTCCTTAGTGTATAATTAATTTTTACCGACGATGATTCTCATTTGGTCCATGTATCCATTCTTAAGATTTCTGAAAAAAAAACTTGGATGAAGAAAAGTTAATCAAGCCTTTTGGAGCTTGCATTGCTGATAGCTGATGGCAATGGCACTCTCTACGTCATTGTGTGTGTTTTTTCATGTTTTGTTTACCAATTCATATTTTAAGCAAGCATCTAAGGTATACAGTTAAATATGTCGACGAATGTTCGGCACGTATATGTTTGGGGTTTTGGGTTTCATCTGTGCGGGCTCTTTCGTTGTATGTGCCCGCTTTGCTATTCAAATGCCTATCCTCACTTGTACATAATTTATTCTTTAGAGCAGATCCTTTCAACCATGTTAGACACAAACAGTGACGGTGTGAGTCTGCCTTGTACCATTCCAGCGACAGACAGTCAAGATATAGTCCGAAAGTGAAAATGGAAGACGAAAAAAAAATGAAACAGGAAAGCAAGCATAACATCAGGATAAGAAGGCATGAGTGTGAGTATATGTTTGTTGAGTAGTTGCGTAGTTATGAGATAATCACACAACGAACAAATAGACCGAATGGAACAAAAAATAACAAGGACAACAAGCGAAATAGGCTTAAAAAGATGAATGGGATTGAGAAGGTGGAATGAGGATATTTGGTGGAAATTTGCAAGTTTTTGGGCCTTTGTGCGTTTTGTATATTTATTTGGGTCGTTTTGTATTTGCAAGCGACTGTGTGCGGTATACATATTTGTCGGGATACATTATTCACGTGGTGGGTAGGTTCCATATTTATGAGGGGTGGAGAGCGGTTCTTATAAATTTCATAAGGGTAAAGTCATTCTAGCAATGATTTGTTTTATCAAAGTAAACATACCATTACATTCGGTGATTTGACAGCTGCTTTTTATGTTTATACACTTAGTTAATTGGCGTTTCTAACATTTGACTAACAAGAGGAATGGTATCTTAGCCGCTGAATTTAAATCTCTCTGGATAAATGTTGCAATGCAGTCCCTTTATTTTATTGTTGAATATTCTATTTTATACGCTATCAATATAAATTGAGCTCATGCCATAGAAAATTCCTCACCCATGTGGGGGGGGGGGTTTACTTCTTAGAATTTTGAAATAGTCCAATCTTATCCCATTATTTATTTAATACGAAATTATCCAAAAAAGTGCTGTGCAACCCAAAATAGTAGACATGAGTGACATTTTTTTGTACATACTTCTCTCTCAGATGAGGTTGATGATGGTTGAAAATCTTTATGGACTATGCACTGGAAGTGCTTTAGACGGCTAAAATGACATCTCCTGGAAGTTTATATAATTGTCTGATTATTCCGAAAAAATTAGTTTTGTTTCGTGTTTTTGTTCGTTGGCTTGTCTTTTGGGTGATTCAAGTTGCACAAATATTGGTATGTTTTTGCTGAGCTCAATAGAAAAGTCCCCGTTGGAGATTCGACGCAAGACCACAATCCTTTATAAGGCGAATGGTACATCAATATGTTTTCGGGATGATTTAGCTAAGCTCTAAAGTGGAAGATCTCTTACAAGTGTTAGCTGAGCTAAATGTAGAAGATTTCAAGTAAGTTATGAATCGTCTATGAAGGACGTAGGGCCAATCTTTGATTATGGTTTACTATGTTAAGTACATATCAAGAAACTTAACCCAGCTTAGCAGTCGCTGAAAGAGGGTACGTTATGTTGCCGTTGTCTATTTGTTTATTTATAGGTTCTCGCTTATAGATAGTCTTGGCGTCCTCGGTCTTTGCAGCTAGTACTGAGATCTGTGTTAGTTGGATTTATTTGTTTATTTTCGGTGAGAGAATCGAACCAATGTCAAAAAAGCGATTACAGAAAAACTATCAAAATAATCGGCATCTATCACTACTTGAAGGTATCTGTGCTCAGGAAATCTTTTTATCAAGCCGCAAAGTTCGAATATGTACTAATAATTTGAAAATATAGCTCTGTGTGAAACTGAGTACAAATACTGGGAAATGTTCAAGCCTAGGTAAGCATACCAGGTATTAAGTTCAGCGTTTTTTTTTTCCGGAAGGCATATTGCCGAAAACATGTTCAACCACCTTTAAAAGTTATAACATGACCTTTTAAATTAGGGATAATAAAGCAATGGTTCTGTAGTTCCGATGGAAGTATTCATTCCTATTTTACGGAATCGACTGGACTTAACGAATATTGCTTTTGGGGAAAGCATGTTTATTATAGGCGATACAAAATATTCTACAAAGAACTGATGGCAGTTTGGATTCACATTTTTTGAGTGCAAAAGCGAAATACACGTGCTGTATTATGGGTAGCATTCCTTATCCCGAATCACTGTGGAACATTTTTAAGACACCTAGGGAATATTTTTACCTTTTGCTAACGTGCATACCAGCCCAATCGTGAATCGTGAATTTTTTTCACAAACAAAATTGAAAACAAGAAAAAATCTGTGCGAGAATAGTAGGTTTCAGAAACAATTTTAAAAATTTAAACTTATTTTAAATTTTAGGGTCACAAATTGTAACAACTTTAGAAACTATATGAAAAATAAAATAACTTTTGCACTTATTTTTGAACTCTTTGAAAGTCGGAAAGTACTTGCGTGTGAAACAAAACTACGAGTATATATTTTAAGGCGATTCCAATGGATTGCGCTCGTGCTTACTTTTCGAAGGATGCTTGATAGCTGTTTCTCCACCATCATTATGCATATATGCAACACAAATCATTTAAACGCGTATTTTCCAAGGAACAGCAATAACAAAAACTACTTTTTTTTTTTTGTCCAAATTCACAAAGTGGCACTTAACTGTTCAAATGGCTAATTTCGAGAAATGAGATATTCCTCCAACTGAATCGGAAATAAATTCAGTTGAATAGATAATTCTCGAGGGAAATAAAATCCGTGAGAAAACATATGAGAAGTTACAATCCGCTGTGCGAATCGTTGAATACATTATCCCATTCCAACCTCAAACGAAAGATCGCCAAAAAGTGGGCGTTACAATGTACCAAAATATTACTTAAAACGTTTATTCGGATCGTTAATGGTTCGATAAAAACTGAAGTTTTTCTATGGATATGCTATGGTGTAGGCTTAACAAATCGTTTTTAAGAATACCGCCCTAAAAAAAGTGGTCGTGGCAAGCCACTTCATATAGACGAAATATAGCTATTGAGATTCTCTTTATATCTTATTCAGACACTTTTTCAAATAACAAACCGTGTGGCTAATAACAATATTTTTCGGACGGACGGACAGACAGACAGACATTACTAAATCGACTCAGCTAGCGATTCTGAGTCAATCCATATACTTTGAAGTATATCTAGATGAATTATTTCTCTATGTATCTATAATGTATCGGCAGTATCTAAATAATTTGTCAATAAAATTGTTTTTTTGGAATGTTTAAACTTTTACTATCAAGAATATCAAAGAATGAACGTTTATCATGATACGATAGTACAAAAATTATTTGGTGTTTATACTGTTTGACATGAGCAAAGCAAAAAGTTTCTGAATATAAGCCATTTACAGCGAAAATTACGTTTAACGTTATTATTTTGGTAAATGAACCGCACATTATGTACCAACAGTGATATTTTCAAAATTCAGTTTCTACTAAGGACACATTCTTAGAAGTAATCACTTTTTTGGCCGTTTTCTCTATAATTAAAGGTTTTTCTACAAAAAATGAAATTCGATAAGTTACTGGACAACATTTTGTATACACAATGGTGTAAAAATAAATATTGGACACTCTAAGAACTCTAAGTGAACATATTTGATAGGTTAGGGTATCTGACAATTCGCACACCGCATTGTAGGTTTTTCATATCTATTTCTTCAGTTTCCCTATATCCTTTTCTATCAAAATCTTATGTAATTGAAAGCTTCTTGGCCCTAAAATTGCATCACTATGGTCAGAGACCTTTTATGTTGATACACCTGCGACAAAGAAACATGAGGTACTTTCTAGTTTCATATAAAAAAAAAATTATTTTCTTATTTGTAGAAATAAAACTCCTTTTTATGAGGCATCTCCCCAACGAACTGTTCAATGTTTTCAAAGTTCAAAACTTTTTGAATAAACTTTGCAAATACCCATCGATCTTTGCTCAAGAGCTATTGACTGATGGTCGTTTAGTTGTAGACAAAACAAGTTGTATGGCCCAGACTTGCATAGATTGACAATTCATGGGGTGTATAGTTCACATGTAAGTATGTAGTTCAAAAGCAATCAAAACACAAGACGCCTCACAAAAAAAAATAAAAGATTGATTTAAATATTCCCTTCTTCAGCTTTATGTGGGTGTGTATTTCGATGTACATCCCCTTGCGACAATCATCATCATGGTCGACCAAAATCATAATGGTGATGACTGCCATTCAACGAACTTGCTACACAAGTACATTCTCGTATTCGTTTGCGCTCCAGTAGTCCCTCCTAAAAGAAACATTGTCTTTCGTGCAATCGGTTCAGATAGTATTTCTTTTATTTTCATGTCTATCAGAGTCTGTCCACTCTCTGTACATTTGGTTCGCCCCCTCCCGCAGCAGGGCCACTAGACAACAATGACATTTAACCTCCATGTCCTGCTTTCTTCTCCCATGGCAATAATGGGGCTTTCAAAATTGTCCCAAATCTGTTTATGACATTCTCCTGCTTCCGATTTGCAAGACCAAAAATCTGTTGGGGGCAAAAACTTTCTTACAACATCTTTTGGACACAACTCCGATATTCCACGCCATCTCTTCCTCCTCCCAATGAGATATTTGTGTCTCCTTTGCACTTTCTGCCTGCCACTGCTTCCTCACCATCGATCCCCCAAATGTTTTAGTTCAGAGAAAAAGAAAATAGTTTACAACTAAAATTGGTAGAGCACGAAGGAACCACTCCTACCAATTATTCCATTTAAGCCATGCTCATGTTCGTGTCCACCCATTCTCACGCTAAATGGGAGCAGCACACAACATAGTCGTATCTATCCCCGCTCCTGTTCATTCGCTTTGATGACAGGACAACGTAATTTTGTGCATTAGAAACGATTTGTAAGGAAGCGTTATAGCTTGATGTTAGAATGTCAGACTATGGGATATGACGTCGGAAGTCTTCTCTTCTTTCGCCTCCGTTTTTCGGTATTTTGACACAAGTTTAGTGTTCAGGACATGTACCTCGTCGTATGCATAAACACGAGTCGACTTCACGTTTTCTTTCTATTTTCAGTATTTTTTGTGCTGCTCTATTTGTGTTGTCAGGTTTTTGCTACTTTTGTTCGAGGATGTGGGCAACTATGCTACATGTATGCTAAGGATGTGGCTGCAAGGTTCGTTTGGGCTTGGTTTGTTTTTTTCTATATTTTTTTTTTTTAAATTAATGGCAAAGAGTGTGCAAAAGTTTTTCTCTGTTACGTGACCTAATTTTTCAGAGAGAGATAATCATTTTGTGTTTACGAAAACAAGGACACAAAAAGGAAATCAACAAGCGGCATGTTGTGTTGTATTAAAATGGAGGGGTGCATGAACATAACAAGAAAAAACCATCTGTGAAGAGGGGAGAAATTGGGTTTCAAATAATTTTAGGGTAGGGCGATATATAAACACACAAGAATAGTATTTTTGTGTGGTTTTTAGTTTTAAAATTCAAGTCACTATTTTGATACTCATTTCTGAACAGATGAGGAGTCTGAGTGGATTAGGCTACATGTTGCAATAAGTACGCGGTGGTTTCTAAATGCGTTTTTTATGTAATAGATACAATTAAATCCACTGGGGGACGCATTCTATCACTATTCGTGAGTGATTGATCTGTGGATAGCTGCAGAATTAATTTATAAACATTAAACAAAGCATGTCTTAAGCCTCTCTCTGTGATTTAATGTGTAGCTGTAATAATTATTTTTCCCTAGCATAAAATCCAAGTAAAATCGCCATAGCTTAACCTGGGCAGAAAATCCGTTTTACTGATAACAAATAAATAATTCAATCGGAAAATTTATTCAGCTATTGAAAGCCAACAAAACAACACAAAACTTTTGTTACCTCAAACTTACTAATTAAAGAGGCTCTACAGTCCAGAATAAAGCCGAGCCTCCACCAAAATGCCTGTTAAATTATGCGCGTCCTTAGTTAATTGCATTCAGTTGCGCACTTGGAGTTAGTTGAGGTCGGTTTCTACTTGTAGCTAGCACTTAAGACGAAGTCTTCCTCTACTAGATAACATGATTGCTGTATACTTTTAAGAGCATTTAAGGTCCTAGCTGGTAAATAGAACATCGATGTGATGTTTAACCATTTATTATTACAACCCTACCCCGAGGGGATAATTTTGATAGATATATATTATGGATCGGCTCAGAATCGTTAGCTGAGTCAATTTAGCCATTTCTGTCTGTATGCATGGTTATATGTCACCTTACATTTTGAGCTAGAGTGATGAAATTTGGTACATAGACTCGTTTTTTCACAAGGCAGAACAGGTGTACAACTACCAACGTTGTTTTTGGCCAAACGGTTAAGAATTTCGAAAAACCTATCTGAAAAGCATATGCAGACAATCTTATTATCTATATTTCGTACATATAAAGTTTTTAGCCATGCCGAATTTTTTGGGCCTTTTGAAAAAATTATTATTAAATATATCCTATAGAAAAACGTATTTTTTGGTCCAAACAAACGAGATTTCGATAAAATGTCTGAACTGTCATTGGTAATTCTATAAAGTGCTAAAAACATGCTCTATCAAGTCTGGCAAACTTAACTTTCGTTTTTTTTTTTCAATTCTACCCTTCGTGGAAACCTTTCAAACATTTTATCGGTTTCCGTAGCACTGCGTGTTGTAATTTTTATTCCATCTGTCTTTTCTGTTATTTAATTTACTTCCACAGTCAGTCAGAACATTAATATTACCGGGAACGTTGTTAAAATGTGTAAAAATATTGATTATGTTTTGGTTTAATCTTTCTAGTTATTATTATTCTTCTCTGCTTATATACAACAGCTCTTATTTTTTTATCCCATTCAGTATTTTAATTTATATTCTTTATTGCCAACTTAATTGACATTCAATTTATTATTAATTAGTTGACCCTGCAAACGTTGTTTTATAATGCAAATTATTTCTACTGAATATTTTGGTTCCTTTAAAAAACAATTGATAAGGCTGGAATCCACTGTGCATATAATTGAGTACCATTCCCATTCCATCCTTAAATTCAACAACACAAAAAATGGGACTGGCTAAAGTCTTTACGAAGATGGAGCGTATTTGTAAAACGGCATTGTCAAAATAAATTTCTCAGACAACGTTTTTCTATTGCATATTCTATGGAGTAGGGTATACAAAAAGGTTGGCATGAGTTAGAATGATTTATAGATGAAATATTTATAAAAATATTACCAACGCTTCTGTGTTGAAAGTTTTTTTTTCGAATTTCCTTAAAATTTTACCGAAAATCGATTTGTTTTTAAGAAAACGTCCCAAAAAGTGGGAGTAATATCCAACTTACAAATTTAGTAGAATGTTTGGTGGCATTCCTGGCAAATCGAATTCTGTTGGATAATTTACAGATTCGTAGGCATCGCAAACTCAATCGACCGATTTGTATGAAACCAATTCGCCTAGAAACGACCGGTGCATTTAAAAGATCAAATGGTCGACGTTTTTGCTAACAAGTGGATGTTTCTGTCAGCCACATTTATGTATTGTCTGCGTACATCGCGGAATGATAGATGATGCAACGGCCAATTTGATGACATTAATTGATCATATCTCAGCGACAGTTGAGAAATGCTTTCCTAGTTCCCCCCAGTAAGTGCACCAAATAAAAAATAATCCACTTTGTCCAGCCGAGGCACACGCAGCATAATGCGGTCGTTTTTTAAGAAATAAACGGATCCAAAAAAAATTGTGGTGGGTTGAAATGATCTATAGACACAATATTTTCATCGAACATTATTTTTCGAATTTACTTAAAATTGGTTGAAAATTAATTGATTTATAATTTAACACAACTTTTCGCAAAACGGTGCAAATATGTACTAGCAAGCGCCGACAATATTGAGATCATTGGTAGGACTCCACGTGATTTGATAGCCACGTTTGCTAGTATAGAGAAGGAAGCGGCAAAAATAGGCTTAGCAATAAATGAGTGCAAGACGACCAAAATGCTGCCAACACTAAAGGACACACAACATCGACGAATTGGACAGAACGTCACCATTGGCAGATATAACTTTGAAATAGTACGGGACTTTGTCTTCCTCGGCATCGCTATTAACTTTGACAAAAACATCTCGTCAGAAATTAAACGAAGAATTACTATTGCCAACCGCAATTCAGTAGTAGAGCCCGCACTTGAACTACTAAGGCGAACGTATATAAGACCCTGATCATACCAGTCCTGCTCTACGGCGCTGAAGCATGGACCGTCTTGAAAGCGGATGAGGAAATCCTTGATCGATTCAAGAGGAACATTTATCGATTCAACCAAGAACTATAAGACTGAACTATACGAACATTCCGGGCAGTAGTGCCACTTAAGTGAATAAGCAACTTTAAAAAAATATACAATTACAATGCTATTGAAGAACGTCTGAATTTCACTTAATGCCTCGTCGAGTCCTTCAAATTGTATCTCGCAATTATTTTCAGTTTTTAGAAAAACAATCGATAATATTTAACGACGATACATCAAATGTAAATCGATCTCAATTTGATGGCATCGGCACGATTTTTTTTTACAAAATACTCACTTTCTCTTTCCACAAAAAAAAACGGTAAAATTCAATAGCAAGAAAACTTGGTTTGTGTGTTGAATGCTGTTCTTCTATAATGAAAAAAGTTGACATGGATCAAGAAAAACATTTTTTATCGTTTAAAACATGAATGAACTTTCGACCGATTACATTTTTTTAAGCTAGTTTTTTTTGTGGAGGCACAACCTTACATTCGTTTTCCAATTTCAACGATTTCAACAAAACTTCACAAAAACCATATTTAGACCAATACCGAAGATATGTGAAATTTTGTTTAAAATCGGTAAATGTGCTTAGGCGTGAATCGGCGACAAACATTTTAAGACTCACTACATGATTTTTTCATCGATTTTTATAAAAACTCCTCCATGACTATGTTATTTTATTAGATATAAATATAGATATAAACTATATATCTAATAAAATAGTCATGGAGGCCAGCACACAAATCTAGTTCTTGGGATAAGCCTATGGTTCGACGGCAGTTCGGAATTTTTACCATTGAGTTAAGAACATATATCCAGTAGACCACGTTCACATTTATACTTGCAGCAATTAAATGCATTAAGCAGTTAATTGCGAAAAATCTTGCAAAAAGTGAATAAGATACTATCCATGGTCAACCGTAGTTGTAGTAAACGTCGTTTATTTTCAAGTTAGGGTCATAATCCCGAACAAAAATACCGAAATCTAAGGTCCTTAAAATTCAAAATTTAAAATATGCTCCAAATATTAATTTTTGTATAATTTGTTTCGGATTTCATTTTCGGGGTTTTTTATTTTATTTTGATTGTAAAGTAGACAAGTTGTTGATCATTTCCGTTAGCGTGATATTAGTCATTGGGCGAGTGAATTAAAATTAGTCATGTATTGTTTCATAAACGTTTTTTGTTAATAATACTTGAACTGCTTTTGTTATGTTTTATTAGTTTAAAGTTTTAAATTTAAAACTTATATGCATCGTTGCTTAAAACGTTGTAAAACAAATTCAGAAAAAGTAAACCAATGAAAATAATTAAACCGTGAAGATAAGGCTCATTAATGGCCCTATGATGCTCTTCTAGGCGATCACACAAAAACACAAAGTGAAGATCTATCCTTTTAATCCTTTTAACTTTCATTTCATAATTTCCTTTTTACAGACAATTTATAGAGTTAGCTCTCTACAATTTTAATTTTTTTATAAAAAAAATTACTCGACTACCCATCCCATTGTTTATTTTGGAACATTTTCCCCAAATTTGCCACAAATATTTAATTATGTCTGCAGGCATTGTCTTTCCTTATATGCAATCAAATTTAAATTATGCTCGGATTTGGGTGGATTATCTAAAAAAAGACATTCAGACTATAAGACATGCCATGGTATTAGATAACATCCTAGGTCATCATTGAAGGTACATACCATAAAGGGATACTACCGCATAACAATCGCAAAGTAACGAACACTTTTAATAGCTGACGATAGTATAAACCATTTAAAAGCGCATTATATCTGAAACCCAAGCAACATCGGGCGGTGGAATTAGTTTAAAACAAAAAAAATAATTAATGGCGAAACAGGCTCGTTAGTACCCAGGGCCTAGCTTTTTCTCACAACCATTTATGTGTGCGTGTGTACTTCTTTGCACGATGGCGTGACCACCTGTTCTATGCCGAATCCAAAAGGCTAAGTTGAGATAAGCTATTCATGACAATTGATACTACTCGGATGATTTGTCAGATCCAGTGAAAAATCATTTTGGTGTTGCTACGGCTGGGAATCGAACCCAGACATTCTGCGAGGTAGTTCAACGCACTAACCTTCGCGCCACCGAGCCCGCCGGTGGCACTAGTTAGTTTGTAATAAAATACCAACAGACACATACGTGAAAGATGGAACGCCTTAAATTTCCACAGCATTCCACTTAAGCTGTATCCAAATAGAACTTAAATGCTTATCAATCTTTAATGCAAACGAAAAATTCCAGCCAAATTTGAATAAAACAAAAATAAATCAATTGCAACTCCCAACAAGTATCTCTGTTTTCCCATCGCTAAAGGTATGTAGGTAGATACTATATTATATTCCGTATTATCATCCGGTCACCTTACCGGGTCGCATATAAAAACTTCCGCTTACACTATATCGAATCTGGCATTTTGTATCCTTGTGGAGAGTTCTGCCGGTCACCGTTGTTAAAAAGCTATTCTCACCTGACTTTCGCATTTAAATTAAAAATTATCTGATGGTACGAGAGAGTAATGGAGGAAAAGATGATAATGTCTGTACAACAGAAAGAAACGCGAAATTAAATTAATTTGATTTGCATTCTTATTTTAAACATAAAATTAAGGACACTATCCAGTGCGGATATGACTCTTGTATAACTATAAGGCCAATATGCTCTTAACATTGTGCAAATTGGCTCTGTTGTAAAGGGACTTCTAGAGTAAGGTATTTGTTTTCTAATTTCAATAATGTATGTTTAAAATGAAATGAAATAATTTGTAAAAAAAATTGGTAAACATTGTACATAATATAATGAAATATTCTTAACTTTTATTATTTGCTTCTCAAGTAGTAGGTAGAGTGTACTGTGTTAAATACAATTTCGAATTTTCGCACCATTTTTTGATTTTTTACGTTTTGAGGTACTTGAGGTTTTTATTAAAAAATTATGAGTCTTTCGTCCGAAGTCTAGAGTCTGAAGTCTGAAATTTCGGGTATTTGTGTTGCTGGTCATGCTATAAGACCTGGATTGATGCAGATGTGTATTAAATTAATGTACATACAGTTTTCATCTTAAAAAATTGAGTGTCAAATTTGATGATTTCTCGGAAGAATTTCAGCGGAGTATTGTAGGTTCCATAGTGGTGTCTATTCTTATTGCTTATATAATTGGCACTACATCCCGAAATGAATATGAGCCTCAACCAACATGCCTTCCCAATATCCCGGTTACTAGCTACCTGCCTTCTGTTGCTCAATCCAACATGGTTGCGGTCGTTCTACATATCCTTGCCATCTGAAGCGTCCAATGCGATGTTTTTTTTAATAGGGGCATATCGGTGAACAGCTAGTATAGTTATTGGTTGAATCTTCTTCCACTTCCACTGATCGTCAACGCAAACGGGACCGAAGATTTTTCGAAGAATTGTTATCACAAATTAAATAAGGATTTCTTCACCCACTTTTGATTCAGTCCATGCCTCGGCGCCGTAAAGCAATAGAGCAGGACCAGGATGATCAGGGTCTTATATATGATCTCCTTAGTAGGTCGAATGGGAGCTTTACTACTGAATTGCCTCCTTGGCCCTTAGAAACAGCTGTTGGCAAGAGTAATTCTCCGCTTTATTTTTGACAAGAGAAAAGCAGTGCTGATGTAGTAACGTACTATCTCAAAGTTAAAGCAGTTATTGGTGACATTCTATCCAATTCGTTGATGTTGTATATCCTTTCGTGTTAACAGGATATACTTGGTTTTACCCTCATTTACTGTTAAACCCATCTTTGCCGCTTCCTTATCTATATTAGTCTGAGTCTTAGTCTTGAGTCTGATCATAGTTGCACCGATCCTTGGAAGATGGTGCATCTGATGATGGCACGGGAGTTTTGCACAATCCTCTCAAGAATCAGATTAGAGAAGTCACATTACAGTGCATCGCCTTGGCTTAATTCATTTTTGTTATCGAAAGTGTCGGTGAAGTCTTTTCGGACCCTTATAGATCAGAATTCTCCATCGTTATCCAGCACAGACGAACGAGTTTATACCATCTATACCTAAACTAAAAAAGGCTCTGCTTAGATCGTGCTTATAAATGTTTTCGAATGCGGCTTTGACACCGGCGAATAGGTGGTGATGGAATAGGTGGATTTGGACTTCTTATTTTTTTCCAGGATCTGCCGTAGTGTGAAGATTTTATCAGTTATGGACAATCCGTCCCTGATAAGGACGATCAAGTTATTAGTAAACGATTTTCGGTGTTCACATATCACGGCAGATAGGATCTTTTAGGCGATTGAGTTTACTCTAAAGTTGGCGTATTACAGAGGGTCTCCTTCTTTTATGCATCGGGCCGACATGCGACCAAATATGGCAAATTTGAGTTAAAGAATGTTACTCACCATGTCATTTTTATTCTCTTTCTACATTTTTTTCATTATGAAGATTTAATTTAGATACTGCTGTCGTCATTTCGCTTCGGTTGCAAATATTGGGTGGTTCGTTCTGTCTGGCAGCATAATATGGTCATCAGTCTGCAGAAGTGATTCTTCCATTCCTCTTTTCTTTATCTGCAGCTTAGACTTAGCCGACTAATGTCTTATTTCTAAAAAAAATGTGAAATAGAATTTAACAAAACTTTAAAGATTAAAAAAGGGGGTTTGATAATTTTGCCTGTCGATTTGTGCGCGGACTTGGAAATTCATGGACTAATTTAAGGTGTCAAATTAACGAAATCTTGCACACAAGATTTTTGAAAATTTAAAATTTTTGGGGAACGGCTCAAAAGATTTTTTATTGAAATATATTTCTTAGCTGGTGCCTTGTTATTACCCAACAAAACTCGAATAAGTTTGTAACAATAAACAGATTTTCATTGTCTTGAATAACCTCTTGATTTCGCGTTTATCTCCAGAAGTTGATCTTTTTACACTTCAAATCTGCGAATTTTAAAATAAGACTTGGGCAGGATTTTATACAATATTCAAACTTTTGAAAAACTCAAAGTTGCTGACTATTCTATGCATCTCGCACTCATTGATTGGATTCTTTAACAATATTGGGCGAAATATCATAGTTTTCGATATCAATTCAAATCTAAAATTACTTATGCCAAAACTTGTGAATACTAAAAAAACACGTTATTTTGTATTTACGGTTCTGACTGTCAACAGGCTTACGCTCATATAAGACGTCTTGCTTCATAGCGATCCCTCAGAGATAAATGATTATCGAAATTGTTTCTATACAATTTGAACGTCTGGTTATTAGCGACATGTGCTTTCAAAAAGGACACAGTCGAGTCTTATAACAAACGCTTTTCTAAAAGTATAATTACAGTGGGTACATTTTTAAAAATATATTAACTAGTAAAGTTACACAATAAGTTTTTCAATTTCAGTCACTGAACGTACTTTAAAAAAAAAACTGGTGTATCACGAATTAAAACCTTAAAATATTCTGAAGTATTCATTAGAATTGGGGCTCATATTCTGTAAACTGATTTCCATCTGGTATAAAATATTTTCGCTTTACGCCTCATTCGCAATAAGGACCTTTAGTCAGAGAGACTATGACAAGTTAAAAAATATTTTTGTGAGCAGGTTGGGGTGCTCTCCTTTATACAAGTATGTATTCGTATAAAGGAGAGCACCCCAACCTGGTCACAAGAATATAAAAATAATGTTTTTCAGAAAACCGCAGCACTTTTCTACCGTTACAAAATGAGAGGTAATTTTCTATAGTCGCAATTGAGGGATTCTACACAACCTACAAAAAAAACACAAAGCCTGTCATCATCATAACTAGTTTTCTTGGAAAATCTGAAAATTCACTGCCGCGTCATTAGGGAATTCTTCGTCAAAAATAATCGCGGTGTGACTTCAATGTATCTGTAAGGCTGGTGGTAATTTTTTCTGTTCAACGCAAAGTTTTGTGTTGCAAAAAAAAAATCCCAAAGGGAACATTTTACGAGAACAGTTGGTTTCTTTTCTGCTGTATTGGGTGGATCTCCTAAATTAACAAACAAAAAGTTTCTTCATTTTCGATGGGAGGGCATTTTTTCTTTTCCACGAATCACACCCTGGTGAGTTCAAAATTGATTGACGATTCAAAAAGTTTTTTTTTACAAAAAGTGCGGGAAATTTCTGGTTATTAATTGCTTGTTAAGAGGTTTTTGTAAAGTTGTCTCCGTGTTTTGGTTTAGATGGCTGAAGGCGGTGCTTTGATTTGGAATGGAATGTTTCAACTGATGTGGTTTTTCGTCCTGTATACATTGCTAACATCGTACCTGCTTAAATTGTTTATAAAGTTTCAAATGTTTTCTTCTTGCAGATCGCACAATTAGTGACGCAGAATTTCTTCAAACGTTCACCACCATTGTGAGTGATACACCATCAAGTAGTTTACCAACAGTCACGGTGATACCGCCACATCAGCAGCTAATTGCTCCTGAAGCGTTACAAATGAACCAGGATGAGCTGTATTTGGAGACGTCTTATGCCAATAATCCACCGAAGAACTTTACAGTACAAGAGACGAACGTAACAGTACAAATTGGAAATCATGCGTATTTACCGTGTCATGTAAGTATCTATGCCACATTTATTTTATTACTGAAGTAAAACTTCTTTAGAATTAGATTTTATGAAACAAAAAAGTGTGAAGATAAAGACACAACTATTAAAGTTAGAATGAGATAAAATGTGTTTACATATATAATCCTGAATACAGTTTCATTTCCACCACGTGTGAACAACGCACATTCAATAATTTTTATGATTGAGTAAGCCGCTCAAAATATTTTATTTGATTATTGATTGAGTTACATTGATTTTGGCTTGAACTGAACGCGCAACCTACCATTTAACAGGCGAACACATTACCACTTTACCGCGGCCACCTACACAACGTCCTGGGTCTCTGTCTGAGGCAGGTCTGAGGCTTTCATACTCTTTGATCCTTGGCACGTTTATTCTAGTCAATTAGTCTAAGCGCTTTGGCATCTTCGATTGCTTGATCATTTAACGGATGTTCGGTCTTCTTTGTCATTAAGGTCCGATTTAATAACCCATGAATCGAAATCGATAGATGCAAACTTACTTACTAAGGTGCTATAGTCCAAGGAAGCCTGGGCCTTATCTTAATTTAGTAAGCCTCTCTACCTCCCCCTTATCAAAGCAAACGGGGTTTAATATATTTTTGATTGAATCAAGGAAGTTCAGTTTAAATTTGCACCAATCTGAAATACTGGGTTGATTAGGATCTTACATAAGATCTCCTTGATGTGCGCATTATCGTCGCCGTATGATCATATGCACCTGGTGTCCTCTCAAGAACAATTTAGAAGAAAACATATGCAAAAGGATTTCGGAACGAAATTTTTCGGTAACGTCCGTCGTCGACCTTGATGGAGCAGGATACATTTTTCATCATTATCCTGGGCATATGGACGAGTTTGGTTGGGTTACGAAAACAAGACATGGCTAAGTATAGGGTGGTTAAATTTTAAGGGCCGATGTTGATTTTGAATAATACACAAATTGATTAAGACATTCCTGTCATTTCTTATTATGGTGATACAATTGTTATTGTTCAATTATGTACGGAATAAAATATCAACCAAATATCCGCCGCGACCTCGGCGGCACACCTCCACCCGATGGTCCAAATTTTTGTTGACGCTGAAGCAAAATTGAGGTTCTATGCCATTAATGTCACGAATGAACGTTTAGCTCTTGAATTGTTGTTGGCTAATCGATGTACACCTTTTCTTTCAAATAACCCCAAAGAAAGAAGTACAACGGTGCCAAATCACATGATCTTGGCGGCCAATTAACATCGCCACCACGAAATATATCACTGCCATTGAATTTGTCGCGCAAAACAGCCATTGTTTCGTTAGCTGTGTGGCAAGTGGCACCGTCCTGTTGAAACCACATATCGTCCATATCCATATCATCCAATTCGGGCAATAAAACGTTCCTTATCATCTCACGATAGCGAGCACCATTCACATTAACTGCCTGACCGGCCTCATTTTGGAAAAAATACGGCCCGATGATGCCGCGATGCCCGTAAGCCGAAGCAAACAGTCACTCTATGTGGGTGCATTGGTTTTTTGACAGTCACTCTTGGATTATCATTCGCCCAAATGCGGCAATTCTGCTTATTGATGAATCCACTGAGGTGAAAATGTGCCTCATCACTGAAGATGATTTTCTTCGAAAATTGATCATCCACTGTTGCCATTTCTTGCCACCATTCTGTCCATCGACGATTGAAATGGTTAAGAGGCTTTAGTATGTTGTATGTTGGCTTGTCCTATAGATGAATTAATAGTGGGTATTAGTTTAGACATCTTGGGTTATTTCGAAGTGGAAAGATTTTTTCAGTTGAAGACTTACCCGTCTAAGACTAAACTGTCAGGTTACTTTTTAACGATCCGGACAGGCGTCTGATCCCATTTCGATGCGAGTTATTTGCATTGCGGAGAATTTGTTCTTTGTGCACTAGCTTGAAATTTATATAAGTGTGCGTATTTTATCTCATGACTACTTAATTTTGAAGTACATATTCAGAAATGTATCCTAACGTCAAAATCTTTGACTTGGAAATCTTACTTTGATGATAGTATAAAGAAGAAGACGGAATTCTAGAGTTGCTCACAATTGCCCGTGATTTTCTATGGAAGTGTTTTCGAAGCAGCTGCCATCGTGATTGCTGCTACCATCATAAATTTGCAATAGCTCTCCAATTCTGATTCCAAGAGATCAAATCCAATCATGTGGTAGACGAAAAATAGGTACGAAAAATGGATACGTTCCTTTCCAAATGTAGCTAGCCAAATAATCTGGTTACTGATCGGTTAAACAGATTTCACTATCCCCACCTAGCCTTCAAATTGGATTCCTTACCATAGTTGTCCTTATATCTTTCGTCTCAAAGCGAATTTCTTTTTAATTTTACCAATTGTATCTTTTCCTAAGATTTAAGCTACCTTTCATCATCGGGTATTCAACTGAAAACCTTATTCACTTATAAATCTCAGCACACATAGAATACCTGTCTTGATTTTGTACTCAACGTTTGTAAACAAATCACTATTGGCAACATGATACATCATCCAATGAATAGAAAAAATGTAGTTCTCAGTAGCTAACAACTCTGTGCATTCATCGTTGTCGTATAGATGCAATAAGAAGATTCATTTCATAGATGCAGATATCCACCCGTTGAAAATGGGAATCTCATATACAACGTAAAAGAAAAAAATCATCCTACTCGATGAAGTTTTTTTTTATTATTTTTATAGTCCATGTCCTTTCACAATCACACACATACTCACAACAAAGTCAAGCGTATGACTAATTGAAGCGGACAATATTCTCATTCAGAATGGGCATTGAATTGTGCTCTTATGAAGAAAACGAAAAGTGAAAACCGAAGATTTCAAATCTCAGGAAGTACCCTTTGACGGGTGTGTCCACTCGCATGCAGGACACTCTGTCGTATGAGTGATATTCAGTTTCAATTTATGTCTTTTTTCCAGATCCTAGATTTTTCTTCTTCCTCATTTCAATTCAATGAATATGGCCTTTGAAAGGAATTGGTAGAAGATTAAGGTCGAAAACGAAACGACTAACCGGATGCATTGAAGGCAAATTTCCGTCCAACGCACAATGGACAAGAGGACCATTATATTAGCTTCTGATTGGAGTGGTGGACGTTTTCTTTTTGAGATTGATTTTGCCCTCATCTTGTTTCATTCTTCCGGAAAGAATATTTTTGCTTCCTGAATATAATTGAACATTGGCTCTTGTGTTGAGGCCATGTACTTTTTTTTAAGAAAGTCGAGACCGAGGGGATTTATATGCTCAGTATAAATAAATTGGAATATCCTGTAAGGTTTTATCGAATTTATTGAAAAAAGTAAGTATTGAGAGAGTATAATAGATAATGTCACGTTATTTATTTCGAAGATTGTCTATTGATATGGTTATAAATTGATATTAAAAACGGTTAAATGGAATTCAACATTTAAGACTAATTGGCTTAAAAATAAGGATCACTGGAAATTTTCTTGTGTCGGATTGTCAGGATATTTTAAAATAAGAATGCAAGAATGCAAGAATTTAACTCATGTTTATATAGTGTGGTTTTATTCTGCTTTTGTCATCTATGAATAGAAATGGATTGGTAATTATATGTATGGCATTTTCCCTTAATTGGGTATAAGCATGTGGCTTGTAGATGTGGGTATTTTCATAGCAAAAGAAATAAAGCGACTATTTTTATGGGAACAGCTCAGTAAATAAAAAACACGAGTTTTTACTTAAATAAGCCAATAATATTTTATTTTAATGTTTATTTTTTGAAAAAAATGTCCATAAATTGCATAATTTAACAGCGTTTTCATTCATTCAGACAGCTAATGACATCATTTTATTCAGAATTGTTTGCTAATTAGTCATGAAAGACTTGAAAAAGAATATAGCAATAACATTAACATTTGCTGCAACAGATGGGGTCCGTCCCCAGAGGCTACGAAATGGCTAAAATCAGCCGCAGAAAAACTAATATTGTTGCTTGGTACGGTGGAATGCCAATAAGAAGACAAAACACATAACCACAGTACAAAAGAAGGCATAATTGCTGATAATAAGGCCCACGCGTTTAAGTACAACTGCAGATTTGAAGCCTCAACCTTATCCCAATCCTTTTTCATGTGAAGTATACAGCAGCAAACAATGCAGCACTACTCAGAAAATGTGCAAAACTGTACTAAGTTAAGGACATATGAAGAAGGAATGTCTAAATACATCGAACATCACCGCGATTTTGATATCAAATATTCAATTCAAATACCGAGCAGTGATCAGTCTGGTGGACAAACAATGTGGTATTCAGCTTGGAGGCATTGATCTACACTGCTGGATAAGAAGCAAAAATCGGAGTATGCTCTATGAAGTTTACTCTGAAAAAAAATCTAAACCATACTTAACAACGTAAAAACGGAAGCCATAAGAGATGGCACTTGAAAAAGCTGGAATAGATTCGGTCACTACCAACTGGATCATAAGCATGCTTAAAAAAAGTATCATTTCATCATCGTTGGGCGATTGTACCAAAAGAATAACAACGACAAGATGTACTCCACAAGGGGGTTCTCTCTCCGCTTTTTTGCCAAAGCATTGAAGAGACTGGAAATAAGTGCAACAAAAACAGTGCCTTATGCAGAGGATGTTGTTCTCGTGGCATGTGAGTAATTCCCATCAACTCTAAACGAAATCATGCAATCAAGCCTTAACATACTCAGTAGATGGTCAGAACCATGCGGCCTGGGTGTAAATCCAAGGAAGACCGAATTAGTACTCTTCACCAACAAAAGATCAGTCTCAGAATTTGTGGCACCGACTCTGGGAGGGTCCACTCTCTTACTGTCCGCAAGTGCCAAATATATTGGTATGATACTTGATAGCAAGCTAATCTGGAACCTGAACATCGGTTAAGAAAGGTAAAAAATGAGATAGATACGTCCCCAAAGGTCCAAAATGGCTATACACAGCTGTTGTCAGGCCAATCCTTACCTATTACTGCCTAGTCTGGTGGAACTCCATGAAAAAGATGAAGCATATGACTGCATTAACGAAAATTCAAAGAACAGCAAGCATACTCATAACAACAGCCATGAGTAGGTACCACTCCCACAGCAGGCTGGGAAGCAATTCTAAATCTTCCACTTGACTTACAGATCAATGACACAGCAGCGAAAAGCGCAGCACGCCTCAAAAAAGGGGATAATCTTTGTATCAAACCCTTTGGTAATAGCACAATACTAAAATTAGTAACATACGAGAATGGGGTATCTGACTTCACCATCCCATATCACGATTTCGATATTAAATACTCAATCAGAATACCAAGCAGAGACGAATGGTCGCTGTGATGTCCAACACTGAAATATAAATCTATATCGATGGGTCTAAAATGGAAACAGGGGTGAGCTTTGGGGTCTACTGCGATGAAACCGGGTTACCAACATCCCTACGACTAGCAAACTCGTGCAGTGGCAAACTCATGCTAAAGGCTCTATGTAACCAGAATAAAATTCAAAATAGCTGGGTGGCAGAACATAACAGCTTCCCAGGAAATGAGTAGGCAGACGAGTTAGATAGACTAGGATCGTCCAGCTGCATCTCCTTATGTGACAGCAGGGTGAGACCCTATGCGAGTTTGACTCACCTGACCGTCAACAGCCCATCATACCTAACCTAGCCTAACCATACTAAAAGCTGCAGAATGTGTACCAGCAATATCGTAGGAGATTATACTCATCAAAAAAGATAGCCAAGTGGCCAAAAAAGATCATCTTGTGTTATTAAACTCTGCCGCGCAGAGATAAGAGCTTTATGCAATCAGAACAAGGTCCAATAATTTGGGTGCCAGGAACATAAGGACTCAATAGGAAACAAAAAAGCAGACAAACTTAATGGACTATGATCGGTACGCTACGTTTCCCTATCCGATAGCAGAGTAATTCAACTATACAACAACTAGAAGCAAGAACCAGATGGCACCACTCTGGTACATTAAAGGACACTTAATATCTCTGGCTGAAGATAGTCGTTGGGTAACAAACAATCTTTAGCCCTGAATGAGCATCAATTTCACAATGTAATGAGGTTGACCAACATGCATAACCTATGGAAAAATTAAGTGACGCTTCATGCTGCACTGCACTGATGATATTATGGGTGTTTGTTTTGTTATTCTTCTCCTTTCCCAAAGAAATATATTTTGGATTTTATCCAGAGTATAAGCGATTTTACTAAATGATAGAGAGAATTTCTCGTCTTTGGACTTGACAAACATTTTTTTGAAATGAGATGAATAAACTTGTGGCACCCTCGGATTATAAATAGGGCAAGTAGCATTGTCGAAAAGGTTATGCAGCTTTCGGTTTCGTTTCTTCATTTAGTATATATGTATAATATGTCAGCTTTCACCCTTTCCTCGAAAATACGCGCCATATTTTGTTTCTCGAACGCGACTACAAATTTTAGGTGCTACAGATGTTAACAAAAATTTCCTTGTTTAATGTTAATTTTTATTAATGCACCCATTCACACAATCGCAAAATAAAAAATTTAAACCAAAACAAACATTTGAAGCCCAGAAGGGTTTTCCAACTCAGCTCTGATTGTGACGATTTATTTAACAGGCTGTCCCCGAAATGAAAAGCCAAGAGAATCGGATAGTGAATCAAATGAACCCAGCATACATATTTCAGGACATCCTAACTGAATTTAATTGGACCCTCTACAATGTGTTTACAAATTTGAAGATAAATCACTGCTAACATGCTATTCTGACCGCCTAATTGATAGGTTAATTTAAACAAACCAGGGACAACTGTCCCAGTTGAATCGAAATCCATTAACTAACACGCATTACACATGCAGCTGAAAATTTAATGCTGACAATTTGTGTATCTTCATCTATCTTAGTATGTTATTCATCACTGAGAATATATGTATGACTGTATCGATTTCGACATAAATCCAATTTCAGTAGCCTACCTTGTTGGGGATTTAGATCTTCCTGTATGACTCTTTGTGCTGAAAGCGTTTTTTTTTTGCAAAAATCTGTTGAAACGAATTTTAAATGAAATTGCTCAGCTAATTTGTCACGAACCGTTCAATGTTTGGGTATATAAACATCTGCACTGTACTCGTGTTTCCGTCGGCACATTTCCCATATCTCCGTTGGAGTGGGTGTGGAGATGATCAAACAGTAAAGTGTGCTTGATATTGTACTGCGTCTATTTATTCACATTTTCGGGTGTAATCAAATTTTCAATTGAATTTTAGCTTTTCATTGAAAATTCTAAATGAGAATATTCAAATTGTACACGCATACACAAACGTACAGGCATATTGAATGTCCTTGCTGATGTCCTTACGATTCCAGCAGTTTGTTGGATTCCTCCGGTTACATGAAGTGGAAATAACTCGATAAATTTGTGCATTAATAAATACAACAGAATAATCAGTATAAACCATAAGAAATGCAAAGATATGATGATGCTGATGAAGGAGCGCACAAATTCATGCCCTGAATGGGGGGAATACGAATGCATGCAAATTAAAGCAGTCCAAGTGCTATGCCGGCTGGGATTTTATTCTCTGGCATTCATGCACAGATGAAAGCTTTTTTGATAGGACATAGGAGGAGGCTTAGCAAAAAAGTTAAATTTAAAGATATTGGATGCCAACTTTATGAGCTAGACGAACATAAAATTTTGGATTGGTAGCTTATAGTCGTCCTTTTCACATAGATCTTGTTATTGCCATTTGATGAAAGGAATGTTATCTGCCTATAACCGAACAGATAGAATAAATCTATATTGATATATGAAAAAAATCTGTCGATACCTAATATCCGAATGTGTAAATCCACTCATGGAATTATTGATTATATTATTTTAATTGAAAATTCCTTTTAGCATATTATTATGATACTTGGAATTTGCATTTTAAAATCATACAAGGTATGGTAAATGGTATCAACAGAAAAAAACAATTAACTAAAAAACACTCATCGTTTCTGAGTAAAGATAATATGCATGCATAAAACATTTGGGAGAGGTTTAAGCCTTAAAGTATGGGGTGATTTTTTTAAGAGGCATAAAACTTCAAATAAAAAAAAAACTCAAAAAATTCAGTGGAATTATCAACATTTTGGCTTTATTTGCTTAAACATTTCATGGAATTTTATTTTATTAAAAAAAATTCTGGCATATGGCCTCCGCGACTGCGCCTTATAAACGCCATCCATTCCGTCAAATTTTGCACCACTTTTTCGATCATATCCGATCTATTTTCGTCAATAGTGCGTCAAATGTGGGATTCTAGCTGATCAATCGTTAATGGTTTATAGGCATACCCCAGATAATTGACGCAACCCCACAAAAAGTAGTTCCAGAGTGTCACATAACACGAACATGGTGGCTAATTGTTTGGCTCAACAGAGTCATGGTTGCACGCACTGTATGGCACGTTGCACCTCTTGTTGGAGCTTTCGAGTGATTTCCAAGGGCATGAGGAACAAAAAAATCAAGAATAATTTGCCTGTAGCGTTTGCCTTTCAACGTAATGTTGGCATCGGTTTCGGACTTAGAAACAATGGGTCGACGATGCATTACGCATGTTAACCGGACCAAACTGTGATTTTTCAGGATGTCAAGGAGTCTCAATAGTCTCATGAAGATTGAACTACCAGTTAGCTCCCAGTTAACTAGAAATGAGCTTCATCGCTGAAGATACTTTGACGATTAAAATCTGTTTCAACTTCCAGTTGATTCTCAGTCCATTCACAAAACACATGACGCGATTGATAGTCCGCTGGCTTTAATCAGTTATATCTTATATGGATGTATGCCTTCTATGCCAAGATATACCTTAAAAGCTGACCCATGCTCGCCTTGCTTCGCCCGCCCCTAATAATTTAAATAAATGTGTAACTTATATGTTTTATCTGATCCATTTAGCATTACTGTTCTCGTAAAAGTTTTCGACTTCAAGATTTTGATAGAGGATGATAGAGGTCCGTCGCGTCGGTCCGTTTGTCCGAAACGATCATTTTAACCTAAACGGCTTGATCGTATCTAACTTCGTATCCAAATTTTTGGTCACACTTCTAGGCGAATTTTGTTTACCTTGAGCCATTTTGTTAACGGTACCTGCCATATGTAAATCACTGACATGCTCAATTTCATCAAAAACGGCTTTAACAATTGTAATTGAACACTTACATATACAATTTATAAGGATGTTATTTCCAACAAAACTGCAAACCCAGTTTTTAAATCCATACCAATAACGGTTTTTTTGAATTTGAGCCATATAAAGAAATTTGAGCAGAGAATCGTTATAATTCACATGGCTACTGATTTCCTACAAATTTCGGAATTAAAGTTATTATTATAATGCTAACGTCACAGTTCGACCCAGTCGTGCACCCACTACTCGTTTTAATGTAGACAACGTTTTCTCTCATGTTTTAAACTGTTGGAGCCATTTGACACTTAACCGGCTATCGGTTACACTGCCCGGTTAGCCGGTTTTCTCAAAAATAATTATGTTTTCACAACGATGATAATATGCCTACAATAACCAGATTGAAGGGCTCAGTGGCGCGATGGTTAGTGCGATAAACATTTATATGTAAATAAAATTTAGCTGTGGTAAGAGTTAAATTAAAAAATTTCCAAGATTTTTTTATGAATACCATACATTACAAACAAAAAATTGTTATATCATGTGCATTTTTTTTCAGCTGGACAGAGGGTATCGGTTACAGATGAAATTGCGTGTTTCACGTAGTTAACATTATTGTATAGGGCATAAATAATTCAATTTAAAAAAAAAAAAAAACTTCTAAGCTCTAAGGGAAATAATTTTATATTCTCATTTCGTTCACTAATACCCAAATAAATCACTTCAAAACTATAATTTAATGTGTTTTATTAAACCCGTACATTCTTTTGAAGTAAAACTACTTTTGGTGTGGTGTGAATCGAATTTTATAAAACGAAAAAGTGCAACAAAAAGAGATAAACCAAAACATCGATTCTCGTCTGATCACCGAAACAAGTTGCGTCGAACGCGGCTAGTTTTTGGATGGATTACCATAAATACCTCATCTGCATTTTTAATATTTATAATATACAAAATAATATTGAATTCAATATTATAACAATAAAAACGTTTAAAAAGAAATAAATTTTTCGGATAAAATTTTAATTATTGACAATTAGTTTTCCGTGACGTCTTCCGTGACTTGCGAATCCAATTCTGAGCTAATTCTCCGACTGATTTTTTATGATTGTTATAAAGGATAAGTAATTAATGTAAAATAATACATATAACATTATAATTAAACATACATACTTTGAGAAATACGTGCCACTTTGTTAATGTGCGTTATTCAAAGTCATATATCGCTCCGTTTTGTTTGCATCAAACTTACTAAAATATGTGTAAAACTTCAGAATGCATTTTTTTCAAATTGAAACATCTTTTGGGACGGTGTAAATTTGGTTTTATGAAACGACAAAGAGACAGCTATAAATGGTTTAAGCTGTGAGAGCATGAGATAAATTTATTAACCAGAATACAGTTTCACTTCTACCACCTTTTAATATTTAATAATATTTATTTAAGATTTGCACTTAAATCATTACCATATTTTTTTATTTACAGATCCGTCGATTGTTGAACAAACCCGTTTCGTGGGTTCGTGTCCGCGATGATCATATTCTCACAGTAGACCAAACTACATTTATAGCCGACCAACGATTCCAGTCAATATTCAAAGGAGAAAACGAATACACATGGTCGCTGCAAATTAAATATGTCAACGAGAATGACATGGGCTGGTATGAGTGTCAGGTATCCACAGAGCCAAAAATGAGTGCGAGGGTATATCTGAAAGTTGTTGGTAAGATCACAACTATACATTATTTATTTTTTACCCTTCTAAATGAAAAAAAAAATTCCCACAGTTCCAAGGACAGAGCTTATTGGCGATCATAATCGCTTCGTAAAGGCAGGCAGTAAAGTTGCCTTGCACTGCATAGTCAGAGGTTCACTAGAACCCCCATCATACATCATCTGGTTCCAGGGAACAAAACAGATTATGAATGACAATAAGCAGGGTTGGTTCATGCAGATAGATCGCAATATCTTTGGCAATCATACGGATCAAAAGAATACGGTAAGGGTGTGTATTATTTTACTAACCCCAAGCATAAAAGACTCACTAACATGGGGCTTTTTCTTAACTTTTGTGAATTATAGATAGGATCCCTGATTATACCATATGTGACGAAAAAGGATTCCGGCAATTACACTTGCAGTCCATCGAATAGTGCACCAGTCACCGTGGATTTGCACGTACTGAGTGGTAAGCCTAAAAGTTATTTTTGTACAAAGACCTTGATAAAGTATTATATTTTGTTTATTTTCAAGGCGAATACTCAGCGTCAGCGATAATGTCATCGGCTGTCATCAACAGACATAACTTCTTTTACTTGCTTTTAATACTATTGCTGTTGGCATTTCAAAAGACGTGACTAGCTTATCGAATGTATTCCAGTTGGAAAAACTAGACTTCTTTGTACATACAAACAGACATAAAATTGATTTTTTTTTCTAACAAATAAATTAACGAAAAAGACAAACAAAAAGTTGTGAGAAAATAATTAACAATAAAACAAAAAACAAAAAACGTAAATCAAAATTATTAACTTATACAAACAACAAAAGAAACTCAAAATTTAGATAAATTATTAATGTATAAGACTAGGTATCTAATAACGTGAGAAAAGAATGTGTAAATAGTTAACATATGTATAAAAGAAATTAAATTAAAATTAATATATTGAAATTTTCCGATTAAATGAAAATTTAAACAACAAATTAATTTGATGGTTTTTTATTGATAAGCGGGTATTTGGTTTGACTTATTCTGGGGAATTTTCGTTTTAGTGAAAACGAAAATGCTACTGTATTGTGGATATTTTCATAAATTAAGAGTTAAAAACTTTGCATTTGTTTATAAAACCTAGCTAGGATCATTTTAAGAAGAAACTCTTTTATTATATTAGTTGGTAAAAAAAACTGTGTTTGTAATCATAATTTTATAATTAAAACAGTCTGGGAATCATTATGCATGTTTTCCCATTGAGTCCTTAAACAAATGAGGACAATAGCTCTTACAATTGCAGATACTGAATAAGCATTGATTTAGCGATTCCATGTCTTGTAAAGTTAAATACGCTTCAAAAATATTAATGTGACCTTTCTGTACTGGATTTGACATGCAAAACTTACAAAAAATACGAGTGTTGAGCACAGAAAGAAAAGTAAAATATAAATAATGCCTTGTCAAAATAAAATCTACCAGCTCTCCCGTCCCCACTATTTCATCATCTGGCCTGTAATTTGGGTTAAGTTCTCAATCACCTGAAATGATGCTATCCAAAAGGCTCGGATTGGATTGATTTAAATCATGATGACTTAATGAAATAATTCCACAACTTATAGTTTTTGGATTTTTAGTTCTGATATTTTGAATATTTACAATGACTGATACCTATATTTTTTACATACACATGGCGTTAAGATAACTGTTACTTAAAATATCTTTAAAAAAATTAAGAACGTTTTGACACCAGAATTTTATTTATATACATATTTACACTTCATTTATGGATATACTCAACCACTGTTTTGAAACGTTTAGCCATTGTTGTCATGAATCAGTAATAAGATTAGATATGGTGATGAAAGAAATAACGAACTTTGCGCAATGGGGGAACATAATTACAATTTTTTTAAAAATCAATAATGAACTTAAAGGCGGATTGTAGACCTAAAATCTGGTCAATTCATACTTAAAGAAAAGGGCCCAAATAGCTAATAGTGATGGGCGCATCTATAAAGTCAAAAACGAAATGTAAGGATGTTATAATAAACTTAATACCAGAGTTAACAAATTATCCTGAAAAATTTAGTAATTCCACCAGAATGCGGATCGAAACTTTCCATTAATTGCTGGGGTTAATCGAAAGTGCTATCAGAAACCAAGGTACGAACTATCGCTTCAAAATGTTGCGACATTGGAAAGTTGGCAAATATCGTCCACTACGTTGGTTCAAAACAGTTTTGTTACATTTGTTGTATGATGCTCTTATACAATGACATATATTTCGACAACCATCATCGAACTACTTCAAAACAAAAATGTGACCTTGTGTCGTGTTCTTTATTGTGTGTAGTCTCATGAGAAACAATGTTCTCGTGTTTCACAAAAAAAAACGTTTTGCTTTATCCAGTGTCTTTTCTCCCTAAGTGGGATTTAATGACTCACGAGCTTACTACTTACTTACTTACTTACTTTATAAAAATTTTGGTTCGGGCTTAATATTTTAGGTATGGAATTTATAAGAAATGATTTTTATATACGATTTGGACATAGTCTAAGATCCTAATATGTACGAAAATCATGAACAAATTTTATCAAATTTCTTATAAATAAAAGAAATTCATTTTTTAATAATTACTTGATGATTTAAATTTTCATCAATCTTATGTTCCTAGATTGTTATATACTTTCTAAGACTACTGTTTAGAATTAAGATTCTTTTACTCAAATCGTACTTATTCACAAAAAAGTATAAGCAATTTTAATGGCATTCATACACAAATCTAATTATTAATTATTGAAAAAATGGTATCCGATTATAGAGTTCCATAAAAGTTAAACTCTCAAGTGCTTATTATGAAATCTATTCTAACACTTTAGGCAAGTACTCCGAATCTCGTAGTACCGTTTACAATAAAAAGGTTCTTCAAAGTTCCACCCTCGCTTGTCAACAAAAAAAAAAATAACTTGAGGATAAACGCATAAGCCTACTGCAAACTGTTGAAGGTTTTTGGTTATAGCACATATCCTGTTCACTTTAATCGCAAGGGCATGAGATGAATTTCGTGTTTGCAAAATGTGTTTGCTCAATTTTTGAATTTATGGTGTTCTTATTTCAATTTCACCGTTTACCGTATGAGTTTAATTCAGTTCTTCCCGTTCGAACATAAAAATATGAGATATGTTTACAATCCGCTCTGCGAGTCAATAATATCACACCCCATTACATCTTTAATTGGAATGCTACCTTCAAGAACAAGTTATAAGTTATATATAATGTCATCTATGGCTCATGGAAAGAACGCAAATGATTCCAGTGAAATACTCAACGACAGGTACATCCTTATCTATCTATCAATCTATAAACATACATATGAAAAGACATCTATGTGTGTTAGATTTCCGGCCGATCGATTTTACTGATTTTCGTAATCTTTGCCTTAAAGTATTTGTTTTACCTTAGGAAAGGTTTTTTTATAATGAATGGACCCGGTAGATGGAGCAAGGGAGCAGTTATTTCGAGGGGCATAATCATCTGCAGACGAATGCGAATATGTTGTGAATGTTTTTTTTTAGTTTTTTTTTTTGAAAATGAAATAATCAGCGATTTCAGTGGTAGATGTAGCCCTTTTAACTTAAGGTTTGTTAGTTGCATTTTATTAAAGAAATAGATTCCCCACTGGACTCGAGTTTCGTGTTGTTCGTGAGCTTGTATCCTTCGAAAAACCCAAAAAAAATCCAATGGCGTTAAAGCGCAAGCTCTGGATGGCCAATTTTGATCGAAAAAATGGCTGATAATATTCAATTTTTTCTCTGGTTGTATGGCATGTGGCACGGTCTTACTGAAACCTCATGTTGGTAGTTAAGGAACTAAAAACTAAGTTGTCATGTCACGATAACGAACACCATTAATATATTACTGCCGGGCCAGCTGCATTTTCGAAGAAGAATGGTCCATTATTTTTAAAATATTGTCAAACAATACAAATACATTACTTTTTTTGTATAACGCTCCATTTTTACCTACCCCGAACTGTCAGCTGTCAGCTGTCACATTGTTTTTTTTTTTCGTTGGCAAAACAGTACACTAATAAATAGCGCAAAATTCAAATTTTGAGTGAGTTATGGAACACGCAATGAATATTTACACATCTAAAACAAGCGATTAGCACAATCTAAAAATTGGAGGATATATGCTCAGCAGTTCGCCTTTATATACTACTGCTACCGAAAATGTTAGGATGGTAATGTCCATTATTGTTATGTTGCTAAATTGACATAGGTTTCCCTTCTTATTGGGTCCCGAAGTGCTATACGTAGGTACTTCAAGATCACAATATCATGATACCAGTACTACTAATGGATGCACGAAGCGAATATTAGGGATTATAAAACTGTGGTCCTGTTTTAATGTGATGCATATATATTACACTGTCGGTGCTTTAACAGTGTACCTCCGAAGACTCTGAAGTCTTTCGAATCACTTGTGGATTTGTTGGTGTTCAAAAACGCATATCTTGATAAGTTACAAAAAAGTTTTTGGGCTAAAAACGATTTTCATCCAAGAAGATAAATTTTCGATAAAATTCGTGTTTTTTTTTCAAACATTTGCAGTTAGCAGAAGTCTTGGCGCTTCAAAACATCAAGTGGCTTTAGTTCTTAATTTTTTTCTTGTAAGATAACGAGTTGAAGGCAAACAATTAACACATACTCTAATACTGTGCAAATGTGAAATCGATTGATTTTTCTCATTTGAACTAAAGAACTTACGGCTACGATATAATCGGTACTGACATAGCATTGCACTGGCACTAGAAAAAGTATGTTGATTCGAATTCATTCCATGCAAACATGCAAGCAGCTATCGCTTAATGTTGGGACAAATGACCCAGTATTTCGTAGTTTTCAAAGAGTGCGCTTTAATAAAATACAGACGACGTAACTAATAATCAAACACAAATGTTGAAATAAGTTAGTTACCTGGTTAGCTTATAACTTACAGCTTTATTGAAACTCTTTCAATAATCAATAATAAGCTTATATTACTACACTTTCAATTATTTAAACTGTCAAAACAAACTTTTTTGTATTTGTATCAATTTCCGTTGCTACAACAAAATTATTTCATTTCAATGCTCAAATACTAACACTGTTTTATCACCACTTTATAACTTACATGTGAATATGTGTACATAAAATAAAAAACTGTGAACTACTGCTACTCCGTGGTGTACATTTACCTATTGGTAAAGGATTTTTCGAAAATGTATAAATCGGTAGCTGAATTGTTATCGTTAAAGTTGCTGCTAAAAATGATTATTAGTAACTCCGAAAATTGTTATCTCATTGCTACAAATCCGATATAATCGAATTGTTCAAACCAAAAAAAAAAACGTAAGTACGGCTCGAAACTATCTATACATAGACTGTGTATACCTAATGAGATTTTCTAAACATGTTTATCAGTTATTTTATTTAATGTTCCTATAAAGGATGTAAAAGTGGTCTGTTTTTAACGTTTTTAGTCAACAATAAGTTCATATGGAATCTCTATATATCAATGTGAAGGCCTTGCTAGAAATATGAACTTCATTCGACGTAAACAATAACAATGGCTTCATTACGAAGATTTCATCATTACATCAGAATAGCACAACAGAATTGCTCATCAGTTACCAAAACACTTTAACTTATGCTAATTTGCACCTCATTTAATTTCATTAAGGATAATTTTACTGCCCATCGCATACCGGACGTCAACTATCACTCACTTTATTGCTAAAATACATATGAAGTAATGTGAAAATATATACGGAGCCCTCTGAAAACAAGGAAAAAAAATATCCATAAAAGTTCGTACAAAGAATTTGACACCCTTAGCCACACCGACAACCAAAGACCCAAAAATTTGCAAACAAAAGGATAATGGGACGTGTTGGTTAAAATATATGGATGGTCACACACATAACTTATTATTTTCACGAGCAGACATCACCAGATCCGGCTCTGACCCTTTTTTTTGTTGGTGTGCATTGTCTGACAGGAAATGACCAAAACAGCAAATGACCAAAACTATGCATGAGGACGAATATATTTCGGCAGCTCTATTGGAAGTGAATGACAGACCATTTTTCGCTTTGCTGGTAAAAAAAAGGATGTCATAAAATTAGGAAATTCCCTTTATTCTTTTTTGCAGCTAGTCATGAGAAATCCCATTTCTTAATTCTCATGATAATAATTTTGCAAAAAAAAATTACTTACTAAAAAATTAATAAAGTAACGACACCATGGTATTCGAAATTGAGTGAGAAAAACAAATCAATTTAAAATACGGTTAAGGAGGTACTTTTACAGTCTTTTCGATGTAAACAAAGTCCTGATAAAATGAAGTGAAAAAAAGCTATTAGGAACGCGAAAAAAAGGCTCTTTTCAAGGACGATAGCTTTAATAAAACTGATTGAAAAACTTTGTTTACCCAACAATCTAATTTTATTTATATCTTCGCATGCCTAGAATTTTGTTTAAGTTTATGGCTACACACATAGGGATAGATGTGGTTCCAAGAGTTGATATTTTCATCATGTACACACAAATGTTATGTTAGAAAAGGTTAGAGGAAGTGAGAATGTAAGTTATATCGCTGCATCACTCAAACGACTGTTGCGGTGTTTTAGGTTTATTACAACTCATTTTAGTTGAACGAGATGGTCATGGGTAGTAAACCAAGAAAGGATTTTTTTACGACAAGTTCAAGGACCGCTTGAGGTAGCAAAGAAAACAAAATCAATCAGCGAGTTTGTTAATAAAGACATTTACGTGGTATTTTATCGAGTATGTCTCTAGGAGCAGAAATGCTTTAGTTGGTTATAAAAATATACATTTATGTACTCATATTAATAAGGGTGGGATGATGGGTACTTTAGGGTGTGATAAAACATAAACTATCTTTTGTACCATTTATCGATTAGGGATATCAAAACTTTGTGTAGAAACACAACGAACTATGTAATCATGTACAAGGATCACATTACCGAATTTCATTACTTATCCTAGCTCAACATTTAAGGCCTAAAAACCGGTGACCTACAGACGGACGGACGCAACGGATGGACAGACATGGCTTAATCGACTCAGAATGCAATTTTGTGTCGATCCATATACTTTGAGGTATATCTAGCTAAATTATTTCTCTGTTACAAACTATGTAAAAAAACTTATATGGGATAGGGTATAAAAAAATATTTTAAAAACATTTCTGTTCAGAATGGGCAGCTATTAATTTTTGCCAAGTTGAACAATTATTATAAATTTCTTCCCTTAGGGAAAGCTTGTTCGAGTTCTACCCGAACATTTTTTTTAATAACTTTCTCTTACAAAGGGAAAGATATTGTTTTCACAAAAATTTTCTACCTCGAGATGTTGAATTTCAGGAATAGGAGCAATGTTTTCAAGAGGCATAGCCAAAAGTAAGAAAATAAAATTTGTTAAATCAATCACTTGTTAAAAAAAATATACTCGAGGAAAGGCATGCCTGTCGTAGAAGGCGACTTTAATTTACTCCCCGTATACCAAGTTTAAAGTATGCACAAAAAAATAAAAATGGAATGAATAAAACAATAAAATGTAATACTCCGGGTTGCAATCCAGTTTCACTGGAAAATCCACCCTCTTCGGAGGTCGGCTCTACGGATTCTGGGGGAGCCAATTTTTGAAATCATATAACCATGGTTACCTTGTGCACATATTTTTGGCAATATCTGGATTATACTTCGTCGATCCCATTAGCTCTTTGAACTGATCTCGGTTTGAATTTTTTTTCCTGCACAATGTTGCAAGTGAAGGGATATTTAAATTAATGAAATTGTAGTTATTTTTAACAAAATATACTTCACTACTTACATGTTCTCCTTTATTTATTAACTTCCACAAAAAACAGCCTAATCTGCAAAAAAAGAGCAGCGAATGAGATACGTCATAATTTGTATGGGGAGTTTCGTTTCGAAAGTTTTTTATGCACCAGTGATAACTACATGCATTACCGACAAGTGAACTATTCCCTTTTGAATTTCGTTATGGATGCTACGATGACAAGAAGAAAATTTTCGGGGAATGTTCGCCACACCGGTTTCTACGATAGGGGTGGGATTCTACAATGACAAGAAGAAAATTTTCTGAGAATGTTTTCCTTCACCGGTTTTTACGATAAGGGTGATTATCTTGTGAAAAACTGAAAAAAAAATTACCTTCGGAAATGGAGGTAGAGAGGTCAAGCAAAGTCTGAGCAGGAATATGGTGGCAAAATTTATATTCTTAGATCAACAACTTAACTTTGGCGAATCGTGAAATGGCTTCCTTAATTACTGGTGTAGACATTAATCTTCTAAGTTAATTTGGGGAAATATTAGATGCCATTTAAGTGGACATAATATTGGTATGCAAATTCTCAAATAATACTGCAGAAACTACACAACTTTTTATCGAAGTTAATGGTTGATATCCAATGTCGCCAGCAATAGAAAAAATTTTAACTCTCCGGGCCACAGTAATAAAACATGCTATACTACCCATCCAACTATCAGAGGACAGAGCCAAGAAATAAGCATTTTCGTTTATACATGCAACAATTTTAAAGAATTGTAAAAGAGATGTCTAGAATCGACTCCTATTTTTGGAGTAGTTTAAGGTCAAGGGCCTAGAAGGAAAACATGCCATTCAATAGCAAAACCTTACATCTCCCATAAATAAAGTGGCAACAATTTCAGCAGTTATTTCGTTCTTGTCCGCGCTAGGAAAAAAACGGTTCAAACTAGTTAACTTGAAAATCACACTTTTACTACCTGTGAACAAAGAATAGATAGTACAATTTACCTCGTAAAAATGTCCAACAGGCATAAGAGTAAAAATCGGTTGCAAAATGTATGTCCTCATCCTAGTGATCGCAACTGTATATTTTTTCATTACTGGCTCTTGATAAAATTGTTTTGACGATTCTCAGTTAACGTGCGATTTAAACTCAGAATGTATGAATGCTTGAGAACAAGAACATTTTTTTAAAAGTATATTCGGATCTAGGTGGCGATTCGGTCAAGAATTAAACAAGTAAAAGACAAAAATTACTTATATTCACAATTTGATGGTTTAATGGTAAGAAAAATCACAAAATCTAGACCCGCTTCATTTTCCAGGATTTTCACCACACTCTCTTAAATTGAGAGTTGGTGCACCGAGTATAATGCTTTGCAAATTAATGAAAATCTACTTTGTAATGCTACTAGAAATATAATTAAAAAAACCGAATCACAATTACAATTACTTCAATAGATTTGAAAATACCGCATCGGCGATATGCGTTAAGTCGAGATTTTTCGGCAGCTATGCGTTGAATTTCTTCCGAAGTTGCCCGACGAAGAAATGATGCGATCAAGAAAACCATGCAATTCTGGCAAACTTTTACCAGAAGCGCTCAATCTGCTTGAGAATACTGAACAGTTCAAACATCTGTCAGATAGCCCCTACACGCAAAAAGACTAGCCCTCTTCAGCAAATACTTCTGTAGAAGCTGTTTCGACGAAAAAGGGTAGGAAAGTATTATTTGCCAACCATACGCTTGTCTCACTCTCTCAGGAAAAAGGAAGCTTCATCTGTGAGACTACTTCTTCGAAAATCTAGGTGAGCTGGCTAATATAAATTGCAGAAGCCCCTACTCTACATAGTTAGCTCTGAGTGGTTTGAGTGGTTCGATTAGGCGAGCGAATATAGGAATGTCAATAGATCCATGAGTACCACAACAGACCTTCATGGTCTAAGTGTGCACGCGCATCGCGTGATTTACATGCTGTGCATACCACAGTGCAGTCGACCATCTAGAAACAAGCTTGACAACAGTGTTCCCGTTATAACCATGCTAGTATCAGCTGCATACTTATGACAGCGTGAAGAATTACCCTTGCCAACTCTTCGCTATAAGAAGGCAATTAAGTAGTAAAGCCCTCACTCGAACTACCAAGGAGACCCTATATATTATGACCCCGCCGATGAAACATGGACCGTATCAAAAGCTGATAAAGAAATCCTTGGTCGATTCGAGAGAAAAATTCTTCGGTTTCGTTTGCGCTGACGGGCTATGAGACGAATATGAGCTGTACAGAAACCCACCTCAAAGAACTTAGATTGAGCAACAGAAGGCATTAAACTAAGGACCGGGCTAAATGGAGAGGCATGTTGATTGAAGCTCAGGCTCACTCCGGACTGTAGCGCCACTAATATCTAATTAGAACATTACATCTGGAGATTAATTTTTTTCAGGAATTTCGTTTAAATATAGGGTGAGGCATCCTTCACGACGGTATATTAAAAGTTATTAAATGTCTTCAAAAAAGTATGAGGTACATCTATCTAAAAGGTATTTTTATTTAATTTGGTCCTTTACAATTATTTACGACTACTTTCTCAATTGAACTCTATTGACCACGGCAAAACGTAATCTTTTTGATGCGTTTTCCATCACTTTTTCGAGCATCGAGGGCGGAATAGAGATGATTTTGTCACGAAAGCCTACTTAAGCTAGTCAATAATTTGAGCCTTGCTGGAGTACACCTTGTTTTTCAAATAACCCAACCTAACAGATATTTTTTACACATTTGTGTGCAGAAACTATGCATTTTTGTTTGCTATACCAAACCAGATGTGGCCGTAAAATAAAAGTTTGGAATGTAAATGGCGTAAGGTGCAAAATAGTTCGATTGAGGAAACCTCGACATTTCTCTGCGTTTTTTTTTTTTTGATTTGCAATAAGTGGTCATTCCAACGAATTTCGTAACTAACAAACATATCGAGTATAGAAAGTTTTTCGGTTTTGACGATGCAAGTCACATTCGTGGATAATGGCTTTAAATGTTGTTTTCGCTTAGTTGACAGATGACAGCATTGTGTTTTGGAAGCATTAAATTGCACTGTAAAAGATTTATAATATTTAATTATGATGCCGAGGTCGGAATTTTATGAACTTATCTTTTTTTTTTCGTTTTTCGGTGCACGTCCGAAGGTGAAGGGCGTGGATTCGATAACGTATATGAAAAGCTTAGGGTATCTACAGTAATCAGCAAATAAAGGGATTGGATTAAAAGTTGCAGGCAAGAGGGCATTTATAAAAATGAGAAAGACTGTCTGACACAAAACGGAGCCTTAGGGTACACCAGCATTTATTTGGTGAGTAGCAGATTCGAAACCCTCCAAAAAAAACTTGAATTGAACGTTTCGAGAGGTAGTTCCTAACCCATAGAAGAAGATTTTAATTAATTCCAAAAGCTCGCATTTTCGACAAAATAGCTTGATGCCAAACCCTGTCTAATGCCTTTCAATTTGTTTTCACCACCAAGATGGGTAGGTTCCACTTTCGGTGCGATAATATGTCAATAAATAACCAGCCGACTGGACCTATTGCCATGAAAACCGTTTTGTCGGTCATTAAGGAGTTTTCGCGATTCATGACATTTTATAAGCTGACGGTTAATCAGCATTTTCATGAGCTAAGAGAGAAGATGATTCACCCTTTTCAGACACGAGTTGGGGAAATTCTGTTTTACATCTAATCGGGAAGAGTCCCGATGAATAGGAAAGATGGAAAAGCTTACGCAGTGGTCAAATTCTCAACGATCTTTTTTACAAGCGACCAACGGTGTTTACTGCCTTTGTGACATAGAAGAGTTTGTTGGCTCAGATTTTGGTCGTGGGAGTATTTGGCAAGTTTGAGCTTTAGTCGTTTCTGACTCGTTTGAACTTTATTCGGCTGTGCTTAGTAGGATTGAACTTATTTAATCGAAAATAAAAACTATTTCCATTTAACGGCATCTTTGCAGCTCGAGTCGTACCACCCGTTTGCGTTAGGTTTGATAATCTTTACCCGTTGAGTGATAAAGGATTTCATACCCAGGGGAAAGATGTTTGTAATCGCAACATAGGAGTCATCCAATCAACTAGCGACGAAGCAGAGTGGCCAGTTGAAATTCTTAGAGAAACCGTTTAGAGCTCAACAGTCAGCTTTGATTAAATTTCCTTAATGTAAGTAAATATATAGTGAACGTTTTTCGCATGAGGTGGAAATTCGACGACTCCTGGTGGGTGCAATGGCCTAATTCTTAGTGCGTTGACTAAGCTCAGTGTCCCTTTTCGAAACACCTACATTTTGAATAGCGAAAGTCTGAAAAAAATCCAAGAGTAAAATTGTCATAAGAAGCTTCTCAAATTTACCGTCCGAATTCAGCGTTTTCCAGCCTTGATTTGCATAGCCTGCATGCCTTGTAATTTTTTTATTTACCTTCATCCCTTGTAAAAAAACACTGTACAACAAAACAACGTGCCAACGATGTTTCATGTCAATCTCCGTTTTTACTTATATCCAAGAAGATGGAAGGATTTGCTGAGGTCAGTGCATCTTACATTGCAACCAGACTATCTGTCCTAACACAATACTAAACAAATCGCATCGTAGAGCATCTTCTTAACGAAATCCAGTAAATATTTAGACACGCTTTTTGGCGTCCCCTCCAGCCATATGGGAATCGACTGAATCATTTCTATTAACATTTTACTTTACAAGGTTATAAGACATTTCGCATGTAGTTGATGTCTATGCGTTAATTCCCTACACAGAAGTCTCACTGTTCTTAAGATTTTAAACAAGCAAATACATTTAAAATAAAAACGCAGCATTCATAAACATTATTCTCAGTAAATGAAAAAAAAATCAAGTCAACATTAAAAGGATATTAATTAAAAATCCAGCAAACTTTACACATCCACCTTCTTGTTCAAGGCCAAATCCGAATTAATTACCAAAAAGCTGGTAAATAAAAACAGACAAGGCCAAGATCTACCACAGCACCCCCATAAAATCAAAATAACCGAATTTAATATACTCTGCTGTTGGGATACAAAAAAAGGATTCATTTAAAATTGCCAATAAAGCCTCCTTAAACAACTGCCAGACACATATAGGGATATAACAAGACTAGGTATTTGTATTTAATTTGCTATACTGAAAGAATAATATCCATCCTTCGATTCGGTAGATTTCGCCTTGGCTTTTTTTTTTAGGTATTTCTTGTGTTTTTTCTAGAAACTTCATTTTGCGTTATGTCTGTTTGCTATCCGGGAAATTTTTAGGTCGAAATACCATCTCGAAATTGGAAACACCCATCAAAGAATAGAAGAAACGAAGCACTTCGTCCTAACTCAACAACAGATGTTGGCCCGGATGAATAGATATGAAATAAACCTTAAATATGTACCTTGGGAAAATGTTCCTTTCCATCGCCTCTGTCGCTTTATGGCTCCATGTGGGATGTGAGAAAAGAAAAGTGAAAAGTAAGAAAATACAAAAAATATCCTTCACAGTTCTTGGTGTCAGCTTGTGATCCTGATTTTATTGCAATTTGGCCGATTTTACTTTCGTTTTTTTCTTTTTCGTCTTCAGTTGGCATAAAAGTGAGAAGGCGAACTTGAAGCAGAGAATGATGTTTCTGTTTATAGACAGGAGGCTTTTTTAAACATGTGTGATTTTTTGCAAGTTTTATGAATCAAACACTGATTAAGCGATATTCGTCTATCTGGATGATGGATGAGAACATCAAAAAGGCGCCCTTTAGCACACAAAATCAATTTTGACAAGTTTTGTTTTTTTTTGTCAAAAAAAAGCAAGTGATGTAATAAAGAAACTTGTTGTTGAAAAATTAATAATAATGCAGGAAACGGGATACGAATGAAAAGGACGATCAAAAAGGCGTCACATTGACTTCCGTTTGAAAAAAAACAACACCAAGGAATAACAAAGAGTCTATTTAATTTTTATCTTGCAGGGAAAACGAAACAATGGAGCCAATTTGGGGATGCCTTCTGCTCGTTCTGTGTCTGTCATTCGTGGCGGGGTTTAAGTTGAAGCTTCCCCCCCCCACAAGATGATGACCATTCGAAGACGAAATAAAAGAAAAAGTATGGTGTTGTCGTTGTGTTAGATAAATTTCTTTGTTTAGTGTTTTTTTTTTTCATTTTTTGTCTTTTGCTTTTAAACAGATGGCACGGACTCATTAATTTCCATTTAGATGGTTTAATCTTATTACAGGGGGAAAGAATGGAAACGAAAAAAAAAAACCAAACAATATCCTTCCTGGAAACTAAAAAGAAAAGGACAAAAGTTCCGGATTTAAGGCATCGGATTAGCAATTAATCACGGTCGCTCATTAGGTTAGGACAATGGAGTTACGCATGGGTGTATATGAATCGAACTGTAAATGCGTTTCTTGTCCATTGAAATTCATCTTTGCTGAAATGCTAATGCTGAGTGATAAAGGATCTTTTAATTTGTTTCATCTTCATTATTCTTTTGAATGTCAACGTGTCGTTATAATTTTTTTACTTCAACTTGAGCGTCAGCGAAATTAAGGTTGTGGCCTGTGGGGCAAGTAATGGTAATGAAAATATGAAAGTAATCACAATGGAACTGACAACATGGCTTCCTTATCGTTGAGTGAAATGGTATGTGAAGGCAGCACCAACTATTTTTTTAAAGTTGTGAAAATAAATTAGTATTGCGACTGAAATGAACAGCTTGTCTATGGAATATTTAATGAAACTTGATGGAACTGATAAGAGAGAGGATCTTATGAAATTGCTTTCATAATTGTAGGCCCAATATTAAGCCCTAATATTAAGTTACCGTAAACGCCAAAATTCACTTCTTGAGTTTGGTATGCAGTCTTATGTTTTCGGGGTAGCTCTTTACAAATATTTGATCCATTTTTCACTACTACCTCTTTCGATTGCAAGGACATACAGAATGGTTTTGACGTATATCCATCAATTTTATCAAGTTTGCGTAATGTTTTGACGTAAACGCCAAAATTTGGCATTTACGTCTAATTTTCCATAGAATTAAAGCAAATGTTTGTTTAAGAATTGTTTTGACATACGTCAAATTTATTGTCCAGCAACATACGCCATCAAACTCAAATTCTTGTTCAGTATTGTGTTGACTCATGTGCCTACAAAATGCAAGGTAACGCTATTTAATCGTATGCACATTTTTTTGGTTTCGTCGCACGTTCATGCGATTTTACTGTGAACGTACAAAAATCACATTTAAACAATACATTGCCAAGGATTCGGCAACGAAATAAAATTTTAAAACGGCTGATTTTTAAGCGTTGGTTTTTTTTTTAAATCGAATAAAATACTCAAATTTGCATCATATATTCAAAAAAATTATTGTAATAGGCCTTTGCCATTTACGTTGAAAGATAACTTCATGCGAATGTTGTCCGCGGCTCCGTTTCAAATGGTCCATTCAAAGGTAAAATTTCGCGTCACTTTTTCTAGCCAAGAATTACGCGTGTTATGCTATCCTGTAAGTCTTCAATCGTGTTGGGCCTGTCCACATATATTAACGACTTTACATAACCCCACAAGAAATAATCAAGAGGCTTTAAATCGCATGATCTTGGCGGCCAACTCATAGGGCCATTTCGAGATTAAAGCTGCTCACCAAATTCATCCTACAACATTTTAATTGTTCCACAAGCTGTGTGGCATGTGGCACCGTCTTGATGAAACCACATGTCAAACAAGTTCAACTCAGCCAACTGGTTCAAAAAAGTCGAGTATCATGGCTAGATATCAATCGCCGTTGACGGTAACGTTTCTTCCACTGTCGTCTTTGAAGAAAAATGGACCGATTATTCCACAAGCCCATAAACCTCGCCAAACTGTCGTTTTTTCGGCATGCATTGGTAATTCTTGTATGGCATATGGAAGTTCATCAATCCAGATGTGACAGTTTAGCCAGAAATTGACCTCATCGCTGGTCGCCATTTTTTTTTTTTTTTTATAATTTGCGCGCACTCAAGGGGTTATGAATACCCTTTATATGTTTTAGCACAGTGCGGGCGTTAAGGAAATTAGGGATAAGAAGAAAGGAGATACCGATGCACATTGGTTTTAAATGTCTGTAAGTTATAATGGAAAGGAAAAACAGAGTTTGGTAGAGCATTCCACATTCGTGTTGTTCGGTTTATGTACGAATCTCTATATTTCAGCGTACGTCCGTAGATAGGCTTGAGGGTAAACTGATTTGCATTCATTGCGTAACGGTGTACATTTTTCACAGTGCACGAATTTTGATTATAAATTTCAATAATTTGCAATCTATGCTCGTTTGTAAGTCTTTCCATGATTAAATAGCAGAGTATACTGAAAACTTTTCACTTTGACATATGACGTTTGGACGGCATTACTACCAACCTGAAAAACTTAGCTCCTAAAAAATCACCCGTTACAAATTTTAATTCTAATGTATGTATTCTGAAGACGAAGAACATATCTATTCAACTTAAGTGAAAATACTAGTTTCCAACCAGCAAAACATAGCCAACCAAATAACACAATTCATAAAGACTGCTCACAACTCTCTCTAGAAAATGTTAGTCAATGAAGAAGTAGTTACAACAGCAGGTCTATTATAAATCGCAAGTATTAGTCTGGCTCCTTGAACATTGAGGGGGGGGGGGGGGGGGGGTGTTGTACCGCCAGGATTACTTTCTTACCAGTTAAAAAAAAACTATGAACAGACAAACCGACTTACGATTATACACTTGGAATGTGGGCACGCTGTACACCTTAGGAGATAGTCAACAACTATGGTAAACAGTGATTGACTTAAAGCCGATTAGTAACTGCCTGGCTATTGCCCCTACCAGGGCATCCTTTTGCAAAATTAGCCTTATATGTGCACAGTGAACTCGCCACTACCAATGAGGCAGACCGTATTAAAGAGGCATTTCACTGAACGGAGACTACAAATTCTGTGCGGAGAACAATAAAAAAAAGGGAAGAAAAAAAACTCCAGCGAATAGTTGGAAAGGAAAGACTCCACGAAATAGATAATGGTGCACCCTTACCCTCCAACAATATCAACCCAAAGTGCATTGAGTATCGCAATAACATTAGATGTCACCGAATCGGCCATAAGCCATCAGATGTATTCGAGTAGAATTTCAATTTCAAGCATTTTAAAAAAAAGCCGATGACGTCTTAAATATTTTGAAAGGGGATTTCCGCATGAATATCGTTTTTTAATAATCCGTTAGTTTTCTTGTTTTCCCAAAAACATTCAAATGGCGCTTACGCCAACCCAATGTTGGGGCGACGTTATATCGTAAGTGGAGTCTGTAAACACCTTTTTAGACCACAAAACTTATACACCAAAAAAAAAAAACATAATCTTTGATTCGAAAGGCTGGTAAGGAAGCACATCCTGCCATTTTGCCCATGACGGTTTTCTTCACTTCTAACATTGTGGCTGCCCCTACAATTTTATGCCAAATAATGGATTAAGCCGGATGATTTGTAAAAACTTCCCGAGACGAGGGCCTTTGAAATATCTTAGAAGATGCAGAGGTAGGTCAGCATTCAAACGTAGACGTATCACATGAACATCACCAATAAGAAAGGCCACACATTTTGGTTCTTATAGAAGTTAAAACTAACCTCACTACGATTTCTTGCATGGAAACTATTTCCACTATATATTATTAAGAGTGAAAAGAATCGACGGATTCTGATAATCTCTATGCTATATTGCTCTAACTTGTATTTTAGGAAAATTTAAAATTAAATAAATGTCGTACTTTGGCTTTTGATTTAACATGCGATATTTATTAAAGTTGGAACCCAAGGCCGCGTATATAAGGCTGCGGATTCGTCGTAGGAAGCCGACTTCGGTCAAGCATAGTCGACCTTAAGTCGGTAAGTAATCGCCTGGCTGTAATCCACATCAAAGTTACCATTTGCAAAATCATGGCATGTCAGTTGGAAGGCACAGCCTACATGATACGACAACAGATAATGATTTCCAACAAACAGCCGTCCCGGCAGCTAATATGGTTATAACTTATAAGCAGAACTCGATCAGCAAGGCGATCTCCAAATAGTCGAACCGCCAACCAAATCGATCATGTATTCAAAGATGCGAGGCACGCATCCAACATCTTGGATGTACACACATTCACAGGGGTTGCAGCTACGTTCAGAGCCAGACTGTACAATGAGAAGAAGCTGCAAATGGTGCAAAAATAAAAGGTAGGCACCTTATTGATCTCCGCCTCACTAAGGCGCCCTTCGTCTTTGCCAGATTCTAAGAACAAAAACTGATTGAGAAACTCTCCCCTGTGCACTCATCCCCCACTAATGTCAACACCCAGTGGGTACAGTATCAGAATATCATCAAAGTCACCATAGAATACCAGTTACCCCCAAGAATATGTGGGTGGTATGATGATGATATTTTAAAGTACACAAAAAGTGATGACAGAAGATACACATATCAAGGCGCTACAATGCAAAATATATGCCGCACGGGAAGATTACCTAACCAGGAGAAGGAAAGGGTAAAAAGAGAAGAAAACTCTGACTAAGATGTCAAAAACAGTTGCGTAGAAATTAGTTTTAGGCTTAATGTCGTTTGAAAAATCTGCCAAGCTAATAAAAAGGACATCAAGCATTACGACCCGACGGATCTAGTAAGCAGAAGCAGTTTTTAATAATTCCCTACCTTTGTTATAAATCGTCTTATTGTCCTTATTTATGAAGCACGTAAAAGTGACATTTAATCCATTCGCGCTAAGTCTCGGTAGCGGTTAGTGGCATCACAATCAAAGCAAAGCATAGCTATCTACGGTATCCTTTTATCTCAACTTGCAATGGAAATATAAATCCTTAATTATTCTCTTTCTATGTTTTCTGTTGGTCTAGAAATAAAATGAATACAATCACATTGTCCAACAAAACGACCATTGGAAATGTATCTACATGCGACTAGGTATGAGTATACTACGTGTTCGGGCAGATTATTTAAATACACAAGGCTATGACCAGATAAGACTTAAATGTTGTGGTTAAGTAAAGCTTTTTACAGTCATTGTCCTCAAACAGGAAGAGCAGGATATTTATATTTGCGGGTGCCTTTTTTTTAGCTCTTCATCCGAAATTAGCATTTAAATTGCAACTGGTCTACAATTTGCTTTTTCGATAGAGGTAGTGGTAGAGGAAAACAAATACCTAACCAAACAATATATGTATCTGAAAGGTAGGCATTTAGTTAACAAAAACAAAATAATTTATTTCGAATAGCTACTGACTTTTTTTGTTAGGTCCCTTCTGATTGGGTTATATAACCATCGAAACATGAGCACCGATTTCACATTCGTGAAACGTATCGCAACAGATTAAAAATTCCCTTCGAGACCAGCATAAATATTCTGAAGCTGCCCCATTAATTTGCCTCCCCCATCTCTCTTGCACAGGACATGCTCTAAAAGTAAATAAACGACAACATATCTCCAAAAGCACTTATCTAAATCAAAACTTAAGTACAACCTATATAGCTGGATTGAATGGACAACACCTTGGTCTCATAATAGATGGATGAGTATAAAGTCCTCTACGCATCATCGAGTACGAAAGAAAAAATAAATTCGTCCCCATTACTGAGTGGCCTCGTTAGCAGCAGGACATCCCCTCCTTGCTTGATGCTAGAAGTTCTTCTTATTCTGTTTCTTTTGGAGAAGGGTAAATCTCTGGCGCCTCGATTTATTACATTCGGGTGTGCTAATAAACTCGAAACCTTGCCATTTGGTGTATGGTATGCTAACCTCTCTACGAGCATCCCATTACTCATTTTAAGTACCAAAGATCACTCAATACAGAGGTGTTTGATATAGAAGGTATAGTTATGACGAAACTAAAGCTATTTATAGCACTTCCTTCACCGTATGGCATCGGATAAATTTAATTACTTGTTATGGAGCAATGAAAACTATCATGTGTGTGTATGGAGGCAAACACAACGACAAAGGCGGGTAATAAAACATTTTCTTCATCTGCTCGAATGATAGTTTACCGTGTTGTTACGGAAATATCTGCTCAATTAGGTAGATACTTGGCAAATTAACTGCAAATGAATGTTGTATACACCATTCCTTGTTTTAATATTTTATTTCTATTTGATGAGGCAAACCGAGGGTTTAAGATTTATAAAATCTGGGGTAACCTTTGAACTATGCGAATGCTTAAATAATTGTACGCAAGACAATTTTATAGCCTACTTTATACTTGATGATTATTAGTCATAGATATGTCGAAGGTATATATATTTGTTTTCTTTTATGGTTCCAAGTGAATACACATAACATGAACCCATATATACATTTTAGAATCTGCCATCAGCATTATTTCCGAAGAAAAACATATGAGAAGGGTAAAACATGCTGTGCCAATCATTGAATTCCCTATCCTATTCCATCCTGAAATTGGAAATCCTCAAAAAATGGGCATGGCTATAAAATTTCTGGTGATGGTATATAGAAATTACATTGCTACAACATATTATTACTCAGACAGTTTATCAAATTCGTTTATGGTTCGAAACAAAAACAACGTTTTTCATTGCATATGGTATGGAAAAGGGTATATAAATTTATGACATACCCATCACTATGTATTATATATTGACGAAAGCCAAAAACATCATTTTCGAAGTATTGACTTAAACAAATTTGGTGTTTTCTCTAAAAATGTTTGCTGCTAATTTTTTTAAGACGATGCGTTATTTTTATGTTGCGCTCCAAAAATTATGGAGAGATAATTATATTGGGTGACCACCTAAAGTATATCTCAGAACAAAAAAGAATTGATAACACCAACTGATTGAAATGGCGAAGTAATAGCATTCTGTTTTTACAGACCAATAAAAAAATTAACCCTTCTGTCAATGAATAGGTCTGCCCAGACCTTTCCCCCAACTAACAATTTTACCTGTATGAACTTCTGTATTTGAACTCGGTTTCTCTCGCATGGTATTCCAAGAACAACGAAGTACTTGAATCGTGTTTTCATTTAAAGTAAGTGTGATCGTCTTCAAGAAATGACCCCAAACAAGAAATGCAAATAAGCAGAGTTAGGGTCCGAGCGTTGACATAACATAAGCAAGGCGTAAACACAGCTCTATAATCACAAACATAATCGACATACAAATCAGTTATTGTATTGAAGTTGGCACCTGTCTAAAATTCAAATTTACTGGCAATCGAATCGTGAAACATTTTTCGAACCAATAAAAATTATAAGAATAAATGTTTATGTTGCTTTGACTGGGAATCGAACCCGGAACTTGCCTAAGATACACATCAGTTATAGCCTTTTTAAGCCTTCATTCGGAAGTTCTATACTTGTTATACTTCGGATTAACTTCGTGCAAAACTCTACCGAAGCATCTTAACGTATGGTACATGTACACAATATCCGGAAAGTTAAAAACAATCTTACATAAGTTGTACCACCATAACTCCATAATGTCTTCAATAGTCTTCTAGCCAAACAATCGACTGCAAAAGTGAACCTCCGCGCATATGTACTATAAAAGGCCAACAAAATTAATTGTTTGTGAAAATTAAATTAGGGGAATAATTAATAATTAGTCTATTCTTAGACAATTTTGAATTTATTAACTTTATAGCATTAACAAATTTTATGTCTTTGTCAGTGTACATATTTTTGTTACCCTTGTGTGTCTCAGAAATTATGGAGGTAGGTGGGTTCGAGTAAAAATAAGATTTTCTTCGGCAACCCCTAGAGTCAATTAAATAGGTCTGACGAGGACTACCTGCATGTTTTTGAAAAAAAAGCAGATTAGAATAAAATTCAAAACAATGTTATACGAAAGAAAATAATAGGATTTTACAGTCCAGCGGTAGCCAAAATACAACGGACCAGAAAAAGTCATGCAGAATTTGTAGAATAAACGACAAAACGCAAAAGAAAACCAGCGCTGCGTGCGATGAGCCTGCTCATGTACAGCACAGTATTCCGTTAAATAATTGCCATAAATGTGTTTACAAACAAAATACTTTGTAATAACACTTTTATATAAAAAAAAAACTTAAAATCACAAACAAAACAAATAACATGTCGTAATTCGCAAACAAAACTTTTATTTCATTGTGTTCTTTTAATTTTCCTACAAAACGTATGAAGATCCAGCTGCATCTATTCTATTGCTTGGATCATCCATTGACAGAGGGGTAAGAACTTAAAACTATTCTGCATCCCTAAGCTTTTCGAAAACTATTTGCAAAAAATTGCTCTTACTCTGTCGTAACGTTATCTGTGAAGAACAGCATTGCTTTGTAAATATACGATCTATAGTCACAAACCTTTAAGTATTCCTCATCACTCTTCCTGCACCTGGGGCTAAACCAACATGCCTCTCCAATTAGCCTGGTTCTTAGCTAAATGCTTCCAGTTTCGCACTTCAAGTTGGTTGAGGTCTGTTTCTACTTGCGCCACTTAAGTCTTCTATTGCGCCCGATGTACGAATGGGAATCGAAGACTATGCCAAGCGGTGGTGTACATTTGTTCTTAAACGTCAAATGCGGAGTTTTTTGACTAGGAGTATGTCGCTCGTATAGTTACTGGTTGAATCTTTGTGTCCATAGCCCGTCAACGCAAACGTGCCCGAACAGTTTTTAGAGAATTTTTCTCTCAAAACGATCGAGGATTTCGTAATCTGTTTTTAATACGGTCCATGTTTCTGCTCCGTAGAGCAGGATTGGTATGATCAGAGTCTTGTATAGGGTCTCCTTATTAGTTCGAGGTCTTTACTACTGAATTGCCTTCTAAGTCCGAAGAAACAGCGGTTGGCAGCAGTAAATCTTCGTTTTATTTCTGACGAGATGTTGTTAAGTTAATAGCGGTGCCGAAGTAGACAAAGTCCGGTACTAGGTCAATGTTATATCTATCAATGCAGATATCTGTCCAATTTGTCGATATTGTGAACTTTTTTCGTGTTCACAACATAAACTTGGTCGTACACTCATTTACTCTTAAGCCCATTGTTGCCAATTCCTTCTATATACTAGTAAACCTGGCTATGTCATCAGTCACAGGACAGTGCATCGCCTTCCCTAAATCCCTTTGTGATGGAGCAGCGAAAATTCTCGATCGTCATACTGCAAAGACGGACAAGTTTTGGCGGTATACCAACACTAGACATGGCTCTGTATAGCTCGTCTCTATAAATTATGTAATATACGACATTGAAATCGATGAATAAGTGATGGGTATCGATTTAAACTTCTTTGGTTTAATCAAAGATTTGACGAAGTATGATGATTTGATCTGTTGTGATTTTTCTGGCCTCAAACTAAACTGATAAGGACCGGTCCTTGTTCATATCGAAACGGTTTTATTCGAGCCGTATATCTCCGGTTTTCATGTTTTGATGTTCTGCATTTTGGTAAAACTTGCAATCATCATATCATTCCTGGAGTTTTCGACCTCGAGGTTTGATTGAACCATTGCGATGAAAGCGGAACCCGATAAAGTGGTTTTCGGAATTCCGTCCGTCGATCCGTCTGTTCTTAATGGTCTCTCCAGCCGTAACGCCTTGGCCAAATAAACGTTCACATTTCGACCCAGTCGTGCGCCCACCACTCATTTCTTCTGTTTCACTTACACATGGGCAAAAAAATAGCCTTCGCATGCATATCCACATTTGCCAAGCCTCTGCTCGTAGATGCTGCTTGTAATAAGCAAGCTAGTACAGATCTGATATTGTTAACAAAAAAATTATAATAAGAAATTTTCTAATTTGTTGTGAACAGGGTTAAATTTGAGTCAAAGAGTTTTTTTTTTTAATAAAATCTGAAATGTGAACATTTTAACAGCCATAGTTTATTAAATCCACTTCTGCAGTTTTTATTGCCTCGCGTTGTATTTGTCGGCTAGTTCAACTTTATCAAGTCTGCGTTCATTTTCAACGCATGACTACATCATGGGCAACATTCCAGATTTTCATCTTCATTTTCGCTGTGGAATTCATATTTCATGGCACAGTCTACGGTTCGTTCGTTTTCCTTTGACTAGTGCATATTATCCTTTTTGGCCATATCATCCGCGCTGCTTTTGGAGTGTGAGCATACTGCTCTTCCAATGTGCAGGAAAATTGTACGTGTAACTTAATACTAGCAAAAGCTGTAGCACGTATGTGTAAAATACTGGAGCCCTTGTAAAACTATGGTGGACACAAACGGGAAATTACAAATAAAGTGGCTTATTTCCGTTTTCCGTAGATAGTCGTTTGTAGGTAATATGAGCATGTGTGTGTAAGTTTTGTGTATTGTATGTAGACGGTTTTAAGTGAATGTTACTTTAGGCTTTGGTCGGAACAGGAAAGAGAGTTTAAATTAGTTTCGATGGCCATCCTATGGTAGTTTGGATTTTTGTATTGAATGTTTGGCAAGTTATTAAATTCAATAAGTAGGGAGGTTTAATGAGTAGGTGTTTGGTTGGACTTTATTAGAAAAAGTTAGTTTGATTTACTTGTGTATTTTTTAGTATAGGTGGCATTCTTCCTAAGAATTTTCATATTCCGTATAAAAAGTCCCCCTTTTCATGAAAATCTAAGTTTTTTGCAAACATGAACGTCAGTGGGCTTTTTAAGATCTATATGATTTGCCAGCATACCACGTGGATCTTGTGCATTCTCCTTGTTACCTCTAAGGTAAACAGTCTGAGCTATTAATGAAACGGAGGAGACTTTTTGCTCCGATGCTGAAAGAAGTCAGCTCTGGGCACGAACACTCTCATATAGGTCTACACGCAAAAAGCCTAGGATATCAATGAAATTCTTAATTCCTGTAAAAGTACGTTCGATGCCGTTATGTATGGAACTCGATTTCTTTTGCATGGCCACCACGGGCAAGCTTGGAGAAGTCCAGACGCTGAAAACAATTTTCGACGGTTTTCAAGCATAAATCGGCCGGTACTGCTGCAATGTCATGAAGTTTCGTACGAAGTTCATCAATCGTCGCTGGCTTGTTGGCATAGACCATAGACTTGACGTAACCCCACAGGAAATAGTCTGACGGCGTCAAATCGCACGACCGAGGCGGCCACTAGACGCTCAATTGTTGATCTGCTAGGACGATTATGACGACCATAAATTGGACGTAGCGTTCTTAACGTTGAGGCCACTGACTCCGAATTTCGGTTGTAAATTTTAATAATTTCGACTGGTTGTTGGATCGTATTTCTTGCCATCATGAAATGGCAAACCTTACTGAAGAGAAATGTTAAACAGCGGCAAGAAATATGGCGTCGTTTGCTGTCCCTGTCACTCAACTTTTGTAGCGTGCCTGTTGAAAAACCCAATACATACTTTGCTCTGACTGGTTCAATTAGTCGAATTGCATATAGGAAAGTCGACAGATTTAGGTGGTGCCACAACGGACTTTTATGATGTTCGAAGTAATAAGGGTGTTGAAGTATTGTTTCTTCTTCTTCTTCGTCCATGCCGCTCCTGCAAAAGTCTTTCGAATGCAGACCTATTAGACAGTGCCCAGTGGTACCACCTGGAATGTTTTTTAAATCCAGATTTGGCCGAATTTTTTTGGGTATTTGACATATTGTCCAAGAATACATTTGAGATTTGATTTGCTATTAGCACTGTATGCTAACTTGGCACCCGTGTCTGGTAGGACTGGTAACTTGGTTTCATACCTGGTGAGTTCATAAGCCTTACAGTTCCCCGGAATGTCATATGCCCAGGCACCCAGCAGAGATGACTGTTGAACTGCTCTGTCATCTATTGAAGAGCAGAGCCACAATCTAGGGTTGTTTTTGAGTAAGCTGAGCCTGATTCCTGGGATTTGATGGCTCTTTCCGGGAAGATGCTAATATCCTTGGCAGATATTACATTTTCTTTCAGCCAAGATAAGGCAATGAGTTCAGCCTTGAACATGCTGCTATGGTAAGGAAGACGAAATGATATGCTGAGGCTTAGCCTATCGGAGAAGACCTCAGCACCCACTTCATTTTTTGTTTTGGAGCTATCTGTATAAAAATGGATCGAGTCATTTAGCACAGGTTCGTTACTTTCCCATGACGATCTGTTGGTGATTGTGACCAGGAAACTCTTATCAAAACTTTACTGGGTAAGGGTGAAAACGGTGTTCTCAGGTATCCATATACAATCGATTCGCTGCCTGAACGATAATCGAAGCCTCACTGTATCTGTATGATTGTTTAGAATTGTGGAGTGGCCCGCTTGAATATTTAAGTCGGATGGCTGAGTTAGCTTCCATTTGCTTATATCAAGGGTGAAGGTGAAAAAGAATGTCTAGTATGTGGCAATGCAATGCACAAATTTTCGTCTCATTTACTGGTGATCACCTTTTCAGCACAATTCCGTCATCACGGTTTTTTTTTTTATAAAAGTAGGTATGACTGCTTAGGGTAGATCATCAACTACTGTTCTTTATTTTTTTCTGTATTTGTTATATGTATGTATATCCAAATTTCCAGATAATTTTAAGTTGTCAAGACTATACCATAAGTGTTTTCACTAAAGATTCTCGCGATATAATACTGCTAAGGCCAATACTTATTTAGCTTATTTAAGGACATAGCAGCGTAAAACAAATATCCTCCAAGCCAATAATAAACATCATCAGTTCCTTTATAAAATACTGCTCACATACTCATAAAGAAGTGGATGCAAAATCACTCCGCACAGACAATTTGCATGAATAAGGCTACAAGCAAAATATCGCTCTCCCGCTTGTGTGTTTGAATTTAAATTGTATGTTTGTATAGACCTAAGCCCAAGTTGATTTCCATTTAAAAATCTGAAACCGATATGTTTTGAATTGTTTTTGTATTCGTTTAAAACAAGGACAGCCTGACGATTATCCGGATTACTATTGGCATACTAACAACCTCGAGTAGATGCGCAGTTTACTTCAGCCTCCCAAGTATTTTGAATATCAGAATTGAAACTCCCGGCGTTTACAATTTAAATGCTAATTTTGTATTGGCAGAATGCTACAAAAGAGGGAACAAAAAAAATATCGAAACTGTGATTCTCTCCCGAAAGGGAGTGATGACCGACCGCAAAAAGCGCACCAGAGCTTAGCCATATTTACTTTCAAACTTGAAAGTACTTCTTGCACGTTTGTATGAGGTTTTTTGTTTGAAACAAAAAATTGTAGGTGTGGATAGGAATAGATAGGATAACCCACTTTTGATATACAGTGGTATTTGTATATAACACATTAATATTATATTTGAAGAGAAGATTATTTTAAGTAAGTTAAGAACGTAGCCCTGATCATGTTTATGCCAAATCTTTGAAAATAACGCGTTGCTTTTGTTTATAGTTTACAATATCCCACGTTACAAGCAACGATAAAAAGCTAGACAAACACCTTTTGCAGCAGCTGCTTAGTGGGCATTGTCTGTAGAAAGTAATATGGCTAAAGGCGGTCCACCTCCAGTCAGCTCTTTCCCAATATTGAAAAAGTTAGTACAGTTAATACAAAAACTGAAGAAGGAAATAGAAATAGAAGTGTGTATGCACCAGACCCTTAACAAAGTCAGTACGGTTGACGATGATCTTTGATGACGGTTGATGGTTGACAAAACTGGAATATCAGTTTTATATGTACCATCTCCAAAAAAAAAGTTGATCACTTGTCTGGAACCTACTACTGAGGCATATCCCTGACAAATGTCGCATGAAATTATTGAAACGTAAAAGTATGGCTTGCAGAGTTTTTACGAAATGATCACACTAAGGAAAATCCTCGAAAAGACAAACGAATTAAGATTCGAGACACATTTTCTTTTCATCGACTTCCAAGACCGCCTGTTAAAGCACCCATCGCCTAGATTGATCGCAAAACAAAATTCTCGATACGATCAATACTGCTGCGTCGCCTAATACTGCTAAACACTCGATGCGACGTTCAGTTTGAAAACAGCGTATTTGAACTACTCCTAATATGCGCGGGATTCCGACAAAGATAAGTGCTATCATGCGATTTCTTCAATCTCCCTTTAGAACAGATAGTGCGTTGGGCGTCTATTCATTATTCGCTCACATTTAACCTCTGTATAAGCATTTACATTTATAAAGAGGCGAATATCGTTAGTCATGTAAAGACAAGATAAATCATATGGTAACAACAGACAAAGTCGAAGCATAACCGTGGACAAGTATTGCAGTATTTATAGAAACAAATCGGAGTTAGTTAAAAAGTTCATTAACCCCACGAATGACACCTTGGTGAAGATACAAAAAGACTGTTCCTAGGAAACCGATGTTTTATCGGTTTAGCAAAACAAATGGGAACAAAAATCTTAACCGCAAAGTTCAGTCCTACTTTTCGGCGCCGAACTCTGTCCGAAAACAGGAATGCGGGCAAATATTAGTCACATTCGAAGGAAAAATTCTTCTTCATATTTTTCGCGAGGAAAGCAAATGGAAATGAAGATATAACCGCAAACTCTATGATCTGTACCAAGATGTGGACGAGGTACACGTAGACTACATCCTTCAGACAAGAGAATCTTCTAATCCCAGCTTTCAGGTTCCAGGCGAAAAGAAAGACTCAACTTCCTGTTTAAAAATTAAGCGATCACGGATGCCGGTGCTCTTGGACGAAATAACTGGAAGCAACTCACCCAGAATCGAATAGAATGGTTGCCTTGTATCAGTCAGAGACCTTCATTGTGTCGGAATTCGAATAGTTATGAAGTTCAACGAAATTTTGAGCTGCATCTAAACGCAATTATTTTTTAGTTATTAATAAATTTACTCACTTTAGTTATTTCTTCTGATAAAATCGTCCGGACATGATGACCTTCTTCGTTTTCCTACGCCGAACTTTGTTGTCAACGCTTAACATTATTATGCGATTGGTTGGAAGAAGTTACAAATTAATTGACAACCTATATCGTAAACAACAAAATGGGTCACACAAAAACGTCGTTTGAATATCTTCGCACATTTTCAATTTTAAAGGAACGTTGAGGACCAGCTACGGCTGGGAATCGAATCCAGATCATCTGCGCGACAGTTCATCGCACTAACCATCGCGCCACGGAGCCCGTCTTTGTATATTGTTAGCGATCTAGGAATATTGAATTTATTTTTTTAAATGACTTCACTATTTATTTAAATATTTTTATTAAAAAAAGGATACACCGCATAATATTTTTAGTAATTAACCACATTCACTTATAAATATTACACTTGCCAACGCTCCTTATCGTTCTTTCTTAAGGCCGAATGTAATTTGCGTTAAAATTATGCGTGGCTTGGGTTCAGCCATTGACTAACTTCTTACATTTATTTTGTTTGCACCAATATAGAACTATTGTGAATTGAATTGGACTTATGGAATTTTTACAAATACCTAGATACTTTCAATGCAAGTTTCCCGGCCGCACCAAATTTGTACTGTTCTCGAGCTTAAGATCTCGTCAGACACAGAATGAAGCTTGAAAACATTCAACGCATTTTCCTTACGCAATCCCACCACATGCATTCAGAACCAATATTTCCAATCAAAGTAAACATTTTCTTATTGGACATGAGATACAAGAAAACTCCCGGTAGAAAATAGTAGAAATTAATTTTATTAGCTTGTCGTTTATTTTGCGAACAAAACAAAAAAGGTTATTTATTTCACAAGCGAAGAGAACTTTCTGACAATAGTCTGTCTGTACAGAAAATGACATCTGCTGCTACGAAATAGGGGAGTAACGGGCAAAAATTATTTTTAAGTTTCACCATTGTGTCCATTGCGATAAAATGTTATCCAGTGGATCTTCACATTAGTTTGGTTATTGAGGAATATAGAATAAAGACATTTTATACCTAATAATCCCGTGTGCAATATGCCTTAAATTGGATTTTGCATTGTATCAAGATCCATTGATTTGTTTTATGGTAAAAAATTGTATCTTTGATGAAAATATGTATTACAATAATTTACACTCCCATCGAACACTGGAAAAATGCGAATAACTGCATTTGTAATGTTATAGTAGCTTTCCACCGAGACAAAATGCATTATTCCACCGAAATTCGCGATTTTAGCCAAAACGCGATGCATTCCGCCCTACAATTTCACATTCTGAAATTCGGCATTCTGTTGAAGTGCTATTTGAAACAAGGTCCAACAGAGTAATGTCAAATCAAACATTACTTTCATCTCCCATAAAACCTTTTTTTTATCCTATAAACGTCAAATTTTTTGTTTAATGTTTTTTTTTTTTAATTTTTCAGAAAACGAATTTTAATCTAAGAAAATAATTCAAAATACTTTTAAATCATAAAGTAGTCGGATACACATAGAACATACGATCCAGTCACACCTCACCGGTGTGTAACATATTGGAAAGGCAAAGAGAATGAGTATAAGAATGTGAGTAAACTAAACCGAATGAGTAATGAGGATGAGAATTTGAGTCTGAGTATACATAGTGTATAGTGTATACGAAAACGAATACGAATACTTCGCTGGTAACGAGTCTTCTTTGTGCTGAGTGAGTATTAGTATGAGTAAACGAGTATCTGAGAACTTGAAGCGAATATTAAATACTGAATAAGTATTCGCGTACATGGCAGTAACGAAAACATTGTACCGATTCCGAATGAGTACTTTTTTACACCAGTACATACTAATGTCAAAATTTATCCACTGGCTAACATTTAACGTCGTGGTTTCAACGTACGAAACTATTTCAAATCCCAACCAATTCGGATTGTTTTCAGACGTCAGAACTACACGCACGTATACGTGCGACTGACTCGCACACAGTGTGCACCTCCCATAGTACCTACTCAGAAGGTCGGGATTGTTTGTGAGTGTCCGTACGTGTTCGCACGAGTCGAATTCGTACGACAACGCGTCCAATGTGCGATTGGGTATTGGCATATTTGTATTGTTTTACAAACCGTTGTCGACTTGAAAACAGTAACTTGTCCACTTTTATGCACTGGCTGTCGTTTGAATGAATTTGGCGCTCATATGCAACAAGTAGATGGACACGATCTAGTTTTATGAAAATCATTAGATTATTTGTTAAACTAACAGCTATTTTCAACGTTTACCTTAAAACAACACATTCGTTTTTTTTTTATTCTTCGAAAAATCAAAAAACATTTTCTCCATGACTCCCCTTCTTCCGCAGGAATGCGACGCAGCTGTCACTCATCTGAGCAAGCCAGCACAGCAACTGTAACTGTAGTTTATAATTTGTTAAGTAAATTGCGCGTCGATGGAAGAATGTCGGTGTTTTGGTAAAATATTCGCCAAAAAAATAAATTAAAGTGTAATTTGTTGCTAATATTACAAAATAATGTAATACCCAATACAAATATAGTTTGTTGGTATCGCGAAGTGTGCTTTCGTGCAGGTTGCCGGATTTCTTACAGAAATAAAATGTCGATTATTCAGTGAACAAAAATTGCGTTTCATGATTGTTTTGGTATTGTTCATCGGTACTTCTGTTTTATGAAATATTAGTCTCAAAAAGTGTTGCTACATATCTAGTTCGTGTGTCGATTGAAAATTGAAAGTTTGTAAAAGGTCGGAAGTACCTACCTAAATGGCTAAGGGCCAGAATGTTAATGCAATTCATATCTACAGCATTCTCTCAAGATGTTTGCCCAGGTCGTCGGGGAGTGTTCACGAATGTCATAATTTTACAAGATGTGGTTATTTCTAGTTATTTCTTGGTGTATTGTTGTTGGTAAAATATGTAATTGATTAGTTAAAATATCATTGAAAAAATTACCATATCTAGATCCCTTAAGAGGATATTGAAGTGCGGCAGATGCTTTTAGATAAAATAAAATAAGAAAATCAATCAAACATTGTGATGCTTTTATGCTGCTTTGCATTTCTATGTTCAGTAGCAGTAATAACGATGAATCAGAATGATATAGGTTATCCGATAAGTGAGGATATTTCCAAAGTGAGTACTTTTTTTTGTAACCTTATTGAAACGTTTCACGAATCAAAATCAATGGATATTAATGCCAATAATAGGTAATCAGATTTAAAATACATATTATATATAAAACTCTTTGGAATGATTTATTTTCCTACAAGGCATTCTTTTTAAATGATTAGTTGTCCTAAAAATGTTGTTTAATTTTGCCATAGGTAAACAAAAGCACCATAGTTATTTCCTTTAGACTAGGTTGACTCTAGGTAGGTACTTAGGCCAGGCTTGTGCTAAATGAACTCTGAGTAAATTCACAGCTTGTAAACATATAAAGCAATTCTTTTTAGTAAATGATACATTTTTACTTCATGCTTACTTACCGAAAACTATTCGGCTGATCATCTCACTGGTGGATATTTCCCAGGATTTCATACATCTACGACTTTGACTCGGGTATGTGTCAATTTATTACAGTGAATGAAACTTCAATATTTCCACAGTGATTCCTAGCGAAGCATACTATGATTACAAATGATTCGAATATAGCAAAACATGATAGGTTAATACCTTTGACACACTGATGGTATCAATGGTATACGTACCATCTACATGTCATAAAGTACCACGCTAATGCCACGCGAGCAGCATGATATCAGCTTAGCTTGATACTAGCATTTTCACCGTGGTATACATAGGATTCTACCACCAGTGTGTCAAAGGCGTTAACAAGTATTTACACAATGAAGAAAAAAATAAAATCTCTGATGAAATGAGCCATATTATCTCTAAATATCGATTTTTTTAAAATCATGTTGAGTACTTTAGAACTAGATTTTGATTGCGGATGCTACCGTAAAAATTAAACAAATTATAATTGGTGTAACATGCTCTTTAAAAGCATTTTCTAATAAAAATACATGTGTGCATTGGACTTCGTCCACTATAGCTGAGCTAAACTTTTTTTTTGACAGTTAATACTCATCGAATGATTTATCAAATCATTGCCACCAGAATTTATAATATCATTACCTTTTCACTTTTTCTGTTTACTATTTTTTGTATGCACAGTCGTTATGCTAGTGGTCATTTTCGTTTTTCTATACATCTGGAACCTACCACATATTTTTATACCTTATCCCATAGGGGTATATTAGTTTTGATACACAGTTTGTAACATAGTGAAATTTGGAATTTTTATATTTAGATTGGGTGGAATAAGAATCTGCTCTGGGAGTACAAATCCGTGTAATAGCAAGCATTTTGGTGTGACGCCTTGTTGCTAGGGTTAAAAAAGCGTCCTGGTCAACATTAATTTAAAACATATAAGAAGGCTACAATCAGCTGTGCGAATCGTTGAATACCCCATCCTATTCTTTAAAACTCAGCTAGCGATTCTGAGTCGATCCATACACATCAAGGTTTATGTAACTAAATTATTTCTCTATGTTACAAACTATGCATCAAAACTCATAAAATCCCTATGGGATAGGGTTTAAATGAAAATCAAAAATCAATAAAAATTCACTTACATGAACTTTTCATCCATTTATTTCAATAAATGATATGTTTGTGAACGAATTACCACTTTCATCTTATGTATAAATTTGAACATTCTTATATTCCTGTTTGTTTCATTTGCAGCCTTACGCCTTACAAAATGTTCTTGAGCATGTCAAACACAAAGCTACACGTTTGTAGCTCATTTTCTAGCTTGATATACCCTATTATCTAGATCTCTGCAAATTGATTGTGAATCCCGGATCTTAATTCTCCTGAACTTATGTTTGTATTCTGTTTCTAAATGTAAAAGATATGTGCACCGACTCGCAAATACAGGCTTCAAAAGGTTCCATTTTTTTTCGGTCGCCTTTTGGATTGAAACCCTACACTAGGTAAGGGAATCATGAATGATTCCAAAGCAAGATATGATATTTTAGACTGCATATCAAATGCAACAGTTTATAAGGTATGGTGATACATTAGCTTGGAATTGCGTTCAATTTCTAAAATGCAAAATTTAACAAAATGTTCAATCTAGTGTCATCTTGTATATACGCTCAAAAAATGTGAATTTAGTTGTTGTTTGACTTAAATCAATAGACGATTAGCCACTGATGCAGTTCCTGGGAAGCAGGCTTCTATCATCATAATCGTTGATGACGGTTTTGCTAGTGCTGCTTTATTTAAAGAACCCTGATGAAAACCAGACCATTTCGATGAGGTTATCACCTAGTCAGGGGAATCAGACACAAATTGCATCTCGGCATATTGAACTGTGATGTTCACTATCAGTTTTTATGTTGCTCCCATTTTAATTAAGTTTGACATTCACAGAAAAATTATATTAAAATAATAAAACCAATGAAAATAAACTAGAAAAATTGAATGGACATACAAAATATTTTTTTTATGAATGTCAGCCTTTTAAAGCAACAATTGATAAACTCTCACATTTCACAGGTTTCTCTTCTCAACTTAGTGAATTCGTCAAGTAAAATATTCAAAAAATAAAATTCAAAATGCAATTAAACACTCTGGCTCTCGATAAGCATGTCCAACAACCCTTTCAACGGCAAAATGCCAAAAAAAATATACGCTGGTTAATAGTTTAGGTACACGGATACATACAATATTTTAGCTAAAAAAAATGTTCACATCCAAAAATAGCAAACATATAAATTTCATAAAAAAATGTGAAAATTTGCGGGACGAAAAATGCCCAACCTCATCGATTTTGTCTAATTGCACTGCAACAAAATGGAATTCCGTGCAATGTGAGGGTTGTCACGCAAAACGAAAAATTGCAAAAAAAAAAAAACAAATGGTGATTCGCAAGGGTTTTCACCTTTTTTTCTCTCTTTCGCGAGCAGCCTGGACCATTGCCAGAAACGTTAGCATATTCTGAACTGTTAAATCCTGGCACACACAAATCGAAAAAAAAACTTAAAATAAAAAGCCCCAGAAAAGGCTATGATTTGTGTGTCTAACACTCGCGGATATGTCGGTTTTCCCATTTTTGTTGCAATTCCAACGCATAGCCCGTATACTATTTTTGCATGCAGGACATTTACGAAACATTTTTCAAATCGGTTTTCCCTTTAATGGTTCTATTGAAGACAACTTTTAGTATTTCGGCGGTTCGGTTTTTTTGCGTTGTCGAGAATAGTTTCGTAATGTTTGTGAGATTCCAGGAAATGTATTTAGTACCCTTAGCCATGGAGATGATTCGTGGTATACATTATGCATGCAGGGAATGCACTCTTTATTTCGAGAGGTTACATGGTAAACACAATCAAAATAAATTGCTGATTTCGAGTAAGCAATTCAAAATGGTAAGGTGTATTCATAAAAAGTTGAAATTGAATATTTAACAATAACCGACAGTCTATTTCCAAAGGGGGATGATGCCAATTCAAGCGTTCGTTAATGTCATTTGCATCATGTATCATTTTGTCAATCAACATCAGCCTCGATTGTTAAAATCAGGGGTTATTACTCAGGTGCAAGCATAGTGATCCTTACAGCACAGTATTAAGGTTAGTTTATAGAAATGGCGCGATGGTTAGTGTGATGATCGTGATGATTTAACAAATCATCCGACAAGTATCAATTGTCAAGAAAAGCTTATCTCCAATTCGCCGTTCGGAGTCGGTAAGAAGTACACACGCACACATAATTGGTAGTGAGAAAGTTCGGCCCTGGACCTGTTGCGCCAAAAAAATTTATTTTTGTATTTAGAGAAGATAAGGTTTGTAGTGAGTTGATGAAGTGAGCGGCCCAATTCAACATTCAGTTGTGTGTTCGAAGTTATATTTTTGCAATTTTTAATGAAAGTTAAATTTGAATGCCTATTCCGAACTCCAAGAAGCTCTCATCAATTTACCAAAAATATTAAACTTTATTGACTTTTGTCAGTTTGATATAAGAAGATAAAAGAAGACTTCAATCCCCTGCGAACCATAGGATACCCTTTCCTATTCGATCGTTAAATTAAACATCCCCTTAAAATATAGAAAATATGATTGTCTTAATATTTTCATAGTATACATAATCAAAATTCCTTTTTGTTTGACCAAAATCGACGCTCTTTTCTGAAAGTGTGGGTTTGCGTGGGTGAAAACACCAAATCTAATTATCCTAGCTCAATATTTTTGGACTGAACAATATACCATGCGGAACAATGTTATACATTATCTTCAGCTATGGCATATGAGAAACGTTTTTATAAGAAAACGCCAAAAAAAATGGGTGTGGGTTCAAATGATCAATGTACGAAACATTTGAATTAATATTACCGAAGTAGTTGCATCGAAAGTTTTGTCGAACTACATTAAAGTTTTACAGAAAACGCGCCAAAAAGTTGGTGTCCCAAAAAAATTAAACGAATAGATATTAAGATTGTCTACACATCATGTTTAATGCATTCTTCAAGATTTTTCCAAAAACTACAATTTTCTGAAAAGGTTGGGTAGCAGTTTCCGGATTTATGAAATATTTACACTTTTTCTGTTGGGATCAACACAGAGTATGTACGTATACCAAATTTCATAATTCAAACTCAACATATAAGGCCAATTGGTCATGCCCAAAACGACAAATTCACACTTCTTTATAAAAACGAGCGTGGCAGTAGGTGGATTTCAAAAATTTTTAAATGTGTAGGTGCTGCTGGGAGCAAATAAGAGTACGTGTATGAGATTTCATTATTCTAGCTCAAAATCTTATGCCCAAAACCTGAACAGACAGACATGGCTAAATCGACTCAGCTAGCGATTCTGAGTCGATCCTTTATATGGATTATGGTCCAACGAAAACGCACCATGGTAATTGTAAATAAAACATAAAGCTTTCAGAAAATTATCTTTATGTTATTTATCATGATAGAAGGATCTATGACAATTATGTGTGCAACAAAATATCGGCCAAATGCTCGCCATGGTCAATTGTCCATATTTTCATTGACTCTGAGACATAATTGAGGTTCAATATCGTTAATGTTCCAAATCATCTCATCCTTTAGATTTTGAATTGTTCTTCTCTTATTGACGTACAAAGAATGCAGTCCATCGGTATCAAATCACATGATCGTGGATGCCAATTGACATCGCCACGACGTGAGATAACACGGATATTGAACTTATCGCGCAAAAGAGCCATTGTTTCGTTGACTGTATGGCAAGTGGCACCATCCTGTTGGAAGCACATAACATCCAGGTTCATATCTTCAATTTCTGGCCAAACGAAGTCCGTTATCATCTCGCGATTGCGAAATACATTCACGAGTCGAAGTTGACGGCTCTTTCGCAACACTATCGCGAACAACGGCAATGTTTTCCATGGGCGATCATGTACAGGTGTTTTCACATTTCCTATAGATCCGGTTTGCTGAAATTTGCTCACAATTCTCCCGATTGTGGATACTCGATTATGCTGATAAAAAAAATTATGAAGTGCACGAAATGCATTTTGATTTGAACGCCCATTTTTGTAAAAGACTTCAACATAAATCGCGCTGGTCAATTGCGTACCTCTCCATGGTTGAAACAAAAACTGACTCACACTTAGCATCGTGCATTATGGTTGGACCGCCCTTAACATTAAGGTAGATATAGCTAAATTATTTCTCTGTGCTTCAAACTTAGTATCAAAACTAATATACTCCTACGAGATAGGGTATACAAAGCAGGGCACATTCAGCTGCAATCCAAAAAGTATGAAGCTGGGAGAAGTGACCTCGAAAGAGATATAGCCAGTGCAGTGACCCTACGAAGGCTTATATTGTGTTACTGCAGAATGCAAGACATGCCGTGAAAGAACCAAACGGTAGTACAATATATCAATATATAAGTATCCAAAACTGGTGCTCATTTACGGCACACAAAAAACGCCCCATCATGTCGGTCGATTATAATTGCGGAACTATATCAGATTCCATCGTCCATAACCCGTCTGGTTAAGTTGACGTATTCTAAAAAAATAAAAAATAACTAAACCGAACATCGAGGGTAGTTTCATGTGCACAATTTAAAACAAAAAAACGGTGATGAAGATGCGTTTCCAAAGCAATAGCAAAATCATTTCTCTCAAGATAGTGCCCTTGGCCTCACAAAGCGGAAATCTTCAAAAATACATTAACATCGCCTCTTGTCTAGCGTGCGTGTTAGAATTAACTCACCAAAACAATAATCGAGTTCAAGAAGAACTCTATGTCTATCACGCAAACTTTTCTCACGTAATATCCAACTTGACTTGAATACTCTGGCACCTCCGAATTGTTTGCATAATTTTTTGAAAAAGATTTATTATTCCACCCTACTCAGTATTTTCTAATTTCAGCTTAGTCAAGTTGACAGAATTGTATTCTAATAAATTTGAATTTACGATATGAGTACTCTAAATTGGAAAATACCTATTTAAATGTCATTAAGGATTTGTTTTATGACACCTAAATGGCGCATTAGTGCTATTCGTCAGCAGCACTCTTCTCTAGAAGAAAAATGCCACGTCAACCACACTCGGTAGAAGAAAATTTCCCACAATCATAAAGGACTAACGAAAACTTACGCCAAGAAAAAAAAGTAAAATAACACTTAAGTTGCAAGGAGCGAACGGAAAGATGGATATAAATTCCAAGGAAAGAAGATTAATGAAATGTCCAACCTTTGATAAGGAAAATAACAGTTTCTGTCTTCATTTTTTTGTTCAATTTTTTCTTACTGCTTCTTTTCTTTTTCATCATTCCTGTTGCTGAATTTTTCTGCTGTTATATTTTGAAATGGAACAAAATACGTAAAGCAACAACAAAAGAGATGCAATGTTTCGTTTTGTGTGTGTTTTTTTTATTTCATCTGAGAAGAGACAGCAGAGCCATTTATATTACCTAGTCGGAGAGGACGAAACTTTTATCAGTGGAAGTGTGAAAAATGATGAAAACTTTTGACAAAACGGGAAGTTTTTCGTTTTGCTTGGGAAAATTATTTGCAAGAAGTAATTGTAATCATCAGTAGTTGGTTTTTGTGCAGATCTAAATAGTTGTGTCTTGCTATTGTAAGTTGTTGAAGGAGTGTAAAACAGTCATGAGAAGATTCTCGAAGTTCTAGTTGGCAGAATGTTGTAGGTCTCTTTTGTTCGTGGTGAGAGTGTTACTTTGAATTTACAAAGGAGGGAACGGAATCTTTTTATTATCGATTGGAATAAATATTTATTTCACTATCAGATTTTCTGGTCGGTAATAACATTACACTTTGGAAGATCTTGAAAAGATCTAAGAAGTTCGAATCGATACCCACCAGTAGGTATCCAACTATGTTTGAACAAAAAGTACACGTAACTTTGACAACTTGTACAGAATAGCACCATCGCCAGATACAACTTTTCGGTAATAAGGGAATAAGGTTCAAGAAATTCAAAGAAATTTATGAGCTGCACACTGACAAGGAAAAATTAAATGCCAGAGCATTATCTGTGCAAACCTAGCATCACCTCATTTTGTGTATCCGAAGTTATTATTTTAGCAAAGAAAGCGACCCCCTGTTTAACACAGAAATAGGAATGGCAAATTAAGTAGCATAACAGTGTTACTGTTGAATATCTTAAAATTAAGGTGTTCTTACATTAAGGATTTTAGCAAGGGGCGACTTGTAGCGTTGAACGTAAGGACCTGTACATTCAACTGAACCAATACCCCGGATGGCATGGTCTTCGGTTTCGAACTACTGCAGCATCTCTTTAGTAGTTCAGCGTTATAAGTTGCCTGAAACCTAGATGTCAGTAAATGTAGTTGAGTTACCTTATGCCGGTGCTGCATTTATATAAATGGCGATCCATTTCGAGGTTCCCTACTTTTTTAAAGAAAAAAACACAGAAAATTCAAATTTAATGGAGAATGTTTATTATCATTTGAAAGATCATTCTTTGGCATTTGTTTTTTGAAGATTATGTCTATCAAATGTTGGCCGTTGCTACGTCGCAGATGGTCCATCCGTTGAGTCCAATTTTCGATCACTCGTTCGAGCATTTCGACTGGTAACTGGCGAATGACACGCGTGATGTTTTCCTCCAAGACCTGAATCGAAGCGGGTTTGTCGGCATAAGCTTTTGACTTTACATATCCCCACAGGAAAAAGTCTAACGGTGTGATATCGCACGATCTTGGTGGCCAATCGACCGGCCGGTGATGGTGTTGCGAATAGTACGCTCAGTAGGCCGATTATGTTGACCATAAGATGAGCGAAGTGCACGAAACACATTCCTCACAGAACGTGAATTTTCGTAATAAAGTTGAACAATTTGTAAACGTTGTTCACGCGTAAGTCTTTCCATTATGAAATGCCAAACAATACTAAACAAAAATAACATGACAGCATGACACGACTCACAAGCGATCTGTCGTAAAATTCTATTGAAAAAAAGTATCTCTACTTCGATCACCCGTTATTATCATCATCTTATGATTCGCGTCTGCATGGACTTTAGGAATTAATATTCTGCAAAGAATTTTATATTCGAAACTGGCTTACATTTGCTCGGCTTTCTAACTTGCGTAGCAGCAGAGGTATACTGTATCCAGCCGGGCAGCAATGTGAACCTCATGACGAACATAAAATAAATAAAGATTGCCCCATAATTTACATGAAATTTTGATTGAAAATACAGATTTTTAATTAGAAAGCTTTAAATTTGAATTGATTCATAGAGTGCAATGATTTATTTATTTATTTATTTATCTGACGTGCTATTCCATACGTAACCCCGTATGGAATTGCACGTCAGATAAATGGCTGCCACGGCTTTGCTGGCAAGTACGTACTTTTTATTGGAATTTTCTATTACCGTTTCATAAAAATGCGGCTGAATTTCATTAAAACACCACCAAATTCTCTTTTCAACGCTTTAGAGGTGGTTGACTTGTTTGCATTGACTTTTGACTTCAAAAAACCTCAAAGAAACATTAAATTGCAAGATCTGGGGGCCATTTCTGATCGCAAAACGGCCGATTACATGTTTTAAAAATGATTCATGCAGTAATTGAATTGTTGCTCATGTGACACTTTTTTGTTGGAATCACACGTTGATAATTCATATCTTGTAATGTACGCACGAAAAACTGGGTTTTCATGTCACGATAACGTACCCCATTATTTGTGACTGCTTAACCAGCCGCATTTTCAAAAAAAAAGATTTTCCAATGATGCCTCCAGCCTAAAATCCGAATCAAATAATTACGCGTTATGATTGCATTTGTGTCTCAACAATTACTTGTGGGTTTTCTGAACCCCAAATGCGATAATTTTGTTTATGAACGAAGCTGATTATGTTCAAAAAATGATGTTGTTGTTCCAAAACTATTCAACGAACTCTCTTTCCGCTGCACAGTCAGTAGTATTCAGTTTTTGAGTCGGTTGAAATTTGCTACCATCAAGTTTCAAGTCTTTCCTGAGAGTTCGCTATAGAGAGCTTCTTGAAATGCTCAATTTTTGACTTCGGTTCCAAATTGATGTTCCTGAACTGTCAGAAATAGGTGCTCTCATCTAAAGGTTAGATATCCAATATCAACTTTCAAAAATTTGCATTCTGAACATTTCTAGAAAAAATAAACCCCGGCATATCCTTTTTTTTGTTATTCGCTCTGCCACCGTCTTTTTTGGTTGAAATATGTATTCATGAAATTTAATTTATTTTCCATGATTAAGTGATAATTACTGTGGATCAATTTCAATTTTCCAATAGAAAAGTCACATAATACCCGGCATTTAATAGGACTACGAATCAAGGACCAAATTGCCGAACAAAAAGCACGACAATGCGATGGCTGGCATAAAGAGCAGAACACAACTCCTCGCCGTGGAAAATGCTTTCTTGAAAATGGAAATAATAAAAATCTAAGAAAAATGCTAAGGACCATATTATTGACAAAAGGGAATGGAGCTGAAGGCGAAATGAGAACAAAATAAAAGATAGATAAAAATAGGTAATTGAAAACAGGACAAAAAGTGTAACCGGAGCAAAGCTCTCCACCTACAGCAACATCAGAAGAATGAATGAGCTTCTTAATTAGGCAAAAGGAAATTCCATTTTGTTTGGCTGCTCCTATGATGGTTCGTTTTTTAGATTGAGTTCATAAAAATTGAATTCCTATTATTATCGTCGAGAAGGGATCTGTGTAGAAAATTGTATCATTAATTGAGTCGGACAGCATGTCTATTATTGTTGAGTATTAAGCTTCTTTTAAATGTCCTATGGGATTGTTCTCTAATTAATTCAACCAAAGGAATTAGGAATCATGGTGAACCATTTCTAAATTAAAATATCGGCTTTTACAAATGTTGAATGCATTTAACCTTTTACAACCCCGCTCTGCCTTTTAGTCATATTCAATTGTGCTAGGTTCCTTCTTTTTATGTCATTCCTGTGCATAGAAAAATAATATCCCTTTCAAGAGTTGTCAACATTTTTCACTTTGCACCCATATCCGTTTCATCGTTACCTTTGTCAGTGTTATAACACCCAAAAGCAATGCATATTTCATAAGCCAAGAACATTATTTTATTGTAGGAAAATGCTTGTGGTGATCTTACCCACGGCGGTGGGAGAAAGGCTCTGGTGAACCGCTCTGTATTCGTATATGACATGGCGAAATTCTTAGCTACTCCCAGAGTAAAATAAATTTATATCAACAGCGAGGAAAAATAATACCGCCACGACGAATAATTCGGAATAATAAAACCCAAAACACCGTGACAACATGTTTTATTCATAAAGTAGGAGAGAAAAAGGAAGCGCAAAGCAGGAATAAGAGGTTTTTCTTTGGTTTGTCTTTGAATACTAGATTGAGTGACAATTATCGTAAAGGAACTTTGTATGAACATACATACCAAATATTTTTATATATAAGATCTGAACATATATAATACACTATTGTGAGAATAATTCACCCACCAATGAGTAAATAATACCTTTATTTTGGAAAAAATAATTTAAATCGGTCGTAGTTTTCAGAGTGTATATATAAATGCCCTTCTGAATTGTAATGTACAAATTTATGTGTTTGTTATTTAATAAGTTTTTTACTTTAACAATATTTTTATATGCTTACAAGAGACAATTTTTTAGGATTGGTAGAATATGTGGAAGTGGGTTCAATCCAGTCACCAGAAGAATTAGACCAAATTTTATCCATTCCAATACTATGGGGATAGAATCTTCTTAAAAAAACATTCTGAGCTTTGTATGTTTTAAGGATATCTAATAAATTGAAACTGAGCATCCAAGTTGAACGAAATCCTTTGAGTTAACTACCCAAAGACATTCATTTTCACCTTCTACCCCTTGATATTTTAAGCAAGTAAATGACAGCTAGGTCGGCAATACATCTTACAGCCATCCAACAGTGGTCAAATATACAAATTGGCCACTCAAAAATTCTAAACGAACATACAAAAATTCCTGGTTAAACTTTGATAAGAGTTTCCACGTCACAATCCCAGACAGATCGTCCTGGGAAATAACGAACCTAAGCCTGTCTTCTCCGACAGGCTTAACCTCAGCTTACTTTCCGTCTTCTTAATCAATGCAGCCTGTTCCAAGCGGAACTCATGACGATCCAAGAATCCTTATCATGGCTAGAAGAGAATGTAGTATCTGCCAAGGATATTAACGCCTTCTCGGGCAGCGCCATCAAATTGTCTCAACAAATTCAAAGACGGCCCTAAATTGCCGCTCATCTCTTCAAAAAAGGTTGGTAAAGTGAACTTAGTCCGGATGTAAGGTGGGAATGAACTCCACCTTCTCATGGAAACTTAGAACACACTCAAAAGTCTAAAGAGGGACCTTTTTTTTCAATATTTGGAAATGGAAATAAGCTACGTGTCTGTTAATATTCAACTTAGCAGGGGGATGAAGAAGGGGCATCAACCCGCCCCCACCCCCCCCCCCACTCATAATCAAACTTTGCATACACCCAAAGTCAAATGTTTAAAGGTAAATGTTTAATGATATTTGAAAAAAATCTCAAAATACTGTAAAAATATTGCTATGTACGTTTCAATGCAGTGAAATCCTATTGTGAGTTCTTTCTTCCGTGATATATTGGATATTGAGGTTATTTAAAATTTTTATATAGCTGGTACTGGTAATAACTTGGTTAAAAGAAAATAATGGCCTAAAATTATGACCAAAAAAAAAACTTTGTATATTAATTTTCACCACCCTCGTTTAAAATTTCAGTGAACATTAAAAATTCACAACAATTTTGTCCGCTCACTTTTATACCCCACTGTAACCATGTGTGGCATATATGAAATTCGAGTACTACAAGTAAGTGTAACCAACTTTTAGAACCTACTGAAGCACGAAACAGAACAATCACAGAATTTGTATGAATGTTTTGGTTTTCTCCGAACGTACGTCTGTATGTAGGTCTCATCGTCTGTAGGTCGATTCGCATAGTCCATTTGTAAAATGAAAGGAACATTCCCTTGACTTTAACATCTACTCCAGTCTCGACCGTGTTTACTTCAGAGTTATACCGGCAACATTTGATTTTATTGCTGTAACGAGTGAAGATACGGGTGAGATAAAAAGACAAAAAAAGTATGTCACAGCTATTAACATTGTAATGCGATAAATATATGTATCTCCCATTAAAATGATCGACAACAGTAAAATGTCCTCGTGAACAACTTACAACTTTATATATTTTCCTAAAAGTTTTTTTTTCACAACAGCGATTGTCGTAGGTTTCACCTTTATAGAAAACTGATCACACTCTCATTAAATCCCTTCCACGATGATACAAATCTTCCTAGAACCACCAGAACAATTTAATTAATGCACGCGCTCCTTCCTGCCCATCGACATCCCTGCACTTCATTATTGTTTAGCCCATTTAATATCCAGTTAAAAAGCAGAAGCACCACTGTGTATGTACAACAAATCGTTTATCCACCAATTCGTGGAACTCCGGTACAGCATTCCGACTCCAGGGCAAACATCCTTTTCATCAAAAGCCCATTTTATTTCAAAGCTAATAATCAGCGCCAGGATTAAGCACAGTAAATTAGGATGACCATCAAAACGAGGCTAACGCAAGTACAATACTAAAGGAATGATGCCGGGTGTGGCGGGAGAGTAATTTTCTCATTGGTTAGTACTGCTGTTTGACAAAGCGTAGCTGGCCCGCGATAAGGACAAACAAGTAAAACAGGGACGATTCTAGATTATTATCGTTTCGGATTTACCTTGAAACGCGTAGAATAGCATGAAGATAACCATTTAAGAGGATGAACAAGAATTGGGACTATGCGCTTTTTTTTTCTATGCCGTTGAGCAAAAGGACTATTTTGCGGAAGGAAAATTCGTGTCTGCAGTTAGGAATCCTTTTTTCTCCTTTTTACATCTTCACAACCAGCACTATGGGTAAGCCTGTAAACACACACACTTGCAAACAAATAAGGGACTACACGATAGAGAATCTTGTGTCGAAGGTCAATGCTGATGGCTGGCGCTGGCAACGACATGGATGATGGTTTGAATGGAAAATCGATTAACTTCGAAGGATGAAAATAAAGTGAAATGTCTTAAGGAAAAGAAAGCGTTTTATGATCCAAAGAATTATCCTTCTCTGGCCTACGTCGCGTTCAGTATTCCGTTCGTTAGAACTGAAATTTATGATTTTGAATGGCAGCTTATTGCCTTTATCCTCGGTAATTTTCTCTTTCTATGTAATGGTGTTAGTGTATAGTTCTTGGCGGACACACAACACGTTCAACTGATAATGGACCTTGATATAATCAGGGACAGTTTTTTTTTTTGAGCTCACCTCTGTTTTGTTGTGTTGCTTTGGTATTTCTTGGTAGCTTTATTTTTTTGTGCAAGGATACCATCCTAATATGATGGTTATGACTACACAGTTTATTAACCTTTTGTTGGGATAGGCTAAGATCAACAAAAAAACTAGTGACAGTCAACCGCAGGTCTACAAATAAAAAATCGGCTTTGAATGAACAAATTGATCTAGAAAGCCAGTCAATGTAGTGATATACCAAGGCAAAGCAAAATGGTTATGATAACAAGGCCTTTTTTGGTGCAAATAATTTCCTAAATGGATAAGAAGATAAGGGGATACTGTGAGTAGTCCAAATGTGGTGGGGTGGTGGTCATTGTGGTATTTGTGTTATATTCAGAAGGAGGTGTCATTTGATCCTGGACACGTGTAGAATTTGTTTCCTCAATTTAGAAATGGTTGGTTTTTGAGGCTGTTGCCGTTTTGGTTGCCAGATTCTCATTTAATTTAATTCGAATGCGCTTAAGGCACGTTGCGTGTGTAATTCAATGAAAATATGTCCTTGGTATACCTACCTACTACTTTCTTTTAGAATCAATGCAATGTACCTAGAAGGTGAATAAATATCAAAGCTCAGTATTAAATAATATTCATTCAGGTAAATTGAATTAAATGAACAAACATTCGTACTCGAGGATGAAATAAAGCATTATTTTAGCAAAGCCGTCCTTTGAGAACACCAATTTAGAACATTTAGCAAAGGAAGTTCGTTTACAAAGACTCAATTTTTTTGCTTCGGAATTAATTCCTTTTCAAATAATTCTGATAGGCTGCTCAATTTGTGCAACCTTTTAACAAATGGAAAAAATACAGGCAGGCATAGAATCTGTTATAAAAGAAAACGTCTGATACGAAACAGACAAAATACCCCATCAATAGGTCCAAAACGATTTCGATAGGGCTTAACAGGACAATGGACAAAATGATCGAAGACAAGGCTCTTCAACGTGCCTACCCATTGCAAAAACTGAGTCAGGCCAAATAATAAAAAAAGATATTTTATCAAACTATAAAAATAAATTGTAAGCTTATGTCTTAAAAAACTTTCAGATTCTACAGATTCCAACCAATATTTTACGATTCGGTGAAAGAAGAGCTTATCTCATTTCAGGCGTTCGGATTCGGCATTAAACTGTAGGTCTCGACATCATCTTAATATAAACATCCACTAATCATTGTGGTGGAAAAGAGCTATAAGTACTCTGGCCTGTTGCATCAAAAGCTATTAGAATGCACAGACTCTGGAAGCACAATTGCAAAAAAATAATAAGGTCCCCTGCTTGGAGTCAAATGTTATAATGTTTCTTCAGGAGCACCACCAGGGTCTGTACATGGCCAACTGTTATAAAGAGTAGAGTCTAGCTAACTACAGGCGGTCTAGAACTGACCTGAAACAAAGTTGGTTTTGATGAACAACAATTTCTATAGAACTTGATCAGTCCCATTCCATACATCCCTAGTCTGGACAAGAGCAATATCATCGTACAGATATTCTTTGTTTTACAGATGGTTACTTCGGTGAGCTGCCGCGCAGAACGGCTGAATTCGATTTCCAGCCTAAGAAACACCGAAATGATTTTTCATTGGTCCTCCTCTCGTGATGATCCGACAGACGTGTAGTCCGATGATGCATCTATCCAAAAATCTCCACCAAACAGGAAAACGTTGTGGATGCTTTCATTTTCGACATTTACATTTGGGGTCCATGAATTTTTAAATTACTTACTGAAGTGCAGAATGCACCTGAACCTCAACCAACATGCCTCTCCAATTATCTCGGTCCTTCGCTAACTGCCTCAGTTGCAATTCAAATTGGTTGAGGTAGTTTTTTACTTGTGCGCGCCACCTAAGGCGTCTTCTTCTACTGCGTCCGACGTCTGGCTGGCAATCGAAGACCGTGAGTCAGAGTATAGGTGTCTAATTGGTCCACATGTTCTAGCCACCTTGACTAGGTGTATGTCGCTGAATAGGTCGTATAGTTTTTCGTTGAATTTTCTTCTTTATATTCCGTCAAAAAAAAAACGAGACCGAAAAGATTTTTTCAAGAATTTTTCTCTCAAGATGACCAAGGATTTTCATCCACTTTTGATACGGTCCAAGCTTCAGCGCCATAGAGTAGGACTGTGATAACCGGGGTCCTAAATAGGATCTCATTAGTATTTCCAGTGATTGCTTTACTTCTAAAGAGTTAACAACGGAGCCGAGGTAGACAAAGTCTTGAACTGCCTCAAATTTATATCTGTCAATGGTGACGTTCTGTCAAATTCGTCGATGTTGTATGGTCTTTCATGTTGATAGCATATACTTAATCTTACCCTCATTTATTGCTTAACCCATTATTACCGCTTCCTTGTCTATACTATCAAACGTGGCTATGACATCACGTTGTGTCCTACCAATGGTGTCAATATCTTCGGCGTATGCCAAATGTCAATGCGATTTATTTGGTGTTGGCTTGGGAGTTTTGCACAATCCTCTCAAGAATCAAATTGAAAAATTTACATTGCAGCGCATCGCCTTGCATTAATCCTTTTTTTGTGGAATGTGTCGGTGAGGTCGGTGCCGACCCTGATGGAGACAATTCTCCATCGTTCTCCTACACAGGCGGAGGAATTTGAGTGGTATACCATAACTAGACACGGTTATGTCTAGTTCGTCTCTATAAATGCTATCGTATGCGGCTTTAAGAAAGGCGCCACTCCAGGAATGATGTTCGTAAATTTAAAAAAAAAGTTGTAAAACGTCAAAGCTAAGGACACAAGGCTCGAAAAAAAAAAACGAGGAAGTATCGCAGTTGAGACACCGTCGATGCTGAGGATATGAAGGTACCACTTCTGCAGACTGTGAAACGGTGATAACGAACAACATTCCGCTGCCAGACAGAACGAACCATTCAATATTGGCGACGATAACTACCAACCGCCCAACCTAAGTGAAGTGAGTATAGTTTTAACTCAAGGTTAGCAAGGCTGCCGGAATTGACGGCCATCCCGCCGAGCTTTACAAAGACGACGAAGATGACTTGGTTAGTCATAGCCGGTGCCTCTTGTTTATAGCTATGAGCTTTACAAAGCCGTCGAAGATGACTTGGTAAGTCATAGTCGGTAACTCTTGCCTATTGCTATGTGATGATTGACCGTTTGGAAACCGCTGTGTCCCCTTATAAATATCGTGGGGAGGACACCGAAGCAACGTACATATAAGAATGGAGTTACAGATCTCAAGAAACGCTGTATAAAGCTTTTTAAAATTTGAAATACTTGTCTACGAATTCGAATTGACCTTCACAAACAAACTCACAAACAATCTCATGCAGTGCTTTAGCAACCATTATATTTGGCATCACCAATTCTTCAAGTATTCCTGAATTCCACGTCATTTATCCGTAATTCGTTTTTTTTTTGTGGATGACGCTCGCTTGCCATCACGTCTATAAAGATGTCGACAAGTAGATATTCTTACCACGAGCTAAGCCATAAGGAAAATCTGAGGGGCGTACCACCAGACGATCTTGCTGGCCAAGAAAACGCTCTTCTGAACATCTGCTGCTATAGAATATCTTTGAACTGAATTGCTCGTCTTTGGTTAGAGTCCAGTAAGTTCAATGAATATTTCCGATCTCCAAACATAAGAACATTACTCCAAGCCTGGTCGTTGTTGTGCATTATAGAGGAGAAATAACTATAATATCTTCATCTCGCAAATAATAATTGGGTAACGAATTCCGAAATTCCTTCATGAATCGAATACCCCCTTATAAAATCTCCACACTTTCGTTCAACTAAATGAATTTGCAAAGCTATTCCAGATCTGTTCATCGAATACTTTATGTTCGGACATGCGACTAATAACAAACTGATAATTCCAACCACATAACTCAGCGGCGCATTTACCAAAACAGTGACATTTTCGACTATAAAATGCCTCAACGGCCAAAAACATAGATTCCTACATCTATAGAATCCAAACTGTCTCCGAATAGAGGTCGGCGATTTGAATGCGGTTTCATAACCCATATGAGCAAGACAGGATACAATGTGAAGTTCTCACAATACCGCAGAGATAATTCCAGCCGTACGGCAGCTGGTTTAAGCCTGGTAACAGCAGCAAATAATGAGATGTGTAACCTAGCGGAATGTCGTGTCGAATTTGAATAGGAGCACCGCCAGTGCCATATATAGAGCGCGGAAAGGAATGCGAACCGAATGAATACTTCGTTTGTTCATTCGTTGGTTGGTTCGTCGTAGTGGTTAGTACCACCAAGGGTGACATAATGCGTGCACATAGAGCCATATTATGTGATGTCAGGACGACATATCCCCGAACGAAAGGATCCAAGAATACCACCACTCACCATAAATCATTTATGAACAAGCTGTGCAGAGTCAAATTGTGTATACCGAAGCAACAGCAGGACCAACAGCACCAGCTTCCTACATCCTATGGGGCTAATATTCCCATACTAAAATCATCGAAAGGACTCGGAGGTTTTCTACCATACAAGGACATAACGATACTGCTTCTCTCCGACGACAGCCATCACGGCATGATTTTCAAAACTCAAACAGCAGTATACTTCATGTATGCCTCTGCTAAATGATCTAAGTACATTATCTTACGTGAGTAAATCCTTTCGGGTGTAGTATTCAGCACAAATTGGCCTAGACAAGCTGTTGTGTCTCGTAAATTCGCCATTTTGAGAAAATTTAATATTTGAAATTAAATTACGCGGCGATGGTATATATTGCACCCAACTACATGGTGATCAGTCCTGGAAAAGGATGTGAATAATGGGCTACGCCGATACGAATGATATCGGCATATACCATCACATATTATATAGACGGAAGCAGGACCTATTTTATCGACCACCAAAAAAGCGGATATCCTTCATTACGTTGCACGAATTTAATTTATTAACAGTACCCTAGCACTAGCCATAGTATGATGGTAAATGTGGACATTAATTGGCAGAATAGAGAGTAAGGCCATAAAGGAGCATGTGAGATGGCCTACGGAATTGCCTACGTCAGCGTACTAATTGATGTTGCACAACACAAATGTTGTTCTCTGGATGTAGTGGCGGCAGCGGCCCACATATGTAGCTGCGACGGAAATGTTTGTGGGAGTAAATTTGCATGCGAAGTTTGTGTGAGCCATTTGCAGTTATAATGATGGACAGGAAATGTTATTAAACAGTCAAGCCGGAACGGTCTGTAATAATTCGAAAATTACTACAGATGATACAGTTCGCTTGATGGGTTTTCGAATTACCGTTATAGGAAGATGATGAATGTGTTTTCATTAGCGAGTATGGAATAGGATTCAGGTGTGTTTATGGATACTATTTAGATGAGTAACAAATAGACACAAGGAGGCAGAGCTCAGATTTTTCTCTCACAATCATTCATGCGTGCGTGTGTTCTTCTTGCACGATTGCTAGACCGACAGTTATATATCGATTCAAATGGCTGAGTTGAGATATGCGTTTTCATGAGAATTGATACTTGAGGAGAATGATAAAAAAAATGTGTTGTTGCTTGATTTCATTAAGAACGAGAAGAAGAGAATAATTTCATTATTTAGTCAATTCATCCGAAAGATGAACTCATACTGAAATTCATAGTTATTAGAATACACAAGTGTTTTTTTTTAATTTCAGCTCAATCGATTCATGATGAGTCAGGAAAAAAATGGCTTTGGCTTTATTTGCGATTTATATCGTTTAACTATTGGGATGATCTCTCAAGTCACGTTAACATCTACAACATCAGTGTATTCCGAAGTTAAATATTTAGTGCATTTATTTATTTATTTAATCTATATAATATTTAGTTTATTTTAATTTAATAATAGGATTGTTTAATTCTGGAAAAAAATTAATCTTAAGAGTTGGTAAAAAAAACTCTAAAATACTAGAAAAAAAATAAATTAAACAAAAAACCTTTTCTAAGAGTATAGACAGATTGTTGGTATTTGGGATGTGAAATTGTTAAGCAATTAGAAAGACATTAAAAGGTTTTTTCTGTTTTAATTCTAATCTATTGTTTGAAAATTCGCACTCGTCAAAACTCGTCAAAACCGAACACCTTAGTTCATTTTGGCAATAAGCCTATAGCAAATAGGCAAAGAACAGCCTATTTGCTATAAACATATCATATATATTTAAATACTAAGCTGTCATGCTTTTCATATTTGCTATTCCGAATTAGCATTAAATTGTAGACATGTATGTACCATCATTTATTACTAAAATATCATTTTTTTATATTTTTTTATTAAAAGCAAAGTAGATACTTTACTACGGGCTCAGCGGTGCGATGGTTAGCGCGATGAACTGCCGCGCAGAAGGTCTGGGTTCGATTCCCAGCCGTAGCAACAACAAAATTCGCCGTTCGGAGTCGGCATAAAACAGGAGGTCCCACCATCATGCAAGAAGTACACACGCACACGTGAATGGTTGTGAGAAAGCTCGGCCCTGAGTACTAACGAGCCTGTTGCGCCAAAAATTTGTATTTTGATACTTTACTAAATAAAATGCGTTTGAAAAAAATGTAAAAATCTTCATTGACTGTTACCTCGTAGAAATATTGAAATATAGAAATTACGTATAGGTATAGACGGAGAGTAGAGCCCTAAATAGAAATGAGAGGAACCTTTAACCATATTACAAAATATTTGCAAAGCACTTAGAATACCACCAAAACCTAACTTAATCATTATGTTAGGACAGACTTTGGCGAACTGTTGATGAACCATTTTGTCAAAGCCGCATATTGGAATACCCTTACCTAAAAATTAAATTAATTAAGGAAGTTATACTTATGTGGCGATGTGAGTTATTCCAAAAAAATATTTGTATTTGATAAAAAAAAAATTTGGCTTTGTAGCCAGGAGTACGTTTATAGGAGCTATGATTAAAACTTTGATTTTAATTTTAATTTTAATTTTAAATCGAAACCAATGGATTTTTATTATTTTTGCAGCTCTAGCTTCTCAAATATGAACCCTGTTACTCGTTATTTTATGTTCATAAATGTAGCCTTCCATCAAATTTTCATTCTATTGTCCTTGAAAAACACGTTCAATATCCATAACATCTTGATGAAAACATTCTCCTTGTTCTTCTGAGTACGATCCCATTTTGTTTTGAAATTTATCTATACGTTAATGTAGCATATGTACTTTCAAATAAATAACGCAACTCATGATTTTAAAGTTTCTCAACATGTTTTCAAAAAATTCTTGGTAGTTTTCGACTTGTTTGTTCTTTAAAAATCCAGAAACTAGTTTCGGAAAATTATGCCAACGTTTTGAGCAATAGTTAGATAGTTTTTCAGATTTCACATCTAGCACTAAGACAAATTTCACTAGCCCATGTTTAATATGTAAGGGTGGCATTAAGACATTTTCAAAATCAGAAATACGTTACCATTTACCTAGGTGTATGTTTTCCAAGCCGAAATTCCATTCTTATCAGCCAAGATCGCGGAACATAGTGCTGAGCATCAGCTCTATTATTAATTTTTTTTGGATTCATTTTTATTTTAATTCCTCTTAAGACTAACTTACATGCCGCCTGTCTACAGTTCATCGTGATAGCGGATCCGCCGATCTATCATGTATCAACCCTCGACTATCCAAATATGGAAAAGCTTCAGGCGGAATGAAGCCGCTTAAACGAGTACTTTCAAAATATTCCTCATTGGGGTAGAAGGTGAGACTATTGCTTGAAGGCATCGCTCTTGCTCTTGTAGCGTGAAACTAATTGAGTTTCACCAGAAAATTGTCTATTCTGTTTATGTTGGCCCCGTTGTTTAGTACCTGGTTGGAATAATATATTGTGTAGTCAGATACTGGTATTCTGTGAAGTCCAAGACAGCTTCCTAAACACTGCCTCTCAAAAACCCGTATTTTTTTCATTTGAGATGGGGCAACGTTAAACCACACCGCGCACCCATAGGCAATCATCGGCCTTATGAGGGCCATGTAGCAAATCACCTTCACCTTGCTATCAAGACGACTGCTATCAATCAATCGTCTTGTCAGGGCAAATGCTCTCCTAGCTCTCGCCAGAGCAGCATTTCTGATTTCTGAAAGTTGATTGTCAAGTTCCAGTCATTACAATATCTCTGGATCTTGTCAAAGTCCCGCTGCAAAAGAGTTCCAATGACCTCGACGTTAGGGGCAGTTCTGTACGCGATAAGATCGTCCCCTAGCTCTCGCCAGAGCAGCATCTACATGTCTTCCGAAATATAGATACTGATCTAACCAGATGCCAAGGTACTTTACCACACTTTTACTCGCCAGTGGCTGTCCGTTTGGTCCAACGATCACCAGCTTTCGCTAGTTCTTTCTCGTATCCCTAGAGGCCCTAGGCAACGGTGTCCTAAACAGGATATTTTCTGATTTCTGAAAGTTGATTTTCAACTTCCAGTCATCACAATATCTCTGGATCTTGTCAAAGTCGCGCTGCAAAAGAGTTCAAATGACCTCGACAGTAGGGGCAGTTCTGTACGCGATAAGATCGTCCGCATATGCAATTGCTTGCGTAAGACTACCTATCATATCACTGGTGTCAATGCTGAAGAGAATCGGCGAGTTTACTGCTTCCTGTTGCAGACCATGAAAAATGAAAATGAAAAATTCGGTGGTAGAAGTCACATTGCCACTTTTGAAAAAAAAGTTCTACCAGTCAACATGTCACGTCGCGCATTCCAAATACACGCAAGCAGGTCCCTTGAGCCAACGATGTGAGTGAACAAAACAAAAATGTTCGTGTACAGAAAGTTACGAAACGATCCATCTGCAGCATTAATTTTCAAAGTAGCTGTTGGATATTGGGAATGTTAAAATGCCCGTTGATAGTTTACATGGCATAATAACACTGCCAAGCAATTTCCATTGTATAAAGAATTCAAAGAAAAAATTGGTACAAAGTGTATTTCCAAGTTTAGTGGAGAACTATACAAATCATACTGTAAAATCATGAAGATGCCACTGAAATTAATGGATCTATTCTGGAGGAAATCCATGGATAATTTTTTGCCTACAAATCAGTTGCAACCCTATAATATTATATAAAGAAAAACCTAATGGTAACTGCCCTTAATATTAAGGGCAAAAAGTCGGAGCCCATAATTATTGTTTCCTAATTAATCAACGAACATTTTTTTACGAGACTTGCTGTAAAAAAGTTAATGAACAATATGATTGAAACTACGATTCTGATTTGCAAAAATATATAAAAGAGAATACGTCGGAGGTTCAAATTTAATTCGGGGTATATGTCATCGGGAAAAAATCACTGCGCTACAATTCACTACGGTGGAAATCAGAAAAATAATTGTATTTAGCAGTAAAAAATTGCAGGAAAAGTGCACGAAAATGCACTTCAACGTAATTCACCCGGATGCGTTACAAAATGTCGGAGAAATATTCCATACAGCTTTTCGGATAAACAGCTCGAGGCTAAAATCCTCCGAATCGTACAAAATCGGAGAATTTTACGCTCTGACGGATACCTCACTAAAGCTGATTATAAAATTTAATTTTATTCATATAACATTTTTTATTCTCTCAAGTTGTAGCATTCCTCAAGCCTGACGGATTGATAGAAAAATAAGACTAAAAAATAACCCACACGAAGACCACATAGTTCACAGAGCTAATTGAAAGTATTTTGAGAAACCATTTGAATTTCTTAGCAACACACATTCCATTCCACAGTTTACATCCTATGAATACACTTAATATATTCTTCTAACGAAAAACTAAGCTCGGTAATATGGTTCATAAAAATCCCCGTCCACATCAAAGGATATAAAATATTCCATTCAATATTTTGAACAAATCCATTTTAATTTCTTCATTTAATATTGTTGTGGCTTCGCGCGTGCTTTCAGTTACGTAATAAACATTCACCACATGGACATCTTGTTCTCAATACAAATTGTAATTAAATTACATAAATACACGTACCCACATCGAGCACCAAAGTTATATAAGATGTTTCAAGGATTAAACTCAGAGGACTTGATATTACATTATGCTTTCAAGGTTTGAGCTGAATTAATTCCAAAAAAGTATGTATTTCCATTGAGGAACCATAAAATACGAATTCAATAAAATATATAGGACCAATCGGGATAATTAATTTTCACAAACTCGACATAAAAGCAACCGCAAAATCGCGGTCAATTGTGAGACATTATGAAACGCACTTGCGGTTACCGGTTAAATTTCAATTAATTAGTGTAGTGACATATTGACAGGAAATTCAGATATCAATCATTCGATTGGCTCAAATGTGGTTAACCTTTATTTGACCAATAATAGATTAAAATGATTGAAGTATTTTTTTGTTTTGTTAAGAGACATATTTAAAAAAGATCTTGTTGGAATATCTTAAAATATGATATGCTATTCCATTATTTAGTTTCATCATGATATGATAATGAATGAGGACGAAACATATGACATGTATGCAGCACCCCTGGATAGACATTCAAATAAAATCATAAATTAGTTTTGAGTTCATATTCAAGTGTGTGAGCCTTCACGCCTAATCTTAGCGTTATAGAAGAAGTACAAGAAATGTGGTCCTTTGCTATAGCTGAAGAAAATCGGGTCTAGTATTTCTTTGATTGCTTTAAAAAAAACGTACAAAAATAAACATCGAGTGTGTTCCTCTCTTGCTTAAATGTCTCTTACAAAAAATTCAATTCTACAAATTCCTGTCCTTTTATACATACAAAACACCTTACTAACAATTTCGCTCCATGTAATTACGGCCGAGTAAGCTACTGCCCCTGGTCTCTAACCTGATGTTGGCCAGCAAATATTAAGTCTTCAAAACTTATGCTAAAGCATGAAGAAGTAGGTGCTTCCTTTTTTTTCTTTTTAAAACAAAACACAAAAAAATCAATGCATTGATTTTTTTATGTTATTTAATGTTAAATGATTTTTCTTCAAATGTTGCCCACGACTAACTCCTAAATGATACATTCTGCGGATATAATTTTTGACAACTCTTTCAAGCACCTTGGCCGGTATTCCATGAACAGCACGAGTTATGTTATCTTTCAAAGCTTTAAAAGGTTTTTCGACTTAATAGTACGTTTGCACTTAGCCGAATTTCGTGATTTCGACACACAATTTCACATTCCAAAAAGGGTAAAGTTTGGCTGAAACTCAATTTACAAACTTACTATTTTCCCGATTATGAAGATTACCCCTGATTCAGGACGTGTGTCAATTGCGTTAAAATGTTAGCCAGTGGATAATTTTTGGCACTAATATGGTGAATAGAGACTTTAAAATTTTAACCTGCTCAAAGGCTCGCTAAAATGTATCCTTCTGACGAGTGAGAGAGTCGGAAATCACACTCGTAGATTAATCGGCATTAACAGTGTTCACATGTAACGGGAAAATAGCACACAATTCAAATTAAAAAATAAAAAGTAAAGAACAGTTACTATTAACAAGAAAATTGAATTACAGTTTTAAAATAAACTAAAAATGATTTTTTGAAAATGCATGGTTACAAAAGTGTTATCATTTCAATCGTGTCGCTATATTTTATATCAAATGTGCTAAACTTGGGCAATGTTGATTGGATAGCCTTAATCGTGAACACAAATCATGCAACAATTTTTTTTACTGATAATAATTAATAATTAAGGGATTTTTGATGAAATCCGAGAAATCTATTTCCTGTTATTTTAAAACAAGAAAATATAAGGAAAGGATTTTTTTCAATTCTTTTGGAAATTATTGAAAATAGTATTCAAATAAAATCCCATTCTATTCAATTGACACAGCAAAATCGGAATTTGATTTTACCCCTGCGGAAATATCAAAAATTAGCCAGAGGATACAATAACACCCATATTAATGCAATTGGCACACGGCTTTATAAACAAAATTATTTCTCTAGGTTACAATTATCAAGTCAAAATCATAAAAATGTAAAAAGTAGAATGGAATTTGTTTTTTGACAGTTCGAATACGTTTTTTATTTTGTCGGAACACTATTTTCAAATGTTGAATTTAGATAATTAAATGAAGAGTTTCGGTTCGGTTGAAACGTACTATAAACAATATAAACATCTCCATCAATGGCCTTGGGGGCCAATTGACAGGACCATGTCACTAGGCGATGTTTTCATGCAACGTTTCTCTCAACAATGCCAATAATTCATTAGCTGTATGTCATAGAGCACTATCCTGTTGAACAATTCAGACACCAATATGTATCTAGAATTTCCAGCAACAAAAATGCATTGATCATTGCTTTGTAGCTATCTCCATTGGCAGTAATACACGCTCATTCCACATTTTTAAAGAAATACGGCCCAATGATGCCGCCAGCTCATAAACCGCCCCAAACAGTGCATTCTTGGTTTTGCATTGGCAGCTGTTGGATTGCCTGTGGCTGTTTATCCGCCCAAATACTACAATTTTCCTTATAAAAGCAAAAGTTTAACAAAAATTGAGCTTCGTCACTAAAAACAATGTTTCGATAAAAATAAATGAATCAATTCGAAGCTGTTCCAAGGTTCAAAAACCGAAATTAAAACGTAAACCAAAGTCATTCGGCTACAATTCTTGAACAAGATTTATTTTATGTACCTTGAAACCAAGACCACGCTTCAAAATACGCCACATCGTTTAATAAGTGATGCCCAAACCTTGAGAAAGATAACGAATTGATTGATCACAGCCTTCACGAATACTCTCTGGCCTCTGCTACTGCAGCAATATTTTCATTATTGCAGGCTCTACGCACTATTTTTGTTGGATGAATCATGAATCATGCATTTGGTGATAGTTTTATGAATAGTGCGTTAAGTTGGACTCCGATGTGATGTTTCATACGTAACCATTAAGCTTTCTAATTAAACATTTTTTTTCTATCAAAATTCCATTTTTGTGAATTATGGGACACCAGTTTGCTGCTCCCTTTATAAGCTCAAATTCATCAATGAACCACGTCAGTCTTTTAGCACATCAATCTACCCAGTATAAGTAATTAACTTATGTGAGGGGATGAATAAGACATAGAACATCATTAGTTGTAAGAATAGGCAAAACATGTCCTTTATTTCAAGTGGTTGATGATAAATTTGAAGACATTGTTTTCAAGAATATTAATTGTCCATGAATGAGTTGAAATCACCTCTGAACCTTGAACTGTTGACACGTTTTTCTCGCCCCTGTTGAACCGAGCTGGTTATGTAATTATTTTTTCTCAGAAAATACTAAATCTCTCCGCCCAATTCATTGAAATAATGAATACAGATGACATCCATAAATCGCTAAAATACGTTGACCACTATAATTCAATGTAAACTCTTTAATTTGCAATTCGTTGAAATTGAAAAGAGGTCCTTTGCAAAAGAACATAAAAAACAACACCAACGCAATACAAATGCTTTTACTAGCACAAATAAACTCACATTTTACGAGTTTGATTAAAAATTCCAAATGTCCTGCTGGGATACCTTGCTGTCGCAATTGTTGTTGCGTCCCAGGTTCGTGGTCACGACATACAATCCTTCTACATTGACAATCAGTCGTAGACGGTTTGACGAGCTAAATTACAATTTCAAAATGTCTGTAATGGTGAAAGTGCTATACCCAGTTTATGTTTGCAATTTAACACCTTTAAAACGTTCTCTTGGTGAATTGGAATAAAAGGCCGCCTCTTACATAAAAGGCCTTCTCTATGCTCTATAAAATGAGCCTAATTTCAATTCCAGGATAACAATGGGCATTTGTTTATTCTCCTTTTCAAATTGAGTTATTTTAGTGCGTGACCTTGACTTGTCGAGAATAAACACTTGAGGGAGTTTTCTCTTCCAGAGAGTTGTAATTAATCAAAAGATCAAGAAATATAAGATTGTTGAAGGTAGATTTATATCCTTTCCCAAGTAGGATGTATACAATTAGTATATCCTTTGATTAGGTATATCGTTTCACAGGCATTTCACATTCAAACATCATTCTCTCTACCATCAAATTGGCACGAGAAGTAAGACTTAATCTGTGGTCCAAGCATCACTCATTATCTGATTAGGAGATCTGGGAATCATTCGATGGGATGGCGTGGTAAATGAGACAAACGAGCTATTGTAGCAATTAATTCAAATCGAAAGATTGTACACAAGGAACATAGTCTGGTTGGTGGGTAAATATCCATCGGCAAATTGGAACGAAGCTCCCGAAATTAATCGAACGCCAACAAACAGATAATCAAAGGGGCTTGCTATTGTGGTAGAGGAGAGTCAGTAAGGAAGTCGGGAATACTGCCGTATTCCTCTGAAGGCTGTTTAAGGCAAAACATGTTGTATACCCCAAATGGCATAGCGATGCGTCATCGGCTAATGGAAAGCCCCTGTCATGGCGATGATAGTGATCGAAAAACAAGTAACTTGATATTCGATGAGAGGAGGCTTATGTTGGAACTTGGAATGGAAGGTAAAACCTGATAAACGAATAAAAGATTAAGATGGAAATCCCTTAATGCAGGTCACTTTGCTGTATTTTTTCCCCTCTAAACACAACATATCTGAAGCTTCTTCCCAAAGGGATAGGGATATTCCATCAAAACAGAGGTCATTTGTGGAAGAGAAAATGTTCCCGAAATATAATTTCCATCGTGACCTTCTGTATTGGATTATCTACCTATCGACTTTGTGTCGTCTCCTGGTGATGGGGTAGGAAATCCTTATTCCGTGTCCTTTCATTCTATCGGGATCTAGTATGAATATCCAATCAATTACGCCATCAGATTAGATTTGTATTCAGACGCTTCAACTGACTGGTTTTATTTTTTTTTTTGGAGAAGGATGTCTTTAAATTGAAATCAATAAATTGGCTCTCGTTTCGCTGATATGTTGATGTTCCTTTTTTGGTTGGAGGATTGCTTTGTGAGAAAGGCTCTAGAGCCTCGTTGAGAGGAATAGCATCCGTAAATTTTATTTATTTATTTTTTATTTTATTTAATTTTTTAGAGTGTTTTATGTGAGTTGTTGTAATGTGGGGCATGCTTGCGATGCTTTTGGTTATGACGTCGGTTGTAAAAGTTTTATATGGAAACTTTTCGATGAACTGGGAAAGCTTTTACCCGCCCAAATTCATTGAAAGCTTGAAGCTTTCATTAGCTTTCATGGAAGTGGAACACAATTCATCTGGATTTTCCAATACTTGAAACATTCTTGTAGGGGAATTCCAAGATGTCCTTATTGAAAATGGTATATTTACGGATACATTTCCATTAGACGACTGGATATTGTCTATCCAGAAACACAACAGGTGTTGTTGCGAAATTTAGTATGCTGTGGGTATTGTAAAGCTAACCACAGGGCCATATTTGAAATCGAAATGGTGGAACTTTTCAAATGGGCAGTATTTTCGAAATTAGTTATGTGTTCAATGAAATTTAAAACAATTACCAGCCATTAATTGAAATAAAACTTTTAGTTTGAAACGCACCACTTTGAATGTAGGTAAAGAAAATATATAAATCCCTTAAATAAAATTATAAAAAAATAATAATATGTAATAATAATTGAGAAATTAAATTGTAAAACAAATATACGTTGTCTTCACTTTTTTCGTTACTAGTTTGTTGCTTATTTTTGTTTTGTTTAATTTGTTTAACATAATTTATATAAAGAACCTTCTTAGAGAGGCTGTGTTATTTGTTTGATTTGATGATGAAAAAGTGTAGGCACTGATAGACGTCTGGTGTTGCGATTTCGACTTGAAACCAATTTAACTTATTTGACCTCCCAGTGTAAATAATCGGATACTTGTCCCAGCCAATAGCATTTGGCCACCTTATTTGATAGTAATGATTGTTTTACAAAGAACGATATACAAGAACATTATAACTAGTGCCGTCATGTTGTATGGGATCAAATCAAGGGTTGATATCAGAGGTTAAAGGCTGTACTTTGAGTTAACTACAAAATCACGTAAAAACTAAAAACTAAGAAAAAAAACGAACGCATTTGACGGCTTTTATTGTTGATCATGCCATGCCGAACCAAACAAAAATCTTACAACATTCATAGTTATTTCTACAATCTGGTCGGAAAAGCTTTAAATTAATCCACATCTAAAGAAATACTCCCAGCAGGGCTTATTTCCTTTTCTGAATGAAATAAGACCTGACACAAAAAAAACATAAAGGCCCGCGGGTGCTATTGCCATTTGAAATTGGCATTCCATTCAAAACTCTCAAATATAACTAATAATTTATAAACTAATTGTTTTTTTGGAAAAAATCATGAATACAAAGAAATTTAGCAAGAACCGCAACCCAAATCTCGAGCTACACAAACCCATTGGACATGATTTGGCAAGTGAAATACCTAAACTCAATCTCGTCAGCTAGAATTTGTTGAAATTTTTAAAAAAGGTATCTGATATCAGATTTCTTTGCTTGATTTACAAGAAAGGAGACCTGATCTCGTCATCATCTGACAGGAAAGTTCACAAAACACCAAATCCGTCAAATGCCCAAATCGGTTCAAAAAAAAAAATGATCGTTAGTTTTGTGAGATTAGTTTTTCTTGACGATTGATACTCGAATGATTGGTTAGATCATCACGAGAGGAGGGCTAGTGAACCCAGACTATCGCACTTACCTTCGCTCCACTGATCCCGTCAACAATAAGGGATATCTGGAATTATTAGGGCATTCGGTGGTTCACCATTTCTTTGTGCGAGGTAATATTATCGATTGCGAGGCTTCCATTGTAAAATTGAATATTCTGAATACTTCTTATCTGAACTTTAAAAAAAAAATTGCAATACATAAATATAAGCTATTAGCGGGAAGTTATGTCCTTCCTATCGAGCTACATAAGATGTATTGGTAAGTAACATAAAATCTTTGAAAAGGGAAATATTAGATTTAGTCGATTCACAAGAGAGGAGATCATCTATTCTTTCCTGTCTATATTCGGACGTACACGAATCTGGAATGCGTTATCGAACTCATTTTTCCCTCTCAATTATAATTCACAGAAATCAAAAACCAACTCATATCGGTATGTCCTCTTTTTTTTCCTCAATTTTAATAATGCCCGCGCTGTGCTCAGACACTATAAGGATAGTCATAAACCCTTCAGAGCGTGCTTAGTATAAAAAAAATTAATGAATGACATCATAAACAGATTTGATTTTATGACAGGAAAGTCCACAAACAGCAAATCTGTCAAATGCCCAAATCGGTTCCCACCATCTTCTGTTTTAAATTCTTATTCGATTACGTTTTTAGGGATGAACTATATTTTAATGTCACCAAAAATTCGAGCTTTTATGCAGGACAATGGTAGAGAATTTCCTCTGCTCCATTAAGGTCGAAAAAGACCATGTATATTTTGTCAATAAAAAGGGGCACGTAACATCAACCAATTGGATGTTTATCGTCAGGTATAAATTTGAAGCAGTAAGGCAGTTTGTCTAACTCGGGTCATCTAACAATTCTGACGACGACCCTAGTCAAAAATTAAGTGAGCAATTGCTCTTGTTAAACTTTTTCCTTTGACTACGAATGAAATTAAGGAATAAAGGTCTATACGAACTATAGAATAGAAACTGATGATTTAAGTCCTGCTCTACAGTTTTAATCAAAATGGGATGAAAAAATCATTTTTTTCGTTTGACTGGAAAATTAAATTATTAAGATAGAAAATGAATGGAATCCAAATGATTGAAAAGGGTGTAACGTTTTTTTTCAGATATTCGTACAAATATTGGTATTCTTAGACCATTTATTTCTGTAAACTATAAGTTCATACATTTTCGCTTGACCAACCACACACATAACCACTCCACCGTGGTCCCCAATATTCACTTGCACATTTATGCCCTGTTTTATGATCTGGAGTGTATCTGCCACTCAAATTTTAAATAACAATACCTCATCAATACGTGGCAACATGTCTTTCATCCTTCCATTAAGATGAACTTCAATCCTTTTAAAGAAGGATTAAGCTGTTCACCAAACCACAACTCATACGTAGTGCACCTACATTCACTGCTCATGCTGTTGTCCTTTTTCCATTCACATTTTTATTATATTACGGTATTTTCCACTTGGTAGCAAAGTATCCAATAATAACCCACACCATATGCACACATCCTTCATCCTTCAAGCACAAAGGAGGTAAATAAAAATAATACCTACCTACTACCTCCTTTGCATTCAATCCATCTCATACTCATCCTGCTGAGCACGACATATGGAAATCAGAAAGAAATCCCCGCTCTCTCCACTCTAATGCCCTTATTTACTCTTATCGTTTGCCTTCACCTTTTCCTTAACGGTATTCCCAAGCAGGAATTCCAAAAGGTACCAAACTAACACCAACAACAAAAACGAGATGAACAAAATCCCAAACGATGGAAAAATAAAATCTTGTTCCTTTATTATTTCAATAAAATGTTGTGTTGCATTCAAATTCGACTTTTGTCGGGCTCCACCAGTCGAGCACTACCCTCTTCAGAGCGTTGAGACTGTGCAATTCAGTTGAAAAGAATGTTTTATGAGGCACAAGGGTCGCCGGGCGGAACAACAAAACGACAATGATGACGACTAAATCGAATTACACATGTTTTCGGGCTGATATTCAGCTTCGCTTTACTTTTCCTTTTGTCCGCCTTTTCAGCACCGCCCTGATTTTTTTTTGTTCGTTGTGTTTTACGTTATACTCAAAACTGTAAACTTTTAAATTGCCCCATAAAAAAGTTTCATTTTTCGTGACACAGCGGGGCGGAGGCGGACGGGTGACTGCGGGATATTTTGTCGACGAAACGATTTTACATGTCGTAAACGTAATCCTTTTATTGACGGAAGCAACGCGGCTGCAAATGTGAAGTGAGTATTGGACTCGTCCTGAATAGCTTTCGGTTTGAATTTGTATTTAAAATTGTGCTCCCTGCCCTTACTGCAGAAGCATCATCTTAAGCGCACCAACTGTGTCTGCGAGAGGAGACGAAGAAGGTCATAAATGGTCGGCCCATATCCAGATGAAATCGAAATAGGAGGCGAAATTCCCGCTGTCGAAGCTTACTACTTGGTGTAAAAATTTACGTTTTCCTATGTCAAAGTACCGGTAGCGTCGTAGCTGACACTGCCCTCGATGGCGATGTTGTTCATTCGCATATCGAAACTGAAATCACAGCTAAACCACCTATACGTATGTAGTAGGTATCCTTAAAACTATACAAGGCCGCGGGCAATGGTAGTGGTGGCTGTGGTTAGTGGTGCTTCTAATCGATGCTCGTTACATGTGGTTGCTCCAATCGTTTGCCTCTGTCGCGTTCGGGATATGCTGGCTGGCGTTGGTTTCTCCTTGCTCGTTTGTTTGTCCCTGCCAATATGGGGGAAGGATGTGGGGCAACAGCGGTTGCTGCCACAGTGGGATTGAAGGATAAAATTGGAGAAATTAATGTGAAATCATTGAATTTGGTTTAGCAAGCACATTTTGCCAGCTTCCCTCGGTTGCTGATGGTAGGTATTCTGCTGGCAGTTTGAGTAGGGTATTTTGCTGTCTTAACACATTAGTGGATTGAATTTTCAAGCATGGCAATCAAAGGTTTAAATGAAATTGGAGTTCTGATTTGGCAAAGTGTCAATCGAATTTACATTTTTCAGGAAATGTATGCAATTTGATTATATCTTGGAAGGTATTCGAACTGTATAATGAAACCTGATAAAGTTTCACAAGTTCATGACCAACCAACCTATATATCCTTAATTTACTATACCGCTGATATAGTTAAATACAATTTTACTTGGTTGAAATAACTAGTCACCCCTTCCTTCGAATCGTCATCAGGATTTCGACTTTTAAATTCAATTTCGTCCGTCAAAATATATCCAAACTCACAAACATACAGATACTCACAGATTCAGATGATGACAGGAGGACGAGGAGGAGAGCGAATATTGAGAAAGAAACAGAAATGGAAATTTATGCGGTTTGGAAATTTTATTGGGCAATTTAAAAATCGTAAAAATGAAATACCATCTTCAAGTGGTGGGAGCAGACCTTAACGTTTGAACTTGTTTGTCTCGCTACTTGTTAATGTTTATTCTGTGGTATGTATAGTGATGTGCCTCATTAATTGTCGTCCTTTTTTTATTTATTCATTATTTTTATGTGTGTCCTGTGATATATTTTGTGCTGTTAATTTACATAGTCAGATATGTCATTTTAACATTTTTCAAAGTGGAAGAGATTGAGAAATTACCATATTTTGTAGGGGGTAGGATGTTATGTAAATCAATGTATTAGAGTGAGTTGCGAATTTTATTTTAGAAAGGATTTTATATTTGAATAGCAATGGCTTTAGTATGAACAAATTTTTCGTTAGAGAAGAATTAAGGCGAAAGGGAAACATAGAAGAGTTATGACTTGTGTTATGTCTCTTTCGATCCTGGCAAACATATTACCACATTGAGCTTTTTTTTCTTGGCTAAAACGTTGTACCTACTACCATTCTGAGATCTCAGAAATATCTCGTTTTCTGCTGTGAAACGGAAAAATTACAACACTGTCCAATCAATTGTCTTTTTTATGTTTAACCCGAGTTTGTTGTTCAGTGCAACACAAAAGTTTCAGTCGAAAACTTTTTTTTAAACATAAATGAAAAATACAAATTAACGTTAATAAGATATGAGAGGGCTTTAATCCGTTAATCGTACCTCGTTATAAAAAAAAATCATTTTCCCAAATTTTCTTCTTTTTTTTAAAGTTTTACCAAATTATTGGCGTAAACCTTAGATCTAGATCTGTGATAACGCCCTGGAAAAACTTAATAGGGGTTAAATCAGAACTACATTGAGGCTAAGACTTTCATGGAGGTCAATTGCCAGGGATAAGTTGAAGAATTGGGCATGTTGTTCCTTCCCACTTAAACCAATTTCTTTGGCTATAGCCGTGTAATTTTTACAATTCAGGCACTAAAAAGTCGTCTAATATTCACAATGACATCGCAGTTCATTCGGTAATTTCAACGAATCAAGGGGTTTCTGATGTTTTCGCTTCATATTCGTTGCACTCTAGTAGCGGCATTTCTGGTCATTCACGTTAAAATGAGCTGCATCAGAGAATTAGATGTTGGAAAACGTTAAAAAGCGCTTAATTTATTTTTGCACAAATTTAATTTAATAAGGGTGTAGCTTTAGGTCTTTGTGCAAGCTGTCGTCATTATTTGTCATTTAATTGAAATGAAACCAACCAACCTCTGCAAAGCAACTCGGAACAAATAAAGCATGTTCACTTTCTGTTCTTCATCTTTCCCTCATGTGCTGATGTTGCTTAAGGCCAACCGTACAGTTCTAGTCTCTAAACATATAAATATAGCTGTTCCCATTCAAACTTATTTCAAAAAGACACTTTTTGTCGCTATCTTCCATGTACACCTCGAAGCTATCTACACATGGATCATAATTCTGTCATTTTGTTTCTTTATAAAAAAATGTTTACCTAGACCGACAAAAAATAACTACATACATGTACAGTTACTTTAAAAAGTTACAACAAGAAAACTCAAAAAGTCCTTAATTTCACATTTTGTATTTTTATTACCGAGCATGGAAAGTTTTCTGGTATCGTGGCAGAGTGAATTTCTGCGCTTAATATTCTCATTTGTTATCCCGGCTGACATTGTTTCTACTCCTTTTTGTGTGTGCGCCTTGTTTTGGTAGAAGGATATTTAGAAAAAAAAATATTTCGCAAAAAGGATGTGTATTACGATCCTTTGTTTCTTACAATCATTCATTTTAATATTCTCACATGCCGCCGAGCCGCCCGCTACAACCACCATCGCTACTTCTACGGCGTTGACGTGCGCTTACTTTCCTTACAGGACGTGTGAATAAAATGTTTCTCATTCGCTGCCCCGGATGTACATGTTTTCGTTTTTGTTACACTTTTGAGGATTTAATACAAAAATTTGTTTGCATTTCGGGAGCAATAATACAGTGTGTTGGGCAGGAATGTTGCCAATCGATTTGCGATATGTGGACTAAAGGGCTGAAATTGACTCCAGTCGTTTTCTAAGAGTTTGTCAAATACTTCTTTCTAGTTGGCGGTATCTGATTATTTAATAATATTCAATTAATATTTAATAATATTAGCTAAGTCAAGGAGCATTCTTATTTTTAAACGGAACATGGTTATCTTTTTGGCACTATGATCCAGTCAACAATATGCATCCATACATATCGTATTCCTCGGAAGCATCTAAGGGAAGATGATGCAATTTTGAAAAGTTCTTGCATTTTTGAAAGTAGTGGCTTTTAGATGTTCTATTACTGAAGTGACAGAGAAAGGGGAGTATGTTCTCCAGCGACTATTTATCACCACAGCAGAGTTATTATCACCTTGAGATTTGGTATCATTGGGTGTTTTCGTAGTAGGTTTTGCAAATGAGTGTGACTACTGACATTGATAGTGAAGTTCTGTCTTCTTTTTCTCGTCTCGTAAGTTTGCATGGACCGTTTATCTCATCTCCGGCTATTGTGGAACCCAGTAGATAGGTGAAATAGCTTGGATATTAATTCAGAAATTTCATGTCCGTTTAAAGAGCCTGCTTATTATTATTGATTGTCATTTTGTCGGTTACATCTACTTACTTACTTAAGTTGGATACAGTCCGGAATGAAGCTGGGCCTCAACCAACATGCCTCTCTAATTGGCCTGGTCCTCAGCTAACTGCCTCCAGTTGCGCACTCCAAGTTGGTTGAGGTCGACTTATTACGGTGACCACGATTGTGATTGCATCACCACATCATTTTGAAATACATGGCTGTGGTCAGAGACCCTGATTAATTATGAATTCAATTGAGAATATGTCACCATCGTTCCCACAGTCCATTTTTATTCTATATGTGCAAATGAATATCAATGTCCTCCTTTTCGTAGGTTCATTCTTGTCCCATTCGTTACTGCTTGGAGGAGGGATAATATCTAGGGAACTCATTCTGTTACTTTCAGAACGATAATCGCTGACGATAGTGAAGGAGACTTTCTGGGTACGTTCCTTACAATTTGGAAGTTCACACTGTCCCCTGTGTAATTTCCTGCGATTTATGCATTCCCAGATATACTGAAAAACTTGATCTTTAAGATCCTTGAATTTTAGCAGCCGATTCCTGCATGGTAGTAGTTTAAGAACCATTTTCAATCCAGCGGTTCGGGCATGGTACTGCCTCCTATTATGTTCTTCTATGGAAGTTATTTTTGGTTGGCCTCACAATAAAAATTGCGGTGGTGAACTATCTGTATCAGCCATGGAAACACTTGTAAAAATGTATACATTTCCACATACATTTTCTTACATATTCTATTGAGTAGTTTTAAACTCTTACAGCCAATTGTAAAAACGCACTTATCAACCAACCAGTAGTTAGCTCAACTACCTAACCACTGAATAGTTAAATAAATGCAGGCATGTAAGTGAACATCAATGTGGTACCTTTTTAGTTGAAGATTTAAATTATTATGCGGTTAATTTCTAAGGACAACCTCAAACTCTAATCTCTACCGCAACATATGAAGCATCTATATAGCTTTTGCTATCTTCAGTCACAACCTGTTTTTAGAATCCTCCATCCGCATGAATTTCATACATGCATTATCTATTTTACAACATTGTGATATTTCTGGGTCGTAAAATCCTTCAAGAGGATAAGTTTAGGTTGAAATTGATAATTTCCTTATAAATTGTCTCCCCCTGTAGCTCCATTAGATATTTATACGACTCTAAAAAGCAGCTCCTTGGATAATCCCCTGCTATCCAGACTGTTTATGTGCAAGTGAGGTTTTCTAATGGTAAATTTATTGAAAGCTCGAAGGAAAACCAACAGCAGAATGTACCAGCATTCAGACAGGGTTTTATTATAAATGGTTTCGATATAAAAAGGAGCTGGTTCCTACTGCTGCTGTTGATGGTGTAACGAAATGAAGAGAAACGGTTTCATTTTGAAATCTGTTTAAATCCGAAAAAATGTGTGCATGTGGGTGTGAGATTTAAAAGTCAGTGTTGACATAGCGCTTAAGGGATTTTTGTGTTTCTTTTTTTTCCGCATGGAAATTGGTTTGCGGAAATTAATACCGAAAATATACAGGGGATGAAAAACAAGGAGGCAGACAGAGAAAAGTTTAAGCTTAAGATTTGTGGATTTTAGTCTAATTTTGGTTTATTACTTTGGTTTACTCTTAGGTTAATTGTTTTCGTTTACTTTTTGTGGTGCCAGCGATTGGGGTTAAATCCAATTCTGTTTGTACTTATTGTGAAACACAATTTGGGTGTTAATTATACTTTTGATTTATAATTTATTTGAAAGTCTAGCTACTGGTAATTAACACCATTTATTGTTGTATAAGAAAGTAACAAATAAATAAATTGAATTATAGAATCCATAATCCTCTCTGAAACAGCACCTCCTTTTTAGAAACAATTTCTTTGTAGGACTCAGTTTAATATACTATTTTATTATTTATTTATTGTTTCTTGTGCATATTTGATCCCGATGTCATTCTCTTTCTAGAATTGCCGACATTAGTCGTGTTTAATATTCATGCAGCAGACATTTTAAAATTTGTTTTTTAAATGAGAGTCTGATTGAAGGTTTCTCAAGGTAGAATTCAACGGAAGTAGAATACGTTGATATTCACTAGACAATTTCGCATGCATTTTTTGTTTTTCAAAGAAAATTTTCTAATTAATGTCCGCTGCGTAGTGGTAGTACCGCCTTTTGAGTGAAAGAAAAAATCCATTAGATCCGTTCACTGAAATAAAAATAAACTTTCCAAAAAGATTCTGCGAACAAAAGAATGAGCGGCCCCCGAAAAATTAATCTGGATACAATCCATTCTATCATAGCTTTTCTTAATCTTTTCGTCAAATGCCCGCGTGCTCAAACCTATGAAGGTTTAAAAAGTACAACAAAGGTATTTGTAACCCACGTGAAAAAGAATTAAGACCTAACAAGTTTTGCATAAGAGCTATAAAGTTTTGTATAAGAGCTATAAATTTAATATTAATATTAATTAGAATAACCATGAAGCGATTTGGACTATTAAATCTTGATGTTTTTTCACTGCCTCACCTCTTGCGAAAGTTTGACATATTCATACAGCTGATATGAAAAGCGTTTCGAAATTATCGTTTAGAGTCCGCTAAATTTTAAATTTTGTATATAGGTACAAATAGCAGAGATGTTTGGTTAGAGGCCCAGCACACGATGCAAGAGTTTCATTCACACCTAATATAGTCAGTCTCTACTAGAAAATCTTCCACCATTTGATTAGCTAACATTGCACCATCCTTAATGAAAAATGTTATTACTCTGCCAATTATTCGAGATACGAATTTTAGCTAACCGACTTTTTTTAGAACCCAAGATTTCAGTCTTACCAACCCATAATATTGCACTTTTTTTCACTGAAAGATTATTAAGTAGAGGTATAACTATAAATTACGCTGATGGCTGATATAGTACTTTGAGTATTGCTTAGCTGCAGAAAACGCATTAGTATGGATGATAGGTAAATAAATCGCTGAGAAATTTCCCATACATATATTTTTTTTTAAGATGCAATTATTTTATTTGTAACAACATTAAATAACATCAGACCAAATTTTTTTTGGAGTTGATCGATTTTATATGTTTCCAATAATCCACTATAAAATGGGTCATGGTATCTTTTTGTTTTTATATTACACTAGCTGCCCCGACAGACGTTGTCTTGGCCAAGAATGTTTAATTGAAACGGATAATTGTGCACTTATCCGTTTTGTGCACTAACCTATAAGTGTACATTTATTCACTTATACTTAAGTACACAATTATGCATTTATTTTGTAACTCTTTAATATTAACTTAAGCCCAACTAAAAATTATTCCCCCATAAGGCAATAAAATTTAAAAGCTACAAGCAATTATTTCTGTAGGCTTAATATAGTACTTGTGCGCAGAGTTTGAGTATTTTTGCAGTCTACTCTTTTGGTGTTTAAGGCATTATGCAGGGAAATTCACGAGCCTTACCAAAAGTTGGTTTAAAGCTTCCGGAGATGTGTGTACATGTTACATATTATAAGATGTTTCGGTAGAACTTCGCAAGAAGTTAATCTGAAGCAAAGAATGTATAGAGCTTACGATTGAAGGCTTAAAAAAAGGTTAAAAGATCGGGAACTTACCGGAGAATGAGTCAACACGATTCAAGTACTTCATTGTAATGACTGTTATTTCATGTACCAGTTGATAGCGCGTTAGACTACCGTGCGAGAGGACGCGATTTAGAATGCCAGTAAGAAAAAAGTAATGACTGTTATTTCATGTACCAGTTGATAGCGCGTTAGACTACCGTGCGAGAGGACGCGATTTAGAATGCCAGTAAGAAAAAAGTTTTTATACAATTAATTGCATTGAATTGCATATGTACTTACAAAATAACTAATTTTGTTTTAAAAAGTATAAAGGATTGAAACTAATAAATGTAAATAAAATAATAAAATGGTAAAAAAGGAAAATAATAAAAAATTATGACCTGCAGACCTGCTCCTAAGTAAGTTTGTTGTTTTTTCTGAAAACTTTTAACGAAAATAATGTGCACTTACGATAAATTTGCACTTATCCGTTTTGCACTTACGAAAATATGTTTGTACTAAAATCTTACAAAACTCGTTTTGTACCTAAGCGGTTTGCAATTATCCGTTTCCGAGTATTGAAGAATGTATCTTTATTTTTTATCTTTCTCTTACAAAGTTAAGAATATTTTTTTCGAAAGAATGTTTGACCTCGAGATGGTCTCTCCGTCATAAACGGCTTGAACGATTTTCTTCTAAATTTGAATTCTGGTTTTTGTGAGTTATAATTCTAGGCCATTTTGTTTTACTTTTAGCCATTATACTGACGGTACCTACCTGTCATGTAGAAGTTATACTTAACCTTGATTTCATCGAAAACAGTTCTACTGCTTCTGATTAAACTTCATATACACTGTTATCATATTGGTTGCAACAAAGTTGCATTGTTTTAATAAAACATTAATGTAACGGATTTTTGCATTTAGGCCATATAAATAAATTTTTTGCATTTTTTTTGTGAAATTGAATGAAATCTTAGTTAAATACTACTGCATATTACAACAATTGCACATAATACGTTTTGGCCCAACTATCCCTAAATTTACAGTTTTGACCAATAACGGACAATCATTATTATACACATAGAGAACGATTCCTTCTAATTCCAGAGTAATAATCCATATAATGACATTTCGATATAATCAAAATGGATAAATCACGAAAATAGTCAAATTCTCTCATGCTTGGTAACGTCCAACTCGCTGTAAAAGAGAAAGTTGCGAACGAAGCAGTCGTGCACCCACCATTCTTGTATCCTACGCTCGAATTGCTGATTTTAAAAATTCTTACACTTCAGCCGCTATGTTCAAGAAAGTGTAACGATTTTTTAGCTAAAACTGTAAGTCCCAAAAATTGCTAACACACGGAAGGACAAACATACACTTCTATCTTCTATCTCAACAATTTCACTATACAACACTCATGTGTCAAAACATATATTCCCCTATGGGACCGAATTTAAATAAATGATATGATAGGGTATTTTGTAATTCGTACAGCAGATTGTAGCCTTGTTCTATGATTTCCTTTATTTTACCGTCATTTTAATATTCGCAAAAAGCAATTAATATTTAGCTGCACCATATTGCTGCAGGATGTTCTAATTAAGTTTTCCGAAAAAATTGCTATCCACTCTCCAGCGACTCTGCCAACTCGAACCTAATACTTCACCAGAGATTGTGTCTGTATATGCGTGTGATGATAATCCTTTTTTCGTTGGTTTCTTTCAGTTTGAACAACCACCATCGTACACTCTTACTATGATGTCATTTCAATGCAACTGCAGCCTCAAGCTAATTTTAATTATAGTGAGTAATTATTTTCGCGTGCCATCTGCTGTACCCTGTAAAAAGGACGACATACACATTTGAAATGAGGAAACCAACTTTCAACATCTATTCCTTCTAGTGCACAGAATTCAGGTGCTAATGCAAAATTAATTTTTTAATTAAACACCGAATGATATATTGGAAGAAATCATTTTTCAAATTACGAATAAAAATGGAAAAATGAGCAAAAAAATATAAAAAAAATATTCCGTTGATGGATGGCTTCCAAATATCCTTTATATGGGTCACATCATTTATTTTCCTTTTACTTATTTTGTGTGAACATTTTAATGAAAAAATTCAACCACAAAATTAACAGCTCGAAATAAAAAAAAAACGATATAAATAACTGACAATTTATGGGATCATGGCCGCAGGGACTGAAAGACCGCAGTAAAGTGGCATAATAATTTAATGGCACCATAAAGCTGGACGGTACTTTTTTTTGCCGTGTGTCAGTATCGATGTCAGACGCGGCGCGTTTTGAAATTCGATGTATTCTTGGGAATAAATGAGTGAATTTATCACTCATGTGAACCAGAGTTAATGGGTTGAGGGCAAGCTTGATTGCTTCGTCATTTTGATATATAAAACATGAACATTAAGGGAGCATAACATTCGCTGAGCGATAAAGGTGATAGCACTGGGCATATTATTTTTAATTAAATTTGACAATCGATGACGTTTTGAAGTTTTTTTTTCATTTAGGCTCAAATAATCGAGTAGGTTACAGTAATACTTTATTGGATTGTAATAAATGTGTGAATTATTGATATATAATGTTACATTCCGTTGATAACACACATGACGATAGAATAGTTTTTGTGATAAAAAATCCACTATCAAGTACCCCAGGCAACACAGAAAGTAATTTTTTGTGGTACTGTTTATTTTTATAAACTTTTCCCAGTAAATATTTATTGAAATCCATTTAGCCGAACTCCAGACATGAGAACATTATTCAGGATCTGATCAATCAACATTTTAGTGTTGCATTATGTAGTATTACTAAGTCGCAAAAGGCAACAAAGATAACAATGTGACAGCTGACATTTGACAGTAATGAAAGAAAATGAATTTTCATTGTTGAACAATATTTTAACAATGGAGGTTTGTCAGCTACTGTCCGAAATTGTCTTACAAAATATAGACGTCATAGTGATTTAAATTCATTAATTGTTAAGAGAATATTTGAAAAACTCAAGAAGACTGGATCTGTCACTTCAGTCGTTCAACAGAAAATTGTTAAGCAGCTCGCGAGAATATCTACTGCTGACAGTCCAGGAACATCAGAATTGAGCAACTTCATGTTAAAAAGAAATAAACTTCATCCTTCAAAGTTCAACTGACCACGCAGCGCGAAGAGACCTCGTTGAATGGATTTTTTAACAACTACTAGCGAATGCTGATTTTTCGAACAAAATCATTTTTAGTGATAAAGCTTATGTTCATTTTGATGGAAGCCATCAAGCCATCATATAATCGTCAAAATGATCACATTTGGAATTCAAAAAACCCACGAGTAATGGTAGAAAAAACCAATGCATCGCGTTCGGATTTTGGGTTGGAGGTATTATCGTACCATTTTACTTAAAAAATGCGGCTTGTGAGTCGGTAACATTTAATGTTGTCTGTAATCGTGACATGATAACCCAGTTATTGCCTTTTTTACAAGATATGAATGTGACCAACGTGTGGTTTCAACAATACGGTAACACTGTTAAACAGCCAGAGAAGCAACTTAATCCCTGCAGTAGTCATTTCCATATCGTGTAATCGGCCGTTTTTCGATCAAATCATGCGATTTAACGTCGTTGAACTTTTTAACTTTATCTTACAAAGAGAAAGATATCGTTTTCGTAAAAATCTTCGACCTCGATTTTGATTAATTCTAACATTACGACGATATCCGAACCCAAAAAAGTGTTTTTTTCGAATTCCGTCCGTCGGTTCGTCGGTCCGTTAAACTTCTTATCCAGTTGTTTTTTTGGTCATAATTCTAGGCCATTTTTTTGCTTTTACCCATGTTATTACCGGTACCTGCCATATACAAATTATACAAAACCTCAATTTTCTCGAAAACGCAATTTCCAGTTTTGGCCAACAACGGAAAATCATAATTATTCACATGGACACCGATTCCTTTCAATTACGGAATAAAAGTTCGTATAATCACATTTCGACAATATATACATCATTCTTAGCATCAATAATTAATTGAAATAAATATTATTGCGTATTTTGGCCAAAATGTTAATAACGTCAAATTAACTCGCTGTGAAAGAGAATGTTGCGTACGACCAAGTCGTGCACCCACCACTCGTTTTATTTCAATTCGACTATTTGAGTGCAATCAATGGATTTTGTGGCCAAAAAGAGCTTATCTGTTGCAATACCTTCATCATTCTATAAATCAACACAACCGCTTAAATTTTATTTTAAAAAGCTATTTTGTAATAATGATTATTTTGTACTCAAATTCATGAAACCCGTAACCATCCGTACACAAATTAAACCTTTTGTCAAAACGTCGGTAATTTGATTTTTGATTTCATTTCCGAACGGTCTCGAAGTTAATTCGAGCATTTCCTCTACTCTGTGTACGGGCGGCGCGGCAGCGGCGCGTGGCATAAAATTGAATAAGTCTTCTCTATCTTCGCAAATGTATTTTTTAGAAGTCTTCTTACGAAATAAATCGAATATAATTAAAACACTCCGAACTGGGACGAACTTCGACCACACACCTTTGAAATGGATATGGACTCATATTCTAATCAGACCAACACCCAATGAAGCTACAGACTGGTAAGGACCCAAAGCGTAGCAATTTTCTCATTGATTATGTGTGTGGACTTCTTGCAAGATCGCGAGATTTATAATTTTATACCGGGCCGGATTTGTTAAGTGTCATCTTTCTAATGACTACTTCGCTGTCTATAATCATTTATGTATATATATTACTGTTGACTTTCAGTTTCTGTAATAATACACCAATTTATAGATTGTAAATAATGTGTAGAAATTCCATACAGAGTTACAAACAAAAAGTATCTCAACCTTTTTAATTGCCATAAAACTAAAGTAAACATAATTTTTTTTTCGTACTTCCTATATCAAAATCATGCCTAGAATATATTTTGTCCTTTCCCCTTTAAAGATGAAACGTGAGATCCTACTTCCTACTTGCCAAGGACACCATTGCATGCTTCCCACAGAAACCTAATAATTTCCATGAACGTACAAGATGCAATCTCCCATTTATAAATTAAATTTTTCCCTCCTCAGTGATATACTGGTATGCAATTCAAGACTTGCATCTTCTTAATATTATTTATTTGCGAATAGGGCACTGCGGTCATTAGGATATTCTCGGCACGTTCTTAGCATGATTTATACCCACCAAAGTTCACATTTTCCCAATCTCGTGTACTATTTTATTTATTTTCTTCTTTAATCGGTAAATAGCGCGAGTACACTAAACATGAAGAAAAAAAAATATACCCGGAACAAAACCCAGCAGAATCTTACAGATGCGCTGTAAGAAAAACCACAGGATACATACTGTGCTGAATATTGAATGCAATGCAACGAAACACCGCAGCATGCACAACATTTTACGGTATATATCTAAAGTGGGTAAGTTGTTTGCAACGCTTGAAGAAGCAAACACATTGTGTCCCGTAAACCAATTCACATTTTATCAAGCCAACGAAGCGTAAACGCCCAAACGACAAGGGACACGGTGATAAGAATTTATTGTCCCTGGGGTTAACCCACTTTCGAATATTGTATAAAATGGCTGGGTCGTCTATAAGTGTATGTATATAGCACCCTCGCATTACGGTTTAGTATATCTTATTGTATTAGATTATCCATTATTTTTTATCTCACGTATAGTCATGGATTACTTTGTGCAAAATAGTGATGTTACATTTTTTCTCGCATTGCAGTTGTAAAACCTATTTGGAAATAGATGCGCAAATAAAGCATCTGTTGGAGGTACGTTATATTAACTGACAGTTTTCATTTATCTTGGTATCCCAGTCCATTTATTAAAATAAATCTACTTAAGGATACTACTTATGCGTTGAGTTATCATATTCGAAGCCTGACCAAATGCAATAACAGAGTTTCCAAACTTCAACTTAAACGGCAACATCACTTGAGGGAAGGTCCAACAGTTATCCCGTGGCTCGAGTTTTAGTGAAGACCTTTACGAGGGAAGTTTTTATTATTTGGAAATTTCTAAAGCATTCTGAATTAATTATATGACCTTTAGAATACAAGTCCCATTACTTAAGTAGTAGTAGCTGAAGTAGCTGAAAATTGTATAAGAATGTTTGAAAATTTAATATTACAGAACAAGCTGACAATAGAATGAATTTCTGGAAGACAAATTTCCACGAAATATAATTTACAATTTAGTGCAAACTGTTGTCAGCTGTGATTTTGATGGCGTCGGAGTAAGCTTAAATCTTCACTTATGGTATAGAACTAAATCTCGGAAAAGCATATGTGTCTTCTCATGCCCAGCATTTGTCCTTTTCTCTTCTTTATGATTGTAGCTTTTGACCTGTCTGAGGAGTTAAAAAGTTATCTATATTTTCAGGGATATCCAAGTCATTTAATCACTAAAGCTAACCTTTTCTGTGTAATGAAGCATACAGATAAATTGGCTTAAACGGAAGAAGACAAGCTCTAACAAGAATTGAGCTCTGTAAATATCCCAAAGATTTTGAAGTGAAAGTCTTTTTGGGACGGTGTAAATTGGATCTTCTGAAACATAAGAACATCACCATGACGGTGTTCTGATCCGGTTCTCCAAAGTACATACTATCAAAAAGTATAGAACTACATAGAGTACGCATCACAGATAAACATTTTGTTGCAGTTTAAGACGAGGGCTCAGTGGCGTGATGGTTAGTGCGATGAACTACCGTGCAGAAGGTCTGGGTTCGATTCCCAGTCGTAGCAACACCTACATGATTTTTCACCCTCCTCTCGTGATGATCGGACAAATCATCCGAGTAGTATCAATTGTCATGAAAAGCTTATCTCAACTTAAAACGACTTAAAACATTAGGTCCCGCCATCGTGCTAAGAAGTACACACGCACACATGGAATGGTTGTGAGAAAAAAGCTAGGCCCTGGGTACTAACGAGCCTGCTGCGCCATAATTTTTGTTTGTTTGATGCTGGTAGCAATGTGAACACTGGGATGTTAATATCAGTACCTACCACACATAGAAAATATTCGTTGTATGAGATGCGCACTCTATGTACTCTATGTATTATTTGATTCTATCCAAAACCGACGCTGCTTGATGTAGGTGATCGCGAGTTTTATCTGACAACGATAAAAAAAAGTGGGCGTGGCAAAAAACCTTATATAAGTGAAATGTAGATATTAGGTATATAACTACATATGTTATTCAGTCATTTTTCAAAATTCCCTACCGTTTGGCCAAACATAATATTTTTTCTAAAAATTGGGCGTTGTAGTAGCCAGATTTTGAAATTTATTAAACTTTTTCGAACAGCACGTACAAGGACCACACGTACCATTACCCTAACTCAAAATCTAAAGTGTAAGAAACGGTGACATACAGACGGACATACAGACATGGCTTAATCGACTCAGCTAGCGATTCTTCGTCGATCAATACACTATATATCTGCTAAATTATTTCTCTATGTTGCAAACTATGTATCAAAACTAACATAACCCTATGGGGTTGGGTATAAAAGTCGAGAGTGAGTTCACACGCGGTTGAAGTGAAATTGTATTCTGCTTAATTTATCTCTCCCTCTCTCTCTCTGTTTACTACATCCATAGTATATTCATCTCATTTGAGATACATTTTGACAATTCGCAAGTTCTTGGGTTTACGTGAGAGTTATATGCAACTATATTGACGTTAGCTGTACGATTCACAAAACGCGTATGAGAGCCGAATGACATACAATTTTGTTCAGACTTTAATTGGTTAATAATGAGGAACCTCAGTTTCCTCGCCTACAATAACGGTTTTATGCCTCTTGAACTGAGTGTGAAGATATTCTCTCTTCATCGGTAAAACCTCAGAAAATCCAATCAAATTACACGCTCCACCTTTCAAAAAGAATCCCAAATATCGATAAAACCCAAAAACATTCAAAAGGTTATCTTAGCCAAAATTAATGTTATAGAACTGGAAAACTACATCATCAAATCTGAAAACGTCATCCTACCCGAGTCAGACCAGATACCAATATTCATCTTCAACTGGCAGCCTCTCTCGTCTAATCTAATCTGTCCTTTTCAAATTATTGCAATTTGTTAGAGACGTTCCCGATATCAAGAATCTCGTTTTAAAAATGTCATATGATAACACCGTCCCTCCTGAAGGCAACACGTCATATCCAAAAATAATAAATGAAAAAAAAAAATCGCATGCAAATCAAAAATTCAATTAAGTTTACTTGTTTGGATTCAATTACAGACTCCAGACGTCACCTTCGCCAAAACACATTTATGACACCAAAAGAAAGCCATTACCATCGATCGGCTGTAATTTCAACAGTCAGAGAAAAATCCTTTGATTCCTTACAATTAGCAATATTGCTTTCTTGGACTCACCGATGAGTTTCATAATGTGATCTTTCTCACACACAATCCCACGTACCTATTCAGGAGAAAAACGTTGTTTTTTGTCGAACCATAAAAGATTTCCAACAATATGTTGTGACAATGTCAATTTCAATATTTCTTTTCCATAGAGCCCTCATTTTAGGGATATTCATTTAAAGGATGGGATGAAATAGGGTATTAATCGATCCACACAGTGGATTGCAGCCTTCTCATACATTTTTTTTTATTTAATTTGACTAGCAAAGCCTTGTTCCAAACGCGATCGTTAGCTTTTGAGATATCCAGTTCCATCGCAGATCCTCATAGATGGTTATAGCTGTAACTTAGCAGGGCTCCAGTTGAGCATTTGTATCGCTTATTTAACCATTGTTCTCCAGATAATTGAAAATGTTAGTGTTGATTTTCATTGTCTTTGAAGGTATGGATAATAAACAATGGGTCTGTAATTTTCAGGCATACAATTTCTTCTATTTTGAGAATCGGTTCTATCCGAGTATTTTTCTTGCAACTTTGGAAACCCTTTTAATTATTTGCTATATGAAGAAATTATATCTGCAAACAATGGGTGAAAGTTCGGGTGTGAATTTTTTAATTACAATTAGAGGGATTCCATCAGGTCCAGTGAAAATCCAGTCCAAATTGCTTGGGAGCGTCTTTTTGAGGTCGAAATTTTACTTCAACGTTCCTAAAAGGTTTGTGCTCTATCGATGGTGCTGCAGTTTGGTCCGAATTCAGTGTTTAATTTCCTGAAAACGTTCTAGCGAATAAGTTGGTCTTTTCTTTTTACGAGCGATCTATCAGTTCTAACTAAGAGAGGGAATGAAGAATGGCTACAATTATTACCGAAGACTTTTTCCATTGACCAAAATGTTCGGGAGCCATTTTTACACCGCATCGGGTTGGCTGCCTAAATATGCTTAATCGGTATCCGGAGCTTGCCGTGACGATAGTGGTGCAAAGTTATAGCTTGCCATACGCCTGGAACAAGTATGATTAGACTATCTTTGAAAAAATATAAATTGAAAAATACGTATAGCTATTATTTTTAATATTACTAAGACTTATAAGTAGACTTATTTTTTACCAATAAAATGCTAGTTAGAAGACTTTTAAAACAAAAAGTCAATTTAATGAACCACTTCTTAATTCCTCTTAATATGAACTTTGTATATAAATATATAAATAATTGAAACATTAATATATTATACAAAGTTCATGGGTTTCATTTAATACACTAACGAAGTATCATACGCCTCAGAGACGTGTGATTATCTCTTCCGTCAATAAAAATGAATTTCTTCAAGGGTTAAAGTTAATGACCCAAAAATGTGGGCTTTATGGAAACGAAATATTGAAAATGATAATCTCACAACAAATTGTTCTGAAAGTTTATCAAAATCTTTAATGCTTCGATAAAAACAACGTTTTTCTCCTGCATATGGCTTGGGGTAGGGTTAAACAAAATGTTTATATTGTCATAACCAATGCTTTTGAATCAAACGTTTTTTTTAATATTTTAAAATTTTACCTAAAAGCTTATCTTACTAAAAATCCCCCAAAAAGCATACAACTTTGTATAGACGAAATATAGACATAATGATATTCTAAATTTCAAAATTTCTAATGGTTTGACCAAAAAAAACATGTTTTTCTGAAAGGAGGCATAGAACTGGGTGCATTTATAAAAGTTATACACTTGTCCTGCTGGGAGCAACAACGAGCACGTGTACCAAATTTCATAACTCCAGCTAAACATTTAAGGCCCGAAAACTGGTTACGTACGGAAGGACGGACCGACATGCCTAAATCGACTCAGATATCGATTCCGAGTCGATCCATATAGTTTAAGGTGTATCTAGCTAAATTATTTCCCTATGTTACAAACAAAAACTAATATAGCCCTATGGGATAGAGTATAGTGAAGCTGTCACTTTTGATGAAATAAGTAAAATATAAAACTCTGAATAATTGCTTCCAGATAAATGCTTGCCTGCGAAATTAAATTAGTAAGCTTTTAGCCTTTAAACCAGAATCTCACTGTTGTTTTGTTAAACTTTTCCAAGAAGTTGAAAACAATTATTTTTCTAGTTAAAAACGAAATAATGCACTTTTAGGAAATCACTGTGATTTTGACAATTTTTTCGTAAATGAAATGATTTTTTTTTTAAATTGTGCTTCAATCTATTTTCTGGCAAAGTGAAATAGCGGAAGATATTTTTCAATGGAATCGTTGACATTTTTAAAATTAAAAGAACAACGGTTGTGACATCATTGAGAAACATAAATTGTATTTTATATAAAGTTAACATGATATAAATATTTTTAAAATTGTTTTCCCCCTTGCAACGTTGTTAAAGTCATTTGACTAAGAGACTACCTACATTCCAATTTTCATTACACGGGACAAAAATGACATATATGCTTCATTATAAAAGCTTCAAAGTACTTATTTCGGACAAACTCCTCGTCCTTGCTCTGCAACTACCAGTTTAAAAAAAAATAACTGCTTATTTACTGAAATAAATTTACATTATCCTTTATTTTTGTTGCTGCAACTCGTCCTTGATGTCAGGTTAGTGAATTTTTTCTCATTTGTTCTTGCGTCTGACACTGCTTCATGTTCTCATTGTTTTTAAAAGCAACATCAATTTTGCATGAGGGTATCGTGGAGTATTACCAACTAGGATGGTTGGGGGTAGGATGTGTTCGCAGTCTTTGTTTTGTGAAATCACTCATTTTAAATGTGTCTGCACGCTGCCTACGGTCCGTGCCGTATAGCTGCGTGCTTTATGATGAATCATGTGTGCGCTGCCCCACTTCTTGTGTTGAAAGTTAATTTTTTTTTCTTCAAATTATTTTTAATAAACGGTTTGTCGTTGGTGCAGACTTTTCCTACCACTAGAACATATGCTGCCAACGAATAAGAGTGCTCTCAGAACATATGCCATGCGTCAGTGAATATTAACTGGCAGCACGTGTGAAACCAATTCATTCCGCTAACATAATCGCAGAAAATAATAAATATTCCGAATAGAGTTTGTCAAGATGATAGATTAAGTGTGTAGCGGTATTTAAATCCGAGTTGTGCAGAAAAAAAGGAGTAATTTAGTGGAAGGCCAGCTTATGATGAGGGCTGCTTGTAGTGATTCTGGAAATTCTGTTGTGAGTTGGCATGTAATTGGTGGCAATAGTTAGATTTGTTTGATTTTTATAACAAATCCTTCTAAGGCAATAAACACCGCATTTGATACCATCCATGCTTCAATGTCGTACAGTATAGAGGGGATGGTTTCGGTCTTGTATAGATTTTCCTCAATAATATCAGATAGCGCTTTCTCACTTAATTGCCTTCGAAGGTTGTAGAAAGAGCATGATGTTACTCCTGTTCGTCAGATTTTTGATAGTACAGATAGTACCTTACTGTCTAAAAGTTTTTGCTGCTGAGCTCTGTCCAATCTGTCCTTTTTATCTGCCTTATATATTCCCAAATTCATCGATGACATCTATGTCGTAAGCGTATATGCTTGTGCCTAGATATGGTAATAGCATAGATTTTTGAAAGATTGTTGGTTTCATAATTTAAAACTGTTATTTTGATAGGCTTAAAATGCACCAAGAGATCATTATTACGAATGCGGCATTTCGTGTAAGTTCTTTTCTGGTCTTATATTCCAAGAGCCGACCTTGACTGAATATTGAGAGTTTTCCATTAATGTCCTGCACGTACGGAGTTTATGCGGTAAACTTAAACTAGAATTGCAATCAGAAACTGGCCTTGGGAATTGTCATTGAACTTTGTACTGCAAATTTACTGATCGTTTCTCCATCTATAAGAAGCTATTTTTAAGCCAGGTACGCTCTTGCTCAAGTTATTTTATCTTAGCTCGTATATAGCTAAGTTCATCTGAAAACCTGAAGAAGATATTTTATCAAACTCTATGTAAGAACCACCTATGGACTTTGCTTCAATTTGTTGCATTTCATCTTGTCCATTTCCAGGCGAGGTTATGCTTACCTTCTTTAGTGGCGCTACAGTCCGGATTGAACCTGAGCCTCAACCAAACCAGTTCTTTCCGAGGCTATTGATTGCTTTGTAACTAGTGGACTTTTTCCATTGGTGGGCAATTAACCCAAAGCACAACCCCCAACCTGTAGGGCCAGTTCCAATTTATTAGATAGATACTCATAGGACACGCGGCCATCAGTATCCACTACGGGATCGAGCCACAATCTCTGTTCAAGGGGCCTGACTTACCCTTGAAATTCCTAGACAACCTGTTGTTCGAATATCTCGAAGCAGCTAGTCTGGGAGAGCAGGACGGGTATTTATTCCGTGCGATTCTGACCCGGATGTTTATAGTGTTGCTGTTTTTCGTTTTTCGCAGCTTAAATCTGGTTGGATGAGATCAGTACCCGATGGTTACCACTTGGAGGTTAAAAATAAGCACTTCATGTGTAGTCAGAGTTACAAATGCTGGTCATTGCCAAGTTAAAGCTAACCAGAGTTCTACAACACCCAACCACCTTGGGTGTAATATGCACTTTTAGTAATATACATACCTCAGAATGTTTATATTTCAAATAAATCTTGTTTATAGTTAGAAGGAGACTGTGTTAACAGCAATTCTGTAGTTTTAAGTTCCAGATCATCTGAAATTGTTAAAAAATTGTTAGTATTCAGCTTTCGGATTTGCTTATAATAAAACCATATTCGTACTTCTTAATCATTTCCTGGAAGCAAATTGGAACTTAATGTTGAAATATTACAAGTATCATTAAAAAATTTAATAATTTTGGTGATTAATTCTTGAACTTAATGGTAAGGTTTTTCATGCATGGCAATACATTCAACATTTTGATTCTCATTTTAAGCTCATGAATTCTCTTTATTTATGTAATATACACATGCATTGCAATTTTGAATTTACATAATTTATTTCAAAATAATGCAGCTACTCGCATTTGCATTTCAATTCCAATACAATGATAGTTCATTACGGGTATTCAGTAAAGGCCTCGTAGGCATGCTTAAGGCCTACATTATATTTATAAATGGAATAAACTCCGTAAATCGTTGACATTATGAAAATATGCATTCAAAATAATATAAAATGTTTTCAAATTCCATAAAATTAATATTTCACAATTAAAGTTGAGAACTATAAATTGACATTAATGGAGGAATAAATTAGTTTGATCCAGAAGTTCTTAGCGTCTACAGAAAATAACCGCCAAAATTGAGACTAACTATATAAAGCGATGAACATGCAAATTTATTTTAGATTGTTTGATAAAATTTCCTTTGTCTATAAAAGACCAAACGTACTCATCATCCTTTCAGATATTTCTATATGAGTATTCATGATATAAAATCGGCAACTTAAGAAGTAGATAACTCGTTTCTTTTTTTATTTTTGTAGATATCTATGTTTGTTTGCTCCCTTGATTCGATGTAAATGGAAAACAATAACCAGCAAATTCATTTTTCTGATCTGATGCCATCTACCTTGTAACTACGTGGAAAATAGGTTATGAAGAAGTCGTTTAGAAAAAAAGAAGCAAAACGTTTTTTGCCGATTTCTCAAAAGCGTAAAAAGTGAAGTTACCTACTTTTTGCAATTAGGTGACGAAATAGATTTTCAGTTCATTGTTACTGTTAGACTACCACATAAACAGATATAATTAGTCAATTTTTCAGAGAACATGCTATTCTTTTGACTTGGTTGATATAGCCTCAACCCTTGGCCAACCAGATCTCCTGACTTACTTTGTCTTTTTCAACTATGACAGAAAAAGCCTCGAGGGGCTCCTAGAAAAAATTAGTGTCGTTTCAGAAGAGATGAAATGTTCGCTGCTCTGAAATCTGCCATGTACAGTGCTTTAACGCTCCTGAAACTATATTTCAATATTAAATTAAACATTCGATAAACAGTTCAGTTTTAAGACTAATTCAGTAGGTACCTAGACTCATTTTTAACCATTTTTGTCTGACTAAAAATAACATTTATTAGAATGTCTTTTAATCGTAGATAAGATTTTTTTAATTAAAAACAAAAACATATGTACACATTTTCTAAAAAAGCTAAATAAGTAAAAAATTGTTATTGTTTTAAGTATAAGGGGCATTTATTTTGTGCTACTAGCACAGGTTAACCCAAAGTATTTGAAACATGAGTTATTAACAAGAAGTTAAAACTTTAAATGTGGTTACACTTTCATATAAGAGGTCATCCACTTTGATGGACTATAACTTGCAATATGAAAAGAATAGGTCCACCACACTGCCATCAAATTTTTACTAGGCGGAAATTCAGAAACCTCCTTTAGAGTGATACTGATAAACTGGGCCAACCTGTATAGCATTCGTTTACTACTAAGCACCGTTAATGAACATTAATTGGTTTTTCAATAAGAGCGCTACAAAAGTTTTTTTTAAATAAAACAAAAACGGTTTTGGATATCTATGAAATTCTTTATTTCTATGAAAGTACGTTCGATAGTATTCGATATGCCATTATGTATGGAACTCGATTTCTTTTGCATGGCCACCACGGGTACGCTTGCAGAAGTCCAGACGCTGAACCCAATTTCCGACGGTTTTCAAGCATAAATCGGCCGGTACTGCTGCAATTTCACGAAGTTTCGTACGAAGTTCATCAATCGTCGCTGGCTTATTGGCACAGACCATAGACTTGACGTAGCCCCACAGGAAATAGTCTAACGGCGTCAAATCGCACGACGGAGGCGGCCACTAGACGCTCAATTGTTGATCTGCTAGGACGATTATGACGACCATAAATTGGACGTAGCGCTCTTAACGTTGAGGCCACTGACTCCGAATTTCGGTTGTAAATTTTAATAATTTCGACTCGATGTTGGATCGTATTTCTTTCCATCATGAAATGGCAAACCTTACTGAAGAGAAATGTCAAAAGAGCGGCAAGAAAGATGGCGTCGTTTGCTGTCCCTGTCGCTCAACTTTTGTAGCGTCCCTGTTGAAAAACCCGATATTATAAGGAAAATTTGACTTCCTATAGGAAATAATATTATGTACCATATTCCAAAGTATATTCATTTAGGCACAGCGTTTGAGAAATAATTAAGACCGTGCTACGAATTTCAGATAATATCTGAAATATTCAATAGGGTGATGTAGAGCGCGGAATCTTAAATGTCAATTATTCTTTATGAAAAGAGGTTAAATAAAATTTTAAAATTTTAAATTTTTCTTTAAAAATTTGAAAAAAAAACAATAATATCGGGTAATTTTTCTACTATCGTGTACATTTTCATGGCAGTTCATAAATCAGCTATTTTAGTCATATCTGAGTATTCATGCCAACATTTGTACAATGTTTCGCCAGTCATTTGCCCTCTGAGTAAAATGGTTGATTGATGAATGAGAACAGAGCTTCATCATAGTTAGATATCTTACAAAACTAATATCCGAAACTCGGGATATTACTCTACGATTTAATTCAATCGATTTAATTTGGCCGAAAATATTTTCAGAAAGAACTCAGAAATCCTCAAACGTAATGAGTAGAGGTGAAATCGTTTTACATATGAAGCACTGAGAGCAGGAGTGGCGTAACCCCCATTTTCTCAATTTTGAGTTTATTTCACCATCATGATGAATAAAAATATTTTATTTGTTGCAAAAGTGTCACTAATTCTGTTATACTTTTCGTTTTTCAGTTTTTGTTTAAAAAAAAATCAAATAATGCGGATTTATTTTTTGCAAAATGTTTAACAAAGAATATCTCAATTGTTGCAGTTTGAGGTTACGCCACTTCTGCTCTCAGTGACAACAAAATTATTTATTGCTAAGCTTAATCTTGCTAGCTATTTTTTGTAGTAGAAAATTTTGAAATTCACACAAAATGTTTGGCGATTGTTATGTACATTTCGTGCATAATTTTTGAAGGCGCTTTAAAAAAAATATGTGTTACTACCTTACTCAATAGACCAGATGAACAAATTATTCCGTCTGGATCATTTTGAGGTAGATGATGAAATTTTGTATGTTTACATTTTGTTTATGCCTCCAGGTTATTGTCGATGAGATGAGCAGCAGTGATATTGGTATGCAAGTGGACAATACTCGTGGTCTTGATTCACAAGAATATGTTGTGTGATTGTTCGAGGCAATTACTGGAAAAAGTCAGTCGTAGAGTACAATTTTTAGTCAGCGATAAACACACGAATTTGTTTTTATGTTGTGTGGAAGAATTGTGATTGTAAAATCTTGTATAAACACGCAGGAATGCGCAGTATCACATAAACAGCTTCAGTAACATCGAATGGTTTCGCCAAAAAGGAACCAACCAATTTAAGCAGATTATAAGGATATTCTGAGAAAAACGTATGTTAGGTTATATCACAGACATTTTCTTTTGGATGAAAAAAAGTTCCATTAGACTGGATAAAAAACCTGTATTTCAAATCGTAACTACCACTGACATCAGTAAATTGTATTTTACTCACTAAAATGATAATTCCACACGTGACCACACCATTTCAAAAACATACGCATCCCTTAGCATGCATCCAACACAAGGACTTACTAAGAGCAACACAGTGTCATACAAACCCGTCAAATGCAATGCTACAAATTGCACTCATCTTACACAAAGCCCATTACACATGTTAAGCACCTCGAATGCGATTCCCATTTGCAGATTACCGACCATACCCACACAGTCGAGCAAACAATTAATTACTTCTCAGTGGACACACAACCATGGTATGTGGAATTTTGCGACAGGTCACTTACGAGCTTCACTTGCACCTGTTCCATTTATTAGCTAAGAAGACAATACGGTCCACTGGATAACCGACAATGTAGGCGTTCAGACGGGCCCATTGTATTAGCGGTTGGGCTCATTCTGATTAATTAATTGGTATCACCATTCTCACTAATGAATGCTACACAATTGTGGTTTCTCTTTACCATATGGGAGCTATTGCTCCTTGACCTTTGAAGCGCAGAAGATTGCCAGGCATGATATTAGCAAAGTGCATATAATGCAACGACATCACTTCAAGCTTGTTCCATATCAGTGCAAGGTGAAGATGTCGTCGTCCTTATCTAACGACGTCACTTCACCGTCATCATGGTGTGCTGCAGGAGTTATAATTGAACCCAGCCTCACTGCATCACATCTTCAAATTTCGGATAATTAAGTTTCAGGACATTCGTCGAGATACCCTTGTTTGGAGCGTAGAGCTGTTTATTCGTATACACATCCTGACAGAATGGAAACCATAATAATAATTTTGAGAAAATTATTCCTTAATGCAGAGATCAATGAGACCTTCCGGGACAGTAGACTTTCGGCATTAGCACCTAAAATGGTTCAGCCACATACGAGTATAGCATGCTGATGACAATAGGTGAAATCGAGAAGCTAAAGATGTCCTTCGAATATACTATTGACACAAGCAATCACAGTAAACATAATTGATGTTTCAATTTCAATGTTGATTGTTATGATGATTATTATGATGACATCCTGGTCTTGCGAATCTTACAAGGATAATAGATACCTGAGTGTTCGTCTCGGCAGGAGGAAGTAATGTGTGTACTCTGAAGGTACTAAATTTTGGAGTTTTTAAAGTTTCTTTTGTTATTTTTTAACTAAAAGCAGAATGCTGAAAATTTATTGCATTGTTGTGTAGCTAAGAGGTAAAGAATTAAAAAAGTGCCCACCTCTGACGGCGGAGGTAGTGGCGACGAGGCCACTTAAATTGTTTTGTGTGCCATTAAACACAGACTGGGCAATAAATAAAAGATCAACGAGGCGGAAGGTATAGAGGTATAAGTTTTATGTTCCTATTCATTGGAAAACTACAGGGCCAGCAATTTCTATTAGCGCTTGTACTGAATTGGTCATCTCACAGAAAATAGCTGCATCTATCGATGGTGGAGTTTTTGAAAATTTAAGAAATTTTAAAGAATTTAAGTCTTAAAGAGGTGTGTTTTTCCAGTTGAAAATTTTTCAGTTTTTACAGGGGCTTGGAAGACAACATTTTCATATATTTCCTGTGGAAAAAGGGGGTGGTCTCTGCGATACAAAGCTGCTGAGTTTTCTAGTGAAACGGTGTTTGCTTTACTCTCTGTCCTGCAATCTGCTATAAAATATGCCCTTCAAGAATAACTTTGGAATTAGCTTACCTTTTTTAAAGTCTTTGAGCACAGTGCGCGCATTAAGAAAACGGAGGAGAAGATAAGAGGAGATACTGATATGCATTGGTATTAAATGTCTGCAATCGTAATAAGGACTGAGTTTGGTCAATAATTCCACATTCGTATTGTTCAGTTTAGGAATGAATCTCTACTTTATAAATGCACTTTCGTAAATTGATTAGGATTAATGGGCCGGCAATTATTACAACTGGATGTTTGAAGGGACAGAATTTAACTGGCTATTCCGTTTGATTATTTGCTGTTATAATAGTGCTAAAAGAGTGTTAGGTAGGAAATATTCCTATGATATTTAAGTGAGACTATATGGTTCACTACGGTTAAGTCGCCTATCAGTTTTATCGTAGGCTTTTGTATCCCATCCAGTAAATCCAATTATCCCGTTCTGAATCTAACCGCCTCCAGTTGCGCGTTCCGAGTTTGTAGAGGTCAGTTTATATACTTGTGTGCGCCACTTAAGGCGAGGTAGGTCTTCCTCTTATACTTAATATTGTCCTCATTTACCTCTGGCAGGGAATCAAAGACTCTGCAAGCCAGAGTATTGGTGTCCATTCGTTCCATATGTCCTAGCCATCTTTAACGTACAATGCGGAGATTTTTTGACTAGGGTCAGGTTGCTGTACAACTCTTATAGTTCTTGGTTGATTCTTGGTCCCATAACTCGTCAACGTAAGCGGGACTGAGAATTTTTCGGAGACTTTTTCTCTCAAATCGACCAAGGATTTCTTCATCCACTTTTGCTATGGTCCATGGCTCAGCGCCGAAGAGCAGGACTGAGATTATCAGGGTCTTTTAAAGGATCACCTTAGTAGTTCGAGTGAGGGCTTTACTACTGAATTAACCTTTCCTGTTGACAGCATATACTTAGTCTTACTGATAAACTCATTTTTACCGCTTCCTTCCCATTACTAGAAATCGTGGCTACGACATCACGTTAAGTCCAACCATAATGCCTCTAATCTTGGTTCGAGAGTTTTGCGCAATCCTCTTAAGAATCAAATTTATGAAGTCACATGACAGTACATCGCCTTGCCTAATCCTTTTTCGGTATCAAATGAGTCATTGAGGTCTTTTCTGACTCTGATAGTGCAGCTAGAATTCTCCATCTTCATCCTGCACAGACGGACAAGTATAGCACCGACTGTGTCTCAATTCAAACATGCTAATGAGTGCTTGATCTAACCTTTGGGATATCCTGGTTCATATTAGAAGCCCTCGAAACATATGTGGCATGGGTTGACACAAAAAAAAATCTTTTGCGGACCAGTGTCCACCAGCTTTTGCACATTGAAAGGAACTATGGTCTTACGCCAAATCAAAACAGCAATCTTGAGATAAGGTTCTTATATCAACAGATATTATTGGGATGATGTCAGCTTATCATAAGAGAGGACCAGTAAAAAACTGAACCACACAACCAGCTATTAGTAGCGCTGGTTAATACATTAGGGTCTGTACATTCCTCTAATATTTCTCGAGACTTTCGTAGCGTCCGTATTCCAATTTGAAAAAATGTTTGTCATTCTTTTTATTGGAGTTACACTTCCACAAAGTATTGAATGACCTTGCTTTGCACATATCATGGTTTCGGTGTCATGACATAAGACCAAATTCTAGCATTTGGCACTATAACACTTGGATACAGCGACATTAAGCCAAATGGGGAAAGTAACATAAAGCCAAATGGAACTTAAATCAAATTGTTTATACACGTATCAAGAAAGCAAATATAATATGCAATCGAAACTTTCATAAAACCAAATTAGCCTTTTGACGCGTCATCATAAAGTCATAATACCAAAGGCTAGAATTTGGTTTTATGTTACTTTCGTAAAGCGTCATACGGCCAAATTTATAAATTGGTATTATGACGCTGGGCCTTATGTCACGGCACCCATTGTTTCATCTATTTATTTATCCTATATATTTATTCAATGCCCATCCAGATGGTCGCAAATGTCAGTCTCCATCTAAAATTGCACTGATAATTAAAAATCGATATCATCTAACACGAAATACGCAATTGGAAGCAGATGCCCACGAGTCTTACTGACTAGAGTCCAATGTAGGTTAAGGCACAAGTTCACTGTATGCATTTCTAACAAAATAAAATGGTTCATACTTCTTGGATTCATTGCTCAGTCACCTAAGCTAATTCAATCTGCAAAAATCTATAAGCCACTTAGACGTATACGTAACATTATAAAATTTCAATTTTCGTCCTCCTTATCTGCCATTACTCCTCTTCAGTTTTATCACCGACCGTGGGGAACAACTAAGTCAATTCTCATAAAACTCACTTCCATTATTAATTCAATCATCCAAACCATTGAACGGATCCTAGCTACTGAGCATGGTGACTGACCAACCATCATATATAACAAATCAAATTGGAATACATACACAAAACATACACATATACCAGAAAATGAACAGCATATCCACTCCAAAAATCGACTGGATTAGACTACATATTATCAAAATGACTCGTGGTCCTTTTTGTGTGCTTTTAGTGGAAATGAATTTATCATCTGAAATGCTTGCAGTCAAAGGCAACTCCACGGCGTCACAGCGATATCGTCCTTGTTGTTGTTGTCACACATTCATTTGGGAAAGTATACGTGCCACGTGACGCGTCAAGAAATTCCTCACTCGTTACTGTTAATTCGTATTGAGTGCTGCCATCAAATCCCAATGACCGCACATTATGACATCTGTGCTCACATAATTAATCATTTCAATTCTGTTGCTATGTACTCCAAGATGCGAAGGATTAACAGGCCGGGCATGATTTATTCCTAGCGCAATCCGATTAAACCGATAATTCTATGGGAGAGATGCTCATCTTATTGTAGTAGATATAAAATCTTAATCTCTTTGGATTTAAGTGTGCTATACGAATGAGATCTTCTTTTTATGGTTACAAATTTAACGACTGCTGTAACTAACTAAGTAGTGCAGCATAATTTCTACGTATACATCTTGCTAAGGGAAAAACATAATAAAAAGGGTGTGCTTGTACGGGCTAAAAGTCCTTTATGTCAAAGATACATATAACAGGAATATATTTATATAATAATATGTAAATGGCAGCATAACATATATTTTTATAAAAAAAAATTGCATTCCAATCCAAGGACATTCAAAAGGATCCCAGTGTAATATCTCTGAATGTAATAATTTCGTTTCGTTTGCACAGATTAATAATTACAAAATTAATATAATGGGATAATTAACATGGGTATCACACATCATTAAATTCACAACACAAGGATGACCAAATGGAAAATAAGAGACAGATAAAGTCTAAATTATACGAATCAATATGATGATGGCCGACTTTGTAAAAGCATATTGGTAGACAACCATGATGTTACAATTTCATTGATATCTGGTAGAGGTCCCCAATAATATGACTCACTTTTTGAAGGAAACATGGTGGATTTCAAGATGAATATATATGTAGTCATTATGAACGAAGGCATCCCGAAGACATTTATGTATATTATGTGGAGAAATGTGCGCTGAATTATTCCAGAAAAATCCGGGTACCTGTGCTTCTCATTGTCTGATCCAAGTTGGTCTATTCGAATGAAAAATTCCTTTAAATATCTGGTATCAAAGATAAGTAGAAATCGAGCTTTGATAAAGATATTAATCCAAATCCTTTATGTATAAATTGGTGAAAATATATAAATACACAGACAAAATGCTGCATAACCTGAATAGAAAGCTATTCACAACATTAGTGCAACAGGCGCTAACATATGATTCAGAATGGCGGTTAATGTATAGAAGAAATAGGAACAAATAACCCAATAACGCTTTCAGGGAAGCTACCGTAAAGTAACTGATCTCAAGGAAAATTGAGTCATTAGCACAATTCGGATCAGTTAATCGTTATGTTTAATAGGGAGATTCTTGTTAACATTATTATTCGGCGTTAGTAAGGATCCAACTAAGTAGAAAAGTTCATATCCCTTATATCAAAAAAACAATTCCCATTTTTTTTTATAATTTGCGCGCACTTAAGGGGCTATGGATACCCCTTAAATGTTTTACCACAGTACGAGCGTTAGAGCAGGGAAAGAATTGTAGTGATGGAAAAGATATTGGATGTAGTGGAGACTTATTCCATGGGTTGTGTCTCAACTAACTTAACTCTTTATTGTGTTCATTAAATTCACCGATTTCTCATTGATAAGGACATTAAGGAGTAACTACTGATCTTTTTTTTATTTCTTTGAACAAAACATTCGTGGATTTTGGCTGGGATTGAACGCGCAACCTATCACTCAAAAAGCGAACACATTACCACTACACTGCAGCCACCCACTAACGTGTTAAAAGGGAACAGTTTGATTGGGGGGTTATAATTGTACATATTTGGCCCGATATTATGATTTCAGTATTTTTTTGGCATTATTTCTTGACCCGTTCAGTTATTCTATTTACTGTGGCAAAACAATGCTTAGTTTTCAGTGGCAAAGGTTTGTGATACATGTATGTAGGTACCCGGTCCTCATAATTCCCATTTCACAAACTTGGATAGCTTTCCTTGCTTTTATGTTTTCCTTTGCTTAATGAAGTTGTCTTACGAAAAGACAAACAGATACCTAACTACAACTTTTGCCATCAGTTTTTGCTTTACTGATTTTACTTATGAGGTCCACTTCAGTTTTACCTCCAATTAAGATGAGAGTTGCAAAGGGTGAGGTATTTTTTCAAATGAGAAACAACACAAAATAATCAAATATATCGCGAAATCTTTATTTTAATTTAAAGAGCCATTCTTGAGATTCACTTTCTTTAGATAATCCCTTTCAAATGTTGGCCGTAACTGCGCCGTGTTTTGTCCATGCGGACGTTTCAATTGCTCGCATTCGAGCATATTCTTCGATATCCTCCATTGCTTCAATCGTAGATGGCTTATTCACTAAAACTTTACACTTTAAGTAGCGCCGAAGAAAAAAAGATAACGGTTTATTATCACAAGATCTAGCTGTAATCTGAAGTGTGAAATTAATTTTTCACCGAAGCGGTCTCTCAATATGTCAATCGTTTCACGGGCTGCATTGACAGTAACGTTATCGCCAGTCTCATTTTTGAAGAAAACCACAAAATTGTTTTGAGTGAATTTAACTGCTGTTCTTGAGCCTCTTCCAGTTGTTCTTTGGCCTATGTATGGTAGTTTTGCTTATTGACGTATCCATTGAGTAACAAAAGGACCTCATCGCTAAATAAATTGTTGGTCGGAAACTGTGCATATTCAGTTAGTCTCGATATGCAAACGTTATTCCGGTGTAAGGTTATCTATGATGAAAATTCTATGAATACTGAGTAAATAACACATGGCAACTTGACACTACTCATGTGCCATCTTTCAAAAACCCTTGAAAAATAGACCTCTTGACTGATCAGCCGGTATACATAGAAAAGATTTGCATCTGTTTTTCGCTAATGCTGGCATAAGTGCATCATCAATTATTGAGCATGATAACATTCCTTTCGTCGTTATTTATCGTCATGAGGAAGTACCCTAATCTAGATGTTTTAAATCATCATTCATCATTAAGTGGCGCTACAGTCTGGCAATAAACTGGTCTTTTACGAACATGTTTTATGTACCATTCGATAAAACAGTGTGAAGAATATTCTGTTTGTACCACAAAGGTATACAGCGTTAATGTAAAGAGAAAATGCGTAATCGGGAGATTTTTACATCGGAAAACTCAAACTGAACTACTCGTCTGTGAAGATTTCATTATTTGATGATACCGGAAAGGTTTTCAGCTTGTGACCTCCGAAACGCTGACCTGATAGTTGGAGATTGCTCGTCGTTAAATAGTCTGCAGAAGTAGTTCTTCCATATCCTCGGCATCAACTATGTCCCAACAACGATATTTCCTTGATCAATTTGACAGGATTCTGTTCGACCCTTGTACCCTTGGCTTTGGCATTTTAAACTTTTCCTGGAGTGGCATCTCACTATATTCTCGATCGCGCGCATTTCTTGGTCTTGTTTCGTCTTGCTGAAAAGCCGGTAATATTCTTTCCTTTTTTGCCTATAGAGCTCAAGGTCAGGTCTCGCCTTAACCTGCGCACTTATCCTGGTCATTTTTCTTCTTTCTGAAAAGCCGATGTTCTTCCTTCCTTCCTTGCCTAGAGAGCTCAATCACACCGATTATTGTAATACTAACCATTTCTGATTTGAGCATTCCGCATCAAAGATGCTCAACTCTGAATTCAAAACTGATAACAAATAAAAATTTTATTCAAACGAGAAATACCTGATTTATTAAATCCCTGAAAATGTATGTTTACAAATACCTAAGAACTGCACCTACCATACCCCATGACTTCTGCACTCTTTCAAAAGCAAAACCATAATGACACTCAGATTCTAAAAAAGAAATAATAAATAAATCAATAAATATAATTAATTAACTAAATGATTTATTACATTATTACTTTTTCCACCATCAAGATTAAAATGCGATTTCACTTTGTCTTACTTGAAAATATACACCCACTTAAATTCAAAATTACTCCCGACTTCCGATTCGTTTTTACCTGCTTCCGTTCGCCAGATATAATCAGTGGCGTTTCAATGAGTTGGTATACCCACTGCTGCGCTAACCATCACCCATTCATAAAACACCAACTTTGTTCCTTAATCTCCTTCCAGGCAAAGTCCTTATTTCTAAAATCTACTTACAACTGCCATTTACTAGGCAACCAACTAGTTCCGCTTGAATAGTGTAAAAAAGGACCAAATCACGTTTCACATTGGAAATTAGTATTTTTCTTGAAAAATTCCAATTAGTGCGCATATTATTCGCGCGTATCGCTTTTTTTTGCAGATCCCCATCTTCTCCTAATACAAATGCATTTATTCTCATTAAACTCAAGTTACATCCTGGGGCGACAGTCTGTAGTAATTATACCAAGACCTTGCGGCAGACTTGTCTACTTTTTTTTTCTCCGCATTCTTTTAGGATCCCTGTGTACCACCTTCATGCTCCTTGCAGGGTATTGAAATTTGTTTTCTTTTATTACTTCTACATCGCTATTCGCGCTACGTTCTAGTTAAACGCTTTAAAGAAGCCATTAATCATTTTTTATGAAGGAGAATGCAGAACAAAGTCGTTCATAAGTAATTTATCGATTATCATATCCTCGTTGCGAGGAGTTTGTTTTATGGGGTGCAAATATATAAAAATCGAATTAAAAGTACATTTTTCGAGCGCAGTGAATATTGATTCGTTTTTGAATTTGCATATTGCTTTTTAAATACTTTTGTGGTTTCGATGCCACCGATGACGGGAGGAGGACATAATTTCTAATCGGTGTGGAGTTTCATGGGAAATTTGATAGGTATGTCATTATGAATGATAATCCTTGTTTCTCAGCTTCAAATATATTGTGGTCATTTAATTTCAGTTATTCAATAGCTTGGCAATAATTATTTTATTTGTTAGCAATTTTTCAAGAGTGAAAATCATGTTACCCAGTTTGCAAGGAGTATATTCAAAAAAATAACACATGATCACAACGATTAATGTATTTTTTTAGCTGTGCATGGTATTTAATTCGAGGTCTTCTTCTACTGTGTCACACGTTTGTCTGTGAATCGAAGAACCTGCTGGCCGAAGAATTGTTGTCGCTTCGCTCTAAAAGTCCAGGTCAGTTTAATCGCAGTTCTAATTTTTGACTAGGTCTATGTCGCTCTTAAACTCGTTCGATTTGTTGGTTGAATCTTCGTTTCAATAGTCTGTCAACCCAAACAGAACCGAAGATCTTACGAAAAATGTTTGGTCAAAATAATTATGACCAGAAGGAACTAATAATAACAAGTTCTTTTTTAAAAATGCAATAAAATAAAAAAAAATATCTTATTAGCTTTATTAGTAAGAGCAAACATTCCCATTAATAATGGAACACAATGTCGTTCAAGTGGCTGCCTCGGCTGGCTTCGGAGTAGCTCATTCTGTCACTCCAATTTTCCAAGACTTTTTTAATGGATTTGGTCTGTAGCTACTTGAATGATATTGGCCATAAATCGTTTCCGGATTATTTGACATAATATCAGTCTTTCTCTACAAAAAGTCCAAAGCGATCAAATCGCTGCTTCGAGGCGGCCAATTGACATCGCCATGACGCCTGATAACACGATTTGGGAATTTGCTTGAGGTATTCGCTGTGTGGCATTGCGCGCCATCCTGCATGAACATTTGGTCGTTCAAATTCACGTCTTCAAACAAAATATGTTAACATGACTCTGTAACGCTAACCGTTGACCAAAACGTGGTTCCCAGCCTCATTTTCGAAGAAAATTGGGACAATGATACCACCACTCCACAAACAGCTTCTCGACAATAACGCGCGGGTTTTCCGAGTCCCAGATGCGGCAATTTTATAGTGAACGTAGCCGCCGAGATGAAAATGCGCCTCGTTAGAAAAGATGATTTTTCGTCCAAAATCCTTGTCGCCCAAAAAACGCGTTAGCGAAGCGGATGGTCATGCGCCTTCAATTGCTGGGTCAATTGGATCTCTTAAGCGAATAATCCGAGATCTTTGTGTAAAATTCCCCTAAGACTAGTGTGTGAAAAGTTGAGCTTTTGAGATCGATGTCAAGTTGATGTTCGTAAATTGATCCTCACATTGAGTCTCGGCTACAGTAGTTACATTCCCATCCACTATCATACCAATCTCATGAACTTTTTGCACTAACTTGCGTACAGCAGGCGCAGTGGGTGCTTCATTTCTGTTGAACGACAGGAATAATAGTGACAGGATATTCAGAGTGTGCATGATCACTATAGATACAGTCTTACTGAAATTTTCAACTATTCTGTTCATAGTTGATAGTTTTAAATCACTCTGATCAACATATTTTAAACTAAAATTGTGGATTCCATTAATTTTGCAAATATTGCTCAAAAGGCAAAAGTCTTCTCAACATACCAAATACTTACAAAATTATTTCGGCCAATCGACATTCGACACCAAAAAAGATTGAGAGAAATCATATTTTTTTAGAAGTGTCTACAAAACTGCCAAACTTCTACAAGCTAGACAACCTTCCATACATTTTTTGACTCAAAGAGACGTCAACGCCGGGATAACGAGCGGATAGATATTTGATTTGTTAAACGACGCGACGTCGCAAAGTTTTAAAAACTTTTGGTGACTTGAAGTGTCGGGAAACGAAAATTCTAACAACAATGCTAGGCACGCCTCAGACAGAAAATCTGCAAACAAATGCTTGGGTGAGTTATAAAACTGTGGATTAACTTGAACTCCCATCAAAGCACCCTAAAACTTAGCTGCGTACACACCCATTATCCAATAGTTAACATTATTGCCGTAACCTGAACCACTCATTCCCCAAATCCATACTAATAAATGAAAATCTCATTTCAAAACAGCTCAAGAGTTTAGAGAACATCAATAACAACACCCTCTTAATAGGTGTATCACCGTCTACCGAAAGCTAATAAAATTCTGACTAAACTTTGACAAGACTATAGTACAAGCTGTACAAAAAAAAACTCCCCCTATATTATACATGCAAACAATTACCTTCCATTCACAATATGACATTATTTTGCACAGAGGAGCAAGCAAGCAAGAAAATTGATTATGTCTTCGGCTTGAAGTAGAGATATCTTCAATGTCTCCCTTCTATACTTCACCATCATTTATAACTTTTATCCGCAAACATCTGCATTAACTTAAACTCGTTCAACTTTACCCAAACAACGATCGTAGGACAATGACAACGATGATGATGCAGGATGAAGAAGAGGCATCTGCATGAAACGATTATTATCCCATCATATCTCTTAAAATCCATCGAACTTTTCATGGACGAAGAGAAAAATAGTAACCCTCACAAGCAGATACAGGAACCCAGTACGGAGCCCAACAAAAACATTCACCCACATACAAACTTGATGGAGAAAGTTTCTGCCCCCAACCATCATGCCCAGGCACAGGCCCACTACACGTACACGTATCTGTATCATTGAATGCCAGAGATAATAACAAAATGCATGGATGGATTTTACGACTTTTATTAAAACTTTTAATTAATTTGAATTTTTCGCTATAGAGCTGTAGCATAGATAGAACTGCGGTGCGAGCAAGATGGAGATCGTTCTAGCGTCATCCCAATTTTTCATAATGACAAAAATCAATATGATATGATGGCACCCCGAGTGACAGGATGAAGTTTTGTGTATAGAATAGGAACACATTTTGCTGATACTTATATTTGAGTATAATGGAATAAGAATTCAATGACTCAGATTCAATAAATAACACAGGCCACCATTAATTTTGTCGTGGTTAGATTGGCCGGATGACGTCCTTTGTGGGTAAACATTCATGGGTTGGTTGGGCATGGGCACCAACTCATACTGTTCTTGTGCGGCAAATAAACAAAAATGATATACCAAACTCGCTTCGGGTCTTAGGTTCCCATTGACCAGGTCTCGACAAAGTAGCACCAGCCGAAGTGAAGTAGGTTCGAGGACATAATTCATCTAAGGGCATAGAAACCATTAAAACGACAGTTATTGGGTCTACTGAATGTGTCCCAAAATTTAATGGAGTGGTTGGAAATCTTTTGATTTAAAGTGTGGTCGAATAGCAGTTAATGTGTTTTTGGGGTTGAAGGCGCATAAAGGATATTCCAAAACACGTTTATACAATTTTTGCTTTGAACATTTATCATGGAATCTTATCCCTCTGGGTGGCACGGTTATTTACAATTTTCAGTCAAAGTATGTATGAATGGATTAGTTGCCCATCGGTATAAGGTCAGACAAAGCCTTGATATTATTTTTTTTATGAAAATGATTTTATTTGAAATGGCATTGAAATGAAAATTACACAGACAAAAGGAATATCTTATATTGTGTAAACATGCTTTGTCTGAAGGACAACGACTCTGCCGAAAATGATAATCTCCTTTGCCATAAATCCTATGAAATTCATTTTTAATCCATGACCACAAAAAAGTCTACAGGTTGACCTTATCAGGACACAGACAAAATGTAGTTTTCGATTAGAGAAAATTAATCCGGCGTATAAGTTCAATTAAGAGAGACTGGATAGCAAGCACACAAAAATATGATTTTATGGTTTTGTGTTTTCGGCTTATTGGTTTACATTTAAATATACACATTTTATTTTTAACAGTAATGGCTTTCCCAGCACGTACTAAGTATCGGTTGCCAAGAAAAGCTTATCTCGAGTGAGTGTTTGACGTCTACAGCTGCGATATCTTCTTCTATACGAACGTTAAGAATAAATGTGGTTACGAATCGATTTATAGTATTGCTTCCTAGCTGTTGAGCTGTTGGACGAGTGCGCAAGTGCGCATACTTGTCGAAGTAGTCTTTAAGTTTGGCAAACAGATTGCGAATTTTGTAAAATAAATTTCCATGATTTTTACATGTTGTTCTGGGGCAAGTCGACAGGCTCGACGTAAATCGAAAATGACTCAAATCGAAGCAATAAAAGTGAAAATTTCAAACAGCAAAACTTTTAGGCGAATTGAATAATTTATATCTGTATGTTTATTGAAAAATAAATAAAGGACTTAAAATAAACACATAAGCATATAGAAATTGATGAGATATATACAATACATGTAATAAATGGTTACCTATTAAAAAATAAAACGTCATCACTTGATGGAAGTAAAATTGATGCAGAATGTTGCTGCTTTTCTTCGGCGTCACAAGATGCAGTTGGCCTCCATCTTCTTCGTTTTATATAATTTTTTTTATTTTAGGTTTCTGTTTGAAATGGTGAAATGACGTCACTTCTTTCCTCGTCTGGATAATTTTTAAAAATGTTAAACACCTCTGGTTGTTGTAACATGTTGTGTTGGGAGGTAGAAAAGTCACTTTCACATTGTTATCAATTTTATTAAGATTGTTTGGATAGCCAGGTGCATTGTCCAGGATCAAAAGAATTTTGTGTCGCAAATTATTTTTCAAGCAATACTCTTTAATGGGCCGACAAAACCAGTTCTTAAAGCACTCACTAAAAAGAGCCTCTGTTATCCATGACTTTTTATTTGAACGCCTAATAACCGGAAGGTCAGTTTTTGGTATGTTTTTTTAGAGCTCTTGGATTTTCGGTGTTATATACCAATAGAAGTTTAAGTTTAAAATCTGCTTATGCTTCTCCTCTCCTCCCAAAAGAGGCTTCAGTCTCTCTTTGGCAGTTTCGTAGCCAGGTTCTGAGCTTTCTGCCATAGATATGAAAGTTCTTCTTGGCAACCGCTTCCAATTCCCGTTTCATCCACGTTTAAAACTTGGCTTAAGACGTAACCTCCAGCTTCAATAATATCCTTGAGACTCGTGGCTTCAGTGTCAGCGCTTGCGGGGAATCTGAAATTTGACATTGTGAAGCTGGTATTTTTTTTTAAATTTGTCGAACAATCCGCGGCCTACGCTTAAATTGATATCATCGATATCACTTTGATTCTTGACTTTGTTAAACAAACTCAAAGCTTTTTCCTGAATGACAACTTTAATTCAGGTCAATACAAGTTTTTCAGTTTTCAACATTACAAAATGTCTATGATTTGTTATTACATATACTTTATTATACTTCCACGAAATTTATCTCCACACGCCTTCACGGTACGGATAGTTGAATGACGAGGTCTAAGGTCACGAATCTTTGAACTAACTAAAACGGATCACACATATTAAATTAAAATATTTTAACTTTCGTTTTTCAATTTCGCAACTGCAGACAAAAAAAATTATGCGTTCATGCTGATATTTCTAAAACACTGATTTTATTATTCTGAAGTAGTTCAAGATTTTTACAAAAATTTTGAACATAAAAAAATTCAAGAGCCAATATTATCAATGAGGACATTTTTTAAAACTTTCTCTTATAAAGATAAAGATATTATTTTCGTGGAAAATTTCGACCTCGAGATTTTGATTGATTCAAACATTACGATGATAGCGGAACTGAAAAATGTGGTTTTTGGAATTCCGTCCGTCGGTTCGTCGGTTCGTCGGTCCGTCTCTCCAGCTTAAGCGACTTGATCAATTTTCTTCAGACTTCGATCCAGCGTTTTTTGGTCATAATTCTAGGCCATTTTTTTGTTTGCTTTTAGCCAATTACTGGTACCTGCTATATAAAAATCATACATAACCTCAATTTGATCAAAAACGGCTTTAGCGATTTTTATTAAACTTCTTATATTCAATAAGCATATTAGTTTCAACAAAACTACATACCCAGTTTTTTTCGAGATAATTTATATAACGGATTTTTGCATTTAGGCCACATAAAGGAAATTGTCAATTTCTCGCAAACTTTTTTGCCAAATTGAATGAAATTTTATTTGTATACTATTATTACTGTTTTCATGAGTTCCACATAATTTATTTTGGCCCAATTATCCCCAAACGCAATTTTCAGTTTGGGCCATAACGGAAAATCATATTATTAATAACCTGAACACCGATTACTTTCAATTACGGAATAAACGTTCGTATAATCTCATTTCGACATCGTTTATACCATTTTAGCATCAATAATCGAAATTAATATTATTGTGTATTTGGGCAAAATTGTTGAAAACGTCAAATTAACTCGCTGTGAAAGAGAAAGTTGCGTACGACCCAGTCGTGCACCCACCACTAGTTTAATTTTAAAAATATTGGCACAAGTCGGAAGCAAAAGCGTTCGTCGTAAATGGAGGTAGCTTCCTGAATTAAAAGTTTAAAAGTTAGCCCTATCAGAAATTCCTTAACTGTAAAAAGGAAACAACCTATATATCTCCACTGACAATAATAATATAAAATTCCATTACAAAAGTAGTGTTAAGTCTTTGTCATGTCAAGACGCAATACTCACATCTATTAAAGAAATTAATCCTTACATGACTAAATTTTTGACGACAAAATCAAATCGTTTGGCTCTGAACATTCTGATCCTACAAGACGATGTAACACACATCTACCGCCATGAGACTGAGTTTGAGTTGAGGTTATCGAAAATACGCATGTAGATTTTAAATCACTTCCCCTTTGAAGGCGAGTCGCTTTGACAACAGTTCTACCATAATTGCCCAGTTATTATCCCTTTACACGCCAAATGAGATCTTCGCCATGTCCTTAAGATGGCATTCCCATTTCCCTATTTTTGTTCCCATCTTATCACTTTACACGTCAAATGAAATCTTCGCCATGTCCTTAAGACCGATTTCCCTATTTCTTCTCCCATCTTGCCTGAGGGATAATCTTTATGATTTCTCCATTGTTAGATGCCAACATTTTGTTCACCTATCTCTTCAAGGTTGGCATAGTGAAATACAACACCCACACGGAAGTCTTAATAAAATCAATCATGGATATACACGGATACGTTCTTCAGCTATTTAATTCCGAGCAATGTATATCTACATGGGTTAGTTATATCTTTGCTATTTCGTAAATTGATACGAGAATCACCTGCTATCGTGGCTGCTATTGATTTTTATGAAAAAATCCCTTTTTTTCTTAGAATGTCATCTCCTTAGTTTCGTGACCCCTCCTATTTCCGCAGTCATCCCATGAAAAACTCTTTTCGTCGTCTAATATCTTGTGTTAGATGATTCAGCTTAAGATTGCTCTTCTCCGCGCACATAACCTTGGGTCACTAGTTGACAAGACTCATTGTGAATGAAGCTAATTTCAATCTTATTCCATCTCTACATCTCTTCTAGCGCACGTGTGTTATTATATAACGATGGTGTACCCCGTGATTGCTGAAAGTTGTCAATATGTTCAAAATGAAAAAAAAGTCCATATCCTGAAAAAAAATTCTTGGATTTGCTTTGGTTAAATTCTCCATCGAACGTTGTAGTTGTAAGACAAAAAAAATCTAAATCTCGAGAGGATTATGGAAAGAAACTGGTAACGCTTGGGGCAACCGAAAATGGTTTTGAAGTTGTCTGGAAGAAAATCTCTTTTGGGACTTCTATTGGATTTCTCTTCATGCGACCAATTTCTTTATTTTATTTTTTTTTGCTTTTTTTTATTTTTTTTTTTTGTCTTTTTAAGAAATTGGATATTTGAGTCAATTGAATTGATTCGTAAGTGTTTGATTTCATTGACTTTATATTGGTCAAGTGGGGCTTTAATACAGATGTTTGGATGGTGTAAGTAGTAAGCGGTACTCTTGGAGCTGTAAGGTGCCCATGGTACATGGGACAGTGCTCTAAGTAGAAGAAAGGGATATATTTCTTTGTTTGTATAGTTGAACCATAGAAGGGTTCACTGCATTGAAGCGGTCGACCTACTTTGAGTTAATTTTCTGGGTGTTTGGTTGGATTTAGTTGTAAATAAAATGATATTTAGCGTGAAATATCATTTACTGATAAGTAGGTAGGTATTAAACAAATGTGTTGAAATTATATAAAAAGTGTATATGTATGGTACTAACACTTATAGGTGGGGGGTTGTTGTAACTGATTTCTTCAAGCGTTATCAAAACTGGACGTGCATATTACAAATCGTGCTCATAAATTACAGCTTTTGTTACTTTGAGTATGTTGATTGTATGCATCATTAGCCTAAATCTTTTTATACATATGTAAATGCTTGTAGGAATACCGATTGTATGTAGAAATACCGAGTGTAATGCTGGTATGATGACATTTTGTAAAAAGTTCTTTATCAGAACCAAAGGGAATATCAAATGTAATTGGCAAGCTCAACTTACCTCGTTTGTTGATCCTTGATATCAACCTGGATATTTCCAATACTTAGATACTTTTTGTTATTTGTACAAGAGATATTAGATTGCTATTGAATTGATAACATGAATCTGTTTAAGTGCTCATTGTTAACTATCTTTTTCGCGTAATGTGTCTTATATTCGAGTACAATTATTTGTAATAATTCCCGTTTCATCAAATGGATTAAATAATTAACTTCTTTATAGAAATATACATATTAAATTTCCTTATCAGATCATCCCATTTACATCGCATATGGTCCACATCTGGAGCTTCTGAACGCAGCCATCTTAGAATCATATGACCTATTGAAGCCATCGCGGATACCAAGGTCTGGATGGAAGTAAAAGTAGTATCCATACCAATATCTAGTAAAAGTTCTCACGTCAATCCGAAAGACCTGAGACCGATCAGTTTATCATCATTCCTTCTGAAAACCTTGGAATGATTGGATGATATTCATCTTCGCAGTAGCATTGATGTAAATCAGCTATCTGCATCCCCAGCCCTGAAACACCCCTACACATTAGTATGTATTATCAAAAAGACGTTGTTCTGCAAGGAGTACACGGTGGTTGAATTCCTAGATTTTGAAGGTGCTTTTAACAACGTTGATTCGAGAGCGATAATTAAGGCGCTTACATATCTGAAAGTCGATTACACACTTGGAATGTGTAATTATTTGCTTATAAATAGCTGGATTATCAACACAAATCTGGTAGGTGATACGACCAGAAAACAAGTCAGTAGAGGGACCCCGCAATGTTGAGTCATGTCCCCTCTTCTCTCGAAGTTAGGGTAAATGAGCTTTTACTTATCCTGGAAGCAGAGGAATGACACGTGACTGCCTACGCTGTCGACGTTGCTGTCTCAATGAACTTCCCCAAAACGTATACACAAACTTTCCAAATTGGCAGTCAGTTGTTGTCTGGGTGCCAATTCCCCCAAACACAGAACTGGTCATGTTCACTAGGAAATATAAAATTCCTCACATTGGTCCCCGTCACTAAGTGGAATCGAACCAGCATTTAAGACAAGGCAAAATACTTATGACCTATATTGGACAGGAAACTTAATTGGAAACTGAACACAACAGAAAGAGTATAGAAACCATAGGCATAACTTCGTATCACGCATTGGTTCTATATCATGGTAATAAGACCGATACTTTATGTAGAAGTAGTATGGTTGACGGCTCTAGAAATAGCTATAAACAGCAATAAACTAGCCAAGGTGCACAAGGTGTTGTGTGGTCCTCCTAATAATCCTAGAACTCTTCGGCAAGCATGTGGCAAATATCTCAGCCATACGTCTTAAAGCCATCCAACAGTGGTCAAATATACAAACTGCATCTGAAAAATTCTAAACGAATCTACAAATATCCCTGAAAACACCGATTACACTCTCACCAGGTTAAACTTTGATAAGAGTTTCGAGGTCACAATCCCGGACAGATCGTAATGGGAGAGTAACAAACCTATGCAAAATGACTCGATCTATTTTTACACCGATGGCTCCAAAGCAAATGAAGGATTTCGTGCTGGTGTCTTCTCCGATAGCGTAAACCTCAGCCTATTATTCCATCTTCCTTATCATTCTAGCGTGTTTCAGGCAGAACTCATGTCGATTAAAGAAGCCTTGGCTGAAAGAGAATGTAATATCTGCAAGGATATTAGCATTTTCTTGGACAGCAAGCGGCCATCAAATTCCTATGCTAAGTGCCTGGGCATAGTGACATTCCAGGGAACTGTAGGCGGATGAACTCGCCAGACATGGGACTAAATTACCAGTTGTACCCGATACGGGTGCACTAGGTATTTCTACGCTACATGCAATAGCTAACTAGCGCAACATACTCACAGCAAATCTCAATCAATCTAAAATCAAATCTCAGATGGAGTCTTGGCATGACGCGACGTGTCAAATTACCAAACAAATTTGGCCAAAGCTGGAATTAAGAAGGGACTGATATCGCTCGGCAGACCGTTAGCGCCATCATAGGTGTCATCCACTGTTTACGCAGAAATGCTAAGCCTTCACGCAAACGATTTATGCAGTAGCTGTATGGACGAAGAGGAAGAAGAAACAATACTTCATCTCGTATGAAGCAAACAAAAGGAGAATGGACAATATCCACGTGGTATCACAATTGACCGAAAATGCCAACACGCTTTCAGTCACTTTATCTCAAACTAACCTAACCTATAACAGATACCAGGGAGCTTCCGCTGAATGGATGTAAAGAGTGGGGGTAAGATCGATGCGGAGTAATGGCAGCCTTGTCTCAAGCTAAGAACCTCCAAAAAGTCGTGATATCTGTTAAGATAAATAAGGGAAGACCATCAATCACTTACTTTGAAAACTTCAAAATCATTACATTCGTTGATATGTGATATTGGAGATTTTAATACCATTAGCGATCGAGTATTCCTTCATGAACAGTACAACTGTCCTCAAAAGAGCAGTTCCTGTAGGACATATATTTTATTTTAGAATCACGAGCAAATCAAAAAGGGTAACACAGATGGTACTCTGAAATCGAAATTCCCCTGAACATAATTCAACTCGTCATTCAAATTTGACAATACAAAATTAATTCAAAACCCGAATTCAATAACAGGTAACTACCAAAATTATCAAAAAATACGACACAACCATACAACCATTTCCATACTGCCGCAAGGTCAATGAAATATAAAAAACGACAACTCCATTTAAGCAATTACTCAGGAATGCTTTACGCTCCTAATGGCTTACATCCCATGTATGCAAATTAATGGAGAATGAAAAATGTCACATGCAATTTAATGAGGGTTAAGCTCACTCGACCCCAAACAAATTAATGTTTCCGCATTGAACCGAAACCCAGGCAACGATTTCCGGATAACTGCCATCCACCACATCTGATGTGCAAATGTAATTTATCAACTCCATTAAGCTGGCCACGAATTAATCATTACGACTTCACATTCACAAACCTCCTGTAGGGCGTTAAGAAACTTTTGAAGGTACTAATATGATGGTTCATAATTTGCTTTGGAGATGGTTCGTATGTTATTAATGTTGGTAATGAATTACAAGTTGGTGCTATCAAAGGAATCCTTTCAATTCGAAAAATTCTCTGTGGTTCTGGAAATCGATATTTCGAAATGTTGATTAAAATCTACAAAGCGCTTTCCCCGTGGTCGATTATTCAGTTCTTTGTGCAATGATTTTAGGGATTACCTACTCACATTTCATCTTCTCAAAGTAGATGTCTAATACGCAAGAAACAGAAGTTAAAGGATTTGTCAAATGAGTTCGCATTGTATGTCTTGGATTTAGCTATGTCCAGACAAATGGTGAGAACCATTTGGGAAATGTTGGGATATCCGATGAACATGCCCAAATAAACTGATAAACTTCATCGTTTGTAGCTACAGAAGGTTTTAAGTCTGTTGACGAATAGTCGTATTTATCTTTTTTGGACTGCTACGGCGTTGTTGAAGCCAATAATGATTGGCTTATGAGATCTTATTGTACTAACAGCTCTCACACCAAGCATCTCTGATAATGTAAGTTTTCGAAATTCAATATTGTTGGAAAATCAAATTGAAAAATCAAAGCTTGAGAAACTTCGCACATAACTGACCACTATGCCACTGTACCTACACCTCTTTTGTGTAAGATGTTCGAAATGACGCTATTACTTCAGCTTGAAAATTTAGTAAGGCTATCTACTCAGAACTTCATGCTGACACAACGGGCTATGGAGACGAAGATTCAACCAAGAACTATACGAGCTGTATAGTTCCCCTGGTCTAAAAAACTCCGCATTGTCGTTTAAGATGGCTAGGACATGTAGAACGTATGGGCACCAAAACCCGGCTCGCAGAGTCCGCGGTTCCCAGCCGGACGTCGGATGCAGTAGAGGAAGACTTCGCCTTAAGTGGCGCGCACAAGTGGAAACCGACCTCAAACAACTTGGAGTGCGCAACTGGAGGCAGTTAGCTAAGGACCCGTCTAATTGGAGAAGCATGTTGGCTGAGGCCCGGGTTCATTCCGGACTTAAGCGCCACTTAAGAAAGAAAAAAGAAGATGCAGGCGGTAATTTTGTATGTCCTTTTTCCTGTTCCTTGATTTAGGGGTTTTCTCACTCAATACGCCTATGGAAATGAAGCCACGATGCTCAATAACTGATGTATCATGCAACAACACCTTGTGCACTGAGGCGGGTAAATAGTACCATGGATAGATTTTAATTATCTGCTCATCTGTATCCAAGTCAAAAACTCTGTTATTATCTGGATCGATTTTACAACCCGAGTTTAACCCTTCTAAAATTATGACATATCTTTCGATCAATGTTTTGTCGACTCCGGTTATAAATATAACTACGATGAAATTTCGGAATGGGAAAAAAATATATCATGGCTGTACTGCAGTATATGGGGACCCACTTCCTCCCGGTTTTGGTCTGTCCACAATTAATACAATTTTTTTCTCAGAATTGAGCTGGAGTTCTTTTCTTTTTATTTTCAAATTTCATTTGTCTTTACCTCTAACCTGCCTTTTCGTAATGCTAAGTCTGTTCCAAAAAAAAAAAAAAATCGAAGAATCTTATCCACACATGAAGCAGGTACAAGTTCAAAGAAAAACTATTCTGACCTCTCTGCTGCTCCGCATATTTAACATTTTATAGATGTTGTGTCGTTCAAAACGTTGCAAACTTTACCGGCAACCATAGTGAAGTGTAATTTGTAAGAAACTGTCCATTTTATAAAAATTAATAATTAAAGGTTCCAAGGCGCTTATTTTTTCAGAAAAGTACTGCTTTTTATTAACAGATACAGAAGTTGTTCCTTGAAACCGACAGTGTTATGTGTTAAGGCTGTTCCAAGAATTTTCCAAACAAAAATATCTTAATTTATCTAGTTATAACTGGATCATAAATCTCTTTCAGATGAGTTTTTCAGAGTGTCTAAAACGTCTTTCTGTGGTGTAAGAATTCTTGTCGATGTGTGGTTAGGTAAAGCCTGCAATTCTGCATCCATTTTTCGGCTGCTGAATAACAGTTGTTTTCATTTGCCTTCTTAATAAGCTTGTCGCTGGGCAGTGCATTTTTTATTTTGGAGTTGACAAAATTTTGAATAAGTTGATACTGTAAGCGACACTACTTCACTAGAAGTTACATCTATAGCTTTTTACGCAAAGCTGTGTCAATTGATTCGACGGATCTCGATATTTCTGCCAAACCTCTAGGTTTAATCCATGCCGAACATTCTTTAAAGGTTTTTCTAGGACGGACCCGTTGTTGTCATGAACTTGCATTCATCAGTCTCAGATATATCAAGCCAAGTGTAATGATTTCTCATAATTAAATTTTTTCTAGCTTTATATTTTTTGACAAAATTGCATCAGTAAACGGAAGATTGTAACTAGAAACCGGAGTTTGTGGGATTCTATCAACATATTGAATTCTGAATACATACTTACTTACTGGAATACTTACTTACTTACACTTAGGTTTTTTAATTTTGACCTATGGCGGTACCGTTCTGAGAATGTCCCTTCCTTGCGACGAATGAGAATATCAGAATTGGAGCTAATTTTAGTTTCTAGTTCTCTTTGGGATTCCATTTGGGTCCGGGTCTTCTTGTCTTCAATTGGTACGCTGACAGTAGTTCCCTTCCGTGGCTGGTGGAATACCTTGGTTGTGAGTATAAATGATAATAACTGGGAAGTATTTCGCTGACCGTTGTGAAAGAGTGTCGTTACGAAGTTCTTTAGAAATCCTTGGCACATAAGTTGATGTTTTTTATGGAAATTTACTTTTGTCATGACAATCATGTGTGCAGTTCTCCAGGGATTCATGTCTGCTTCTTCCAATAGCTTCGTAAATTTGCTGCTGTATGGAACCCAGACATTCTGCGCGGCAGTTCGTCGCTCTAACCATCGCGCCACTGAACCCAATTCAACCTAAATAATATTTCACTTACATTCCTCTCGCTATGATCTAACAAACCATTCGAGGAGTATCAATTATTAAACAAATCTTATCGCAACTAAGCCGTTTAGAATCGACATAAAACAGGAGTAATCGCCGTTGGCCAAGAAATTCACACGCACACTTGAATGGTTGTCAGAAAAAGGTAGCTCCTGTATAGCAACGAGAGAGTTCGTATCGCATTTTATGTTACCTTGAGCTCGTCCATGAAGTCTAGTCCCAACCCCAAATTGCATTTTTAAAACATTTGTGTAGATTGATATGGAATTTACACCCTCTTCTAAGAAAGGACTTCGCGATTGTTCCTTTGACGTCAAAACAAGTCGGGAAATATTTGCGTGACTATAGGTCATAGGTCAAGGGCGTTTTTAAAGGTGTTCTTCCATTCTCATTTGCTCATAAAACTCAACATTAATTTTTTCAGCAGCTTTCTTCTTCTGCTGATGTTTTGTAATGCCCTCATTGACAAACACTAGCAACTTTTTCCCTAGAATGTTTTGATAACATCACTAGAACTACAGTCTGTTATTTCAGTTAAACAAAAACCTGAAACCTATGAATTTCAAATGAAATCAGGCCAAGGGCTTGCACACAAATTCATATTGCCGAACAAGTTTTTTTTATCAATTCACTTGCCCGCATATAATTTTCTTAGCAACGGAAACTTATTTTTTACGATCTCTGTATTCGAAAAAGCATTTAAAAAGGGTCAATATGGTTTTTGCTACATCCTGAACGCCTCTAATTGTTTTCCTTTTTATGTGGCCAATAAATTGAAAACCACCTGGTTAAGGTGAGCATCGCGTTTGTGAAAATGAAACAAAGGTCAATAAAGGCTTTCAAATGTACCCTTCGCATTGTTTTCGAATATGTTTTTGTTTCAAAATTTTTTGAGGAATTTAACCCTGTGTGGTTGCAAATGTTAACAGCCTATGTAAAGCATGAAAATGCAAAAATAATTATTTTTCAGAAAAAAGGTAATCTTTTGCTAACAAAGAAATGACGCGCATTGTGAGAGGTCCGCCCTTTTTGTAAACAAAAAAAAAAACCCAAAGAAAAAGTCAACATAAAAGTAAAACTAAAGTTCAATTCTTTTCGAGAGTGACCCTGCCTCGAAGAAAATTTGTTTCCATTCCATTCCACTCTACAGTACCGAAAAACTCAATGCAGGAAAAAAAAGTTCAAACATTTTAATGAACGCAAACAATCGTGGAAGAGAAATTCGAAAAATAAATATTGACAATTCAGCGTAAATAGGAAATAATTAGGGGTACTTAAGCAAACAGCAACAACTTCAAAGTCGTAAATTTTCAAATACCAATCGGACGGTGTCCTTCGTGAACAATTTCAATTTCCCACTTGAATTGGCCATGAACTACAACGAATAGCACACGAGCCCTGAATCCTTAGAGCGAAATTTAATTGCGGAAAAAACACGAATGCACGTTTGGAATTAATTTCCCCAAAATAAGTACCATGTTAAATCTATTAGATACAATTGCTTGCTTTGTCCAATAAGGAAAACCCAATAAAGCCTAATATTCCGCATCGATTGGCGGAATGGTGTAGATGGAACAAACCATCGCATCGTCGTTGTAAGCGAAATAAAATTGAACACGTCGGACTGATCTGATACGGAGTTGCGTATGTTGAAACCGGCCTGCCACGTAATCGCCCAACAACCACATGGGACTTAAAATATGACAGCATACATCCTTTGAATACATACGAACAACATAGCTATCTGGCTGAGTTCCCAGAGGATTTTTCAACAATTCACCACCGTGTCATGCATTTCGTTTGCCATAAATCATCATTTAACAGGCCTCCCAGGGTTCAGCTGGCGTTGCTGTAATGGGGGAAGGGTGTTGGTCTGTGCTGCTTTTATAGCCATTGAAGTCACATTTGGTCTTTGACTGAAACTGCTGGTTCTCATTGAATCGTCTTTTCCGTTGTTCCATTGTAATGGTCTCTCTTTTGCCGGGCGATGTTCGTTCTATAGCGAACACAATCATCGACAGTAAAAGGGATAAACCAGTTGGGTAAGGGATTACAACAAGCACACATATCAACAGCAACGACAAGGAAATCAGTTCAGTGACGACCCCGCCCTGAGATATTCATTTGCAGAGCATAGAAGCAGCACAGATTGCCGATAGTTGATGGCATTATATGCGGAGGAGGATGTACGATTACGGGTTAAAGGTGTCCCTACTAGGGTGCACACATAGTGATGTAATTTATGAGGCACATTTCCTATGCCACCATACACCGATCTGCTACGTTAAACCCTTCTAAACAAAGAGCAATCGACTGGGACAGCTTTCCTTTGAGTGTTGTAATCGAATTGGGTGGCTTCTGCAATGAATAGCCGAAGCATTACACAATTTTATGATTGAATTTTGAATTTATGTGATAACTTTCGCCGGTAGGGATGGTAATGGCTGCCAGGGGGTGATTATGAAAGAGCGACAGAAAACTAAACAAAATAACGAAACTGACTGGAAATTTTATAAGAACGTAAGCGAAAAGTTCTTTAAAGAGCATCAACCAAATTCAAAGTTAATCAACTTTCTGGTTTGTAAAATTTAATTGTGCCACCAATTTTTTAAAAAGCGGAGTAGAACCAACTCTATGCAGTTGATCATTATTGATTTTAGTAGGTAATATTTATATAAGCGGGTAAGTACATATGAGTCCGCTATGGACGGGTGGGGGTTGCATTACCCAGCCAATCACTTTAAGCAATCAAATAAGTTTTTATTTAGCTGAAAGGCTCTTTTTAATATTTCGGGACGCAAGGAGTTTCTATCGCTGAGTAAGATCACATCACAGAGTCTACCATGAGTATGGATATGGACACCTTTTGGTTTTTCTATTGAATATTCCTGGCTGATATTGGGCCACCAGATCTACCAATGTAGAGAGAAGACAATATCTTGTAAACAATATCGTGTAACCTTTTGCCTCTTCATTTCAGAGGGCCACCTTTTTTGTGAAACAGAGAACCGCCCAACTAACATTATGTTTCTTCTATAAAGTCCAAATTTCCATTTCCCTAAGCAATTACTTTTATTGTGCCTTTTTTTATATTCATGCGCAGAAGTTCAACCTGTTTTATAACTCTTGGAGGTTAATCCAAAGGCTTAAGGATCGCGAAGTAGAATAGATGCATGACCTGCTTAGAGCTTTTGATTGATGACTTATAGCAGCTGTGACTTCTTAGTTTTCTTAGCAATGAACTTCTATACAGAAGGTCTGGGTTCATTTTCCAGTCGTGGCATTAAAAACTTTTTTCAATATTTGATTTTATTTTCGTTGTTTTTGAGTTTCGGTAAAGCTTTGTTATGAAAAAATATAGAGTGCTGTAGAGAGCGTCAAAAGTGTTTTCAAAAGACTTTATATTGCTGGAGTGGGAATAGTTTCGATAGTACTTTACCAAGGCGAAACTATTAATTGGGCGATGATGAGGTTGCTTCAATTAAACTTTCAGGTAAACTTTCATTTGACTATATCATCCTAATGGGTAATTATATGCGTAGTCCTCGTCAGCTTGTCAGTCTTGAAAAGTTTTGTTCAGATGTTATTATAGCCACACTATCTAGTTCGGATGGATGATTGACTATCATCGTCAGGTCTGAAAATCGTCTGTACGAGGGATCTATTGTATCTGAATAAAGTCCAGTTAGTACGGTTGGAATGACATTTTTTTCAATTTGCATGCAAATTTTGCAAATATTTCCCAAATTCTGTCTTTTTAATTAAAAATATTACTAACATAATAAAATACTTGAGTCCTGTTCACTTCAAAATGTCTGTTTATACTTTTTATTGTTTTTATAAAAAGAGTCATAGGTAAACAACTTTAAACGCTACTTACTCAAATATTGTCGCTTAGGCTCTTAGGTCCGCCGAGCTCCAAATATGAGCTCTGTATTCAAGGCCCGGTATTACTTTTGTCTTATATAAGAGGAAGAGCTGCATTAATCTGATATACATCTTAGATCTCAAATTATAAAAACTTTTATATAACTTTGCTGTTTAGAAGATGCAGTGATTCTTCTGATTTATGAGGTGCTTCTCAATGTCCGTATGAGGAAAAGTGGATTTGATTTTACTTATGGATAAAAATGTTTTCTTTTTTCCCCATCTCTTAAATAGTTTGTCCTTTTTTGAATCAATTTGCTCACATATTTACTGATGTGCACCATAAAGCTCCTCGATATTACTCCATTGCTGGTGTCCGATAATACCTTAGAAAGTGTTCAGTGTTTTCTTCGCTACCCGTAGTGTCGGTTGCTTATTAATCCATTGCTTTCTAAGAAGTTGACAATCTCTGCCTTTATAGATTTTCTTTTACCGGCGACGCACGATATGATAAGCTAAGAGGAGCTACAAAGGCTCGCGGTTGCTCGGCTAAGCTTGTCAGACGGGAATTTCTTGCATTCCCACCATGCGCCACCATTGCGTCACCTTCTCAACAAATTTGAATGCCATGCTTTAAAAAAAAACATAAAGCAAGGGGAATTGTAGTGGAAAAACGTTTTCTAGAAGTTTGTCCATTATGTAAAAAAATGAACTTTGATTATGTTTTTTAGTGTCGTTATGTTTATTAAATAGACGGGCTCAGTGGCGCGATGGTTAGTGCCATGAACTGTCTCGCAGGAGGTCTGGGTTCGTCTCCCAGCCGTAGCAACACCTAAAATCATTTTTCACTGGCCCTCCTCTCGTAATGATCTGACAAATCATCCGAGTAGTATCAGTTGTCAAGAAAAGCTTATCTAAAATTCGCCGTTCGGAGTCGACATTAAACAGGAGATCCCAGCATCGTGCTAGAAGTACACACGCACACATGAATGGTTGTGAGAAAGCTCGGCCCTGGGTACTTACAGGGGCATAGTTTTTATTTTTTTCAAACTAATTCATTTAGTATAATCTCAGAGTGTTTTTTTTTTCGTGTCGTTGTTAGATGGACAAATTTAAGGGACTGTTTCAAATCACGAAAGTAACAACAATCATTCAAGGCCTTAAAACTGTCACGAAAAGCTTCTCAAATTAGACATTTGAAATCGTTATTTGGAGGGTCTCATTCTTTGTGCCAAAAAATTTAACAAATAAATGCAGAATCTGGGCTTGAGGTCATGTAGGTTCATTTATATCAGATATTAAATCGTTCTTATTGCGCCAGATTAACACTTAACATCGGCTAAGGAGTTGTATCGAAGGTAGTACCAAAACAACAAAAACGTCCCTTTTTCTTTGAGTTAGCGATCTGTCAGTTCTGACTTGGGAAGGATTAAGGTTTGCGCCTATTATTACAATTTACTACTATCAAAGATTATAAAGTCATACATATGACGCACTGAATACAAGAAAAGTTGTTCTATGGCGGGTCGTACTGGCACAGTCTGTATATTTGGATCTCGTTTGAACGTAAACACCGCCCGCCCGTACTATGAAGCTGGTGAGCAAAAGTTTCTGTTTTTTGTTTCCAATGCGTCATCTGTATGACTTCATAATCTTCGATACTTTGCAACCAACCTGAAAATTTGTTAGTATCATGGTCACGATACAAGGTTATTAGTTTATTGAATGCACTTCATATGGCTTGCCAAGTCTCTATACAACTTGCCTTGGCATCACTATCGGGTGGCATATGTTCATGCGTCATCTGAGTTTCATAGTGCAATGCAGACATTATGACCATATACTTGTTCTTACCATTGACTGTGATTTTTTTTTATCTCTGCAGGATAATACAAGAGCTTGCTAATTGCTAAGTTTGTCAATATAACTGATGTCATTGTTGTATCAACATTGCTCACAGAAAATATTAACTTCAGAGTTTATCACATCTCATTCTTTTCTACCTATCACCAATTATCTAAAGTTTAGTCAAATTTTAGTAAAACAAATTTAAAGCAAAGAAAAAGTATTTGAAGAATTTTTATTATGTACATCTTATGTCTAGCATCACATTACATTGTTTATTACATACATAATTTCATTTTAAGTTCATATTGTTTTTATCAAATTTTATTTAAGTAAACTTATTTGTTAGAACTTCAATATCAGTATTTTCTTGTTAACCGTTTAAAACTAATTCATTTAGTATAATGTACATTTCCTAATCGTAATATTTCTGCATGTTTTTTTGTTTTTTTTTATGTTTATCTATTTATATTTACAAGGAGAAATTACTAGTTGAATGTTTTCTATTTATGTTTTTGATTTACGCAATATTTTGAAAAATCAGGTGTGTGTGTCACGATTTATTCAACACCAATAGCGACACCATTAGTACGAAATATGAAATGCAATTCTGTTCGAGAACACTTGCCGATGACATAATGGCCGATGCAGCATGCTCACCTGAAATAAGAAAATAAAATAAATGTTTTTGAACGACATGTATGTAGTATTTTTGAAAGTTTATTTCTTTGAAAATGGTTGTAACGAATGGTGTGCCAACAGAAATGAGTTCCATTTTGTTGGCATCCGCTATTCGTGTAACTAATGTTGCCTCAGCCAGCAAACATCTGTATAACATTACAAATGGCCATTTGGTCTTACCATTTATCACATTCAGCGTCACTGTGGCGCTGGGACTATTCGACGGACTACATGTGTAATTTCCAGAATCCAGTTTTTTCGTCACTTCAATGATTAATGAACCGATCTGTGGATAAATACAATAAAAGAGAAATACAAAAGGCGGACATTAGGGACATTAGTATACTGATTCAGCATGTGTGTGTACTGTGAGGATTATAACAATGGAGCGTATTCGGTTTGAACTCTGATAAAACAGTGGATGGGGGTGGATGGGTTGACTTACCGTACTTAATGCATCGCCCTCAACTTCTGGAAGATTTCTATCGACTTGCATTCGATGTCGGTTGGAGTCTCCCATTAATTGCTCGGAGCCATGATACCACATGATGAATGTGGGTGGTTCCAAAGCACCTCGGATTATGCAGCGTAGGACAACAATGCTGCCGGCTTTGACGTAACGATCCGGCTCGCCGAGAATTTCCGTGCGGGGAACTGGAAAGATGAAATGGAGATAAATTTAAGGTCAGTGCTTTACTAATGGACCAATTAAGAACAGAACATAAATTTGTTCATTGCCTAATGCTACACAAGTATTGGATACATGAAAATTTGAACTCTTGTTTAAAAAAAGGAGGTTTCGCAGTGGATTTCTGCTAAACGGATCAACTTCGAGTTATGATAGGTTCGTGGATCAAAGAACTTTTGAAATTGCCATTCTATCTCCAAAAGTAAGCGGTTTTGGTAAAATTGATATTTTTTTAAGTGTGGCATCAAGTAACATTAACATTAACGTTAATGTTTGAACAAATCTGGTAGTACTACGACTTTATAAAGAAGAAGAAGAAGAAGAAGATGATGGTTATTGTGTAAATTTTTATTTAACTTTTTTTGCCAATTTTTACCCCAAACTTTTTTATTCTCCTATTGACTTATAGTGCTTACACACCGAATCAAAAACTGACCTTTAGGAAAAAAGTTTTCGAAACCACATGTGCTTTCAGACCGAAGTTTGACCAGGGTTCGTTTGACATTTCAATCAGCTTAGCTGTGATACTTGTTTTTTTTTAGCAATTTCTATTATAAGTGAAATGAAAAAAAAAACGGCCTGGAATTATGACCGAACAAACGCTGGATACGAAGTTTGAAGAAAATCGGTAAAGTCGTTTACGCTGGAGAGGCTTGTATGGCAGACGGACCGACAAACTGACCTACCGACGGACGTAATTCCAAAAAAAACACTTTTTTAAGTTCCGCTATCATCGTAATGTTAGAATCAATCAAAATTTCGAGGTCAAAAACTTTCACGAAAACAATATCTTTCTCTTTCTAAGAGAAAGTTGAAAATACAGTTGTTTTGACAGCGAGTTCATCAGCTGTTTTGTGGGACATGTGGAACACATGTTGAACGTATGAAAAGGTCTGTTCGTTCCAACAACCTGCAACGAGATGAAGTCTGCGAAGTGTTTTCGAGAAGGTTACGGCGTAACCTACTAGTTTTTGAAAACTGCAAATGTATGGGAAAACTCTGGTTTTCGATCAAAGTTTCAGATATTTTTGCGAAAACTCAGTTTTCGGTTTAATATATTCAGAAAAACAGTGAGAAGTACATGGGATCATTTAAAAAAAAAATCGCATTCAAGAAAATACAAAATGTACCATCTGCGTTCGAGTTGCCTTAAACATGAACTTCAACGAAAATCCAACATGCATTATTACCAAGCCGTCCAAATTGGCCAGAGTGTTACAGCAGTGTGAAATTATCGTGTGGCCCACAAGACATCGCTGAAGGCATTCAATCGCACAATGAATGATGTAAAAGAAATCAATGGCTCCTTAATGGGGCCTTAATTAGCGACAATTTTTCAGGAAATTACTTTTTGGCTTTCCTTTATAATTTATGCAAGCACCACGTTTTTTCCTGGTTTCAGGTTTGAAATGAATTATAGAAAACTAAAATTTACAGTACAATACAAAATACGCAAATAATTAATTACCTACACAGGAAGTTTTTTTTTCTCCTGTGAAATTTTAAAAATGTCGCTTAATAAATTTTTCCGGGAAGATATTGATATTATAAGCTGGTGGTGAGCTTAATGCGCGTAAAGTAATCTGTTCTGTGGAGATACTTGAGCACTCACATTAACCATAAATGTTTATTCTTCAGTTCCAAAATGACCCATCAGCCAATGAATTTTCAAAGCAGTTTTTGAAAATCGGAGATGAAAAGATGTCGATAGACAATGAAACTGTCTCAATGAAGTTAGCAACAAATTGCAATGTAATTCAATCAAAATAAGAATTTATTCGAAAAGTTTTGCCACACATTGTACAACAGCACAAGACACATGCTTGGCTGAGCAAAAGAGCTATATTGGCGGCAAACAACAAAGACTTTACAGAAATTAATGAGAACATTTTAAGATTCATACCAGGAGAAATTTTCACATTTAAGTCAGCCGATACCATTATGAATATTTATGAGGTGGTCAATTGTCCCACAGAATTTTTAAATTCATCGAATTTACCAGGCCTGCTACCATATATATTGCAATTGAAAGTTTGAGTACCAATCAAATGCATTCATGCTTCGTAATTCATATTACCCAAACAAAACTTTGCAATGACCCAATACTTGCGGTTAAGTAGCTAATGAACAATGTTGAAGCCACTATTTTAAATTGAAAATTTAAAGGTGAAGATGATTCAAAACCACGTATCTCGATTATGCCAACAGACATGCCATTCGATTTCAAACGTTTGCAGTTTCAGTGCCACAATCAATATTAATAAAATGCGGGGAAAGTAATTGTTTCACCAATGGACAATAATTGTATGCACATGCTTCAGGTGTAAGGAAGCCTGCTGATTGTTTGTTCGCACATGAAAAAAAAAAACAGAAAACATTATTTATCGCGGAGCCGTACAGTAAATTTATTTGAATGAAAATAAGTAATGTTTTCTAATGTAGCAAACATTTATATGAAATGTGAAGCGAAGCGGGCGGGATAACGCTAGTAAATCATTAAATGTCGAGACTTCAAAAAACAGTTGTGCAGCACCAAAGTATTGTTTAGTAGCTATGATCGAAATTTGCCAACCAACTGAGGAAATTTTTTGTCATATTTTACTGTCATTGGAATTTTTCAGAATTATTTTTAAAAATTAATATCTAGGAAAAAACTAAATGTTTGGTGTGAATTTCTAAGCCAAAACAAGAATTTGATATGCTTTACCAAACTCAGTATTTTTTCTCCAATATAATTTACAAACATTTTAAACCAACGCATGTTGGTAAATGTGGAGGGGCCCTGAATACTTCAGAACTGGTAGCAATACGATAACTCAGTTTGTTAGTCCGATAAATTGATAGTTTTGGCTTTCATCTGAACATAGGACCGTAACAATTATATCACAGAAAATGTTGAACGTATTCTTTTAGTCGCGTAATTCAACTTTGCAGCACTTCAACTTCGTTCGTTGTCTAAATCTACAAACCAGCTAAGTACTATAGTCACCAAAAATGTCTGGGTGTGCTTCCCAGCCGTAAGAAGGTAGGTAGAGGTGGCGGTTAGGCATGAACCCAAGAAGCACTTATGTGCCTTTTTGTTATCACGACTCGTGTGACCTTTAATACAATTGTTGTTGTGGATGTAATATAGGCGGTCTCAAGATCCAGCCTGTGAGCCTGATAAGATCTTGTATCCTTTTACCCGAGATGACGCTAAGGTTTTCGAAGAATGGTTGGTCTAACGCACGCAGTCTGGCTCTTGCTAGTGTCGGACATTTACAGATGAAATGGAGAGGGTTTCTCTCCCTTTTGTGTTCCCGCAACTGCATCATTGAGGGTTATATGGGATCCCCAGTTTGGCGGCGTTGCCAGGGCGGGTTCTAGATCGTTTGTTCTGTTTTTGTCGTAGGAGGCCATATCGTCCTCAATATGACACGATTTGTTAGCCTTCTACATTTGAAGTCGGTCTTTTTCAGGAAGTATGCGTGTTTTTGTCCCTTCATCGTACCTAGCGGGATACGATCAATTGCCGCAAGTGAGCCGTGAAGAGCTGAGCCTTGCCTGGCCAGCTCGTCTGCACGCTTCTTTGCTTCACTGTCACTGTGCCCTGGAACCCAGAGAAGTGTGACCCTGACGCGTTCGCCAAGGTGGGTAAGTTTGTTCCGGCATTAATGTAGCAACACCTAAATATGTTTTCACTGGCCATCCTCTCATAATGATCTGACAAATCATCCAAGTGATATCAATTGTCAAGAAAGCTTTTTTATACTAAGCCCTTCAGATTCGACATAAAACAAGAGGTCTCGTCATCGTGCCAGAGGTACACATGCAAACATGAATGGTTGTGAGAAAAAGCAAGGCTCTAGGTTCTAACGAGCCTGTTGCGCCAAAAACTTGTATTTTTTTTCATTATTTTTTAAATAAAAATAAAAAAAAATGTATTAACTTGAACTAATAATGTATCGATTCTTTCTTTTGAACAGTTTTGACATATTAAATGTTTTTTGAGCCTGTGTGTGGTAAGAGCAAACTCTAACTCTACTAAAGATTTTTCCATGGCTCGAAACTGACTCATGGTCATGAGTCATGACATAATATTCTATCAGTTGTGTGTACGATTATATTTCATACTTTAGATTTATATATCAAGTCCTTATGTTTAACTTACACAGAACCAAATATTGTTTTTAAGTTCAACACCAAGTCCGAAATTTTCCAATTTCCCATAGTGTCAACCTCTTTCCTATTCAATTCACACTAACATATTACAATGCCAATCATTAAATTCCTGAAGCCAATTTCAAAGCTCTCCAAAAAACTCTCTCCCTCTTTCCCTTTCCCCTATTCCATTTCGATTAAGGGTTCCAGTGCCAATTAAAATAGATTTAATCGAAATTTCTCGTTATATAATGTTAACAATTTGCTGTAAATTTCAGAACGACCAATAACTGGTTGTCAGAAGATACGCATTTCTACCTCACTGGGCTTTTGAATCTCTTACTATACCTACCTTAAATAAAACCCATTAAGGTGTCCTAATGAAATTTACTGTATGCTACGTATTATTGCCCGACATTCATTTCATTCACTTTCATTGCAAAAACAAACCAATTTCTGCACAACCATTAGACCCTTCCTTTCCCATTAGGGTTTTTGCACAAAAAAGATCGAAATCTCTAAACAACTATAATCGTAAACGCTTACCGTTCCCAGCCACCATCATCACCATCCTACTTTCTAATATCTTTCTCAAATCGATAGCCATTCAGATTCCATTAAGCAAATAGACATTCTCTTGTCTTCTTGCCTGCGGCTGGCTGGCATTTCCAAATGTCCACATATGAATATGTCCTTCTCTTTGTCATAAGGATTACCATCTATACGTATGTGAATGAAAGAATTCGAAATGGGATGAAATCCTCTGCTTCAGAATGTCATCTAGATGCTTAAATGTCAATTTATTCGTCTTCTTCGATATATAGGTGTATTTTGTGTGTGTGACTGTGGTGAATGAGTTGCAGGAGTTTCTCGTTCTCCTCCATTAATACAAATCACCAGGAAAATGTGTCTCATCCACACAAAAACGACGCGATGTCAAAACCAAACCTAATTTTCTTCCCACCTTTAGTCAAACACCCCATCCACCCAACTGTACAATAACACCTGAGTGAAAAAAAAAAAATACCAAAAGGGGAAAAATCCGATAACGACCACAGGAATCCACACACGAGGAACTTGAAACGAGTCCAACTGCAAATTGTATTTTTATTGGATTCCTAACAAAGTTTGTATGTACAGTTATAACTATGAGTGTGTGTTTTTTGTAATGTTTGATATCATTATACACACGTACGCATAGACAAAAGATGGGCCGCAGAGAGGGTGCTTTATGGTCAAACACTTTAGGTTTTATAAGCGGATTGGACTATAAATGACAAGCCCAAATGTCGGAAACACGTTTGTTCATAAACTGCATGGTTATTGCGTCGAGCAAACCCGTAGTCGCACGTTTTACGATGAAAAGCAAACACGTCAACATCATCTTTACCTATATTTTCTGTTGTCAAGGTATACCTAGTTAATTTGATGCTAAGTGAACGTGGTGATGAGGGGATGGGATGAAGATTACAAGAGTGATTTCTGTTTATTACGTTAATAATTAAAAGCACATTTAATCGGGTTTAAGGGTCTACTTCCGTTCACGTGGTGCGTTATCCGGATTCATAGTGCATGCATTCAAGTAATTAAAGTTTAGCATTATCCTATGGCATGCTACATGATGTAAGATGGTTGAAGTTTAGTCTTAGAATGAGTTACGAAATACGCAGGTTTTCAAAAATATCTTTGTTTTACCCACAGGATTTGGAACTAGAATGCGAAATGTAACTCTATCACGATCCTCCCGTAGTCTGTAATGGCAAGAGCAATGACAGAAGTTATATTTTTACTTTCATACACTATTTCCATTTAAATGAAGACTTTCACAGAGAAAGTGAGAACATGTGGAAGCAGTAGTATTATTTTATTATCTTTTATAAAAAATGTGGAGTTGCACACCAGAGTTAATCGACAATCATACGCAAGTACTGACAGGTAATGGCTCCTATCGATACCATCGTCAAGGATCTGCTGCGGTCCAAAAAGATGGTGTATGGTTGAATTAAAGTGCATACGGATACAGGAAGTAAAAAAAATTGAAAAGAAAGCAACGGGTGAGAAAAACGGGAGCGTATCGGAATTGCGCTTTTTAAAATCGCTTTTTTCGAAAATATAAAAATAAAAGTTTAAAATTGCAGTCTTCTAAGATACCTTTTTTTTAAATCCCGCCTTTAAAATGCCCGCCTATTCAATATCCCGATCTACTATAATCCCGTTTCTTAAAATCCAGTCTAATCGGGTCAAATCCCGAGTTTGTGTTTTATACACAAGTTAAACTAAAGGAGAAATTAAATTTTGGTACGCTTTATAAAAAAATTGTTAAAAAAAAAGAAAACTAACGAATAAAATAGGTTTCTCGTGGCGTATCGCCTACAATATACAATTTAACTAAGGTATCAAAATATTATTTAACTTTCTTGTTTTGAAAAAAATTAATATTTTGTTTATTGTTTAGTATTTCTTGATTACAATTGAAGCGAATACTTTATTTCTTTATTTGTTTAATGTTATATTTGCTAAGGTATGTTTAAATAAAAAGCAATAAGAATCACTCATTTTTTTAAGAAACGGGATAAGAACAACGTTTCAAAGACAGCTGCGTCATTGCAAAAATTACACCTAGGATTATTAGGAACAGATTGCACGCAAAAAGCCGAAAGTATCGCAACAAAATTTAAAACATCGTCGGTTGCCATTTTCCAGACATGTTCCCCTGGCAGATTGGAAACACATATTTCAGAGAGCTGTATCCAAACTCAACATGTTTGGATCTTAATCAGCACAATCAGTACAAAGTTGTTTTGAAAAATTGTGTTAGCCATACGTTTTTAATCACTTGCCAGTTTCATAAATAAATCAAAACAAAATAGGACCGACTAAGGTTTTTGGCTTTCATTTAAAAAAAAAATAGTGATTTAATTTTTGTTGTTGTTTTGTTTTAGCTTAGTAAAAGTGAGAAAATATGGAAGCAGTGGTATTATTTTACGGTAAATATTTAACACTGCATATAAGCTTAGTGTTAAGCAAATGAGAACACATAATCACCATAAAAAAAATATTTATGCGAATTACACACAAAAAAACATTGAGACAAAATTCATGAAAAATAAAGAAATATACAATTTTGCATTCCGAAATTTGAAGGAAATTGGTGTCCATGAATTATAATGATTTTCTGTTATTAATCTATAATTGAAATTTCATTAAGGAATAGTCAGGTGAAAACACATTTTGTGGAATTATTGCAAACAGTAATAGAAGCAAATATATAAAAGTTCATTCAATTTAATCAAATGTTCCAATATTTTCTAAATCAAAAAAATCATTTATGAAGATTTTTTTTCAAAAGAATTGGGTATGCAGATTTGTTGTAACAGTTATATCCAAAGCAGGTATTAAACTACATCAAAATCGTTAAAACCGCTTTCGATAAAATTAGCCTTATAAGCAATATTTCTATTGGAGGTTAATAATTGGCTAGGTATAAAAAAATGTCCTAGAGTTGTGACCTAAAAACTGTTTGGGCTGGAGAAGCTGCTACGAACCGGCGGACCGACGAATCGACTGACTTTTTGGATGCTGCTATCATCATAATGTTAGAATAAATCAAAATCTCTAGATCCAATTTGTTTTTACGAAATTAATATCTTTCTCTTTGTTAGAGAAAGTTGAAAATGATCCATCGAACACTTCCCTGATTTACTCCGTGCTATCTGCATGCAAGTTTACGAAATTCCAGACTGTAAGTCTTTTGCAAAACCGATGGTTTATTAACTGTGTTCCTTATACTTTACATGGTATCTTCTTAAAATTGACACAAGACAAACCCGCACTAGTCATCAGATAACCGGATATTTTTCATTAACCAGCTTTATGTTATGAATAGTGTTTGTCATTTCACTTGTGTATGAATAACATAAATTCCGCTGAACTGAATTGCCTCTCATAGCTTATGGGACGAGAATTTTGGGGCATCTATACCCGAAGTCTCCCATATCTTTCTATTAAAAATTTTTTTTTTTTGAGTGGAAAATTCTTCGAAAAATCTACGGTCCCGTAGGACATGTAGAACGAATGGGCAGCAATACTCCGGCTCGCAGAGTCTTCGATTCCCAGCCAGATGTCGGACGCAGTAGAGGAAGACCTCGCCTTAAGTGGCGCGCACAAGTAGAAACCGACCTCAACCAACTTGGAGTGCGCAACTGGAGGCAGTTAACTAAGGACCGGGGTAATTGAGTTAGTAAGTAGTAAGGAGATTTTTCATGACTTCATTGATTAATACATCGGCGCCTTTTTATACCCTATCCCATAGGGGTGTATTTAGTATTGATACATATTTTGTAATATAGAGAAAAAATTTGGGTAGATATACCCTAAATAATATGGATAGACTCAGAATAGATAACTGGGTCGTTAAAGCCATGTCTGGAGGTCCTTCTGTCTGTCCGTCTTGAGTAAGTATAATGAAATTAGATATATAAGATCCCTTTTCCATGCCTACAGAAAAAGTGTACCCACAGAATTTTCAAAATCCACCCACTGCCATGCGCACTTTTTAGAAAAAAAAACACGTTTTGGTCAAACGGTTTAGGATTTCGGAAAAGTGTCTGAAAAGGATATTTAGACAACCGTAGTACCTATATTTCGTCTATATAAAGATTTTTGACACGCGCACTTTTTAATGACGTTTTCTGTAAAATTTTATGGAAATTAAAAAAACTTTTGATGCAAAACCATTGGTAAACCTAACATAAATATTTTGTCAACAGATTTTTTTACCACACGCCCACCATTTGTGTACCCTATCCAATAGGGTACAGTTTACATGTCTGAAAAATATTATTCCCATTAATTTTTATTAATTATTATGAACGGTTTCGAATTGGCCCGAATTTTTTGGCGATTTTATACATTGTTGGCTTTTCCTTAAATGCAGGTTTTCTAATAACGACCGAAAGATGATTGTATTGAGTATTCATTCACTTTGTTTTGTTACTATGTTTACTTCAAAAATGTACCCCCCAAAAGAATTTATTGACAGTTTGATAAAGAGATAAGAAGAACGTCTTTATACAAAACTTCAACGTTTTTCTGGCGGACTCCAACATAATCACAAATCACTCTAAAATGATTTTGGATGTTGGATTTATTCTTTTTAAAATAATATATTAAATTATAACAAAACACGTCGCGTATATAAGTACATCTTACAGATTGATATTTGCATAAGAGTGATATTGGTACAACATGACGGATCGTGCCTCCAAACTATTACTAACCCAGATGCAATGCAAATTCTCGATAATGTCAATATAGAGCTAAGAATGGTGCCAAATGTTAATTTCTTATCTAAGACTTAATGTCCTTTGGACTTATATGATAGTATCAGGTATAATATAGTAGGGTGTTAATTTTACCAACAATACTAATTTTGATTGCTCCAGGATGCTCATTGTTTAAATTTGCCCTATATAAAACCACACATTAATTCATTCAAAAAAACACGTAAATCCTTTTCATGTAAGCAATTCGAAATAAAAAATGTCTGTCAAAATTATTTACTCGATTATCCCTTTCGTCCGAAAACAATTAAACCGCATCACTACTCTTTCTCAAAGGCTAATAGTGTTAATATTTCAAAAGATTTACTTACCCACAACTTCGAGATAAACTTTTGCACTAACTTTTGGTTCTGTCGACACTTGACATTCATATTCACCAGCATCCCTTGCTTGGACGTATTTAATCTGGAGTGTCCAAAATTTATTCGGTTGATTCAGGACAACGAATCTCTGGTCGGCAATGAACACAGCTCTGAAAGAGAAAAATACGACAAGAATAACGGTCAACAAAATATATGGCAATTGCATTTGAGGGTGTAGTGGAGTCAGATCTACATTTCCCTATCTCTCCATGCACAAACTCACAAAATGTTAACCCATAAAATAGCTTTATTTTATGACTCTAGGACCAACTACTTCTTTACTTTTTCGAACTCCCTCTGACCTTTAACATGCACTTTGACATTACGAATACCATCTAGCATCTAGGCTCGCACCCACTAACTTTGGGAGATTCTAAAATCTTAAACCCCATCAGCAATTTGTGAGTTTTTTTTTTTGGAAAACTTTGTGTGTTAGTGTTACTATCAGGAACGATGAATCTTTAATCTGGGATAAAGCTTCGTATTTAGTTATACGGTTGGTTTTGCTGGCTTTGTTCGAGGAATGTAATGTAGAAGTGTAGACCTGCTGGGCTATGCACATTCTGAACGTGCAAGGCGTAGAAAAATAATAAACACAGAAAAAAACCACAACACAACGAAGTGGAGAATCCTTGAGGATGATCATTTCTTGAATGAAAAGTTTCCCTTCTCAACGGCGAAAGGAAACAATTGCGCCTTGAAAAGTTTCAAATAGGCAAATGACGAAAAAAAGGACCTTCACCGCAAAGAACTATGTTCAGTATGAGAGAGAGAAGAAAGTCAAGTATGTACTTGGAGAATTTTTTCATGGCCTGTGGATTTCATGGCAGGAAGCACACAACAGTCCTGCGGACGAACATTATGTTTTATATTACTCTTGCGTGTAATTGTCGTTGTCATTAAGTTTGGTGTGTACGTACGCTAGCCTCACTACCGAGAGGAAGTAATTAAATACACTTGCCAACGGGGTGCAGACTGAGTTGGTTAAATGGATCCGATTATGTGTCAATGGTAGGAAATGGAAATTCTAGGACAGTGCTTTGGTCCTTTGAAGCTTTAGAGTTGAGGAAAGGCGTGTGCCTATGCATAAGGATGGCGTTAAGGTTGCCGACGTTTTAAAAATATAGCTTTGGTGAGATTTTTCTATGCGGAGGGATTCGGATTTTATGTGAAGGTAGGTTTGAAATTTTTCTTTTGTTTTTTTTCGGTGTGTTCATAGGTGACACCAGGGTATAGTTTATTTTTTTTACTGTATGTGTGATTTCAACTTGGCTTTGTACATGCTAGTACTTTTGTTAATTAGGTTTTATTAGGTCAACCGAAAGAAGGGCATTGAAATTTCATATTAATTACACTCGCATGCAGGATGGGCTTACACATTCAACCTATTTGCTTTCGAAGGGACAAATTTCCATTCTAATTATAAATGTTTCATCGATTCAAAGCTAGCCGCAATAGTTCTATAAATAACAACAGTCAAGTACACCTTAGCCAGTGTTGCCTTGAAATCCGATCTGGATTGTTTACTGTATTAATCGCATGAATTGAAAATCGATCTGGAGATCCGGACAACTGGGATTTATTGTATCAATCGCATGATTTGGAAATCGATCTGGAGATCCGGACAATTAGTCTATACGCATACTTGTTGAAGCGTGCAGGTCTTCATGGTATAAACTATCAGTTAATATCTTACGACTGGCATTGATTGCACATTTAATTGGAAAAGTCCTCAATGACATACGGATATACGCATTTCCTGCATAGTTGGTGAGTGATAGTTGTTGACATTGACATTGACATTGACATCACAGTACTTCGCACATGAATGCAACGAACTACAGACACATAACAGCACTGGCGACTGAGGCCATCGGCTGGGACAGATCAAGACATTTATACAACAGAGAGAGACGGATAGATACATAGAAGGAAAGACATATAACACAAACCTACGTGGCACAGAGGAGGAGACATCGATTATTATTGTCTCATGTAATCGCACAGGTGGCCTCAGATAAGCTGGCAATTTTCGTAACAAATGCTGCCGAAGCTGGGGCTTGAACCCGCAGCGTTTGGCTTAGCAGTCAACTACGCATTCCTCTGAGCCATGGCCACCTGCAGATAGTTGTTATAATCTTTCTAGAATACATATATTCTTAAGTTGGACAACTAACCGTGGTGTCCCTGGTTCAAATCCTGAAAGTGACAACACGTAACTTTTCTTAAGTGATCCACCTCTTGCGAAAGTCTGACAAATATCCAGGATTATGCGTTTAGCAGAAGGTCATCTTCGTTGTTACAAAAAAACTAAACTCACATGCAAATGAAGGGAGATGCTGTATGAGCCGTTAATGGCAATATTTAATTTTTTCCTAAATCCATTTGGTTTGATTGTTGATGTTTGATTTGCTTCCATAAATTCTAGCACAATGAATTCAGGGTGTTTGTATTTTTTTCATATTGATTGTACATTGAGTATATGTATAGCAATACTTAATTTTGGAGAGTCATCGCACACTATCATTTAATTACTTGTATAAGTGGTCCGGAATGAACCTGGGCCTCAACCAAAATGCCTCTCCAATTAGCCCGGTCCTTAACAAACTGCCTGCAGTTGCGCACTCCAAGTTGGTTGAGGTCGAGGTTTTTTTGTTCCGCGTGCCATTTAAGGCGTCCGACATCTGGCTGACTCTGCGAGCCGAGGGTATTGATGACTAATCTTAAGATTTAACAATATATTGATATTGAACGCTTAGACGGAAAAATTGAAAGCAGCCAGCCAAGATCGAGGAAGATAAAGTTTTCCATATTACTGAAAAACCAGAATTTGGAAATTTAATTTTTAGACGATCTAAAACTATCTATTCAACTCAGTTATTGATCATAGAACTCTCCTGTAAAGTTAAGGTACCTTCTCAAGTGTTTTCAATATCAACAGCTACCTTGTGGCAGTTTAGCTGAAATATTAAATGATTTCCTTACATCCAATACATTATACGAAACCAGGAAACCACAGAATTTAAATAACCCAAAAAAAAAGCTTGCGTTGTTGGTAGAACAAAGTCAAACAAAACAAAAAAAAAATGAAAATGGAACATTAAACCAAAAAGATGTGGATGGGAAGATACATACCCTCAGAAAGATTGTTTTTGTAAATTTGTTTTTGGCTACGGGTAAAAGTTTTTCAATATGCGAAAAAAGGGAAGTCGTGTTTGGCAATTTGATATTTAATTTTCAAAAAGTGTATCTTACAGAGTTTGCGAATTAAAATTCATAAACCTGATCGAAATTTCGTTAAATTTAATGGTCGCCTAAAAGAGTGGAGGGTGCATGAGTAGGTGATACATAGCTTTATCATTCTCTGCAAAGTATCAAATACCAAATATGTGAGAATTTGACCACTTTCATAGGCGGAAGGAAAAAACACGTTTTTGGGTTTCCCTATCATCTAATGTTAGAATTAATTAAAATTAAAGCACACAAAAAAGTGGCAAGCCGTGACGAAGCAAAACTATTATTGAACTAATGGTTCGCTGTTTGCATTTGCTATGCGAACTTAGATCTTAATTACATTCGAAACATCCAACATATTGGATAGAAAAAGTCACCAAACGTATTTTGATAATTATCAATACAATTTACTGAAATTAAAAAAAAAAATCTGAGGAACATGATTGCTCAACTTAGTACAATTGCAGCTTGATAAATGATGTTGTTCTTGACATATAGCAAACGCGGCGCGAAACCAACAAACTGACGAATTAACTCAGCCATAAAATCTGACAAATACTGTAAATGTCCCACCTTGTAACAAAAAAACTAGAATTTGGAAGTAAAATAAATTACACTAGAAGAATCAAAAGAAAGGTGCATTGAGGTTTAAAAAACCGCAAAATCGAATATTCATGCAGGAGATCATTAACCATTCTTGTACGTACAATCACAGACTACCTTCTAGATCTATATCTTAATCTTAGTGACCCCTGCAAAGACTGTGTCGATGAAGAAACGCATGTGGACAAATCAGGATTTCCATGCCACTCTCACAACCTCTGCACCAGAAAGTTAAAGATTCTAGAGGAATGCGTTTTCGGTGTGAACTTTTTCCATGAATAAACATTATAGCCCACAGGTGTTTAGTCGGATTAACGCACCCCAAATACAACACAATGAACCTACAATCTCGGTGTCTATTTTTTTCCGACATATTTTGCACATTCACCAGTGCCCACTAACCACAAGGTCACTGCAACCATTTTAATAAGAAATTAAAAAAATGCAATCACACAGATATCGCCATTAGTCTCTTCTGCAAGGCTGCAGTGTGAATATGTGCTCTTTTCATTATAATCAACTCTCAAACACCAACAAAATTAAACGCCTCACCTTTCGGAAAAAATTCACTCATTAGGACGCTCAGTGGTGTAATTTTATTGCAAAGAACTGTCGCATAGAAGATTTGTGTTCGATTCCCAGCCATAGCAAAACCTAAATGATTTTTACTGGCCCTCTTCTCGTGATGATCTGACAAATCATCTGAGCAGTATCAATCGTCAAGAATAGCTTTTCTCAAATATGCCGTTCGGGTTCGGCACAAAACGGGAGGTCCCGCCATCTTGAAAGTATTACACTCGCAGAAATGAATGGTCTTGAGAAAGCTCGGCCCTGGCTACTAACGAGCCTGTTTGGTATGGTATCATCGTCCCATTTTTCTTCAAAGACGACCGTGGGCCTGTTCCTCATGACTATTGCTTGTTGGGTTATGTAAAGTCGTTAGTCTATGTGTACAAGCCATACACGATTGAAGTCTTGCAGGATAACATAACACGCGTAATTCATGAAATGCAGGCCGAAATGGTCGAAAAAGTGACGCAAAATTGGACCATTTGAAACGAAGCCGCTGACAACATTTACATGAAGTTGTCGTAAAACGTTAATGGCAAAGGCATATTTATCGATTAAAATATTTTTTTTTAATAATTGATGCAATTTTGAGTGTTTTTTTTGATTAAAAAAAAACACTACGCTTAAGATATCACCCGTTATAAAAGGGGTCCACTTACGCCTACCTTACCGAAAATAGAATCTTGAGTCCATATATTTAGAAACTTTCGTTTGATTCCTTAAAATGAATAATATTGCGTTCCTGAACTCACCGATGAGTTTCATAATTTGCTCTTGCTCACACACAATGCCACGAATCAAATTTAATTATTGACACTGTACCCCACTATACACATTATGTCCACATTTTAAGGTGTTAACGCGACTAGACGATTCCATACGCTTAGGTTAAATGACATAACACGTGCGCGCTTCCGATAATTGATCCCCTTCTTTACACACCAAGGTACGTGTTGACTGTAATACAAGTATACAATACACAATCAAACAGCCACACCACTCAAGTAATGTTTTTTACTATTTTTCGTTACACTTTTACGTTTCATGAAGAAGTTTCACTTCAAAAATCTTGATTAAAATGAATCTGCTTATGAAATCGCATCAATGATAGAATAACCATTGAAAAGTGATACTATAAAATATACAAATCAAAATACATTAATTTTTTTAAATATAATATTGTAAATCCATACCAACAAACACCAACACTGTTGGTTAAATAGTCTTCAAATCCAAAAACAAAATTTCTAATGATGCGTTTCAATAACAGCTATAACTGGAGCCTTACTCTATTTTGTTTTTTGATGTCCAACCGTATTCAAATAGAAAAATATATTTTTTTTACAAAATCTACCTTACTAGAATTTTTGACACATTCCAGTCCAAAATCGTCCTGATTACCCAAAACTTTATAAACAATTTTTTCCTCACCATATAAATGATAAAATGCAATAATAACGTATTTATCTGTGTCAGCCTGTCAGGGTAAGATAAACTGAACAACTATATGATAACTCTTCTGAAATGTGGTTTACAACAACCATATACCTAACATGAAACTGGATGACACCAACACCATCCTGGCAACATTCGTCTTTTCATAGCAAGAAAGAGAGTACCTCACTCGCTCCTTACAAACAGATACATACCTAATTTCGGTTTCTGGTATCTGGTTGTGGTTATCATTCCATCAATGTTAACCAAAATCTAATTACGTCTACAACATAAACAAGCCATCAAGTTTCTTAATTACCTGTCAACCGTAAGGATATGACCATCTCGTACACGAATCCAGGAAACTGGTTTATTTCCGAGTTGTTGCACCTGTTCATGTGGATAAAATGAAAGGATAATAAAGCAATGAACATTTTCAAACATAATAAAATGTATAAAATAATATAACTATGATAGGAAAATGTATTACTTCAGTTTTCGAAAGTGTTTCAAGGAGTTGTCATTTATACTTGTCGATGAATGGTTTTTGTTTTTGTATTGGATTATGAAGTGAACTTACTTTGCAAGGAAGGTAGGCATGCGTACCCAGCTGTGATGTCACATTTATACTTAATTGTTCTTGTAAATGTGTGCCGGAGTTGTGAGATGGTGATGATGATGATGTCGAAATTGGACGTGGATAGTGCTTGGAGAGATCTAAAGTGGAGAACATGTCTGCTGATGTACGGTCTGAAATTACATAATTGAAAAAGAATGCTTTATATCAAAATTGAAATTGAAAAACAAGAAAAATACTTTTTACCAAAATGTATAAAAACAAATGCGGAATGTTTTCTAAGCTCGATAAAAATGGAATTTGGTTAGGAATTGTGAGTTCTCTGTATGTTCCAGTTTTGATAAAAGTCTTTCTTGTAATAAATATGTATGGTAGGGTAGGGCAAAACTTTGTTTATTTTTTGTCAAAGTTTAAATACACGTTTCTTCTATTACAAGCAATTCAGCAAAGACAGATTTTGTTTTTCAAAATGTCAAACTTAATAATCCAGCTGTCGTTCGTTGTTCAGGCTACCAGTCATTCTAGTCGCTCAGCCATTCAGACAGCAATATTCCAACATCCAAACGACTACAGTTTACATTCTATTCAGTCTTTCTATTAAGGTTCGTCATTTGAAAAAATCTCGAACAACTCCAATCTAAGTTTTTGACTTGAGATGCGATTATCGTTGAATAAACTATCCCATTCCATACTTAAATTAAACACCCCCAAAAAGTGGGCGTAACTGAAACTGGATTGGGATGAAATACAGAAAATGAAATTGTCATCACATCTTGTTCAGAATGTCTATCTAAATCTTATATGGTCCGACAAAAAAACAAATGGATTTAAGGAAAACGCCCCAAAAATGATGCGTATGTTAAAATGATATAAAGATGAAATGTTCATGGTATTACCCTTAAAATAGTTCCATCAATCGTTTTTTTCAAGTTTTTTTAATACCGAAAATAGTTTTTTTTTCGAAAACGCTTTCAAAAAGCGGGCAAAGCAAAAAACCTAGTACGGGCTTATATTGTCTTAAACTCTTCATTTGAATGAGGGATCAAAGAAAATAATTATTTATGCCGTTGAATCAATAAAGATTTTCTAATGAAAATTGGCGTCTTAAGTTCTCAGCTTTTTATTTACAAGCAAAGCGACGGGCTGGAAATTGCATCACCATTTTCTTGGCAATGATAGGGATATCATAAACTAGTTTTAACATTAACGCAGATATGGGCATTTGTATAAGTGAATGTTTAAAAGGAAAATGGGTGTCGAACTATCTCAAAATGGACAGAAAATTTGGGCTGGCCATTCCGTACTTCATTCTGACATATTATAGACATTTGCTTAAATAGATACGTTTTGGTTAAGATCAATATAACTCACATGACATTAATCATAGTGTAAAAGTAAACTAAATAAAGGTATGGAAAACAAAACCCACTATCTTCTGTTCGTCCGGCGCTAAATTACATTTGAAGATGATGCACAACTCCAGTAAAGTATTGCAGCATAAGGTTGTTAATAAGACGACGGAATGAACCCGGGCCTCAACCAACATGCCTCTCCAATTAGCCCGGTCCTTAGCTAACTGCCTCCAGTTGCGCACTCCAAGTTGGTTAATGTCGGTTTCTACTTGTGCGCCCCACTTGCTCTACTGCGTCCGACGTCTGGCTGCGAATCGAAGACTGTGCGAGCCGGAGTATTGGTGTCCATTCGTTCTACATGTCCTAGCCATCTCAAACGTCCAATGCGGAGTTTTTTGACCAGGGGCATGTCGCTGTACAGCTCATATAGTTCTTGGTTGAAACTTCGTCTCCATAGCCCGTCAACGCAAAACGGGACCGAAGATGACCGAGTAATGGCCACATTAAACAAAAATTGGCGCAACAGGCTCGATAGTGCCCAAGGCCAAGCTTCCTTACAACCATTCATTTGTGCGTGTACTTCTTGGACGATGGTGCTACCTCATGATTTATGCCGACTCCGAACGGCAAATTTGAGACAACCTTTTTGTTATAATTGATACTACCCGGATGATCATCAGATCATCACGAAAGAAGAGGGCCAGTGAAAAATCATTTAGGTATTGCTTTGTTACGTTTGGAAATCGAACCAAGACCTTCTGCGCCGCAGCTTATAGCACTATCTATCGTGTTTCTAAGCCCGTAGACATTAATCGAATAAAATAAACGAAAAACCTTTATGAACCTATCTAAAACAAAGTGCTGAGATATTGATTCCAGTAGTATTGCCATGATCGATTGAGAATTATTTAGAACACGATGAAAAACGTATTATTATTTATCAAAGTTGCGAAAATAAGCAAGCCCAAGCACAACCCCAGCATATGAATATTTTCCAGATGCTGACCAGTTGGAAATGTGATAGAGCTTTCTTCCTCATATTAAGTGGATATGTGCCATATATCTTTTTCATTATCAAGTCTAATAGTGACAGTAATTTTGAATAGAGAGTTCAGCTGAGACCATTCCTTCTGTTTTATGTTTGATTAGTATCCTGTTTCAATTCCATTTTTCCTTAACGCATTCAACGTCATCATCCTCAGTTTCTGGCTAAAGCATAAGGAAAAGCTACAAATAAGTAACGTATTTTTTTTTTGTGGAGAAGATTCAGTCGAAGCATGCCTTCATTTAACATAACTTTTGTTCAAACGAAAATTGGAAATGTGAAAACGTATGCATTATAAACAATTCCTGGAATACCTTGTTCTAGGAAGAAAAGATTCATTCATTATAGTGGCAATTCCGTAAATTTTTTTTTTTTTTTATAATTTACACGTACTCAAGGGGTTATGAATACCCTTTTATATGTTACCATAGTACGAGCGTTTTTTGAGAAGGGGAAGAAAGAGAGGATAGGAAAGATTTTGGATGTAGTGGAGACTTTAACTCCATGGGTAGTGTTCGAACTAGCTTCGGGGAGTCACTTTTTCTTGTGTTCGTTAAATTTGAAGAAATTCAAGATGGTGTGCATACTTTTAGGTATTACACCGACCTTTTATTTCTTTTAAATAAAAGTGAAATGGATTTTGGCTGGGATTGAACGCGCAACCTTCCACTCAACAGACGAACACATTACCACTACACCGCGGCCACCCACAATGAAACTCAGTTCGGTGTACCTTAAGATCCCAGATGTGTCTTACGCCTGGTCCTATACAGGGTCATATCTAACTTAAAATTCAACAGAATTTTTTGAAATATGAAACTAGGAATGATTTATAGCTTTTTGGTTCTTCTAAGATTGAGCATCGAGCGTGCAGAGGGTTTTAGATATTTGTGATCAATGTTAATTTTTAAATAATATCGACGTTTGATACACAACTATTTCAGAAATTTGATCCAAACTATAATGCTAAAGATATCTGAAAAAGCACTTTAACAGGGACAACTATGACGATAAAGTCACAAGTACAAAACGAGTTTAGAACGCAATTCAAGAATGTTGCAAAAAGTGCTTCCGAGACTCACAATTTCTAACTTATTTTTCCTTTATTTTGACCAGTTTAGGCCACGTTTACCAAGTTTACACTAATTCAACAAATTTGTATCGAATGTCTTTCATACATTATTAACCACAAATACTTACAAACGTGCACCATATTGATGATACACATCCATATCAAAGCCTAACAAGGATACAATGTCCATTATAAATAATATTGCTCCCGGGCCAAAAAACTCAACGCAAATTTAATAACTTTTTAACAACCCTTCTATACTTCGTCCCTAGGAGTCGATTGTCCTGCCACCACGCAACAAAATATAAATGAGGCAAAACTTTAATAAGGGATATAGTTCGCAGCAAATTTCCAATTACATTGTGAAGCCCGAAGGACCATTATCGCAAAAGGTCTTTCTGTCGAGGGAAGAAAATCCTTCTAAGTAATGAAAGGATAATGTAATTGAATGCCTTACGTTTCTCTTCCTAGTCTCTCCACCGCCATTGATGTTCACTGACCCTTTTTCAACTTTTTCAAAATATTGTCTGCTTCCTAGCTGAGTGAGCCGTGTGGGATTACTAAAACTTATAATATTTTGACGGTTTCATACTACATATAATACATTTTTTTTTAAGGATACTAGCAAAAAGTTAATACGAAGGAATGAAATCTTCTGAAGTGAAGGAACATAATTACATAGCCTGCGCGGCACGAAACAATGAGTTTCTCTATAATGTCCAAAGGGTGGTGTGGAGTGGAATGTAAAATGTAAAATTTATTGTCTAACAGGACGAAGCCATTACTTCTAATTATCTGCCTATACATCTATGAATAGACAGCTAATTTTATTCAAGTAAAATCCTTTAATGCAACATCGATTCATTAATTTAACACGACAAAAGGCTTGAGCGAGAGTGGCTTCCTGTTTATGCGGGAACCAATTTTATGCTTCAATTATTCAAATTTTCGAATAATATTGCTAATATTGCGAGAGAACTGTTTAGTGTTTGATGTCAAATTGGCGATTAATTGTGTCAAAATAGGTTTTTCTGTTGTGGACACATAATTGGTTGGTAATTAGCTAATTGGATAATGAATGTTATAATTAATCGCATAAATTTCCTGTCTATTGTGAGGGTCGTTTAAGGAATTTTATGAATTAATTGGTATTTCTAACAAAGAAACTACAAAACACAATATATAAAATATGCATATAGCACCGCGGTGTAAAGTACCTTGTCAAAAAGCTTGTTGATGGTTGTCATCGCTGGACAGATATGAGTGAAAATTCTCATGCCCGAATTGGATCAATGAACAAAGATGCAACTAATGATTTATGAATAATGTCAAAAAATTGTACTGATGAATGTGATTTATCAAAACACCATACCGATAGCCTGATATTAATCCTCAATTCCGTACAAAAAAACCTTACAAACGTGGCTCACTTTTTTAATGTTAACAATAGTTATAATGGTTAATCTAGTAAAAGATTCATTGAATTTTTTGAAATATGAAACTTAAGAAGGCTTTATATAAAGGGTGTCCCATCATTCACGTAAAATGTAATTTTGACAGAAACTTCAGATTTTTTATCAGGAAATTTTTCCATTGATTCATAGATTATACAGATTGGGGTTATGTATGGCATAGCTCATCGAATCCAAATGGGAACCACTGCTATGCTGGGAAGTATGTTCTCTTTTACTTTAATTTTCCATGACTGTTTCAAAAAAATGTTTGAATTTCATTAAATCACTGCCAAATTTCCTCTTTCTAAGCATTGGTTTTCGAGGGTTTGTTTGCGTAGACTTTTGACTTCAAAAAATTGCAAACAAAAAAAGTCCAATGGCGTTAAATTGCAAGATTGATTTGGATTGCCAATTCTGATCGCAAAAAACGGCCGATTACATGATTAGAAAATGACTCGTGTAGTAATTGAATTGTTTCTGTTACTGTGGCATAGCCCTGTTGAAACCACATGCTGGTCAGATTCATGTCTTGTAATTTAGGCACTAAGAAATGGGCTATCATCATGGGCTATCGAAGAACAATGGTCCATTATGTTCCAAATATTGCTCAAGAATAAAAAAGCGTTATTATTGGGTTATGTACGATGTGCGGATTTTTAAAATGAAATATAAAACAAAATCGAAGGTCATAATGTTGAGATTCGAAAAGTCTATTGGTAAAAATACCAACTGAACAAAATTTCAACTCATATAAAGTAACATATGAGAAGGCTACAATCCACTGTGTGGATCGTTTTGTACCCTTTCCCATCCCATCCTTAAGACAAATATCCTCAAAATGTCGGATTTATGGCAATGAAATATGGAAAATGTCATTGTCATAACATATTGTTCAGACTGTTTAAGAAAATCATTTATGGTTCGACAAAAAACACTGTTTTTCGCCTGGTTAAGCCATGAGGTAGTGTATAGAAATGGTTTTTGTATGAAAACGCCTCCAAAAAGTGGGCGTGGCTTAAAATGAAATATGGATGAAATGCTTATAAAGGGTGATCCATTTCGAGGTTCCCTACTTTTTTAAAGAAAAAAACACAGAAAATTCAAATTTAATGGAGAATGTTTATTATCATTTGAAAGAACATTCTTTGGCATTTATTTTTTGAAGATTATGTCTATCAAATGTTGGCCGTTGCTACGTCGCTATGGTCCATCCGTTGAGTCCAATTTTCGATCACTCGTTCGAGCATTTCGACTGGTAACTGGCGAATGACACGCGTGATGTTTTCCTCCAAGGCCTGAATCGAAGCGGGTTTGTCGGCATAAGCTTTTGACTTTACATATCCCCACAGGAAAAAGTCTAACGGTGTGATATCACACGATCTTGGTGGCCAATCGACCGGTACAAAACGTGAAGTTATGTGCTCACCGAAATGTTCTCTCAATAAGTCCATTGATTGATGCGATGTGTGGGAAGTAGCGCCGTCTTGCTGAAACCAAATGTTATTAACAGAACCAATGATTTTGCATCACTTTTTTTTGGAAATGCTTAAAACTTTTCCGTAAAACGTTTTTTACTAAAAACGCCCCCAAAAAGTGGGCGTGGCCAAAAAAATGTGTATAAACAAAATATAGACATTATGATTGTCTAGATATGTTGTTCGGACACTTTTTCAGTATCTCTAACGGTTTGGCCTAAAACAATGTTTTTCGAAAAGGGGGCGCGGCAGTGGGTGGATTTCAAATTTGCTTATACCTATTCTGCTTGGAGCAGCAACAAGCACATGTACTAAATTTAATTATTCTAGCTCAAAATTTAAGGCCCAAAAACTGGTGACGTACAGACAAGGCTAAATCGACTCAGCTATCGATTCTGAGTCGATCCATATAATTTGAGGTATACCGAGCTCAATTATTTCTCTATGTTACAATTTATGTATCAAAACTAATATACCCCTATGGGATAGGGTATAAAAAGTTATAAAGTTAGTGCCTTTCACATGATTTTCAAAATTGCACCAATGTGACATGCCCTACGTTGTGGTGTTAAGCAATAGTTTTCTATGGTTCTGATATTGTGGGTAGACCTACCGTGAAAAAAAGACCTGTAAATTCTAGGTGATCTAAAGTATAATATACATTGTCTATCTTTCCTATCTCTCTACGGACAAAGTACCGTCCGAAGTCTAACCTAACTTAACTTACTTCTTTTATTTCTTTTTGGTAAACGGATATTGCCAGAGATAAATGGTTGTAGAGCAAGGATATATATGGAGTTGGCAAGAACAACCCCAGCCTGACGAGCTGAACCGCGCAACGACGAGCGTGCAAACCCCTCCTCTCCTGCAACAAATATACCTCCGTTACTAATCACTACTCACAGCTGTTTTCTTATTTCTATAAAAGCATGTAAATTCTAAAGAAAAAGTTCAATAGTCAGTTTATGGCTTTTATTGTTTATGGACATGTGTATTTACTGTTCACTAAAACCATGTTATGTATGTTTTATTTATTTTTTTAAATCCGTATTCTGTCAGATCGTACTATGTTTCCATCTCAAAAATATGGCTATGGGTTCACCGTTATTGTGCTATTGACTTGTATAAATCTTTTAACATCCTCTATCGACAACGTATCCGATTAATTTATTATTTCGGTACAAAAAAAAAAACAAACATGTTATTGAGATAAAATTCCCTTTTCAACATTTAAGACTGACATTTAACATTTTTCTGGCCCATAAAACCTAACTTTACCGTTTTTTATTGCGTATAAAGAAATGTCCAATCAATTTTAAAATATCGATAACAAAATTAGTTCCCAATTCTGAGAAAAATGTAGCAAAATAAATTTAAGACAGTTTCCTTTTTTTTTGTTTTGTAATTTTAGTTTTGCTTGCATTTCGATTTGAATGGGACAATCAGGACTCGAAATCGAAGTCTGTTCTTGTGCTATTTTTCTTTAGCACTCAATAGTGATTGCTTAGATTTGAATTCAGTAAAAGGGGTAAGAGGAGGACATCGGAATACTTCATTGGATCCTGTGAATGGTAAATTCGGAGATTTCTGATTACGATGAATTGTTTTTCAATTGAATTTCAGATAACGGAGAGGATATTTGTCCTTTCGTATGTTTGATGTAGGAAAAGATTTATGTCTTGATGTAGTCCTTAATCTTATGGAACATTATTCATAATGTTAACAAATGGCTTTTATATAAAACTTGTTGTCGAAATTCAGCTCTTTAGGGAAGGTTTGTTTGTTTGAGAGAGATTAAGTTGTTGTACGTCTTAAATTTAAATATATTCCAGATGATATTATTGTGCTTTCATGTATCCCTTGATGACTTCCGCAGACGTACAATTAAGATAAAATATTTGCACTTTGGATGTATATGCAGTAAAAAAATTATTTAATTTTGAGAGACGAGTTTATAAATTGTGGCATAGTGCAGCGATAGTTAAAACACAAAATATTGGGAATTTAAATTAGTATTAGTATTGCCTTTAAAGCGAAAAATATAGGAAAAAATATGGTGGTCAATGAATCGAAAAACCTACGGCTGCGTTGAATCACGTAATGCAAACTGACCTCACGATTATGAGTTGCCGTCATAGTAGCTCTACTACCACGTGAAGAAAAACATATATGAAATATAGTAGCTTTTGATAACGGAGACTTTCAAATTTCAAGCGGACATGGAACGACCACGGGCAACACCCTGGTGGTACTCAAACACTTGAATCTATCCTCTTTCAAGACAAAACACATACTATAATGATATTAGCGATATAAATGAAACATCCAACACCATCAGAGTTAATCTTTGCAACGTCATTCATATTTATATGTACAAGATGGTCCAAGAGATCCGATCATCCGATGTTGTTTGTCTCTCATTTTATTTTTAAATGGCAGCAGCTGATGCACGGACTAGACTTTGTACGGGAATATTAGACTTTGTCTGGTCGATGTTTCCGGCGACAGCTCGACATCCACGGCAACAGCGGCGATATTCTCGGCACAACGGGCGCTCCGGACGGCCCCACTCTTGGCAACGTCTTGTGTGGTCCCATTATTTTTAAAGTTTGGTGGCCAAACAGCCCAGTGTTTGTGCAGGCCGGGGGATAGGCGACGGAATTTGCGCTGCGCCAACACTACAGACGAATTGTTACGCAAAAAGTAGACACAATTGTTCCAAGTTGTTGGGGAGAATATCGCTTCATGGCTTGTTCACTTTACATCTGTAAAGATTTGACATTGGCGGGCATTTGCGAACATTTTAGAAATACTAGTATAGACATAAAAAGGTAAAAACACATGACAAAACCCGAAGAACATATGCGAAACGTAGTCATTATAAACAGTTATACCGGGAAAGCGAAATCATCTACATTTGACACAAATAAGTAAAAATACACGAATTCTTTCTGAAAACCATTGTAATAAAAAATCGCACTCTCATCTATTTCCGTGTATATGTCTATTATCCTCGATCAAATTACATCATTTACCCATCAACAAAATGTTGACATTCAAAGTGCCCCATCTGTCTTAATGCACCACCACCATAAAATAAAGACTATCCCGATAATATTCCCATCTCAAGTAATTCCTTCTGCATACCCAACTACATGCCATTGTTTCTGTTGACCAAACTCATAAGTCCCGACGTTTTGATAGCACACACTCTGACACTGATATCTGCAACCGCATTCATAAAATATGCAAATATATTCATACCAAATAGCTTTAAATTGAGCGCAAGGTCTGGTATCCTGTGGAAACCAAAAACTATGGTAACCTTTTACCGCTCATGTGCCACATCCTGCAATTTTCAGTCAGTACAGAATCGTTGGTACAAAAATCCTTGGAGACCACAAATATTTGATCAGTTCAACTCGATGAAATCCAGAAGCAGAATGCACCAAGCAAAACGCAAATGAAAGAACGAAAGCACCACACACAGCGAACGAACAAAGTCAATGTAATGTGCCGCATCATCATTGTTCAATTTGCATGTCAGCAGGATGTGGTGATATGGTGCGGGGGGTCATGGTCATTGCAGGATGAGCAAACAAATTTGAAATTGTGCAAATGTCACGACTTCGATGCCATGGTGTTCATATTCTTTTCCATTTCCCATTTCCAAATCCCATTCCCTAGAATCTGATGAGATTGTTGTTTTGTGGGATCCGATTTTCCTGCATGTGTTTGTTTCCTTTACCTACATCATAATTACTTTTGACAGACAACTCAACGTATCTGTTTGTGATGGATTCAGTTTCTTGGGGAATACGTTTGACAGGTTGTTGCTTATAAAGATGTTGGAGCTATGATTGCCACATTATAGAGCAACAAAAAAAAAACAGTTTAAAGATTCCAACAAAAAATAGAGCAGGATTGTTATACAAAGTAATTTCACTTACCCATGGTGAAGGAAAAAATCGCTGCTGCGAGGAACAAATGAACCAGATGGCAGTCCTGTGAGTGCATGATGTTATTCTCCCTTTTTGCCATTCTTGTGTACGTCCTTCCGCGGGGAGAAAAAATGTTGAGAGCAGTTGGTCCACGTTAGATATTGGACTCAGATTGACGGTCTGGATGCAATATGTGTCGGGTCTATGATTTTCATTTGGTATCACTCAAGCACCCTTCATTGTTAACACTGATGAAGGAACGTGACTGGGTTTCTTCCTGTAATCGATCTGGGGACAGATATTTGAAGACTTTAATGACCTGCAAATGAATAAACGATTTTGTTGTGAGTACAGATATTGCATATGACGCACACTCTGGCGTATGAATAACAAAAGTAAAATTGAATTCGAATAACTGCATAGGAAGGGGAGCTATGTTGCAGAGTTGCCGCTTTAAATTTTGTATTAAGAGACATAATTAGTTTGTATTAGGAAGCGAGAAAATGTATTCAAGAAACACATTGTTGTTAATTAACTGGTAAAAGTATCATCTTTACCTTATTTCAGATGTTATGGCATAAATTGCAGTTACCAAAAACACTCTCGTTTCTAAAGTACAATTTAAAGTCGATTTTGAAAAAAACCTCTCTTGTTACTTCTCTATTGAGTCTGTAGATTGGCTGATATTTAGGGTTTATATTAGCTGATACCTATTACAGGACCTACCTAGGCATAAAAAAACGGTCACTATCACAGCGCTTTAAAAGACACCAAGTTCTCCATTATGTATTAAAACACCTAAGGATGGGTAACGTGTGTTCTTTCAGGGTCAACGATTCCAGTACGAAATGGGAACATTTAAAAAAAAACGTAAAACACATGTCAATACCGATGAGACTATACTTAATCGAATCGTTCATATTACTATTTAGGTCCTCAAAACATAGCCACGATTTACAATTTTCGAAAGACCGAACATAGAGATAAAAGGATATCCTATAAACAGTGCTACATGTATATCAAGAGAGGGCAGTAGGAGCATTAAAACAAAAATCAAAGCACTGAGTGCAGCATAAGAAAAACGGCTTGGAAGGCCAAGAAAGACAACGCGGTCTTGTTTATACATATTCGTTTCGTCCCCTATTTATTTAATTTTCCAGGCAAGAGGCTTTGGAAGGTAAAGAAAAAGAGCAACTTTGAAAGGCGAAGAAAAAACAACTGTCGTCTAGCTTGAAAAAATTAAGACTTCATAAATCTAGACTCCGAAAGCACACTCCAGCATTAGAACTAGATTTTCCACTAAAAGTCAGAGTATCTGGCATGATTTGACATATCAACGCACGATCGAGGCGGCTAATTAACAGATTTAGATCAAGAAATAGCACGGTCGCTGAAGACAATCATAAATAAGTCGACTAATCCCGTCGATGCATGTGGCTAATTCCATCTTGTTGAACCCGAAATTGACTATGTTCTTATTTTTAAATTTGTTTACAAGCGCAATAAGTCAGAAACGATCTCAATCACTGAACATAATTTTGCTATATAAAAGTGGTAAAAATTAGACTGACTGTAAGGAGTTGCTTGCCACATGCGCGAAATTATATTGAAACAATAATGATTTTATTATTCTAATAAAGCCTTCTGGAAACATGTTCATATGTCTATTATAATACAAAAACGTCTTAAAAGCTTATGAAAACGGAGTTAATGCTAAATGTTCCAGAGCTCATAAATGGAAATCGCGGATGATAATTCCATCTTGTTGGCCGCAACTGCTTCGTAGCTCGTTTATGCGGACCTTCCAATTTTCGATGACGGGTTCGAGCATATTCGTCGGTATCTAGCGATTAATACGAGGAATGTTGGCCTCCAATGCTTTAATTTTAGATGGATTATCCATGAACACGTTAGATTTAAGTAGTGCTAAAGGGAATGTTTAACGGTGTGATCGCATGGTCTTGCTCAACAATTCACTGGTCCGAAGGGTTCACCGAAGCGGTCTCTCAACATGTCCATTGTTCCTCGGGCTATATGGCAAGTAACGCCGTCTTGTTGGAACCAAATATTTTCGAGATCTTGGGCTTCAATTTCAGGCAAAAAAAACCGTTGTTATGATGCGATAATGAACCGAATTTACAGAACCGTTGGCGCCAGCCTAATTCTTGAAGAAACATTGACCGATATAACCGCTGTTATTAAACCTCTTCCCTTCTATTTTTCGGCAGAAATTTGGCAATTTAGGTTATTGACGTATTAATTGAGCCAGAAATGGGCCTCATCGCTAAACAAAACGTTGGTCGAAAACAGTGATCTTCAGCAAGTCTCTCTAGAGCTCATTCACTGAAACGATTAGTACGATTTGAAAACGTTGATCGGGTGTAAGTCGGTGCATGATGGATACTGTATCTATCAAAAAACTTCTTTGGAACTAATTTCTCAGTTTACATATTTCCTATTTTTTGTTGTAAGTTGAACTTGGAGAATTTAATTTCGTGACCGAAGAATGGATGTTGTGGTGTTTTAAAAAAAAATAGTTGAGAGCGCTCCTATTCTTCCGTTTTTTCAACTTTCCAACAGGGGTAAGCCGAACCTTGCTCCAATAATTATGGAGTTACCTTTCGCTCGCCAAGTTAGGAATTTCTTTTGTTTTGTTTTTTTTCGTTTATTTTGATTTTGATTACATAACACACACAATTCACAATTCATTAGTTCAGAATATTCATTGAATATTTATAATTCATTGAATTATAAATATAAATTATTCTTTGAAAAAGCAACCATAAATATATTTTGACAGATACCACTACATCTACTACATTTTCCTACTTTAACTACATTTAACTACATCCCTTACGTAGCAAACGTAACAAATGTAGTTATTCATAAAAAAGTGTCATTTCAGCCATGTCTGCTTTAGATTGATCACCCGATATGTTCCAAAACCTTTACGGACCCATTCCAAGTACTGACCACACAAATTAAATAGTCGATATTACTTTTGGTATCTATGGCATTTTCAAAGCATCATGCTAGACTTCAGTTCACTGTTTCTCAAAGCTCACCAGACAATAATCTTGAGTATATTCAAATACTTAACTTTTTAAAAAAATTGTACTAAATAAATTAAAACACAAATTTGGAAATGAAAACAAATGTTAATGCTTAACATTTAGGGAATATAAAAGTCCAGCTAACAAAATAAAATGATACACTCCAATTGAAGTACTTTCGGCAGCACTTCTGTGTATACGTCTGTTGCATTCTTGTATACGCCTATATAAGACCCCATTAACTTGTCCCACTTTGCTGGCATAATCATTGTCGTTCTGCACACATAAATAAACTGAGAGCAGCAGAAATGGAAGTCATAAGTAAAATTCATACATCATGAAGTACATAATAAATATTCTGCAGTTGTACACATTCCGAGGACTTCTTTTTTACATCCCAGAGTATGAAGGAGTATTTCTTTCTTATTTATCCGGTAGGGGGACAAACTAGGACAACCGTAGTTCTTCACGTGTAGTAGAGATTGTAACATAGTAACTTGTGAAACAAGAGATAAATGGAGCAAAGTTATTCATACTGACAAGAAATTATGTCAGTTACACCGTTGCATGGATATCTTTCGTTATTTAACACGCACATTTAGTGCAGCGCTGGCTTACGTTTGGTGTATTGTCGTCTCTGTCATATTAAATTGTGGTAATTTCTTCACCTACTGCCCTACTTTGTGGAATTTAAATAATAAATGTATATTTGTTATAATGTAACTGTACAGTTTTATCCATTAAACGATTTCTTGGAATAGGCATTCCTCGCATAAATTGACGATGATTATTGGTTGAGGGAAGCCATATAATAATGTTGAATCCATTTCGATAGAAAGTGTAATTATTTTGGCGGGTAACCATTTATTCTTTGAAGGGAAAATAAATCTACTGGAGCTATGAATTTATAATGGAATCCATTTAAAATAAAGCACAGAGGGTAATCGATATGGGCTTCCACAAACAGTTCAAGTGGGATTAATTGGTTCGATAAAGGAGGAAATTTTGTTTGTCAATTCTAATATACCCGTTGTTAATAAATACATTATATTTGAAAAAATGTTACAACAGTTATAAAGAAAATTAAAGTTCAGTGTTATTTATTATTTAATATCTATTATTTCACCCTATTTTTAAAATACTTAAATGTTTCCGAAATGTGTATCGCGGTAGTTTCACATCTGATATTGAATAAAACTGAAATCGATATCTTTTCCTTCGGTGTCCGGAATGAACATATCCAGCAACAAACAAGCCTCTCTCCAATTGCTTCAAATTGGTTGGGGTCGGTTTGTATCGGTGTGAGTCGTGTGACCCATCATCCCTTCACTATACGAAAGAACAACGCATATTCATTGTTCAGCAATATTTGATATAAATGGACCATTCTCCTTCGAAAATGCGGCTGGTCTGACAGTAACAATTAACGGTGTTCGTTATCAAGACATGATAACCCAGTTTTAAGTGTCTGAATTACCAGATATGGATGTGACCAACATGTGGTTTCAACAAGACGGAGCCACATGCCATTTAAACAGAGATACAATTCAATTACTACATTAGTCATTTCCTTATAATTCAGTTGGCCGCTTTCGCGATTAGCCATCCAGGTCTTGCGATTTAACGCCATTTGACTTATTTCTTTTGGGGGTTTTTGGGTTCAAATGTCTTTGCAAACAAACCCATGACCACCATGGCCTTGGCATAGGAAATTGAGCGGTGTGTTAATAAAAATAGAGCCACATTTATACGAAGCGGTCATAGAAAATTTCAATAAAAGAGTACGTACTTGCTAGCAAAGCCGTGACTGTCATTTAGCCGATGTGCTATTTCATACATAACTATATACTCTATGAATCAATAATAAAAATTTAAGCTTTCAAATTAAAAATCTCTATTTTCTATGAGAATTACATTTTGAGTGATTTACCGGACACACTTTAATTGTACATACAAAGTCTTTTTCCACATCGTCCGACCGACCTCGACGTCTGGCTGCAAATCGAAGACTCTGCGAAGCGGTGTGCTAGTGCTCAGCCCCTCTATATTTCCTAGTCATCTTAAACGTCCATTTCGAAGTTTTTTCGAATAAAGTTATGTCGCTGTACAGCTCATATAGTTCTTAGTGGTATCTTCGTCCCAAAGCCCGTCAACGCAAACGGAATCGAAGATTTTTCGAAATTTGTTTTCCTCAAAACGACAAAAGATTTCTTCGGTACATGCTTCAGCGCCATAGAGCAGGACTGGAATGACCCTTTCTTGTATAGGATCTCCTAAGTATTTCACTCAAACAACTTCGTAGTCCGAGTAATTCTTCGTTTAATTTCTGACGATATATTGTTGTCAAATTTAATTTTACTAATATGAAGCTTACAATATCTACTTTTTTACTATAATTTTATCTACGTGTTCTTTGCTGATAAAGTGGGTCGTTCAATCCTTACCCCAACGCAATCCGGACAGAAAAATAATTTTGAGCTAGAAAGGCCCAAATACGTACGTTTTATTTATAGCTCCTAGTATGGTCCAAGTTAACCGTCTAAGGAAAAGGAACAATAATCAGGGTCTTATACAGGACTACATAACTTATTCGTAGTCCAGAGATACAGGGTTTTGCAAGTGAATTTCTTATTTGAATTACTAACAATAGATTGGGGTCAGATTTTAATACGAATTCTAGGAAGTTTCACTAAGGCATTTGGCGCGATTTTCGTGTAGTCTGACACGAATAGATATCAACTTCTGTATAAAATATTCTAGGTTTTCTAGGTTTAAATGTCTATTCTAGGTTTTAGATGTCAGCATATTATCTTAAATAAATCATTTATCAATATCGAATTATAGAAGTTATCGCATTTTTAAATTACTGGATAAAATGTGAAGAATAATTTCTTGAAGTAAAACTACACTTCTTAAATGCTAACAATAAATTTAAGAGCCTGGATAACATGGATGTAAAGCCTAAAGTATTTCGAATGTGCCTCTTTAAAGAAGTCATAAATAGGGTGTTTTTTTTACAGGTACTGCCCATTCAAATGGAATAAAAAAAAAGAGGATTTGTTTAAATTGACATGAAATTTACTTTATCCGAAAGATAATTTTCTGTCATTATATTTTAAATAATTAATAAACTTATCTAATCAAATTAATTGGTCTGATGGACAATTATAAAGCAGTTTTTAAAAATTTCTTATAGTTAAAAAGTATTCAAGGTGTGCATAAATTATTGCCACGCCATAAACTGTCATTTTTATTATGGCGCAGTGACTTGAGTCTTCGAGGTTATGTATCAATTCAGGGAAAATATCTCGCAAAAAAGCGCCTTATCAAGGCAAATTAAAAGTTTCAGGTCGCTGTAAAGCCAAACTTTTATTTTAAATCATAAAAGTCGCAGTAGCTTATTTTTAAATTTCAAAAAAATTTACAAAATGGTTTCCATGATTAAAACGTTACAGTTCGTAATTTCATAGCTCTGATATTTTGTCGTGAGCATCTAAAACGCAAATTGTAACAGATTTTCAAATATTTTCTAGTCTTAAATGAATGATGATTATTATATTCTTAGTTTTATATTGCAGTCAACACAAAATTCACTCTCAACAGTCATCCGATCACCTACAATGTGATTATCTTATGACATCTTCAAATTAATTTCAAAATACTTTTCAAAAATATTTTGAAAACCCTATTCAATTATTCATTTACACCAATTGATTATGTATAGTATTTTCTTAAGACTCTTAAAAACTTATCTAAATTAATTTCAGTCGGGCAAATAGAAATGCCCACATAATAAAACTGAACGGCGGTAATAAATCCTCAATCTCGTACTTATTTACACACTATCGCAGAATGAAAAACTTCACTCTGGCTTATAGCAATAAAATCAAACCCAACACCAAGAAGCTATAAATCACATTGTGGCAACCGAAAATTACATATTCCGCTTCGCTGGGTAGATACGAAGGTGCTTGGAGGACCTTCGTATCTCTTCGACCATGTGTATAAATTTGAACGTATGCGAACATATCCCGACCCTACACCAACAGACACTCTATAGTACTTTGTGTGCACACTTGATGTGGCTTGTAGTTCAAGTGCCCAATGCCCAGCATTCACTTTAGCGCACATATACCCATAGGGGATGTTAATCATTTCAGTACATGTCTTTAGCACAGATAATTTCATGAACCCGTCCGAAAATGTGTCATTATAACTTCCACAGGGAAAGCATGAATTTTTCATAGAGAAATGAGGACCCTCAAATTTGATCCTTCTTACTGGAATTGTATGAATCTCATAGACACCACAAGTGACCCCAAATACAAAATTTTGCACGACAGTTAACGAATTGCACCGCTTTTTGAGAAAATATTCTGTGATCATTGTCCCTACATCTGGGGTCCTTGAAGTGGGCCAAACCATTAAAATTGATGTACGAGTGTAATTTTGTATGTTGCTTAGGTGCTTACATAGATGTGATACTTAGTTTGTGTGATAGCTGCAGATAAATTTTCGCTCAGGAATTTGGAGAGAATGCCGACGACCACATGAAGGTTCTTTACAGAAACAAAATTATGCTGATGGTTGTTATCATAATGCTGACTTAATGTCACATGCTTAATCATGTTTAGGTCAAATGCGACAGGGCACCACACTCGTAACATTAACAAGTTAATGTGATATTATAAGTCGACTTTGATGTATGCAATCATTAAATTCGTAGAATCCTCTCATTCATAAAATAACCCTTCATCCATCAGGACTTTCGAGTCGAATGGTGTAAAAGTGCTTTCTGTCTTCATTTTTGCTTGAATGCAATTTGTCTCCAAATCCGTGTAATCATCTAACGTCAAACCTAATCAACTTCGACCCACAATCGTTTCACTTCGGAGTCCTCGACTACTGATCCCATTTTAATTTGGCAAAGTAAAAATAGAACAAGTGCTAGGGAACAATAACAAAATCGATTTTCCGTAATTGACTTCGACAGTAACCAAATTGGGTTGTGCAAATATGAAAAGGGCAGCAACATAAACCCGTTGGACCTTTTAAATTGCTTCAAAATGACTGCTAACAAGGATATCAGTCGAAGGCAAAACAAAACCAGTCGGAAGGACCGATATTTGTATAAAGGTCTTGAGGGAAAGGGTGAAACGAATCGGACTCACTTAAAGTGCAATGGGCGTTGGTGTTATACTAAGATTTTAAGGTTTTTGGTTACGGGAAGTGTTTTAGATGGTGGCGTTTCGGTCTGCCGCGTTGAAGTGATAATAAGGATGAACATCAATATTTAAATATGCAGGAGTATGCTTGGGAGTTAGAAATGTAAATTTGTTTCTCTCAGGTGATGCGAACCAACAACGCTGAAGCAGTCCTAGAAGATGGCTGAAGGTATTTGTTTTGCTCTTACATTGCTGGAAGGTGTATATTGATGAAAATATGTCTATTTCATTGGACTGTTATAAAAATAAAGTTGGTGTTTCGTTGTTTGCAGCATATTCCATACGCCACAATGACAGCGAAATACTTTAAGAAAATGTAAAATTCTAAGGCTACAAGAGACCACCTAAAAAACATTGAGCCTGCGTATTCTAACTCTCTTTATTGATACCATACAATACATGCTTGCAACCAAAAATGATTCATGGTCTAAAGGCAAAGGAGAAATCTTACTGGCTACTACTGTATGCCATTTCATGTGAGCTCCTGAAACTGTTTATATGGACAAACAATCTAATCGGTCCATTTCCGTGGAGTTAAGGGATGTGATGCAGTAATGATTTTTAAAGAAAACAATTCAAAGAAGTCCAAATAGACGCCCATTACCTATTCTAAAATTTGAAAGGCGCAAACGATACTTGGAGAGTCATTAGATACCTACTGTCTGCCGCAATGCATGGACGCCCAAAATAACTAACCAACAACCGTATCGGCTCCTATCACTGTCATGAAATATTGTGTATTACACTGATTGTCCAGTTGGTGACGTAAAATTATACCAAATGAAAAAAGGCCATCTACCATTTTTTGTTTTGAAACCTTAAATTTGTTAGGCCTGTAAAACAGTTGAATTCGGAATAATGTCAATTGCCTTATTTATTTTTGTGAAGCGATCATATTGAGGTATTTCAGATTCAGTATGCGAGTATCATTGATCTGTATCTAGAATCAACTTGAATTGTATTGAAGCTTATAAACATATGTTATGAAGATCGACCGTTTTACCAACTTCCCTTGCCAGTATACAAGCATTTAATGCCACATGTCAATGCACTGCCAATTGCTCATTTCTTTGTTTTGTGATGCGCTAAAGCCAAGTTTTTGGAGTTAGTCATTATTTCCCTTGAGCTTATATGACGTCACATTTCCTTTGAATTATTCATAAACAATATTAGTTTGCGTCCAGATTTTTCACAATAAGAGCAATTTTATCAGTGTTCAATGGTTTTTCTACACTCTTATTTAATTATGATGGTTCGTATTGTCCGTTTTCGAAATTTTACCGTAACTATCCGTAAATAAACGTGGCAGTCACTGCTTCTTCTAAGTTCGATATGACCGAACTAATCGTCTTTTTTATACCCTTTCCATAGGGATATATTAGTTTTGATACATCGCTTTTAAAGTATAGAAAGAATTTAGGTAGATATACCTTTAAGTACATGATTCGTCTAGAAATCGCTAGCAAATTCGATCAAGCCATGTCTTGCCGCCCGTTCTTCCATCCACCTAGAGTGATGGAAATTATAACACTTCTTCTTTGTGGCTCCCTGCAAAACACGTGTAAATAATTTTAAAATTCGGTCACTGCCACACCCACTTTTCAGAAAAACTGTTTTAGCTAAATGTAGCCCTGAACGACGATCAGGTTAGCCGAACCTGCTCGTGCTCCCTATGTTTTTCTCGTGTAGGGCCGGCTTGCGAGACGCTTGCTGTTGGACGTTGGCATCTTTACCATGTTTTGCGAGAAATCATCATTTTTGCTTTGAACGCAGCCGAGTACATATCGTGGATAATGACAACAATAAGTCAAGCTTTTGTACAATTTTTTTTAGAATTATTGCGGAAAGAAAGTGAGACATGGGATCTAAAAAGCGATAATTACAAATATAAACAATAAATGAAAAATCAACACAAAATGTATGCTCTCCAAATTTGTTCGTCGTGTAGGGGATAACTCAAACGAGCAAGTTGGCGAGCATGTTCGTCGTTTAAGGCTACATTAAACCGTGAAGATTTCTGGGGAACGCGTGAATATTGTATTTAGCCAAACATAATAACTTCTATCTATCCGTTCAGAATAATTTCCGAAACGAAAGTCAGTTCCAATAGGAGATCAATTAACATTTGACGTATCCGTTGTAGAACAAAAAAATAAGCATTCCATAGCGATCGTTTTGATTCCACAGCAAGTTTTCATCTGACAAATTCGGAGGTATTTCAAAAATTGTTAATTTAACAGATATCACCGTTATATTCACTTTATGGCAAGGTTTTCATTTAAAATGGTTTTCAGTAAAATTAAAGGTAATTCAAAAAAAATGTTGGCGAAAATACTTCGATTGATACGAACATTTCGTCTTTATAGTATTATAAATCACGCTCAATTTTTGGGGACATTTTCGTATAAAAATAGCGGATTGTATACTTCTCATATTATGTGTATTTAATAAAACCTCATTTCGAATACGACTAAACGGTTTTTCTTCAATGTCCGATAGAAAGAATAGACAGTATGCAGAAGCTGCAAAACAAACCGATGAGCTGAATCTAAAAAATGTAACAGTAAACATTGCTAATTATGAATTTTAAGTTCCAAAATTAAATGCTTAATGGATACATACGACTTATGTCAAGTATATAAAAAATCAAGTAAAATAGAAGTCACGGTATTGTGTATCCTTCTCTTAACACCGTGCTCCTTTTGGATAACTTTTATTTTTATTTGTGTAGCAAATATTAGCATTTCCCTTTTTTTGCGCTTCTATACAAAAAATTTAGCAACTACACTCCTCCGTTCTTAATTTCTTCATCACTTTGATTAATAACGCACAAGTGCAGTCCTATTTTTCCAAATAATAGCCTCCATTCATTCACATTCACAAGAACACTCGCTGCTAAATATCCACCTCTACTAAGCCAAAAACACTTTTGCAAGTTCTCCCGCATATATTCAGCAGGCATATAACTACAAGCAGAAAACCCTTTGCAACTAATTGCAGCGAAGTACTCGAAGGATACTCCATTGAAATCATCTCATGTCAAATTAGTTATGTGCAGCACATCCTACCTACTGCCAGCCCTTTCCACGTTAGAGCATTGCAGTGGGAGTGTTTTAAGAACCGCCCATTAAAATTAATTTAAAATTTGAAAAGAGCATCTCATTACGCTACACTGTAGTATTTATCCTTTTGAAATGTTCTCAAATGAACGCACATCCTGGTTTACTCAATCCTTTTTTTCGTACATTTTCGTCATATCCTTAGTGCTCAGAACAGATAATAATTTACATATTGTATATGTGCAACTACTTGAGTATGCGAGCATACAGTAACGAACTTTTCCCCTCTCTTTTTTTCGAATTTTCAATTTTGCACTCAAGTCAAGGCCGAGTGGTGGATGAAGTACATGTGAATCCTGCCGACTCGCGAATTTGTTTTGTGCTTCCATATGAGTTATATCACTGCCTAGTGATGCGGAATATGAACAAAGAAAAGAAATAAAAAGTAAGCTTCATGTTATACTTCCATGATTGTGTGTCAGCGAAAATGCAAGGATACTAACTAAAATTTTGTATCTGCATGTTCTTGCGTGTCAACTTTCATTTTGTCTTTTGATGTGGATGGCTTTTGCGTCATTAGTTCGGATGCCGCATATGTGCGTTACTTGATGTCATCGAGGTCTAAAATGAATTATATGAACTCTTACTCATGTTGCACGTCCTTTTAATTAGAACAAAATTGGTAACCACTATTATAAATGCAAACATTTATAACGTTGAAAACTAAAATACACATAGCTACAAACTTCAGTTTACTCGTCCGTAATTATGGTTTCATTACATTAATCCGTTTTGTAAATTTTAATAGGTGAAGCTCACACGACTTCATTAACAAAATAATAATTATTAAAAAAAAATACATTAGTGTGAAGTTTTTGTTTTTTTTATTCATTAAAATGTAGAAAAACATCTATATGTACGGATTTGTTTTCTTTATAAAAAACGAAAAAAAGTATATATCAAGTTTTTATTTTGCGAATATTTAACTATGTAACGAATCCATTAGTTTTCATTTAAATCGATTTAATCAAATTCTAGGTTGAGTAAATTTTAGCATATCTCTCCTCCTTTTTGCAGAAATACACGTTTTTCCCGCCAAATATTTATCATGATTCAGAACCTGGCATTTTTTCAGAACCATTTATGTGTGCGTTTACTTCTTGCACAATGGCGGTATCTCTAATTATATAGTAAGCTCATATTATAGCAATAATATAATATAATATATCTTAATATATTTTAATTCATAAAAGAGTTTTATTTTTTTGATTAAACCTAAAAATAATAAATCAATTAAATGCAGTTTTGAGGTTTTTTTTTCGTGTAAAAGGAAGCAAACTATTTCGATTAAAACGAGGGATTTTGGATCCACCCCTACCATGCTTGATCCGTATCTAGCATCGACCTGCATAGAAATAAAGCCGACTGAGTTATTCTATGATGTTCGCCTCAGAATATGGTTTATTACAAATTCGTATGTCTTAAGGTACCTTGAGTACAAAAATTTAGTTTCTAAAAAATGTATGTTTGCCGCCAGCAGTCTGGATGTGGTTATTAAAGCTGAAACCTAAGCTACTTGGTCAATTTGACTGAGATTTTGACAATGTGCATGTTCTTGGCGGTTCTACAGAAGAGTTTTCTGAATTGGGGTTAAAATTAAGGGTGCCTCCCATATAATGGAATTTTTAAAACACGACTATCTTGATAACGGCTTTGACGATGTTGGGACAAATCAAGATCTAAGATTATACAAGTATTTACAATATGATGACATAAGCAGTTTTTTTTTCCAATAATGCACAAATCGGTTGATTTTGAAAACGGCCGATTTCTTAAGAACGCATTGAATTAAATGAAAATGGTTTTGTAGTTAATATGAATACTCTGAATGGAACATTTTAAATCAAATTTGTTAAAATGTTGATTTACCGGAAAACGACTGTAGTTGTGTATTAGAATGCTGAATATTCACTTTTTCTCTAAAAATGTGTGTAACCGTAATTAAATGTTTTCTCGAAAACTTAAGAGAGAACTAAATTTTGTGAACTGCTAAATTAGATGCTTAAAAACGAGTCGAAAGGTCGAATAACGGGACCTAAAAATTACCTTTTTCTCTAAAATTACCTTTTATTACAAAGAAACGCAAGGACCGACCCATTTTCAGATTCGGACATTTTTTTTTATATTCATTTAAAAAGATCAAATGAGTTTTTTTAGCATGACCTTCATTAAACTCCATATCAAACACAACACTCATACATACTGTGTTTATCTGAGTCGAGTCGGACATTTTATTTTGTCATGAATGCTGTTTTTATATGAAGACACATTCTAATTTAAGCTGCCTAGTACTCGTATAGTTTTATAATATACTATCTGTACCCGTCCGCGGTTTGCTATGGCTCAGTCTGGTTTAATGGAATATAGAGAAATAAGAATGCACATTTTTTATGTGTCTTATTTCACGGGCTCAGTGGCGCGATGGTTAGTGCGATGAACTGCGGCGCAGATGGTGCCACCATCGTGCAAGAAGTACACACGCACAGGTGAATGGTTGTGAGAAAGCTCGGCCCTGGGTACTAATGAGCCTGTTGCGCTAAAAATTTCAATTTTTTTTATTTCACATTCCTTGTAGTTCGTTTTTATTATTTGTGTAGATATAGAGAAGTCTGGTAAACCGGGTAAGAAGCAATTCGTGTTTAGACCTTACCCGCATAATTCTCAAGAAAATTAATTCGTATCTAGATCTTACTCCCATTATTCTCAAAATTGGTCCTCAGCTTTGTTAATTATTATTGTTAGCGTCAATCAAATTGAGGATTACTGTTAAAAAAGCTTTTCCGATTTTATCATTGGAATGTAAGCGAAGGGGTGGGTTCGATTCCTAGCCTCTCGTGATGATCTGACAAATCATACGAGTAGTATCAACTGTCAAGAATAGCATATCTCAACTTCGCTTTTCGGATTCGGCATAAAACCGGAGGTTGCGCCATCGCGCAAGAAGTACACACGCACACATGAATGGTTGTGAGAAATCTAGGCCCTGGGTACTAACGAGCCTGTTGCGCAAAAAATTCGTATTTTTTGTTGTAATGCAAGAAATAAGTATAACTTCGTCTCTAAATGATTTTGTCAAGCTTAGTTTTTCTACGACTAAGCTTTTCGGAGTTTTAGTAAATTGCTTGTTCAATTGAAAATCAATTAACAGTGTCACAAATATTCCAGAAAATGCTAAAGTCAACGATATGTCATTTTGGGACCGAATTGAAGCCAGAATCAATATAATAAGCAACGTTTTTAAAGGCAGCATAATAAGACATACAACAAAAGTTTTTCGGCTCGGATTTCACTTCCCAATACAGTGTTTTTTTTTTATATAAGCCAAGTTCATATTTAAAAGCAACGATGTAGAAAATTACTGCTCCTTAGTGGAGAGATATGTTAATTGATTGCCAGGTTCGCTTTTTGTTGCAAGATCTGAAGCTGACATTTGGCAACATTCTATTTCATTACTACATTTAGACTCTAAAAAAGGGTAAGTGAAAGGGAAAAACACTAAATTTTATCAGCTAATCTTTTTTATCACATCAAGGAATCATTTTTCAAATTTTTTTTTCAAATGTAAACCGTAGCATAATCCGTTCGGAAGTTCTAATTAGTTTTCAATAACTAGCACTTCGAGTGGTATTAGCCCAATGCCACAAATAATAATTTTTGGCTTCCAAAATCTGAAACTAACCAGATTTTCCATTTTCAAATAGGTAAATAAATATTATCACTTTTTAAAATATGTTAAGTCCTTTTTGTATAATCCTTAAGTAGGAAAATATTTCTCTACGTTACAAACTGGATGTCAAAACTAATATACCTCTATGGGATAGAAGGTATAAATAATAAATATATAAGACATTTGATTTGTATCTTAAAAAACCTAAATTTTTGTATATCTATGCATATTAATATTAAACACCATTGCAGATATATCTTTACAAACTATTCAAATTTGAGTGCAATTGCGTGCTACCCACTCGTGCACCTTATATTAAATACGAAAAAACTACACCAAATGGAAGGGAAAATTCAAGGATCCGTCCTATTCCAACATTGTTTGCCTTATTATGCATGCAAAAACCCACGAAAATGTACGGACACACACTCCAAGAGAAGGGAGGAAATGAAAATGGGAGAGAATGCTAAATATGCAAAATTCATTCATTGTGGTATTCATTTTTTTTCTGACATTTTTTTCGTCCTTTTCGTTTTTTTGTAGTTTTCAGGTGGCATTTTCCATGTTCAACAATTCGTAATCTGCTCTGAAGTGGGCGAAAATTAATAAGAAGAAAAGTTTTATTTGCACTGTGGGGCGCTTCTTTAGAATCATTTACATATCACGCTGGGGGTACCTATTTCAAATTGAATTCGGGGAGACATATTATATACCAAAAATTATACTTTATAAAAGTTTCTTTTTTTTTAATAAAATGTTTTTAGGAATACTGCTTCAATGTTTGGCTAACGAATGTGGGAGGTAGCCGATTAGTTAATAATGGGCACGTTCTTTTATTTATTTTGGGATTCTTTTTCTAATGCGTAATGCAAGTACATTTTAAACTGAGCCATTTTAAGTCAGCGCTATGGGGTCCCCATTTGTTGTGGCAAAATATTAGTACGCACACATAAATAAGAAGAGAAGCTGGGTGTTATGTTTGATTATAAATGGTGGTTAAGAAAATAAACATCGATTACAAAATGACACGACATGATATGCATTTTAAATGTAGAAATTTTTTTTGTTTGCCATGTTATTACTGGTACCTGCCATATAAAAATCATACATAACTTAAATTTGCTCAAAAACGGCTCTTGCGATTTTGAATAAACTTTTTATATGCTATAAGCATATTAGTTCCAACAAATCTGCATACTCAGTTTTTAGGAGAAAATCCATATAACGGATTTTTGCATATAGGCCATAGGTATAAAAAAAATTGTCAATTTTTCGCAAACTATTTTGCCAAATTGAGTGAAATTACTGTTTTCATGAGTTCGACATAATTGGTTTTGGCCATATTGTTTTCAAACAAAATTTTCAGTTTTGGCCAATAACGGAAGACCATTATTATTCACATGAACACCGAGTACTTTCATTTACGCAATAAACGTTCGTATAATCTCATTTCGGCATTCTAAGTATCATTCCAGCGTCATTAATCGAAATAAATATTATTGCGTATTTTGGCCAAATTGTTAAAAACGTCAAATCAACTCGCTGTGAAAGAGAAAGTTGCGTACGACCCAGTCGTGCACCCACCACTAGTTTAAATTCTACGCACATAATAACAAGGCAAAAAAAGCCTTTGGGTCCGTGTTTTAATAATCCTTATGAGTACAAAATGTTTTTAATAAACTACTCTATTTGTTTATTGAACATTAATTTGAAATTTGTCAAATTGATTTTGTTTAGATGACGTTATTTTATATAAAAGTCGACTATAGCACTTAGTTTAAAAAAGTTTCTATTAACTTAAAGAATTAAAAAAAAAACATTCGAGCAAATACATTTCCTTTAAAATAAGTAATTATTTTTTTCGAAACCTGCTTCACTAGTTTTGCCAGTTTTTGGGACATAAAACACAACTTATTTTAGTTGTCTTATCTACTCAATATTGTCAGTATAAGAAATTCAAATAATACTAGCAGGATCTGAACCTATCCTATCTCTGGGGTTTCCAATACTTAAATGGTCCAATTTCATAAGATTTGATAAATAGACGTCAAAACTGATGTCAGACATTTCCAATACTTTTACGGAACTTCAGCTTGGTATGACGAAAAAAAAAACCTGACTGCTACCAACTTACCACAAAGCTATGAATGCAGTTTGATGAAATGAGTTTTTCCTCTTTTTATATAAGATGTGCCATTACGTTTTAAAAATGGCGCTCAGTCCAAATTCGCCTTTGACATTTGTGAGCCTAACAGAAATATATTTTGTGTTTGAATAATATTTTGTTGCAAGGTGCATTTTCTGGTCGCAAGACTCACACTGGCGGCATTCAAAGGACTAATCCTTAGATCCTGGAAAAAAATGTGAGCAATCATTGAATATTTGATCATAAATTTGCCTGGCTTGATATATACGGTTTGTATTTAAGCAAAATTAAAATGGAAGTCGCATATAAAAAAGAAATGCGAAGAACTCAAAAATAAAAAGACAACTGTATCTACTGTTTGTTCGGAACATATTCGAAGCTTAACCTTGATAAGTCAAAGAATCTGCAATGATACAAGCAAATGATACCAGTTTGGACTTATGGTATACAACTATGGAGTAGTACCAGTGAAACATTACCTTAACTTTTGAAAAAAAAATGTTAAGATTATTCGTCAATGCGCCGTTTTACATAAGAAATGAAATCTACTTAAAGATCTGGGTATTCCCGCGTTTAAATATCGAAAAATTTTGCACGAAAACATAAAAACGTTTATAAGGACACGTTAACACAATGGTCCTCCAAATTCGCGACGAAACAAATTTGTTGCGACTTCTTTAAAGAACTTAACTCTTGGATTCGGTTTAATAATACAAAAAAGCTGGTACTCTCAAGGCAAAGTTACCTGTCAAACATCCATTACTCGTGATAAAAAAATTGCTATATAAGTCGAATACTAAGTTGCAATAAAAATACAAAAGTAGTGGTGGTTTTTGTGAGTGAAAACCTCACAACACTCTGGGCACGTGCTCATCGTGTTTATCAAGGTTTCCACAAGCCCACGAAAAAAAAACCCGTGATAAAAAAAATTGCTAGAGAAGTTTGATACTTAGTTGCAATACAAATACAAAAGTAATGGTGGTTTTAGTGAGTAGAACTCTCACACTACTTTGGGTATGTGCTCATCGTGTCTATGAAAATTTCCACCAGCCCACAAAAAAAAAACAACAAAAAAACATCATTGAAGAGCCCCGTAAATTTGGTTTGATTTAGTTAGTAAGTTAGTTAGTAAGGAGGCGTAAGTAGTAAAAATCTTATCTTGAGAATTGTACATACAACCACTTGTTAAAGAAAATTCTTTGCACCACAAAAGGTGGTTAGTGAATTCTTAAACAATAAAAATATTTGGTCATTAGGAAAACCCAAAAAAATGTCAATACTAAATTTTAACGAAGGGAATTATTTTTTTTTGTTGCTTTCCTGTAAATTGGTAAATATCACTTACGCCCCTTTGTGTTTCAATGGACGATACGCCCGTTAATAATCCCTTAAGTGCCCGCATTATACAAATAAAACAAAGATTCATTTCAATGACGGAAATTGAATATTTTAAGCTTATACAATACAGTGACGGATTTTTAATTCTCAAAGATATAGCAAAAAATTATAGATACTCCGAGGAATATTGTCATAAAATCTGTAATTTTCATATATCCGACATACCTTCTGAATATCCTATGTTAATCGAAAAGCAAGTCAAAAAAAAGCCCTGTATTATAAAACCCTACCAACATAAGTATTTTGAGTTCCGAAATTAAACTTGATAACAACATATGCAATTCATAATTCGCTATAAGGCGTGCAAAATTTATCAATTATAAATTTAAAGTCATAAATATGGTTATACGTGAAGGCCATGGAAATAATGTGTTATAGAGCATATTTTGTGATTGCATTACCTCCATAAAGTCTATAAAAGCATCAATTTGCCTCTGCTCATGGCACGCAAAATCGCATTCATAAAAATGTACCATATACACAAAATATCCGTAATAGGAGGCAGTCGTTATAGATCATTAGGAGTTTTCGGAACTAAACTTTACATATTTTAGAAGATCTGACGGGCTCATTGGCGCGATGGTTGGTGCGATGAACTTCCGTGCAGAAGGTCTTGGTTCGACTCCCGCCGTAGCAACACCAAAATGATTTTTCACTGACCCTCCTCTCGTGTTGATCTGAAAAGTCATCCGAGTAGTATCAATTGTCAAAAGCTTGTCTCAAACTCGGCGTTCGGAGTCTGTATAAAACAGTCCCACCATCGTGCAGAAGTATGCGTGCACACATGAATGGTTGTGAGAAAGCTCGGCCCTGGGTACTAACGATCCTGTTGCGCCAGAAAATTGCAAGAAAAAAACATGGTTAGCCTAGTAAACCATATAAATATACCGACTCGTAAATAATCTTTCAAATTTTATATGAAAAACTATTTTCGTAAGCCACATAGGACATCTCTAGGACAATTTTGGCTCGGAGATCACCCTCGGAAAATTACACTCATTGTGCTGCTTTGATTGAAACTATGTCATAGGTGGGTATACAAATGCATGAAATTAATTATATTCAAATATGAATTAAAAAAAAACGTTTTCCTTCGTCAAAGATCTCCAAAATTAATAAATCTTGTATAAGGTTTTTTCTTTCCACTTATTTTCGGCATTTTAGTATGTTTGGTGAACGACGGTTTAATGAAAATTGCAGAACAGCTGATTCAATTACGCAACTAGTTTCCGAGGGATGTTCAATTAAAGCACCCCGTAGTTTTTTTTTAAATATTGAATTGCGTAAATATATCATTTTATGTGAATTCTCTTAATATATTACTGATTGGACTCAGTAGATGGAGTTGGGGTCAAGCCATCAATTCTTAATGGATACATATTTCTTCACTGTAATTTTTGTATGTATAAATTGAGCCGAATTGACAATAGCAATGGACTTGACTTCTTCTGGAATTACAGCTACTTTATTGGATGGATAGCGGACTACTCACAAAATATCTAAGCTGTGTTTGAAAGTGTAGATTCACGATCACCGAACATGTTACATGTTCTAGACATAAAAAGTGTTTTGTAGGAGTGAGTCGCTAAAAAAAATTATTGGAAACACTTGTAAGAACATTGAAATTTCTACGAACAAATAACATATGTTAACATATGTTAAGTTGTACCACACTAAGTCATATGACTTTCGACACACATTACATGTGAAACCTCGATCTACTGCCGCTAATAAAATAAAATCATGCTTGTATTTATAATATTTCAAAATTTACTGAAATCGAATTTCCTAATATAGCACAACAATTCAAGAAATATAATTGGTTTTGGAAATATTGGTACGGAAAGACAAAAACGTCAAGGATCTCAACAAAGACGTCAATCTGAAGATATGGTAAGCGAAATAGTTGCATGCGAGTCTGTTGAAACCTTTTTGAATGAAGATAATGATGACGGAATGTTTAGATTCGGCTAAGTTGAGATAAGCTTTTCAATGCAATTGATGATTTGTCAGATCATCACGAGAGGAGGGCCAGTGAAAAATCATTTAGGTGTTGCTACGGCTGGGAATCGAACGCAGACCTTCTGCGCGGCAGTTCATCGCACTAACCATCGCGGCACTGAGCCCATCTATTTTCCTATTCGTCTCGCTATTATTAAGCGTAAGGACTGGCGGCATATATTAAGAGTATCAATTCTATTTGCATGAACTTCAAGTTGCAAGTTGTTTATGAAAGACCACTTGCTATTTATGCGCTTAGCGAAGCAGCTTGCTTCTGTTTCAAAAAAGTTCAAATACCTAAAATAATTCAACCAAAGTAGTCACGACTATATTTAATATTTTTATTCGATTCGTAGAGAACGTTTCCAGGTTATCAAAAGTTTTAAGAAAAATAAAGCTCCCAAATATGATTTAATTACCTTACATATACTTAAATATAACCGAAAAAACCTTAGTTAAGTTACTTTATTTTATTATTGCTTCTCTAATACTAACCTCTTAAACCTTCAAAACAAATCGCATAGACCAATACCATTATCTTCTTTATATAATTTCGAAGGTTATTGAATAAACTTTGAAACTCTAAAAGCCAGTGATAGAACAAATGCGCTTTATTCCTCACCACCAATTCGGCTTTAGAAATAATTATTCAACAATTGATGAGGTTTATAGAATTACAAATAAATTTAATGAAAAGCAAAGATAGTCACGAGGGACTAATATATAAACTAAGAACAGTTCTTCCAGAACAAATGTACACACAACTAGAGTCCTATCTTGAGAACAGAATCTATCATCTTAAACACAGACTGGGGTTCCTTAATGAAGCAATAATATTCATTTTATACACTTGCGATAAAAGAAGATACCAATATAGAAACTGTCTCAGGCAATACGTCTCTATTAGCAACGAGTGACGAAGTGAAGTCAGCAACTTTAAAAGTCGAACGGAGCTATTAATAAAATCACAAAATGGACAAAACTCTGTCGCATAGCTCTCAACAAATCCACATATTTTTATCGACACGCTCCAAACATTCGATATGCAAATGAGAGTGACTTGACCATGACCATGACAAAAAACCAATCCGCTCGATCTGGTACGTTTTTTCTGGTACTATTAGGTGGGTCCTTTATTGGGAGGTAACCTGCCATATGCGTATTTCCATTAAAATTTTCAATTTTCTTTAATAAAAAGCACTTTAAGATCCGGTTGGATTCGAAATGGAAAAAAACTGTATGTAGTGGAATTGTCAATAACGATAATATTGAAAAAGTTGTTAGGCCATGAGGCTTCATAAAAATGAAACGCTATTCCTTAAGTAGAATTTTTTTAGCTCCTACTTACTAAATATTAGAATCATCAAACATCTGTTATTGCATTATGCTAGGTTTAAATTAAACAGCCGATTAAACAGTGGGGTTGGTGGTGAGTGCGCACACTATACAAGAGTCTGCTCTAGAATGATTTGCTAGTTTGGTAATTGGATTTCGCTCAGAGCGAACATATTTATTTTAAGAAATAGTATTATTCCTTTTAGTATACAAAAAAAGCCGAAACATTCATCGAGAAAGTTCGGCGCAAAATGTTCAATCGACCGATTAAAAAATCGGTAGTGTGCGCACATTGCTATAACGCCATACTGATTAGCAGTTGACCGATACTTAAGTTTGAAAGTAAACTATTTTAACGGCCAATCCCGTATCGTTGTATTGTGCACACTTCCATACATCTTCATACACTTCAACCAAGGGGGTTCTTGATTTTTTATTTAAAATAGTACGTTATTTTAATATGTAAATATGTATTTAAGAAAAGTAATTAATAAAAAGAAAAATAAAGATGAAATCGGCAAAAAAAATGCCCAATAGTTATTGTTGGGGCTGTCCCCCTTAAGAGTTAGAATCGTTGTTACACCTAACTCACCCACTACCATATGATAAAAAATTGTACCGCTTTGCAAGGTGACATTGTTCCAACAATATACTTTCTTCTATATGAAAAATCTGTGGAATAAAATCCCAGCATACTGAAGCAGAGAACCAAAAATAGGAACAAAGAACTGAAAAAAACAACAACAAAATGTGTGTATAAACACCAAAAATGCTAGTTGTCACTTGTGATCCTCTCATTTCGTTCAATTAAGCAAATTGACTCTCCTCAAACCAAGACCTCAGTGGCGCAAGTGGTAGGCACGGGGTTACAGGTTCAATCCCCGGTTAGGGAATAAAATCTGTTTCAAATAATCATACCGAGAACCGAACGTTCAAATTAGCGTCGCTATTAGAAGGAATCTGATGAGGACACTTGGTATTGTTCGAAATAGCTATAATTCCACCCAAAATAGTGTTGTGTGTATACAAGTTGTTGTTGTAATTACGATCATTTTATTAATAATAAAAAAAAAATTTATGGCGCAACAGGTTCGTTGGCTTTTTTCTCACAACCAACCTATTTTATGCCGAATCCGAACGGCTAAGTTGAGATAAGCTTTTCATGACCATTCATACTACTAGGATGATTTGTCAGATCATCACGAGAGGAGGGCCAGTGAAAAATCATTTAGGTGTTGCTACTGCTGGGAATCGAACCCAGACCTTCTGAACGGCAGTTCATCGCACTAACTATAGCGCCATAATGACGGGCTCAGCATTATTAATAATCGATACAAAAATTTCCCAACAGAAATCGCCATGGGCTGCCCCCCTTAAAAAGTTAGCCATATGAAAGGGTTTGCATCGTTAGTTTCTTCTCAACCTTGTGTAGAGTTACCAAATTTGGTCCTTGGCTTGAAAATTAATAAATTAATAAATTATCCGACAAATTTGTAGAAACTAAAGCGAAGGTACTGCTTGCCAACTTATGCATACAGTTTGGAGTTTTCATTTAACTTTGAATTCGTGGGTAGTGTTTTTCATAACTTATATGAAGATACATCAACATAACTGGTAACATTAAATTTGCTTCAATAATTCCCGTGAAGTTGCTTTATAATCTCTGCTCTACTATAGATATAGATTTTCGGAAATTGTATCCCCTTTTTCAGTTTAAGATTCTATCGTGACAAATTGTTTACTATATTTTTTAATTATTTTTGCGTTTACTAATTAAGATTTTTTTTTTAATGGGAGCGTTTATTATTTTAAAATGAAATGCTAAAATTAAAAAAAAAGGTTCCTTTAATTCGACAAAAAATGTCAGGTATTACATGATTTTTACCATCGCCATAACCGAACTACCGCAACGGGAACCTTGAAAGCAAATTGAGTTCCGATTAGAACTGCCTTTCGTTTTGGAAATTATTTCCAACTTATATTTTGATAGATGTGAATATTTAGCAAACACTTGACAGTTACTGAATTGCAAGTTCTGCTGGAAACATTGAAGTAATGTGTGCAATTGAATGGAAAAAAACGATGCTGGATATTTCTCGTCGTTCATATGAACTTTGCCTGCGAATTAAGTTTGGAGTGTTTTGCATTTTCAAATACACCAAACGGCAAATGTTGATTGCTTTATATCACCAAGAAAAAAATTTACAGGATTTTTTCACAGCGTCTAAAGATATTTTATAGTTAAAATGTTGGTGCATACAGTAAGTACCTACAATTTCATTCACCTGACTGCAATTGTTATAATTGAAAATTCAAAAGGTCTAAACTTCAAAAATCACGAAATTTGTTTTCTAAGTATTATTTGTTAATCATTTGACATACCTTAGCAGTTTGTCAAAACAGTTTCAGATCCAACAATTCCAAAATTTTCCTTTTCAACAAACTTTCCGCTAGTATAATCACATCACTTTCACTTTATCGTTTCCATTAAGATATTTCCACTTGCAATTTATCTATTTATAGATGAAGCGCATAGCAAAAGTTGTATTTGTTAATATTTTACTCACACGCAATTATCATGGGTAGGTACTCAAGTTGCATTGATTATTCATAATTATATCCTTATAGAGCAACTCGATTCTGATTTTTAGTTTTCAAAACTTTTGCACAAACTAAGGTCGAACTTTTAACTTTTGGCGAATACAGGGCAGCAATATTTATTTCGAAAGTTGCTTATAATGCAAATATATTTTCTTTTTAATTCAATTTTCAAGAACTAATTTTATCTTCCCCTTGTACACATGCCATTCAAATCAATAACACTCGTAATTACTTTAAACGTTTCCTCAGTAAAACACAAATCACATCGACACACGCACCATCGTCAATTACGAAAAGGAAATCGTTTTCCTCTCTCACCGTTTATTCTATTTGTAACGTACATCCATACACGAAATCCTTATTGGTTATCCCTTATTGAAGGAAATTATTATCCCACATGACACCGCACGCCGCACAAGAATTTTAAGTACACAACACAACAAAACCCGTGAGACAAGTTGTCTTAACGTGATACAAAAACCAACTGAAAATCGGGATTCTGGTGCCAAAGTAGGTAAGGCTTGGCAGCAGGTCCTTAGACAGTTTTGTTTTTTCGATTCCTTGCTCTCTCTTGCTCACCTAACTTTCAGTTAAATTGCAGAGTTCCACTTCCAGTGAGGAAAAGTCTCCACCAAACTGTCTGTATGTGAGAGGAAGTTATTCCAAGCCCATGTACGTACTGGAAGAGGCTGTCCGTTACGGGAGTTTTCCAGAAGGAAGAGGACGCTTTTAAAAGTTTTGGTCTGTATCCATCAGACAACTCCCTCATAATAGTGCGCTTACACACATTTTCCACTGTAACACTTTCAATTAAAATGTTGTTGTTGTTTCGTTGTTTATGGCTTATATCTCGGTTACATTTTTAAGGTTACGGTTATTTGCTTGTTTTATGAAGTTATTGGCTGGGTTTCTTTTTGATTTATGCCAACAAAGAGGAATTGTATTTTGCCGAAATGAAATCTCATAAATTGAAGATGGATGCGAGGAATTTGCTTTATAACTTGAGAGATTATAAAGTTTTATCTTGGTGAGCCAATGGATTTTAGAGATTTGTGTTTTGCAATATAGTAGAGGCATATAATTCGGTTTTGAGTAGGATTCGATTAAGCTCCTAGTAAAGACGTTAAGAACAATCTAGATTTCTCTTGACATGCGATAAAATGTGTCGGCATTTTTAAGGACTAACACCTACGTCGCACTTACTGAAATTGGAGCTAAAGCAAATAAGCTGCAGATCATTATAAACTCGTTTGTCATTCCATTAATGCTGGAGACCGATTCATCTTTGCATATGAATTGGTAGTCAAAATATGCATGGAAGGCTATAAAATAACAGAGGGTACTAAAATACGGCTAAAGTGATTACATAATGATGTCATAATGATAAAATAATAAAAGCAAGACTGTAATGACTGCAAATGAAATAAGTGTCCATTAAGAAGCTAAAATGGTTATTATGCGACTTAAATTATTTACGACTTTATTATAAACTGTGTCAGGGAATATGCAAAAAAAAACATTTAGGAAAAATGTTAATATTTACTTTGAGCTAATGGTGGGGTACGTAGCTACACAAATTACTAACAAATAAAGGCTTTCCAAGAAATGGAAATGGAAACAAAAAATCTTAGCATAATTGTGATTTGATAAAAAAAATGTATCTAAGCAGCATTTCTTTTGAATAAACATTTAAAAATGATTTCTAACCGCGATAAGGATGTATATAGGGCATTCCATTAGTCCAATTATTCACCTTATATTCGCGTCGTAATTCTTTCTGTATCGAATTAATTGTAGATAAGGCATGTGTTATTTTCTTTGCTTTGAAGGCAAGATGAACTGAGTATATCAGTCACACCAACGCAGAAAATATTTCAAGAAGAAATGTATTTATTTGTATCTAAAAGTTTGCTGCCCTATGGTTAGACAGTTGTAGAAAGGTAAATACACTCCCATACCATGTAACCCACCTATATCATGGAACCACATAAGCTTTTTTTTCTGAAAACAGTTGATATTTTTTGTGTATTAAACGCCTTGATGTTCACCTAAGCGAAGAATTAATAAGTAGGAGGTACATACATGTTAATTTGTGTGTCAAAAGGGCACACCAACAACAGAGCTCACAACAGAGATAAAAACATCCCGTTGCTAAGAGATCGTCCTCTGTGCCTTTCTTCGTACAGAGGGAGGAGGCATATCTAGCATTGCTAACCATATATGCCTCCATACCATGTAATTATCTTAACAAAAATATGAAGTAACGTGGTGGGTAAAAAGTCCTAAAATACGTATTAAGTCAGGACTGACTTTTATATCAGTCGTGGTAGAAAGTGGTTACATGAGGATAGGATTTTTGATTTAGGTTTCAACGCAATTGGATTTGTCGGTGGCATGTTCATAATTATTTGGATATTTTCAAAAAACTCAGTCGATAGCCCTTGCTTGTCATATCAAGAAAAATTTTCCATCCATCCCAGTAAGGATATCAGTTACTTTTAATAAAAAAAATAAACAAAAATATTTGCTTTGTAAAACTATTTTGTTTAAATACTCCCAGGATGTGTAAAATATATTAAACCTTGAAGATTCCTTCAAGTTAAAATGGTTACTTCAAAATTTCAGATCAGAAACCAAATTTTTATTTGCGCCTATTCGTATTTATGGTAGAACCTGGAAGATCTAACGAATTCTTTCTTGATCTAAAATATTTTTAACCTCAAAATGGCGCATAGTCTTGAATCCCCGAAGCTACGCGAGTTTAAGCGATGAGGTATCTCAAAGATTAATTCTCTCACCTACTGTTTTTCTTGTGCATATTAGATCTTGCGATGACAACTAATAATCGCACTTGCAGTTTTTTAGATGATAATACTGTAATATATAATATGATATACATAATTAAATCAAGTCCACAGTTTCGCAAATCGAAATATAATATACAGCCCTCGAATGAGAAGATCCATACGTCTTCTAAGCATTACAATTGTTCCAGTAGAATCACATGCAACATGCAACTTCTATTGTCAAATCAGCATCGTCAAAACTAGCTAATACATATTTTACACTAGCCCAACATCTTCTTCTTTATAAAGCCAAAGTACTGCCAAATCTTGAATTTTATATTCATGTTTGAATCGAACATGTATGTTTTACACTGACTTTATCCACAGAAGTGCAATCCACCTTATAGACGACTGATTCCTCAATTCAGAGCTGCAAGCCTTGGCACAGTGAAGGCTTGTAGATATTGTCTCTTTGTTATAGATATTGGAGCTTAGAGAAATTATCCCTAGACCCTCTTAGACTTACTGTCTATCTAATTTAACGAACTTCTAGAAGACGTTTGAACGATTAAAGCGTTTTTAACAATCTAAAATAACTTTTAGATTTGAGTCATTGGAGAAAAGTTTATAAGAAAACTTTGCCTTCGCTGCTGTCACACGAAATAGTTATGATATTAATAGCTCTTACGGGCTCAGTGTCTCAATGCTCAATGGGCCCAATTAATTTTCTACTGGCCCTCCTTTAATGGTTATGAGAAAGCTAGGCCCTGGGTACAAACTAGCCTTTTGCGGCAATTTATTTTTTTGTATTCTTAGCTCTAAATGTGTATTCCTTCATTGGCGATTTTTTAAAGGTATTTGTACCAAGTTGTTTTTTTAAGCATTTGTGTTAGCGTACCTCGTGTTAAGAGGTGACAAATAAAAATCTTCTAACATCTAACTCCCTATACAGTTCCATACTACTGCTCACAACTGGCGCAATGAAACAAATAAGAAAAGCTTTGATTTTTTTTTGTAATGTGTAAAGCCACAATAATTCATTTTCTTTGCAGCCCATAGTCGAATAAAAAAGAACCCATTTTATCGCGTCAAAAAATCAGTTACGAAAATTTTTAAACCACACATGAGCACACTGCTTATGTTTTTGTTTTTTTTTTAATAAAAGTGCTGCCAATTCAAACTTCAATATACATAAATGCACTAATAGTAGGTATCAAAAAAATTGATGAAATAAACCTCTAAATCCCGACGGTCTGCCGCGTAGAAGGATTGTGTTCAATTTCCAGACATAGCAACACCTTAATTATTTTTTAGTCTCCTTTCGAAATAGCCAGACAAATCATGCGAGTAGAATCAGTTGTGATTAAAACCTTTTTTCAACATAGCCGTTTGGATTGGGCATAAAACAGGAGGTCCCACCATTGTGGAAGGAAGAAGGACACCCACTGGGCACTAACGAGCCAATTGCTCCAAAATTTTTATTTATTTTTCAAAAATCTAAACTAAATGCAGCGAGTGTTTTAATGATGGAAACTTCAGAATGTCTTAGGTGAAATTTTTTGTATGCTTAATTTTAAACCCAATAAAAGTGGAATCAACCATAGACTACTCTATCTTCATACTATAAACTCATATTGCAAACTTTGATAAGTGAGACACAAATGGATTCTGATAAGCTCTGTATATAACTACCATAAAATAATCGGTTGTGGTGTCAATTTTTTTTTTTAAAACAAAGTTTTGCGGATTCAGGATTCAGTTACCGAATCTTAACTTCCTACTTACTACTAAAAATCAACTAAGTAACTTCTAGAAAAAAATAATGACTTTTCCTCTTTAATCAAGAAATAAATGAAACAAAAACGTAATAATGACAACGCAACCCAGCAATAAAGACGCCACGAGTATCCAACCAAATTTATCATCTGCATTGAGTAATAAGGAAAGAGATAAAAAAATGTCCGCCCTGGATTTGAAACAACTCTTAATTAAATTCGTATTTACTTTAACAGTAAAAGCGAGGAAAAAGAAAGGCTGTAAAAAGCAGGAAATGCGTCACCTAATTTTGGGGCTGTTAAAAGGCCTTATCCGTGGTTTTGTAGATTAATTTAAATTGTACTTAAAATTAATGGTGTTAACCACGTTCAGAAATGTATTTTTTTTTTAAATGTTGATGTAGAAGTTACTTAAAGGAATTGACTGTTTACGAAAAGCGTTATTTTTAAGAGCTTTAGGATTTTGAAATTGCATACAATTGTTATAACCAATGGACTTAGATTAGATTATCATGCTTGTAATAAATCATTAAAAAAAAAACATGACATTAATTGACATAAAGAAATAATTTTCTGATTAAATTTTAAATAAATGCAACTAATATATCCATTCATATAATAATATAATTTTTTTTTAATTTATCAAACAATTAACAATATTGATCATATAAATGTGAATTATTATGTGAAAGTTTTTTTTTTTAAATAAGCGAATTTGTTAAAAAAAAACATGAGTAGGCTACAATCCCATACTTAAAATTAGTTTTCCTAGAATGTGGGCATGGCAAAGAAATATTAAAATTCACATTGTCACATAATATTTTTCAAAACGGCTCGACAAAAATCTACGTTTGTCTCCTTCATAATGGTATGGCGCTGGGTATAGGAATGGTTTTTGTAGGATAACGCCTCCAAAAAGTTGGCGTGGGATTAAATGATGTATAGACGAAATATTTTTTTTTATCAAACTGAATGATTTTGCATCAAACGTTTTCTCGAATATTTTAAAATTTTAACGAAAAACGTTTCTTACTGAAGACGCACTCAAAAATGAACGTGCCAAAAAACTTTATATCAACAAATCAAAACATACGTTTTTCAGTCACTTTTTCAAAGCTACTTACCGTTGGGCCAAAAATAATGTTTATCTTAAAAGTGGGCGTGGAAGTGGGCAGATTTTTAAAATGTTTACACTTCTTCGAACACCTTTTGGTTGTGCATTGATAGTGACCTGATAAACTGGAAGAAACTAGGTTTCCTTTATCTAGTAAATGAGCATATTGATAGGAAGACTAACAGTCTACACATTTTGAGAAAATCAGATCATTAATTTAAATCAGCTTTATCACTAAAATATTTGTTTTTAAATTGTCGCATAAGTTGGGGTATTTTGAAAACTTTTTAATATTAGCACTTACGAACATACTAAAGTGGCGCTACAGTCCGGAATGAACCTTCAACCAACATGCCTCTCAAACGTTCGTTGAGGTCGGTTTCTACGTGTGCGCCCCATTTAGCGCGAGGTCTTTCATTTACTGCGTCCAACATTTGGCAGGAAGACTTTGGGAGCCGGATTATTGATGCCCATTCTTTCTTCATGCCCTAGACATCATAACCGTTTAATTCGATGATTGTCCAGACGAACGTGTTTGGGCGGTATGCCAATACTAAACAAAGATCTTAATACTTAGTCTCTATAAATGATTTCGTATGCGGCTTTGAAATCGATGAATTGGTGGTGGGTATCGATTTGGACTTCAAGGATATGTCGAAGTGTGAAGATTTGATCAGTTGTTGACTTTCCTGGCATAAAACCACAGGTTGTCGTTAAATGGTTTCAGGCCTTCTCTCGCAGTGTCTTGAAGACGATTTTGAAATGACTTGTGCCTCTGTAGTTGGCTCTGTGTAGATGGTCTCCTCTTGTGGATTGGGCAAACCAAGCTGTGGTTCCATTCTTCAGGCATAATTTCATCCCACCTAATTTGTATCATGAGATCGTGAATGTTGCTTCCCAATCATTTCCGCCGGCTTTATAAAGCTCTGCGGGAAGGCCATCATTTCTGGCAACCTTGTTAAGATTTAGCAGTAAATGAGGGCAAGACAAATGATACACAACATCGACGAGTTCGTCAGAACATCACCATTGACAGATATAATTTTGAGGTAATACGGGACTTTGTCCATCTTACAATAACTAAGAAATACTCTTAACTAGATTAGCTTAGATGCTAGGTATGTATTTCATATATTTTTTTATAGTTTAAGTTGAATTTTGTTTTTTAAGAATTTAATTTGCACTTATTGTCTATTTTCTGTGCCGTGAGTTATTCTTCGTTATTTTCCTAATGATATGTGGTCGGTGATTCTTTGATGGATTGACTAGACATAAACTGACGATACGAACACTTGAGCTTTCAAAGACTTACATTTTTGCGGGCTCTGGCTAGAGGGGGAGTTATGAACAGGGCAACCATTGCCAAAACCATCGACGATATTTCGGGTTTATCATAAATAATTTTTCCGAGTGAATGATTCCTCGGTATCGTATGTGTATCGTATGAAGAATACTTTTTTGATACTTTTAAGTTAATTTTGTTTGTTTTATTCTTTGTGTAGCTTTGTATATAAGGTTAGTCATTTTTAAATCAAGATCTGATCCATCTCTTTGTTTTTCTCCTTCTAAATCTTCGATTTTCGTTATCGCTCCGAGGTTTATAAAGAGTAACTTCCTTTTTTATTATCATTCTTATAACAAATTTTGGGCAAAAACAATTTTCATAGAGCAAGGATTTAAAGTGAGTGGACAAAACAACTCCTTGTCCGAAAAGCTTACGTTCCCATTTCCCAGGTGAGAAGTTGTCAGTTTAAATATTTGTGTTAAGCACTTTTTTGGTAAGCTTTAGTATACTGTCAATACATTTATTATTGAATAAATGTAGATATGAACATTCATATGTGAAATATATGAAATTTCATATATGAAATATTAAATAGACGTTCATTATCTGCAAATCAATTTCATTCGGATGGTTTAAGCACAAACAGACTAAACATTTCAACAACACCCGCCAAGTGTCGAACCAACTGCTCGTTAGTTATTCAATTTGATTATCCTCCCAGATATAGAAAGTGGTACAGTGTTAAACCTCCCTACGCCCCATCATTCGCGAATCGATTACCATCATTAATTCAAACTGCTTTTGTGCCTATCGACTATAGACGACACCCTTGTTGCAATATATTTTATCATGCGCATCCCCTCTCTGTTTGGTAAAAGGCTCAGTGATTTAAGCTCTACCATGACAGGATATTGTTCAAAATACATATTATTCACTTGTGACCTTAGCAAAGAGCTTGTTTTATTCGCGGAACATTTTAATTCTTTTATGAAGTATTCGTACATCCTACATTCAGGAATAACTCCACATGAATCCATTTAACTTAAAGTGCTCCACTATGTGAATATCATATGAGACGTTAGTGTGTACAAGAGAAAAATCATAAAGTTGGTGGTAATTTTAAATAAGAATGCTTGCTTCACACATTTTAATAATGGTTGCATATGTGTAGCTGTAGGTACTTCCTATGATTTATAGTTTCAATTGTCCTACACAAGTGCAGCTCAAATATCGATGCCAATTTAATCAGATCGAATTGACAGCATACAATCATTTATTTGTACAAATCCGATGAATTCATTTAAGTTTCAGTTCATGTAGTTTAAATGTAGAGTATCAATCAATTTATTTAACACTTTTATCTTGAGATTCACCTGAGGATGAAGCCTCCTTTGTATAATATAATATCATTTCGGGACGCAGCAGATTCCTAATATTGTGTTCCTCGATGAGACAATCAATGTGTATACGAAATGAAATGCAATAACGGAAAATCAATTTGTTTCAATCAGGACGATGTTTAAACTGCTGTTACTTTTTTGTTGGGGATTATTGGTTTTATCCTCTATCGTAAAGAATTGATAGAAAAAGTGAGATTCTAGTAACTATATACCAAATTGCACTGGTCCATTGGGTATTTGAATTCTTGACTGAATTTTTTGTAGTGGATTATCGAAACAAATAAACAACAAAATCAATCGAAAACCCAAATTGGCTTTATTATTTCACAAATTTTATAGCATTTAATGTTTAAAAAATAATTTCTGGCACATGCACCACTTTTTCGAGCATACCATTTGACGCACCCATCAAAAAGTATTCCGATAGTGTCAAATCACACAAACGAGGTGGTCAATCCACAGGTCCATGTCTTGAGATAGTTCGGTCAGTTTGGCTCAAAAAAGTCATGGTTGCACGTGCTGTATGGCATGTTGCGCCGTCTTATTGGGACCATTTCTACTCCAATGATTTTCATTGACACATGAGGAATAAACAAATCACGAATCATTTGCCTGAAGCGTTCGCCACCGGTTTCGTATTAACCTCCAAATTTTCCAAGTAGTGGGCGAGCAGAGACCAAAATGCTGAGAATTGCGCGCGTTGGATCGATAAATTCGGGTTCTCTGTCACACTTACTTCTACAGCGACAATAGCTATTTCTGTAAGCACAGTAAGCACATAACATAGCTTATACGCAATATCATGGATCGATCATGATGATCTATAATGCGCTGTTATGCGCGCCGTAAACTTATCGAAGTGCTCCATAAGTTTGTCGAAGTGAGCGCGAATTTTGGAAACAAATTTCCACGATTTGTAAACTCAACTCTGGTGTAATTTTTTCCTTGGTAATTTGCCAAAGTATAAACACACTTCGCACTAGTATGACAGCTAGTTTGACAGCAAAGAGTATTGAACTACACAGAGTACGCATCTCATACAACGAAAATTTTCTATGTGGGGTTCTGATATTGATACACCAGTGTACACATTGCTACCCCAGTATCGAACAACAGTCATAGCCGAAGCATACGATCGACGAAATTTCCCCTTCGCACTTACCGCTGCCTCATAAACGGCTACACATTTTTAGCTGTGATGCGTACTCTATGTAGTTCTATACTCTTTTGTTTGAGTTACATGTCTTGGAAGTTCTATACCTTAAAAAAACACCTTTATATATGTATGTGTATTCCATTCACTTCCAAGCCATGTTTTCGACATCCCTTTCATAACATGTATCTTTCAATCACCATCAACGAAATTTCACGATACTTTTTTTTGCCCGAATAACCATTGAAACCAAAAACATATTCATATCCATTACATTGCCAGAAATGACATTTCACAACTTTCTAACTTATATGGTTCCAACTACAAGCTGAGGTTTCGCGCAGTTCCACTGTCTATCCAACAGTACATTTATTATCCAATTTCATTAAAACCAACTCATGCTGTAGCTGTTGCTCTCCCTTTGGACATATCCGCAAACACCGCAAGACTTTTCAAGCCACATCAACCCTCGAAAAATCCGTGGCACTATGGAGATTTATGAGATTAGCGGTGAACATGGTGATTTGACCTCCCTCTTACTTTATCTTTGCGCTCACTAACATTCGCACTCGCACGCATGTTAGGGGCAGGATAATAAATCCCATTGGAGCCGTTCACATGGATGTAAGCTTCGTCCGTTTCAACACAACATCTCTGTTGTCGAAATTTTCAACTGCGAAGCTCATTAAGTGTCGACCCAGCCGGGTCGCGTATGCTTTTTGCTACCGCTGTTGCTTCGCTGCGTTCGTCTAATACTTGCTATACACACATAGGAATAGGAAACATCATTGCAACTTCACTTGAGCTGCATGCAATGTCCTTGTCGTATGATAACATTTAGTAATTAATTACACCTCATACTCCAGCCCGAACTGGCTGCCGGCACATGAATCTTTGCCCGTGAAATGCATATGTATGACAGCATTGCATACCATGAGGGAGCAAGGATTCCGTTGTATGTACGTAGAATATTTATCAAATTCCTTGCTATGGTGAGTGGGTGCGGGCAACAACGTAAGAAGTAAAGTGCAAATTTATGAACTTTTACCCGTGACAGTTGTGCAGCATTCATTTATCCTGCAGTATAGGGCTTGCATAATATTAACAAAGATCTTTCGCGTCAGGATGCTGGAGTATTTGAACTCATCCGAATGGCACCATGAAATAAGCAGAACACAGCATGTTTAATTGGATGATGGTTAATTAGGATGACAAATTAGAGTCATGGCTGACAACAAAAGATGACGACGAGTTGCATCCACAACTAATCGTATGCAATAATTCTGTCAGCAAGGGCCCTTGACAATTTAATGGGAAAGCCATCTAAAACGATTGTCAGCGTTTGTATCCGTTAGTATCCTTTATAAAAAATCAAATCAAGCCCAAACCGATTGTGGAGGATGTGCTACCACTTGTATATGGTTGTCGGGGACAATCCGACAACACTATATGGAGGCATTTTATAAATTTAATTTACGTGCGTGGCAACGTACGCAGTCCGAATAACGTCATCACTGTGCAGATCTCTCCAAGGGATTATTCTCGTTATTGCATTGAGTGGTTCAGTTCAAGTGGGGATTGGGGAGTTATTTTCCATTATGAATATGTTTTAAATTTTTTTTTCTGATTTTTTTGAATTTCATAAAACAACGTCGGTAATATCTGATGGTGTTTTTTTTTATATGAATTTATGTATGTCCGCTTACAGTATTAATTTTACTAATTAACATAACAATTGCGGATGGAAGCGATTGTGTAATGGGTATTAATCGCACTTGGGTGTGTGCTGGAATAGTTTCATTTCATAAATGTGCAGCCCTTCAAGAAACAGACAAAAAGCGCCATCACACACACATTTACATAGAAAGTAGGGATACGGATACTTTGACTCTGCAATTTCTTGTTTCTTCTTTACACGAAATGAATTTTTGTAATTGCAAAGGGAATTTTTTTTAATGTTGTGGTTTTAATGGTCAGTAAGCTATCTGCATGCACTTTATAACATTAAAATATTGCCTTCCGTTGGTGAATATATGGGTGTGTTTTTATTGCACTCACCATCGGTTGGTGCAAGTAGGTGCATTAATGCAAGCAGAAATGCTATTGTATCTGAATTTACACTGAACTTAGTGCAAGGAGTGGTTGACTATAAAATACTAACCAAAGATACAGGAGCTTTTTTGGGTTTAAAACTCGTTGGTTCTGGGTAAAATTATTAATATTACAGTGCAAGGAATTCTATGTTGAAGACGTTATTTGCTTAAAAATTAACAATGACCCATTGTTGGAAAACATGATCAATGTCAAGATCAAGATAAACATGAAAAGCAAAGTGGTAATATTAACGATCTCGAAATATTACGAAAAACTAAAAATTTTAACTAAAAGTGATGACTAGTATGACATTGGTCAAAAACAATGTCATAATGTGGGAAAATTGTTGTAAATTGGTTTAAACGTCTCGTCCGTGTGTGTAGGATGACGATGGAATATTCTCGTACCCCATAAGGGTCGAAAACGACCTCACCGACACATTCGACACCAAAAAAGGGTTCAGTCAAGGCACTGCGCTGTCATGTGACTTCCTTAATCTGAGGCACAATCTTCCAATCTATCATAAAAAAAATTTAATTTATGGCGCAACAGGCTCGTTAGTACCCAGGGCCTAGCTTTTTTTCACAACCATTCATGTGTACGTGTGTACTTATTTGCACGATGGCGGGATCTCCTGTTTTATGCCGAATCCGAACGGCTAAGTTGAGATAAGCTATTCATGACAACTGATACTACTCGGATGATTTGTCAGATCATAACGAGAGGAGCGGCAGTGAAAAATCATTTAGGTGTTGCTACGGCTGGGAATCGAACCCAGACCTTCTGCGCGGCAGTTCAACGCACTAACCATCGCGCCACTGAGTCCGTCTTCCAATCTATCATACGCCGCCGATATTGGCATCATTGGTAGGACACAACGCGATGTCATAGCGCACGTTTGCTAGTATAGCAAAGCAAGTGTCAGAAATGGGTTAAGCAGTAAATGAAGGTAAGACTAAGTACATGCTATTAACACGAAAGAATACCCATCATCGACAATTTGGACAGAACGTCACTATTGACAGCTATAACTTTGAGGTAACTTTGACAACAAAATCTTGTCAGTTACTCAATTACTCATGCCAGCCGCTATTTCTTCGGACTAGTTCAGCCTTCACTCGAACTACTAAGGGATCCTATCCGGCTCTGAAGCATAGACTGTGTCAAAAGAGGATGAAGAAATCCTTGGTCGATTTGAGAGGAAAATTCTTCCCATAGCGTTGACGTGCTATGGAAAAGAAGATTCAACAAGAAGTATACGAGCTGTGCAGCATGCAACTTTGAAAAAACTTCGTATTGGACATATAGAACGAATGTACTTCAATACTCTGGCTCGGAGAGTCTTCTATTCAAACCCAGACGTCGGACGCAGTAGACAAGTAACAAATTGATCTCAACCAACTATGAGTGTGCAACTGAAGACAGTTATCTAAGGACCGGGCTAATTGGAGAGGCATATTAGTTGAGACCCAGGTTCATTCCGGGCTATGGCGCTACTTAAGTAAGTAGATAGGTGGTTCAAATATCATTTGACAGTTTTGTTGACAAAAAAATAAGTCGCAAATAAGGAGTGGAGTGATACAAATCCGAAGAAAGTAATTTCGCCAGACTTGTTCCTTGACGGACTTGTGAAATCCCGCTTTTAAAACTTACAAGTTAACCTTGAAGATAAAACCACCACCACGATTAAAAACGAAAGTGCTATATAGTAAGTCGTTTTTATTTGTCTACATTTCAATCGGTTTGTTTACTATATATTCGATCTGTGGTTTATTTAATTGCAGCCTAAATACATGGATCATTGATCATTGAAATAACCCTACTCTATAAAAAGTCAAATTTTGGCATTCGCCCAATTGTAAGTTCAGACAATGATCCTTTTCACAGTACGTTTGGTGAAATGGTCGATTTCTTATATAAGCATGTTTTTTACTTAGCTCTTAATTTCTAATTTCAAGTAGCAATTCCTTCAATTAAGCTTTTCAGCATGTTCAGCATGTATAATAACTATTTTAGATTATTGCACAGGCTTTATAAAAGATTATTTGGTATAAGGCATATAAAATGATTCCGGGGATGTGTGTACATGTGACAGTTTAAGAAATGCTTTGACAGAATGTAATATAGAAGGTGGGTATTGTGAGGGCTTCGGTAAGGCTTCGGTAAGGACTAGGAGTACCGTAGAGTGCACCAAACGTGTTTCCAGAAGACTTTATACAGCTCATATAGCTGGAGGGGACGGCATCAAAGCGAAGTTGTTAGTCGGGTTCTATCGATAGGTTATTGGTAACGACATAATACAAGACCATAAGCACCTTTCTATCCCTGGCATAAAGATATAACCACAGACTTTGTTAGTTATACAGTGACATAGACCTTTTCAAAATAGGCAAAAAATTGAACCATGTTTGTTGTTGTTTTTGTTAGTTCGTTTACTTATTTTATATATAACATGAAACTATCACTCATTCGGTTCAGGAAAATATCTACGGCACTCTGCAAGTCATTGGCGTTGTTTTGACTATTGCTAGACGAAATCTCAATAGTTTCCAATCCAGTGTTAGGAATGATCTAATAGTTAAAACATTTTCCGCTTGTCTATTTCGTAAGGGTTCTCGTTCGCGTCTCTCTCGTAAATTAAGTACACGTAGCGAACTTCGCACAGGCGATAAAATGGGGAAAAAAGACAAGGTAAGGAGAAATTCCATAGAAAGTAGAAAAATATTTCAAGTGGTGCAATTGATTTCATTCTGAAGCACCCTTAAGCGTGAACCACTATAATTTTTAATTTTCTCTCCTTTTTTTCGTTTAATATTTTTTTTTCTAACTTTTGCTCTTTGGTGCAAGTGCTGAGGAGAATTTATAGCATCTCGTATACGACGATGAAACGAATTGGTAAAGTTTTCACCTCTGACTACGACACTTAAAGTGTTTTGGCTATTAAGCACAGGAACGTAATAATAATAGCGGACGAGTACCAGTAGCTGTGTAGTGTGTATATAGATACCATAGACCGTGGGAATCCATTAATAATCTTTTGGCCGAGCAAAATGTTTCCAACGTTACTTAGTGGACGTTGAGATATTTTGCAGATGGGGGTGAGTCTTGTAAGGATACGAAAAGCATTCTTAATCCCTTTTAATAGTTTTATGGGGTTCTTAAATTATTCATTAAACCGACAATATCCTTTAATTATTCGTAGGTGAGGAATACTCATCTAAAATCAACAATTAGAAAAGCAACATATTTCCGTCGTCCTTTGAGGGCGTGGATTTCAATTTACCCGTACATCCCTATAGCACAATTAAAATTGTGTCAGCTTTCAACAGAAAGTTTTCTCCTCTCTTCGTCGTTATATTCGCCAATAAAAATAATGATCGATGGCATCCTTTCGGATATAGTGGGTACCACTTGATATGTAATTGGAAAAAATGATTTATTAGAAACTTTTGCGAGCATGTTTTCTTTCCATTAGATGGCCAAAACAAAGACGAACAAAAAAAATCAGAAATAAGGTCTGGTTCAAGGCTGTTTAACACCATTAAGTGAGAAAACATTTGCGCAGAGAGTGAAGACTGAGCAATATAGTGTCATTGCTGCAATACATCATTTGGTGCTGTTACACTAGCCAAATATTTTTGTAGCCGAAAAATGTTTGCCTTTATCCTCAATTTATATTCCCCTGTGTTATCATTCAACCACCAACGCGAACGCTAAACTAATGAGAAAATCCAGCAACTTATTATCCAAACTGTGTAGATGTCCTGTGAAATATTTCCCTTGGTGTGGAATTTTGCTTTGATCTGGACCACATAAAGTTAAGCGGCGTCCTATCAGTGTGTGTGTATGTGTTTTGAACACAATTGATGTGATGATAAGAGAATATATTTTCATGTTTATTACACTCTACGAGGGCCGGTGGCAATTCATCTTTTTTTGATAGATGAGCGCACAATCAATTTGCATCTTGTACTGGAGAAAAGTGGATTTTATTAAATTCAAACGGAAAGCAGGGAACCAGCGAAACAATCCATTGTTTCAGCGGACTATCATAAAGACTGATAGGTGTGGTGCTATTGTTGGTGTGTATAATTTTCCATAAACCAAAATATCTATTTGCAAAAATTAATCCGAGCTCTGAGCTTAATGATGATATTTTAGCGTTAGCACCTGCTTTACGTGGCCAATATAAATGTTTTTCGTAATTGGTTGTCGTTTTTCAAATTGTTGACATTTAATCAAGGGACCTGGAATAAGTCTAAGCTTTGTAGAATATTCTCTTCCAGTTAATATTTCCCTAAAGTAAAATAATAAGCTTAGGAAAAGGGAGATTTATTTGTTGAAAAATATTTACTCATGGAATAAGAACAATTAACAGAAGAAAACTAGCATAGGCCTTTACCTGCAAAAGAGGGGATGACGATAAACTGTGACATCTACTTCGATTTTTTTTAGACACAGTGATTATTTTTATGCATTTACTTTGTATACATAGGCGCAGAATGAAATGACGTCACTATGAGTACTTCAAAAGAAAATAAAACCGTACTATGCATTTTTTTTAAGCGTTTCAATTCCATTTCTGGGGCTTACGGATTGACAAGTATGTATAAATAAATTCAATGAAGATACAACTCCTTATAATATCAAGGGAATAATTATCCTTATTGCTTTTATACCTATCGGCAAATAGAAACTTATGAAATGTCCATACAAGTACTTTTTAGAAAAAGTTTTTGTATGAAAATTGAAAATTCAATTATCGTGCAACCGAATCAAACCAAATTTGTTCATCTAGATTCACACAAAATTGTCCACTATGCTGCAGTAGACCACTTCGACAGATTTACATTGGAAACTTTGTCAAAAACTAACCAAAATATACACAAAATGATAAAAAAAAATGTAATCTATATAATATTGTTCTTTTTATAAATTTCATAATATGTCTTATTGTTATTTTTATTTAAAATGTTTTCCGAATAATCCTTGTAAACTGTGCACATATACAGAATGTATTTCTTATTGCACAGCAAATTCATATTTAAATAAATACAAATACAAATATATAGACACACGTTTCATCTCATTCTCTCACAACCTAAACACTATAAGTAAATTAATAGTTTTCTGTTTTTCGTTACACTTTTTCGTTTCACAAAATACAGTTCATACTGTCCTAAACAAATTGCACTTCAAAGTTATCAATCAAATTTAATGCTGGAGCTCTAAACACATTTTAGGCAGGCTCATGCAAAAAAAACGGAGAGATGTACTATAACTTCGTATAACTCAAATCAACAAAATGAAGCGTACATCTCATATTACATGTGTACCGGGTGTTTTTTAAGAGGCATAGAAAATTGAAATAAAATAAAACAAAGATGATTCTTTTAAATTGACATGAAATTTAATTAATCTGAAAGAAAATATTCCAGGCATTATAATTTGAATATGATTTCTGGCATATGACCGTCACAGCTGGCTTGGACGTACGTAGTCTAATCTGCAGATCCAAGTTTCGATGACTTTTTCAAACATTTGTGACCGTATATCGGCAAAAAAGCAGCGAATATTGCCCTGAAAGTGGTCAATCGTTTCGGGTTTATCGGCGTAGACTACTGACTTCACATATCCCATAGAAAATAGTCAAATCGCACGATCTTGGAGGCCAATTAACATGACCACAACGCGAAATTATGCGCTCACCGAACGTTTTCTTCAACAAATCAATTGTGGCACGAGCTTTGTGACATGTTGCTCCATTTTGTTGAAACCACAGCTCCTGTACATCTTGGTTGTTCATTTGATGAACGAAAAAGTCAGTAATCGTGGCTGCTCACAATTGACATTAACGTTTGACTGATTCGGATCTTCCTCTAAGCTACGCTCTACAGCAGCAATGACTTTTTCTGTACGCACTGTACGACGACGTCGCGTATTATCATTTAGAGTAAACGTAGTGCGAAAACGACGATTATGATGAGCGTAAAATGGACGCTGTGCGCTATACGTATTTCGAACAGAACCATGATATTAAAAATCAATTTGCACTATTTGGAAGCGTTGTTAAGACATCAGTCTATTCATGTTGAAATGCCAACCAAACTTAAAATAAATCACTTGAAAGCTGACAAAATGACCGCCAGTTAAAGTAATATTGCCAACTTAAAGTTCTATACTTCTAAGTTCTATATTTTTTTATGTTTTTCAAAAGAATGGAGACCAACTGTTGTTCTTATGCATGACCCATCTAAACCCTAAATAACAAGAACAAGCCAAAACTTGTTTCAGCTAAAGAATCCAATCTATGCACATCAGAAAATTTAATGCGTTGGGGGCAACAGAGGACAGAACGAATGTGCTACAAGCAACAACATGCGAAAAAAAGTCAACAGTTCTTTTGATGGTATGACTTGTGTTATTCGGTGCATGAAGTTTCACTTCAACCTCCTAGCAATCTACGATATCTTTTTTTTTCTGTTACACTTTTTCGTTTCATAAAATCCAATTCACACCGTCCTTAAAGATTTTCAACTTTAAAACATAAACATTTTGGATTGACAACTAAATCCAAAATCCAACTTTTCTTGTTTTTAGGGACAATTCGGCTGCAATGTTACGTACAGTCTGGTGCACTTTAAGGTTGCCTTTAATTTTAAAGCTAAAATTATATTTTTTAATTTAGATTACTTTAGAAATATAGATATATAGATATAGATATAGATGAAGCACAACCTTTTTTTCTTCTCAATGATTTACACATTTTGTGGGGTCCATTTTGATAATACTATCATTTGAGTATTCATATTCTACAATGTACAATCTAGGGTTGGGGAATTCATTTTGGTAAAATATTTGATCTGCTAACTTGTGCTAGTTTTTTTTCCGTAAAATTATAATGCCTGATTCAATTTTCGGTTTTAGGAAATAGAAAATTTTTCAATTTATTTATCAATCATCAGTAAGAATGGTGGGCTATAAGATCTAATAGAATAATATATAAATTGTTTTAATTGAACGGTAACGAATACTTTAGAACGTTTTTATAGCACGGTTTAAAACTTGAAACCAGAATTGAATGATATGAACTGTCTATAAGATGGTTCATCTCTGAAAACAGTACAATAAATGAAGCCGATTTTCAGAAATGAGATCAGTTTCCAAGGCCAGTATTTAAGTCCATCAGTATTTTTTCATAAGATGAAGTGGATGCTGGACTGATTAAAACTATCTGCTATTTTAAGGCCCTTAAGTTTTAGAAATATTTCTAGACTATTAAAGCTTGGACATATATATATAACATGATTAATCTGAACTAACCGTGACGCTAAGAAGATTCCTGTGTTCCTCGGATTTTCTCGAAAAGGCTGTGTACTGCGTTTTTCTTGTTAAACTAATTTAGATAATTTTTCGCCTGATTGAAATATTGAAATACTCAAAGTAGAACTGTGGTTATCGTTTATGTATGTACTTAATAGGAGACTGTCACCTACAATACTAATACTTGTTGTTCATAAGAGACCAGTATTGTCAACTAGAAACAAAATGTGTGAGAGAACATAAGTCTTAAATAAATCTCTCTTTAAGAAAACTGTGCATTCAGGTACAGATTGCAGCATTCCATATGCTGATAGTTGCCCACTAATAATTTCAGCCAAACTCAATCAAACGTCTTGGGGTTTTGTAATATAACCTATGTTCCACTGCTCATGTCCATAAAGGGCATTTATAGCTAAGGAAGTCCAAAGTTAATCCTTTTTTCATTTCTTATACTTTCGATCGCTTATCAATAGATTTCGGAACATTGTTACTTTAGCTTCCAATCACTTTTTTCACTTTTTTTTTTTTGTTCCACTCACTAAATTAAGCTAAAAATTTAGCAATTTTTTTTTTTTGTCGCTCTCAATTAGTTCAAAAGTTATTAAACAATGAAATTTCCAAAAATCCCTATAGAAATCAACCAACTTTTGACAGTTCACACATAGCTGAATGATAAATATGAAAAAAAAAACACTCCAATGGAGCATTGCAAGATAGAAAAAAAAAATTACATATTTCCCAATGTAAAGAAATGTAAAAAATTGAAAAAAAAATTATTAACAATCATTAATTAATAATAAAAAATGACTAAACAAAATATCTTAAAAAAATGCCGTAACGAAAATTTAGACCCCCTCGAAGAATTTTTTAAATGTGCCGGCAAACTATACAACGGGCAAGAAGCAATTCCAGAACCATGTTCTAATGATTCTGACGATTCATCATAAATAAGTATAATATAATAAATAAATTAAATCCTAACTCAACAGTTTTTCTGTTAACCGGTACTCTGCGTGGCCCGCTTCGCGGGAACAAAGGATTTCAACTCTCTTTCTGTGGACAGTCCACGCTCACGCAACTTCGTTGCTCCGCTCAGGGTATTTAAAGTCGTCAGGCAGGCGCCTAAGTCAACAGTTTTTCTATTAAGCGGTACTCTGCGTGGCCCGCTTCGCGGGAACAAAGGATTTCAACTCTCTTTCTGTGGACAGTCCACGCTCACGCAACTTCGTTGCTCCGCTCAGGGTATTTAAAGTCGTCAGGCAGGCGCCTTAGTCAACATTTCTTTTTGTTAAAATATTTTTATTTGGTATGTTTTTTTCAACATGGCAATGCTGCGTACACCGCAGCAGAAAAAAAAAATGAAGTGTCAAACTACAAACAATTTGTATGGGATTATAACCCAAAAAGTGCAATTTTATTTTGTTAATAACTTTTAAACTAAACGTGAGCGACAATTTTTTAAAGCATATAAATGATCAGTGCGCAGAGACGAATCGATTAATAAAAAAAAAAGTGCAAAAAGTGAAAGGCAGCTAAAGTATAGTTATGCCTAGATTTCTTTCGAAGTAATCGACAATTTCTTTGTCCTTCGAATCTTTCAATTTCTTTTGAACATTGATGCAGTAGTTCTAGGCAAAGATCGGTGCGCAATTTTCCTCTAACTCGACAACAACTCGCATAAAATAAATTTTGAAGATTGTTTCTTACCGCTCAATATCGAAATTTGATTTTACATATCCGTGAGTGGAGATGCTATCATCGGCCGTTAAAAAAAATACAAATTTTTGGCGCTTCAGGCTCGTTAGTACCCAGGGCTCACAACCATTCATGTGTGCGTGTTTACTTCTTGCACGATGGCGGGACCTCCTTTTTAATGCCGACTCCGACTGACGAATTTGAAATAAGCTTTTCTTGACAGTTGATAGTACTCGGATTATTTGTCAGATCATCACGAGAGGCGGAGCATTGAAAAATAATTTATTCACTGAAAAACAGGACCCTAATTTATTGAAAACATTCTAGTGAATAAGTCGGTTAATCAAAAAAAAGAAAATTGTCGAATAGCTAGCGATTGTTCCAGTCGTAAGGTGATAAAATTAAACTCTATCCATCGGAATTTCTACTAATCAAATATTGACAAAACGTTTGAAAAATATAAGGTATTGGATATTAGCCACTTTTCAGATTCTAATATCGTGTTGCCCCTTTCTTGAATATTGTTTACACTTTGACAGTCTTCCAAAACTCCCAAAAAAATTATAACAATAAAAGTTACCTTTAAAAAAAAAACTAACATAGTTAACAATTCATATCTCTTTTCAATTCCAGACGTATAACCGCTGAGCTGCCATTTGACTAGGTAAGCGCGCTTAAATTATCCATCCCTCGTGCCTTGATTCCCCTTGCGGTTGTAAATCATTTTAACTACCATTCACATGGTATATTAATACAATTTATTGCCTCGAGAAAAACACGTGTTTGATATACTCTTCTATTGTTTCACTGTACTCCATCCATAAGCACAACAATACATTTGATCTTCACAAGAACATGAGTCGCTTTCGTATCAAACTCATAAAGTGTTGAGCATTTATCAAACCTACTGAATCAAAAGATGTAACTCGCTTGCGGGCGTAACCAATAAATTCAGCGAAAAATCCTTTCACTGACGACATTTACACCAATTCTCATAAATGAATCAACTCGGGGCTTACAGTAACGAACAGGCATCGCAGGAGCAGAACAAATTTCTATGGCACATGGATATACCGAGTTGGGTTTCCACCCAACGTAATCATTTGGTTCGGTTGTTCTCATACACGAGGTGAGCAGAGGTGTAAACGGATTCACAAGTACAATGTGGGTTTTAAAAAGCTACATACGAAGGCTTATAAGAATAAAAAAAAAACTATGAGCATGCTCGCTTTGTAAATCCTTTTTGCGGATGCGGAAGTTGTAGATGATGGTGTATACAACTTCTAGAGAAAATAAGTAAGCGTGAATGAGTGCTGATATTATAAGTGAGTAAGTACGTAATTAGGTGATTAATTAAAATGGTGTTGAGAAGCTGATTTGGAGCCGCTAACTTTGAATCCCACTTTGGGTAAAGTAATTGAAACTTTCCATGAATATTTGAGAGATCACAAGCCATCGGCGTTGGCATACTTAATCAATTCTTGGGGTTGCGTTCGTTTTGTTAGAGTCTTGACAGGAGTACGTGATTTGTTTTATGGAACACTATCATTTCTCTTCGTCTCCTGCAAGTGTGCCGTTGCAGTGAATAATGCGAAATATTTGTCTAACGTAGCGATTCACACCGAGATTCACGTTTAATCTTTTATGTACAGTTTTGATTTAAAAACTATTTCAAAGATGGGAAACCATCCGTAGAAGCTTCGTGGAAGTAGTAAACTAGTTTTGTGTAAATCAAGTTAAGGAACGTGCCAAGGGAATGTAATGATTGTTGTACATACTTTCCGGAAAAGATACGGTTTGTTGTTAAGTTGAAATATAAGGGATACGATTTATCGATTTATATAGATTTTTGTAATGAAGTTATTAAGCGATCCATAGAAGATTTTGCATGTATTTTATGAAAATGTTTACCCAATGTTAATCGAAATGTAATTTTCCAACCGGGACGTTGCAAAATATGGTGTTGATGCAAGTTTATGAAAAAGGGTGGTATCATACAACCATCTAACTATGGATGTATATCTTTTATGAAGTCCATTTCCTCTATCATACTAAATAGAATTTACTCCTGGGTGGAAAGAAATAAAGTATTGAGAATAAAGCAGGGTTCCGCAAAGGTTACTCTACTGTCTACAATATATTATCACTCACAACTACCAGCCAATACTTTTTTAGGCAAAGTAGAAAATTACACCTGTTGCATTTGATTGAATTGGCCAAAACGCTGTCTTTTATTAAGTTTCGTAAAAGAAATGTAAGCACAAATGCTGCGAGTGCTAAAAAATATGTATAAGAACACGCGGCAAACATTTTGGGACGGAAGAAGTAATAATGTTGAATGAAATAAAATTAAATTTGCAGTTAAACAGGGTATTCAGCGCAATTTTTATTTGTATATCTGCAAGCAGGTATTAGAACTCCACAAGAAACCATTGAGCGTATACCATCCGCAGATGTATTTTGCTGTGGATGACCCAATACAGTTGTTTCTGAATATTTTGGAGCCCAATATGGAAAAAAAGCATCACTTTAAGAAAGTTAGTAGCATCTGAATGCTTTAGAAATGCTTCGTGAGAAAAAATAATCAATACATATGAAATATCAAGCATATCCAAATATCGTGTCTTTGTTCAGTTATGTGTTATAACTGTCAAACGAAGGGTTACAAAAAAAAATGATAAAATTTAAAGGCTTCTCCCGTTTCTTAGAAAAATAAATACATACTTAACTTTGACTTAAGAAAAAGGTATCCTAATTTTCTTAACTCTAATAAAATTTTGACTGTATTCTCAAAGTGCTTAAATATCCTATACATAAGAAGTCATCCGATGTTGTTTGCCCTTCAGAATATCGGTTGTGGCTCGCACAGTGTGTGCCGTTGCCCCGTCCTGTTGGAAGCACATGTCCTCCAGTCCTAATTAGTCCAATTGCTGCGGTTAACATGGCCCTATAGCGCGCACCGTCAACTGTTGACGTTTGACCAGCAGCGTTCTCGAAAAAAAAAAATGGCCCGATGGCTCCTCCAGCGGGAACAGCGCATCATGCAGTAACTTTGAGCGGGTGTAATGGCTCCTCGTGCATTACTCGTGGATTTTCGTACACGCTGAGGTGGAAATGAGCATCATTGCTCAATATGATTATTTTTTGGGGAACGTATCGCCCCTTGGCTTGTTCACTTCGACATCTGTCTAGTCCACAAATGTCAGAACAGATTTGAAATTGGCGGCCATTTGTTAAAATAAGAGCATCTTCCAATAGGGTGATCTCTTTTGGCCCACCTTGTATATTCGTAAAACATATTTTTCAAAATAAATCGTAATAGATTTATCTGCTAGAGTGACCCAATGGTTGCAACTCCGGCAGATAAATGTGAGAGAAATTTAAATATGCATTACGATGATATATCAGTTCTGAAGCAACAATGCCGTAATCTTTTGGATCAATATCCAATGAAAAGCTAACTACAACGAAAGCATTTTCGAAAATTAAAATCTGAGCCAAAAAGTTCATTCTTACCGGGAAAAATTAGAATGATCTCTACAAATAAACCGATCTTTTGTTTTGTTTAAAAATGTTAACAACACCACGCCTAACGATTTTATTGTTCCATTTTTTTGCTAAAACATATCGTGGATATTGTTAATATTCTAAACTCAATACATAAATCTAATCTAATCTTATATAAAATCGATATTTTTAAAAACTGATCTAGAAAAAAAATTGTCAAGGAATAATAGGTCAAAAAACTTTTGACTAGGAAAACAAATTAAATTAACAAAATTTATTTACTTGTGTCAATCGGTGCACCAAAAAAAAATAAAAACTTATTTAGGTCATGTCGGTTACAAGAGAAATAAATTTTTTTTTTGAAAAAAAATCTAAATTTGGCACATGATATTTTGTATAATGCACCTAATACAAATATAAAGCTTTATAAAGAAGAAGAAAAAAGAAATAAAATCAACTAAGGTATTTCGTTTTTTTAAGCAGGAAATATATTTTTAATTAGTAATTGCTTAAAAGTAATAGTGTTTCAAACTCTTAAATCTTAGTCATTTGGTTTAAATATTTAAAATAGCATTTTGAATGAATTACCACAACTAATTATTGGTTTTTGGCCTTAATTTCTGCAACTTAAGAACACCCCGTAGGTGTTCTGTTAGATTTAGATTAGAAAACTGTGCAGGGCATATCATAATTTCAGAGATTCGAAGCTTAAATGTGTTTATTATTTGGACGATAGTCTACAGCACCTTAATCGAAAAAATTGGCCCAAACACAGACGTCAAAAAGCGACAGTATATAAGTAAACTGCCTCCAACATGTTTGAATTTTGTTATTTGGGATCAAATCAGTTGTTTTGATGTCTGACATTTTCTCTTCGGAACCAAACATTTTTAACTCGATTTCATCCGAGATGATATTCCAATTTACGCGGTGGGGGTGTTCAGTGGCACAGATTAAACTAAGAGTTTCTTATATTTATTATGAGCATTTTTTTGGTTCCAAAATTATTTCCAGGTAAACGCTAATATTTCGCTCAAACTTGTTACCACGAAAACCTACAAAAATGTTTTATGTGGGGAAACCGCTGGACTAAACTACTGTACTTAGAACTCCATCGCAAATTATTTATTTTTGTTGCAATTAAAAAACAATTCTTTAATTATCTTTTGTAGAAATTTATTGCACAACAATAATGTTTTTAATCGGTGTATCAAAATAATGTTGTTGTTTAGTGCCGCAAATTCATAAGCAAATATTTTCATTTTATGTTTATATTCATTCATTTGTCATGATAAGAATGTTATTTGCATGAACAGAGCTTTAATTTATATTTTAAAATCCCAGTTTAAACAACCACATAGATACATAATCTCTGTAATCTCTCATTAAAATAATCTCACACCTAGTTGACCAATAATTTACCACCCCTTGAAGGCATTGTTTAAAATGAATTGCTTTCTTACTCTTAATTGTTATCACTTGTCTTTACCTTGGAACCATTTTATCTGTGCGAGGTTTAAATCCACAATGAATGGTACCATAACAAAGAATACCGACAGTGCAACACAAAGACTCTGAGGTTACACTTTACTTCAAAGATCCTTTTGTGAGGAAATTCTCTTATCTGTGTTGAAAGCGTATTACAATTTTTCTTTATTTTATTTCTCTTTTAATCATATTGAAAATTGTCAGATGTTTCTTCTACCTACACCTTAGGTGGCTATTGTCATATCCTTGTGTTTTAAGAACAGATACTAGGTCGACGCTGTCTTTTATTTTTACTTCCGCAGTATAGGATGTATAGTCATCGCTTTGGTAAATGTAAATGCCAGCCTTATGTTTACTGTATAGAACATGAATGGTCTGTAAAAGATGATCGCTCAAAAGATGTACATATAAATTAATAATTGTGTAATACAAATATCTGAATGAAAATGGTTTTAGCAGTTTTTTTTGCATTAATAAGTTGAACGATTTCGGAAAATCATTGGAAAATATTTATATTTGCCTAAAAAATGTTGTGCTTATAATTCAAATACCCTGCATTTTATATGTTCTTCAAATATCCAAGTGGAACGGAACATGTACAAATCATGACTTGATGTTGTTACGGTTGCGGATTGAAACCAGACCGACAAAAAAAAACAGAGTCCTTAATACGTGCTGATTTCTTAAACATTACTGATCAGACATTACACCTTTATCAATATGCTTCTGAAGGTCCTGCAAGTGGATTTCTAAAAGTGAAAAAGGTATTGTATCGTATCAAATCAAATGTTGATTTAACGTTTTTCTTTTACTTTTAAATACATTGGTTCGGTTTCATTTACGGATCCCTTCGTGATCTCTGAAAAATTTGTAAGTAAAACGGTATTCCTCACCTTATCGGGAAACTTTTTACGATTTAATGAGACAAAAATGTGAAAAGGATTCGTCATTTTTTTATGCTGGTGAGGAAAATCTGATAACTATCCGCAAATGGAACCTAACCACTATTTTGTAAAAATCTGGGAAATGTTTTTTGATTTAGTCTTAGAGAAAATTTAAGTGATATCGCATTAAAAAAATACGAATTCGACATGAAAACAATTTGGATAAAAAAGGTATACATAGAATAAAATTTATAAAATTAATAAAATAGGAAGCAAAACAAAGACTTTTTCAAACATCTGCATTCTGGAAGCATTGCAAAATAACTTACTGCATCGAAAGCAGATTTCATTCTTCATTTGAAAAAGTAATGTTCAAGCTTCTACCACAAGATTTGTGTTTTTCTCATCTGTACACAGAATAAAATAAAGTCCACAAATCATGTGTGAATGCGCTAATCTCGAGAACTGCTGAACTGATTTAGATGTGATTTTCAGTGTTATGCATATCCCTGGGCAGGATGTAGGTTAATCAAAATTGCTCTATCACTTACAGATGCTGAGCATTCGAGGTCTAAGTGGCAGAAATCAAAATTTACCTAACTAAACAGCCCCCTGCTCAAGTCCGGATTGAACATGTGCCTCAACAAACATGCATCTTCAATTAGGCGATCCTAAGCTAACTGCTTCTAGTTGAGCACTCCAAGTTAATTTAGGTAGGTTTCTACTTGTGCGCGTCAATAAGGACGAGGTCTACCTCTACTGAGGAATCGAAGACTCTGCGAGCCTGAGTTTTGGCGTCAATTCGTTCTACATGTTCTAACCATCTTAAACGACCAATGCAGAGTTTTTTGCCCAGGCGATGTCGCTGCACATTTCGTTAATTTCTTGGTTGAATCTTCATCTCCATACCCCGTTAACGCAAACGGGACCAATGATTTTTCTAAGAATATTCCTCCCGAATATACAAATGATTATTTTATCCGCTTTCGATGCGGTTTATGCTTCAGTGCCGTAGAGCAGGACTGGGATGATCAGGGTCTTATATAGGGTCTCCTTAGTAGTCGAGTGAGGGCTTTACTACAAAATTGCCTCATTAGCCCGAAGAAACAGCGGTTGGCAAGAGTAATTCTTCATTTAATTTCAGACGAGATGTTGTTGTCAGAGTCAATAGCGGAGCCGAAGTACCTATAGTCCTTTTTTAACTCAAAACCATATCTGTCGATGATGTAGTGTAAAAATCGCACAAACACAGAACATGAAAGGTTGTGTGTCCGTCCGCTTTTAGTGATAATTTTTGCCTGAATAAGTCAATTAGGTTGTTTTTGAACGCTTTCAGCAGTTCATGTATTACGGAAGATAGAATGTTTCATACAATGTTGATGAGAAAAACGTATTTGGCGTAGTTTAGAGGTCCATTTTTTTGTGGATCGGTGGATTGGAGCTGAAAATCCCATTGTCCATACTCTTATCGGAACAAATTTTGTAATAAGTCGGTGTATGTAACTTACCTAATTATATCCACCCACATTGTAAAACTCGTCAGAAAGCCCGTCATTTCCGGTAACTTTGTTATTCTAAAGTTTAGATATTGCTTTACGATTCATTCGCCAATAAAAAAGTGTAACTCTTGTTGTCATAGAATTATTTTTAACGCACGCACTTCGCAACTAGCACAATAAAACTCCAAAAGCTTATACAAGTACATAAAATCCTTCATAATGTTTTATTCATCAGATAATGCCCGTAACAATATTATTATTGACCCATACATCCACCCACCTTAACCTAATAATAACTATCCTACCAGACATACATTTATGTATCTTATGAATTCGAATCGAATTACCTAAAAATATTCAAACGTCGGTCATGAAAATGGCATTGTTGTGATGACAAATGAATTCTAATACATTCGCAGAAGTTTTTAGCAATATTACCATTGAACTTGGTTAAGCACTGCCACAAGTCGTCTCAAGAACACATAAACCGAGATAAGGCCATTGTCAAGATGGTACATACGAAGAAAAAACGCAATCGAATTTTCTTTATTCCTTCGAATAATGAATAGTTATGAGGCTCAGGAAACATTTGAGTGTATTGTATTGAACGGTATATGTGCCTCTTCAGGTTATAAATATGTGTGTAGTCAGTTGTTGGACCGTGGCGCGGTTATCGATAGAATTACTCGATATCGATAGAATTGGTAAAATGATTTATTATTGTCCATATTGCTACACAAGGACGAGGACACCTATCTATACATTTATATATTCATAAAGGATATATGGACTCGTGACAGCGGAAGAGATTCTTATGAACTTGAATTTCTACACTTCAAAGGTTCTATAGAATCGAAAGATTGGTTGGCTGTGAGCCTTGTATATAATTCAGAAATTGTTTTACAGGTGTTGAGGGATGTGATAGTTTCTTAGAATTGACAATATACGGACTCAAAGTATGGATGGATATTGATAGGAATATTTGACACATTCCATCCTTCGGAAATGTAAATTGAGAAGATTTTATAAAGCGAAGGTAAAAATAAAATTTGAATGGGTGAATGAATTATTTATGGGGATATCCATCCCGCCGCCATGGAGCTGTCAATAATAACAAACTTGATAACGTCAATCGTCTACATCTACACAATCGAATATTTTGAATGTATTCGAATGAGTATAAAGATAATAAAATTAGAAAAAGTTGACGTTCAAGGAAAGATATTTGCAAAGCATTTTTCTAGGGTGGTTTCTAAAGGAAGATGTTATTCTTTCTATTGGTAGTACAATCGCTATCCACAATAATTGGGCTGATGCCTATTGAACAAAAAATGCGTTGCTATAAGCAATTTTTTATACAAGCTCAAGATTACTGACTGACGTTGATACTCGTGTGAGAGCTCTTTGTTTAGCCCCTCCTCTTTAAATCTGTACGTGAGAATTTAAAATATCAGACTTGAAGGTAGGAGCAGATTTTGTGTGCATTACATGAAATGTTTTTCTTTGATCATTCGTTCCAAACATCTTCAAAAGCTGGTTTTAAATACTTTAAGCCTTAAGGCACACACGAAATCAAATGTGTGCAGGGTATTAAAATTCAGATACGAACTTTATCAATTCATTTTATTTTATTTCAAAGAATAATTTCGCATTTTAAAATTGAAAACGTAAATGCCACGTAAACAGCATTTACGTGCCATTTGCCTTGTTGAAAAAGCCGCACATGCATTTATTCTTGATAGGTTGAATTAAACCGAACGCAAGACCAAAGTACAATTGCGACATTTTCCCTATACAATCGGGCTCAATCGAATTTAATTCAGAATTTCGATGCAAACTTATCGGGACTAATGGTCAAAGATTAGGAAAATTCACTATGTGTTGAACAGGACTCATCTTACATAGAATCAAGGGTTACGGGAATACACCCTTCTGGCCAAAAAAGACGTGTAGGTACCTTAAATACACATATCGCGGATGATTTTTCTGTGTACGCTAAAACCGGTCTTCTTCCTAGTGCAACATTTTACTATGTTTGATGTAGTCAGGCCTGCTTCTCCTTTGATACTAAGCTCACTTGCATATCTTCTTCATTTGGTACTGTAAATTTTAAATAAATTTTCTTATCTGCCATAATTCTAGTCACCTTGTAGCTATCTTCGGTGCTAAAAACAACATGGCCGGTTTTAACGACTGACTTGAGACGACTTTATTCATTCGTTTCCAATAATATCCTGGTTGACCTTTTGAGAGGTATAAACTAAGTTTTGCGTTAGTAAAAAAGACGTCTTAGACTACTCTCATTTAACCCGATGCTGGTTAAATTGTGCCCCGCTGGCATGAATAAGTGGATAACCTAAGCCCTAGTTATGTTTAGGAACGTTTTCGCAGTATCGCGTGGGATTGATGCACAATAGATAATTAGACCATACCGCGACATTAAGGTGGCAACCATTGTTTTGCAATGTTGCAATGACCGACTCAATTTCTGTTCACGATGCTGAAGGACTTGCTCATTGGTGGGCTTATTTAGAAGAAACTTTTGAACGAAAAATTATTAATCGAATATGTGGGCCTGTATATTATGAGAAAGAATGGAGGAGAAAGGAGAGCCGCAACACTTTTTGAGTCGTAAAATGAACCCGATGTAGTACCAAATACAACCTTTAATCAACCATATCGAAGCATTATCTACGAAGCTCAATTCAAGACTATCACTTAATCCCCTATCAAAATTTCAAAACATTTAATAAGCAAAAAATCTTGATTAGGGATCAATCAAAGAGCTTTAACCAAATAACACGAAGAAACGTTCCCATGATCGAATAGGATACAAGGCTATAACCCTACTTATTCATCGCTGTACTAATCCCCTTTCATCACTACTTTTTCTTCTCTAAAACGGGTATTACTAAGAGTCCACACAGGGATATGCGAATTCGACGCTTCATCTGAAAGTCATAACCTAACTAGTAGTAGTAGTAGTTCCTATAATTTACTTTTACTCTTAGGAAAAATGGGCAACCTTGACAAATTAATCTCGCCAGTAAATAAGCAAATTTGTATTTTTTTCACTTCGAACACTATGACCTATGTGATGTAATGTTCTTGGTTAGAAACCTCATCGAGCGCTTAAGGTAGCCCAATGGCAATCAATGCCCCAGGCTGCAGACAAATGTATCTGTACTACTAATTTAAAATAAATTTCCACAATCCCAATGAATCAAATTATTATCAGATGTATGTACAACACCAATTCAATTGTAATTATCTATAAATATTCATCTGTTGCTTTTTCACTTGATACTGTTATATCCATTTCAATTGATAGTAAAGTAATTATAAAGTTTAAAGATCCCATCAATGTGCCGGTATTCCTACAGCTCCCTAGTAGTTCTTTGAGGTATTGCTTCCAATCACGCTACTACCTGTTGATGATAGACGTTAAGCATGTTGCATTTGCCAAGTGCATTTCGAAGGAATCGTGATTCGTGCTGCACCCTTTTCACTCTTGATGGTGGTAATTTATTGAACACTCATGCATTCTTTGAGGATGTTCTTTTATTCGCAATGAAATGCACTTTCGCCATTAACATGCAATCTAATTAATTTGTGACTTAACAACATGAAATCCAAGTTCATTACGAGAACCTTACTACCTACGTATCTTCAATTAAAATAAAAGACTCGTTCCTCTTTACACCATTCAAGATCTCTGCACACAACAACAAAATGGTAGCCTGTCGCCGCTGACGTGTCAAGTAGGTATATGACAGAAGAGAGCTTTATCTCCCTTGTGTGTTGGCCATATGCGACTTGAATTTCAAAATTTCAGAACCTGTTGCTGGATGAAAAAGCAGGTCAGGGGTGAAACATACAACAGCATAAAAACAACGTCAAAGGAAGATACTGTTCTTTAAAAAAAAGAAATCTTTTCCCACCATGCACGGGGCGAACAAGAGGATAACAGTCATGTATGTCAAAATCTCTTTCAACAGACCGAAGTCAAACACGATTTGCTACTTAACCCACCTTCAAACTGACACACAAGTATCCCAGGGGTTATGACTTGTCAATGGTCTACTCCTAAGAAGGTACTCGTACCTCATGGGGTTGTCAAGTGTTATTTACCCTCAAGATTTTGATTCGAAAATGAAATACTAGATAAGACTAAAGGGGAAAATATATCGTGTTCTGTAATTGGAATTTCTCGGGTATAGCGGGATACACACGCTTGTCAAAGAAGACTTTCAATTATTTTCTCTTAAATTAAATGACTTTGGTATACATGATGTAATTAACGCACAGACACATTTGTATACCCATTCAGGGTTTACCTATGTGGATAGAGCTCAAAGCGTCTGCTTTTGTAAAATCAGTTTACTTGAAATTAACTGCTTTCAGGAAGTGGAAAATTTCTTTCAACTGAAACACATTTGTTTTACTTAGAAGATTGGTTTATCTTTTAAGCAGTGGTTCGCAGAAGTATTAATATTTACCTAATGTTTTATTTCTCAAGCATACTCTGGAGAACATTCACGCAGGTTTTTAAAGTAACAAAAAAATGGTGTGGGAAAATAGTTATTCTATGTTAAGAATCCTTTTAAATAAAACTGTTCCAAAATTATTTGATCAATGTAGATATCTACTGTTTGAAAAAAATAGTATTTTCATTTTCTGGTACAAAGCTGGTAATCTTTTCAACAGTCACTCAAAGAAGAAAAAATAATCAGGATATTGCCCTTTCGTAAAACTCCCTCTATACGATCTCTAGAAACGTGTTGAAATTCTAATCTCCCATGGAACAGGTCCTCGGGTGGTGGAGAGAGTATTTCTCTGTAGATATAATAGGGTAGCTGGGAAATAAATTAACAACACTCGTTTACCAAAACTAGCCAGTGGCAAGGTCTACTATCAAAAAACATCCCTAGACGGCAGCAGAAGAATTATTAACATGGGGTCAATGGTGGAATTTGTAGTCCCAGTTAGGTTAGAAAACAACCTATTTGAGCTGCTCCGACGTATTCAAACAACAGGTAAATCTAGGAATCTCAAATGTTATTTATGCCCATTGAACAGAGATGGTGGAGGAAGTACAAAGAGGCTAACTGAAGCATTGAATCTGATTAATAAATTACTGCGGGCCCTTCCCACCCAAGGAAAACAAATGTTGTTGCGAAGTAACCAAGACCATCGGATAGGACTGATTTTATTGTCGACGACCATGGTAAACGAAAAAACAAACAGCTAATTTCATATCTGCTCCTGGATTGTAAGAACATGAAAAAGAAGGGGTGCAGCCGAACAACAAGCTTAAGCCCTAAGCTGCTAAAAGGAAGAAATTACTGTCATCCAGAAAACGATGGGATACACCGAGCGAAACTGTGATATCTACTACGGACTGTGTTAAAGTGAGATGAAAAAGCGATTTTTCGGAAGCGGTTTTATTTAAGTGTAAGACTTATGCAAGAAGTCGTATGCTTTCAAGACATTAGCGAACGCATCGTAGCAATTCGTATTAAGGCCAAACTCACCAACATAAGCCTTATATGCTCTCACGCTCCGAGGTAGGAAAAAGATGAAATAGCGAAAGACTGCTTCTACGAGCTTCTTGGCAAAACTTAATCGCGACTGCCGAAGCACAATGCTAAAATCGTGACCTTAGCAGAACGCGTAACCCTTAACCTCTTGATTTACACCAAAACGCCAGCATATAATGTTGGGGAAAGTTGGCAAGCCATTAGTTCATCCGCAACTGACGTGCTAGGTTTCACGCACTTACCAAGCAAACAAGGCAAAGCTGCAGGTGAAGACGAGACCTGCCACTTATTGAAAAAGAGAAGGGAAGAACACACGTTTTTCAGAAAGAAGGAAACAATTAAAAAAAAGCGCCCGATTGAAGACTTAGAAAGATTCCACTCCAAGAATGATGGTCGTAAATGTTGCCAAAGTGTAAAACGTCAAAGCCTGGGATACAGTGTGCAAACAAAATCCTTTCTGGATGAACAAGGAAATTTTGTAGTTAAGACAAGTCGATGTTGAGGATTCTGCAGACTGTTAAACGGCGATGACAAACAATCTCCCGCTGTCAGGCAGAACGAATCATTCAATATTGACAAAGAAAATTAAACCACGTGACCTAAGTGAAGTCAGGATAGCAATATCTTAGCCTAAGATAAACAAGGCTACCGGAAATGGTGGCCGTCTAGTCGAGCTCTATAAAAAAGGCGGAGATGATTTGATAAGTAACATTCACCAACTTATAAGCCAAATCTGGTCGGGTGAAAGTACGGCTAAAGAAAAGAACTTCAGCATCGTTTGACCGCGCCAAACACAGAGTCATAATTCTCCTCAACTTCGCCTACAAGATCCTATCTGCTGTATTATGTGAATGCTATGGAGACGAAGAACGTACCATAGACTATAAGAGCTGTACAGCGACATACCCCTAGTCAAAATAACTCCGCATTGGACGTAACTCCGCTGGGACATTTAAAGGAAATTGTCGTCAATGATTTTTCGATTCCCAGAAACTAACATCAACCAACTAGAAGTATGCAACTGCAGGCAGTTAGCTAAGGACCTGAATAATTGGAGAGGCAAGTTGGGTGGGTCGCGGGTTTGTTCCGGACTGTATTATATCAATATTTTTGCTAATATTTTTGAAGTTGAATTGTCAAACCCCACAGTCATAATTGTTAAAGTGAGAAAGTTATGTAAAGGAACTTTTCATACACCCAAACTCGCACTCACCTTAAATCCAACATTGACCCTTCGCAGGGGGTTGCGTGTATTCCACTGTTTATTATTTCCTACAAATAATTGGAGCAAACAAACTTGTGGTAGATATAAATTGAACCGCAATTTGGAGTTATTTCTATCATTTTTTTGCCAAATCAGTACTATTTCATTTTAGAAACCGAAATAAGGCCAAATTTCGAATTTGGTCTAATTTAGTTTGGACTTATTTAACATCACGTAAAACTGTCATTAGAAACTTCTCAAAATTGCCGTTAGGAATCGTCACTAAACTGGTGGTCCCAATATTTGAGGAAATAATATTAAATTACATCCACATTACATTAAATCCACGGCGAAATTATACTTGCACGTCCTCTTGTTTGATGGGCATTTTATGTGAACTATAAATGAAACCGAATGGGTATACGACTGAGTTGTATGTACTTGCTCGTTACATGCACAACTTTGTTGCTATTGAAAATAAAAATATAATTTCCTTATTTTTAACTCATTCAAATTCATTAAAAACAAATATTTCCTTTGTTTTTCTTTTTCTATTATTTTTTTAACCTTAAATATGCAACATATTTGTTCACCATGTAGTAGGAATCCCTTAAATATTTCAAATATCTGAATAATATTATTAATGAATACTATCACTGCATTTAAGGATATATCTATCATTTCAGATATCAAACGTCTCCTCATAAACAAAGCAAAACTCAGCTGTTCCATACATCAAATTAATTGTATTGTATCTATTCAGATAGCCATATCCGTATTACTCGTAAAGTAGATCACACAAATGGACTATGTCCTTGTTACAACATTATCATATTGATGTAAATCGATGTAAGCCAACGGAGCCAACCCTATGCCAGATTCCAAACCTACAGTCCATGTATTCCTCGTTGTCGCTCAATTCTGATTGCAATGAAATGACAACGTAATGAATAAAACATAATACTGCACACCGCCTACCCTATTAGAAGTACCTTAGCAAGTTGACCCGATAAAACCGCATAATTATTTTTACATCATGGTCCTGCACACATGTGTGTTCTATGTGTATCAAGATTTCCTATTTGTTTTAACAAAACATGCCTGCACCAGGATAATTAATTAACAATTGTTTCGCATAAATATGCAGACCGTTATCTAAAATGCACATATGCTAAATGGTCCTTGCTAAAGCTCTATACCCTCCTCTTCGACCATCTCCCCATAGAGGTGATAAATTGCCGTGATTCTTTTTGTTTACATCGGGCAACCGGTGTCCGACTCGTAGGAATTCAGCTTTACTTAATGGAGTTTAATTAACCGAAAACAGATAAGCAACTGTGTTTTCCGTTGCAGAGCCTCCAAGGCCCATGATTTGCTAAACAGGCTAATTGCATGTTAAATGCTCCTCTGGGCATTGTGTAAAAGGATATTGCAGTACATATAATTTTGAACGCATAAACGAGGATTTAGGTATCAGATTTAAGATCTCCTTAAGGTTTATTGTGTACGCTTCGCTCCATTTTGATGATATTATCATCGACCTCATGCTGCCGCTTATAGTAAACTTTTATATGAAAAAGACACGTTCTTGAGTCGTGCAACGTTCAAAGTAAAGTATGTCAAATGGGCTATACTTACCTGTTTACCGAAGTGCATTTGATTTAGTAGAACGAACATTTGCGTGACTATAGGTATGACACAGGAATGAGATATCCATCTAATGATTGTTTCTTCAGCACTTAGTTGTGCCGTTCTATCGCCTCATTGGGAAATCGATGCATTTCAGCCCCTGTTGAGTAAACATTAAAATGTATAGGTAGGTGTCATCGTTATTGATTATAGAGAATGTGAAACTCCTGATAGAGCAAATTACTGTTTATTATGCTTACATAAATAGGTTTGTTAAAAAAATTATTTGGTTAATTCAACTTTTGAGTATTGGTGAATTTTTAATTTAAGACACAATGACCCAGTCCATATAGGAACTTAATTAGCACATTTTCCAAATTAAATTAAGCAAATGTCACCATTAAACCTCGTTGATTTTGCTTTTGCAGTATTTTTTAAAAAAAAATGTTTATTTAAAATCTCTCACTTATATGGTAAAATTATAAAAACCGACCCAAACAATATAGTTTTGCCATTCGTTTTATTTAATTACACATAAATTAAGTCAAAAAAAAAATGAGAAAGATACAATCCGCTGTGTGAATCATTCAGTAACATATTCCCAAAAAGTGAGAGTGGCATTGTCACAATATATTGCTCAGACAGTTTATCAAATCGTTAATAGTTCGACAAAAAACAACACTTGTCAACTGCTTATGCTGTGGGGCAGGGTATGCAAATAGTTTTTTTGTAAGAAAACGCCTCAAAAAAGTAGGCGAGTTAATGATCGACATTTTTATAATGAAATTTTGGAAGTATTTGCATTTTTTTTTAATTTGAAATGTGGGCGCGGCAAAGAACACTGAATAGGCGATGTATAGCTATTATCAGTACCTATATATATTGTTCAGACACTTTTTTAATATTCCCTAACAATTGGCCAGAAACACAGTTTTTTAAAGGGTGGGTGTTGTAGTGGGCGGATTTTGTAATGTTTTACAGTGTTCAGGAACAAGGATTTTATATACTACATTTCATTATGCTATAGCTCAAAATGTAAGGCCCAAAAATTGGTGATGAACAGACAGATGGACGGAATGACGAACAGACAGACATGTCTAAATCGGTTCAGCTAGCGATTCTAAGTCGATCTTTTACTTAAAGGTATATTTACAACTATTGAATCTCTATGGTTTTTATACCCTATTTTGGGATAGGAAATATTATCAGCAATGAGAAAAAATATCTCGAATAATTAAATATTTTATTAATAATACAGGGTGGCTTAGCACAATTACTTCTTCAAAATCAAACGACAAAATTTCCTATTTTTTGTATGTGAATTTGGACATTTTGGTTTTGTTACGTTATTATTTGAAGTTGATATTGGTCAAATGGATGCCGCCATTGCTGATGACCATTCTAGACAACTTTGGGATTGAAATTCTCACTTTGAGCTCTTGCAGAGTTTAATTGATCTCATAGTCAAAAATCTGTCTAATAGGATGATCGTACCAGCAAATTTAGATCCCCAAAACCTGTTATCGAACAACTTTGAAGAGCATTCGTTAAAATGTCCATTGTAGCTCGAGCTGTGTGTTGCATCGACCTAATAATTCCACATGCCTAACAGTATAAATTCGTCAAATTACGGTGGATGTAAGGTGAATTGGGTGGATGTAAAGGTTTGTTTATGAATTATAGGTAAAAATTCTGAGTGCATTGAACGGAAAAATTTATTAATTTACAAAACCGTCAAAAAACCTCTGGAGTGTATTTAAAACACGACTAGAGATCTGCAGTAGCTGATGTACTTTGATTGGAAACATTTCACTCAAATACGCTGCAAAGGCGAATGTGTGATAGCGAAATGCGTAACATCTTCGATCAGTTATATTCGTTGATATTCCATTCGGCGACTCTTCAGTCATGCGTTACTCAAGTCTCACAAAAACGGTGGACCGAAAAATTTGAGGGAGGGTGAGAAGTTTGTTCCAACATTTAAGTTGCGTCGAAATTACTCAAGAATTATTCCGTAAAAAAATTTCAAGATCCGTCTTGTTGAAATTGAAACCACATCAATATCTTGTAATTTACGCACTTAATGCTTAGTTATCATGCCACGATAATGAATACCATTAATAATTACTGCATGACCAGCCGCATTTTCGACTATGAAACTATGAAATTGAGTTGCACTAACTCCGAACTGTCAGCTGCCATTTTGTTTGTATTTTTCGTTGCGGACTTTAATACGCCGTACTATGGCGCAAAATTCAAATGTTGCCAGGAGTATGAAACAGCTTTAAGTTGAATATGATTGAATGCTTAAATGCGCCAAGTTATGCAAGCCCATTCCAGGAACATGCTTTATCTAGACATATGTTATTATGAATGTCTTAGAAATCTACAAACTCATTGTTAAATATAAAGTGAGAACTTTTGTAATTACCATAATAGTTCATCGTTCAAAGAAAGATATTCACACAAATTTCACAGAAATAGATAGATGCTATTCCCAGACACCTACGTGATAAATCTATATAATTTTCCAACGTACAAAATTCAAACATCTTAATTCCACTGCATCAGTCAAACGCTACTACGAGTACCAACTCTTGAAATCTCTTGACTTTCGCAGAAGAATAATTGCATAATTGATAGCATATGTCTTAGTACTAGCAGAATAATTGGGAATGCAAAGTTTTGCGCATAATTATCCTAACCGTGTGTGGATCAAAAAAGATTAACGTGATTCTGAATGGTGGAAAATTACTACAGTTCTGTGTAGTAATCAATCTTTGCAGGAGGCAAAGATTGGTTGTCAGTTCTAAGTTTGGTATTTCAATTTGGAAATATGATTTTGCATATATAGTATCTAATTAGTTTATTCAAATTTTTCGATATCTCTTTCACTGCGAGGCTAAAGTGAGTTAAGATACCAAGTATTCAATTATTTAATTAAAATGAACTCCTAATACTGAACTTGAAAAAAAACCTATAAAGCACTTCATGTTAACTAGAAGAATAATTTTTGAATGTTTGAAGGAAATATATCAAACACTTTAGGTGGGACAAGAGAGTATGGACAGATTGGCGGTAATCAATAAAAATCTAACACTCTCACATACCGCTCTCTTGTAAACAAAAACTAAAAATAAAACGAATATAGATTTAACATTCAGGCATAAAATAAGTCCCAAATGCAAAAAGGCAACGCTAGTAAGTGAGACCGCTAGTTCACGCTAGTCCACGCTCTTCCAAGCTATTGCGCAAGTAAACGAACCATAGAAGATTGTTCACTGTAGTTCAAGCTAGTAAACTTCGAAAATCATATGAGTTTAGATATAAAGAATTACAAGCGTGGACTAATGTGGACTAGCGCGAACTAGCGCGAACTAGCGCCAACGCAGCAATAGGCTGAGTTCATAAATGTAAATTTACCCCAGTACTGCAGAATTCACGTTCATTATTGCAGTTGAACTGTGTGGTCATAAATGAAAAATGAAATTTTCTGTCTAAGTCGTGCAAGTTTGCAGTCAGTTTTGTTTGTTGCTGAGTCCCGTCTACACAGGCTTGAACATTAGGAAATGGATTGTTCTGCAAGCCATCCATAACTCTTCTTTGTTCGTAAGTAAATTTAGGCTACTTTATGCGATTCCGTCTCAGCGTAAGCAATAATTTCATGAATTTTATAAAATACTGAAAAACAGCACCTTTTGCAACGTTGAATAAATTACCTGTGTTCTAAAATAACAATTGTTGGCGATCTTCTAAAGCTAATTCAGCTTGTATTTTAGGTCGTCCAAGGGATGACTTAGTAAAATCGAGAGAACATTTTCAATAACATAAAAAAGATGTAAAATTAAGTTTAATTATTAAAAGAAATTGCATACCTACTTGAAAAGTTTTTCTAGCCACGCGGAAAAGGCTTTTGAAAACATTACCTGGATATTTATCAATATTTCATTAAAAATCTGTACTTTTTGTTCGCTCATGCTTCAGATAAGGGTGTATGTGTGTTATCCAAGGGTATCCCATTTAAAAGATGAAGTATTGCACTTAAAATTATCCTTTTTCTGACATACAGAAAAAAAAATCATAACGGTTTTCTTTACATGGAAAGCATGTAATCTCGTTCCCATTGGTTTAAAACTCACGTGCTTAGTAGCTATAACTAGATTCACTGCAACTGCACCACACTATATAAAGAACTCCGGAACCTGGTAACATCTCTAGCACATCTCTCTCAATTTAGTTTTCAATTTTGAAGGCAAGCAATGTTTTGAGGCCAATAAGACTAGTGCCTTAGAAAACCTTGATTTTCCATTAATTTTTCTTTTCATTGGTACTACATATATATTTACTATTAAATAATTTTAGACCAAATTTGAGGAACACCGTTTTTTAATAGTTTTAATTTGATTTACCTTCAGCTTTCATATTAATAAACATCGATTAATGATAAGTAAGCACTAAACTTGTAATTTTTATCAAAAAGAAAAAAAACGTTTCGTAACGAGCGGATAAATTAACTCACCTTATTTTATGTATTTGTTATCTTTTTAGAATTGTTAAATGATGTTTTGTTATTATATCAAAAATGAATTAAAATGTCGTATTATTTTTGTCTAGACGTATGCTAGGATTGTATTATTTTAAGTGCTTTTAGTAAAGTGTTGGCGACGAACTTTTAGTAAAGTGTTGGCGAACTCTTTCGTGCTTTGTTTGATTGATAGCGGATAGTAAACATTGATATTAATAACAAACGATAGGAAACGTGTAAGTTCACTATCCGCTAGCTATATAAATCGTTTGTTAAAAAGCAGATGGTGATTTTTTTATTAAGTAGGGGCCATGTGTTTATTATTAAGCTGGGCGTGGCAGTTCTTGATGTATCTTCTTAATATTTTAAATGGAAATACTTTCTTCAACTAAGAGTGCAATGATATATGTATACGTTAAGCATATCATTCAGTTTAGGTCGAAAAAATTCGTTTTTATCGATCTGCAGCATTTGCCTATAACAGTTTTGGCAATGATAATATCGTCTTAGAATATTACCGTTAGAGCAAAATCTAAATCTAACAGCACATTTTAACATGTATACTTCTATCACGATGGCGGTACCTCCTGTTTTATGCCGACTTCAAACGGCGAATTTGCGATAAGCTTTTCTTGACAATTGATACTACTCGGATGTTTATTCAGATCATCACGAGAGGAGGGCCCGTGAAAAATCATTTTGGTGTTGCTATGGTTAAAAATCGAACGCAGACCTTCCGCGCGGCGGTTCATCGCACCAACCATAGATCCACTGAGCCGGTCAACAAGCCCCTCCATACTTTCTGCCTCCAGTTTCGCAAACCAAGTTGGTTAAGGACTTTCTCCAATTGTTTGCGTCACCTGAGGTGGGGTTTTCCCTTGCTACGTTGTCCCTCCGGGGTGGACTCAATGACCTGAAAGGCTGGGGCGCTGCTGGTGTCCATTATCAAATAATGCCAGTATGCAACATAATGCATGTAATTGAACAGCCTTTTGAAAAATTGTACCTCTGGTGTTAGCCATTGAGTATTGTTCAATTGCTTCAAGAATGACTTTAAATTAAGTACATAATAGCGCGACACCTTCTCATAAATTGTTCGGTGGTGTTCTTGATGGAGCAGCAAGATTTCTACAACCTCATTCGCACAACCGAACGAATTTTTTTAGGGATGCCGAAACTTAACAACTACAGCTTGTCTCTATTTACGCTACCATAGGCGAATTTCAGATCGATGAAGAGATGTTGGGTATCGATTTTTAGTTTTTGGGTTTTCTCCAAACTCTACAGGAGGGTGAAGATCTGGTCAATGGTTGACTTTCCTGGCCTAAGACCACACTGATAAAGGCCAATCAGGTTGCTGACAAACGGTTTTAGGAGTTCACCCAGTACGGCTGACAGAATTTTATAACCGACGTTTCGGAGACTGATTTCTCTGTAGTTGGTGCAGTTGCAAGTATTTCCCCTCTTGTGTATAGGACATACGATGCTAATGTTCCATTTATCACCCCCGTTTAAGTCTGCAGATATGCTCTTTCAAAATCGTCAACACCCACTGGGCACACTACTTGGCTGACAGAATTTTATACTCGACGTTTCGGAGACTGATTTCTCTGTAGTTGATGCAGTTGCAAGTATTTCCCCTCTTGTGTATAGGACATACGATGCTAATGTTCCATTTATCACCCCCGTTTAAGTCTGCAGAAATGCTCTTTCAAAATCGTCAACACCCACTGGGCACACTACTTAATAACTCAAAATAAACGACTTGGCCAATATAAACCAAACAAATTTTAATACATGAAAGACCGCTTAATTCAAAACTTATTATTCGAATAGACAAATGGAATCAGAATACAGTAAATCAAATCATATTTACTCAGCTTTCGAATCTGATACGATTCAACTACTAATCGACATGACTGCCCTTATAATAATATATTCTGCTTTTGGAAAAATCATTACGCGTAGTTCAACTGTGAATTTATTTTTGCTCAACCCTTAATAAACTGACGATGATTTCAAAAAATTTACGGAATTTCCTACAGTAATGACTAAATTCCAAATTTAGATTATCCAACTTTCAAAACTTATAAAATATTATTAAAACATCGTTAAATTACTGAACCACAGAAATTGATTTTCGATTAAGAGGTTACCGAACCCCTAAGTTCCTTGAACTTATTTTGTGATGCAATAGACTCAGAATCGGCTATCAATTCCTAGAAAAATAAATTCCCACTTGAATATACACAGCATATATATACATTTCATGTTGTGGATACCAGTGTATCTACAAAATTTGATTGAATTTCGTTTCGTTAGTTTTCAGGTTCTGAGAACATGTTGGTTTCCATTATAGTAAATCTGTTTGATCATCCACTCATAAGCGGAAGGGTTTTATTTTCTGAAACTCGTCTTGGTATACATTCTGCATTTAGAATATGTACTTTCTTATTAAATAGTTAAAATATTATGAAATAAATTTATATCCCATTTTGAGTAGCTGTCACGTGGGCTTATAACGTTCCACAATCACTTCAGATAAGTAATTACAACTGTACAAATGAAAAACGTTTGTGTGAGGTGAAGTGGTTTGTTTCGAAACGTGTTTCCATGGAAGTGAATTTAATTTTGTATTTACTTAATGCATAATACACCTTCATATTAATACACCTTCATATTTGATTATCTGCTAGACTCTCATAATAAAAAAAATATATTAAATCACTTTGCATAAGAATTTTTGAAGAAAAAAATCCAATTAAACAAGAAAACGGCTATTCTATGTAAATGTTTAAAACAAAAATCGTGTCGCCCATTTTTGTATGAAAAATTTCCTTTTTGAACTAAAGCCAAAAATACATTACCATTCCAATCATTTGCTGCTTCTGTGGTCGGCAATTGTTTTCACTTTTTTTTATTATTGTTACTTTCGTTTAAAGTTATGTAAATCATTCAGGTAAACAATAACCTGAAGGACTATGCAAATTTTATTTTCTTTTAATTCTCCGGTTGAGGGAATACCATGAAGTTAAGCTATAAAAGGACAAAGGGAGAAAGGTCCCCAAAGAAAATACTACAATTGCAATTTGAATGGTTGAATGTTGGATTTGTAATGGCAGAAAGGAACCATGATGATGATTGCGATAATAATCTTAGTTGTTTGAGTTAAATGCGAACAGAGTTGTTATACAAATTCGACTAATGTTTCTCTTTTTGGTGTTTTTTTTTTTTTTTGAGATCTGAAAACGACAAAGTTATCACATTAATAATGGCTTAAGCTTCCGGAACAGAATTTTAGACAAATGAACTTTTAATTTGCAATTTTTGTTGTACAATATTTGAAGAGTATTGTTGGAAAATTTTCAAAATTATGAGCCATTTAAAATATCAGATCTTAACTGTGCAACATAAGCATTAGAAACGTAAAAAATTGAAAGTTGATTGCTTAATCGGTCAGTTAGAAAATTTAAAAATCCGTATTAGGTATCCATTCGATGATAATATTAGATGCTATTTCTAATTAAGAGATTTAAAAAATTAATCAAATGGAATAGGTGCGATTATATTGGTTATTTTCTTTAAAATATTTTTTTAAGTTGTAACGCCTATTTTCTGATAATATTCACTTATGAAATTATAAATAATAATGTAAAAGTAGACATATAGGTACACATGAATGGTTTTGAGAAAAAAGCTAGTCCTTTTGTCCCTACAAGTCTGTTGCGTATAATAAAGGTAAATGAACGGGCTTTGAGTATAATCCCAGTGTCTCACAACAAATGGCTACTAAGAAGATAAATCTCATCGTAGCTGTATAAACATAATGTTTAGCAGGCATGCCATTTGACATGTTGGACTATCGTTGAAGTTTTAAAAGTTCACCCAAACTAGGACTTGTATTTGAGAGAACAAAAGTTTCCATTCTCACAATTTTAATCTTTGCTGATACGTATAACAGCATTTATATTTATTTTTGAATCTGCTGTGGTAGAATTTGTTTTATTGTTTAAATAATATTAAGCATTATGGGGATAATTTGGATACAAACTTTATGTTATGAGCTAGCGATCCGATCAGGGTCTTTCTAAAACTATATGGGTCGAAATACTGGTCAATTCAATGACAAACTGCTATAAAACTGTTATTCTGTTGTTTTAGCTCAGTGAGGGTATTAATATTTTGTATTCTCGTTGTGTGTTTATTTACGATTGAGTAGCCATAGACAACTGTTGAATGTTTTAGTAGAGTTGCTAAATCACCTGTCGTTTGTTTCGAACAATTGTGAAAAGATATTGACTAGGCGGAACAGTCTTACCAATCCCACCAAAATATATTATGCGAAAACTTAGTGCTAAACTAATTTACTGATCCCATCAGTATTTCAATGTATAAATGGGAATAAATTAAAAACTCCAATAATTGATGTTCTGTACTAACATCCGTCTATGTATCCGCCCGGATGAATATCTCTGATATGTTCGAAATCGGAGAGTTTTCTACCGCGGTATCTGTTCCGATTGGCATTTTGAACAAAGATTCCGAAATCTAACGCATATAATCGTGCAATGGCGACATCCGTTAAGTTGGCAATTTTTGACAGCTACGCGTTGAAGTTTCTCGACAAAGAATAGCTGCGGAAGCTATCGAACGCGATTATATGTTTTTTTTTTGTTTTTTTCCTTAATGGATACCTGAAAAGCAATGAGTTCTGATTGGAACTTATCTTCTTTCGGGGATTATCACAAACGGATACTTCGATAGATTTAGATTTATTCATTGTAAAGTCTTAACACTTTAAGATACAATATCTTATAAATTAGTAAAGAATCGAACATTTTAAAATTAGGTATTATATAAAGTAGAGAATGTGCGATATTAAAATGACAATTTCAAAGTAAAATTAAAATTTTATGATTGTGGTACAAATAATTCAGGATTATTATGAAACTATACAGTAAAGAAGAATAGAATTAGAATTGAAATTAAAAAAAAAATGTTTAAGAAGATAATATGAAAATAAAAACTAAAAAATTGTTATCACGCGAAGTGTTGCCAGTGCGTTTTCCAAATTGGATTGTGCGACTCATTAATCGAACAGTAAGAGGTAGGGAATTCCAAAGTTCAGTAACATGCATTAAAGGTTGGCGCTTGCAAACTAAATAAGTACAGTGTGTCGGAATTAGTTTCATGGTTCTTAAGGAACGTGAAAAGTTGACATGGTTAAGTAAATAATATGGTTGACGGTTTTCTATAACATTATGCAGCAGAGTAATAGTCCTAAATTTTATGAGGCTATCCAGAGTTATGCCGTATATTGACTTGGAGAAAGTGGAGATGTGGTCATATCTTCTACGTCCATAAATGTAACGTGCGATGCTGTTGTAAGCAACATTAAGCTTACGCTTGAGCTCGTATTTGCAGTTACCAAATATCTCACAACCGAAGAGCATAATTGGGACGAGTAGAGTCTTAGCTATTATTTTTCTTGTTGCTATAGGTGTTATATTCTGGGATGCATAGAGCATCCTTAGGACCCCGTACATCCTACCAAGAGCAAGACGTATGTGAAAGTCCCATGTAAGGTTGTTTGTGAATGTAAAACCTAGATTTCTTGCAGAAGTTACATACTCAATTTCTAACCCGTTAAGCTTAATTGGAGGTAAGCACAACGTGTCTACTTTAGTCCTACAAATTATAAGATATTTGGATTTGGTGGGACTTAGAGCAAGTCCATTTGATTCTGCCCAAAAGAAAATTGATTGAAGATCTTCGTTAACTTCGCACGCACCATTTTCAACCAGGCCAAGACTGCAGTTATACAGTTGGACATCGTCAGCATACATATGTAAGGACGATCACGTATTTTGGTAGCTCGTTAATGTAGAGGGAAAATAAGAGTGTTCCCAGGATACAGCCCTGTGGAAAGCGTTTATTTAAGGGAAGAAAAGATGACGTATTGTTGTTACAGACGCGGTGGTGGTGGCAAACATTAAGGAAATCTTATATTTTATAGTTTTTTTCGTTAATTTGATCGGTAGCTTTGTCCACTTTTTTATGACATTATTTTTAAATGTTTATAAGAAGTTCAAACAGGTTAAAAAAAAACAATGATAGAAAGCAACAATTCGCTGCGAATAGATTAATACCTTATCCCATCCCATTCATATAATAAATGTCCGCAAGAAGTCAGCGTAGCTTAAAACTGTGGGTACGGCTTAAAATTATCTTTAGGCGAAATATCAACGATATTTAAACGAATTATCCCCGAAATATTTCCGTCAAACATTTTTTTCGATTTTTTTTTCAAATTGTACTGAAACTGTTTTTTACGGGCGTGGCAAAAATAAACTTTATATAGACAAAAAAAGCGATTGGAAATGTCTAAATATCTAGATGAGACACTTGTTTTTAAATATAGTTTTAACAAAAACAATTTTTTTTGAAAAGTGTAAGTGGCATAGGGCTTAAACGAAATTCCATCTTTCTTGCTTAATATTTAAGCTACACAAAGCCCAAATCATAGAAGGACAGACAGACATGGCTCAATTGACTAAGCAAGCGAGTCTTAGTCGATCCATAAGTTTAAAAATATACCTATATAATATCAATAATATATAATATGAAAACATTTGATAGAGTTGTTATGAGCATTTTATCTATAGCAAGAAGAAAGTTTTTTTATGAGAACATTTTTTTGATAAAAGATTAAGTAACCTATAGGGACAATTATGTCCCCTTATTTCCGTCCTAATTTAATTAATTTAAATTAATTTTAAATTAATTTAATTAATGTTGACATAGTTTAAAGACAGTCCTTTTCCCGAATTTCTTCAAGAAAATCGTAAGCCACTCGTACTTTTTGGGGATGTTTATTTTTAAGATGGAATGGGAAGAAGCAATTAACAATTTCATTCGCAAGCCCTCTTTCTACTGCTACTTTATACTATACCTACAGTTCGTATTTCAAAAAAATAAAGAAGAGAAATATAGAATAGGTAAAGACTTAATATCGCATCGCTAGACATGCTGTTATTATCTAGTATGAAAATTCGTGATTTAATGCGGAGCTTGCACTTTTTTTCTTTGAATAGGAGTTTTATGGGTTTTGGCTAGAATTGATTTTTTATTTAAAACAAAAAAAGCCCATAGTCGAACTTGAAATTGCTTGTTATCTCTTAGGAAAATATGCAGTGCACATAAAAATCTGTTTTATTATCATCATAAACTTATATCAATAAACCGTTTATCCCCCTGTCTCTGTAATACTACATTATGAATATTAAATATTGGTGTCGTATTATTAAATTTAGTCAAATATTTAAATATCAGAAAGTGTCTTTGACGTACTCATACACATTACATATATATTTACATAACAAAGGAAATGTCATTAAATGTCAACAGAGGTTACAGATGCAGACACCACGATATTAATCTTTTCAATGATATTGTCTGGCCCTTTTATAACGTCATTGCCATTCCATTCTCCCATGGATAATTTGCAAAAAGGTTCATTTTGGAACTGGGTAGACATAAAAGAGAGATGTAGATATTTGCATTTTTCATAGCAAAACTCAGTCATTGGTGTTTATCTTTTTAATAGCATGGCCGTAAATACCCTTGGACTCAACTGACCTATGACAGCCGGACAGCAGATTTTGTGCTAATCCAAACAAATCACCCCAGTTTGTCATAACATTTTGCTTTAATTTGCATTTTGTTGCCTGTAGGCGGATATTTTCAAATGATAATAATCAGGATGTCATTAAAATTAAGGTGAGAGATACTTGCGTAAATAATATAAATGACTTAGGTACCTTTAATACTGAGGTTTAATATATGTGATTATTAAGGAACCCGGTAAGGGTTATGGTATGATAAGATTTGTAAAGTTGAATGATGTTGTCATTTTAAAATTTTATATATTGCCCTCTGGATTTGATAAAGATAGCCCAATAAATCTATTAGATATGGTGTTGGTTTGCAATGTAGAGAAATAATGAGAATGCATATATTTATTTATAGTGAAATGTATGGATCGAATTAGAATCGCTGTTTGTTATTGTATTAAGGATTTCTCGTCATTATTAGGTTTGGATGAGGGTAGCTTAGGCAATTTAGTTTTGATCCCCATTGATTCACTTAACCAAAGTGTGGTCGGTTTGACCTGTACCTAAAGTCTAGGTCCACCGAGGAGTCACTCGTGAAGTTAAGTTTGAATTCGACATTTATAAACTATTTAACTCCTTCCTTTCTTATGTGGCGCTATAGTCCGGAATGAACCTGGGCCTCGACTAACATGTCTCTCCAACTAGCCCGGTCCTTAGCTGACTGCCTCCAGTTGCGCACTCGAAGTTGATTGAGGTAGGTTTCTACTTATGCGGAGGAAATCGAAGACTCTGCGCGCTTGAGTATCGGTGTCAATTCGTTCTACATGTCCTACCCATCTTAAACGTACAATGCGGAGTTATGTGACCAGGAGCATGTCTCTGTATAGCTCGTATAGTTTTTGCTTAAATGTTCGTCTTTATAGCTCGTCAACGCAAACGGGACCGAAGAACTTGCGAGCAATTTCCCTCTCGAACCGACCAAGGATTTCTTTTTCCGCTTTTGGTACGGTCCATGCTTCAGCGCCTAGAACAGGACCGGGATGATATGGGTCAGATATAGGATCTGCTTAGTAGTTCGAGTGAGGGTTTTACTACTAAATTGCCTTCTTAGCAAGAGTAATTCTTCGTTTAATTCCTGACGAGATGTTGTTTTCACAGTGAAAAGCAGAGCCAGGTAGAATGTTCGATGTTTTGTGTGCTTTCGTATTGACGTTGAGGAGACTTACACCTCTGTCGTTGACGCAGTTCAGATGATCTCCTTTTTTGTGGATCCGGAAAACGAAGCTGAGGTACCATTTTTCAGGTACGTTGAGGAGTAAGTTGAGGAGACTTACACCTCTGTAGTTGACGCAGTTCAGAGGATCTCCTTTTTTGTGGATCCAGAAAACGAAGCTGAGGTACCATTTTTCAGGCATTCATTCATTCGACCAGATTTGGCTTATGAAGCTCGGCGGGTAAGCCATCATTTTCTTTATTAAGCTTGAGTTTAGATATTGCTATCCTCACTTCACTCAGGTTGGGTGTTGCCAGTTGTTGCCTATTTTGAATGGTTCGTTCTGCCTGACCACGGAATTTTGTTCGTCATCGCCGTTTCACGTCTGCAAAAGTTGTTCTTCCATATACTCAGCATCGATTGTGTCTCAACTACGATATTTTGAAAAGAATTTTATCTTAAATTACAGTATTATACTTGTGTCTTTTGCGATGCTCCATCTGCCAACGTTGCACTACCTTGTTTGTATGTTCTTTACCCTGTCCTTGTTTACTACAAGAACAATGCGTTTCGCCTCCGAGCCTGCAGAGCGACCAGTGATATTGATGACTTCTAAATTTCTCAGTAGCTGCATAGAATTGCTTAATATATTCCGTGTTAACACTTCCCCTATATGCACTAATTGCTCTAGAATGATCAATTCATTATAGCGCGCTTCGTTGTCAGATTCCTGAATACTTATGCGAATGTACAGTGTCCACCAGTGTTGATGAAACAGTTGTATCAATATTGAAAAATCCAGAAATCCGAATTCCCTCAACGCTTTATAAAGCTCTCTATGAAATAGCCGTTAAGTATGTTGGAAAATAGCTTAAGATGCAGTATTCAGTATGCGTCATTTAGCATAAAGCACTGTTAAAACGCAATTATCGGACCTAATCCTATAAAGAAAATAAAATACCATCGGCAAATAGTGATCAATATATTGAATAAAATTCGCTTTTCCTCAAATAATATAAAAGATTGCTTAAAGTAATAACCACACATTTACATCATTATAGTGCCTGCCCCTTGCAAAACACACAGAGTAGGTATTATATCCTCCAGGATCAAATTAATTGTTTGTTGAGCAAATCAATTTCCTCCCGTTTGCATCGCATTAAGTCCACAGATACTACCTGTACCAGTAACTGCCCACAATCTAATTACGCGCAATATAAACAACTTATCACCACCTTAATGACCTGTCAAACATAAATATGCAACCCGTCTCCGTAAACAACATGAGCATCCGGTGTGATACTTGATCTAAGCAGCCACAAACTAAATCTGATTAGCAGGGGAAATTATGTATTTAACGGTGATGTGGATGTACTATGTCAGGAACTATGTCCAATAGCGGTTTATTTACTTGGTCTGCAATGCTTTATTTTGCAGTGGCATCAGCATCTTAAACTATAGTTATTGTCACAATTTAATCGCGCATCTAGGACATTCGAATTAAAATAATCCCAAAACCAATACCTGAGGTGCAATTTCTCTTAAAAGATGTTTACTGAGGGTTGTCACTATAATTTCTGGAAGATACAAAAAAAACGAAACAAAACGACCATCCCTTGTGTGTTCGTGTTCCAATTCAATGGGGCAATCATGCATTCAATAAGTTTCTTCAACAACACTGAACTCCACGATGATTACACAAATGTTACTTTGAATGGAGAAACACAATTTTCACACTCCTGTACCTACATAAGGTTGTTGAATAAGGCTATTGCTAAACCTCGCACATCTTTAAGTCCTTTTTGAGGATTGCTTTGGATTGTTTTTCAATTGGATTTCGAATTAAGCTTAGAGTTCGTTTTACTTTGGCTGAATTTTTGTTACTACCAATGTTGCGTGTGGGAGGATATTTGCACTTTTTTATCCCTGTTTTAATTTTTTTACGACTATAGATTTAAGTTGGCGATGTTGTTGTTTCTCCTAAGTATATAACCTCGTTTACTGCCGTTACATGAAGTGTGTATACCAGACTTTTATTTAAATGTTTGACTTGTATACCTAGTCATATACTACGACAATCAAGAACCAACAGGACATTACCTCACACCACAGAGGACTCCATAGTGAACCATATTCTCGAACGCTAATGCTAAAGTAATCCTCACCTGATTCATTTCCCCCATAAAGCAGAGCGCCCGTTCGATTTGTTGGGTTAGTTGTTGCTCGATTCCTTCGATTTCAATTAATTACAACATTAGCTCATTTGTCCTATGAAGATCCCCTAGGGATTACGGATGGATAATGAATGGAAATTGTTGCAGACAATGCTGTTTACTCTATACGTTTGGGTGTTTGTGTATGTATAATAATGCATACCTACTATACCACCCTCATGATTGGATACCAATATTTTCTTAGCTAATTCCAATGACGATGCGATAGGATTTTCGATCATGGCCTAAGTTGATTTCTATATTTGGTCTTTAAATCCTTATGTGATGTTGATGATACTTTTATATGGATATAATGAGATGTGAGGGTATATCATAGTGAATAGTCAATATTTTGATAAATCCATATCCTGGAATGTTAAGACCCTACATGTATTTAAAATGTATTTGTGGATCGACACCTTGCTAAAAAAAAATTACCGATTGTAAGCAGAAAATGGATATACTAATAATTCTAAATGGATTTTGGAAGGAGATTGACACTTCTTTGATGCTTCTTTGTTTTATAATAAATAAGGAAGATCAAAACTTCTACCAAACTGTAATCTTAATAGTGCTTCATTATAGCAACGAATTAAAAGTTATGCCTTCCAAACATTAGAACAGTATTATAGACCTAATCTGCTTGGTCGTAATAGAGAAGAATAAGCTCGGCTGATTTAAAATATCTCTTAGCTTCAAAAGGTTAAGGTAAAACCTTATTTGGCAACACGGATAACATGTTGTTGTCATGATACATCTAAAATACTTGTGATGCACACCATTACTCTGCAAGCATCTGTACAATACGTCAGTGAAGATACATTTATTTAATTGTGAGTTGATTTCGTTGTATGCACTTAAGTTAATACTTGGGTTTTTTCTAATTTCCTGTAAAATAGTAATTGTTATTTTAATGACCGTTCCATTAACCAAGCAAAAGATATAATTTTCCACTTAGGGAATCATTTTTTTAATGATTTACCCTTTTCACTTTGAATGACTGTTCCTCACTTCTTAAGCTCAGCTTTATTGTCATGGTAATGTTCATTTTTATGGGGAATCAGAACATCAGTGCGAAACGTAAGGTGATATGTATTCAAACAGAAACAACTTATCTGTTTCGGTTTTCTCCATCCGCATAATATACAAACATTTTGTTTGTTCAGTTCATAGCTAAATGAAACCACTATTTTCCAAAGTACTAGATTGTTAACCATAGCAAGAAATAAAGTGTACGTAACAGTGTTGTTTACCAGGTTAAACTTCCAATCCTACCATATTTGTGGCGATAAGTAATACGTAACCTTTTAACGTTTTAACTGAATAACTGGAAGCAACGGGCCCATAATCAAAGAAGATAGAAGGCTACCTTATCTCATGCAAAAACCCTCAACGGGTCAGGAGCCTGTTAACAAAAGTATAAGACCTGACACGACTCGTACAAAATTTTCCAGGAATGAAGACGAGTATTGACTTTTTTAATTTAAGTTAACAAATTGAAAATGTCATTTCATAAATGTTTCAACACTTAAGTTCTTCTAAGAAAACTCAGTTCTTATTTTCTTCTAATTTATAATATCACTTACCTTGTGATCTCGTGATCACCTAGCTTGCTTTAAGGATCGGATGGATAGTATATTAAACGATCCGCATCCCATCCCATACAAATTTTGTTACATAGAGAAATACTCAAGCTATATATACCCTAATGGATATGATTGGCTAAGAATCCCAAGCTGAGTCAATTTAACCATGTATGTCTTTCCGTCGCGCATCCGTCCGTCTGTCTGTAGATCACCGGGATTTTGGCCTAAAATTTTGAGCTAAGATAATGAAATTTGGCATATGCGATCTTTTTTTTACGCCCACTTTTTAGAAAAACTTTATTTTTGGGGGCATTTTCTGTAAAAACAACGGTTTTCGTTAAAATTTTAATGAAATTTGAAAAAACTTTCGATGCAAAAACACATGAACATTTCGTATTTATTTTATCATTTAAACAGTTGCCCAATTTTTGGAGGCGCTTTCCTACAGAAACCATTTGTACATCATACCCCTAAGCAAATGCATTAGAAAAACGTTGTTTATCGTCGAACCATAAGAGATTTAGATAAAGTGTCTGAACAATATGTTAGACAATAATATTTTCTATATTTCATCGCCATAAGGCCAAACATTGGGGATTTCAATTTTAAGGATGGGATAAGATGGGCTATTGAACGATTCGCACAGCGGATTGTAGACTTATCATAGGTTTATTTTTTTAAATCTTAATCCTTATTAACATAAACAAATAGCTCCAAGTAATAGCTGTTTTAGTAAACAAATCGATCCATTTCCGTTCCCCTAGTATAAAAAAAAACGTTAAAAAACAAACTCACAATACCTCTACCCAAAAATAACAAAAAGAGGATTCAATCAAAATCATTGCTCAGTTTTTATCAACATCGTTAGATCCGTTATCAAATGATGGCGTTTTAATTTGTTGAGCTAGAATCTTAATTCCGAAAACCCCTCCGTAGTACCTGCAACATCACTCATAGCTGAAATTTCTGCCAAATCGGCCGAATACTTTGACGCCAGTGTCAATAACATACTGCAGACTTTAACCCACAGAATCCATACGACTGATGCGACTGATTTGTTTTATTCAAATACTTTCACTAAAATAAAAACGAAACTATTAAATTGTCAAAAGTAGTCTCAACCGAACTTCGAGTCTAAGACTACTGATAAAACACAACCCATCATTCGCACTTTACATGTTATGATATAAATGACTGCTAAAATTCGTCTAACTGAATATAATATTCAAATATAAATATACACTTCAAGTAAAATGATTGGCATTACACTAATAATCGCAGATGTAAACTTTCGTTTTCCCTTTTCCAATTCAAATTTTATCATCGAAAAAATATCAATCACAGTATTCCCCCTAGGTGTAAGTATTTCTTTCATTTAAATCTAATCCGCTATATGTAAACCCCATCATAAGAGCATGAAAATAAATCCATAGACAGCAACAAAGAGTCCTTTTCGACGCGCAAACACCCTCGAGGTTCGTTTAATGTGAAATTTTAACTTCAATTTAAAGTGTAAATTGCATATTTCTCGAATGTATCTATATCCCTTCCGAAGTGCTACACAAAAGGTGAATTCTTTTCCTCGAAGGCACATGTAATCTAAAATCAAAATGTTTATATTCAGTTGATATTTGAGAGTGTTGCTGAACTTAACCCAGGGATCCATATATTACACATTTCGACACCATAATGGTACTGCATTGGATGTAAAGTAAATCCTTGTGCAAAAATCCGATTGTGTCACAAAGTGTAGTGAGAAGTATAGCATTAGCATAACAAAAATGGATCTAACAGATAAGTTTGCGTTTTTTAAGGAGAAAAGATAGTGCCCGCGGGAAAAACCGTACTTAAATGTACTATGGCGACAGTTATGTTTGAAATCAGATTGACGAAAAAAAAACGTTTGTGTGTAGCTCTCGTTTTAAAAATGTGTCCCTTTCAAGCCTTCCAAAGTAATTGAATTCTTTGTTCTTCTGGAAGTGTTATGTGGCAAAAATAGCAAGCTTTTAAAACAAGAGGTCTTTTTGAGAAAAAACCATTAAGAAAATTGCTACATGGTAACCTTCTTAAGAGCTTCCCAATCAGGATACGTGGATAGGTGTAAGAAGAAACAATCAGAGCGGATGCATTTAACGCTACAATACAATAAAAAATCCGACCCATCACAATAACATTAATATTAAATAATGTATAAAAGTCCATCAAAACCACACTACTCCAATCCAGACGTGCATAACTTTTCATTTTAAAAACACATTACCTAACAACTCACTCACTTTATGCAACTTTTAGTGAAAGTGCAATCTTTTCTATGGAAAATTATTAAGAAAAAAGGAAAAAATACACTCACTTCCTGCCTTAAGCTACCCATGGGAGAAAAATTTATTTTTAAAGTTTTCCCATTAAGCACAAAGAACGGGTCCTGAAACCATATTCCGCTTTCTAGGCATCGACTTGACGTACTATTGTAGTACCAAACTGAAAATAAAAGAAACCCGGTACCGGTATACCCTCGATTCTGTCCGGGCTATGTGTCCTCACGGTTTCGATTGCATGGCATAACCAACCCACTCATACTGACTATACACGAAAACACATGAAAAATGATCACAACAACAGTGAACAGTGCACACTCATGGCGCCTCAAAATTATGAAAGGACGGGGCGGTGCTGTATGCCACTATTATAGAGCTCCGTTTCTGATATGGGATGGAATCCCCCTTCTCCTGAGGGTGAATTGGGGAATTGCATGGAATGTTTTTAGCTGAAGTTCCATTTGGTTGGGCATCAAAGAAGCAGGACAACAACATCATTGCGTTGTTTTGAAAATTCCCTGCAACGAAATGTGCAGGAGGACGATTCCCTCTAGAGTAGGGATGGAGACCAAATTTAATGTATGCTTTACAATACACGAAATTCCGAAAGAACTGTACTGTGCTCAAGAAATGGATTGTTCGTTGTCCTTTTGCCAGCATTGTTGGGTTATAAATTCAAATTTTGAGAATACTAAATAACTAAGCCGTGAGTCGACATTTTTTTTGCTCTGCTGAAATGGAATAAGGTAGGAACTTTGTTGTTCACCATTGTTCCACGTTAACTTATTACTGGCCTTTGATTTCATGGAACACAAAGTCATTCCTAGATCAATTTAAAGGACACTCCGTTCGATAAAGTTTTTTCAAGAGATTTTTTTTTCTTTGTGCTTGAAGTTATTGAACGCTTTAAGAATCAAGTATAGCTCAAGCTACTTTAATAGGAAAAATATCAAAGAGTGAACGATATTAGATTACCAGCAAGACTATGAACTGTTTCATAGGAGAAATTGTTGTTTAATCTTATACTCAAAGGATCAGAAACTTGTATTTCAATCTGCAAGATCATAACTTCCATTGCATTTCACGATGATGGAGTTTTTTTTCGATAATAGACACGAATACATGCACACCACGGTTCGCGGGCATTGATTATAATGAAAATGATAATAAGATGCGATGTTACATAGAAAACGACTCGCGAATAAATCTTTAAACAGATATGATGAAGTGTATCCTTTTGAAAGATAAATATTGAAGGTACGTATATATTTCGATTATGTTGCAAAAATACAAATTTGGGCGGAACAAGAAAACATCAAGTTCAATGGTATTTTTTGTAAGATTGTGTTTTACTTTATCGCTTTTGAAGACACATGCAAATTTGACGTATTTTGACATTCGGATTTCGAAAAATAGTTTGTAGAACTATAAATCAAAAATAGATTTGTATTGTTTCAGGAACTGCAAGCAAAAAAAACTTCAAAAAATTGTGCAAGCATGCATTTTAAATGTGTGGGCGCTATAAGGGACGTCGATGAAGATTTTTGAAGTTCGTTGTACCCCGAAATCTGCAATCTAATAAAGCCTCACGGGAAAGGATATACATAACAAAGTCCAATTATCATGCAATGATTTCAATGTGTATGAAGTGGGATGCTTAGAGGAGGGTATGTGCCATTTTCTTATGTTTAAGGTGAGAGTAATTGTACGCGTTTTTAATTGTTTATCATGTTTTCATATTACATACAACTTCTTATTACTTATGCATGTTGTAGGTCTTATAACTCAATTCACATCAAAAAAGCACCATCAAATTTCATTCCACATCGTAATAACAGTTTTCCGACAGCAAACCTTTTTAGTTCTTTTACTTTTACCTCTTTCCAATACAACACCCTACTGATAATCCTCAACAACAAATAATTAAATGGGGATTTCTTTACCTCCTACATTTGAAGCGTTATCCAGTTTAGGATATTCATCAATATATCTCCCTTAATTAAAATTAGAAACGAAAATACCCTAAATGACCATTAAGCTATAAATTTTCGATTTTCGTGGCCGATAATTGGGGGTATTAATGCTGACAAACATTTGCTCCTCCTGTTTTATTCTTTCGTCAGCTTTACAATGCCATGGTCAAATTAAAGTGATAAAATACGTTTGCAGAATAATCGGCACTCAATTTATATATCTTTTCCATTTCACTGCGTTGCAAATTTTCATTTTAATTTCCTGTCAATAGACATGCTATTTTTAATTTCCCTCAATTTTATTAATTACATCCTATTGCTGGAGCATATTTAATTAATACTGTCCTTTTTTCAACATGTTTGAATGTTGAATGACTAAGTTCAGTTATATCAACTGTACTTTGAATAGGTCGGAAAAAATATCTAATTATCATAGAAAGTGGCAGGATATGCTAATACTTGACACTTTTCACCTTTTTCTGATTTTTTTAATTTGAAATGAAAATGACCTTCTTTTTAAATGCATGCATGGGTATAATTAGTTTTTCTCTGTTATTGAGACAGATGAAAATATTTGATTTAGTGAATTTTTTTAATTGAAAATTGAAATTAACGTTTGCGTTTTTGTTATGTACGTTAGGGTGACTCTAATGTATGAAAATAAGAACATTTATGAATATATTAACATATTTATATTAAATCAAGTGCCTTTATTTTATTTTATACAATTTTCTTAATAAATATTTATCATAAAAGTGTACCAATTTTGTTTTACTTTTTCCATCACTTAACATATTAGTTAATATTATATTTAACAAAAACATACATATGCAGTTTTTCTTAAATAAAATAGGTACCCCTTCGTTCTATACAACTTTGTAAAAGCTTTTGAACGTTATCACTCTTGATATATCGTTAAAAATAAAAACAGTTAATTTTACTAAAACAATAATAAAAACTGCCAAATCTCCAGAATCGACAGAGGTTCCACCCTTTCTCAAAGACCAATCTCCCACGCTTTTGCTATATAAAAATTAGAAACGTGAAAGTTAAAAAAAACATATGAAAATGATTGTAGCGCTGTGCAAATCGTTGAATACCCAATTCCATCTCATCCCAAATTTAAAACTAAAATTGGGTGTGAGATTAAAAGTTCTATTGACGAAATGTATAAGTAATCGACAGATTTTTTAATTATTTGAACATTTTACTATTTTGCAAAACTCAGAATTTCATAGCACGAAGAGAGTGCAAATATACCCTTAATAACCACAAATGGATCTACGACTACAATAGGAATACATCTATTGCAACCATGTTTGCATACCTAACCAACGCATCCATCACTTTTCAAGGTTACACGAACTGTCACAGTCAACTATATTAGGAAGTTATTTTGAAAACAGAAAATACCCCAACGATCAACCATATGCCACTAAAATGTCATTTCAATCTTACTACAAAACGTAGTAAGATGTATGGATTCAATAGCTAGTGGCGGAAAATACGATATTGAGCAAAACATGAAAATGAAGAAACACAAAGACGCAGACGTTGCTGCCACTTCGAGCCAAACTTTGCACAACTGTCTTAGCCCAACAAACTTTCAGCCAGCTGCAAGGAAAAATGCAATAAAAATCCAGAACAATCATTCATTCAGCGATTGTACCTCCAAACTTATTAAAAATTGTTTTGACGAGATGTATTCCTGCGCACGTACGAAATGTGAAGCAATTGTGTGTAATGTTCAGGCACCTAACTCTATCATTGAAACTAAAACCGCTCTGCGCAGAGTTAATTTCGAGACAATTTATACTGATTGTTCCAATAATGGCAGCATAAAGTTATGCCCAATATTTGTACGATATTTTACGCCACAAAAAGGTTAGGTATTGTAAAAATATTGGAGAGTACGGATCGTCCAGGAGAATCGTCTGACATTATATCGAATTTCGGAATATTTTGTAATAAATGAGAAATTACTAGCAATTTGCGCCGACAACACAAATTGCAATTTTGGTGGAGCACCGAGGAGAGGTAAAAACAATCAGCCGTATTTAAAAAGAAATTTAGATACAAAATCGGTATCTATTATAAATTTTCACATTTTCACGTTGCCTAGAGATCGCTTATTTTAAACACGATCGATCGCGTTTTGAGCTTGTTTAGAGTCATTTTTGAATAAATTTTGACAGATCAGAGAACTACAGGGTTTTTTAACAGGGACGCTACAAAAGTTGAGCGACAGGGACAGCAAACGACGCCATATTTCTTGCCGCCCTTTTGACATTTCTCTTCAGTAAGGTTTGCCATTTCATGATGGAAAGATATACGATCCAACACCGAGTCGAAATTATTAAAATTTACAACCGAAATTCGGAGTCAGTGGCCTCAACGTTAAGAGCGCTACGTCCAATTTATGGTCGTCATATTCGTCCTAAAGCGTCTAATAGAAAAATTTAAATCCACAGGCACAGTACAAAATGTTGCCGTGCCAGTGAGACAAAGAAGTGCCCGTAGTGTCGAGAATATTGCTGCCGCTGAGGCTTCAGTTGAAGAAAGCAAAATGTGTCTCTCACACGTCGTTCTGAAGCGTTGGACATCTCTGTGACGTCGTTGTGGCGAATGTTGCGAAAAGATCTTGGCTTACATCCTTACAAGATTAAATTGACGCAAGAACTGAAGCCGCTTGACCACTAGAAGCGTCGTATATTCGTGAATTGGGCTGAGCAACAACTTGAAAATGATTCGGATTTTCATAGAAAAATCATCTTCAGCGATGAGGCTCATTTCTGGCTGAATGGATTCGTCAATAAACAAAACATGCGGTATTGGTCAGGCAGCAATCCACACGTACTCCATGAGTCATCATTGCATCCCGAAAAAATTACGGTTTGGTGTGGTTTATGGGCCGGCGGCGTCATTGGCCGTACTTCTTCCGTGATCATCAAGACCGGCATGTTACTGTGAATGGGAATCGCTACCGTTCAATGATAACCGAATATTTTTGGCCCCAATTGGATGATATGGACTTGGAGGACATGTGGATCCAACAGGACGGCGCCATAAGCCACACAGCGAATGCCACAATCAATTTATTGGAAACCAAGTTTGGAGAACGCGTTATCTCACGAAATGGTCCAGTCGCTTGGCCGCCTATTTGCTGTGGGGTTACGTCAAGTCTATGGTCTATGCCAACAAGCCAGCGACGATTGATGAACTTCGTACGAATATCGAACGTGAAATTGCAGCAGTATCGGTCGATTTATACAAACCGTCGAAAATTGGGTACAGCGTCTGGACTTCTGCAAGCGTGCCCGTCGTGGCCATGCAAAAGAAATCGAGTTCCATACATAATGGCATCGAACGTTCTTTCACAGGAATAAAGAATTTCATTGATATCCCAAACCGTTTTTGTTTTATTTTAAACTTTTATAGCGCTCTTATTGAAAAACCCTTTACCATCTAAATATTTTTTTCATTTTTTTTATTTCGATTTTATGTATTAAAAAGCGAAAACAAATTGTGATTTTGTAAATTCCTGCTGATCTCCAAGTGATAGCTACTATAAGATATTTGGGTCGAAATGAAGTAAATTGAAATTATTAGATTAAATAATAATCTCAATTTTAAACAATTCCATTATACCCTTTTGAGATAAAAGGTGACGGAGCTGTTATGCACGCATTTAGTCAATCTACGTGTTATTTATCAGAAGGTTGCAAAAGCATTTGCTCAAAGAGATCGCAATTTGTAAAAATGCCAACAGCAGTATCTGAAAAATTAAAGTAGATAAATGGGACATAAACTATTTTGTAATAGATTTGTAAATTTTATTACGTTTTTTTTAAATGACAGTTTAGTTAAGAGGCAATGAAAAATCGATTATAAATAAGAATTTAAGCAGATTGCTTAGAGGCAATTCAAATATTTAAGCATACTCAACTAAACAACGTCTGAGATACATTTTATGAAAATCTAATAAATACGGCTGAACATTTTTGGCATACTTCAGATATCTACGGAGAAAGTACTGATTAAAGTGAGCAGCGATGCTCACGTTCTAAGTAATTGCATTCAGACAGGAATGCATTTCCATAGATACCGACATTTTTACTGTCAAAATTTATATTTATTATTTTTTACATTTTTAATGTAAGGGTCGAAAAGTTTAAAGAGATTTGTGATAATTCAGAATTTGAATACTGTAAGTTAGTTGGATACAGTAAAACGAGTTGGCTAACTTTAAAACTTGCAATAGAGAGATTTTTCAAAACCTTAAAAGAATAGTTTCAATCATAAGATAAAAGTTCCACTATTTTAAAGGATTTTTTACTAGCGCCTGCTCTGAAGTCCTATTATTTTTCATCGACTCTCAGTCCTCAATATTTCACAGCAACATTGCTTTTATAGAATCTCAGGATGTATGTAACCAAGGGATGACAATTTTTTGCCTTTGATCGTTAAGAAAATGATAACTGAACTATTCGAACGAAATTGTATGGACGAAAATAGTTTCAAAGATTTAGTATTTAATTATAATAATACATGCTATGAATATTTGAGTGGGATGCATCTTTTCAAGAAGTTGAAATTTTAGTTGGGTAATTCTTCGTGATGTTCCTCCCTGGCCAGATGTTGAAGCAAGCTTAGCTTTTGTGAATGAAAAGGGATTCGACGTAAAAATTGATGGCTCTCAGTTGTTTGATAAGTTAAATTGCTTAAAATCATTCTTAAATTTAGATAAAGTTGGAGAATGGTTGGACAACAAAAAAAAACAGTGGGTGAGAAATGGGTTGAAATTTTTACCAATTTCTCAGAAAAAAATGTTTCTTGTGTCTTCCAGGCTTAAATGATCACACGGAAAGAGTTGATTCAATAATGAATAATGTATGGACGAGCGAAAAATCCCAGCTAAATGTAAAGACTCTAAAAGTTATATTGAATGTTAAGTGCAATTAGAATTAAAGTTGTCTTGTCCAAGTTGTCTTAAGTTGTCTAGCAAACAATTATTAAGGAATAAATTATATTCTGCAACTGATTTTTGACATTTCCGATATCGACGACTTGAAAGTGTATTGCAGTATTAATACTGCCTATTTTTTAGCTTACTTTTTGCTTACTACTTGAATGTATAAACATTCATTAATTAATATTTAAATAGTTGTTAGTTTATTGAAGACTGATTTATTATACTCTTTTTAAAAACATGTAAGTTTTAAGTTTGATTTTATTACGTCACGAAGACTTTCATATTGTTTATTGTTATTTATTTTTTCTTAAAGTAACTTTTGATTGTCGAATAATTTGTTTTCTTCCTTCCAATAAATAATTTATGAAAAAATCGAATATAAGAATTTTTTTTTGTTTGCCTATTTGTGCGGTGGTTGATTTTTTTTTGTCCCGGGTTTCGTTCCTAAAAATATGGTCACTCTATTTATTATTATTTATCTTCGTTACAAACTATGTATCCAAACTATTATACCTCTAGGCGATCGGTTGTAAAAACATTACAGATATGCAAATCAAATAAAATGTGCTGTCGGTGTTTCGGATTCGGATTTAACAAGTCAAGTACACTTGAGAAAAAAAACTTTATTTTGTTTCAAATAATTTACATAAATCCATAAATTAATAAATTTCAATAAATTCCTTTAGTAATGGCCTGTGATTGATATAATATTTTTTATTAATTTTTTAAATAAAAAAAACACTTGCATTTACATAATATAATGACAACAAAATCATTCACAATATGTTAATACGATTTTAATTTATATTTGCATACTCAAACACTTAGGGATAATATGCGAATTTGCTATAAAGGTGCCATATTGTTTGCGTTGGAATAAAAATACAAATTAAAAAAAAATTAAGACCATCGGCTTTTATCGACGAATGACGAGGATGATATTTATTATTCTATATATGTGTAAATAAATATGCCTTTTTGCCTTTTATGGTATCCATATATTTGAATGAGGAAAGCAACCATATATGTATGTTGGCATTTTTATTCATAAGAAGATTATTCATCAGGGTTGGATGAACACCAAAAGTTGGATTCGAATAAAAAAAATACTTTAAAACCAAATATCTGATGTGTTAATCCTTCATAGCACGGTGTTTCAATACAATCTATGCGTTTTTTTTTAACAAATTATTTCCTTGTTCATTTAAATTTTATATTAATATGTATGAAAATATTAAATGATTTTTTTAAAAATACGAATTTACGATTTATGATGGCAAACTTATGATGGTAAACAAACTGTAGGCTGTAGTTGTTTCTTTTGGCCTTATATTCAATAGGCTTATTTGTTGTATTTAAGAACATATCTCGCACTAAAATGTATCCTAAAAATATTAATTTAAAGTTTAACGGCATTAAAGGACACCCTTGAAACTTGATGGAAAGTGTTACGGATTATTTGAAAATTCAACGTTCTGTCGTGGCTTAGGAAGGCCTTAATCATTTTGATTAAAACAAATTGAATACAGGAATCTCAATCATTTTAATTAGAATAATTATAATAATTAGAATATGAAGGCTCTCTCATAGGTGGGGCATTCGATAGTAACAAGAAGAACAAAAGACTCCATGTGTGAATGCAGATTCTTTTTCAAAGGTTTTGTCTAATTGGCAAATGTGCTATTAAGTTTTAGAAATGGAATGCGATTCTACTAACACATTACCAATCCAAACTTATCATTGGGTAATTTCGTGGAATTTAAAAATGATGGATTTACTTTTACGTTTTCGTAGAATTAGAAATTCATGAACAGCAATATCGTAAGAAGGATAAGGAACAAAAAATTATTTAAAGAAGCTGTACCGCACACTGCGGATTTTGCAGAAAAGAGAAAAATTAGTATGTATTTCTGAATTCCAGAATAAAATTTAAATCAAATTCAAAAGAATAACTAAATTGGACTTATAGTTTCCATTTAGTAGCTTTGCGAAGGGACTGGTTGTTGAAAGTATGAAATATATGGCGAAAATCCTATAAATAAAGTTTTCCCCCTTTTTTATGTCTAACCCAAATTTTACGTTTTTTTTCCTTAAATATATTTTTTTTCGATTTTAAATCCAACTAATAATGATGACATTTTAAAATTTGTATGTTTTTAGATAATTATTAAAAGTTAGTAGAAAAAATTTAATTTTTTTTTTCATATTTTTGAATATATAATTTTAGCTACATTTGCAGTCAGTGGAAATGAAATACCAACTTACGAGCTAAGGTGTCATGCCTGAAAATTTCATCCAAATCGATTGAGTGGTTCAGCTTTCATTGAGATTTTTCAGCATTTCCATAGGATATGGATAGAGCAGTTAAAATACCCTTAGAATAAGCAAGATCTACTGGATCTAATAACCGAATCATCGTAATAATAAGATTGGCCATAGTGTATTTCTATACAAGGTACATATCAATATAATATATCAGCAAATAAGACGTGTTGCACTTCTTGAAAATTATATGACACTTTGGAATAACAACCTTTGAAAGTTGCCATCTTAACGGAGACATCATATTTGTCTGCACTTACTTTATTGCCAACGGACCTATATAAAATGGTTCATAGCCGCGAAAAAATATAAATAAATACATACATACATAATTTCAAATGGGTTCTAAGCAATTTATCAAAATTTAAAATTAAATATCCTTAAAAAAAACTCCATGCAACAATATAAATGGTTAGTGCACATGTCGCACTTATTTATATTTCAATCATATATGTGTATATATTTATTTTAATGTTTGCAATACGACTGCATCCTGTGAATGCTCCTTTTCCTGAAAAATTTTGCATTAATCAAAATTGGAATCAAAAGCTCCAAACGGCAAACAAAACCCTCCTACCAAGAGACGCAATACATCCCAAGAAAGTCCATAAAACGTAGTCATATATTCCAATTCGTTCACAAAAATGAATAGGCTTATGGGTTAAAGGTAGCAGAACGGCACCGCAGGAGGTGGAAATTCCAATAAAGGAAAACCAAGGCAGAGGAAAAATTGGTGAACAAATGCACAAACCAAATGGATGCCATTTTTTGTCATACATGAACAATTGACATCGTATTGGTGGATGCAAATATGAGCAGTCAGTGTGGTTGTTTTTATTTCAAAACAGAGAGCGGATTTTTTTACGAAATACTGGCAAAAATAAAACTGGTGTGTTATATTTTTAGTCTTAACTTTAGACGAATATTTTTGAATTTCTACTGACTAAGCGGTTATGTGGATCTCCTAAAACTCGAATTTGTTTTCCATTTTAAATTTGCAAACTAAATAACAAACAATAAGGGGAAAAACAAGTTGGTGGATGTTTAAATAGAACACAAACAAAAACCAATCCATTTTTTTACGTGGATTTAATGTAAATATGTTATAGTACATCTCCACCGAGTCGAAATTCGTGATTTCAGCCGAAATGCTATACATTTCGCAATACAATTTCACGTTCCAGAATTCTGAGTTTGGCTGAAAGGCAATTTACAGTCAACTACAAAACAACTGTTTTCCATGATATTAACAAAACTATTTCTCTAGGTTACTAGGTTACAATTATCTAGTCAAACCCAAAAACAACAAAATGTAAAAAAACACTATTTTCAACTGTTTAATTTGGCCAATGAAATGACGAGTTTTGGTTCAGTGGAAACGTACTATTACTTTTCTAATGCACATTAACAGTGCTTTGGGGACAACCACAGCAATGCTAATTAAGTAATTTGAATTGAACACCCAATGTCTACCTATAAACCTATATTTTACAAATCATCAAAGATACAAAACAAATTTATTCTAGAAATGGTTCTTATAAAAAACCATACAATTCAGCCAGTTACAGCATGTAGACATAAGACAAGATAAAAAACGCATTACCAGACCAAACTAAAAATGAAAATGAACTACCAGGAGATATATTGTTTTTTAAATGAAACATACAAAAATTATTTATTATTTTTTTTTATTTATTCATGACATTCTTATAACTACAGACAAATGGCCACTATGCTGCACCAAATTCATATGGTCGATAGAATTTTTGACCACTGTTTTACAGCAAAACTTTTGGATACGAGTGATATGTATATGTATATTTAATTTGTTGTTATAGTGATATGCGAAATATATAAATATATAAATTTATTAGCACAAAATATATATCAGTGCTTGATTTCAAACACCCATGTTAAGTCGATCTTTTCCAATTCTTTATTGTATTATTGCCAATAAATTAAAGTGCTACGGCAAAAAGAATAAGCCCCACTCGAACACCATTTCTGAGAGATGATATAGAACTCAATAGATCAAATGTTTTATTTAGAAAGAGTTTTTTTTAATTTAATAATTAAATGTTTGCTAAACACTGCTAAATTCCCACTTACGCTGATGACGTGCAAATGCTTTTAAGTTTCCCCGTCGGTTTAATTGAACACGATGTGAGCTGTATAAACGAAGATCTCGAAGATATTGGAAGTTGGTCCCAACAAAATGGACTCCTTCTGAACTCAAAAAGTAAAAATCTATTGTGATATCGAAAAAATATGACACCAACGCATATGTGGAAACCGCCAAACGTATGAAACGTATGTAATCGTTCCCTTAGCTAGCAGTCATATCAATACTGTAGTTGGGAAAACCTATGGCATCCTCTGCACAATGTGGTCGACACAATCCTTCATTCACATAAATGTGCGGATCTTACTGCCGAAAACCTTGATCATACAAACCCAGATATATGGTTGCGTGATTTATTCCCAGTGTGACACGGTGAGCAAAAGAAGGCTAAATGTCGCATTTAATAGCATCATTTGATATGTCTTTGCATTACGTAGATATGATAGAGTATCGGGATTTTCCAAATGTTTACTTAACATGACTTTCAAAAATGGTCTTAAGTACCGAGGTATATCTTTGCTATCGAAAATCCTTTTAAGCCATCAACCACAATATCACTCAGATATGAAAAGCACTACCTTATCGCAAAGAACGCGTATGCTTATCCACCCACGCTATGCTTCCCCCACATCCGAACGGCAGTTTTTCGTTTATGGACGAAAAGAAATTAACAACGCAGAAAAGCTAAATGTTTAACTAGAATTTCATTTTTCAAATTAAAAATAAGATTTTTCTCCTTTTTTTGTTCTGGCTATTTAAAATAAAAAACATGTTTCCTTTTAAAATCACGTATTTTATTTTCTATTTCCTTTTACGTTTTTAAATAACTATTTGTCATTATAACGGGTGATTTTTAATCACAGTTCTTTTAAAAATCCTATAAAACAGTCAAATTTGCATCAAATATTCAAAATGTTTATTGATCTATAAATAGGCCTTTGCCATTTACGTTTCAAAGATAACTTCATGTAAATGTTGTCCGCGGCTCCATTTCGTCTTTTTGTAAGGTCCCATTTTGCTTCACTTTTTCGAGCATTTCGGCTTTTATTCTACAAATTAAGCATGTTATGTAATCCTGTAAGGCTTCAATCTTGTTCGGCTTGTCCACCTAGACCTTCTTGCTGAAACCACATGTCAACCAACCAACTCAGCCAACGCGTATCATGGCTCGATATCGTTCGCCGTTGACGGTAACGTTTCTTTCACGTTCGTCTTTGAAGAAAAAAGGGCAGATGATGCCACCAGCCCATAAACCACACCAAACTGTCGGTTTTTCCGGATGCATCGGTAATTCTTGTATGGCATTTGGCTGTTCCTCACTCCAGATGCGACAGTTTTGCTTATTAAGGTATTCGTTGGCCCAGAAATGAGCTTAATCGCTAAACTCAATTTTTTGATTAAACAGCGGATTTGCTCATTTTTCACAGAGCACGAGTTTTGAAAATAAATTTCAATAATTTGTAATCGTTGCTCGTTTGTAAGTCTTTTCCCGATTATATGGCAGAGTACACTGAAAACTTTTTACTTTGACAGATGACTTCAACGTGAAAAACTCAACTCTTAAAAATCACCCGTTACTAGCTTTCGTATTGGTAGTCCTAAACGTGTGTCTATTTCATAAGACAATCTGTCTTAATGTACACAAGAGTCTAATGAAATAAATAAATACTTTATACCTACTAAATATGTACTTATAAGAAATACTTTCGAATTATTTAGCATCAACATCATAACAATAAACAAATTCGCAAAAATTCCTCGGCAATTTTACCTGTGCAGCGCAAATAAACGGTTGAACGTTTTGAAATTTTTCTTCAGGCACTTAAAACATTTCTTTGCAGCTAAAATACCAATTACCTCCTTTTACCCAATTTATTTCGATTCGTTTTATCTATAACCATAAACATGACGGGCAAAACCGCTTTGCGAATGGAATTTCGTTAACCATGACACTGGGTTCCACCTCAGAGGACAGGCAAATAAAAACACACAAGCATGAGCCATCTAAAGGAATATTCCTTTCACGGAATTCCTTCCGTTTACTGATTATTGTCAACGATTTCTATCGCCTGTTGAGACCTTTTAAATCATCACCAAGGAAATTCACGTCACTCAAAACCCTTCTATAAAAAAAGGTCAAAGCTAAGTAAGAAAATTCCACTTTAATCACAATTTTATTATTATCCCCACATTTCCAGCACGTTGAATATACAGGCATTGTTTCATTTCAAATTCGAGAGGACATAAATCTTATGTTTGTGGTAGCCCCCCCGCTTCTTATAAGAGTTAATATACCGTTGCAAATACAACCATTTTAAACTTTTTAATCTGCTTTTCGCTTTAACACAACCTCTTGCCGTCACAGAAGTTTCGTTTTAAGAGTGCATGGCTCTTGGTAAAATGCCTGTACCCTGTGCACTTATTTGTTATCCTCACCATTTACGTTGGAGCAATAACATTTTATAGAATTGTGCGAGGGTTGAGAAATGTTTTGCTGCCTTCACTGAGCAATTTAAATGTCATAAAGTTATGAAAATTACTTCAATTTTGTATCAAGAGATGCGACACATTTCTTCCTCTGCAAGGCATAACTCCTGTGAACTTATGCTGAGTGCGTATGTAATCCTGTCAACTGCCTGCAAAAGGGTTATTTTTTATTCAAGGCAACCTGTCAAGGTATTAGCTCGATGATGTTCGCAGATTACCTGTTAAAAATATCCACAATAAGGACTTTCAAAACATAATAAAATGTACTCAACACTAAGAAGCCAATTATGGTAGTTATCATGTGGTAGTAAATTCAATGAAAAGCCACTGATACGCATCTATCCCTGTTTTGACACCGAGATCAACAGCAAATCTCTACGGAACTTAGTGTGTAATGTCCGAAAAATATCCTCATCTGCAGAAAGACATTTTTGAAAACCCTACTTGTTCTGAAGAAACCCTTTGCAACTTTGAGTAGGTAACAGTTGGCTTACTGGCTTTTATGAGTTATATAAAAATAGAGAGAATACACATTTGAAATAACGCAGAATTTATTACCCAAGAGAGTAGATGGGGTCGGGAAGATTTGGCCTCGGAAATTGCAGAAGAAATTCGTGCAAATAAGGACAGTATGGTAAGCCCGCACACGTATTTCCAATAAAAATGTGAACTCTCACTGGAATTATGATTTAATAATATTTCTATTTATGGAACGTATCCTATTACTTTTGCTCGTGGGAATTAGCAGAGGACACGTGTAACGTATGTATGCCATTTTCAAAAATGAGGGCTTATTAAGATTTAATATGTACAACTTATCGCATGAAGACGCTACCTACAGATTTAAGCCGTATCGAAACAGCTGATCTGAGTTAAGATTTTGATGACGATGGTACTTTTCGGATAATTTGTTCTATCATCAAGAGGGGAAGACCAGTGCAAAGACTTTATTGTTATTTTAAAATTAAGGATAGACGCTGACCCTCTGAGCATCAGTGTTAAGTCGAAACTACTAGTTTCCCTAATATATATATACATGCTCACAGATTTGTTATATCTGGCTACATAATTTTTACGACATGTTGAATTTTAACTTTGTAGTAGTTAAAGAGTCAACATCAACATAGCCACGAATGAGACCTTAGTGGAGATTCGAAAACTTTGTTACTTGACGAAGCATATGGAATCAAAATTCCTAATTCGAGTGTCATTCTTGCCCTACTGTGTCCTTCTTGTTTCTATGTGTCCTACATTTGAGCGTCTAATAGTCGAAAGTATGAATGAAGCAAAGCGATAAGACACTTTTCGAATTTTTGGTTCTGTTTATACGAGAAGTGTAATGAAGATGAGCTTTATGAGCTGCACAAAGATGTAGTTCAAAATTTAATGTAGATATACCCCAGACAAACAAATTTTTTGATTCCCAGCCTTCAAATTCGAAAAGACAAAGAAGACCGCACCTCTGGTTCATGCGATCGCTGACGCAAGAACACTCGGACTGAACGACTGGAAGCTAAGTGTCCAGAATCGTAGACAATGCGATCTTGTCTTTGGCAGTCAGTATGTATATGTAATGTGAAGCTGATATTTACTTGTCATATAAGGTCAGGATACTTTTTATGTTCAATATCGATTTTAACTGGCAGTCATTTCTCTTTTGATGACATTTATCAGTTTAAAACTCGCTGAGTGTCAATACCGGTGCAGTGCAATAACCTCTGCGGAAAAGTAATTAGACCCCGCAGGGTGTTTTGTTTCTAAAAATGGATATAAGTCTCGCCGCTGTTAATGTCTATTGCTTGTGGGGCTTATTTGGTTTGCATGCATTCAAACTCGGACGACAGCATGCCCTCCCACTTATATTGAAACTTTAAATACACCTAAATTTCAAATGGTAAGAACAGCAGCAGGTGTTAATGCTTTATTGTTTCAGGATTTATTTCGAAAGGAAATAAAAGGGTCCGTGGGACTATTTCCTTTTTTTGGGAATTCAGACCCATGGGGCTTGATTCCGCAGGGGTTATTGCACTGCACCGTCAAAAATAACTAATTATTATGAATGTTAAACAAAATTATTTTAAATTATTTGAATTTAAATTAATTAAACAACTTGCGTTGTTTCGAACGGTAATCCAACCCGCTATCCCCTAGGCTGTACTCCGGAATATGAAAGAACAGTAAGTACAACGAAGTACATGAATCGTGTTGACTTAGGTTCCCGATCTTTGAATCTTAGATTTTTAAACCCTTCATTCGTAAGCTCTATACATGCTTTTCTTCGGATTAACTTCTTGCGAAGTTCTACCGAAACACCTTACGTATGTTACACCTACACACATCTACCATCATAGCATCGGTTATGCTTTTAAATTTTCCTCCAATCGACTGCAAAAATGCTCAACCTACTCGCACAAGTACTATTTACATAAGGCCTACAGAAATAATTGCTTATGGAAATTAAATTTTATTGTCTTATAGAGGAATAATTGTTAGTGGGGTGTGGATTAGGAGAAGTGTGAATATAATTCTTCTTTAATTTTAGCAGTGAATAAAGAGTTGTCATTATTTTAAAATGGAAATTTCAAATATGTTAAGTGGCATTTCTAAATAGTTGAATTCGAATTCATAAAGCTTGGACTTGGACTTGGACATCACAGCACTTCGCACATGAATGCAACGAACTACAGACACGTAACAGCACTGGCGACTGAGGCCATCGGCTGGGACAGATCAAGACATTAATACAACAGGGAGAGACAGAAAGATACGTAGAAGGAAAGACATATAACATACACCTACGTGGCACAGAGGAGGAGACATAGATTTATATTGCCTTAGATAAGCTGGCAATTTTCGTAGAAAACAAATGCTGCCGAAGCTGGGGCTTGAACCCACAGCGTTTGGCTTAGCAGTCAACTACGCATTCCTCTGAGCCATGGCCACCTGCTCATAAAGCTATTTGTTTGAGGATCTATAGCTTTGAACAAGGTGGGTCACAAACTATGTCAGAAAGTGAATTTCGTGGCATCATTTTTCCAAATGGCTTTAACGTTCACTGTGATTTGATTTTTATGTTGTGGACAGAAAGAGAAATAGGATGACAAGAAGCAATGCAGCGATACTTTCTTGAAGAATGCGGGATTATAATTACTTCATGTTGGACTAATTTCTGGTATGTTAATCTCACTATTTTAGAATTTGCCTTACTTCTTCGTCGTCAATTTTTTAAAATCTCGCGTTTACCACAGCAACCACAAACTAAGTTAAAAGAGAAAATATTGAAGAAGAAATCTTAAATTTATAACCAAATGTTTGCTTTCAAAAATTTTAAATTTTGTAAAAAGAGCACAAATTTACTCAAGGTGGTCCTTTGACCGATATCAGTGTTTTCTCCATAATATTATCAATTTTATAACTTAAAAAAATATTTTCGGGGACGGGAATCGTATCTCATAATTCCTCCGTGCAGTACACCGCACTTTTCATGGCGTACTCAAAGATGTCTGAATATCACATGTATAATGAAAGACTAGAAACCATCACCGACTTGTTTTAAAATATATGGGATACATTGATCTCATTTTGTGCATGGGTTAAGCGTTTAAATTATTTAATATTAGTAAATAGTTTTAAAGATATTTTATTAGATGAATAAATCCAACACATGCATTCTATAACATCCCCTTTCCATTGTAAACATCTCTATCTACAATTTATGTACCCAAATTAATTGGTTCTTTGTTGATTTCATGAGCACACAACCCCTAATTCTCAATAAATTACCCTAAATCACCCAATACCAAGGAAAATACAATTCCCCAGCCTACGATCAATATCCTTGTAATGGCAATAAACTATGACCTCTTCTCTTGAAAGGTCATTGTGCTTGATTTGCCTTGATATCCAACGAACCCAATCAAAAACTCTGCCAGCAAACTTTTTCTCAATGAAATCATCACCATATCTGCATACGTATATATCCATCTACTAGTTCTCTTATTTGTCATGTGAATGGTGAAATCGAATTCGGATACTGCTCGTCCACGACTGAATACACAATAAAGTACTAGTTTCTTTTGGTGTGGTACCCCCCCGAAATTCTCCGTCTTTACTCTCGAATGAAAATAAAAAAAAACTTTTCCAATTATTTTTTCAACTCAACTTATTCAAATATTCTGCCCAACTCGAACAGAATGTCACCAAATGGATGACTCGTTCTGTGACAGCATACCAAAACGAACAGACCCAAAATGAAAAGCAACTTCTAGAATTTAGTATGTAAGATCTATTCGATAGATGGAAGCAAGCACATCCTTCTGAAAATTTTGTTTTCCAACTTTTCGCAACACATCACTAAATTGACAAGAATTTCAAACAGTACAGTTCAAATCCGGTCAAACCCGTGCAATTGCAGAGCAGGATCTGTGCAGCTTGTTTGCTTTTCACAAGTCGGGTTTTAATAAGTGCAACCAATTCTATAGGACAAAAGATATAGAAATCCTATGTAAACGGTCAGGGAGGGAGGCTATCGACGGAGAAGAGGAAGATTGTCTCCATGTTTTCAATTCGAATTAAAATATTCCTTCAATTAGACGGATGGAAACGATTTTTCAATTAAAAAGTCAAATGTGTGTGGGAGTCGTCCTTTTGTTTGTCCAATGAATGACCCTCTTCTGGTGATCCTTGTGTTTTGTTTGCACTTTTTGGTTCGATGTCATTTGTTTGAAGAGGAGCAGAGGATAACCACCCCCACGTTTGTCTGCCCTGCTGGGACAAGGAGCTATATATCCAAGTGTGTGTACTTGTAATTGAGTGCTGTTCTTAATGAATTTTAGAAGCAACGAGGGAACGACATAAAGGATAAGTGCAGTTAATTGATGATATGGGGGGGAAATAGCAGGCCGGCAGTATACTCAAATTGTCCTCCGTCAATTGAAAATCGTAGATAGACATGATGATTGAAACGAGGGCCATTAACCTACAAGTCTACATGCGCAAAGATTTGCACCTTTTGATGAAAAAAAAGGGAAAATTTAGTGTAATATGATGAGATGGCGATTCGTTATTATTTTGTGTCGATGGGTTGTAAAGTGTCGAATTTGTTTTTTTTTTAATTTAAAATTATATACGTTTACCCATAGACGAGGCCATCGATTGTCAGACATATTTTATTTTTAATTACTAAAGTTTCTGTCCCTAACTGTTTTCTGTTTGACCCGAAAAAATATCAGATTTCCATTTCCAAGAAACAATAAATTGAAAAGCCATCAATTAATTAAAAATAAGACTCATTAACCGTTATACATTTTTTTAAGAAATCTGAAATATGTTCTTGTTACTATTGTTGGTAGTGTTCACTTTCTGAACACCCTCTAGAAAACGTTAAATTAGTATTGTGAGCCGTATTCATCGTCTGAGTTGTTTTGGACCAACTGCAGGTTCGTCGGTAGTATTAAATATTAGCAAAGAGTATAGAACTACATAGAGCGAGCATCTCATACAACGATTTTTTTCTATGTGGGGTACTGATATTGACACCCAAGTGTTCACATTGCCACCCCAGCATTAAACAACAGCCTTGCCAGCGCATACAATCTACGAAATTTCCCGTTCTCACTTACCGCCCGAGTCTGAAACGGCTACAAAATTGTTAGCTGTAATGCGTGCTCTATGTAGTTCTATGCTCTTTGATATTTGTTCTACAGGCAGATGAAATATAATAATAATTACAGTCAATTTTTCTTCATGTAAAATTACGAAAAGGGCCTTAACTTATGTCACAAATAAAGTGAAGTCAATTAGTTGCGGACCTTCCTTCTTGTTTGAACATTGGCTCAGGATCACTCGGGTTGCAGCATCACCAAAAATAAGAAAACATATAACGCTTTGAGATCAATATTCAAACTAATTGCTTTATACCATACGAACGTGGGGTTATTGTAAATCTTCCTTTTTTCAATAACACCAAAAGTTGACGTGATATAATATCAAATGAAACAAAGCCAAGTTTCAAAAAAATGTCTATGGAAAACAAAATAAAGCATATATGGCATTATTTCGATTTCGACTTAAAAAAATCAAAACATTTAAAATTAATTGAAAATTCATAGAGCAAAAAATAATATATTTGAGCACAATTTGCTAGCAAATTAATGACATAATTCAAATAATATTTACAAATATGAAACTAAGTTACATCAACTTGTGTACTTTGAGAATTATACTATGAGCACTTCGTCTACAGATCATTTAACTCCATGCCGATTTTTTTGGCCCTTTTTTCCTAAAATAAACGCATTTTTAGATGCACCAGATGAAACTGCCAAATGGAAAAGTAGCTGTCCATAAAAATAAAGGGTTTTTAAAAAAGGTACTCGATATCTTTTGCATGGCCACCACGGGCTAGCTTCCAGAAGTTCAGACGATGAACCCAATTTTCGACGGTTTTCAAGCATAAATCAGCCGATACTGCTGCAATTTCACGTTCGATATTCGTACGTAGTTCATCAATCGTCGCTGGCTTGTTGGCATAGACCATAGACTTGACGTAACCCCACAGGAAATAGTCTAACGGCGTCAAATGCCACGACCGAGGCGGCCAAGCGACTGGACTATTTCGTGAGATAACACGTTCTCCAAACTTGGTTTCCAATAAATTGATTGTGGCATTCGCTGTGTGGCTGTGGGCCAAAAATATTCGGTTATCATTGAACGGTAGCGATTCCCATTCACAGTAACGTGCCGGTCATGATCATCACGGAAGAAGTACGGCTCAATGACGCCGCCGGCCCATAAACCACACCAAACCGTCATTTTTTCGGGATGCAATGATGACTCATGGAGTACGTGTGGATTTCTGCCTGACCAATACCGCATTTTTTTTTATTGGCGAAGCCATTCAGCCAGAAATGAGCCTCATCGCTGCAGATGATTTTGCGATGAAAATCCGAATCATTTTCAAGTTGTTGTTTAGCCCAATTCACGAACATACGACGCTTCTGGTAGTCAAGCGACTTCAGTTCTTGCGTCAATTTAATCTTGTAAGGATGTAAGCCAAGATCTTTTCGCAAAATTCGCCACAACGACGTCACATAGATGCCCAACGCTTCAGAACGACGTGTGAGAGACACATTTGGGCTTTCTTCAACTGAAGCCTCAGCGGCAGCAATATTCTCGACACTACGGGCACATCTTTGTCTCACACGGGAACATTTTGTACTGTCCCTGTGGATTCAAATTTTTCCACTAGACGCTCAATTGTTGATCTGCTAGGACGATTATGACGACCATAAATTAGACGTAGCGCTCTTAACGTTGAGGCCACTGACTCCGAATTTCGATTGTAAATTTTAATAATTTTGACTCGTTGTTGGATCGTATATCTTTCCATCATGAAATGGCAAACCTTACTGAAGAGACATGTCAAAAAAGCGGCAAGAAATATGGCGTCGTTTGCTGTCCCTGTCCCTGATTGCATAAAATTACCCACCGATTTCTACACAATCGGTGATACGCAAAATGCTTTCATTGACCGCATATTCCCCGATGTAGACACGCAAAATATAAATTATGCGTAGCTGGCAGATAGAGCCATTTTCGCAGCAAAAATTGTACACGTCAACTATTTAAACTCTAAAATACAACAGTTTTTTCCAGGCGAATTGGTATCATATAATTCGGTCGATTTTGCTATAAATTATCCACGCCTTCTACGAAATCCGAAAGTCAGATCTCCGGTTTTTTTTACTTCGGAATTTAAACCACGAAATCACCTGCAATTATTAGCTATGTCCGTCGCATCGTTTCGTCGTTACGTCACAAGTTTTAAGCCTTAAATGTTAGCTCGTATGTTTAAACTTGATAAACAAAATAAAAATCAGCTTAGTTTTCACAAAATTGTCGTTTTTGGCCAAACGGTTAATAATTTGAATTTGAAAAGGAGGATACCACGATATTTCGTTTACATACAGTTTTTTAGTACGTTTTTATTAAAAAGGGGAAAATTGTTTTCAGAAATTCGAAAAAAACATTCAAAAACACTGGTAAAGATCATTTTAACCCACGCCCTATTTTTGAAGGCATTTTCATAAAAAAAAAATTTGAATACGCTACGTCATAGCATTACTATCGAAAAACTTAGTTTTTTGTCGAATCATAAAAGATTTTGATAAACTGTATGAACAATATGTTGTGCCAAAGACATTTTCTATATTTCATCGCCTTAAAGCCGACATTTTTGGGAAATTATTTTAAAGATGGGGTGGGAGAGGGTATTGAACGATCCGCACAGCGGACAGTAGCCTTCTCATATGTTTTTATTGAGGCACCAAAATATTCACTAGAAATAATTTATCTGACAAAACAACGTTTGTCGGGTCAGCTCCATTACATTACAAGGTTATAAAAACTGAAAACCCCTATTATGGGACATAACTTCACTGTTTTGGGAGAATTTTTAAACTAGAAGTTAAAAATTTGCGTATTCCATATATTTGTTCCATATATTTGTTCCAAAGTATATTCTTTTACATTATTTTTACTTTTACTTTATAATTTTCCACAAAAAGTAAAGTTTTTACCCATTTCCAATAACACCACGAGAAAGTTTCACCAGTGACGTGATATAATAAGATTGATGATATATGCAAATATATAAATTAAGCACAATTTTTAGTTATTTTCATTATATATGTTTGGCAATATTTCGGTTCGAATAGCAGCAATTAAGGCAAATTTGTATTTGTTCGTATTGGTGTTTTGTCTTTTTTCGATTACCCCCATTTCAATTCACCATGACTTACTTCTTTATGCTTCACTCTAGTGTGTAATTTATTACTAAAAAAAACTAACGAGGACGCTTTCAATGCACAAAATTCTAACGGATTGCACTTACCAAGATCAAATCGATTCATGTTGATATCTCGTATAGATGTACAAACAATTTGCCTGTATTTCTGAATATGGTTCAAGTCTCGTTTGCAAATGAAGCGAAATATCCCGGAAATAAATTCGACATATAATAAAAAATTGCATTTAAAAATGAAATTCGAAGAACTTAAAAATAAATAAAGAGAACTGTACTTGTTTTTTGGACAATATTCGAAGCTTAACCTTGATAACAAGCTGCTATTATACAAGCAAATGCTTAATCAGTCTTTGACACTATGATTCACAACTATGAGTTTGTGTCAATGAAACAAATTTAAACATTTTACTTAAAAACAGAATGTTAAGATCATTCGTCAAGGTGTGACGTGGTGCATAAGAAACGAAGATCACCGAAGAGATCTAGTTATTCCCGCGCTTAAATAACGAACGGGAAACTTTGCACAAAAACATACAAAAAATATAATCTCGTAATTCTGGACGAAGAAAATTTATTGTGGCATCTTCAAAGAACTACGGCTTGGATTTGGCCCGATAAACAAAAACCTCGATATGAATTGCGGAAACGCAGGAACTCTCAAAGAAAAGTTGCCTGCAAAATATTTATATATAAACGATAAAAATGTACTTCTTTGCACGATGGCGCTACCTCCTGTGTTATGCCAACCGAATGGCTATTTGGAGATAAGCTCTTTATGAAATTTGATACTACTCGGATGATTTGTCCGATCATCACGAGGGATGATCAGTGAAAAATCATTTAGCGCTAGATTGGTCGCGTCCTATATTACAATACAAATAGAAAAAGGGTAGGTTTTAGTGAGTCCTCATCGTGTCTATGAGGATTTCCACCAGCCCACGAAAAAAAACATTAAAAACTCAATCTTTCCAATTATTTTATCTCCAGCTCCACCCTCCGCTCAGACCCAATTTTGAGGCTTCTGTTTCATAGTAATGTCCTATTAGAGGTCAAAAAACAGATAAGGTGCTGTCAGGCATGGATCAACAGATTATGGATTTGTTTATATTCAGTTGTTTATGGAATTTTCGTTGCTTATGCATCAACTAGCCATAAAGATTATAGAGACATTCTCTTTAGGTACAGCTCTTCAACGAAAAACTCCTTAGTATCTGTAAGTAACAGTGTAACGTTGCATTAATTCTGTTTTCTATGAAAACGTCTGGCACGAGTATACCGATTAATGAGACTGAGCATCATGCAATGTGTTTGCGCTCTTCATATATTTGAATGAAAGTAAGCGTATTGTGCTTTCTTCGAATTGAAATGAACTAAATAAGTTTACCTCTTAAATGACTTCTTGCATTGAATTCAAATAAATATTATTTTCTGAATTATTCGTATCTTTGCTATTATGAACCAGTGCTGAGTGCCAAAGTAAATGATCAACAACACACTAACCTCTCAAATTCAGCTTCTCTAGTCATTATTGCGTGTGAAGATAACATTATAAAACAGGCACGACCTTTAATTGTATGGAGAATGTAAGCTTCAAATCTGAGACACTTGACATTTTGTCGAATATGTCAACGTTTTGAACCGTTTTTGCTTTTATTTACTGGTTCCATTATGTGTTAGGGAATATTTTTATACAAACTACGGTCAAGATACTAAGCATGCTGGGGTCACCACGTGAATGCTATTGAACGGGGTTAGTTGGTTTCAGCTTGGGTAACATTTATATATTATTATGTAGTTGCAAATTGTCTTCCATTTGAACTAAAGGCTAAAATGATAATTTCATATCTTCGTAGCTTTCTTCGATTTTCAGCGATTTGCTATGATAATATTTACAATATAACGGACTAAGCATTATGAAACTTCGATCCAACCACTTACACTATAACATGTACAATTTCATTTGTATATAGATTCTACGCCATTGAATTACACTCTCAAATACCTACTGAATAGATGACCATGAATTTATTACCATTCGCAGGTTTTTCTACGACCTTAGCCTAGCTTCATATTAGCAATAGCAATTCAATTAATTTTGTTCAATCAGGTTCTGCTGAAAGACATCGTGTTGCTTCCGAGTCTGCAGCATCCATTTCTCAAGTAGTTTCCAAATAAACAATTTTCTGCCCAATTATATTTTTGCACTTGTATCTGCTCTACTCATCAGCTATCCGTACCATCATTATAATCTTCGTCATTATTATATACAGGATCTAAAATTGTGTGTATTTCCACCATCAACCGTCAGCAGCGTATCATGAGTGTTGGCACGTTTCCGAGTCCAATTGGGTGGATAGACATGATGTTTTGAAATCGCAGTTGATTTCCGTGAAAGCATTGAGTTATCAAAATCAGGATATATTCGCAATTGATTGATGCACAATAGAGTTGTTGCTGCTGATGGGATAGGATGTACTACATTCTAGACGTTCAATTTCGCGTAATTGCATGATCAAAATGATGCGTACTTTCGAGTGAAGTAGCTATTCAGGACTTTAAAATTTAATTGGATATGTTTAGTTATAAGAATAAAATGAAAATTCATTCAAGAAAAATTTATTAGCGTATTTATTTGGAGCGGGGATATAAATCCTTTCATACTTGAGAGCACATATTAATTAAAATTCGCATAAAACATTTATCCAGAAGGAAAGTATATCGCATAGGTTTGCCACACCAATATATATATATATATATGCTGAAGTGTCATTTTTAACCCATAACTACCAACTGTCAACAGATTTTAACATCTCTTTCTCTACAGAAAAAAACAAGCGCATAAACATGCGAAAACCTTGTTCCTAAAACACTAATATGAAAAAATTAGCATTCATCCAAGTTAAATGAGGCCATAATGAGTTTTTGTGGTGAAAACTTTGTTCTACCGCATCTTGCGACATCTGTTGCACATCCCACAGGAATTACACTCCGCGTAAATGAGTATAAATATTAATACAGTTGTTTTAATAAAACTTACGACACAGAGCCAACGTGAATGCATTTATGTGTGTATGTGTGTGTTTTTGTGACAAGCAGGCAGCATGGCCCATATAATCGGAGCCTCAACGTATCTGCTTAATGTGTTCTAAGAACTTGTAACATTAAAAGTTAGAAGACTTTCAAAAGATGTTGTATTCCACAGAGCAGACATTAAAAAAAGTTCTTACGTATGCTACGAACTGTTAAAATTATATAAAATTATTTTCACTATTTCGGTTGTTCTATTAGAACTGCTTTTCTCTATTAGAATGAACAGTTCTTACAATGTGTATACACCTGAGTGATAAAATCAAATGCATATGACATACCAACCGCTGTCGCTGCACACATGACAACAAAAAATAGAAATCCAACATGACATCCTTTGCGTAAATAAGTTTTTTCATACTCATCCTAGAAAATTGAAATTAGTCTCTTATGTTGGCAGACAAAAGATTTTTTTTCGGTTTTTTTATCGCTGTATAGGAAGTACTTCTGCAAATAAGTTTTTATGGTAAACAATTTTTTTCGAAGTTTCATTAGTAAAAATTAATCAAAAAATTCTGTGGTATTATAAATATAAAGTATTTCCAAATACCACCTAACAGTGTATGGTGTCCAGCTAAGACCCAACTTATACAGACCAAATGGGCGTTGAATTTTTTTTTTTTTTTACTTGTATGTACAAATAAAAAAAAGTTAACTTTTTTTGGGAAAGTGTTACAACCATTTATGTGTGCGTGTGTACCATGACGGGACCTCTTTTTTTTACGCAGAATCCGACCGGCTGCGTTGCTATAAGCCAGTTATGAACATGAGAAGTAATTGCTGACATATATGGAGGAAAATAAAGAATCCGCTCACGACAGGTTTGTTTATTTAACCAATACTATATTTTCTTCATGCTAAAGACAAATAAAGCGCTAATTAAGGCTTCTTTTCAAAGAAGCAGTGGAAATAGGGCAAGCAATGTTACACAGCCAAATCTGTTTGAAGAACGCTAAGGTGGGCTATAAGCTCCAACCACAATAAGCGGCCCATATGTTAAGCTTACCGCAATGATAAAACTGATATGGTACGAAAGCTTTAAACAGATTTAGCATTTTCGAATAAATATTTTTTTTGATTTCTTATAAAGTCAGAGAACGACCCGAAAGTGCTCCTGAGAATTAAGTCAGTTTGTCAGGTATTGTGAAAAACGCAGACATTGTCTCAGAGATGGATTTAACTACGAGTGCTGACGAAATGGCCGTAAATTGCAGAACTATCGCCTAGTATAAGGAAAAACGTTCCATCGGAGAAGAAACCAAATGTGTCTTCCTTCAACAAAAAAAAATATAAAAATTGAAGAGGAGAAACTGGATTATGTTAAAACTTCTATAATTAGATAAATCGTTCTGTGGCGCGATAGTAAGTGCATTGAGCTGCATCGCAGAACGCCTGGGATCGATACCCAGTGGTAGCAAGACCTAAATGATTATTTACTGGACCTCCTCTCTTGTCCTCCTATCCTCATAATCTGACAAATCATCCAAGTACTATCAATTATCAAGAATAGCTTGCCTCGACTTATGCCATTCGGAGTTGGCATAAACCAGGAGGTTCCGCCATCGTGTGAGAACAACAATTCGAAAACGATTTAAATACTTAAGTCTAATATAAGTAAAGCAATCCGTGAGCTACAGCCTGAAATTATCAACAAGGTCTTGGAAAATTGGGGTGACAGAATGCGTTACTTCCAAGGCACTTGAACCACGTTGTGTTCCATAATTAATGGATATGTATACTCTACTACTAATTTTGTTCATTTTATTTAATTTTAAGAAAGAAACTTGTATTTGGCCCACCCATTACAAACTCTGTCTTCTTCTGTATTCTTCTTCTTGTAATGTGAGATGCCTGGGTACTTTGTATTCGCATAACGAATCAAATATTTTGAGACAATTTCCTGTAGTAAAATATCTTGAAACAATAAAGGAAACGAGAAATAGTACTAACTGCAGATTGTCGCTCATTTATATACAAACATTTTTAAATTTTTGCAAGCAATCACAAACGTAGAATTGAAACAAGTCGACAAATTTCTGTTTTCTTGTTTCCTCAATCAAATCAGGAGAGTTTTAGATATTTCTCCTGATAATTATTTATTTCCTACTGTGGAAATATAAATATTTAGACACAAAAAACTGAATTAAAATTAATTGAATATACCAATTTTGTCGTCTGTTGGTGGTTGGATGTTGTAGAATGAGGCAAACTCTGATTGGCTTAAACTTGGTTAAGCCCATTCGTTATAACTTTGAATATACATCAATCGTGCTTTTTTCACCTACAAGTGGTTAAAATCGGATACTGGCCTCATCCATCCGGATTAGACTTGCTAAACTAATAAGTGTGAGTGTTGATAACAAGCCGAAAAATAGCAACACTATTAACAACCTGGTCAGAATGCTTGTCACGGAATAACTGGCCTGATGTCCTCATGATGAGCTACTTTGACAGATTCGGGCAACAGAGATGATGGCGGATAAACCGAAAGGTTAACGGTAGCGCTCAATTCCGTAGTAGATACTGATGGCCCCGTGTCTTAGGGGTATATAATAAATTTTAACTGGCCCTCCAGCTTGGGGGTTGAATGCTAATACACTAACACTTTCGACTTGTTGCGGAAAATGCATCTGGGATTAAAACTTGCAATGAATTGTAGTCAAGCGAAAAAAAATGCAACACATGAACACAGTTGTTCTCTTAACGACAATTCCAAAGCTGTATATAAAGACTTTTCAAATACGGGATATGCTAGAGGGAGGATCATACGATCATGAGATTCAAAACAAATAAAATCGGTTTCTATACACTTTCTAGTAAGACAACAGTGTGTCGTAAAAGTTAACATACACTGATAAATTATTTTAAAATTGATGCCCCGCAAAATAAATTTTATTCGTTACGAACAATGATCCCAATATAAACAGGTGACATAATAACGGTACGAAGATATGTAGGTATATCTTGCAACGCTAACAACACAACTGAAACACACTTATTTTTACATAGTTCTTCCACATATACATTGAATTTAATGCAGCACTGTATATTGTCATTTTGCATTCTAAATTTTTCCATGTCATACCCTTTTTCCCATAACTGTATTCCGTTAGACTGCATACCGTGTCAACCCACAACAAACGAATATGATGTTGCAAATGTCGTCACAGGATCGCTTATATTTCGCTGAAGTACCTCTTTTAGTTCGTCCTTCCTTTGCTGCCACTCATGTTTGCAGTGAAAGCGGTTCTCGTCCTATTTGTTAGGGAGTAATGTTCAGACCTCCCTTGTTGGTATGTTGTAAATCAAATGCACTAAATAGATGAAAGCGAGCGTTTAGTATTGTCAGGATCCGACTAATTGGAAGTCAAGTTTCCCTCTCAAAAGTGAAGTATGAAAAAAGGTTCTACCGACATTGCTTCCCACTCTAAAAGGATGATGACAAATGGCTTTAAAAAAAATTGTCAAAATTGAGCATACACTTATACAAGGAAAGTAAAAATATAAGCTGAAATTTGTTAAAAATAATTACGCATGATTCTCAGTAATGTTTGTGATTTTTTTTACATTTGTTTCAGTTTATACCTTCAAACTTGACAATTTGGCACGACAAACTCGTGCCAAATTTCCACCTAGATAAACTCCATAGATCAATTTTTTCCCCTTCGCTACCATGCATCGTTAGGTCTACTAAACAAAAAAGTGTAACCAAATCCTATTGATAATTCCAACCCGTATGCAAGGATTTTCACAGATTAAAACTCATCCGTTGCTCTCCCAGAAAACTGTCTCACAATCAATGACTGGAAAATTTTTCCCCAAATCCAATAATCTGCAGTTGAAAATTTTGCCAAGCATAAATTCTTTATTACATCGGAACAAATGGCAACATGAAGGGGTGTGCAAGTGGGCGCCCTGGCGAAACGAGGAGTTGTTAGAAGTTTAATCCTGCAACCGAGTACGGGTATTGTTTTTCCACACTATTCTACAGCTACAACTCGGATTTCTAATCCTTGGATCAAACAATAAAATAAAAAAGATATAAAAGTATTGATTTTGTTCCATTGCTCACAATTGTATATTCTCCGGGGAAGCATAAAATATTTCGTCTTTTATTTTTGTGAAATTCTTTGCAGACAAGAAACTGCCAATTGGCGATGGAATGTGAGAAGAAATGTTCTCACATTGATTCGGTGTAGATTGTTTGTAGTTGGGTGTACGTTGGAGAGACGTTTTAAGAGTTTTTTTTTTAAAGTAATTGTATGTTATTAGAAAATTATAGACTTTCAGTAGTTGTTTGAACTACGCGATGTGATTGAATTCAAAGACTGCGATATTGTGATGGTTTTTGTAAATGAATTAAAGGAATGCAATGAAACTTTTGTGTGGTTTTCGAAATTTTTATTTTGATTCATGTTTTTTTTATGAAATTAATATCTACTTAAACCGTCTTAAGCAGCTTAAACATATTTAACTTAAAAACAATCAGGGTGGCAAGCTCTCGTTGCCAAAATTAGGTGGTCGACATCCCATCGCTCTGCCCAGATAACCGGCGGTGTTGCACGATGGCTAGCCTAACCTCATCCCAAGGATCACCTAGACAATTTAATCTAACTAGTAGACCACTTTTCTAGAAGGAACTGGGAAAACGCTGATTAACTTTCCTCAACGTTCAGCCACTAAAATTTAGTGCGCTGCCTTTCTGTATCAGTTTTGCCATGTTCCCATGTCGCTCCTGAGGTTTGTCATCGTACCCAACGCAGATAAGCCGCTCGTCTAACGCGCCACAGTGGGGATGGCGCAATAACGCTATACTATTCCTTTCTTCAAATAACGCTAAGCAGCCGATGTAAATGAATGCTTCAGGTGGAATAAAGCCTAACAAAAGCATACTCTCCATATGTGTGTAATTACGAGGTTATATGCTCCGAAGATCAGGTTGCTGTTGCTAGCCATTGATCTTGCAAAGTGTCTTCGAAACACGTTAGCAACGAAATCGTTAATTCTATTAAGCCCAGTCCCATCGTTACGAAAATTGTGTATGTACTTGCGTTCCGGCGTAATGTACAATCCTTAATAGGTTCGGAGACACTGCATGTCAAACAGCCGTTGTTTTTGATGTAGAATAGCGCTATATTGAACCATACGGGACTGTCGTAAGCGAGGTTTTAGCCTTACAAAGAGCAAGTTTACTGCTCTAGAATAATTTTGTTGTCATAGCGAAAGAGCTTTTGGCTCTAACCAGACATTCATCCACATTTTTGTTGAAAAACGAAGCTTGTCAAGTCAGATGCCGAGATATTTTACTTCACTTCTCACTTAAAATTATTGTTATCGAAGTCACGCTGCGAAAGAATTTTGATGACCTTGATATTCGGATCTGACCAGTATGTCACTACATATATCATCTGCGTACGCTATAGCGTGAGGGAACCTAAAAGATCACTTGGGTAAATGGGGGAGTACCGCTCTCCTGTTGAAAACCGATTATAATTTCGATGACTTTGCTCGAAGTTACGTTGCCATATTTGATAACGAACTTATATTCCAGAAGCGTTTCATAAATCATATACAGCATGGGCTTACGCATGCCCAATTTCGTTCGCCTAATGATTTGAATTAAAAAATTTGGAAATTTGATTTGACCGATTAACATTAATGTTTCGGTCCCTTAGGTATTCGCTCCCAATGAAATATTTAGCACTCGACTATGTTCTTACATGCAGTTGCTTGTAGTCTTCCTCTTAGGATGACTAAGAGCAACATTCTTGTTAATTTACAGTTACCGAATCGCGGTCCTTCAATAACATGGAAAGTGTGATCTACATTAAGTAATGCCTAAATATTGCATCGCGGTAGCATTGACCACAATGCAATCATGATATTAAATTGATTAAATTATGTTTGTAAATTATGAACCACATTTGTATTTTTTCCCGGGAAAATGAAATATCTGACACTTACGACCCTTAAAGGGGCCTCAAACCAAGCTCCTCCCATCAATTGTGTGTGCGAAGTTATTCTTTTTGCCAAAAAAGGAGGTCTTATTGTTTTAACGCCGATTCTGAAATTTGGGAAGCTTCTCACGACATTCTTACTCTTGGACGTTTGTCAGACTTTCGCAAGAGGTGAGGCTGTGAAAAAAATAAAACTAAACACCACTAACCACTAGGCGACATAGTATTCCAATTCTTTTCAGTATTTTTGGCTGTCCAGAATTTTTTTTTTTTTCAATTTTCGTCTGTATGTTCAGAAATGTTTTTTTGGTTATAAGCTCCAAACTACAAAGAAATAATCCAATGGTGTTAATAATCGCATGATATTGGTAGATAACTGATATAACCAAGGCCCAACAAAACTCTTCCTTCAAATTTAGACTTTACAATTTCTGGTTGCAACATTCTTCTGAAACCACAATCAACTAATGTATGGTGGTTAAATTTCCATCAGTATTTTCAAAGATCCAATAAAGCCACCAGCCCAACATGCACAAAATATTGTACATGGATGACCTTTGGATTCTTAACGTTGAACTACAAATAGGTGATTTTAGTGGGGCACCCAGGGTTAATTAACTGAATCGATTCTCAAATAATTTAAGGAATCATATTCAGTACATGTATACGCGTATACAAAATACCTTTTAAAAAAATCATCATCCAACTATGAAGGTCAGTCAAATACATGCTTAACAGATTATTCAGGAAAAACACCGCAGAAATAAAATAAAAAAACAAATTTTAACACAATTATTCCAACCACACAATATAAAAAAAAAATACCCACACAAACACTTTTTTATATGTGACCAAATTTCGTTAAAAAATATTTTGCCCATAACATTAAAAGATTATTGCTAACATTAATATTGCACAGCAATACAAAAAAAATTATCCCAATTCAAATATTCAGTCTATGGGTCCGATTAATTTAAATTCATTTTTTTAGAAACCATGAAAACCGCTAAAATGATACATGGAAATGCAAAAAAACTCTCAATTTAATTGAAACATCAATAACCGCAAACTAATTGATTTCAAGCACGGTTCAAAATTCAGTTCGAATACATTTAAGCTGAATAATGAATTTAAATATTTAACCATCTACATTGATGGGTTCCACTGTTCTCATACCAAGAGAATGATTATTTCGGAATGAACCTAATTAAATACATTGGCTTCTGGAATAATCAAGCTGCCGCAGTCAGGATATTTGCATCCCGATCGATCTCCCAAATGAATTAAATTTCAATATTCTGCACAATTTATAAAGTTGTAAGTTAATTAACCATCGGTTTTACACGAATGGAAAGTCTAATTACAGATGGGGGAAGTTATGAATTAAACACTTTCACGAGCAAGACTAATAGGATAAAATTGAACATCTTATTTGCTGTGAGTAATTTAAAAATGTTTTTTGGAATTTAAAATAAATGCGAAGAATTTAAAAATTCCGACATATATTAAATAAAATAATGGGAAATAGACATTTTTACATTGCGATATTTTTCGTAATTTTGATTTTTAAGAGAAATTGCTACTACATGTAATATCACATGCATTTTTTTAGGAAAAACGAAACACAAAATGTCTATGTTCAAGACTATAAGGATATATTAGGAATTGACATGCCCAGCTAACAATTTCGCTTCGTTAAAACACTATCGAAGCTATTAGCTGCATAATGTCTTATGAAAACACGTTTGGCACACTCTACGGTACTCTATAAGGTTTCCTTACTGAATCCTGAACGAAACTCACAAATAACAAAAACATATTGTGTATTTATTTCTTTATTTAATTGTTAATATTGATGATTATTTACAAACATTTTAGTGTGAACAGTGTTTTTTATTAACATATTAACAAATAAATAAAGTTCTTACTGGGGTTATAGCTCGGGTCCCATTGCACGCCAGTCCACCCCGCCATCCACTAGGTTATTCTCTGCAAATGCAAGAGCAGCCTCAGCAACAAACCACTTGAAATTTGTTCTGTAAAAGAATTGATTGAAGGACGAAAACGTGCTGTAATATTCTATCCTTTTTGCACTACACATTCACTTTTATTAGTTGCAAATCATAATTCATAGTGTACATAAATGATTTGACCAAAAAGTGACGATTTTCCAGATATGGGCTGACACGCCAAATTTCTATAAGCAACAATGTACGAATTTGACGAAGTTTGGTGCTTGAACCAATAATTCTCCATCGTCAGATCGTCAGACAGAAATAAGATTTGGGTGTTATACATAGACTGGACATAACTCTTGAAGGGACCATAAAAACCTTATCGGTTGGAGAGTAATAGTAGGAATAAAATTTTCCATTATTTCTGGCCTATAACAAATGTTTATCCTGTAAGCAATGTTAAGGAGTCTTATATGTATTATAAAATCTTGGAGCAGCAGACTCCAAAGGACTTGCACGATATCGAGCCCTGCAGTTCTGTGGCGAATTCAAACGGCTAAGTTGATTATATCGCAAAGATTCGCTGTTCATTTTTTGATTAAACGGGTACGTTGATTATCAAAATTGCCGGATTTGGGCCGATGAAAATTCAGAGCTGGCAGCAATCCAACAGCTGCCAATACAACACCAAAAATGGATGTTTGTTGCCGTTTATGCGCTGCGCTGGTGGCACCATCGGGCCGCGTTTGTTTAAAAATGACAAAAGAGCACGACGTTCTACATTGATAAACTCGAAACGTTTGAAGATTTGGAAGCCAACATAACTCGTGTTAATCATGGAATACCAGTAGATATTGACCATTCAGATGTAAGTCGTGCGCAAGATTTGAAGGAAATTATCTTCAAATATTAAATGGCATGAACGAATTTAACACATTAAATAAATATTTTCCTCAATACATTCAATTTTTTGTGTTTTATTTCAAAAAGTTCATATTGGATCAACCATTATACATTTTTTCGTATTATTCCTTTCTTATTGTTTTTTAATCTTGTTGGATTGTACTATTCTTATTTGTAACTATTTTGAAAAAATCAGTTTTTTTAATAAACGTTTCAACGGAGAGTTACATGCGTTTTCTCTACTTAATATAATATCTAGGAGCAAAATATTCTAGAAATAAATTGCACAGATACTTAATCATCTTTCTTTTGTAGACATTGGAATGCGTATTTTAGATCTACGAATTTTGTCTTTAAAGATTTCCTAAGAATAGCAGGAGAGGCAGCAAACGAGCCAGTAAAAGCAACAACACCTGATCGTATAGGAATTTAAAAGATCTAAATAAGCTTTTGTTAGTACAAACTTATTTCAAAAATATGGGCCTCTGATGGTTTTATTAATATAAACGAATAGCGAATGAATTTCTTAGCGTGAAAGAGACGATCTTCAATCGCCTATACCTCACATACGCAGTAAAAGCAGCAGCTTCAGTGAATAAGTCAATAGTCCTGCCAGTACTTTTTAGTAAGCAAAATCAATAGATGGACAAGCAACGTGTTATGGGTTCCTTTTTACCAAAAATACTGCCCCCTTCCAAATAAATATCAAGAAAAAAGATGAAATATTGTTAAAATAATTCAAATGAATTTAAAATCATATTTTTTTGATGTAAACATAAAAAAAATATTTAATAACAATAAATAAAAAAAAAATGTATGGCCCAACAGGCTCGTTAGTACCCAGGGCCTAGCTTTTTTCTCACAACCATTCATGTGTGCATGTGTACTTCTTAGCACGATGGCGGGACCTCCCGTTTTATGCCGAATCCGAACGGCTAAGTTGAGATAAGCTTTTCATGACAATTGATACGGATGGTTTGTCAGATCATCACGAGAGGAGGGCCAGTGAAAAATCATTTAGGTGTTGCTACGGCTGGGAATCGAACACAGACCTTCTGCACAGCAGTTCATCGCACTAATCATCGCGCCACTGAGCCCGCCACAATAAATACTAAATTTTATTTTAATACCTTGTAAGCAAGGTGTCTTAACAAAAATGATTAATGATACGATAAGATATGAAAATAACACATTCTTTGCTTATGATTGCTACACAACTATTGCCAATATCTGTACTTCTATCTCTTCGAATTATTTCCAATAACACAAAAAAATGATATAAATTCACGCATATTAAAACGGCCAGCGAACCATGTATGTATTTGCGCCATTTTATTAGGTCATAAAGTGGATCAGGTGTAAGTGAAGTTGAAATAAAAGCTCTCTTGCGTTATAAACCAATTTGTTACGGCAAATCCAATAAAAGATTCCCCGTGTGTTATATATGTTCGTAGAAGCAGACATTATTAATGATTTTCATATGCGAAGTTCATTTAATTTAACATTTTATATCAAGTAAGCATTTGAAATTGGAAATCGTTTGATCTTCAGTTATGAGAAAGGGATACTGCTTGATGTCCTTTTAAAGCACTCTGCTTAATGGTTGGTTCTGTATCAGCTAATTTATTACATTATTATATATGTTTCTAATTTGTGTGTATACCTTTAAAGTTTTTTTTTTGGAATCTTATAGGATTTCAGTACAGCACCCGAATTTCAAGATAAAAGGAAGGGTTACGTGTAGTTAATAATTACTCCTAGGGTGGTATTTTAACCGACCTTTCAGAAAATCGCTATTTATCTTATATTTGTTAAATTCGCCTAATCATGTGCGAATATTGGCGTTACTTAGTTTTTTATCTTTGAATTATGGTTTCTTTACTTTGGCTGGGAATGAATGCAAAAAATATCACTCAGTAGGCGAACACATTACCACGACGAAGATCCCATCCACAATGTTTGAACCGTTTTTAAACTGAGTTTTGAGCTCAGTTTAATTCAACGATTCGTAGTGATGCGATTTAAGGTAAGTGCGATGAACTGCCGCGCAGGAAGTCTTGGTACGATTCCCAGCCGTAGCAACATCTAAATGACTCTTCACTGGCCCTCCTACCGTGATGATCTGACAAATCATCCGAGTATTATCAATTGTCAAGAAAAGCTTATCTCGAATTCGGCATTCGAAGTCTGCATATTTTTATTTTTTTTATTTTATTAAAGAAATGTTTTAAAAATTGTAGTTGCGATGCTGTTGTCATTTCTGCAATGTAGTTCATGACTTCTGCTCAAAAAAGTATTCAAATGAAATAAAAATAAAAATAAAAACTAAAAAAGCAAATAACAATCATCCATACCCTGACAAACAGTCTAACAACAAAGAGACAAATTTCAAAAATTTCATGTTCTGCTTTTTTTGTTAGCTTAAACTGATTACGGAATATCCATACCTTTAGGGAGTAGATAACTTTGGACATTCATCTTGCACGTTGACGAGCCTTAAATGATACTACTTTCAGAGGAACTGCTCCTAAGAGGCTTCAACAGCTGCATCTTAGGCAACTTTATTGGACAAGACTTTCTTGAAACGTTTAAAAAAAGAATGCCTGTATAAAAGAATGTCGACGACCTTTATCTTATGGATCTAGTGCAGTCACAACTACTGATTCCAACATGTTCTCGAATAAGTGGTTATGACATACTAGCCACATGGAGCAAGAATTTATTTTTTTCCCTTTTAGTTGCCCTTCCTTTTTCTACAATTTTTTCGCCAAGCATCGTAGTTGTATGTCAATCGACTCAGCTAGTGATGCTGAGTCTATCCATATATTTTGAGGTAAATATATCTACCTAAATTATTTCTCTATGTATCAAAACTAATATACCAGCTGTTGTCTTATTTCGTGTATTTTCAAAGCCCGGTAGACCCCTAAATGTTATCCACTTTGTATATTTTTTTTGTTGTTATTTTTTTTATAAGTATGTTCCGATTAACAGAAAGGTAATTTAAAAAGTTTCAAAATAAGGCGCACCCTAACTCATACATCATATATTTTTAATTTATTTATCATTCCTGTTTGGTTATATGTACATTATAATCGTTTTCACCCTTATTAATCAGGGGAAAGCGATATAAGCAAATATTGTTCATAAGCCTGGTTAAATACCTCAAACAATCCTTTTAACCAGCGTGAGTGAGAATAATGGCACTGCAAGAGGACAGGTAATTACCATCAATACCGAATATGGATTTATGTCAGCTGTAGTGCTGAATATAAACGATATATGTATTACTGAAACTCATATGGTTCTGATTTCTCGCGATATTACCATAAATCTCAATTACAGTCTAATTAAAAATATGGTACTCGTATACGTGTGCTGTAAAAAATAAAAAAAAAACATTTTCAGGGTTTTTATAATTTGGTATTCCAATGAATAGCTGTTTTCGGCGTCCTCTAATCAAATACTTAGTTTTTGTCTTTACTTAAAATCATTTTATTCGATTGGTTAAATCTCTAACTAACATTTTCGAACAAGAGATTTTGGTTTACTTACTTACTTAAGTGGCGCTACAGTCCGGAACGAACCTGGGCCTCAACCAACATGCCTCTCCGATTAGCCCGGTTCTTAGCTAATTGCATGCAGTTGGTTGAGGTCGGTTTCTACTTGTGCGCGCAACTTAAGGCGAGGTCTTCCTCTACTGCGTCCGACGACCAGGGGCATGTCGCTGTTCAGCTCGTATAATTCTTGGTTGAATCTTCGTCTCCATAGCCCGTCAACGCGAACGGGACCGAAGATTTTTCGAAGAATTTTTCTCTCAAATCGACAGGATTTCTTCATCCGCTTTTGAGACGGTCCATGCTTCAGCGCCGTAGAGCAGGACTGGGATGATCAGGGTCTCCTTAGTAGTTCGAGTTGCCTTGTTAGCCCGAAGAAACAGCGGTTGGCAAGAGTAAGTTTAATTTCTGACGATATGTTGTTGTCAGAGTTAATAGCGGAGCCGAGAAAGATAAAGTCCCGTACTACATCAAAGTTATATCTGTCAATGGCGACGTTCTGTCCAATTCGTCGATGTTGTGTGTCCTTTCGTGTTGACAGCATATACTTCGTCTTGCCCTCTTACTGCTAAATCCATTTTTGCCGCTTCCTTCTCTTTACTAGCAAACGTGGCTATGACATCACGTTGGGTCCTACCAATGATGTCAATATCGGCGGCGTATGCAGATTTTTGGAAAATTGTGCCTCTGGTGTTGGCTCGTGAGTTTTGCACAATCCTCTGTTGCGAACATCTTTCATGGAGTGCACTTCTCTATATCCTCGATCGAGCGCTTTTCTTGCTCTTTTTTCTTCTTTCTGAAAGCCGGTGTTCTTCTCTTCTTCTCTGCCTATAGAGCTCAACGGCAGCTCTCGTCTTCACCTTCAGCTTAGCCTTCTAGGCCTCGTTCTTGGCTGCTAGCATCTGTCGTTGCGTTGATCAGTTGCGGCTGTTCTAATGGCTTTTTGGCATCTTTGCCATTGTTTTTCGACATTCGATGCTGGTGGTATGGTGTTAATCGAGAGGCTTAGGGATACTCGTTGCGCGAAGGTCTTGGCGGTCTCTTGCGATTGCAGTCTTTCGACATTACGTATTTTCACAATATTTCTGGATTGTTGTGGCGTGGTGGATATCCGCATTCTAACCTTGGCTGCAACAAGGTAGTTTTCCGAGCAGATGTTAGCTCCTCGGAATGTCCGGACATCCAAAACACTGGATGCGTGCCTCTTGTCTATCGCTATGTGATCAATTTGGTTGACCGTTCGTTGATCTGTTAAATGTTCTCACATTCCAGGTGCAGATACGAACGTCGTTGTTCTTTTTCCGTTTAGCCGTGTCGTCAATAATAAAATCAGTCCTTTCCGATGCTATTGGTTGCTTCGTTACAAGAATTTTTTTTTATGGTTGGGTTGTTGACCCAAAGCACAACCCCCGACCTGGAGGGCCAGTTCCAATTTATTAGATACCCCTAGGACACGGTGCCATCAGTATCCACTACGGGATTGAGCGCTGCCGTTGGCCTTTCGGTTCATCCGTCACCATCTCTGTTCAAGGGGCCTGACTAACCCTTGAAATTCCTAGACAACCTGTTGTCCGAATATGTCGAAGCAGCTTGTATAAGTTCGCCTGGGACAGCAGGCCGGGTATTCACTTCGTGCCATTCTGACCTGACTGCTTATAGTGTTGCTGTTTTTCGTCGTGTTATCAACACTCGCGCTTATCGTTTAGCAAGTCAAATCTGGTTGGATGAGATCAGTACTCGATGGTTACCACTTGGAGGTAAAAAATAAGCACTTAATGTGTAGTCAGAGTTACAAAACTGGGCATTGCCAAGTTAAAGCCAATCAGAGTCCACCCTCGTTCTACAACACCCAACCATTTTGGTTTACTTACTTTATTTTACACTTATAAACTTTAAGGCTGATTGTATGGGAAAAACAAATTTAAACTCTTAAGGCGTTTTAACTTTCTCTTCCAAAAGAAAGGAATGGTTTTTTTGTTCCTATTCAAAATTAATCCATGGTAAAACATATTTGAATTTAATTCAATAAAAGAAAACTTAATTGACTTTTACAGAAAGCCTTGAACTAAAGGGTGGTTAAATTTTAAAGGCCGATGTTGATTTTGAATAAAACACAAATTATTTAAGAAATTGTTGTCAATTCTTTTTATTTTGATATTATGGTATGGTTCAATTATGTATGGAATAAAATATCGGCCAAATGGCCGTCGCGACCTCGGCGGCACACTTTCACCTTTTCTTTCAAATAACCCTAAATAATGAAGTCCAACGGTGTCAAATCACATGATCTTGGCGGCCAATTGACATCGCCACCACGTGGGATAACGCGGCCATTGAATTTGTAGAGCAAAAGAGCCATTTTTTCGTTATCTGTGTGGCAAGTGGCACCGTCCTGTTGAAACCACATATCGTCCACATCCATATCTTATAATTCGGGCCATAAAAAGTTCGTTCTCACGATAGCGATCACCATTCATTAATGCATTATTGGATTATTATTCGCCCAATTGCACCTTGTAAGGGTGTAAATGTAAATCTGTATGCATAATTTTCATCAACGACGAGCGTGAGAGGAGCAATTGTTGGGCACGACGACGAGTTGAGGTAAACGGCTCTTCAGCCACACTATCGGGAATAGCAGCAATATTTTTCTGCGATACAAGCTGTACGAGCATGTACTGGTGTTTTCAGATCTCCTACAGATACGGTTTGCTCAAATTTGGATTGTACGCACATTTGGATGATTAATTTGACCGAAAAAATCACTAAGTGCACGATATGAATTTTAATTTGAACGCCCATTCTCATAATAAGCCTGAAAAACTTTATCGCGTTGCTCGATTGTGTATCTTACCATTTTTCAAATTGAGTTAGTCTGAAATTGAGAAACGTCAAATGAAATGCAGAAAAAACCTTGACGTTTAGGTGTGGTTCACATTCAAGATCGGCTCTCAGAACCTTAAACCTTAAAACCTCTACCACACGTTAGTACCTATATTTCTTCACTTTCGCTTACGAAACTTTTTACCTACTAAGCATATGTTAGGGGTGCCTTGATATAAGTTCATATTACGAAACAGGCCTATTGACGCTCTCAAACAGAGTCAGGTCATATGTAGATATGCTTTGCTAAAGCGTTGTGAGGCCATTATGATTTTATATCATTTTGAAGCTATTTAACAGAAAAGGCCATTGCATGAATTCAAGAAATTGAAAAAAGCCACCTGTTTTTCAGGTGATGTGTTCCAAATATGGATTTTTCAGAGATCATTGAGCGATACGTAAGTAGAATTCTGTTGTTCTCATTTTCAAAGTGTAAAAATTAACATGAAAATTAAATTTGCTGAAATTTTTAATCATCTAAGGGCACTCTTTGAGCATTTAGGTCGGCTCATCTCAATGAAGTAAATTAAGTATTAAAAATAACAGGGCAACTAGTCAATATCTTTCGTCATCATTACAGTATTTTGCCAGTATGTAGTGGGGATTATGATTGATTGTGAGTATTTAAGAAGAACGATTGAATGGGCACAACCTTTTTCGAAGGTTTGGGGTTCGTTAATTCCAAATATTATACGTGTACATCATTTCTTGCTGCTATATATTTGTCAATGATTTTGCAAAAAGAAATCAAACAGAATTACTCAAAAAGCATCGTTATTTTTTCTCTGATTCTCTTCCAAAACCTTCCATATGGAAAAATGCATGTGCTTTTTGCAACAACTGAGTTGGCACACGGATGTTATCTTCATTGTTTTTTTTTGTGTTCTGCAAACATCATGTTTAAGCAAATGGTAAGAGTTTTCAGTAATTTTAATCGATAAATTTGAATTTGGAGTACCACGGGCAGAACAAAATTACTGTTGAATGTTGGAAAAGCCAAAATCGACTTACTTAGGGTGTAAGAATTAACCAGAACTGCTATTGCTATACAAATTGGACGAAGCTTTAAAGTGACCTACTCTTACTTGAGGAACAAAGAGTCGAAAAAACAACGGCAATAGCAATATTGCGTTTTGATTCCAATTCCTGTGACTCAGCTGCGAAAATTTAGGAAAAACTAGTGATTCCACAGTTAAAAGTTTGATTACTAGACCCAATCATCTAAAACAGCTGAAACTTCAAAAATGCCACCACTTAACCATCAGTGGAAGTGTATGCGGTTGAACCTATCGAAGCATCATAGGACTTGGCAAGAACAGTGGCATTACGTGGTTTTCTCAGTTGAACAAAAATTCAACTCTTTATTACTCTCATTAAATGCGAAAAGAAGAACACTTTTAAACCCGGCATTATATATCATGAAGGAGTGTTATGGTATAGGGAGCAGTGAGCTACAATGGAACTATTGAGCTTAACAGCAAAAATGACAAAAATTTAAAAAAACATTCTCAAAATTTCGCAATATTTTTGGACGCAAAAATTGGACAACGCATCCATTCTTTATACTGCGAGGATTGTTATAAGAGTTTGGTAAGAAAGCAACATGTGGAATTGCTCCAGTAGCCACAGTACTCGTCCGTACTGAACGTATTGGGATAGCTTCTCCCAAAAGTATACGAGTCTGGCCATCAATTTAAAAAGAATCTCTTATTGAAGCCAATAAATTAGCCTGGAGAAAAAGTTAGTTTAATTTCTTTAAGGCACTTTACTTTTCCATGCCGGACCGAATAAGTATAGCTTTATTAACTTCAAGGATCTCAGTTTGAAAGACGGCAGGAATTTGTCAGTCAAAAGATTTAGTTGATACTCAATGCCCCAGAAGAAGGTTATGCAAGTTGAATCCAAGCTTTATCTGTGAGGAATACATATTTACATGTCAAAGTCATAACTGTCTTCTTCGTACACAGTACGTGACTGCATTTTACTTTAAATGGAAAAAGTTAATAAATCCATGTCCAGTGGGCCTGGGCATTAACCAAAATTGATTTTGAGGTTTTCCTGGTTTACTACAATCCTTTTCTGGTTAATCACTTCGAATTGGTTTATGTTGGTTTCTAGTCGCCTGTTGACGAGTTTTCATCAGCTTTCTTCACAGTTTGGGTGGTAGTTAAAGAATCAGTTTAAAATTATACATTACATATTTATTACATATCCTAGAATTATACAATATTGACATCACATAACATAATCATAACAACACGATGCTCGTTACATCGTATACGAAATTTAAGAAAATGATAAAAGATGTCATATCGCAAACGTAATCATTAACCCAATACCTTCTACGATAAATCGCTATGTAATTCATATGATTTCCAAAGCTTCAACAAACTATTGTTTCGCATACAAAAACTACGCTATCTATATCTCTTTTATATTAATTAAATTCATTCAAACCAAATCCGAGCCTTGTGCCAACATCAAAGCCAATTTCCATGCTTAAAAAATTACATAGGTACAAGCGAGCATCTATCTACTTAAAATCAATCCGTGTACACCTACAAATCAAACACAGTATCACTTACACTGAAATCCAATTTAAATTGAAAAAAAGGATTTTACATGTTTCACAGGAATATATTTTCTTTGATCAATCCAAAGCGATTACGACAAATCGATCCAGTACATGGAAGCAAATAAATTAATTAATTCCCTTTCACCAGCTGGAACAAATAAACGTCAACTTTAAATTGCTACCTCAGCGGCAGTACTCTTAAATAACAATTAGATAAAAACAATATTTAGATGAAGAAAACCCAAAAAGATACATCCAGGTGAACTGTGAATATTTGCAATAATTTCAAAATTATTACGTTTGGGAAAAATTAAAAAAAAAAAGTATTTGCGGTACATTAGGTAAATATGTTCATGATAGTTGGATGCCGCAGCTGGTATTACGGACTGGGCTGGTGGTCCGCATTACGCCAAAATGGATAACCTAATTAAACTGCAGGTGCTTGTGAATATATAATTACCCACGAGTTGCAAATGGCGGAGAAATCTGGTAATATGGGAATTTCATGCATCAGCAAATTTGCAACTGCATCTAATTCCATCAGAAGTTTTTTTCGTTAGTCAAAAATACACGCAGTGCAAGCAACTGGAATTTATTTAGCTTGTATATAATGTAGTTTTGAATACGGAAAGTGATTAATTTAATATTGTCGAGGAATTACTGAAGGATCAAAAATTATAAGTTACCGTGTACAAGCATCAGAGCATACTATGCAGGTGCCAGTTCGTCATTTCATAATTGCAAAAATTGAATGTAACCATGGATACATCTAGTTGAAATGTGGTAATGTAATGTAAAATTGAAGAATGAGGGTTCCGTGGTTAACTGACAGACACTGCAAAGCCCAACCGCTGGACTGCGCTCCATAATTATTATAGATAAATATATCTTATCTGTTAGTACATTTGTTGTCTTTCGCGGAGTAGTAAACAGAAAGTTAATTAAAGTTAAAATTGAATGAGTATTGGTATGTGTGTATGATCTCATAGTACTACGGCTCTAGTTTCGTGAAATTGCTGGACGCTTTTCTTCACGTTCCCTTTCATTTTCACAAAAGTTAGGCTCAATAACTTCTCGTTCCGACATCAAAGTTCATACGGTCACTTACGCCGCATTTAAGCCTTTCTAATGATTGCGTTTCAGGTTCGTTTCACTTCTGTATCAGTAGTTCTACTTATTCACGTATCCATTAAGATGAAAATAAGCTTAATCTGAAAATAAGCTGTTGGTAAATGTTTTAAGCGCTCAATTGACTGGTCAATCATCCTGGGACTTGCACCAATTGAATTTTAAAACGCTGCAGCTTTAAATGATTTTGCAATATACGGTGAAGTGGTGTGGTTATCGTTCTACATTTAATGGACGTGCGGACTTACGGCTTTAAAGGTTCGTATTGTACGAAGATCTAACAATTAAACTATCTATGCAGTTTTGTATCGTTCGATGGAGAAACGGATCTGGATGTTAATAGCAGAAAAAGTAAAGCCAGCATCGCCATTGGAATTTTGTATGCAGTTGGGAACTCCCGTCAAATATCCCTACGCAACAAGTTAACGCTATTCGAATCCAATGTCAAATCCATACTGCTGTATGCCTGTAAAACCTGAAAATTCGACAATTTTATGACAATGGCTGCAAGCGATTTGCGTGCACACTTAGACCATAAAGGTCCATTGTGGGAGCACGTGGATCAGTCGCCTTTCCTATATTCGTTCGCCTAATTGAACCATTCAGAGCTAACTATGTAGCGAAGGAGGTTTCTGACATTGATGTTAGCCAGCTCACCTAGATTGTCGAAGAAGTACTCTCCAAGATGAGGTTTCCTTTTTAGCAGGACAAGAGCAAAGATGGTGAGTAATACTTTCTAAGCAGCTTCTGCAGAAGTCATTGCTGAAGATGCTTAGTCTTCGGACAGTGACAGAGGCTGTGTAAGAACACTGATAATGAGGCTGGTGTTTGATCTGTTCAGCTTTGTCAAGCAGATGGAGAGCTTCTGGTTAAAATTAGGCCAGAGTTGCCTGGATATTTGACACGTAGTGCCGTTTATCCATCTACGGTTTGCTTTCTGGATCGCATCCAGTTTGATCTGTAAATTACATGTACCGATGGGTATACTCCATACGTGTCAAGCATACTGGCGGTACAATATCCAGCGTTTTACCCTGTCTGGCAAGCTCATCTGCCTTGCAATTCCCTGGTATGTCTCTTTGGGATGGCACCCAAAGAAGGTGAACGGGTAAATGACCCGCCATCTCGTTAAGAGACAGTCGGCATTCAAGGCCTGATTTCGAATCAAACGAGAGGATATTACATTCCATTTCAGCCAGGACAAGGCTTCTTTGACATGATTTCGGCTTGGAAAATGCTACAATGGTCAGGAAGGTGAAAGGATATGATTAGGTTACGCCTACCTCAACTCACTGTAAATTCTGTTTTAGACCCATCCGTGTAGATATGAATTGAGTTAATTGTTTAGATCGCGTCCGACTCCCATTCAATGCGACTAGGAATGGTTGTCCTGAAGTTATGCTCAAAACTGAGTTGGGTAGTTCTGTGGTCGGTGTTTTTGTAATGTTAAGCTGATTCAGAATCTTTGTTTGTTGACCCTGATTGGGTGCTCTCAGTCTCACAGCTGCACCATCTGGTCTACTGAGGCGCAAAATTTTGTGAATCTCAAGGCAAAAAGCTACTTGAAATTAAAAAAAAACAGTTTGCCTTTTGAAGCTGGGACCTGCAAACCATAACCGCTTAACTTATATTTTCAGAAAATTTAAATCTACGTTCACTCAATTTTGTACATTTGTATCATTTGTAAAACGAAAGTTATAACCAAAAAAACTTTATAGCTAAAATCCCTTTTTCTTAAAAAATAGTTTGCTAAAACAACTTAGGTTAGGTTCTTATAGTAGAAACGTAATTTTTTATCATACTAACTTATCTTGAGTTAAACGTTAACATTCTTTAATTTGAAATGAATATCAATTTGCAATAAAATCGTAATGGAATTAAGAAATTCATTGCCTTTTCATTATTGACAACCGTATTTTTTTTAAATTTGTCCTATCCTTACTTAGGTTGTTTTTTCTCCAATTTGAGAAACTATTTCATTTCCTGAACTTGAGATTGGTTGGTATGGCAACGAAAATTTGTTTTCTTGGTCGACTTAACTTGACTTTCATAGATAATAACTCTATAACGTTCATAAGGCAAAGCAACTTAAGTTTGTTTTTTTGCTATTTGTTCCTTAAAAACGAGATACAAAGTCATTTATTTATAAATACCTAATTAAGTAGATCTACTACATAATGAAGTTCACCGGCAGCCCTATAGTGGAGTTACTTGATCATGAGTGTTTTTGTAAAGCATGTTCACGTTCGGTATGTATTGCCGTTTCATTAAGTATAGAACAAGGCTAACTAATTGTGGAATTGTGGAAACTTATTTTGATGCGTTTTATTGTTTTGTTATAGAGCGATAGCTAAATACTTTGAAGTTCAATTTTTATGATAGAGAAGTGCTCTTGTAAGTTAAAAGAAACTCTCCGTGCTATAAAACATTGCAAACAGGAAAGAAGTGTTGCTTAGTATATGTCGTACATTTATTTCGAAAAAAAGTGTTTGCTTAGTATATTTAGTACATTTATTACAATTTATGAGTTAATGTTCTTTTAAATAACGTAAATCTGCTTGTATTAATTCTAGATACTATAAAATTAAATCAAATATTCATAATGAAAAAAACATCATGTCTCTATACAAGCGTTACCTATAGACCCATCTCATATATTACTACATTAACTGCTTTAATGTAGGTACCTTGACAGCAATTTAACAGGCATTGCACCCTTTATCTCCTTCTTGAGGATAAAAATAAAGGGCTTTGAACTTTTCCATCTGCAGAGTATATCAATACAAAAACCCTATACACCAGACTTGCGTCAGGATAATTAGAACCATCAGACTTTTTTGTTTGTTTGTTCATTTCTTGAACATCCTGTCTACCTGAGAGACGGAATCATGCACTTTCACGAAAACCCATCGACGATGCGCAACAATACCCCGTGCTTCAATGGAAACTAAACGCTAAAGGCGGGCGCATCGTGAAATGGTTGCTATGCTATGCAATTGGCATAGTAAAGTTGTGGCTAATGGTATTCCTCATTCAGGTTGCCAAAGGACGAACGAATTAAATGGAAGAAATAATAAAACCCTAACGATGTCGATTTCCAAATGGATGTTGAACTTTTTTTTTCTATTCCTAAGTTGTTCTATCAGATATATTTACTTACCCGCAGGTAGGGAAGAAGAAAACAAACCACCCACCAATATACGTCATGTCAACAAGGACTTTTTTTTATTTAAAGGACTTCAATCTCTCTGACAATATAAAATGATAACCGAAAGTGGAATGAACTTTTCAAAAAATTAAATCAACATAGAATACCATACACGTCCTTCTGACGTAAACATTTCTCACAATTTACTTAACTACGTCGCTAAAATGACAAGATTTCAAGACCTCCCCATGCTTATATCTAAACAATTCACTTGTCAGTCTTCTGGGCTACGTTTTTGTTTTTTTTTTCTCGCAATATGCCGAAATGTAATTTTATATGGCATCTTTTAAATTTTAATGTTTCTTCGAGGACCTGAGGAATCTCTCGCTGGCATGAGCCATTGTTTGCTGATTTATTATATCCCACAGCTTGAGGTGTCTTAGCAACAATAAAATTCGTATTCATATTCGTAAAAGATAAGAAGTACTTACTTGTCACGCATAATTCCATAAAATGAATCGCTTGCGCGTAACATTGATTTATTATCCTGACATGAGACCGTTATTACTCAAACGTTACTCTTAACAAATAAAAGTTTTCATTTTTTTTTTGGTTCATGTCGCTTTGCCTTCTGGAGTAATTTATAGCGTTAATTATGAGTTAAAGCGAAATGTTTGTACACATATCCATTTGATATACACTAACACATACTTTACATCCTATCTTGCGAGGTACTCATTGAACGTATCTATCTATGCATTTACTTCATAGAAATCTGAACAAAGCGGATGGTGGAAAATAGAGATTAATAAGCGGATAATGGAGGTAACTTTTTTAAGCACGTTCCATGTGTGATATGCAAATGAGCCGAGTCATGTCTGATGTGTGGTTATTGGATTAATGGAAATCTAGATGCATAAATCGATCAGAGTGGTAATTTTGTGTTTGAGTTTTGGTACTAGGTGCCCTGTTAGATGCTATGAGTAATTAGATGAACACATGCCATAAATTTCGTTGAGAAAGTGATAAAGCTGAATGGTAGTTCAATATTAAAGTGTCGATGATTTAAATGTTTTCAGCCAATGCGGATAGGAGTCTTGGGACTATAGCTGTGATGAGGATTTTTTTAATTGTATAATTCTCTCTATACTATTCAATACCAACCAAACCAACGCAACAGTAGAAAAGAATCTACTGAATCCCCTTGGTATTTGAGTATTTAAAAACGCATTCGACTTAAGCTTGTTAGCTTATGGGAAATCGATATTTGGAATGGACTGTCGCGACGGGATTATCAAACGAAGTTGAGTTCGCAAAACCCAATTTAGAGAACAATGTTTCCACCAAGGTAGTTTTTTTTATTGTGCGGCTTGAATAAAGTCTGATAGATAACCAGATGCTTCCAAAACAACAACGTCTCTAGTGGAATGAATACAGATTCTAAGGCATTTCTAAAATATACAGGGTTCGGTTAAAATAATAACGATATTAGCTAATTTTCTACGGTAATATCCGAAAGTACAAAATGAGTTTTCAGGATGTCGAGCAATACGTTATCGATTCTTGAGTACCCAAAAGAATCGATACGGTTTTTGTTTGATACGTAGTATCGATAGTCTAAATGTGCACTGCTATATTATATCTGCATGCAAGCTTTCAGAAATTTGCATTTAAAGACTGGAGTAGAACATACCTTTGAGAGACATAAAAGTCGCTCTTTCCGTCTTTAGCTGGATATTTATGTACCGATTGTAGTACAAAAGTTTGTACAAATGGACACCCAAAAACCTTACACACATCATCGGCTCGATGTTAATAACTACTTGTAATTCTGAAGTTTTTTCAGTTACGAAACAGTATGGTTTGAAATTTCCCATAATTTTAAGAACATTTAAAATTTATAAAACTTGCGTTAAAGCTGAGTTTGAATGTCTCTTCCATTATTGAGCCATTTGCGTAAAGTGTAGAATCTTCGGCGAATGTCAAGCTTTAGTATCTTCATCAAATGTAAATCACAAAGTTTTCTAAGTACTTCAAAAATGTGGATTTTAAAAAGATCATTCGTGAAAAAAAAATTCGGAAGTCGTGTATATCAAAGATATCCTTGTGAGATGATGTTGAAATTTATATCATATAAGTTTATGAAACAACCCGTGGATGTAAGCCATGTCAAAGGCTTGTTCGATATCTACTACGTAGACAGCCGTATATCTTTTACCGTTTAAGTTCCAGTTAATATCTGAAACAACTGCCTGAATGATTTTTTTTAAACACAATTTCATTTGGCGCTACAATCTCCTTTTCTTCTAAACGCACAAAATAGACTTGCCTCTAACTAGCTCAAAAATCTTTTCGATATTAGGAAGGAGAATTATAGGCCAATAATTTGAAGGATCAGAAGGGTCCTTCTGAATTTTGACTTTCGGCAGTGTCTTTGATATTTTATCAACTATACGAAGCAGATTATGAAAGATAACACAATACTTCCGTACAATATCAACTAGTATATGCTTAGTACAAAGCTTTAAATGTTATCTAAGCAACTTGATCCTATAGTCAGGTTTTTGTTTTAATACTTGGGTCAGTTGGTCAACAGTCGTTTGTTTATACGCTTTTCCGTCAGCTCTTAGTTCGTCCGAAAATCTTCATCATCGTGAACCGCCTCGAAATTAGAGCCAATAAGGTGGAGGAAATATCTCTTACTGTCATTTTTACGGGCTGTTTGGTCTGTGAAATCAACTTGTTGAAATCACATATCAATATCATCCAAGTTAGGGTGCATAAAACGCGGTTATAATTTGGAGATATTGAGCACTAGACAGCGCAGAGCTTCCCCAGCCTTATTTTCTATTGTCACTCTTAGTACATTATATTACTAAAAGGATAAGACGTATTTAGTAATACCTAAGTGTATTAATTCGTCTGTTTTTTTTTAGACATTTATGTTCATAATTGAACATGATTTATCGGTTTTAATAAGTAGTCAGTAAATTTGAACAATTTTAGACGAAAAATATGAGGAGACTACAATCCGTTATGCGGATCGTCTAAATCCCTATCCCATCCCATCCTTAAAATTAATACCCCAAAATGTGGTCCTTATGGCCAGGAAATATAGAAAATGGCGTTGTCACATCATATTGTTCAAACAATCTTTTGTATTTCGAAAAAAAAACAACGTATTCCTATTGCAAATGCCTTGGGATGATGTACACAAAATGCCCCCAAAAAGTGAAGGTGGGTGAAAATGATCTATGAACGAAATGTTTAAGGAATTATTTTCATCAAACGTGTTTCCAACTTTCTTTAAAATTTGGAAATTTTTACTAAAAACGCTCGAATAGACATTCAGGAACGTTTTTAAAATTCTTAACCATTTAGCCAAAAACAACGTTTAACTAAAAAGGCAGTGGAGGGATTTTGACAATTTCTACATTTGTTCTCTTTCGTCGGACAGAGAGTCTAAATACCAAATTTCAACACATTTACTCAAAAGGACCATAAGGCCAAAAATCTGTGACACACAGACGGATGGACGGAAGGACAGACAGACATGGCTAGATCGACTCAGCTAGCGATTCTGAGTCGATCCATACTTTGAGGAATATCTATCGAAATTATTTCTTTATGTTACAAACTTAATGTTAAAACTGATATACTTCTATTGGACGGGCTCAGTTGCGCGATAGTATGTGCGCTGAACTGCCGCGCAGAAGGTTGGGTTTGATTCCCAGCTGTAGCAACATCTAAAATGATTTCTCACTGGCCCTCCTCTCACGATAATCTGTCAAATCTTCCGAGTAGTATCAATTGTCAAGAATAGCTTATCTCAACTTCGCCGTTCGGAGTCGGCAAAAAACAGGAGGTCCCGCCATCGTGCAAGAAGTACACACGCATATATGAATGGTTTTGAGAAAGCTAGGTCCTGGGTACTAACGAGCTTGCGCTATTTTTTTTTTTTTGGATTGGGTATAAAAAGATTGTCAAGTGCTTATTTTTTACCTCCAAGTGGTAACCATCGGGTACTTGTGTCATCCAACCGGATTTGACTTGCTGAACGATAAGCGCGAGTGTTGATAACACGACGAAAACATCTGCACCTGTAATGTGAGAACATTAAACAGGAGAGGTGCAAGCGAACAACTAGCGGAATCCCTAAACTGCTACAAAGCAAACATTACTGCCATCCAGGAAATACGATGGGATGGGCCGGGCAAAAAGAGAAAAACTGTGACATGACATAGTGAGCAGAAACAGCGACTATTCCGATGCGGATTTGTTATAAGTGCCAGACTAAGGCAAGATGTAACGATCCGCATCAAAGCCAAATTTGCCAACATTAGCCTTATATGCGGTCACGCCCCAACGGAGGAAAAAGATGATTTTGCTAAGGACTGCTTCTATGAGCTCCTTGACAAAACCAATGAGCGACTACCGAAGTACGATGTTAAAATCGTGCTGCGAGATTTAATCGCAAAGGTAGGAAGAGAAGACATCTTTAGCAGTATTGTCGGAAAACATAGTCTACACGACAACACTTCTGGTAACTGACTTAGGCTAATTGACTTTGCTACGGAACGAAATGCCACCATAGCCATCACACAGTTTCCTCACCTCATGCCGGTCTCCAGATCTACGAACGGCTAATAAAGTTGATCACATAGCGATAGACAAGAGGCACGCATCCAGTATTTTGGATGTCCGAACATTCCGAGGAGCTAAAATCGACTCGGACCACTACCTTGTTGCAGCCAAGTTTAGAATGCGGATACCACGCCACAACAATCCAGAAATACTGTAAAAAAATTTATGTCGAAAGACTGCAATCGCAAGAGACCGCCAAGACCTTCGCGCAACGAGTATCCCTAAACCTCTCGATTAACACCATACCACCAGCATCGAATGTCGAAGAACAATGGCAACGATGCCAACAAGCCATTAGATCAGCCGCAACTGATTTGCTAGGTTTCTCGCGCCCACCAGCAAGAAACCCCTGGTTTGATGAGGAATGCCGACAGATGCTCACAGCCAAGAACGAGGCCTGCAAGGCTAAGCTGCAGGTGAAGTCGAGAGCTGCCGTTGAGCTCTATAGGCAGAGAAGAAGGGAAGAACACCGGCTTTTCAGAGAGAAGAAAAAAGAGCAAGAAAAGCGCGCGATCGAGGATATAGAGAGGTGTCACTCCGAGAAAGATGTTCGCAAGTTTTACCAAAAAGTAAAACGTCAAAGCCAAGGATAAAAGGCTGGAACAGAATCCTGTCGAGATGCACAAGGAAATATCGTAGTTGAGACACAGTCGATGCTGAGAATATGGAAGAACCACTTCTGAGAATATGGAAGAACCACTGTCAGGCAGAACAAACCATTCAATATTGGCAACGACAGCGAAAACTGCCAACCACCCGACCTGAGTGAAGTGAGGATAGCAATATCTAAACTGAAGCTTCATAAGGATGCCGGAAATGAAGGCCTTCCCGCCGAGCTTTATAAAACTGGCGGAAATGACTTGGTAAGTAACATCCACCAATTCATAAGCCGAATCTGGTCGGAACAAAGTATGCCTAAGGAATGGAACCTCAGCATCGTTTGCTCGATCCACAAAAAAGGAGACCCTCTAAACTGTGCCAACTACAGAGGTATAAGTCTCTTCAACATCGCCTACAAAATCCTATCTGCCGTAATATGTGAACGCCTGAAACCATTTACCAACAACCTGATCGGCCCTTATCAGTGTGGTTTTAGGCCAGGAAAGTCCACAACCGATCAAATCTTCACACTTCTTCAGATCCTGGAAAAAACCCAAGAAGTCCAAATCTATACCCACCACCTATTCATCGATTTCAAAGCCGCATACGACAGCATTTATATAGATGAACTATACAGAGCCATATCTAGTTTTGGTATACCGCCCAAACTCGTCCGTTTGTGTAGGATGACGATGGAGAATTCTCGCTGCTCCATCAGGGTCGGAAGCGACCTCACTGACACATTCGATACCAAAAAAGGATTTAGGCAAGGCGAAGCGCTGTCATGTGACTTCTGATTCTTGAGAGGATTGTGCAAAACTCACGAGCCAACACCAGAGGCACAATTTTCCAAAAATCTGTACAACTACTACCATACGCCGCCGATATTGACATTATTGGTAGGACCCAACGTGATGTCATACCCACGTTTGCTAGTAAAGAGAAGGAAGCGGCAAAAACGGATTTAGCTGTAAATGAGGGCAAGACGAAGTATATGCTGTCAACACGTAAAAACACACAACATCGATTAATTGGACAGAACGTCACCATTGACAGGTGTATAAAAAGCACATATCTAGTATTCAAGATGTGCAAACATTTTGAGCATCATCAAATTCGGGTCGGACCACTTTCTTGTAACAGCAGTACGATTGCCGATATTCAATTGCTGCAATAAGTAAGAAATTCTAGACAAATTTTAATTTCATTAAAAGCAACAACCACAACAGAGCCTTGATATCTACAGAACTTGATCATCATTATAACGGACATACCATCAGAATTAAATATTTAAGGCTTTAAAGAACTGTTTAACTGCAAAGCAAACATATATATAACAATAATTCCGTCTAATCCTTCAACTTTGAACCTATGGTCGAGATTATAACCTTCCTGATAAATAAGAAGAAGACATATAGAAATAAAAAACATCCCATTAAATATTCATGGCCATAACCATTTAATTGATTTGGGTATATAGAATATTGTTAAACGCAACAGAAAGAATGCCTTATCACGTTGCCAACAAATCGTCTTTAAGTGCACCTAAGCGTCTTTTGTCCTTTTTAAAGATTACTTTATAGGCTTAAGTTGATCCTTCTTTTCTCACTGTCCAGAGTGAAATTACCTTCGATTATATTTCCTCCCTCAAATATTTTCCACACGAGGGCAATACCATAAACAATTCATTCACACAATAAAGGGAAATCTCTATTGCCCTATATATCTAGATCTATGTATATTGGTGTTAGTACTGGGATTTCAAAAATATAAATCTAAATGTGTGAGTTTTCCCCAATGTCCAGTTCTATCCCTTTTTCTTATTTTTAAAGAGGCTACTCTCCAGTTATGTGTAGATATGGTGGTTAAGAAGAATAGAAACATTTTTAATGTGAACACCACAAGTTTACAAGTGAAGCTTTTCTTATTTATAACCCCCACTGGACTGCACTGGGTGAGATGTGAAAAATAAAAATTTAAATGGGTATAGAGTATAGACGATACATTTTACTCAGGTAAATAGTAACTAACCAAATTCGCTTTTCGTTCCGCCAGGAGTTTGCTTATTCATTGGACTACTCGTATAGAACGTCTTTTAATTTTATATCGGTTTTTTTTTCTGTTGTTGTGCCAACTGTTATGCGTATGGAAGTACCTACAGCCAGTATATCAACGCCGACGGATGGCCTAACTGTGCTTTTGCATCTCTTGCCTCTAGAACTACATAATAAAGAATCAGGAAGCTGGACAGCAAGGCCGTTCGGCCACATTAGTATCCTGGACTCGTTATCAAATGACATAGTAACGTTTCCAACTGGCTACATCACACCTACACTAAGCTTCAAGAAAGGCTTCTACGAAGGTTTCCCTACCAGAACTCAGTGCAAGAGAAACATAGTAGTAAAGGATTTCGACATGGTCGTCTACACCGACGGATCTAAGATGAACTGTGGTGTGGGGTCCGGTTTCTACTCGGAATCACCGGAAAAATCAGTATTATACCGCCTACCGGATTTTTCCAGCTTTTTATAGGCGGGACTACTGGCTATCCGAGAGGCTCAGACTTCTCTGGGTCCCAAGGCAAAATGACATCGAAGGAAACGAGCGTGCAGATGAGCTGGCCTGGCAAGGCTCAGCTCTACACGGATCACTTGTGGCAAAGGTCAATACTCCGCTAGGTGCCGTTAAGGGTCAAATCCACTCACACTGAAGAAAGCCGACTTCAAATGAAGAAGGTTAACAAATTGCATCATATCGAGGAAGATATGGCCTACCCGCCCAGATATATTACGGCAATAGTTACGGGGTACTGGCCAATTGGAGACCATGCGCCCAAACTAGGGATCCAAAACAACCCACAATGTCGAAGTTGCGGGAACGCAAATGAGGGAGCAAGCCTGTACCATTTCATCTGCAAATATCCGGCACTTGCATCAGCCAGCTCGCGTGCTTTAGACCAACCATTGTTCGAAGAACTTAGAGACACCTAGGGTACAAGGATACAAGATGTTATCCGCTTTCTAATCCTCACAGGCTGGATCTAAATACTTTTTTTTACGTTTATTTATTATAATATATATTATTTAATAATTAATAGCCTAAATAAACTTGAATCTAAATACTGCCTGTATCACATCCGCAATAGCAATCATAATATAGGTCACACTAGTCGTGGTAACAAATGTTTTATTTAATTTTCTCGTACAAAGAAAAAGGTATTTTTTCGTAAATTCTACCTACGACCCCAAGATTTTTGTTGATTCTAACATAACGATAATACCGGAACCCAAAAAAAAAAGGTCTTTGGAATTCCGTCCGCCGGTTCGTCTGTATGTCTCTAGCTAGGTGTCATTCATTCTAACAACTACTTCACACCTTTGCAAACATAAACTGATGGCTTAACACTGCATTTTGTCATTCATATATAGGGTAATCTTATCACTGTCATGATACAAATGTGACATATTTCTTCATCTAGCTCAATATTCTATGCCCTAGAAACCATCTTGATATTTCCCTCATTCCTGTATCTTAACCAATATATAAAAATCCGTTTCCACCGCATAATCACCAACACTCAGTAAAGCAAACTTTTCACTAAAGCACGACACTTTCATAATCACGGAAACCGTAGACAATGCGTCAAATACCCCAAAGGCTTGCTTATTGTAAATTTAAATTTCAACTCACATTTCCATTGGAGTGCAAATATTTGATCGTCTATTTTTCTAAACACATAAAAGGCAAATGAAAAGGCCACCCTCCTTGCTCTAGGCAATAGATACATTTTCATAAAATGAACAAAAAATATAGATATTTATATTCGAAACGAATCGCGCTGCGAAATTTATATCCATTTCTCCCGCGACATCGTTGTTGTGTGAAAGACAAACTCACTGCAATGTATCTGCAGGTGTTGTTGCTGCTCATGCTGCTACTGGTGGCTCTGGAAAAAGTGGAACTAAATTGAATTTCAGGAAACACGTTAGAAGGTATTGTCAAAGGAATCGGAAGGGAATTAACAAAAGAAAACATTTTCCATGAAAGTGAATACATTATCATTTTTCGGGACAAGTGCCTGTTGGGACGATATGCTAATGCAGACGTGTCATGAAAATCGGGTTCTTTTATATGGAATAGGGCGTCGCGTCGTATCTGACACTTTCCCCTTGGTGTGAGAGAAACCGACTAGTGAACTCGATTTTATTTGTAATAGCAATTTTTGCCTGTCCCTTCGCAAAGAGTTGGCACTAAACCAACGAACAGTTGTGTCACATATCGAGGGTTGAATAAATCCCCGCGCCAGTGGGTGATTTTGGTTTCTGGTTAAGGATGTGCTTTATCTGAAATTATGAAGTGACTTGTGGTGTATGTTTTTGCTATAAATTAAGTTGTAAAATGGGAACGCTAACTTTTTCATATCTATGGTAGGGATAATGGAAGCAGTGCTTTATTGTTTTGTCGTAAATGTGGGTCCCCAATTTAGTTTTCACAACTTAAACAATGTTAGTTGAGCTATTTTATTTCTAGAATTAATACACTTTGGGGCATACAAATATACATTGTTTGTCATTGTATATGCTGGATAAGGTGGCTTACCTTTTTTATACAAATTTTCACATAAAAACATTTTTTGTTGCTATAGATTCTGGGTGCGAAGCTATGCAATAAAGTAGTAAAAGCCTGAAATAATCCAGCAAAGCAGTGGAAACATTAAAAAGTACTTTTTTTTTTAATTAAAACATTAAAAAGTCGATGCATAAAATATCCTAACTAACAATTTAAGTTTTATAAAGTCAAATTTGTTATTCAAATTATACATGCTAAAACCCTTTTTGGTGTTTTCGTATAAATTTTAACTATATTTTAATATTAATTTTTTTATTCTTGAGTTACATATTTTATTCTAATTAACAAACAAAAAACAATTTTTACTCATATATTATTTTTCCTGGTTACAATGCGATAATTTGATTTAAACTAGTAATCAGTGCCTTCGTAAGAGAGTCTTTCCAAATCCCACTGGCAAGAAAATGTTTTAAAGGGAGAGAAGTTTAATGAGAAATGTTCTCGACTGAATTCTAAAATTTAGAAAAACATAGTTTTTGCTCAAACCATAAAAAAAGTTTTAGATTTAAGACGATGTGCTCTTAATTTCGTCTCAACAATAATGTAATCCCCTACATGATTTGGGGGACTTTATAATCACAGGGGATTACAGCCTTTCGATATGCCACGAAACTCAATCAAATTGAATGCGTATAAGCAAAGATTATAAAGTCATACAGATGACGCACTGCATACAAGAAAAAATGTTCTATGGTGGGTCGTACTGCCACAGCCAGCAATATATTTGGATCTCGTTTCTCATGTGTGCACCTGCACACCGCCCACACGTACCATAAAGCTGGTGATCAAAAGTTTCTGTTTTTTCTCTCAATGAGTCATCTGTATGCTTTATAATCTTTGGTTTAAGTGGTTTAAGTGACAAAAAACCACCTCTTTACCTTTCAGCCAATCTGCTGAGTTAACCCAGAGTCAACTAACCGCGGAAAAAATTGTATCTAGAGCTAACTCACCTACATCTGTGGTGAGTCGATTTGGTAACGCTGATGATTTATCGATATTGCTGTCAAAAAGATATCGAAATGTATCGATTCTGCAACAGATCGGTTGTCAGGTGTTTGGTTTCCTTTTCCTCAAACAAATAAAAATGGGTTATTCCTGATCTAAGTATTTTTCTTATTAAAAAAGTTCAACATAACGAAAAAATTCTGAGTCGCTGAGATCTGAATCTAAATAACACGTACAAGTAACTATATATGTATCTTTTAAAAATAATAATTGTTAATTTATTATTTTATCATCTGCCAGCAATATATCTGATTGTTTAATCCCAGGCTTAACTCTCCAAGCTTCCTGGGTTTACTCGAAGCTAACTCTTGATTTAAATTAACTGGAAAACTACTTTCTAGAGTAAACTCGAGTTAAATATTCAAAAACTAGGATGATCTTGCGCTAAAAAGCTCGGACTCAGCTGAAACTTCAGCACATGCATCATAAAATCTGTTTAAAGTCCATGATATTATTGTACATTTTAAGGAAATGACTCTTAATAACTATAAGTTGTCCCTTTAGGAATTTTAATTTTCCAAACAACTTATTGATTTATTTAAAAAATGTTGATTTGTGGAACCCAACGTCTAATAAAATGACAGCATTGTGCATAGTGGCACTCTTTGTTTGAAGAAGTCTTTATTATCACCATTCCTTCCAAAAAAAAAACCCAAAGAATCATATTCTATGACATCAAATTGTGGGAGATAACTCTCCTTTCATATTTTGGTTTCAGCAATTTTGTTTTTTCATCGCTATAAGACAACAAAACAAATAAACAAATTTTTGGCGCCACTGCATCGTTAGTATCCAGGGCCGCGCTTTCTATGTGACAACACTTCATTATTATCAGTATTATCGTTCGAATGGTCTAATCACTCCACATCTCGACATAAGGCTCAATTACATTCCAAAAGTAAAATTTTATTTGTTAAAAATTAAAAGTTATATAAAATCCGTAAGCATTATATAAAATCCTTGTCTCGTATTTGGAGCATAGACTCTTCCGTGTGAAACTTGGAAATGAATATTTAGAGGTCAGAGAAATATTGGCAGGGTTACCCCAGGAAGCGTCCTTGGACCACTCTTGTACCTGCTATTAACATGTGATATCCCACAAACAAACGATGCAATAGTTGCCACGTTTGCTAACGATACAGCTATATTAGCAGTTGGCACAACAATAGAGGAAACAAATATGAAATTACAAAAATTACAGAAATTACAGAATGGACAAAATCCTAACGTATTGCACTTAATGAGAGCAAATCGATTCATGTAGTATTTCAATTTGCTAGTATTTCTCAATACGGTTCGAGTCCCTTGACACTCCATGCAAAATTAAAATGGATGTCGCATGTAAAAAAGAAATGCGAAGAACTTAAAAATAAATACAGCAGAGAACGGTACTGGTTACTCAAAAAATATTTGAAGCTAAAGCCGGTCTGGACTTATGGTAGACAACTATGGGGCTGTACCAGTGAAACGAATCTAAACATTTTACAAACTTTTGAAAACAAAATGTCAAGATCATTTGTCAATGCGCCGTCGTATATAAGGAATGAAGATCTACGCAGAGATCTGGGTATCTGGGTATTGCCGCGGTTAAAGATGAAACGATAAATTTTGCACCAAACATAAAAAACGTTTATTGCGACACGTTAACACAACGGTCCTCTGAATTCGTCACGAAACAAATTTATTTCGGCGTCTTCCAAGAACTAATCCCTTAGATTTGGTCCGATAATAACAAACCGAGCTATAAACTGCGGAAAAGCAGGAACTCTCAAAGGAAAGTTACGTGCCAAACATTCATTACTCGTGATAAAAAAATTGCTAGGTAAGTCGCATACTTAGTTGCAATACAAATTCAAAAAGGTTGGTGGTTCTAGTGAGTGAAAGTCTCACACTACTTTGGGCATGTGCTCATACTGTCTATAAAGATTTTCACCAGCCCACGGAAAAAAGAATCCACGGTACATAATTTGTTGTCATCAAGTTCAAAATTTGAATCATAAAAAATAGGATTTTCATTGAAAAAGCACAATTAAATTTTTGTTGCTTTATGGTCCGATTTGAAAACGTATTCTAGCTCCAATTGTTGTATTACCTGAATCTTGAAAGCGTTTAAATGCAAATGACTAATTACAATTAGCTGTAAGCTCCGAAGCGAATTCCTCAGTTACTGAGAACGGTGGCGAATCAAGGTGAAAGAATTCTAGTCACATCGCACCCTAACTAATGCAATATTTCATTAATCCAAGCTACATGATCACGGCCAGGGGGCTTCTTACTTTAAACGAACCCAATCATTGGAAATTTATCGATTAGTCAGGCCACTGTTATGCGATTAGAAAAACATATTATGATGATTAAACAAGACTATCCACCACATCTGCAGCATTACGTACTATAAAGTTCAATGAGTCTAAAGAGAAGTCGTATTCACATTTTCAAATGAACAGACCAGTTATAAAAAAAAAACTTCAAAATCCAAGCCTTTTAAAACCTAAATGTTGAATACTCCTATCCTTCAAAACATAGCCAGAGTATATTCCATTTATTTTATTCTTTAATGTCCATATATATTAGATTCATTTCCTTGAAAATCCAAATAATACAAGACATATTCATTCACCGTAAGCACTTTCCGCATAACTGAAAATTTCACTTTTTCCATTCTTTACATCATTCTTAAATAACACATTGAGATGCATACACACACTTGAAAAACATTTTCTTCTCAATCTTCAATTCTTAGGACGTTTGTTGTGACCAGTTGATGTACAATAACTTCGAATGTGTAGGAGTACAAGGTATAGAAAAGAAAAAATTACACATACATACAAATAATAGAAAACTCTTCAACTGCAACTTAAAAGCTAAGACTACTTGAAATGTATGTGGTCCACATCGTATCATATACCCGTATTCTATTCTCTGATGGAAATGAGATTCCTATTTGCACAGAATTGCATTTTTGGTAAGGTAATGTTTTCTTTTTCTTCTGTTTTCTTGTATATTTCTGTGTATGTCTGTCCGTATAAAGTCCTTTCTCTATGCTTTGCTGTTATATAGAATGTTGTTTTTAAATTAAGATTCACATTCCACATAAAAAAATCCCTTTTTATTTATAAAATATTCCACATTCGTCCTGTTGTAACCATACAGAAAAAAAAACATATTTCAAGTGAATGGCATTTCTCCTTGAAGACGACAATTACAATTACGAATGGGATTTCCGACACTTTTCACTGCAATTACTGTGAATCGTAACAATTTCGTGTGCGATGAATCTTAATTGTCCTTAATTGAAGGACTATCATAGCTGAGAACGGAAAATACAAATAGCTCATTAAAAGCGAGCCACCCCAACGAATTGTGATACGTATACTATAAAAGCAGCAAAAAGGACCCAGCGAATATTAGTCGCATTATCCTTTTGGCTTTAGAATAGAAATCTCTCTTTTATATTAGAGTTTGTGTTAAATCCTTCCGTCATTCGTCGGGGGTAGCATTTGTTGTGAGAAATAGTTTAAGATTAAAAACTTTTTGAATGACATAGCGACAATGCAGAAGAGGATTTTTAGCCTCAAACGCAAACAGTGAGACTAGATGTTGTAGCGGCAATACATCAAGGATTCAGTGTGTACAAGTGCATTTTGTACATTTGTTTTTCAATGTGCGATTTAAGAAAAATCCTGACATTTGTTTGGATGGTTTTATGTTAAGCTCTGACTTGACGAATGACGCATTTTGTAGAACAGAGCATAGGTTTTTGTTTTTGACTAAGGTAGGGAGAATTAGACTTAAACATTTTAATTGCATGTCTGTCAATTTAATGGGGGATTTAATTAAGGTGGCAGGTCTTTATACTCCTAGCAAATGCACGGATGTGTTATAATTATACTGGAACAATTTAGTGAATTCGAGCAAGTAGTTATTTAATGTTGCAACTGAGATAATTGGTATGCTAAGTTGGAAATCAATCGGCTCATTTTTTAATTCGTAATTATTTTTTCTTCGTCCCGATGAAATTCTCTGCCTAAAACAAGCGCCTGGAAATTCTGCTTCAAGTCAAATTATTGGTAAGTTGTAAGCGTGATCCAACCATAATGCAAAATGTTAATTGTGAGTCAACCCTTAATGTCAAGCTTTTTTCCCAACTTAATTTGACATTTCTTTGTTTCAGTGTTTGACAAATTCAACCACGGAAGCTTAGTCTGTCGTCGGTATTGTGTTTTTTAATGTATGTGTTTTAATGGAAAGGAAATTTAGAGTGGACGTTTGCAATGTTCGTGGTTTAAAATCGAATCTTTTTTCTGTATACGCCCACATTTGTAAATACAAACCAGCTGTTTTGGCACTAAGTGAAACACAGGTGGGGGTGAATACTGACTTATCAGAATTAACCCTACCTGGATATAATTTAGTGCCTTTATTCTTTTCTCACCGCGGTCTCGCCATATATATACGTAGTGACGTAGCCTACCAAATTCAACATCAATACGGCCAATGTTCCAATCCGGAATTTAATTTTATATGGCTGAAATTCCATGTCCGTAGGCATTTAATCCACTACTGTTTCATTTATAGAAGCCCAAACCTTGACAGTAATTCAACCCTTAACGAGTTTGATGCACTGTCCGACTCCATCTCTAGAATTGTATCCCTGCATCCTCACACTGAAATCGTCATTGCGGGCGATTTCAATGTACACAATTCTACGTGGCTTCAACATTCTGGACAGACAACACCCGAAGGAAGGTATGTTGAGATCTTTGCTGAGGTAAACAACCTAACCCAGCTTGTAAATGAGCCGACACGCATACCGGATATTAATAGTCAAGCCGCCAACACCCTGGACTTGTTTCTTACCTCTCACCCTGATAAATACATCATCAATGTATTATCGCCTCTAGGTTCGTCAGACCACTGTATCATATCAACAAATTTCTCGTACTCCAACCACACAGTTAAAGAGCAAATTCCCAAAAAAACCGTATGGCAATACGAGAAAGCCAATTGGGAAGCATTAAACAGTTTTTTTAGGAATTTTAACTGGCCACTATGTTTCCTCGATAGTGACGTGGATGCTGCTGCTGATATGATTTCAAATATCATTCTCTTTGGTATGAGATCTTTTATTCCCAACAGAATTAAGAGTATCAGACCAAAGGCAAAAGGGTGGTATGACTTGAGCTGCAAAGAAGCTATCAGGTTGAGAGAGACAAACTTTCGGTTGTACAAGACCAACCCAACAGAGGAAAACCGAGCAAAATTCAAACAAGCCAGAAATGACTGTAATGCCCATTTAAAGCGTGTCAAATTCCTCTATGACCGAACGTTGAGGCAAAAAATTCTACAATGTCCCACAGGTAGTAAAAACTTTTGGCCATTTCGCAGCCAACTCTACATTGCCAGATTGTGTTCAGTCTCCTCCTGTACTTGAGAACGTAGATCATTCTATGGGACAAATTCACTTTCGTACTCGTACAGTTGCAAGAGTTTTATCTGATCTTGACATACATAAATCCGCTGGTCCAGATGGTATATCCCCCATCATTCTGAAGAGGTGTTCTTCTACGCTAGCAAAACCACTGCGTAAGCTTTTCTATCTATCCTACTCATCAGGACTCTTTCCGAGTAGATGGAAAACAGCATTTGTCCAGCCTGTACCAAAAAAAGGCGAATCTTCTTCTCTCTCCAACTACCGTCCAATTGCACTTACGTCCCTTCTTTCCAAGGTCATGGAAACGCTGATAAATCGTCAGCTTATGAAATATCTCGAAACACGAAAACTTCTCAATGACCGGCAGTATGGTTTTCGCAGCAACAGGTCTACTGGTGATTTGATGACATATCTCACCGAAAAGTGGAACCAATCAATTCACCATGGTGGCGAAAGCAAGATTGTTGCGCTTGATATTTCAAAGGCATTTGACAGGGTTTGGCATCAAGCCCTTTTGTCGAAAATGCGTGCATTTGGAATCGACGAAAAACTTCTTCTATGGATTAGACATTATCTTTCGAAACGTTCAATTCAAGTTGTTTTGGATGGTTTCAAGTCTGTAACTCACCAAATAAATGCTGGTGTCCCTCAAGGCTCAGTTTTGTCTCCGACTCTCTTTCTCATTTTTATAAATGATCTCCTGTCTGTAACTTCTAATCCAATTCATTCCTTCGCTGATGACAGTACCCTCAGCTTCTCATATTCGTTTACAGGTCCTCGTCCCTCACCTTCGAACGTGGACTCTAAACGTCAAAATATGTTAAGCTCATTGAATTCCGACCTTGACAGCATTATCAAATGGGGTAAATCTAATAGAGTGGAATTCAATGCTTCCAAAACACAATGCTGTCTTCTGTCATTAAAGCGTAACCAAAATCTAGAGCCATTATCCATGAATGGCACTTACGTCGAAGAAACCGAAAAGCTTTCCATGCTAGGTATGTGTGTTAGTAACGACTTACGTTGGAACGATCACATATTCGAAGTCGCTAAAAACGCAGCGAAATGTCTAGGTTTCCTAAATCGATGTAAGAAATATTTCACCCCCTCTGATCTGGCCACAATATATAAAGCGTTTATACGCCCAAAACTTGAATTCAACGCCCATGTCTGGTCAGGTGCACCAAAATCAACATTGCACCTACTAGATAGGATTCAAACACGTGCGAAAAAACTTATAGGAGACATAAGAATAGCGAACTCCTTAGTTTCGCTTGAACACCGTCGAAACATCTCCTGCCTTACCTTGTTTTATCGCTATTTTAACAACCAATGTTCAAATGAAATAGCCAGCTGCATTCCTCCCATTCAACAATTCAGCCGCAATACTCGTTACGCAATGAATGCAAATCAGTTTACCCTCAAGCCTATCTTCGGACGTACGCTGAAATATAGAGATTCATACATAAACCGAACAACACGAATGTGGAATGCTCTACCAAACTCTGTTTTTCCTCTCCATTATAACTTACAGACATTTAAAACCAATGTGCATCGGTATCTCCTTTCTTCTTATCCCTAATTTCCTTAACGCCCGCACTGTGCTAAAACATATAAAGGGTATTCATAACCCCTTGAGTGCGCGCAAATTATAAAAAAAAAAAAAAAAAAACGGAAAGGTACACAATCGAGCAACTCGCTTAGATTGTTGAAGCCTTTTAAGAAAATGCATTTCATGCACTTCGTGATTTTGTTGGTCAGCATAATTGACCAAACATGTCCACAATCGGGAAAATTGTGCGCTAATTTCAGCAAACCGGGTCTGCAGGAAATGTGAAAATACCTGTCCAGGCTCCACCATTTCGTTGTGCAGAAATCATTGCTGTTGTTCGTGACAAAGCGGCAGAAGAGTGGTGCTCGTTGTCGTGCCTAACAATCGAACATCTCACGAACACTACTGAGGCGAATTTTTAATATTAAGATTTGATTTTACAAGCTTACAAGGTTCAATTGACTCAAGAGCTGAAGCCTACTGACCATTTCAAGCGTCATCAATACGCCGAATGGTTGGTTGAACAGACAGAAGTGAATGGTGAATTTACAATGAAAATCATTTTCAGCGACGAGGCAAACTTTTACCTCAGTGGATTCGTTATCAATCAGAATCACCGCATTTGGGCAAAAGACAATTCACGAGTAATCGGGCCGTATTTCTTCTAAAATGAGGTCGGCAAAGCAGTTAATGTGAATGGTGGTCTCTATCGCGAAACGATAACGGACTTCTTGGAACCATACTTTGAGGATATAGACTTGGACGATATGTGCTTCCAACAGGATGCTGCCACATGCCGCATAGAAAATGAAACAATTTCTCTTTTGCGCGAGAAATTCAAATGCCGTGTTATCACACGCAGTGGCTATATTATTTGGCCGCCACGATCATGTGATTTGACACCGTTGGACTCCTTTCTTTTGGGTATATTTAAGAAAAGGAAGTGTACGTCAATAATCCAAGAACAATTCAAGAGCTGAAGGATGACAAAATTCGTCACATTAACGTTATTGAACCTCAACTATGTTTCAAATTGATTAAAAATATTGACCATCGGATAGAGGTAAGCTGTGGCGAGCATTTGGTCGATATTTTGTTTCACAAATACTTGCCACGGATCCTTCTATCATAATAAAAGTATTAACCATACACCCTCGTGAGATTGATTTTCCTTGTTGTCTTGAACAGGGGGACTTGAATTCAAAGATCATCTTAACCAATGCATTTACGCCCCTAAGCCATAGGCTGTATCAGAAGAGGATAAAAAATCAATGGTTATCAGTTCCCAAAAGTATTGCTGATAGCCCATGAACATCAATTCAGCACCGTAGCCAATAATTGGGCAACGATAGTTCGTTGAATTGATTTTGGAACAACAAGTGGGTGCTGATTTTTCGAACAAAGCAAAACGCCTTACTGTTCGGTGCGGATTTTGGGCCAGAGGAATTATTGGACCAATTTCTTCGAAAGTGTAGGTTATCGTGATATGATAACCAAGTTTTATGTGCCTAAATTGCAAGATATGGATGTGACCAACATGTGGTTTTAACAAAGCATACAGCTAGAGAAACAGCTCAATTTTTTTGTAGGAGTCATTTGCTAATTGTGTAATTGGCTATTTTGCGATCACAACTGTCCATCCAGATCTTTCGTCTTGCATAACCCTAATCTGTATAAATAAATAACCTTTCTAGTTAAAAATCGGTATTTTCTATTGAATTAAATTTTGCGGGAGTTATAAGACACCCTAAATTAAAATGTTGCTACTGAAGTTAGTTAGCTATAGATCGGATTAATTCTGGAAGCATCATGGTTGTAATTGTATTGCACCGACGGATGATATTTTTAAAATTAAACCTAAGTACTCCCTTCATTTGTGTGTGCAAAGATATTATATTTGCCACAAAAAAGAGGAGCTCCTGTTTAACTACTTTCACAAGAGGTAAAGCTTTGAAAAAACTTAGGTGTGGTAATTTTTTGGTATTTGAACCCCTTCAAACCTTCTCTTTGTCACTAAAATAATATTTCAAAATAAAAAAAAAAAACTCTTGTGAGTGGTGTTTAAATATTCGTTCAAAAACACATAGATATTCTATTTAAACTTTTTTTATCGTTTCATACCAACAAAATAATCATAATCCTTTTGAAACACCGAAAATACAAAAAAAATTTTAGCAAATGCTAAATCAATAACAAAGTTTGCGCCATCACAATATTGAGTGGTATACCATCCGCACAGACTACAAAGTAAACCACGTCTTTGTTAGCACAGGAATACAGGATCCTCGTGTACCTCTCTCTTCATCTCATCGAATGAAAATCAATTGAAAACATTGAATTTCGTAACATGTGTAATCTGGATGTATACCATCCCCAAAATGTTTTGTGTTGTGTTGTATTGCATCGGCAAAAACACACAGGACACAGAGTAATTTGACACTAGGGAACGAGTCAACTGGAATCATTTCGGTATAGGGTTGAACGCGTTGCCTTGTTGTTAAATGCATGACTAACTATCGGTTTCAGGGCGAGTAAAAGACCATCCTGTGCATATTACATGAAAATTTCTGGACGTTGGCGATAACGTAAATTCCTGCTGTTTCGTTATACTGCAACAAAGTGTACAGTGGCGATGCTTATAGTGCAACACAAATATCAGCAATATGCATGCAGTGGATTTTAAGGTTATTTGAAATTTTGGCAAAATGGTTTATAAAGATTTATCAATAATTTTTAAAGTAGGCTTTGATGAAGTTCGATGAAGAACATTGGAAAGTGTTGATTAATTGTTACGGTGACCAGAATAGTGTGATATTTTCAAAATCTATTTCTAGAACGCTTACAATTCAGCAGCAAATACAAATAGATGACAAAATTAAAATGTTAATACAGTAAATATTTACTTAATATAGAATCACACTATTATTGCCAAAAAATAACCTTCACCTCTTTCGATTGACTGATAACTTTATTAGGACATAATAATTTTGTATTTAACATAAGGCTTAATACTTAAGATATATAGGATTGATATGATTTTTTTTAAACTTATGCAGAGCCCAATAGGAGAAGTTTATTTTCTTCAAAGGATCAAGAGGCTAGAGTTCTTGATTGACTTTGATCTTGTAAAGATGAGGTTTGCCTTAACTAACGCAAATACACTAAACTACATGATTCCTATATAATCTGATTCTCTTGGAACTGACTGATTTGGATCAAGGAGCCCAATTCATATCCTATTAGTGACAATTCTAATGCTGTTTTCATATGAACCAAACCAGTTCATATGACGATGGAAATTTATCACAGAACTTGCGAACTTCATTCCTGGAGTGGCACCTCTCTATGTTTTCGATAGCGCGTTTGCCTTGCTCTATATTTTCGTAAAAAGCCGCTGTTCTTTCCTCCTTCTTTGTCCTTAGACCTCAGTGGCAGCTCTCTTTTTCATCTGCAGTTTAGCTTTCTAAGCAGTATAACGAAACGCGTTATTAGACTTAAATAAATAAACAATTATGTATTCGAATGTTTTTCTAGAATAAAATAGGATATGCGTTCACCAATGGACTGTGGTTCATACAGCTCGAATATGTTTTTGTCGAATTTTTCCTGTTTACATAATACTAATGTGTTTGTTCTGGTAACATTACAATTTTAAACCAATCAATTGGCAGATCATTTCAGAATATTGTTTGGAAACAGATATTCCAGAAATTCTACAGAGGTTGTTAGCTTAGGACAGGCTTGGTTGAGGCCCAGGTTCATTCCGGACTGTAACGCTACTATAGTAGATAAGTAAGTAAGTTCCAAAAAAGCCAAATTACCGGAGCTGCAATGTACTTTTGTACAAAAATTCTCTACCCTTGTTTGGAAGTAAATCTCTTATTAACCCTAGTTAAAATTATTTTATTTCATATACAGGCAGACGTTGTTCCATTAAGATGTCATTTGCTACGAAAATGATTGTTGTCGAATCAATCAATTTTACGATCTTACATATAGATGAATAAAAATTGTTTTTATTGATTTTTCTCCCTTCAACGGATGTTAAGCATATCATTTAATGTGGTTTATGACATAATGTCCTTACAACGATGAAATTGGGAATAATACATTCAGACACTTGAAATTACATTACTGGGAGAATGTTGCTTGACGATTTGTATATACTGACATGCTCAATGTTGACACGTGTGTAACCTTTTATACGCTTAACGCACATTTATCGATTGAAATCACTAAAATCAAACGAGATCTGCCTATTTTCATACATTAAGGATGTTCTTATTTTTTTAGAATTTATTTTATGTAATTTTCTATTTCGATTCATCTATGGTATGCAGATCTGAACTCAACTTTAGACTAATAAATGATATAGATAAATAAAAAATACAATTTGTTTGGATTTTAATGACATGTGTCTACTTATTTATTTGAAAATTTTGAAAATAAGTTTTATGCTTATAAAATTGTTATCCAAAAATAATTTTGTATATCACAACTTCAATAAAGAGATAACGGCTTGCCGGAATTCAACGAATAACCAATGATTTAGAAGCTCAGACAGTTTACGTATTCAAAAAACGTTTGCGTATAAATAGAGATTATTGGATCGTTTTTTTTTTAGTTTTGAAATAGTCGAATTGATGCAACAGATTATTAGAGAGGGGTTACACATTTAAATGATTATTTGTAAATAATGGCTAGTTAGCTGTAAATGCCTTCTTTTTTAAATAGAATTATGTTTTGGCGTTTATCTCCATACATGAATTATTAGGCTATGGTTGATCAGGATTAATAAAATGACCACTCATTGAAGTCTCCAATATTTGGGTAACATACTCAAAAATAATATTTTCTCCGTTACGTAAAAGGTAATCGTATTTTCGAAATAAGATTTAAAATAACAAACTTGGCAATAATGAAAATTACAACAACAAATTGTGTACAGGCAACACTATTTTGATTAGAATTATAGCTATTTCGGACATTACCAAGTGTCCTCATCAGATTCCTTCTAATAGTGACGCAAATTGAACGTTCAGTTCTTTCTAAAATTGTCTGAAACAATTTTTATTTCCTAACTGGGGATTGAACTTGTAAAGAACATTTTTTTTATCTGAGGTATACTCTGTTAATTCTTTATTCTTGGTGTTGGAACTGCACCAACATAAAGAATTAACACCCGCGGTTAGTATTGCTATTTGTAATTTTCATTTTTTTTTCAAGCTAAGGTGTATGAAAATTTGTTGGTTGTGGTCTTGTTTCCCAAAAAAAATGTTCAATGGCGTTAAATCATACGATCTAGATGACCAATTCTGATGGCACAAATGAAAATGATATGACTCATGCAGTAACTGAATTGCTTGTCTGACTAAATGGAATGTGGCACCGTATTGTTGAAATCACATGTTGGTTAGGTCCATATTTTGTAATTTACCCTCCACCGCATTTTCGAAGAAGAATGGTCCAATATTTTAAAATATTGCTCAACAATGAAAATGCAATTTTCTTTCGTATAGTACTCCATTTTAACTAACCCCAAACTGTCAACTGTAACACTCTTTTTTTTTGTTTGCAACACAGTACTCTTAAATGGCGCAAAATTAAAAAATTCCGTGAATTATTAAACACCCGATAGTCGTTACAACGAAACTGCAATAATTTTTTTTTCGAGATTATCTAAGTTTTTTTTTCGAGATTATCTAAGTAACGGACTGTTGGATTTAGGTCGTGTAAGAAAAACCTTAATTTCTGCTAAACTTTTAAGTCAAATCGAATAAAAAGTTTACTGTTTGCAATGATTCTACAATAGTTTTGGCCCGACAACTCCTTCATCGAATTTTGCGTTTTAGCCATTAGCGGCAAATTATTATATTTCACATGGTCACCGATTTTCTTCAAATTCCGGTATAGAAGGTACTACAGTCAAAGTTCCTGATAATGTTTATCATTTAAGTTTCAACATCAATGACCACATGTAAAAGATTTCAATAACATCGCCAAACTATGAAAATCCTTTGGTTTTCGCGTGATTGGCATATAGCACATTTAAAGCAGAAGAGCTCACTTTCATAATAAGATGATTTCAAGAAATTTGGTTTTCTACTAAATCCAATCATCCACGTAAAGGACTCTACCCTAGAGACTCCACGATATTGAACTGTTTTTACATTGTATTCCGCTGGTCGTAAACCACCGGTTGCGATGAAGTGATACATAACGTTCGACATAAAAAAAACGCTGGTCCTGGAAAAATATCAACGTGATCTTGCTTAGGGTAAGATGCGGATTGTTATAGAAGCTCGCTTTTAAGAAAACCAATTTACTGGCAGATTTGTTTTAGATATTTTGTTGAAGCTGCATGCTTTTGCGAATCGCCAGTCACAAGTAATTTTCACGTTAGGACTCAGGGCCTAGCTTTCTCACAACCATTCATGTGTGCGTGTGTTCTTCTTGTACGGTGGATTGACCTCCTGTTTTATGCCGACTCCGAACGGCTAAGTTGAGAAAAGCTATTCTTGACATTGTTACAACTCGGATTATTTATGAAAACATAACGAGAGGAGGGCCAGCGCTGTTACGGTTGCGAATCGAACCCAGACCTTCTGCGCTGCATTTCATCTCACTAGCCATCGCTCCACTGAGCCCTTCCAAGCATGTTCATACATTGTTAATATTTCGTTGGAACATTTGTCTCCTGAACAGGACCAACCTCTTATGTAAAATATACTGACAGGGATGGCTTAAAAACCCAAAGACGTTTAATCCACATTGAAAATAGCCCGATTCAGCTAGTTTATTTGGCAACGGTTTAATGATTCGTATTGGCAGCTTCCCCATGAATTTCTATGTATGAAAAGCCACACTATTTTGCCAGTCTGATAATTCCTTAAAATTGTTCATATCTTTTGAATGAATGCTCGAGAAATGGGATCGTGTTTTTCGCCATCATTGACAAACCATTGACGTGCTCTTTTGTAGTTTATTTGCGGTGCCAGTCACAGATCAGAAAAATTCAGTTTTTTTGTTTCTCAAAACGCTTAAGAAAATTACTGACATTAGTAGTGTTAATTCTGGTTTTATATTTACAATTCTAAATTAAATTTTACATAATTTATTTGGGAAGCCGTCAGATATTTTAAGCCGGACAAGCAAGCTCTAATTACTTGAAAAGATTAGCCCCAAGATGAAAATTTATATCACCATGGTTCCCGAGAGGCTCCCCTTGTTTCCTTTTCGTAATTTTAAAACGTATAGCTCTTAAACCGCATCTCTTACGTAGCATACTTCCTTTTCTTTCTTAATCAGCCCACAATTATTCGTATTGAATACATCTACAGGTCAATGAATGGCCTAAATTTTCTGCGAATCAAGACACAAAACTGTTCAAAATTAAATTTTACCTTGTCATCCAATATGCCCTGTGCCAAAGTCTTTGACAAAAAAAATCATGTAAACTACGAACAAATATTCATCTTTAGATGTTCCCTCCATTCATTAGAATTCCAATCGATATTACAACAGTCCTACATCTAAGTACATCGTTACAGTAATGGTAATGGAATGGTAGTATCTCTTTGCTATGGCAAAATGGAGTGGACGAGTAGAACGCCATTTGAATTGATGACGATAAGGATTTTATTCATTCCCCAAAATGTCAATGGTATGTCATTTGCATTTTCGATTTACTTCTTCCTTTTTTGTGGGAAGAGGGCCAAAGGTAAATGGAATATATATGTATGTGTATATAAATATTCCCGAGGACAGATTCGCATATTAATCATTTGGAATTTGTGTTGCAATGTAAATGAGTATTGAAGTGTTCCATACGGTACTTGTGTTGGGGGTATATGCCATTCACGTATACATTTAAATTTGTTCTTTGAAAATTAATTTCATTTCCATGGCATTCGATCATTGTCGACTATGGCAGTAAAGACAAAATAAATGTCCCATTTTCTGTTGTGGTGCAATTATTTGTTTCTGGCAGACATTGTACAAAGCTTGTTTGAAGATTGTCCAGGTAAAACTAAGAATTTTAATATAATTTCCAATTTACGTACCGATGTTACTTATTAATAAAAATATTTACTTTGCAACACAATAACAGGTATTTCTTCCAACTCGATGTACACGTGCCAACTTGAAACAAATAATATGAAATTGATAAAGATTCCCTTCCTTACACATAATTGAAGCATTCTGTACCCCATCCATTGTACGTAATAAATATCTTGGGAAACACGTGTAATATTAAATTGAGTTTCTTAAAAAGTTTCTTCTGAAGATCATAAATGATGCACGTATCTCATGTCGAGGACAAAGACTTGGCACACTTATATTCCATGTAATGAATCATGTGATATCCTTTCTTTCGCACGTGAAATGATTAGTTATTCTCTCTTCCGTAGTATTCAATTAAACCCACCTATACATAATTAAATAAATAAATAAAAGTTACTCTTTAAGAAGACAACACTAGTAATTTGTGCGAGTGGATTTCCCAAAAAGGGATTTGTAATAAAAAGGAAATTCATTCTATGCAATGTAGCATGATTTTGCTGTAGAAGGAGTAAGTATCTGCAATGCATTAGGTGAAACCGTATATGGGATTGTACGTTTTACTTTCTGATTTTGCATTTAATACGCTTGTAGGGGGATTGTTTTAGTTCGTCAGGCAGTTGGAGGAAAACTAATTACGGGTTTCTCTCTGTGTTCTATGAACATTAGAAAAATAATATATTATTCAACACATAGTGCTTCAAACGATATTTCACGATCGATGGATTTGTCTTTTTTATGAAAGTTAATGTCATTCCTAGCTAAGTGTGGCAAAATGGCAACCTTGCTTTACTTTAATTTTGAATAATATCTGGAAAAAATTACAGCTAACCCCAGCAAAAGGACTCCCATAAATTAAAAATGTGTTGTATACATATCCATAATAAAGGGTAAAATGAAAATATTGCGGCATTCAAATGTAAACTTATGCAAATGTATAAGGTATGTTAAGAAAAAACGTCATCAATTTAAAGTTTATGGTTTTCGTGTTCCATGCGAATTAATATTTAATTATTGAATAGAGAGAAAACGATCAACACTACAGATACAGCCATTTACACATCGTTGCGATGTCTCATACTTATTGCCGAATCGGAGTAACTTGGGTAATTTCCATAACTAATCAAAATCAAGAAAAGATAGAAAAAACCTAAAAACAATTTTCTTATTTTTTTTATATACTGGTTAAGTATATAAAAAATATTCACGCACCTATCAGACCATTAGCAACGAGAATATAATATGTTCTTCAAATAGTTCTTAGTATATACAACTATGTACATTAAAGATAGTTTCTGTTGTTGTAGATATCTTCACAATAATTATTTTCTGAACCTAAGTATTCTATTTGTTTAACTTAAAACGCACATTTAACGCTATTATTCATAGTTAAGTACTTACTTAGTAATAGATGGTTCAAACTGGAGGTGTGTGTAAAAATGATTTTGATTTAATATGTTTTTCACAAGAAAAATTGACAGTTACAAATATGCGTGAGAGGCGATGAAAAAATTATTTGATAACTAGATTAAAAATATAATAGTAATTTCGAAAGTATGAGTAAGCCAAATTCCTTACGTTCGATATCGAACAAGCAGGACTTTTACTTTGAAATCTACGTGTTTAGCCTTCCTCCTCGAAGGGAGCTGGAATGCTTACGCGCATGCGCAATACAGTGTCTGCAAATGCAATCTATAAATGTATGGTGTTAAGTTGTTCACTCTGTAATTGTGTATTCAACTTTATATTTCAATATTAAAAAAAAAGTAAAAAATTGTTGTCTGTAAATATAAATTAAAGTATTATTTTCATTTAACTATTTTATGATTTTAACACACTGAATGGGTTGTAAATACGTTTATAGTGTTCTCATGCAGTGTGGCTGATGAATATTGCTACATTAAGAAACTCAAATAACATTTTTTTCAGTGTATGGAATTCGTTTTTCATTTATTCATGTTAAAGCTCATTCAATTTTATTTTATATAGTTTTAAAAATAATGGAATTTTAAAATAAAAATAAAAAAAATTTCCATTTGGCGTAATTCTTATTGGAAAAACTCGTAACAATAACGGTACGACCGTTTTCTTCGAAGGAGTAGTTCCTTCTCATGGAGTATCGTGGGTTGGAAGCACTCGAAAATTTCGTTTGTTTATTGTCGTTTAGATCGAAATGAGCCTCGTGAGACATAAAAAGACAATTCAACATGTTTCCTTCCTCTTCCACCATTTGAAGCATCTTTTGGCAAAATTCCAAGCGAATAGGCAAGTCTGCTGCGTTCAGTTTGTTGGACATTTGAATTTCATGTGGGAATATGTCCAAATCATTGTGCATAATTGACTTCAATGACTGTCTGCTTATATTCATTTGAGCAGATAAGCTTCTTCTCTAAACTCTTGAATTGTTTTGTATGGCAGCTATACAGCAGTGATTCTTTCCTTCGCCCGAACTGAAGGGTTTCGATGTTTAAGTCTTATTTGGACTGTCCCATGCTTGGCAAAATTGTTAAAAAGTCTCATTTTGGTCCATCTGCTGGGAGGACTGCCGCCAAACGTGCGCATATACTCTCTTTGAACCGAAACTACGGACTCCAGTGCGTGATAGCGGCGGACAATCCAAATTCTAGTTTTAGTGTCCCAGTTATCCATTTTTGTTAAATCTTAAAATCAACCTGCAAAATAAATAAAAAATTAAATTCATTTAATAGAAAAATGTTATTAAATTTTTTTTGGTAGCGGCTTTCATGAGCCACCCTATACTTGTAGCACGGCACGACGCGCAGGCATTTGAATATAGGCGCTGGAAAGAGGGTGTAATGTGTACTTAGACCATTAAACCGAAAACCCGGTAGTTATTCTAAACACTTATAATATTTATTTCTTTGAATTAGGGTTTCATGGATTTTGGTTGGGCAAATATGTTCATCCATTTTACTTGCATTCGTGTGTTCAGGCCATATAAATATAATGAAAATAATAAATAAATAAAAATGAAATAAACACATAAAGGTTACATAAATAAATAAAGGCTACAATCTGCTGTACGAAAATAAATGTCCCCAAACAGTGGGGGAGTCCAAAAACTCAATGGGAATGATATATAGATATTTGCACTACATCTTGTTCATATAGTTTATTTAGAAATTTTATGGTTCGACAAAAAAACGACGATTTTGTATGGCATATGCCATGGGATAGGATTAAGTTAAAAATATTTTTTCAAAGGTGGAGGATCTATAAACAAAATGTTAACAGTGTTATTCTCGAAATATTTGCATCAACATTTTTTTTAATTTTACCTCACTTTTTTATAATTAAACCCTTATATTGATGAAATATACCAAGAATGTCGAAATATATTGCTCAGTTTCGAAATGTCTTGCAGTTTTGTGAAAAGTGGACGCGCCAGTGATATGTTGTTATCTAATCTTGTTAAGGATTTGGGTGGTATTCTTAACAGCGATGTTTTTTATTTCATTTTTAATTAACAATAACCAAAAGAAACTGACAGCTGAATTGATATTAACACACTCTTCAAATAATGTCTCTTCCTCGACAATAATCTCCAAATTTACCTTGGCATGCGAATCGTAAGACGCCATTAAAAGCGGAAATGCGAGTAAATAATCGTCAGTAAAATATAATACTTTTATACTCGACTCTTATTACAGCTTTTATGCACTTTCATTAGGTCTTAATTCCGCCTAACAACCTTTTACTATGTACGTCTTGATTAGAAGTTGAGATCGGAGACGGGTGCTCTTCCTTGAACTTTTATCGTTTGGCCAAAAGCTAATTACTTCTATAAGAAAACGAAAAAGGAATTCATCGTTAGAGGAAAGTTTTCTTTTTTCCTCATCCCCTATCAAAGACCAACAAACATCAAGAAGAGTTAAATTTTACGACATAATTGCGAAACTATTAAAATAAACATTCTTTGGATGCAAGAGTTGGCAAATCGTTAGACGCAAATTACATCTCATGTAAGTGTAATTTAAGGGTGTGAGTGCGATTGGAAGGAGACGTGGTTGATACTCGTTAGCGAGCAAGGCGTTATAGCCATACATTCTTTTACTGGAATTTGACACAAAAATCCACCACCAGCGTTTTATGGTCAAATTGATTCTGCGGAAACTTTTCCTGCTATACGAGTACTTTGGCTTGATAACTTTCCCTTTGACTTTATTTGCTAATTAACCCCTTTGAATAAGGGCTGGCGTAGGGGGTACGGATAACGTAAATATTTGTCGTTAAACGGAGTTGTTAAATATATTCCTTTCATTGGGTGGTGGCAACACCATGGTCAAGAGGTGTTGTATAATGCTAGTTGAAATTAATTTTATGTCCTCGAATATAAAACTACTTTCGGCCATGATCCCAGAATCATGCATCCCCGTTGGGTATAAAGGATTTATTGGGGAAATTAAATTTTCGTATTATTGCCCTCGATGGACAGGCTATGAGACCTTTTTTCATTCAGCTCAAGTGGATAATTTCATATTTTATTGTGTTTGAATGCGCAGCAGGGCTCCATTGAATTTATATATCCTTAGAACAATACACGTTAGAAATCAATGGGTTCGGATGTGAGAAGAAGTGAAGCATTAGGCATTTTTATGTGTTGACACTTTAGTCGTCAGCGGTGGTTTATTACACCATTAGGGATCGAGTGTATTTATTGCTAGTATAGTGCCCCGACCTTAAGTTGTGAATATAGACAACGGTTGTTTTAATAAATGATGTCCATTCAAGTTAAGTAAAACAGTAAAATGTAATTCCGTTGTATACTGCGCTTTGATTAATAAAACAAATGAGTTATTGGCTTAAGGGTCCTTAAATTTTAACACATAACATTATGCTTATATCGGAAATAAATCCTGCAATGTATGTTTTCTGACTCAGTGATGAATACAATGATGTTACATTTGTTAATTTCATACTAGGAAAACCCCTGCGTCCGTCATTATTACTATGCACTCAATGTCAGTAAGCGGACTCTTATTGCGTTAGACTACTATGCACGAAGTCAATTTGATTGAGACAAGGTTAGCCGTTGTCCTGCAATTTAAGAAAGGGTGTCCCATAATTCACGCAAAATGTAAATTTGATAGAAAATATTGATTTCAAATAAGGAAGCTAAATTTTTTTATTGATTCATAGAGTAAAAATATTTGGGTAATGTATGAACCAGCACTTCTGATAAACGGCAGCCACGGCTTTGCTGGCAACTACGTAGCCTTTTATTGAAATTTTCTATATGACCGTTTCGTATAAATGTGGCTGAATTTCATTAAAACAACCCGAATTTCCTTTTTCAAGGCGTTGGTAGTGGTGAGAATATTTGCAAAGACCTTTGATTCAAAAACAAACCCAAACAAAAAAGGCCAATGTTTAATCCCAATATTGTAATAGCCAATTCCGATTGCAAAAACGGCTGATTACACGATTAGAAAATTACTCATACAGTCATTTAAATGTTTCTCTGGCTGTATGACATGTCACACCATCACGGGTTGTGGATACATTTGTTTCTCAGCTATTACTCGTGGGGTTTTTGAACCCCAAATGCGACAATTTTGACGATTAACGAAGCCATCAAGATGAAAATGTGCTTCACCACTGAAGACGATTTTGTTAGATTAATCAGCATCCACTTGTTGTTGTTCCAATTCAACGAACTCTCTTCGCGCTGCTGGTCAATATTAAGTAGTTCTTGAGTCAATTGAACCTTGTAAGCATGAAATTTCAAGTCCTCCGTCAGAATTCGCTGTCGGACTGTCATAGACTGTCGGCAATACTACTGCTTCGGTGTATTCTGTTGAACGATGGGAATAACAGTGAAAGGATATTCAGAGTACCTAAGATCACTAATTGATCCAGTCTCTGTGAAATTTTCAATTGTTCCCTTCACAGATGACGGTCATATTTTCGAAAATGGTGGACTGTAACTGACAAGCCATCGTTATTTTTAAAACATTGTTCAACAATGAAACTGCATTGATCTTTTATATACTGCTCCATTTTTACTTAAGGTATACGCAAACAACGAGCATGAGCACCGAACTTGCTCGTCTGTTATCATGATTTTGGACTCAAATCTTGTTTGAAAATTTTTGAGCCGAAAATCATATTTTTTTGTTATATAAAGATCTATAGTCGCTGAACAGAGGGTGAATAGTAACACTTTATTTTTGTGCATACTTGTTGTCTCTTTACTTCCATTTCACTCATTCCTTCCTTTGTCAAAGTAAATGTATTATTGTATTAAAGTGGGTCATTTCTTGGAAAATATAGGAGTCGAAAAAGGCTTTAATTGATTTAATTTCAGAAAAACAATCCTTAAAGACATTGAAATTCTTGCGCCACAAAGATCAGATTCAAGCAATTGAATTAATTTGAATTTAAATCAAGATGCTGATGAATTTTTGGAAAGGCATAAGCAAGCATTTGCCACATTCTTCAGCCAATATCTAACGCACTTTCTCCGAAGTAAATATTTTAAAATTTAAATTAAGGAATTGCCTTCAGACTGATTCTTCAAACGGGTTATTGCATAACAAGTATCTGGTTAACAATCAGACGTACTGCGGGTTCAAGGTACCTATTGAAATTTCGAACAAATATTACATATACATAATTTTTGTAAATTATTTATTTATTTAACAAAAAATTGGTTTTACTCGCTGTTTATAGGACACCCTTTATTATTAAGAAAATGATATTGACTGGTCCCTACAATCGCCTTATTTGAAACCTCCCGACTTAATGGAAAAGGTATACAATCAACAAACCAATCACAGTGTCGATGCTTAAGGACAAAAGCGGGTATGAATACCCTTAAAATGTTACCACAGTGCAGCCGTTTCAAATAGAAGGGGAAGCAAGGGTGATAGGAAAGATGTTGGATGAAGTGGAGACTTATTCCAATCGTGGTGTCCCAACTAAATTTGAAGAGTCACTGTTTTTTAATTATAGTTTCATGAATTTTAGCTGGGATTAAACGCACAACCTTCCACTCGACAGGCGAACACCTTACCACATAAGAAACGAATTTCCTGAACCTACACCAAAAGTAGGCAAAATGAATTTACCTTTCCATATCTGTTTAAGTTCATAGGTTTTTTTTTACAGTTCATAAAAAACTTGGTGATCTGCAAATCTCTTTATATTTAGTCAAATAGTTATATATATTGAAACAACTACCCTAAAAAATCCAGCCTGGCCTCTTCCCCTTTTATACAGATTTTCATTTCTATAGAACCCAAACTACTCCATCCTAATTTATGACTTTTTCAAACTAGAAAACAAATTGGAAAATATTTACGTACCTATCCCTAATATTTATTAAAAATGTGATCAGTCAATCAAAGCCCTTCCACTTGGGTTGTATATCAAAAACATTTCCATAAGTATGTACATATATACGAGTATAGGTATATTTTTTCGTGTTATACGTAAATCTTTGTTCAAGTACTTTTTCCATAGAGGGCGATAAGCTCTGCTATGAGACATTTTTGATTAGTGTGTGTGTGTACTCTTTACCGACTGTTTTCCCAAATGGATACGATACTCTAAAAACAAAAAGTTATCTGCCAACTGTCAGTATTTAGACTTCATGTTGACAGCAATGTGATGTCCTTTTGATTTGTGCTCTGACTAAAAATTGCTAGGAAGGAGGAAAAAATGCCTTTGATATCCCAGTGATGATACACATTTTTGAGAATATCCCTCTGCTCTTTTTTCCTATGTCATTTACTCTATTTTGACAGTGGAAACATATGATAAAGTGGTGTGAGGATATGTTTATCTCTCGTCTAGTGGAGAATGACACTATTTTCAAAGTTTTATGGTTGCATGTTTATGAACACAGTGATGCCTTTAGACGTTTTGTATTGCAATGAAGTTATTAATATTATTTAAGTTTAAATTATAATTGCTAGGGAGGAGGGCAGACGCTTTGAACTAATATGTCCTGGAAAATGAGAACATGAATTATTTTTAATGTTGAAATAATGTTATTAAATTCAAAGAGTAGGGTACAATCACAATATGTCTTGAATTTTATTTTTTAGTTTATAAAGCTTTATTGATTGTTCTAATATTGTGTTAGTTATGGCATATATAGTCCACTATTTAATCCCTGAAAGATGTTGAAATTTGTCCAATATAACTAAAAAATGTCCTTTGTTAGCAAAGATCACAAGTGACTGACAAAATCCTTCGGAAAGTGGAATAAGTATTAATTAGTTGTTGACTTCAAAGAGAAGTAGAGGTGTACAGAGATTATATTTTTTGCTCGTAGATTTTTTTCAATTTTCATTGAATCTACCTAATTTCTACCATGAAATCTGTATTGCTTCAGCATTGTCGGTGTACTGCCATACTGAGCTATAGATTTTCTAATAATGATGGGATAGGCATTGAAATAACCCTTGCCTGCTAGACGTGGTGGTTCACTTCGCAATTTTCTTCGTTATGCTGTTCCGCAATGTTTTTGATAATTTTCGGACTTCATTTCCCTCGTCAGTCTTGAATTTATAAGCGCAAGTTTGTTTGCCATGAGAAGACCTACGTTTGCCAATAAATTGTTTCATGAATTTTGGATTTTCGCAGTTCATTCTTATGCATGCCTTCTCTGCTTAGGGAACCACCTCGTGTAAAAAACAATTCCTTGTGAGCTTATATTTTTGCTGGTCATGACAACTATCGCCTTCCTTTCGATGGCATCCATGCGCATCTATCTGATTTCCTATCGATAATTATTTGCAACTGAAAAGCCTTGGTGAAGGTTTTAACCATTTCTCTAAGAATTACTTTTCTTTGTTGAAGAGCGGATTTTCATGGCGTAGGGTTCAGGAGTATTAAATTGTTTGATTGTTTAAGGATTTGAATCAACGTAAATATCTGCAGCTCCAGAGCAGCAAAATTAATGTCAAAACGGGAAGGTTACTGAAAATTATTAAATAACCGGTTGGTCACACTACAAAATAATAAAAATATTCCCCTATAAGCAAATTATTTAATAATTTTGTTTAATAAACTGTTCTTATGGCAGTCAAACCTATAACGCTAAAGTAGCTCCAAAATCGCCTTGTTGGGGTTGTATTGTTCAACAAATTTTGACCCATATTGGGATTGCTCTTGAGTCCAACAATCAAATGAATGGAATAATCAGTAGACTTTTGTTATTGAACGAATGAAATATTGTACCTTAACAGGCGCAAGACTTTTTGCAAAATTGACTAGATAGAAGTTTACAAGAAGTTTATACCTGTTATTGGTTGCATTACTAGATCTGAAGGTTATGGACCAGTGGCTGATTGAACTATGGCTGCCCGCCACTTCCTCCGAATTCCGGGTTCGCGACCACAACGAGTGGGCCTTGTGGCGGTATATTTTACGGTAGCAACAAGAACTTAGATTTAAACTTGACATACGAAATCAAAAATTAAAAATAAACTTTTCTAACAGCATAGAGTTAGCGAAGGACTGTATGAATATATTTTGGGATATGAAATTGTTAAGTTAGGAAAAATATATGGAAAGTTTTTTTAAATAAATTAAAGTCAAAGAGTAGAGACCAGTCGAACTCGTCAATTTTAACGTTTCTAGACTTAAGGAATAATAGCTTCTTTAATAAAATGGACCGTATCCTTGTCCAATGATCCTAAATTGCTGGATAAGCTGTATAGAAGGAGATGTATTCTGAACACGCATACAGTTATGAATATCATTGGATTACCTTTTTCTATATATAAAGCTGTCTTTAATAAATATTCGACAGATGGAACATATTGTGGAACTTATTTAAGGCATTCTAACTGATATTGATATCGCGCTAAATAAACTGCGGGCAACAATTTCTATATTGTGTAGAGATTTATTAGGCTTATCCGTTTAATGGATTTGAAATAACTAAAAACCAACGACTCAAATTCGAAATGCCTTTCTTTGATTGAAATCAAGTATAATTGTAGCTGACGGAAAGACAAGACCAGCAAAGACAATCCGACCGTAAAATAAACTGTCAGTGCGTTGTCACGTTCAAAATTCACATCATAATAACACAAAAGTTCTGCAAAGTCTGAACAAAAATATGAATTATTTATTTGTCTTTTAAATTTCATTGGCATATCCAACTTTTTATCTGCAGTCGCATCTTAAATGTGATAAATTCAATATTTCTCCTTCTTATTAAATTTCACTCAAAAGAAAGTGCAGACTTTCGATAGTCTGAATAAATTATAAAATCGAAAACATTCCCATTTGCCAATGCAAAGAAGAAAACAAAAATTCGATTTGACTCTTTGCCAAACCGGAAGTACTCGAAGGCTTAAGAATTATTCTGTGGAACGCCTTGATGACGCCCAGGAAACTGACATCGGAATTAAAATCAATTGACAGCAAGTTTCCTGAATTGTATTCAATGATACCGAAATCCTGGTGGTTTCTGTGTAATTCAATTGGAAAAAAATATGCTTTCGAGGCTGTCCTGAATGTTGGCAAATGGATATCAAGTCCTTCAAAAGAAAAAAGCAACAATAACTTAACAAGAGCCAAGTGGTTTGATATTTGCAGTTTAGTTTAGTTTGATTTTGCATTGTCTGTATGCAAAGTAGCTTAACAGTCTGACAAATAATTTAAGATGAACCGGCAAATGCAAATATTGACAATTTTTTTTTATGAGTGATTTATTACTAGAATTGCATCTCTTTGTCTTTAAAAAATAACAACATAAAATATGGTAGTGGCAATGTGTTCATAGAAGGTTGGCCAAAATTCACGAAACCTTTATTCAAAAAAAAAGGGCCAGTATTGCTCCCTAAAGTATACACCATCCTTGAGAGTTCTGCGAATTTAACACAAAACAGTGACTCCCTGATGTTAGTTCGGACACCACCCATGGGGTAAGTCTCTACCACATCCAATATCATTGCTATCACACTCTTTCTTCACCTTTTCTAACGCTCGTACCGTGGCATGCAACTCATAAAAAAATGACAGATATATAAAATCAATTAAATTCAATAAAGTTCGAATTTAATACAATTCTATACATTTAACAAGGACTAACATACTTTTGTGACATAAGTAGACAATTAAGCTGAAAATTGATAGGAGTAGACTAGAATAGGTTGAAGGTCTGAAGGATTTGTTAATACATCCCTGGACATTTATTAAAAAGCAAATTAAAATATAATTAATTAATAAATTAAATTAATTCTACATAAAGAACCCATATAGATCCTTAATATTGGCTCCTAAATAAATTTGAACATGCCTATTTTCTATTTAAGATGCTTCTAATTACCTGTTTTTCAGACTTAACCTATTTAATCTAGTGACCCCTAATTTACAACTATTCAGAAACCGGGTGCTGCTTCTAATAGATGTACGAATGGGTGGTTCTTTCGAAATTCTATACCACAAAGATCATCATTCTATTTGTCAAATAAACATTTCAGCTAAGCTCTCGAAGCGCAAAGGGACTTGACTCTTTCAGAGGAATACCATTCGAATTGAATATTCCTCCAAATAGCCACGCAAGAGCGACAAATACACAACTCTGCTTGAATTATGCAGATTTTCATCCATCGCATCAACAGCCAAACAGATAATTCCAAATCCTAGGAATATGTTAACGCATTATTCATGAATGCTTAATCGATAGATTCAAAGCGGGATCCGAGTGTGGCGATATCCTCGTACACATGTATTCCACCAATGCACATCCACTTATGCTAAACACTCCCAAGGTCTAAATGCAAATTCTTGAAATCCGATTTGGGAGTTTAAATCAACAACCGGAAACATCAAATGCTCACCACATCCGCTTCCTTGGGTTCGCTCTCTACAAACCCGAGACCGTCTTAAGATAATATTATGTGGGAATAACTTTATTCATTGGCAAGTCAATAGCATTGTGTCTGTGTGTAGAGTGTCAGTGGTGGGTAGTGTCTCCGAGTGTCAAATGTGCGTTGAATTAATATTAATTATAATCCTGTGCTAGTTGTGCTCGGATACGAAGAATAATGAAATATTTTTCTATCGCTAAAACAAATCTTGACTAATGTTCATGGTTTCAAGTTCAAGACCGCAATACATGAGTTGTATCCATAGTTTGTGTTAAGTTATAAATTACCATCTGAATCCTTATTGTCATAACAAAATATACTATAAAGGTTAAAGGTAATCTGTATTCTGTCGTCTCACCATGTAATTTTTGGGCTTTGTCATCGAAACAGTAGTAGATAACAATTACAATGGTCGTGTTCTGAAACTCAGATTTGGAAAGATATCTGGTTGATCGTTCACTGAGAACAAGGCTTCATCTTAGATATTTTATTAAATCTGAATTCCAGAACAAGGTCAATCTCATCGATTTGTCTAATGTCTAAATCACATATATAAATGCCGGCTGAAAAATTTTAAGCCACACATATATTTTGTGGCCGTTTACGTATGAAAACCATTTATTTTGCAATTTTAAGATAACTCATTGAAATGTTTTATAAGCATAATAATTACGGGTGATTTTTTTAAAGTTAAGTTTTCAGGTTGGCAGCACTGGTTAGTAATGGCGTCAAAACTTCAATGTTAATGAAGATCGTGAAATGTCAATTCGTCGCCGTTCTCAGCAAATGAGCATATATGTTACTCAACCACATGACTTGGCCGCCAAGATCATGCGATTTAACGCTTCTTGATTATTTCTTATGGGGTTATGTAAAGTCGTTAGTCTATGTGGACAAGCCGAACACGATTGAAGCCTTACAGGATAACATAACACGCGTAATTCGTGAATTCAGGCCGAAACGCTCGAAAAACTGACGCAAAATTAGACCTTCCGAATGGACCATTTGAAACGGAGCCGTGGGCAATATTTACATAAAGTTGCTTTAAAACGTAAATGGCAAAGGCCTACTTATATTACAATGCAAATTTTGAATATTTGATGCAAATTTGATCTCGAAAAAAATGGAAGTCAATCCGACATTTTTTTAATGGCGTTATTTTGATTTTATATAGAGCGACTCAAGTTTTAGTGTCACCAAAATCAACCAAATGGGTTGGCTATTAGAAACATAAATGAAAATGTTCGAACTTCATTTGTTTTCTTTGACCTTAAGTTATTGAAAAAATGCTGAATATTTAGTGAAGATGAAAATCTCTTTGTAGTTGCAGCCAATATTGGCGGAACTCATGGCGATCAAAGAAGAAGTATTGCCGAAGATCGTAATTTGTTTATTCGCCAAAGTTTGTGCAGTAAAGGGGCTAACTTCGGCCTCAGTGGGCTTGTTATATTTCTCGAATTTAGGCAGGAGGTTAAAGTTTGATTCTTAGCCGAAGCAATACCGAAATGATTTTCACTAACTATCCTCTCGTGATGATCTGACAAATCATTCGAGTAGTATCAGTTATCATGAAAAGCTCATTTCTACTTAACCGTTCGAATTCGGCTTAAAACAGGAGTTCGAACCATGTTACAAAAAGGACACACGCACAAGCGAGTTGTTGTAAGAAAAAAATCTAGCCCCTGAGTACGGCTCGTAAGTGCACAGAAGCTTTTATTGCTCCGAAAGTTTGTATTTTTTTTTAAATCCGAAGGTGATAAATTAACTCAATCTGAAGGAATATCTATAGGGGCATTCAGATATGTGTAGAAGACCACTATATGCACAAAAACTGCCTTCGAAAAAACGAGGCAGATTAAGTAATTGTGACAATATCCTTGTAACCGATAAAATATACAATTTGAATGATGTATTGTTCTTAAAATTTATAAAAAACGAGTGGTGTGTGCACAACTGGGTCGTACGCAACTTTCTTTTTCACAAATACACAATAATATTTATTTCGATTAATGATGCTAGAATTATATAAATAATGTCGAAATTAGATTATGCGAACGTTAATTCCGTAATTGAAAGTAATCGGTGTTCATGTGAATAATAATGATTTTCCGTTATTGGCCCGAACTGAAAATTGCGTTTGGGAATAATTGGGCCAAAACCAATTATGTGGAACTCATGCAAACAGTAATAATAGTATGCAAATTAAATTTCATTCAATTTGGCAAAATAGTTTGCGAGAAATTGACAGTTTTCTTTATATGACCTAAATGCAAAAATCTGTTATATGGATTTTTTTCGAAAAAAAACTGGGTATGCAGATTTGTTGGAACTAATATGCTTATAATCTATAAGAAATTGAATCAAAATCGTTAGAGCCGTTTTTGAGAAAATTGAGTTTATGTATGATTTTTATATGGCAGGTACCAGTAATAACGTGGCTAAAAGAAAACAAAAACAAAATAACCTAGAATTATGACCAAAAAACGCTGGATATGGAGTTTGAAGAAAATCGGTCAAGTCATTTAGGCTGGAGAGCCTTATGCGGCCAGACGGACCGGAAACTCTGCGGTCTATACTGAAAATAATTATGTACATGACTTTTATGAATTGTTTTCATTCATCTAAATTCATTAATTGGTATGCAGTATTCATGCGGATAATGTAAAAATTCTTAATATTTTCTTCGATTTAATGATCAAACCATTAAGTGTATGGAATCGTATTCACAAAAATGTTTACATTGTTGTTGTTAGGAAATTCAAAATCGAAAATTTTATGATATTTTTTCATACCAGTACAAACAATTCATCAACATACATTTCATTTTGTTTTTTTTTCATTATTTGCATGAATAAATCATAGCGTGTAACCGCGTTCAGGCACATAGTTTGGTTTGATATTGTACGGGGAATCATTAAAAAAGTTTATACAATACATACTAACATCATGACGTTTAATGAACTGCTATAAAAAAAACTCTTGAAACTATTCATACGTTGCATGAAAAAAAAATTATGTTCTCATTGTATATTATACACCTAATTTTTGTTACCAAATATAATTCACAATCACTTGCTGTAAAAATTACATCGGAATAATAATAGATATTGTATCTACGAATAGGTGCATAATAAATTATGAACGAATATATGGTTTACATGAACACATTCATACTCACCATGAATTGGATCTTAATTTCAAACCTCCAATACAACTCGTAAAAATCGCGGTTGAATCTTCATCCAGAGAGTACAACAACGCAAACGGTGCCGAAGATTTTTAAATAATTTTAGATACAAACGACTAAGAATTTCTTCATCCACTTCTGATACGGCCCATGCTTCTTTGCAAAATACATTACTGATATTATGGAAACTTATATACGAACCCCTCAAGACTTTGTTTAATAAGTGCGATACACCGGTTGGGAACAGTATGTCTACATTCGTAGATGTTATGTGTCAATTGATATTCTTGGTCCAAATTCACCCAAGTAAAAATCAATGAAAAATCAATGAAATTATTAGAAAAATATTAACACAGTGGCGGTATATCCGCTTCTGATAAGCTCTTCACTGGCCCGCCACCCGCGATGCAATTTTTATTGGATTCGTCATAAGACCTTAAGGCGCGTTATCATGCAAAAAGTACACACACCACATGAATGGTCGTTTGAATGAAGCTTGAGCTTGGATACTTACGAGCCTGTTGCCTTTTTTTGAAAAATTCTTTGACTCAAAAAAACAACAACTTTAACAGTGTCAACTATGAACTTCATTCCTAAACCAACGAATAACGAGTCTATGAAAAATTGCGAAGTTGATATATGAAACGTGTATAAAATAAAAGTATGACGAACTCACCTAAACCCGAAACCTGGTTCGTCCAATTTGTGTCCTATTAAATATTTTTACAAAATACCCCATCATTCAAAAGCCTTCATTTATCTGATAAAGTGCAACTCAACATGAAAGAGGATTTTGTCACTTGACTTGGTCCTTTGGAACGTCCATCACAATCGGATATTGTGCAATTATAAATTTAATTATTCGCCAAGCAACGGCCGCAGTGTGCAACCGAAAATCCTCTTTGTAGAAACGTGCGATACGAAATGAGTTCTATATTCGTTACAAAACATGCATGAGGCAAACGTGAATGTTAATGAGAATGTGGCCTTTAAGCTGGCACAAATATTACATACCGTAAAATATGAAGGCTTAACTTTTAATTAGATTTCATCACCATCCACTCCTGTGATTCGTACCAATGCAATCCTTTGAATGCGCATTGAGGGTTTAGTGGGTATGTTCGTATTGCTAGTATATGTGTTCTGTAGCTTTAAAATGTTATGCGTCCCTTTTGACCAAGGACGATTTTGATGCTAAGATGTATTTATGTATATATATATGTCACGAATACGCTAGACCCATTCGTTATTTAGCTTACATTAGGTAGATGTGTTTGGAATATCTGAATTACCTTTATTTCCATGAAAAGTTTGGTTTCGATTTCGACTAACTTTGAAGGTGTCCTTAACTTACGTGCATATCAATCGCAAATGGTTTTTAATAAAAATCATTAAAAAAAGAAAAAAGGAAGAAATAATTTGTTTTGGTATTGGTATATAAAAATACGGAAAATTTCATCCTTATTAAATTCATTTTTTCACTTTGATTTGCGTAAGACCGTATGTGAAACGATGACTTACCGACTTCTCACTGGAAAATGCATCCATTGAAGCGATGAGTATCGCTTACACCTTAATGGCCACTTAAATAAGGAAAATTGTCGCTACTGGGCTTCACCAACACGTAATCTGCGACTAAACACCAACGATATCTATATTTTCTGTTTGGTGTGCTTTATCGAAGAAGTAAGTCATCGGGCCCTATATTTTTTGAAAATGCAAGGCGACAATGTATAAATGTGAAAATTATGGACGCATGATTACCAATTTTTTCCTTACAAATTTGAAAGCGTGTCTATTTTACTCGTCACATACCTGGTTTTAGCGAGGTGCAGCACTGCAAGAACCTCCATGAATTTGCTCCGCGGACATTTCCCACAAAATCTTATGCGTACGTCCTGTGGCCACCCAGGTCACCACATTTAACCCCGATGAACTTTTTTCTATGGGTGCATCTCATGGGTAAAGTCTATGGTAACAACCCGCAGTCTGTCATGGAGGGATCCGCAGTGAAATTTACGCCATCCAACAACACGATGTCCCACTTGTTCGCAACTAAATTGTCGGCATTTGGACGACATAATTTTTTATCAAATAAAACCAGCATTGGTTATGTTAATGAAAAACAATAAAAAAAAATGTTTTGTATTTATTATTCTGAGTTTTGAAAACAAAAATCGAACACCGTACATTAATGTTAATGTACAACTTCTACACTAGAAGACTTTGTTACATTAAGACCAAAGTCCAAGTCCCTCACCTACCGACGACTCAAGAGCACAGGAGGTCTTAGCAACAAATGGCTTTTCTGCATTTAAGTGAATTGGTTTTTGCAATTTTACCTATTCTTATCGTCGTGAAATAAAAATGAACCTATTGAAAAGAATATACATTTCAAAGAGGTTGAGACAAGGAGCTGCAATACAGAATTTCCTTAACTTACACAAAGATTCTCTCAGACCGATAAACCTTATGTACAAAGCATTTTGATTCCAGGAAACCCATCTATTCTTGGTATGCTTCATTGTACGAAATTACCTAGATAAACTGACCAAATATATCTTTACAATTGTGGTGAGACCCTTCATTTCTCATAACCCCATTACTTCTTTTGAACTATGCTATATGTTTTCAAAGACCAAACGTAATTCCTTTCCGACCGCAATCTTTAAATTCTATAACCCATTCACCATAAACGACCTCACATCATTCATTCATCATTCCAAATTGCTGTAAACAACCTCTAGGGTCAACCCTATCTTCCAATCTACATCAAACAGAATTATCGCACACTCACAGACATTGTACGACTACATCCCTATACGCCTGTAAGCTTCTACTATAATTTGCTTTGCAAATACCACTTGATGTACGTGTACACACATTAACATTGGTGATGTCAAAATCAATAGGTCTCATCTCTAAAACCAATAAACTAGGTCACTCCGGGATTTATTGAACACCAGTCCATTTCAATATCCAAAGAGGTGTCTACACCATAAAACACAAACATTTATTTATCCGGAGTAAACTAAAAAAAAAATCCGAAAAATCACAACCACAACCTATTAATTGTGTTTGATATTTACAGAGCACACTGATGGACGATGGCCAATGAAATGCATATAATTAATATCCTGCACCACCCTGCGCGCCTGGACACCCGTAATCAGAGCCAATAAATCTCTGTCCCTGTCGCAACAGCAGATTTTTGATAAATTTCCAATGCATTAAAGGAAGAACTTTACCCGCCGACTTTATGCATATCAAATTAAGTAAACAAAGCGCTCATTTTGAGTGTATCCTTTTACTCGTTCGCTGGACGAGTAAACTCAATCTGAACCGCAACGAAAATGGATCGCATGGTATACCGTGTAATTAATTACGAACCTACTATCGAGCACCACTACGGATACGACGTCAACGACGACGGCACTGAGAAGGACCTCTATGCATATACTCATTAATTTCAGCCATGTTAACTGGCTCGATGCTTAAAAGACATGCAATCCTTGCATTCACGCCGTAAAGGTTGTATGTGCTTGCAGCCTCTGCAGTTTGTAGACACTTCTTAATAAGTGGTGGAACAGGGTGAGTGGGGGGTGGGGTGGTTGGTTTGAGGAAAAGCCTTCCTAAGAGTGGATGCTTTGAAAAAAAAAACGTAATTTAAATGACTGCTTTTGAGTGAATTTATTACACTTGAGTCATGTTTGTTTTGGGGTGCTGAGATCTTGCCTTCGCTTTGATTTAAGCGACGAGGCTTTTTAAACGGTTTGATGTTGGATGGACTTAAGCAAGATTTCTTGCCAAAGGGGATGTAATAATGGAATTTATTGGTGATTGTAGAAGAGGTGAGAGTGTTCTGGCCAATCTTAATGAGCAAAACGGAATTTCCATGCTTATCGAGTGATTCTCCTTGATGGTAATCTATGACTATGTACGAAGGGATGAACTTATGGCTGTAACGCTGTCAGGAGATTTGTCTTGTCTACTTTATTTATCAAGACTATGTATCATATGATATTAAATTTACATCAGCAGATATAAAAAATCGCATACATTATGCATTTGTTCTTGAGGCTTACCACTCTACATTTTAATTATCTTCAAGAAAGATTGAAATATTTAATAATATTAAATTACCCACAAATCTAAGGCCTGATCATGTACACAAAGATCTCTAAATGCTTATATAATTTTAACCTACTTTTCAAGCGTTCAGATTTTACTTAGTTCAGTTTTTCATCCCCAATATGCTTAGTACAGGAAAAATTCGATAATTGGATTTTAACGAATCTTCATGGTCTTAGGCATGTACCCTGAGCAAAAGTCTTAGTTAGAGTTTCGTTCGAGAGTTGTTTTTGTCAACTTTTTCTAAGTAAGGCAAACCTATAACGCTCCGGATAGCCCTGAGATGATGCTTGCAGATTTTTATTAGCTCTGCTCGTTCTTTTGTTGTTCTATAAAAAAAAAGAATTTTGGTATCGCAGTGTTCGTATTCAAGTCCTGGTCATACTTGGCTTTATACAGACGAAGAAGTTGGGCTGATGTAAAATATCTCTTACACGCGTTTTTCATCCTGCCGCACAATTTGGGTAGCAAAATTTTGTGCCAAACTCATTCAAAACCCTTATTCAGGACAACAGCTCTCGATTGACATTGATTTTCTTTTTTTAACTTAGCATTTCTTTCGGAATACATCTTGCCTTACCTAGAAAGTTGTTTTTTCAATTACCTTTAGTTTAAAGGCATGCATTTTTATATATTTTTTTTTGAATCGGTTGGAATTTTCCAACATCTTGGAGAAAAATGATGACTATATCACGTAAAAAACATTCATACTGCAGTCCAAGCTACTGACTTGACTAAATTGTTATTTGTGAATTCCGTACTGCTATTTGCTGAAAAAACATAGCCTTTTTTTAATAAGTGCTAATATCTAAAAAAAAGGCTTCATAAATTTATTTTAGTCTTTTGATAACGTTGCTTTGATGGTCTTTTCGATGAGACTTTGAAGTCTAAGTCTAAGTCTAGGTCCGGTTACATTTCATGTGGTCATCACAGTTGGCATCCTTAATATTGAGAGCAACAAAAACACACATCCATGGCCATGGCTCAAAGGAATGCTAAGAACTAGAAAGCCTAACGCTGCGGGTTCAAGCGCCACCATCGGCATCATTTTTTTCTACAACAATCGCCAGCTTAAATGAGGCCACCTGTGCGATAATATGAGACAATAAAAATCTATGTCTCCTCTGGTGCCACGTAGGTTTATGTTATATGGCTTTCCTTCTGTGTGTCTATCTGTCCCTCTCTCTCTCTCTCTCTCTGTTGTATTATTACCTTGGTATGTCCCAGACGATGGCCGCAGTCGCCAGTGCTGTTATGTGTCTGTAGTTCGTTGCATTCATGTGCGACGAACTGTGATGTCAATGTCAATGTCACATCAAAAATAAAAACAGATACTGTTCAGTACGATAGAACTTGGAGAAGAGATAGAAGCTTTTAGATAACATCCTGTGCTTTGAATGTCATGTAAAAGTCATGAGCTACAATGGCTCAATAGCCACACCCTGATTAGTGGTAGGCCATTTTTGTTGCTACAATTAATCTTGCCGTCGGGCCAGTGCTGGCATGCAAGCTCCCTCTATATCTCGTCGGTAGGTGTGGAGCTTGACCCTTTCTAATCACAACAAAGAAAACGTTCCATGCCAGTCTTTTGCACCTAGGTGTGATGAAGCTTGTGAGATGTTTTCTTATCCTCCCTACCATGGTTATTTAACTCTCCTCAATAACCCCATATGAGGCCTTCCTTCACTTTCTAACTTTTGCCGCCATTATCGCCCTTCCCTATCTTACCGTCTTCATTCTATATTGCTCCCGCTTAGTTCAAAAACATCTTTTTCTTTTGGATTTAAAAGCTGACCTACGTCTGTAAAATTATTCTTCAGTAGTAGCCGGTTCTTATATTTGGTTGCCATTTTTGTGTGAATGCCATTTCTCAGTTGGCATTTGACGTGATTTTTGGTGTTATCTAAACACCAACCGTTCAGCGTATAATTTTAAATTTGGAAAATTTGCATACACTCGGAGAAAAGTAAAGACTGGGCGACAAGTAAGCCAACGTACGACAGATAATATTGATGTTGTAAGGCTCATTAATGCTAAATGACCGTTTACTATCCGTTCTGTCATCGATGCCATGTAAAAGAATTGAGAATTTCTCAGTCATGTTAGTTAAAAATTCTCAAAAACGATTTGCATTTATAATCATCAAAAATTCAATTAATACCACACAGATAGTGCTACGATGCCAATTTTTCCGGTCGAGGAATATGAGAAAGTGGTTGACTGCTCCGGCGATCGCTGATTTAACGCCTCCGATTTCTTCCTTCTTCTTCTTCTTCTTCTCCTTCTTCTTCCTCCGATGAACCTGGTCAAAAAAAAACTCAGCATATGACGTTTAAGATGAATAAGACATGTGAAACAAATGGACACCAATACTCCGGCTCGAAGAGTCTATATGGGAACTTACAGGAAAAGTGTTATATACAAAAACCAACCACAACCCCGTTGCTTAAAAAAACATTTCAATCGAAGAAAAGTCTGTGAAGTTGCTAAGCAAAATGTGCTTAGAGCAGCTCTCCTTTGCATGACGGCCAAAGGCGCCCACTTGACCTTTCATATATAATGCTAAAATCAATATTATCCATCAATGAAATTGTATAATGCGGCTTAAATCGTACACCTTCAAAGTGCCGGGTTATGTCATTTGATCATGCTCTCTATTGGTTTTATTACCAGAGGAGGTTGGTATAACCTTGGTAGATTAAATATTTTGCATTTACCTTATCATAAAAGCATGCAAACCATGAGCTTAATTAGAACTGAATTTCAAACAAAAATTATGATTTGAACAGCATATTAGTAAAAGTAGTCCAAGAACTATCCTGCACTTTCATACAATTATTAGAAATGTAGTCTGAATAAGTTTAAATAAAGCTTCAGATTTTAACGCAAAGGTAGGGAGAGAAGACGTCTTTCACAGTACTGTCGGAAAACATAGCCTACACGACAACACATCTGATAACGGACTTAGCCTATTCGACTTCACTACGGAACGAAATGCCACTACAGCAGGAAGACGGTTCCCTCACCACGATATCCATAAGGTTCATGGCAGTCTCCTGATCAACGAACGGTCCGCCAAATTACTGACATTGCGATGGGCAAGGGGCACATTTCCAGCATTTTGGATGTCCGAACATTCCGAGGAGCAAACATCTACTCCGACCACTACCTTGTTTCCGGCCGAGGTAAGAATGTGGATATCCACCACGCGCAACTCATATCCCTTAACCTTTCGATGAACACCATACCACCAGCATCGAATGTCAAAGAACAATGGCAACGATGCCAACAAGCCATTATATAAGCTACAACTGATTTGATAGGTTTCTCACGCCCAACAGCAAGAAACCCCTGATTTGATGAGGAATGCCGACATATGCAGCCAATAACGAGGCCCACAAGGCAAAGCTGCAGGTGAAAACGAGAGCTACCATTGAGCGCTATAGGCAAAAAATAAGAGAAGAACACCGGCTTTTCAGAAAGAAGATCAAAGATATAGAGAGGTTCCACTCCAGGAAAGCTTTATAAAGCCGGCAAAAATGACTTGATAAGTAACATCCACCAACTCATAAGCCAAATCTGGTCGGAAGAAAGTTTGCCTAAAGAATGGAAAAATCTTCGCTCCCGTTTGCGTTGACAGGCTATGGAGACGAAGATTCTACCAAGAACTATACCAGCTATACAGTGACATGAACCTGGTCAAAAAAAACTCCGCATATGACGTTTAAGATGAATAAGACAAGTGAAACAAATGGACACCAATACTCCGGCTCGAAGAGTCTTCGACTCCCAGCCAGACGTCGAACGCAGTAGGGGAAGACCTCGCTAAAGTGGCGCGCACAAGTAGAAAATGACCTCAACCAAATTGAAGTGCGCAACTGGAAGCAATTAGCTATGGACCGGGCTAATTGGAGAGGCATGTTGGTTGAGGGCCAGGTTCATTCCGGACTGTAGCGCCACTTAAGTAAGTAAGTGATTTCTTAAAAAAAACTATATTAATGAAAAATGTTAAAATTTCATTATTTTTTTAAGTTCTGCTATGTCCCACTAACACATGCATTAAATGACGAGCCTGTGGCTTATATAGAGCTAGCAAATCTCTGTTCATGAATGTACTATTGTATCAAGCTTGCTACTACACTGAACCGAGATTTATATGAATTCATTTGAATTCCCTTTGTTTCCTGAACAATATTTATTTTAACAAAATATCTACCTAAGCCACTTCTCATTCAAGAACTTCCGACTCTCATAATTTTGACCCGTTCATAATCAGTGTCATTCCCATGACAGTATGCTGACCTAATTTCCTTTGGACTACAAAAGAATACCAAGGAAATATTTTATATGCACAACCAACACTGTGAAAGCATCACCTGAAGACGAAGAAAAGTTAATAAAATACCAACCTTTCCCAACGAACGTGCCCTTATATAAGTTCACCTGTTCCCAGAGTAGGAAATAGGTTAACCGAAGCATAATAAATTCTTATCGTTGTGTGTCCCTTGTCACTTAAGCTCTTACGCTTCGCTGAATTGGACAATGTTCCTTGTAGTCCATAACCATACCCAAACCCAGCCCAATCCTCACCACATCTCCCATCTCATCTTAGTTGAAACAGGGTTAAAATGTTTAAATCTGCAGCAGTAAACGGCTCCGGTTTCATTGGAGAAGCTGCTTCAATAATGAGAGCAAACCATGCTGAATCTAGTGGCCTCAATATCGTCTTTTCTGCAATAGTACAGATAAAGTGAAGAAACCAAAAAAAAAATATAAAAAAACGGAAACACTACTACACACTACGAGTTGTAGTTGTATAAACTCCATGGGCATAAATCAAGTAAAAAACGTGACGAGGAAGTTAAACGCCTGGCGATAGTAGCGGTAGAATATTCTAAAACATTGAATGCTTTCATCGCCCCGAAGTGCGGGGTGACAAAGTAGAATATCTGATCTCAGGACAAACTATTAAGTATTTATTCGGATTATGCACAAGTAGGTGGTGCTAAATGTTTCAAAAGCAATTTAGGAGATTGTGGAGTTCATGTACATGGGGTATGAAGGTGTGTGTAGAATTTGAGAATTTTTCAAAGCATTGGGGAGTTTCTTTGTGGATTTATGGCTATATGACAGTATATGCCAGCAGTCTAAACCAAAATACTTTTATTGCGTACAATTTTTGGGAATGGAAGCAATTGTTTGAAAGATATTCCAAAAATACTCCCACTCTCTGTCCTAAATCCGTACATTCTCCCTGAAAAATAAACAAAGACAAGAAAATCGAGAATATTCAAAGAACGCTACTGCGGCGACAAAATGCCACTATTTTTATTGACAAAAGCCAATACATCTAGTGCCCGTCTAGTGGTTTGTTTTTAAATCATAGGTTTTTTGACACTGACAGCTGTTTTGCTCTCAAAATCTTGATAGAAAGCCAGTATCATTCCTCCGCTTAACGAAATAACTCACTTTACGCTTGAACAGCGTTGGAAAATATTGAAAACTTAATTCCAAAATTCGTGCTGTGTAGTCCAAACAATGCGCTGTATATGAAAAAAAGTTTTGTCCGAAATGGAGCACCTACCACGCCTGCTGTACGCAAGTTTGTGAAAAAGTTCATGAGAATGTTATGCTAGTGGACAACATTTATGGTGCCCGTAATAGTATGGTGTACCCGGGAGTGTGAAACTTAATTCACGAACATCATCTCGCCATCGATCTCAGCAGCTCAACATTCCACGCACCAGCCAGAGGAGAATCCTTCACAAAGATGTCGGATTATTCGCTTATAAGGTCCAATTGAAGGCGCACGACCATCCGATTAGTTATTGCTTCGCAGATTGGGCCTTAAAGCAGCTTGAATTGGACAATAATTTTGTAAAATTGCGTATTGTGGAGTGATGGCACCATTGGACCATTTTTCTTTGATAATGAGGCTGGGAACAACGTTTCGGTCAACAGTGTACGTTGTTCTCTGCCCACCCAATTTTTTTTAATGAGATTGAAGACATGGATTTGGATGACCTCTGGTTCATGCAGGATGGCGCGCTATGCCACACAGCCCATGCCACAATCGATCTTTTGCGCACCAAATTCCAAAATCGTGTTATCAGCCGTCTTGACGACGTCAGTTGGCCGCCTCGGAGCTGTAATTTAACGCCTTTGGCCTAATTTTTTGGGGGAACCATGAAGGACCGACTCAAGGCCAATATCAAATTAGGAATCATTGAGCTAAACCAGAACAAATCAACAAAGTCTTGGAATATTAGAGTGACAGAATGCGCTACTACGATGCGAGCCGAGGCAACCACTTCAACGACGTTGTGTTTCATAAGGATTTTTACCTTAAACTAAACATTTCCAAACATTTGAGTTTGTGAAATTATGTTTCTGAATGCATCAAATGAGACCACCAATTTTCAAAAGGCAAATTTAATTAAGGCTCAGTGGCGAGATGATTAGTGCGAAAAACTGCTGCGCAGAAGGTTTGTGTTCGATTCCCAGCCATAGCAACACCAAGATGATATTACACTGGCCCTCCTCACGTGATTATCTGACAAATCACACGAGTAGTATTTATTGTTAAGAAAATCTCATCAAATCATCCGTTCGGAGACGGCATAAAGTAGGAGGTCCCGTCATCGTGCAAGAAATACACGTGAATGGTTGTAAGAAAGCTCGGCCCTGGGTAATAAAGAGCCTGTTGCGCCAAATATTTGTGTTTGTTTTTAAATTTAGTTAGAACCGTTTTATTCTAGGATGTTTGTCAGGTTGTATAATAAAACTTCAGGGACTCTTACCAAGGATTCTTGCTAATTAGTTCCGCTCACTTTCCACTTAGCCAACTCACCCACTTTTGACAATAATAGCGACAACTATCGTCCACTTTACCTAATATAAGAAAGGATAACAATAGCTAAGCTTAAGCCCTCTAGGATTTCATGGCCGTACAGTTGAGCTACTTTATGCCTCATAATTTACCGTTCAAGGTCGAAAAAGTTAATCGAATAAAACCGTAATATTGGTTACCTTAGTTCCAAAAAATGAAGCTCCTCCAAACTACGCAGTAGCTACAAGTCGCCTCATCAACGTTTTACATACATATCGGTATTATTAGTTGCAGCTGAACTCCTTCGCCAAGAATCTATTCAGTTCCTATTAATGTTGTCGGCTAGATCGAATCTGCCCAGGATTCCGAAAATATACCAAGCCCCTGTTCTTAAATATAAAATGTATTTTAGAGATTAGCTATACATAGCTATATCTTCATAAACTATTGTCGCAATAGGATCGTTAGTACCCAGGGTCTTGCTTTTTATACTTTTTGCCCAATTTGGATATCCTGGTTTATCCGAAAGGCTTTGTTGAGAGTTGATACAACTCGAATCATTTATCAGATCATCGCAACAGTAAGGCCAGTGAAAAGAAATGTTGGGTATTGCTATGGATGGTTGGTTGGAATGTTTTTTTTTTTGTTTTGTGTTATGGTTGGGAATCAAACCCAGACGTTAAAGAAAAGTTGCAAACACGTAATGACTACCCTTGAAACATTTTAATTGTTTGGATTTTGACGGGAAAAGGAATACAGCCGATGGAAATTTGGAACAGAGATTTTGCCGTTGCTAATGTATAGCAATTACTTGAAAATACTTCTCCAGATTGGTTGTTGTGCAGATCGACATGCATGTTCGTTTAAGTTTTATGAAGTGTTTCCATAAAACGGACGACTTCAGACATTTAATGCATGCTCGTTGGCTCTGGCTTTGACCTTGTAATTACTGGCAATTTTACAGTCATCCCAAACAATCAGTTTGCTTTGCTGCAAAACTTTGGCCATTGCACTGTTCTTGGAAATCTTGCACATAGATTTTCATTGATTCGCATATTCAATGGCCTTCCAACAATGCAATGCAACATGTAGATGCAATGCATGATGAAGCAATTGCAAGCTGTTTCCAGTTCCACCAGGTGCGTCTAAAAAACATTCCTCCAGTGCCCTCGCAAGCAACTCTCATAAGAGTATCGAACGCATATTGTTGTTGTCGATTCAAAAGCGAAACGTTCATTCGAACTAATTCCCTCAAAGCATCGTAATCATATTATTTTTCTTGTTGCAACTCTTGATTAAATGCTTAATGCATCGGACAATAGGGAACTGACATGCCTAAGTCAGATAATACCTTGTTCGACATCATGAATATCAAAGGGTTATTGTGAATTTCTTCGCATTGTATGTAATGTTGTAATACACGTCTGCTGCAAGGTATCATACATGGCAACTTTGCATTTGCTCTACAAATTAGTAGATTCGGATTTGATGAGCATTTGACGAAAGCACAGCATTTCCGAGGGTGTAATCCCAATGAGCGTCATTCTCTTACAATCGCAACTTTGGCACGCTTCTCCGTGAGTGCAAGTCTTGGAATGATTTTGGGCTCCGAACGTTGACTATAAGTTAACGCAAATAAAAGCACTCGTCGTTTCTTGTGGGCTTTAACAAATGTTAACCAAATTGTTGCAGCCGTTCCCTGATTTTAAATATTTAAAAAGCGGGAGTAAAAGTGGGAGTGGCCAATTTTTCTTTCCGTTAATTCTAAGTTGGGTTATGACGAAGTGTGATGCGGTTACCAACGACCTATTTTTGATTTATATTTATGTATTTTTTTCCCCCATTTAAACTTTTTAGTACTCTATGAAAGTAATTTGTAAATTTACAAATTTGTTTTTTACACAATTTATAAAAGACGACTCCTTGGAAAAATAAACCACCGAAAATCACCCAGTAACAAACGTGGACAGTTGATCTTTCATTCCATTAAAATTCAAAACTATCATCTACAGAAAACACTCCTAAAACATTACTGCACACATTATATACCCTTCTGAGAAAGAACTTGTCTCGGGTTAAAAAAACGAAATGTCAGAGTATTGACTTTGCAAACAAAAACATATACCACCCAGAAATTCCCTGAAATACCATAGAACTCCACACCAGAAGGATACAACTGAAACAATTCATCTTATCGACAGGTAAGGACATTACAAATCCCTCGTAAATCTCGAAACTTAATTTGAAACTTTTGTCAGATTTCACATGGCTGCATTTGTCACTTCCTACATCAAAACACAACAAAAGTTCACGAAGTTGCTTTTCCGATTTTATTAGCTCCCTAAAGATTTAAAGTGCATCTCTTGATGATATCAATGGTCATGTACGAAGGACTTTGTTGTGAGTGAAAAGCGCACATTCGTAGGTGTGTAATCAGATTAATAGATATAAGCTGCTCGTTCGTGATAAATATTTCCTCTGGTTTTTTAACAATAGGACTTATTGAAATAACCAGGGATGTCCTTAAAAATTCATCTTGAATTAGGACACAGCTTCCATCTATTACAAAGTATTAATCTATGTTTTGTTGGTGTATGGTTGTTCTTCTTTTTTGTAGGTACTAAGGAAGAATATTATGTAATGGATTGAGTTCACAAATATTCCGCCATTAGTTAAATCAATTTGGAGATATAGATCGGCTGGAATAGAATGTTATTGAAAGTAAGAAAACTTCTTAACTTTAGACCGCAAAAGAACAATCTGGACTCTCAAGTTATGACTGAGGCCAATCCATACCTAGGATTATAGTTTTAAGGACTGACACACACAAATAATCCGCCAGAAGTTGAATCAATTTAGAGATATAGATCGGCTGAAAAATAATATTGGTAAAAGGAACAAAACTTCTAACCTTTAGAACTCAAAAGAACAATCAGGACTCCCAAGTTTTGACTGAGGCCAATCCATTCCTAGCTTTGGAGAGTATTCTCTGAACATAAAGCTTCTTAATATCTAATTTTACGCTACTTAAGGCGAGATCTGTTAAAACTCTGTCGACCATCTGTTTGGGAATCAAATATTCTGCGGCATGGAACATTCAATCTTCGTGGCTTACCAATTCTTAAGAACTGGATCTATTCATCATATAATTCGACGTTGAATCCTCGTTTCCAGATCCCTTCAAACCAAAAAGGACCACCGATTTTTTAATCAATTGTGATCAAAGCTACTACGATTTCTTCATCCACTATTGACATTGCCAAGAGCGGGACTGCGATAATTAGAGTCTTAAAGTGGTACCTTTTAAGTAAGAGCTTATTTACTAAATTATTGCTGACATATATATTTTCTGGTTGGCAAAACTACAGCCCTTTCGAGGTATCCGTTCAAAGAATTTCCGAAACGAAAGTCAGTTCCGATCGGAACTCAGTTACCCATCGAAGTATCTGTTGAGGAACAAAATAATTGAAACCTACGTTTGACAATCTGTCAGCTGTGTAATTTTATAAATGTAAAAAAAAGGGGGGGGAACAAATATTTAAACACATTTTTCTTGTTGCATTCTTGTAGTAATTTACAAATTTCGGGGTGGTTTCCGAAGAAATTTAACGCGTAGCTATCAAAAACTATTGATCTAATGCATTAAGCCGTCGCGCGATAATGTGCGATGCATTTCGTCGTAAGATCTGCTCGAAATGCAAATCCAAACGGAAATCGCGGTACAATATACTCCGATAGGAACAAATCGGAGAACATTTTGTTCCGAACGGATACCTCGATAATGGTGCTAGTTTCCTTCGTTCCTATACGTTAAGGCTGGAGTGACATATGGTGTCAATGATCTCAATACCGACGGCGAATGCTAGTAGTTTAACAGGTTTATAGAAGATTTTGTCCCTTTTGACTCGGGAGTTTCGTACAATCCGCCTCGCCTCTTTTTACCTATCTTACAATTGACTGTACACTTGATGGAATAACGAAAATTATACGTCGTCAACCTAGCTAAGCGATAGTTGAACCGGAGGTAGACATGTTTTTCTTAGTTTGTTCCTTGTGGCCTTAAAATTCTTTCATTCGACCAACGCATAACATCATATTTCCTTTGATATTAAATTCTTTTACACTATTCACACCATTCAATCAAATCAAATCCGATGGAAAGAGGCTCGTTACGAAGGTTACCACCAGGGAAATAAAACAAGGTAACGGCGATCAGGACTATCCACTTCTATTTGAAACAATTGGAGTAAATATACGGATTCGATCTTATTTAAACTGCGAGTCTACTAAATGCCTGAAAACTTTATTTACATTCCAATAATGCTCCAGATATCCACGTCCCTTGTCCGATCCCTCTTCAAAGACCTATCTGTCTGTTGATAGTAACATCTTAATATTGGATATGAACAAAGCTATACTTTCTAGAGAGGAATCTATTGGATTCATTGGAATCAGGAAAGCATTGACGCGGAGGATTCATTCACAAACTTTTGTAGCTATAATGCTATTAACCTCATCCAATGTTTCCTTTTTTTTTATAAAAAGCCAAAATCTAAAAACTGATAATTCACAAAAAATACCAATAAAATTCCCTCAATGATCCACAGGATTTAAAGAGAATTCGCTATGTCATTACCCTACGGCTGATATTGAACCGCGCAACATGTCAAGTAATATTAAAATCTTAAGTTGGATTATTTTCATGCATCAACACTTGCCACAAGGGTCAATACAATATGCATATAGACATTGTACATAAAAAATAAGGATATTGGGTGTACAATTTAAAAAATAGACGATGGAAAAATCAAATAAAAAGGGCGAAATTAGTGGCGAACAAAGAACTGTCCACCCAAAAAGAGGACAATTGGTAAGCCCACCCATTTTTTTGTTATTGTGCATGTATCAGGGTATCGGTAAATATATGTCAGTATTCTCCAAATCTGGTCTAATGGAAATTGTCTGTAACTTAAATTGTAGGTAACAAAACTAGTTCAGGAGCTTTGTTAACATTCTATTCGAATGTATCCAATTTTTTCCCAATGAAAGCTCTCCTTTTAATATTACTAAAGTTCTGAAGGTCGTCATAAGTTCTGTTACATCAATTCCACAGTCCACAAAACTTCCAATGCAACAAATCAAATCTCTTCCTTGTGGAGAGTTTCCAATTTCCAGGGCAAATTCTCTCAGAGAAACATAGAAAAATATTGCGAGAGTTTTCAAACAATGACACCGAGATGAGATTGAGTTGCCCCAATTGTCAATCCTCACCTACTTGGCACTCTCGTCCTTCCTCATACACTCCGATTTCGGCTCGGTAAGGAGCGGAAAAGTGTAGACGTGCTATGAGGCTCGTGGATTCCTGTATTGTCTTGGTCAGTTTGCGAGTCATTTAACCGACACCATAACGGAAAATGTCATGAGCGGGATATACTTTGTTATTCCTATCCATTTACCCTCACCCCACCCATTTATTCTCCGCTTGTGTGGTTAATGCATGAGTGATTGCTTGTGATTGTTCGCGCAACTTGCTTTAAGTATTTCCAGTGCAGACTTAAAAAGAGCAACGGATACAATTTTACAAATACGTTTAGTGACAAGGCCTTAAGGATATTTAAATAAATTTAATTTCCTCGTAAGCGGAGTACACACGTACCCGGTGATAAAGTGAAATTATGATTTCTAGAAAAAGATCCTCGCTATGTCAGTAACAGGGTTGAGCAAACGTCTTCCAGTCAGCGACCTATTTCCCATAGAACTCCAGAATTATCCCGAATTAATTATGCATATGAATACGCCCGCTTAAAAATTCAAGGCACACAACCGGTTATATTAGATTCACTGCTCCCATTATTATTATTGTTGCCACTGTCGGTTGTTGTGGTTCGGTGGAAACCAACAATTTAGTGTTTTTTGTGGTGTCCTTTCTCGTGTTTTCCACATCCGTGTTTTCATGTTTTACCCGGTGAAAAAATACATACAAGTGCAAAAAAAGGCTCAACCCTTAGTTATGTGTGCGACAACAATTTTCACGTGTGGTCGATGCTTGTTTTTCGGTAGTTGTATGTCTTTTTTTTGGGGTCGCAAAAATTGTTTTTGATTTAAATTTTTGTGTTATTGCGGCGAATAAAGTTATCAAAAAACACGTTATGAAGAGGGGCTGAAAACTAATCAAGGGGTAAAATATTCGTATTTTGATAGCATTGGGAATACAGTTTTTGTGGGCAACCATGATTAGCTGGTAAACTTAATATGCAGAAATATTTCACTTAATTTGTGGATAAACTTCATGTAGGTATGGGATTTTGTGATACATAACAGTTATAGTGTTGGTTTGGCATTTATTATTTTTGCCTCTTGTTTTCAGGCTTAGTGTGAGAATGAAATGTAAATTTTCTAACCATTAAAACGGGTGCAGGGAAATTGCTTCATGTTTAATTACTCGTGTGTGGCAGTCGATTTAGGACCACAAATTTAATATGTTAGTTGGTACATTATATTGATAAACGGTGTTCTTGAAAATGGTTGTAAAAATAAAAATGGTATCTAGAGCTTGTAAAATATTAAATCAAGTATTCGTTAGAAAACCATAGGCATTTATTTGTATTTTCAATTTTGTTTACATTTTAAAACAAAAAAAGCTTGTTTACCTGTATGTATGACATGAGTGAATGTTTATTTTGTATCAATTTGTTCGTGAAAACCTACGGTAATGATTTTTATTAGGGACATGTCTTATATATACGCATAAATCATTAGAAGTATACGTGTATTATATGATAATGAAATAACGTATTCATTAATTTTACATTCAATGGTAATGTCAAAGTAATTATCACTCACAAATGGTTCGAGGACATTATGTTTTTCATGAAAAATATTTAATATACTCATTGACTAATTTGCACACAAAATTTGTAGAGAAAAGGGCAAATCAAGTTAACCACAGCAAAACAAGCCTTCGTTTGCCCTAATAACTTCATCAAGCTTGTGTTTGCACATTCCCTTGAATATACAAAGTTTCAGAGTTCTTGTTGTGTGTTTAAAAACCGGAACTAGTACCAGTTCACTTCTCTTAAGTTAATTATTTGCAAAAAATTGTTTGTTAGTTCCTTGATAATAAAACTTTGACTAGTGTTTTTGTAAGTTAAAAGACACGTATTTTCATTTGCGGTATCAATTGACAAATGCAATATTTTATTTTATAGCCTGTTGTTAGTTTTTGTACTTTAATGAGTCTGAGTATTTTTGCTACTGTTATGACACTATGCCCTTTGCTTCGAGTTAGTATTATTTTTGTTTTTATTCCCTATCCCATAAGGGTATATTAGTTTTGACAAATAGTTTGTAATATAGAAAAATAATTTATCTAGATATACCTCAAAGTATATGGATCGACTCAGAATCGCTAGCTAAGTCGATTAAGCTATGTCTGTCTGTCAGTCCGTCCGTTCGTCCGTCGGTAGGTCACCGGTTTTTGGGCCTTCAATTTTTAGCTAGAATTATCAAATTTGGTACATGTGATCCTTGTACATGTTGTTCGAACAAGTGTTCAAATTTTCATAACCCGGCTACTGCCATGCCCACTTTTTAGAAAAACTTTTTTTATGGCCAAACAGTAGAGAATTTTGAACAAGTTTCTGAACAACGTAATGGTTGATGTAGTGAACCTGAATATCTGCGTTTTGTTCATTTTAGCCCCGCCCACTTTTTGAAATATTCGTAAAAACGTTTGATGCGAAATCATTGGGTTTGATAAAAAAATATGTCGTCCATACATCATTCAAACATCATCATCATCAACCATTCATCATCAAACCATTTGTATACCCTACGCCATACCATATGCAGCAGAAAAACGTTTTTTTTTTTGTCGAACCGTATAAAAGTTTGATAAACTGTCTGAACAATATGTTGAAACAGTGTCAATCTTAATATTTCTTTCCATAAAGCCGACATTGTAGGGATATTAATTTTAAGGATGGGATGGGATTGGGTATAAAACGATCCACACAGTGGATCTCAAATGTTTTTTTTAAGCTTTCAAAAATATAACTCCGTTCATTTCCTTCCTATGTTTTTCATTGGACAAAAAATTCAACACATTGCCAAAATCAATCTTCTGTGTCAATTAAAGACTGAATGTATTTTGCCAATTCAGCTATTTCTACTTATAATCAATAAAAAAAATCCAGTTTGAGCTCACACGCGAAAGAAGATAAATGTCTCTTATTCGTAACAATGGGTTGGGTACAATATTCCATTTTTTAAATGTCGGTTTAAAAAAATCGACCATCATAGTGCCGACTTTAGAAAAGTAAAAGGTCGACAGTGGCAAAATGAATGATGTTCACATGCAAATTAACTTTTTGTTGGGGAGTTTTATATAAAAAAAAACTTTATTTATTTTTTATTATTCTTAACAATTTTCATAATTATATTTACTTTATAATTTGTATTTATAATCACATTGACTTCACAATTACTTTATTGAAGAACCAAACGGCTTGATTGAGGACTGCACTAGAACTCTAAAAGCCATACGGCTTGGTTGTGGACCACACTGGAACTGGTTTTATTAAAATACCTCTATGGGTATTTATACTCACTTTAAAATTGAGCCAAGCTGATCTTGCAATATTCCATCTGCAAGATCAGTGGAAATATAAACATTTTTGTTAAAGTTAGTGAAGTGTGATATGAAATCTATTTGCCACATGTCAGTAAGTTTCTTAATTACAAGTATCATGTGATTGGATTTCAGGTATGTATTTTCATAAGATTTTTCTTGCGACATTTATTTATTTAATGGAAGTAAAAACATATTTTGACAATTATTTAAATTGATTTATTTTAAGTAAATGTCGACATTTTTACCGACAACCTTTCAATCGACATTAAAATTGCCTGGATTTTAAACTGTAAACTGTTTTGTTTGTTGAGCAAACTTCAGTCGATATTTTAACAGTCGATGAAATTTAGGTTTGCCCAGTCGACATTTATTTTTTGTCACAAAATCAAATCCAAACCGTGCCAAAAGAAGTTTCACTTCAAAAATCCACAAGTGGAAACCTAACTTTACTTGATTAAGTGCCGCTGCACATGGGGATCTATGGGTTTAAAAGGGATAGCTGGGTGTGGCTATTCCGCAATTTCGCCAACGATAATCATAATATTGTATGTCATTAATAAATACACGAAGCTGAAATAGTTATGCAAATCAAATTCGATTCAAACATAAATTTTATCACTTCTAATTTGTTAGAGTCTTCAAATGTGATGAGTGCATTGGATTACTGATTAAGGTATCAGTGTCTAAAATCCCGACAAAAGGTAAGGGTTCACTGCGTCATATCTTGCGAATGTCGATTAACATTCAAGAGTTTATAACAGCCCTGAATTATTATATCTTTATCACGTTGAACCAATCTCTATTCCCACGTATCTTAGTTGAGTTTGAAAATGAATTTATAATTGCCTACCTCCGAATTTGCATTTACACAGTTTGAAGGGATCGCCTATGTGTTAACACTACACTGTATAATAATAAGAATTAGTTTTCATTTTCTCTTCATTCATTCGGCTGGAAAAAGTAATTTTCCTATTTTTTTATGCTAAATAGAATGATGAATCATAGGTACAAAATTTAATCATAAACAATTAACTAGAGATATGCAAGAACATTAGACTTTCCCATGTGCTCCTTGCAATCAAGTGATATAGTGATTCAAATGACTCCTATCAACAAAGTCTGATGCACAGATTTTCAAAACTAGAAAATATTGTAATAAGGGTTCTTTGTCTTTCCACAACAGACTTCATCAAATCCAAATTTAAAAGTATCGACAAGCAAATATCCAGCATGGCCGAGATAACAATAACTATGTCAACGAAACTCGAAACGACCTTGAATCAATTAAATAAATCAATAAAAAATCTAAAACCAAACTATTCCGCGCAAACAAACAAACAAATTCGCTATTCAGTCATCTCATTACTTAAAAGTTGGTCAACAACCACCAACCTAACAAAATTTGCGCTCTAGAGAATGGCAATGAAGTCGATGTTATTTTCACTGACTTTAGCAAAGCTTTCGATACTATTTCACAAGAAATCATGATCTGATTGCATTAGATGCTCTGTATCGGACCCCTCAAGTTAGCCATCTTGGTCCGTTGATATTTATTTTGTTTATCAATGAAGTCGCCAATATCATTGAAAACTCATATTTATCCGTTTATGCCGATGACACGAAAACCTTTAGGCACATTTCATCCTCCACTAACTCTTACCCACTTCAAAAAGAGTTTTAAACAACTTTTCAACCTGGTGCTAAAAAAACTTCCTGGAGCTTAATTTGATCAAATGCCATACCATGACATACTCCCGTAAGCGTCTCCCATCAGTCGCAAGATCCTATTAAATATTTGTTGAGCGGGTACCTAATGTGCTTTTCATGCGTGGTCTGGGTGTTATCTGTGATAGAGAAAATAACGTTCGCTCTCATATTGATAATATCATCAATATGAGAGCCAACTATGTCACAAAATCTCTCTTTTTCACATTTGTTTGACCTATCTTTGAATATGCGAGCCACAATATGCAATCACTATATCCATTCTCTCTGTATTGAGAGTGTCCAACGCAGATTAATCCGTTTTGCTCTACGCGATCTCCCCTGGGTAGGTAGTTTTAATTTACGCCCCTACCAGGATCGTTTGAAATTAATAAACATTCAATCACTACAAAAAAGCCGTGAAATAGCCAATATTCTTTCTGCACATCAGCTTCTAGCAGGTAAATAATATTGATACAATATTGATATGTTCCCCTCTTCCGACTCAAATTCCACCGAACCAACTACGGCAACAACGAGCCAATAACTAGAATACTACGGCTGGCTAAAGTGCGTAGATCCTTTGATTTTCATTGTAACAAACTTGCTCTACGAAACTCCCTTATGTCCTCCTCTTCTACCACTTCTCCTTTACCCTTTTCTTTTAATTAAATTTAGTGAGGTTATTATAGTCTTAAGTTCAGCTTGTACTAAGCTTAAATAAATATATAAATAAATAAATTCCAAAATCCCCTGTTGATATTTTGTCAAGAATCTCGTACTTACATAAAATTTAAATACAATCCGTCTCTCCGTTCAGCTTCCAGCTGCATCTCGGACCCACAGTCAGCTAGAATTGTAAGACCATCTTTTCAGGCCTTTTCGGTTATTAACTCAAGATCGTGTTATATAAAATTTGAAATCTTCCAGCATCGTATACATACCCAGATAGGGATAACATTCCAAGAAAATCTTTTCCAAACTTTTCGGGTGTCCAAGATCTTGGTATATCAAATTTTGGAAAATTCCTCTTTTCATTTTGCGAGAACCACTTTTCAAGGTTTATAGAAGAAATTAAAATTAAAGTTTTTCAACATTTCTACAGACATAATATGCACAGACAACTATGAAATAGTTCGTAAGTATTTGTATGTAAAAAGTGTGGTTGTGTTTGAAAAACTAAAAACTTAATGTATCCCTGTTATCTCTGTAAATATTCAAATACATTTTCCCTTTGATCCGTAAGTCGGTAATTTTACGCTGAAAGACTCCAATTGCAGTGCGATTTGAATTTCAAAACGGAAAAGCGATGTACAACACGTTCCGTTTAACATCCTTCATAATGTTATGGTTAAAGCCTGACAAGAAGGTTTCTTATTTGAATTCAGGAAAAAATATCCTACCTTTTCTTGAAAACGATTTTATTTATAAAACCGAGCAAAAGAAAAGTACTTTGCACTTCTCTTTAAAAGCTGTTTTCATAAGCACCATCATGTTTTGCCACACTCAACTCGTGTAAAATTTGAATCGATTAGAGATTCAAACTTCAAGGTAATATTATAAGCCAAAAAGTCGCTTTTCGGCTTTCGTGCTGCTCTTGTTATTATGGAGCAACACTTAATGCCTTCTAATAATAAAATTAAAATAAAAATAACATTTGCATGGCCCATGGTCTTGTGAGGATACTTTGGCGCTTTTTTCCACCTTTTGGAAGGAATCATTTACATATTCCTTTAAAAGTGGAGGCTATGAATATCAAGGATGACGTAGGTATGAATTTATACACACCAGTCGAAGGCAATTGAAATGAAAATTCACAAGACAGGAGGTAATTGTGCATTAAATTGGGCACAATGTATACGGAAGGAAGGCGTTAAGAATATTGACATACTTTTAAAAAATTAAAAAGTTTTCAGGATGTCTTTTGTTTATTTTTTTTTGTGGGTGTGAAATTTGAATATATGTCATGTAAAATTAATGGATGCGATTATTAAATCCTTAAAGACGTGAATAGTTTTAAAGGAGTATTTAGGGAAAAGGTTGTAATATGAGTTTAAGTGTCTTCTACAGATATTTAAGGAACCACCTTAATAGAGATTTAAGACTGCGGAGTATAGTTTAATAGCAGATCTAAATATAGTTTGAAGTAACATTAGGGCTGATACTTTCGGTTCACCATTACACATATGTAACCTTTTTCTATTCAAAAAAGGGATCTTTATTTTCTTTAATGGAGTTTTGAGCCATTAAGCCGTTTTCTGACACGTGTTTTCAATTTAGAGAGGGATTTAGTTAAAGTTTTAAGCAAACAATACATTGCAAAGCAAAACATATTTTACTGTCCGCAAAGATGTTATAACAACCAAAATATTATGTTTCCAACATTTCTATAAAGTGTGGTCCTACCCGATGTTAATTGTGAGTCACACCTTTTACGAGCATTTGTTTGGTCAGCATAACCGACCAAATATGTCTGCAATTGGGAGACTTGTGCGCAAATTTCAGCTAACCGGGTCTGTGTGGAAACAATTGTGCATGCTCGCCCAGTTCGTTCTGCGGAAAACATAGCTATTGTTCGCGATAATGTGGCAAAAAACATGTCAACCTCGACTCGTCGTCGCCTCGCGCCCAACAATTGAACATCTCATATCATCAGAAGAACATCACTGATGTGAATTTTGAATAAAGATTTGAATTTACATGCTCAAAAGGTTCGATTGACTCAAGAGCTGAAGCCTACTGACCATTTCAAGCGTCGTCAATCCGCTGAATGATAGTTGGGTGTTGGTTGAACAGACAGTGAATGCGTTGACTTTACAAAGAAAATCATCTCCAGTGACAAAATGTTCACCTCAGTGGATTCGTTAACAATCAGCAACAGGATGGTGACGATTGCCACACAGCCAACGAAACAATGGCTCTTGTGCGCGATGTTAATAGCCCTCCACTATAATGTGATTTGACACTGTTGGACTTCTTTCTTTGGGGATATTTAAAAGAAAAAGTGTACATCAATAAACTAAGAAAAATTCAAGAGCTAAAGGATGAGATATTTGGGCACATTACCGACATTGAATTATGTCTCCGAGTCATTGAAAATATGGACCATCGGATAGAGGTATGCACCCTTAGCCGTGGCGAGCATTTGGCAAATATTTTGTTTCATAGTGTGGTTGCTTTGTATAGTCTAGCGAGCGAGATCAATCTCTTGAATCTTCTCAAATCGAGCTTTGGCCAGGTTTTTTTTTTGTTACGTGACACCTCGTTCCTAGACTCTAAGGCAAGTTCATCAGCCTTATGGAATTTCACTATGCCCAGGCTCTGCTCTGATATCTTTTGAAGAGTTGAGTGGCAATCTAGGGCTGTCTTTAAGTTTGTTGAGACAGATTCCAGGGATTTGATGCCCGCTTGGCTATCCGCATGATGTTAATGATCAAGAAGACGGAAAGATGATTTGTCAGAGAAGACACCAGTAAACACTCCTTCATTTGTTTTGGACACATCTGTATAATAGTGAATCGAGTCATTAAATTACATTACTATAGCAACATACCACTTACCACATACCACGATACAAATGTCCTCTGTCAATCAATTAAAAATGAATAGCCTCCAACCATTATCCTTCCCATCCAAATATGTAATTTGAGCTTAAGTAATATAATATGGCACTTAAAGGTGACATCAGCTGCTATTTCCCCATTCGTAAGGCTCCTTAACAAACCTTAAAGCTAATATATACCAACAATAGGTTTTAACGATATCATCCCCATCAATTCAGTGCAAATGGGGGTGTGAACACAGCAAAATCCGATATCGGAAAAATGACCCAAGGATAGGATTTCAATTAAAATCGTATCTCATTTCGTATAAAAGCACATGAAGCGAAATACAGAAAACAAAAACAAAAACAAAAATTATAGAACAACATAATCTTAGAATATGTCCCCAGTGGGCCTTTTCATTAAATGTGTACCGCCAGCAATGAACGTACTATATGGCATATTTAAAGCTATATACGAATACGACCATGAAAACAATGGGTTAGCTGTATATACGAGTTTTTTTTATATTTTGCATTTCGATGTCCTTCATGACTGTTAAGGGATATGACTACAATAATCACCATATACAGCCGTTAAATCAAGGCATTTGCTGTTGGAATAAAATCTGGTGAAAGCTGATGCTGAAATTGGTATTTTGAATGAATGTTATTGAAAAATTATTAATTCAGAATGAACGTTTTTTTGTAACTTTTCGAGTTAATTGGACGTTCTTATCTCGATATGAATTTCAATATCGACGAAAATTTGTATTTTCGTAGTAATATTTTTTTTTCTTGTGTATAGGGTATAGTTAAAAGATTTATACCGTGATCACAAAAGCTTCAGTTTGATATTTTCACAAATTGTACTAAAGAGAATTTATTACCGTTAATTTATTTAACAACAAAAAAAATCGAATGGCTGTGATTAAAAGTGGATAAAACGAAATGTGTTCGCCTGTATGGACACATTGCAAACTACTGTGTGAAGGTTTATTGCTCAATAATTTACGGAGGCCGTGGGCCAATTGCGTTAAATCTTATCTACTGGATAATTTTTACAATGTGGTAGGTGCAGCACAAAATATAACGTTTAGCAGTGTCAATTGGGTATTATTATATAATCAACCTTCTTACTTACTTAAGTGGCGTTGCAGAACGGAATGAACCTGGGCGTTAATCAAAATGCCTCTCCAACTAGCCCGGTCCTTAGCTAATTGCCTCCAGTTGCGCACTCCAAGGTCTTCCTCTACTGCGTCTGACGTCTGGCTGGGAATCGAGGACTATTGGTGTTCATTCGTTCTACTTGTACTAGCCATGTTAAACGTCCAATGCGGAGTTTTTTGACGGTACCGACGAATTTTTGAAGAATTTCCCTCTCTAAACGACAAAGGATTTCTTCATTCAATTGTGATACGGCCCATGCTACGTCGCCGTAGAGCATGACTGGGATAAACAGGGTCTTATATAGGATCTCCTTAATAGTTTGAGTGAGAGCTTTACTAGCAAAAGGGGCTATGACATAACGTTGAGTCCTAACAATGATTTCAATATCGTCGACGTATGCTAGTAGTTGCACCGATTTGTGGAAGTTGGCTCGGGAGGTTTGCAAAATCCTCTCAGGAATCAAATTAAAGAAGGCACATGACAGCGCATCGCCTTGCCTTAATCCTTTTTTGGTGTCGAATGTGTCATTGAGGTCGTTTGAGTCATTCTACACAGACATGGCTCTGTTCAGTTCGCTGTCCTACGCGGCTCTGAAGTCGATGAATAGGTGATGGGAATCGATAAAGACTTTTTGCGTTTTTTCCAGAATCAGATTCAGAGTGTCTTCTTTTTTGTGGATGAGGAAAATTATGCTGAGGTTCGATTCTTCAGGCATGCTTTCATCCGACCAGATTTGGCTTATGAGTTGATTGACGGTACTTACCAAGTCATCTCAGCCGGCTTTATAAACCTCGACGGGAATGCCGTGATTTCCGGCAGCCTTGTTCAGCTTGAGTTTAGATATTGCTTTCCTCACTTTACTTAAGTCGGGTGGTTGGTAATTTTTGAATAATTCTCCTGGCATCCCCTTTAAAATGGTCTCATTAAAATCTGTAACGTCTTTGTTTTTTGCCGCCAAAATAGCTCTTTCGCTCAGTATGTGTCTTGTATTGTTGTACAATGTTTGGAAAAACTTTTCGAATTAATTCTTTATTTGATTGAACTACCTTTAAAAAATTGGTTGGTAACGTTTCATTTCAATTTTAACTCATAAGAGTTTCATTCCTTAGGCATTTTCCCATCTCCTGTGGAACATTTTGTAATTTAATACTCACATATGTGGTTAATGTAAGTTTTCTCCAATATCTCCACAAAATAGATGACTTTAAACACGCATTGATCTCATCAGCAGCCGTGGATCGAGAAATTACTGACAAAAGTTTGACGGAAATCATCAGCTAAAAATATTAAGGCGCTACCAAAATGCGGTTGTGTTCCTCTTATATCCTTCATCGTACAAATGAATGAATTTTAAATTTTCTTCCTTTTTTTTTCTTTGAAAAAAAATGCCCATGCTCTTCTCATTGTTTTTCTGGAGATTTTAAGACCACCCACATTTTCAGGAATTTTTAATGACGAAAGTGTAATTTAACGACATATTATAGCCTAAGCCTTAGTAGCAGATAACAGTTCCATAACAGTACTTTTGTAGTCACTTCATCGGTGATTTCCTAGAAAATTGAAAAGTTACTTTCAAGAAAGATTAACAAGCTGATCATTAAGATTTTCTTTAAGTACATCATATTTCATCAGATGACTGAATTGAGAATTTTTGCCTCACTAAGCTTAGAAAATTTTTCTTTCACATATATTAAATCGTTACCACTCCTATTCATAGCTTTTGACGAACATTTTCATGAGCCCAAGTTTTATGTGCATAGGTGGTAAAAATATATCTGTGCCTAGAAGGTAAAACATCTCATGTCAATTTTTACACTTCTCAAGAGAGCAATTTAAAATTGCAAAAAAAAAATACTAAAATCAAATAAATTCTCTGAATTTTGTTCTTTTGTATATAAACGATGAGATGTATATAAACGATGTCTCATGTGAATACTGGTAATGAAGAACCCCTCGATTCTGAAAACTTGTGTCCCTTCTTTATTAATCCTCAGTAGGTAAAACATATGTCAACAAATTTCCAATTTATACATTTAAGTGAGTTCCTGAGCACATATTGGATCAAGGGCTGTATGATTTAAATTGGTTTGACAATGAATAAGTGTAAGACCATGTTTATGCTGTCAACATGCGAGAAAACCATTGACAGATGCAACTTAAAGTTGGTACGAAACTTTTTGTGCATCAGCTCCGTTGTAATAAGTCACTCTCCGTGTTAGCTGTGAAACAAGAAACATGCCGATAGCAAAATATCTACTTCACCCATTACCAGCTGAAGAAAAACGCAAACACATGGTTATGAGCCGGTTCCAGCACCCAAATTCCTACTTCATGGACGTCAAGTGCCTAGGAGGCTACAAAATCAAACCACTGCTTTTAGTTAAAGTGTAGAAGTGTGCGCAGGATGCCCGACGATTCTCTGCCAGCCAACTGGTGGGCGGGCAAAACTCACAGAAGGATACTCATTCAGGAGGAAGACCACTAATGCTGAAAACCCACTGGATAAGGGAAAACATTTTTTTTTGTTTCGTGAAACAAGAAAACATTGTTTCTTATGAGACTACATACACCAATAAAAATGAAACAAAGCGTGATGGTTGTCGAAAATAAATGCCTTTTTATATGAGCAGCACACACCGAATGCAACAATCCTTTTTCGGGCAAGCGTCGTTGGCGACAATTGCCTACTTTCTTATTTCGCAACACACACCAAATGAAACGAAATATAAAAACCAAAGCCAAGTAAAATAACATGTTTCGTTGCAAATTGCTTAACTGATGTTTTTTTGCAAAAGAAAATATTGATACCATAATTCTTGTATCTCATATCTTGTTTTCTGTTAGCATTTTCGATTATTCACAGCAAATAATCAAAAATTTCAATCCTCATTCTGGGAATATAACTAAATTTTTAGGTATTTCTTAACTTGATATCGAGTTTATAATCAAATACCTACTCAACATTTTATTTTAGATTATATGGATGCACCCACCATTTTCTGCAATTTGCGTCCTTTTCCTCAATTGTATCAAAAATTGTACGATTGACAAAACTACATCGTCTTTGTTCGACCATGTGTTGCAGAATATTTAAAGAAAGTCGCAAATTCCATTTTGTTTTATTTAAACGCTCACCAAATGAAGTATATAACCAAAACGTTTTGCTTTGTAACATTATGTTTCGGACGTGTGTTTTAAAATAAAAACGTTATTTTGATTATCGACTCAAAAACAATTTTTTAAGCGGTGTGTTTTCAGCATAAGTGCTTAGGCTCTTCAAAATAAAATCAAAATATTATAATATAACAAGAAAAACTTTTTTTTATTTTTTTCAAATGGCTAATAATGAAATAAAAACTTTTTTATTTATAAATCAAATAATTGCTCTTGGCAACCGCTGTTTCTTCAGACTAATTGCGTTTTCCATTGGTAAATCTGGATTTTGATCTAAAATTTGATATTTTTTGTTGCCAATGGAACACGATTTTATATTGATTTTTTTGTCTTTGTATTGTTGTAATTTCGTGTCTGTGAAAATAATATAAATGTAGTTGTCAAGCTTCATATTACACAGGTTTATTGCTTTTGATTTAAATGGTATATCACAACGAACTGCTACAGTTTTCAGGGTTAATAATCATTTTTCACAATCGAAATATAAGTAAATGAACAACGAAAATCACTTTAGTCAAACTGACTGCTATCATTTATATTAGTGTCAGTACAGACTTCCAAAAACAACTTTCTTGTCCAAATGGAACACAACTACTGTCAAAATCAGTCTTTTGACAGATCTAGATAAAAACGAGTGATGGATGCACGACTGGGTCGTACGCAACTTTCTCTTTCACAGCGAGTTAATTTGAAGTTTTTAACAATTTGGCCCAAATATACAATAATATTTATTTCGATTAATGATGATAGAAACATATAAATAGTGTCGAAATGAGATTATACGATCGTTTATTCCGTCTTTGAAAGTAATCGGTGTTCATGTGAATAATAATGATTTTCCGTTATTGGCCAAAACTGGAAACTGCGTTTGGGGATAATTGCGCCAAAACCAATTAAGTTGAACTCATGAAAATAGTTATAGTAGTATACAAATTAAATTTCATTCAATTTGGCAAAATAGTTTGCGAGGAATTAACAATTTTCTTTATGTGGCCTAAATGCGAAAATCCGTTATATGGATTTTTTCGAAAAAAAAAACTGGGTATGCAGTTATGTTGGAACTAATATGCTTATAGCTTATAAGAAGTTAAGTCAAAATCGTTAGATCCGTTTAGAGCAAATTGAGGTTATGTATGATTCATATGGCAGATACCAGTAATAACATGGCTAAAAGCAAAAAAAATGGCCTAGAATTATGGCCAAACGAACGCTATCTACGAAGTTTGAAGAAAATCAGTCAAGTCGTAAGTACGGACAGACGGACGGAATTCCAAAAACCACTTTTTTGAGTTTCGTTATCATCGTAATGCTAGAATCAATCAAAATCTCGAGGTCGAAAATTTTCATGAAAACAATATCTTTCTCTTTAGAAGAGAATGTTAAGAAGAAGATTTTTTACCAATGGAAAACGCAATGCAATTTAGTAGTAAAGCCCTCACTCGAGTTACAAAGGCCTGTTCTAAGAATAACAAACAATAAATTAAGCTTTTTTTTTTATTATGTACTTTATTTCTAATAGGAGGAAATGACGAACAGCCCTAGTATGTGTTCTATGTAGACTTCAAATTCGACGTATTAAAGCGAGTGTGAAATATTTCAAAAGAAAGCTGCGATGGCTAATACAAAACTATTTTTCAAAATAGCTCCTGTCAAAAGTCATTCAAGCTCTTCAAGGGCACCCAATGCAATCATTTACTCTAACTGCTCAATTCGCTAAGCCGGATTCTGAATTCAATAAATGGCATGCTAACAACGCCCTTATTGTATAAAAGTCTTTTATAATAACATACGTAACATGATTTACTTTCTAGATTTTAAATTATAGTTTCTGTAACAGTGTGTAGGAAACATTTTGTAAAACCTTTTCGACCATAAATTAGGACACCCAAAGTAAAACCTCTTTGACTATGACCACAAGCAGTTTTAATAGTATGAAATAAAAACCAATCCCCATACTGAAGTGGGATTAAGTTGCCTATATATGTAAAACCCCACAGGCAAGGACCCTCGCAATTGGTTTAATAATTTCATTCTTTACAAGAAGCCATTTTTCGAAACATAATAATCTACTGTGCAGCATTTTAAATAATTATTTTGCGTGCTTCGAGGTAATCACTGTGACTTCTCTGGAATTTGTTATCATGAAGTAACTACCTCAATGTAAGACGTAATGTTTCTTTAATTAACGTACACGACAGAGACGATAAGTTAATTTGGCCCAAAGTAATTGTGTATTCTGATGGCGTCTTGGCAGGCGGGTGGAATGAAAACATTTTGTAGGTTTTCGTCGATAAAACCTTTTTTGGGTGGTACGAAGAGTTCGTTGACTTTGTTTCCAAGGTCATTGAGGGTTTTCTGTTTTATAAGTTTGTAAGCGGGGTTAACTTGGTTTGTACATCATTGCCTTGAATTGGAAATTGGTGTTTTCTTTTTGGTTATTTTGATACTCTTTGTTAATTTAAGATAAGCACTTTGGCGTAGCGAATTAAATTAGACTTTGAAAGTTCAGATTCGGTGAGAAAATAATTCATTGAAGGCAGCTACTTCAAGATTTGCAAGATATTTTTCTCTGTCCACTTCCATTTACTTTGGCAAGGAATTTATTTCCCTCGCTTTTGTTGGCTTCGTCTGTCTGGAATCTTTTTCTAATGCGGTTTACAACTAACCTGCTGGATGTCTTTGAAACTGTTCGGAATCTTTAATAAGTTGCGCATGTCCTTGTTTTAATCATCTTTATATTAAAAAGTCAATCAATACTGCCTTGTAGGTACTATTCGAGGCCATTTTCAAGTATTGGTGTAGCATCTGGTAGCACGTTATACATGCTTGATTTCCTGAAAAAACGCGTAATCTTTGTAAGCTTTATCGTTTTTTAAGATTATAAATGAGGTTCGGGTTATTGGCAACAGGCCTTTCGAAAATGTAGCCGTCAATAAATTTGAGAGGATATTATTTTTCTTAATATATTTTCCAGTCGAATTTAAGTATAGAATACGATGACAGGGACGTAGTTACTATTGATGGCTGCTTATTATGAATCTCATATGGAATATCGAGAGAAACCCACGCAATGGAAAGCAAAGAGGTAACACTCCCTGCAGGTAACTAAAAAGTAAGCGCAGCGATGTGTAAAAAACATCATGTAGCCCGTTCAAATGAATTAGCAGTGGATCTCTTCAAATACCGAAGTGTTGCCACCAAATCTGGAGGGATGAAAGAATATCTGCTCTACATGTCCCATATACAAGAAATCCCATATCTTACTCCAGCTACCGAATAAAATCTCTGCTAAGTGGTTCATATTAAAATCCTAAAACAATATATGACACTTATCTCTGTGTACCAGTATGGCTTCTGGCCAGACGGACCGACTATGGATCATCATTTTTTTTCACAAAGGTGAATCCTAGAAATGATTAACGAATGTCAAGCCGGTATACGATCTGTTTCATTTTGGAAACAGCTCATCTGAAAGTTTCCATACATGTCGCCATTATTGGTCTCTTCTTTCATGCCTTTGTAGCTTGACGGCAATTCTTGAAGAGGCAAAACGCATTGTTCGTCTAGTTAACGAGAATAAAACAAAGTAAATCCTATCAACAAACAAAGCATTGTCGACGCACAATATTGGACAAATTATTACCGTGGATTGCCATAACTTTGAGTTAGTTAAGGCGTTAAACTTAAAAACAACATCAACCGCACGAATATCATTTGAGTGGAGATATGAAGAAGTTTGACCTGTAATAACCGATCCTACCTTGGTTTGCCAAACCAAATGGGATCAAATTCCTAACTTGAGAATTTTAATGTTTCCTCTACCCGACACTGATTCTATCAGTCTTACTTTACGTCACAGTGTTAATGAAAGCATATCAAATGTTAAGCACTTTCGAACGAAAAATCCATCACTCTAATTTTCGTTTTTGTTTGTGAGGAAATCGATACCGAGATTCCAATCCACAAACATACAGCTGTAGTCCAAATTTAGCTTAATAAGTTTTCTACCTACCTACAGGAAAGCCGTAAAATCTAATATTGGTGGGTTGATAAGGCGGTGTACTTTTCCCACATCACACTTAGGTCAATGTAGTCGCACTGTGATACGATTTGGGCTTTTTGGTATGTGACTTTTTCTTTTGGCGTCGTTGGTGTCCGTATTAAGTCCCCTTCCAACCATCCCGATTTTTGACACAACTGAAAAAATTAATCAGCGAAAAAATATTTTCTTACAGTTTTGCTTCTTCCTTGATTTTTTTTTATAATTTTGTTGAATTAACGAAACAGATTTCCTGGTTTTGCGAAGGAGATTGTGGGTTCTGGGTTTGTCATACTCGGGCTACAGCTTGTCGGACTTCTCACAGGTAAAGAGGTAATATAATCCGCATTTTAAGATAGATCCAGTTCTTCCTTTACAAGCAGTGATTTAAGGTCACAGACTGGTCTTCCTTATTAGGCCATAACTCCATATATTTACATAATGTCCCACTAAAAATGCTCTTCTTTTTGCAGCATGAAACTTATTGCAATCTTTACCAATCCGAAATTTATTATCATTAATTACAATGTTTGGTTATACAATTGAGATTAAAGTAAAAGAAGAAATTTCCTTTTTTTAAAATTGTATCTCTTCTACTGTATCCATATGTTTGTTACCGTATTTTGGAACAAATATCAAATTGTTAGCTCGTCAATTATATGTTCAAATATGTCTGCTCAAATCATTCCCCCTATTCGTCGTGTTCATTACAAATGATCACTTACCCTAATACCCCATGGAGTTATTTAACTGATAAATATCGTGATATCACAAGGCAAACCGCTTATCAATCTCACAAGTTCATATTCTACTTAATCACTCCATTCGTGCACATGACAGGGAATTTACGATAATAGAATTAGGTATCCCCAAGTCATGTCGGCTCAGTTGCTGATGACCTGTGTCGTGCAACCCTTTGTTCGTTTTTCAACACAACATAACCACTGTCACAGCATAGCCATCCAACAAATGTCATAAGTTAAAGCATTACGCTTACCAAGAAACTCATCAGCAAATGTCGCACTTATTTGCCCTTGTCAATGTCTAATCGACCGTTCCACTGACATGTCTCATCTATCACATTTAATTACTACATAACAAACTCAATCGAGCATTGTAGCCAGCACAACAATATGCCATCATTAATGCTGCTAATGACATGAATTGCTTACGAAATCTACACCCACGACCCGCACCACGCAACAACTTAAATGCTATTCCCAAACGCATAAACTCATTAAACTATTATCCGCTTAACTGGAGGCCTTCCGGTCCGGCTTTCGGGCAAATGCAGAAATCTACTTAAGGCCACCACAGTACCGCCCCGTGCCACCCTGTGGCAGGCGTCCAAAGCCAAAAAACACCGAAACACATCCCCGTCTGCCTTAGCGAACTCGAGAAACACGTTCCACCAACAGGGAGCACCTCCTTCGGGATAATTAACAACTTTAATCATTATTCCATTTAAACTGCTACGAGACTGGAATTAATAAAGAAAAACGAAAATCCATGCTCCTAGCGCTGTACACTGAGATCCAAACTATGAAGATTCTAGAATTCGATTCCGCATCGCAGCTCAAGTGCCCGCAAAAGTTTGCTTTCCGTCGAGTCCTTAAAAAGCAACAGCAACAGCCAGTGCTTGGGTAATACCGGTACTCGTACCAACCAACTAATCATTATTCTTGATTTTATTTAACCCACTTTCTCCCGAGGTAACCCACAAATACTATTCGCACTCAAAGTCCGCAAAACTAAACAGACCGAGTGCGAAAAGAACCAAAAATGGTTCTACAAAAAGTTATGAGTGATGGCGAAATTATAAGGGTAACTAACAAGAATTGAAAATCCCCATCGCACTTTTGATCCCGACAAGTCCAGGCGGTTTTTTTTTTTCGTTATTATTCCCTCCCTGCCACTCGTTCAACCAAAAGGTTTCCTATCCGATATAAGGGATGGCGAGGGAGGGAGTCACTGCAAGGAAGGAAATATCAATGCCAAATCAGAGGAATCTGTTGGGAAGGCGACGGAGCAACGCAGAGAGCGAGAGCGAAAAGAAAATTGAAAAATAAACCCCAACAGATTTGAGTCTTAGATAAAGGGACACAAGGATGGAAAAAACTTTTGGTCCAACTTATTTTTTTTCTATTTTGTGTCTTCCCTTTCTTGCCGAGGAGAATGAATTAAATTAGAAGATATTTTATTTTTGGCGCCAAGTTTTGGTGTTCGTGAGTGATGATGATGATGATGGGGAAGAAAAACTTCTTATTTCTGATAAGTTCCTAAGGCAATCAGGCGCCTATTCTTCTTGCTGGCTACGAGAGGATTTTTCCAGTTCGGAGAAGGAAGAGCTCCTTAACGAAGCTTTTAAAGGCTTTATGTCCAAAATAATTTTGAATAAATACTTAAAGGGTAAAAATGAGATAACAAGGATTGGATTTTTTGACGTATTCTTGAGGCAATGGATGAGGATGTGCAAATTATCAGAATGGAGATCAGCAATTGAGAATTGGGTGAAAACATAATGCTAAGGAGGTTATGTGGAAAAATAAACATATGTATTCGAGTGGAGGTTTTTTTTTTCGACGGGCTATCGTTCATGAAAGTGAATTAAATTAGGGTAAAGTGGGGATAACGGACTGTGAAGTCGAGTTATGGAGAAATTGAAAAATGATGACAACTTTTTGACAATTTAAGGATTTGGATATAAAATATTTTTATTGGGCATAATATTAATTTTCGACGTATTTATGGGATTTTCTTTCCCCCAGAAAGCCAAGGGGTTGTTTGCACCAGTGTTAAACTTATTGGACATTGGTGAGACATTTTTTTTAGGTGAGAATAACTTATAATGCTGAAGTCATGACAATAAATATAAATTCTTTTAGTTGAGGGGCCTTATATTTATGGGGCTTACAGTATGTTCTAATCAATTACTAATCAACAGAATGAAATTCTTACTAATGAAATCTAAGATCAAAAAAAAATATTAGTTTCGGTTTAGCTTGCAGTTAGACTGAACTACTACTTATACTTACCCTTTCTTCAGGAGGACTTTAAAATGACATGGTTTGCTTGAAAAGCAATCTGTGTTTTTAGTTTACTACTTGTCATATCTTTAATATGAACAAATTAAACCCGGACAGAAGAGTACAATCGACAACTTCAACATTAAGGTGGTAAGTGATTTAATCAACCTCGACTCAGACGAACTCTAACAAAGAACTACCTAATGGTTGGAAAGTAATCTAGTAATAACGCTGTCACAAAAGTTACTAGAACATTTTACATATGACCCTGATGATTCCAATCTTTCTCTACGATGGTAAGGCATGGAACGTATTCAAAGCGGATGTAGAAAAAAAATCGGCATTAAATGCTTTAGATGGCTAGGATGGAGAATTCTGGCTATTTAATGGCGCCAACGAATTTACCAAAATTAATTTTATTTGAAAAGCTTTTACATATCCTTTGTAAGATGAAGATTATCCTGTTGCTATTTTATGGTAGTTTGGCCGTGCAAAAGCGGACATCTAGAGCGTAACCTAGAACTAGACATTTTTCGATATATTAAATGCGAATATTTCATTTAATTCGAATAGCAAAATCTAGTGTATACTACTCACCTATGAGTAAGAACAACCTTCTAAGACATATAAGGGGGATTCAGTCATCATCTTCACTTGGCGAAAGTATAACAACAATAAGGGGTACTCCACAGGGGATGAACTATCTTCACTTCTTAGTTATAGGTAGCCAACGAAGCTTGAGGATACTAAAAATAACTTGCATCAAAACAGTGCCTTACGCAGACGATGTGGTCCTCATGGCATATGGGAATATCCCATCGACTCTTAGCGTAATCATGCAAACAAACCTAAACATACTCCATAGATTGTTAGATCCATGCGGCCTTGGTGTATATCCAAAAAAACTAAATAAGTTCTCTTTACTAATAAGAAATCTATCACAGAGTTTGGCACCAACTGTGGGACGGTCGAACCTCTCACTGTCAGCAATTAGATTCCGACTAAAACTTATACCGACTTCACAGCAGCAATACAGAAATGAGTCCTCGTATGGTACTCATTTCTGTATTGTGCTGTACGACCAAAAGGCTTGGTACATTGGATATACACTTCTTTAAGCCGTGCTGCGCTTTTCGCTGCTGTGAAGTCGGTAGAAGTTTTAGAATTGTTTTTAAACCTACTGTCTTCGTGGCATTTAGCACGGCTAGGCAGCACCATCCCAAATCACAATTTTGACAGTAAATACTCAATCAAAATAGAGACAAATGGTCGTCAAAGAATGTGGTATCAAATACTGAAATGGAAATTTATACCGATGGGTCTAAAATGGAAATAGGAGCGGCTCCTGGGGTCTACTCCAATAAAATCAGCTTTACCGTATACCTTCGACTATCAAATTCGTGCAGTGTGTTCAAAACAGATATCCTAGCCATACTCGAAGCTGGAAAATCGGCTTCAGCATTGGACATCACGTGAGGATATTTGAATCTACGTAGATAGTCAAACCGCCATATAAAAGCTCAGGCTACTCAGCTCACTAGTAGTTTGGCACTGCCAATCAGAGCTATACAGGCTCTATGTAAACAAAATAAAGTCCAAATTATCTCGCCTGCAGGACATAATAACATTCCAGGAAATGAGAATGCAGACGAGCTAGCCAGACTATGATCATCTTGTGCGTTTTCCTATCTGATAGTAGGGTTAAAACCCCACTTGCTTTATAAAAAGGAAATAATTAGACACATACAAAAAGAAACAATAAGTAGGTGACCAAAAACTCTTGTAAACCCTCGTAGCACTGAATAGAGCTCCCATTCCCATGTTGGGTAAGCACTGACTAACACACACCAAAAACGCATAAAATTCGGCGACCCAGACGTCGAGGAGGACATCGCACACTAACTGTGTCACTGCCAGCGATTAGCAACAGCCGTAATAAACTCCTTGGTAGCTTCTACAACGATGACCTGACGGAACAAGCAATTATCGCCATTGCACAGATAGTCCGCTTCTGATGGAAATCGGAATGGAGCAACTATCTTTTTGAAGCAGATGGAACAACATAAGTATAACACTTTACTTTAATTTAACATTCTTTTTCAGGTAGATACTAAATCTTCAACAAAGTCCAATGCGAGTTTGACGACTCACCTGAGCGTCAAGAGCCCATCAAACCTAACCTTACCTAACCTAAGACCAATTTCGAAAAGAATTTTGTCAATTTAACAAACACAGGAAAATCAAAAATAGTTGGGACTCCACCAAAGGATTAAGTCTCTACTACACCCGAAGTTGTTGCTATGTTTAAACCACATATAGGTTTAAAATTACTATAAATGTACTGCGTTCGCAGTTTTATTTTAAATATGAAAGTTAATATTCGCATTGAATTTATTCCAATTTGTCGGATCAATTTTTGGTTTTATCAAAACCATTATATGGTGGGTACCAATCGGCTTATCCCTATAGATCCAATTTGAAAATTCCAAATAATCTCGTAAACAAAATAGGAAGTAAATCCGTTAAGACATTTAACTTCCAAATACGTATTCTCCATCATCGTTATGTTATGTTTGATTAGAATCTCTTGTTAATTTTTTTTTCATGAAACCAAAAACTAACAAGTCGCAGTTTGAATTCCTTGTGGAGGGAATGTATATTAATGATCCACTTGAAGAGCTTTCGACTCTCAATCAGATGGTTGAAGCAGAAGTAGGAGGGCTTGCTATATGCGGAAACTGCACTGAATCAGCTACCTAAAAAGGAACATCCATTGAGCCTCAATTTTCGTGTGAATCTAACGCCACATAAGAAGGAAGTTGTTCGATGACCAATGTTTTGCAGACCCTCAAATATCTTCGAAGTATTTTTGAATCAAGAATAACGTATGCCATATTTTTGAACCTTCTTCTTTATTACATTATTTTGTTTTTTCAAAGATTGATCAAAAAAAAATAATTTCATCCCTACTTTTCATATCGCTTATATCTCTTAATACTTCCATATTAAAAGTATTCAAATCAAAGATATAGGAAGGTACTTCCTTTTCTCAGATCTCTCACAGGAATTGAAATAATTGGATTCAATTATCCAAAATCGTAAGTTAATGACTTTGTACCCTTAATATCTTTTCGAAAATTAACTCGATTCCGGTCAATAAGAACTAATTAAGAGAGAAAACAGAATATGAATAATTAAGGAAGTTAATAAAGAAAAGGGAGTGCACTCAAGCAATTAATTTCATAGAAGCTAATAGACACCATTACAGTCGACTGCATATGAAATGTTCAAAATCGAATATTTGTGGTTAGAGTTTATTTCAATTTCTACCACTACTCCTACCATACTCTCCTTATTAGAAATTCTTTAACACGCGCAACAAACTCAAACCGCTTTTCAAATATCACCTAAGACCACCCCCCCCGCCCAGTTAGTGCTCGTAAATGGTATTAAATTAAACGTTTTACCGTGCTAGACCTTGGTGCCACAAAAACTGCAAACACATTTATAATCATTTGCGTGTCAAAACCTATAATTAAATATGACGACACAGAAATAACGAACCACCACTCAAGCTATAACAGCCACCCCAAACCACCCCCAGCCAACTAAGTTACCAACCGAAAAAGTGAAAAATGATTTTTCGCATGAGGAATCACCCATTTGTAATCCATCCAACTAAAGGACAGCGGTTTACCTTCATTCCACCTCTCTCCACACGGAGCCAAAGTCATCAGCAAAGGATAATTTATACAGATAGCTCGGCCTAGCGAGCAGCAAGAAAGTAACCATAAGCAAACAAATATGAACGGAGACAAACAACAAATATGACAAAGTGAGTAATTTGTTGAGTTACACGCAAAAGCTGACGTCCAAGTTTCTTTCAGTTGGGTCAGTGTTAAGCCTTCAAGGATTTATGGAATGTCATTACAAGGATAAACTTTGTCTTTTTGTTATGAAAAATTCATGTGGTCGTTTTCGCAACTAATAATGACGTTTTCTTGTTTCTACACTTTGTCTTGACTGGATCTGGGGAATGGGCCACAACTCAACAAAGCAGTAGCTCGCTGTTTATGGGGTGTCAAAGGAAATTGGAATGTACAACAGGATTTACTTGGGTCACGCAGAGTAAACAGACACTTTTTTCGGTTAGGGGGCAGCTTCTAGGCTTGCCAGATTTTTCCTATCATAATATTAGGGGGATTTGAATTCTTGGGATGAATGGAGTGAAGTTGAAAGAGTAGGCTATGACTTTCAGATATGGAAAGGAATTTGAAATAACAAAAGATCTTAAAAACTTTTTTTGTTGCATTACTTAGAAGACCAAATAATTGTTGGGCTTTTCGCAAAACCAGTACGGTTGGTAAGCCTTAGGTACTTTGCAAGTATCTGAGTACATACACATCCATAAAAAATAACAAAAATAAATAAATCTAATAGAAATATTCCTAAATACGAAATACAAGTTGGCAGGGATATAAGAAGCATTCAATGGAGTAGGTGAAAAAGTCCTTAAGAAGATTTACTCGGCTGTTGTTTATTACATCACTTTCCTTTTTGTTCGGACCACTGACAAAAGTAAGAAGACATCTACCGAAAGTTATTTGAAAAGTATTTTGTCGGAGATTTCTAGAAATGTCTTACAAAGAAATTGATAATACCGAGGATAACTTTGAATCGAATGGTGGAAAGATAGCGATTTATAGATGTATCATGTAGATTTGTATCAAATAATTTGTGTAAGTCTTTTAAGTTATAGTAATAAAGCTGAATGAACATCCTATCACCATAGATTCCAAATCCTAAACTATTTAATCTATGCACCCACTTAGTATGATTAGGGTTTTGACTTTTTTTGGAAGTCGTTACATTAATTCCGTAAATTTTCTATCGACAAATGTTGCTGAATAGTGATAATTTACAAGACCATTGTCACTGAATGTTTATAGTTATCCTCTAACTTGAACTTGTGATACCTCGTAGGGCTGCACGATCTTGTTTGTTATTCTTTATGGCTAGAAAAATACGGCTGATACCAAGGGAACATTTTTTTGCCCATGTTAGTTTAATGCGGATTTTATTGCACACTTTACGTTCAGAATGCCACAAGAATTACCGAATCACACTAAATTCTACTCCGCATAGTTATGTCTATGGGATCAAGGCTTGTTTACATGTAGAGCTGTTTCGTCAACCAAAATAAAGGCACCTGTATACAAGTACTACAACAATATTTTACAGATATATACATATAAAAGACCCGAACTATTGCAGCTTATTGCTGTAGACATTGGTTTTCCGAAGATACACCGGATGCAACATTTATTTGGCTACTCAATACACATCAAGCATAAAACTTGCCCTTGAACAGATATGGTGGTGGAGGAAACAAAAGGGTACAACGGCAACGCTCTTTCACATAGTGAATACTGATGGCCCCGTGTCTTGGGGGTATCTAATAAATTGGAACTGCTCCTCCATGTTGTGGTTGAGAAGGTGTAGCACACTTGAAAATCGTACTTAAGGACTTCAATGCTAAAAATTAGTTAAGAAACATATCTTCGACGGGTTAGTTGGAAAGCACAACATCAACATAAAGATAAAAGATAATGGCTTCCAACTAACTGACTTTGCAGCAACATCTTATAATCTGAACAGCAGTACTAGGTTTCTTTGATTTAGAATCCACAACCCAAAATGTCGATCTCCAGATGGTCGAACCGCTCAAAAAGCTGAAGAACCACAAGGCAGCCGGTTCTTATAGAGGGGAAATTTTTTCAATTTTGTACGATTCAGAGGATTTTAGCTTCGAGGTATTCTTCCGAAAAGCTTTTCGGAATATTTCTCCGACATTTGTAACGCATCTTGGCGAATCGCGTTGAAGTGCGTTCATGTGCATCTTTCGTGAAATTTTTGACAGCTAAGTGCAATTTTTCTTCCGATTTCGTGGCTACAGAATCGTCGAAGAAGAATGTTCCAAAAATTCCAAAACCCCTAAGACAGTTAGCTTTTGGCTGTGTAGAGGTTGGTTGAGGGGTTTCATAAGCCGAGAACCGGTAATTTTGTACATTTATGGTCCGCTTAAAAAAAAAGCTAGATTTGCCCATTGATAATGACCATGTTATGCCAAAAGCACCGGGTAGTGGTTCTATAAAATTACTATTTTATAATGCAAATTCGCTTGGATTTACGCATCGAACCCGGCTGTGATATGTCGATATGAAAACAGACGTAATAGCTGCAGGAATGCCCGACCCTACAATTAATTCTGTTGTTGCGATAATATACGTAACCTCGCAATTCTTCGCAGACCTTTAAGTCTCCATAGAAATTTCAAAATGTTGACTTCACTGAGGTTGGGCAACACACAATGCACTTCATGAATACTAGTTAGCATGCATAATATTCTCCCATCGTAAACACAATAAGACATTAACTCCTAACTGGAGCATAATAATTCGTTTCTTTTGCTCGCATCCAATATATAATTGAATCCTCCCGCACTGCTGTACTGTTTATGTAATTTACTCACAATACGTCAACGTTTGCGTCTCAGTTGTTTTGTTGCCTTCAAAATGCTATATATCATGTGCCCAACTGCACATGAATACCATCAATCCAAAAACCGGAGCCTCTGCAATTACAGAAGCAGCACCAGCAACTAGAGCACTCATTTATTCAATTCTGCTCCAGTGGTTTTGTTTGTCATGAACACTGCTAATTCCATCATGCACTTAGGAATAGAGAGCTTTTAAGGACATTTATCGCATTCAAGTGTCTACATTGTATTGAAAACAAAAACAATAAACGTAGCCTTCTTTCATCTTTACTTGTTTCTTTTATACGAGTGCATGTTGTACACTGGTAAACATGTACCTCGTGTCTGTCCTCATTTTGTCCATTACACTTAGGACGAGTGAAAGACATTTAATTTGAATGCATATGCACAAAAGCATTTTTACATTCATTTCACTATTTCTCGAAGGGATGCTTTTACTAACGGGAATCCGTCGACCCAACTGCTCGCGTCGACCACATACCACACATCATGTTTATAAAAGGAGTAGGTATGCCGGGGCTGATACATTCTCTTCCTGTTAGCACATTGAACCCAGGCACATTCAAAACGATAACACATCCTTATAGTGGTTCCTTCGCTCTGGTTTGGAGGTTGAAACGTTTTATGAAAAGATCAACAATAGTTTTGGCATCTTAATTCATCAACCCGCCACCAGACGAGCTCCCACGTGCTCTTTATGTCACTTTATGGACTATCTATGATCTGGATGTCAGAAAAACGAGAGGCATCATCATATTTCATGCGAGCGCCAGCTTCTCGCATACTTTTTCCTAAAAGGCATCACCTAAACGGCTCCATTGTATCCAGCATTTTTCACAAGCACACTCGGTAAAACCATCCATTCAAGTCTTAAAACTGGGACAGCCCGTGCTGCAGTAAATGGTGAACACAGCTTTCAGAGCGGTGTAGTGACTTGGCACAGCGTTGCGGATGGTCTATGTTAAAGTTTTTCGGAGAAAAATGTATATTCCTGTTTTGTGTGAGGTTGGAAGGTGGTGAAAGGAAGACTGCGTCTGAGTCTTATGGTTTCAATTGCAGGAGCCACATACACCAGAAAATAATTTCAGGATGCGTTCAAGAAGAAAGTAAATGTATCTGTACATATTTTTTATTTCTATTTTCAGTTTGTATATGATAAACGCTATGAAGTCAGAAACGTTTTTCATGTACATATGTTTTTTTTTTAAATTACTCATGAAGGTGTATACTAAGGGAAACGGAAGCATTCATTCAGCTTCGCATGTCATCGCATTAATGAAACATGAAACTTCTTTCGTAATTATGGTGAACCTTTTTTGAGATACCTTTTACTTGTAAGCTTTTGCTTTTAAAGAATATTCATTATAACAGCAATGGAGATACATAAAAAGACAACTTTTGAGAAAAAGAAAGATTGGTTTATGGGCCATGGAATGGAATTGATAACACTAAGAGTAACTGATGAAGGTTGCTCTACAAGGTGCAGAGTAAGCTGTTTTGTGTATGTAGGATTTACCATTAAATGTATAAGCAATAAAACAAGAGAATGTATCTGAAATACTATTGCCAGACCTACTTACTAGAACTGCACACTTTAGTGACCATGTAGATCAAGTTGAACATGGGTTCAGTTAGCCCGGTCCTATAATAACTTCTTCCAGTTAGGTAGTTCTTGTTGATAGCGGTCGTTCCCAAATTATATGCTCCACATAAGCCCAGCTTCTTTACTATGTCGCCCATCTGGATGGGAATCTAAGACTCTATGTCCCATAGCATGACATACACATCATAAATGCTCAATCGTGTTTCTTTGCATATAGTTATATGTAGCTTAAAGCAAATCGTTAAATATTCGTTTTCAGATTCAATGAGTCCAAAAATTGTTTGTAATATTTTGCAAGAAATGATGAAGGTGTCTTAAAAAATAAATAAAGCCAAATCCAAATTTCATCATCAAAATCAATGGCATGCTCTGCACTTCAATGATATTCAACTTCTTCTTTGGTCTGAGCTAGATGACAAGGATACCAAGGAAACGTGCGTTTAGCGAGTACTATGTGGTAAGTTATCCTGCAATGTCAAAACCGCAGAACCATTTGCTACCCAGCTTCTCCAGTGTGTGCAAAATTTTATTTTTTCAACAAAGAATGGGACATTTTCTTTTGGCCGATTTCAAAATTCAAATCTGAGATTCTTCTCATAACTGTTTTTTTTTACATTCGGATGTTTGTCAGACTTTCGCAATTCGTGGGGGCAGTGAATAAGTGTAGGTGTTGTCACTTTGAGCATTTGATAGTCCAACACGCGCTAACCACCAAGCAACTGCAACCAGGAAGTGCATAGTAGTTGCTATCCAAATCATAGCGCTCGATTATATCAAATACCTTTTAATCAAGTGCCCTTGTGTGTTATGTTTATTTCGGAGCTTGTGTGGCATTGGCATTATAAGCCTGTAATTGACGCAGGGTATGGCGAAATGTTGCTAATGCTTGAGTGTACAAGCCAATGCTAACGAGAAAGTGTTGAAAATCAAACATTTATGTACATAAACCCTCTTTAGAACCCCGCATTACCGACTTTATAAAGCTATCTGCTTCACTATAAACAGAAAAGTTATCATCGCAAGTTTCGCCAACAGCTTCAACAGCTTAGATTGAAGGAAGACAAATCAGGTTACACCTCTATCTTCTGGTCATGATAGATGACGATTGAAGATTGAGGGGTATGTAAGTGATGTCCATATGAATGGGGTTTCATAAAGGACTTGACAACTTTTTTAAAAATAAAATGCAAACTAGCTACTTGAGACATCACAAAAAATTGTATTGGCTTGAATCACCATCAAAACATTTATGAATTGAATTCGACTTTGTTCATATAACGGGTGTTTTTTTTAGAGGTTGGTTTTTCAAATAGAGATAAAACTGACATTTTGTGGTCAAATTGGGAAACTTTAGTGTAAATTATGTTCATTTTGGTTTGCCATCTTATTACGAACAGGTTGACAAATGAACTACGCTTGAAAATCGTGCAAAGTTATGGATCGTTTTCGCACTACGTTTACTCTATGTGATAATACACATCCGCAGAGACGTCGAACAGTGCGCACTGAAGAAACAATTGCCGCTGTAGATCCAGCTTACAAGATAAAGCTTGTGCAAGAATTAAAACCGCGAGACCATGATATGCTTCGTGATTTTGGTGTATGGGCCGAAAATGTGATTGATCTCGATGCTGATTTTCATAGCAAAATTTTTTTCACTCATTTTTGGTTGAATGGCAACGTCAACAAGCAAAATCGCCGCATTTGGAGTGAAGTGAATCCACATGAGACCCTTGAGACGCCATTACATTTACAAAAACTGACTGTTTAGTGGAGTCATTGGGTTATATTTCTTCCATCAGTTCCTTTAATGGAAACCGGTATTGAGCCATTATAACCGACTATTTTGTTCGCGAAATAGATGGAATGAACGTGGATGAGATGTATTTCCAACAAGACGGTGCTACATACCACACAGCGCACGTCACAAACGATTTATTAAAGAAAACATTAGATGAGCGCATATTTTCGCGGAATGGAACTGTCAATATGACACCAAGATCGTGCTATTTGACACCATTGGATTGTTTTCATTGGGAATATGTGAAGTCGCTCGTCTACGGCAACAAACCAGAAATGTTAGGGGACTTGGAAGCCAACATTTGCGGCGTTTTTACCGACATATGGCCAAAATGCTCAAAAAAGAGGTTGCAAATTGGATCTTGGCTTTATCTGAACCAGTCGCAGCGGCCACATGCCCGAAATCATATTTAAACATTAATGGCATAAAATTATTATATAAAAAAGATTTTCTTGTGCTTTATTTCATTTCGAAGTTCTATACCTTAAAAAGAACACACTTTATGCCCCCACCGATACGGCCACTATTTCTCTTTCAATATTGGCTCCGAGATCCGCTTTAGTAGTTGGCTCGTTCGCATAGACAATAAAAAAAAGTCTCGTGGCGAATAATCACACGATCTGGTCGTCCAATCGACGCCGACGGGTCCATTTCTCTAGATAACACGTTCACACAACTGAGACTTCAATAACTCGATTTTTGCACCCGCTGTTTGGCTTGTAACACCGTCTTGTTGGAATCACATATCACCGATGCCCAATTCATGCAATTACTCAAAGAAATAAAATTCCAACTTGTCTCTGTAGAGAATACTATTAACCGTAACTTGACTGTCATTTCTATCGACGAAAAAACGACCCAATGAAGCCGCCGGCATGAAAGCAGTGACTATTTGCGGATGAAGAGCTGTTTCATGAAGCAATAAAGCACATGAGAGTTCTCACCTGTCCAGTAACGCATATTTTGCTTATTGAAGATGCCAAACACAAATACAATTTTTTTTCGCAACAAGCTCGATTTTTCCCAGGGCCTAGCTTTTTCACAATCATTCATGTGTGCGTGTGTTGTTCTTGCACGATGGCGTTACCTCCTGTTTATGCCTACTCCGAACGGCTAATTTATCAGATATTTGTTCTTGCTCTTATCTACTTCAGCATGATGAAAATGTTGATTTTACTGAATATTTTGAAATTGACAGTTCGGAAATCGGTTTAAGAGTGTTCCCACTGAAAGTATGAATTTATCAAATCGCTAATGATGGACCCTTTATATGTGTTTTTAAGCACTATAAGAAATTATCCAAATCGGCTTAAAAGCAAGCTGTTTTTTTAGTTTAGCTGGGTAATAGTTTAGCTTGACATTTATTTCTAATTTTTACAACTCTGCAAGTGTTCCATTTATTAAGGTACGCCTCAAACTATGCTAACCTTAAATTAGTTTGTATTTACAAATACTGAAGTAAATTTATATTCAATATCTTTACACATTTTATTTCAATAAAAAAATAAAACTGTATATCTTGAATTTTCTTTCAGATACTCCTACTGAACGTTTAAATTTATACAACACAGTTTAAGAAATTGCCAAACCAATATCACACACTGGAGAAACCTGCCATCAGCATCCTCCCATAGGCTAAACTAATCCTACAAAAGAGTGGCAAATTATAGCTCTCTATCGATCCTTGAGGATTATTCATCGCTAAATGTGAAAAACAAAACAAAACCCCATGCTGTGTCCCAGAATACACACTCGCACAAGCTATTGCTGGAAGAGTAGTAAAAAGTGAAGACAAAAAAAAAAAGTGAAACTAGGACATTTGTCTGTTGATATATTGACGTGATATTCCAAAGGATTCACTAGTAGTTTCATGAACAAAACAAGCAAACCTGAAGCAAGCATTGAGACTTACAGTTTGCACCAGCAGTGGCAGTCTCTTCTTTCCTGCAAAGTACGTTAGGCAGATAACGTTCACGTTGTATGGAAGGGGGGATAAAAGTGAAAAATATCGCTCATTCGCCCGGACACTGAAATGGGAAATTGCATCATGAATTCACAGTACTGCCACTTGGTTCATTTCCTTTTCACTGCAATTTTCCACACTAACATGGGTGAGTTTTTTTTTTTAAATTTATCACCGCATACAAATTTTTCATTTTCATCTATTTTTTGCTTTCACTTGTGTATTTTATGCCAAGTCTTGCTGCTCCCTAGAGATTTTCAATTTCTACGCGATATAGTGCGAAAATGAAGTGTCGACTAGTTGAGTGGTTATGCGTTACGGTAGTGCGTTTGTGGTATAGCGTGTTGAGAGAAAAAGCTTACAAATTAAATGTATCCTGAATAGATGTTGTGATTTCAAATGGAATTTACAAGCAATGTAAATCTAGCATACGGTTAAAGTATTTCTTTTTTTATTGAATATAGATGCTCAACAATGCGCCGATTTTTATTATTTCTTTGTGTTACAAACTATTCATAACATCTGGATAGCTGAAATGGTCTTACAACAACGGATAGTAACTCTAGAAAGGAAGAAACCGCCCACTCATGTGTACCCCCAACGGGCATCACAATGGGTATATAATAACCTGAATATAATGAGGGAACTCCGCCTATCTCATCAACCCACCAAACTTACTTAACCTAACTAAATATCCATCAAAATTAATGTACATATCCCAATGGGATATGAAAGAAAATACTGAGCTTGTGTCGTCGATAACTATAATCTGGCGTTTGTTTCTGTATCTCCGATGGAGAAGTAAGTAAAAGCGGTGATGCTGTTCGGGGAAACTACACAGGAATTAAGAAAGGTAATATGTTTGATGAAAAATTCACTTTTCCCTAATAGTTAAGTCACGGGAGGTAGATTTCTAAATTGGCGGATGTGTTGTCAGTTTAAGAAATCTCCCTCGACTTCAGAATCGCTTCATTCTTATGAATGTTGTGTACCTACCTCTATTAGAGTGCCTACCTACCCAGCTATCAGTATGTTAAATAAGCATGTTAAGGTGAATTCAGTGAAATATAATTCTAGTTTCAGTATTCAACTCGATTTCCCTCAAAAATATTTTTTTTTCTAATTAATTGTTGATGCGTTGAACTGCCGCGCAGAAGGGGTGGGTTCCCAACCGTAGCAACACCTAAATGATTTTTCACTGGCCCTCCTCTCGTGATGATCTGACAAATCATCCGAGTAGTATCAGTTGTCAAGAGAAGCTTATCTCGAATTCGCCGTTCGGAGTCGGCATAAAACAGGAGGCCCCACCATCATGAAAGAAGTACACACGCATGTTTGATGAAAAATTCACTTTTCCCTAATAGTTAAGTCACGGGAGGTAGATTTCTAAATTGGCGGATGTGTTGTCAGTTTAAGAAATCTCCCTCGACTTCAGAATCGCTTCATTCTTATGAATGTTGTGTACCTACCTCTATTAGAGTGCCTACCTACCCAGCTATCAGTATGTTAAATAAGCATGTTAAGGTGAATTCAGTGAAATATAATTCTAGTTTCAGTATTCAACTCGATTTCCCTCAAAAATATTTTTTTTTCTAATTAATTGTTGATGCGTTGAACTGCCGCGCAGAAGGGGTGGGTTCCCAACCGTAGCAACACCTAAATGATTTTTCACTGGCCCTCCTCTCGTGATGATCTGACAAATCATCCGAGTAGTATCAGTTGTCAAGAGAAGCTTATCTCGAATTCGCCGTTCGGAGTCGGCATAAAACAGGAGGCCCCACCATCATGAAAGAAGTACACACGCATGTTTGATGAAAAATTCACTTTTCCCTAATAGTTAAGTCACGGGAGGTAGATTTCTAAATTGGCGGATGTGTTGTCAGTTTAAGAAATCTCCCTCGACTTCAGAATCGCTTCATTCTTATGAATGTTGTGTACCTACCTCTATTAGAGTGCCTACCTACCCAGCTATCAGTATGTTAAATAAGCATGTTAAGGTGAATTCAGTGAAATATAATTCTAGTTTCAGTATTCAACTCGATTTCCCTCAAAAATATATTTTTTTCTAATTAATTGTTGATGCGTTGAACTGCCGCGCAGAAGGGGCGGGTTCCCAACCGTAGCAACACCTAAATGATTTTTCACTGGCCCTCCTCTCGTGATGATCTGACAAATCATCCGAGTAGTATCAGTTGTCAAGAGAAGCTTATCTCGAATTCGCCGTTCGGAGTCGGCATAAAACAGGAGGTCCCACCATCATGCAAGAAGTACACACGCACACATGACTGGTTGTGAGAAAGCTCTCTGCCCTGGGAACTAACGAGCCTGTTGCGCCAAAAATTTATATTTTTTTATTTATCAACATCTCTTCCGGGCTCTTATAAACCCTACCTGGCATATATTCTATGGTGGCGATTGCCCAAAGCTTGATTCCGGAACACTGGACAACGTCTTCAGTTTCCTCGTGGGGGGAATTTCGCGAAGAGATGAATAGGTCGTCGCATATTGAACGTTAGAAGGCTATTCCGAACTCCAACCTCAGGATCTCTATTTTGTCCTTGACTAGGAATAGGTAGAACCTGGTTGTTGCGACCGATTGCCACACAAGATATATTAATTACGAATTAACGACGAATATGAACTAACAACGAATTTATTAAGTTCAAAAGCGAAAAACAGAGATGAAAAAAATGCAAAGTAAAACTGCGAGAGTTTCCTCTTACGGTTTTGAACTATTAGAGGCAAAATTTATTTTGTTGCGAATTTTTATAAAAAAAAAGTAAAAAAAATGATAAAATATTCCGCTCTAAGCATCTACTAATTCCTAAACAAGACTTTGGAATTCATTAATTAAAAAGATTTTGTAGCCCCCCTTTTTAATTCCATTAAGTATAACATTCTGGAACCTACCCTTAGCTGAGAGGTCGAGTCTGCAGCATTTTACTCGCTATTTGTTCGTCTTTTCATAATTGAAATTTTTGCTACTTCCTGTCCATATCCTTTACGGTTTTTTCTCACTCAAACAATTTTTTCCGATAAAAGTATACTAAAACATAAAATTGATCTTAACATCTGGAAAATTTTGTCAAAGGTGCGTCGGCTCATTATTTTTTACACATCAATAGTGCATACAACTAGTCCTGATTTCATCCTCCAGGTTACATAAACTTCGTTGAGAATCTAATGAGGTTGAAAGAAAAGCCCATTAACATAATATCATAATGTCTTTTAAAATCTTATTTATAAAAAAATTGCATTTCCCATTAAATTGTTACCTACCCGCTCCTGAATATTTTGTTTTTAATCGTCATCACATGCCAATAATAACATTACCTGCCTACAACAGCTTCTATTCACTATTTGTTAGTCAGTTCGGTTTGTTTGTCGGTCCCCAAACAATCCACAAATCCAATTTCTGCAATCACAAGAAAAATTCAAAAATCTACTTGATCATTAAAAATTCAATTGCCATTGATTACAATGAGAACACAAATACCAGTAAAATCCAAACTGCACAACACAAAAACCATAAGAATTTGAAATGAAAACAAACGTTATATTTTGTGTTTCCCATGAGAAGTAAGCTGATGTGATTATTGTATCCTTAAGAAAAAAATAACGTCCCGTTCAACAAGAAAAAAGAGTAGGAAAAAAAAACAGAAGATAAAAATATATCGATGGAAAGAAACAAACGGCAAAAAATTATAAAATCAATACTCAGTCAACATTTACAATCCCCCAGATGGACATAAAATATTTTCTGAATCCGAAATGTTTGATATCAGGACCAAGGTATCTTTTGTTTTGTTTATTTTTTCGTCGCCTTTTCCGTTTCTCTGAATGGACGCGAGCTTGTAGGTTCAACTCCATTTCGGATACGAAATGACGAATTTGGGGAATAACGAATAAACATTCGTTAAATGAGAATAAAAGTCATACATATATTTGTGTAAATGGGGACCTTTAGTGTGTGTTTTCCGAACGCATCCTTGCGATTTATTTCGATTTCTTTTCATAGTGTATACCAATAATTCATCTCCAATGAGGCGAGAGGTATCCATTGGTAATATAGGACGCAAAGTCGTAATTTATATTTTATTGCGATAACATGTAACAGCCGCTTTCAAAAAGAAAGAGCACATAAAAAGGGGGATCCAGAACTATGTGCATATCAAGTGTGTTAGTAGCAGTTTACTGTTCATTGTGTGCTCTTTTATTAATCCATAAAGCGTAATCCAAGAGGTAGTTTGGATCCTCAAAAGGGGTGTGTGTTTTAAGAATGTCCATATTTTGAGAAGAATCATATATGATTGCTACAAGTCGGTGTGCGATTTGATGTGAACATTCTCAAATTATGGGCACTGCTTATATTTTTTTTAGAGACAAAAATTGGGCCTAAATGTTTTCACTTGCAGGTATTGGACAAATATCAGATTCTAAAAAAGTTAATTTTGAGATTTTAGTCAGTTATGGACGGATAATTCCGAAAAAATGGGTCCTGCAATACTGCCCGTTGTATATGTGCACGAACCTGGAGACTAATAGGGTATGCAGATTTACTTAAAATATGATACACAAGGTTACTTCTTGCATTAATAATACCCAGAGAGGCTTTTGGAATCGCCAAAAAAAAACGATAGAATTCCCTATATTACGATTAAAACAATTATTAACGTCAATGTTTAAAACACACCAGATACACAGTTTTTCACTAAAAATCGGAATGGCAGATTTTTGTAGTTAGACATCATTCTAAAAATCTTCAATCTCTCCATAACTATTTTGTATAGTTGAATGAAATTGAGTATCCGAGTTACTATTTACGTTTGAAATAATGTTCGGCATAAATATCTCTTATCGAATTTCTAAACTTTTGCAATTCGTGAAATACTATTACATATTTTCATTCTCGTTTTACTAATTTTCTTTGCAAAGTCATTAAAATCTTACCTAAGATATTTTTTTATTAATAAAACGTCCACCAGTATGAAGATAAATATAAGAAAGGAATGGAAGAAACGTGCGAAAAAGACATACCAATTCAGCCAGTTACGGCTTATTAACTTGGTAACGACATAAAAGAAGGCACATATTAAAAAGGCACCACGGTTTGTACTTTTTTATATATCACAGTTTACAAGCTTTCAACATTGATCCATAAATTGAAAAAACATCTGTACAAAAATTATAGCGAATAGTCATCATTAGAGAAATCATGGTTAGTATACCTCAAGGTAATGTCATAGGTCCAGTACTATATATCTTATTATTTAGAAAGTGATGAATTCACTCAAGTTACCTTTGCAGATAATAATGCTTTACTTTTTGTAGGAGAAACTGTTGAAATAGGTACAAAAAAGTTTCAAAACGCGTTTCAGTACGCGATATTTCAGAGTAAGCTAAAAATTGGCGGATCAGATTAAATGACATCAAGTGGGTCCATACAAATTTTACACTTAAAAAAATACCACAAATTCTAGTATAAATAAACAACAATGTAATGTAAAGCTCATATAACGAAAAATAAAAGTATTGCACTATTGGAAAAAACGTACTTGAGCAAAGGAACTAAAAACTCTTCGCCTGACATAAGTATTTATGGGGTTTGAAACCATATCCAATTACAATGAGTTATTCCTATAAGACCAAATTATGAAACCATTATGGACCTATGGGCTTCAGTTGTGGGCATGAACATGCTGAAAAATTTTCTAAGAATACAAATTTGCCACAAAACTAAGTAATGAGGAGCATGTATGTTCCAAACACCATGAAAAAAAATATAACGCCGATCTGAATAAAAATACATAAATCCATTGAATTGGTTGAAAATACAGCTATCATTAAAACACAGAGATACGCCATGTTAATTTAGAAATTACACATCTATTAAAAACTGAAAATATAATCAGGAATCAACGATTCAAACCTCTGGACATACGTTGCTTAAGTTATAAAAAAAAACTTGAACTCAAGAACATTTTTAAAAAAATTAAAGAAATCCAAATAGCAGGGGCTTTTCTTTGAAAATTGATATTGTTATATAATGCATTTCAAATAACATACAAAATTCGGTCTTCGCAAGATAATTTGGATCGGGTCAAGGGCCACCTTATTGCAGAAGGTTCCCTCGCAATGTCTGTCGATGATTTTCTCTTTCAGATAACCTCCACATAAATAAATCATAATGCAAAAGAAACGTCCTCAAAAAGTTGGCAACCTCATGCAAAATAAACTGTAAAAATATAATATTGCTATAACAAAATTTGTCTTTTAAACTTTTAACTAACTTAACTTAAAAACCTTCTCTAATTGGCAAACTTCTACATTGTTATGAAAATTATTGTTTCTTATGGTAAAATCTGGGGCTCCATGATTTTACCAAAAGTATACTAATCGATCCGATGTCAATCAATTTAAAAAAATCAAAAATGTCGCTTAATAGCGCCAAAGGCAACTCTGGATACCTACTATATATCGCTGAAAAATGTTTCCCATTTCCTGGCGGTTTTGACACATCTAAATATGTCAGCGTACAATGCGGTCGAATGTAAATAGTTCAGTCCCTTCAGCATACTGTTACCCTTGATAATAGGGTGCTCAAATGAATGTGGGGAGATATACGTTTCTGGTAAAACACCACATGTTACGTTGAGCTTTTGTAATTGGTATCCTTAATTAAGTGCAAATGGCAACACATTGTAATTACAGACAGTAATTGGTCGTTCATACGAATAAGCCCACCCGCACCGTATTCGATGTCATTTTTCACTTTTATTCGAGTCATTTTGGGCGAATAATGTATTCCGAGAGGTATTCAGAGCTTTTGCGCACACACATCCTTTCTCTGGCATATGCACCTGGTATACCAATATTCGCGAAAAACGAAATTTTTCGATATAAACACACAAGCCCACACATATATCCTTTTTTTATTGTCGACAAAACCCTCGATATTTTGAAAGAAATAAATCCAAGTGTAATCAAATTCGATGGTTGTGTCATATTGACCTACTATAACTTTGCAAGTAAATTTCATTGACATCATTCCAATATTTTTTTTTTCACTTTATTGGATTTTGTGTGAGTGTTTTTTTATATGGTTATGGTTAAAGAAATATAAAAATTGTGTGAGCTTGTTCACGTGGAATTCATGAAATTTGATATGCAAATGAAAAGCAATCGGATTGGCATGACAAGTACCATCCTGAAGTATGAAGAAACATCGGAACTCGTGTGGAAATCTGCATGAAATCGGATGCATTTTTTTATGAGGAAAGTTAAAACGCTTCAAAGAAAAGTAAAACCATATGAGAAGGCTACAATCCACTGTGTGGATCGTTTTATACCTATTCCATTCCATCCTTTAAATTAATATCCCTTAAATGTGGATTTTAATTAAAATTGAAATTGTCGCAACACATTTTATAAAAATCTTGTATGGTTCGACCAAAAACAAAGTTGTTCTCCTGCATATGGTATGGCGTAGGGTATTAAAATGGTTTTTGTATGAAAACGCCTTCAAAAAGTGGGCGTGGGTTAAAAATGATATGTGAAAGAAATGTTTGTATTACCAAAGCCAATTATTTTTCATCAATTTTTTTTTCGAAATGTTTAAAATTTAACCGATTGTCTAGATGTCTTCTTAAGACACTTTTCCAAAATCTCTAACGTTTTGGCCTAAAATTAGGTTTTTAAAAAAGGAGGCGTGGCAGTGGGTGGATTTCAAACATTTTTACACTTGTTCGAACAGCACGTACAAGGATCACACATACCAAATTTCATTATCCTAGCTAAAAATTTAAGGGCAAAAACCGGTTACCTACAGACGGACGGACGGCGGACGGACAGACAGACAAGGCTTAATCGACTCAGCTAGCGTTTCTGAGTCGATCCATGTACTTTGAGGTATACCTAGCTCAATTATTTCTCTATGTTACAAACTATGTATCAAAACTAATATACCCCTATGGGATAGGGTATAAAAAAATTAAACAATAGCACTTAATTGAAACTAGTAGTGTATGCAAAATATCGTTTATCTTATACCAAACATTTTCAACAAGAGGTTCTTGAAAGTAGCGGTTTTTAATATTTGAAGGGTGGACAGGACATTCATTTTAATGTGACGAATGGAATTTTACTTTTATATGCTATTTACACCGTATTGGAAATGGCGTTCTTCAAAAACACTCATGCTCTTCATCGAGAACTGAAGCTTTTCCATCCTACTGAGCCATATTTGAGCACAAATTGAATGGAAGATTTCATCAATTTTTTTGTGTAAATGTCATCGGAGTCAAAAACAAATTTGTTGAAAAAATGTGCGTCTATGGCGGATTCGCCAATATAGCTGGACAGAAGTATAAAATCAAGTCAAATCGACTTTAAAATGAATGATATATTTTTCACTTCAGCTACTTTAGCTAAGTTTTCGGCTTCTCGGGCATGCCAGGTTTTTATAGTAAACTTTTACGCTATATGTAATATACAATCCATGAAACACAACCAGGAATGGAGTGGAGACAATCCAATCCACATAAAAAACGAGTTTGCTATGTTGTCATGTAGGATGCAATGGAGCAAACTTTTCCGTCATAGTTAACATACATGTAAGCTTTACTATGAAATTTATTGAATCATAATCGCTGATTACTGTAGAGGAGAGGCTTCTTTTTACAATATAAGGTAACATGTATGGTTCATCTAGACAGGCTGGATTTGTTACTAAGAAGCGGTAACTATGCCTACTATTTTTCTCCCTTTTTTTTTTAATTTTGAGGGACAAAATACTGACCGCCACTTCATTATTTTTGAAGCATCTTGATCCAAGCCTTTAAGACCATATCTCTTTTTTATTAATTTCAAAACAACTTCTTTCCGATCATTTTTGGCAGTTTGTTTCAAAACTTAGAAAATTTGCCTTTACGAAAATGAGGAGGTCATTTTGTCAAAATGAAAAGAAGTGTACGTGGCACAATAATGAATATAATTTTTGTGTTGCTACAGAATATTCTCCATTAAGTTTCAGGCCGGAATTCAGCGGAATATTCTGCCCTAGCGGAGTATCCGTCGTAGCGGAGACTTTTCCGTAACGCATACTTCGTCGGAGGTTCAAAATCCATTCGAGGTATGTGTCATCGGAAAAAACACTTTACCATAATTCGTAAACAAATTCCGCGAAAAATTTGTGTCAGAGAAAATCGTAAAAAGAATTGCACTTAGCTGAACTTATTTAAACACAATTCGCCGGAATGCATTACGAAATGTGGACAAAATATTCCGAACAGCAGTTCGGAAGAATAACTCAAAGCTAAAATCCTCCGATTCGTACAAAATAATTAGAATGTGGCTGACTAAATATTTATAAATTTATTGCAAAAAACATTTATTAATAATAAAACAAATTATAACGATTGAATTTGTTTGCCGATGAAAACCGTCATTCAAACAAATTTAATTTTATCAGAATAACTTATGTATAGATACGCAACTTAAGATATTTACGGAATCCAAATTGGAAGGCTACAGTCCGCTGTGGGAATAGTTGAATTTTATAATTCGTCCTTAAATTAAACATCCCCAAAAAGTGGACGTGGCATTGTTACAATATATTGCTGAGGCAGTTCATCAAAATCGTTAATGGATCGACAAAAAACAACCATTGTCCCCTGCATTTGTTACGGGTTAGGCTATTATACAAATGGTTTTTGTAAAAAAAACACCCATTTAAGGGTAGGAGTGGGTTAAAATGATCTACAGATGAAATGTTCACATTATGATACCCAGTGGTCTTACATCAAAAGTTTTTTCGAATGTTTTAAAACTTGACCGAAAAATGTTTCTTTACTGAAAAACTTTATAAGGGCGAAACATAGATATTAAAATTAGCTAAATGTGTTGATTAGAAACTTTTTCAAAATTCCTTACGGTTTGGCTAAAAAAAAACGTTTTTTCTAAAAAGTGGATAGAAATAAATCATAATGATTACTTACTTGTTAAGCTTTCATCCATGCAGATTTCATCCAAATCGATTGAGTGGTTCAGCTTTTATAGAGTTTTTTCCGCACTTCCACACAAATGCTCCAAAAAAAATAGAAATGAATAACATCAGATATAAAAATTGTAATATTTATTTTAATAAGTATGTCATTGAAAATAATTAATTAGGATGGCTGTCACCTTCTACCTATATTCTGATATGCCAAGTATGTTTCAATGCTTAATAAAAATCTCATCTAAGCAGGATAATTGAATGTGTGTCTACAAATCGGGTCCTTCAACGCTAATTGTATTCTTTAAATGGAGTTTGGCAGGACAGATTTACTTAAAACTGTTTAACTAAATGTGGGAGCCCCCACATTAGGTATTTAGAATCTATTACCTTCAAAATAAATATTTCACCCTAAGAGGTGTTTCTCTGAACTTGCTCGCGACACTGATTTGTTGTTTAGGTGTCTGATTACCAGAAAAAAAATACAAAAAGATAAAAATTCATACCCAATTTTGTTTTACCCAATCGGATTTTTCAACAGGGACGCTACAAAAGTTGAGCGACAGGGACAGCAAACGACGCCATATTTCTTGCCGCTTTTTTGACATTTCTCTTCAGTAAGGTTTGCCATTTTATGATGGAAAGATATACGATCCAACAACGAGTCGAAATCATTAAAATTTACAACCGAATTTCGGAGTCAGTGGCCCCAACGTTAGGAGCGCTACGTCCAATTTATGGTCGAAGTGCCCGTAGTGTTGAGAATATTGCAGCCGCTGAGGCTTCAGTTGAAGAAAGCCCAAATGTGTCTCTCACACGTCGTTCTCAAGCGTTGGGCATCTCTGTTACGTCGTTGTGGCGAACTTCGCGAAAAGACCTTGGCCTACATCCTTACAAGATTAAATTGACGCAAGAACTAAAGCCGCTTGACCACCAGAAGCGTCGTATGTTCTTGAATTGGGCTGAGCAACAACTTCAAAATGATTCTGATTTTTGTCGAAAAATCATCAATCCTCAGCTCTTTTTTGACTGAATGGCTTCGTCAATAAACAAAATATGCGGTATTGGTCAGGCAGCAATCCACACGTACTCCATGAGTCATCATTGCATCCCGAAAAAAATTACGCTTTGGTGTGGTTTATGGGCCGGCGGAGTCATTGGGCCGTACTTCTTCCGTGATGATCAAGAGCGGCACGTTACTGTGAATGGGAATCGCTACCGTTCAATGATAACCGAATATTTTTGGCCCCAATTGGATGATATGGACTTGGAGGACATGTGGTTCCAACAGGACGGCGCCACAAGCCACACAGCGAATGCCACAATCAATTTATTGGAAACCAAGTTTGGAGAACGTGTTATCACACGAAATGGTCCAGTCGCTTGGCTGCCTCGGTCGTGCGATTTGACACCGTTAGACTATTTCCTGTAGGGCTACGTCAAGTCAATGTTCTATGCCAACAAGCCAGCGACGACTGATGAACTTCGTACGAATATCGAACGTGAAATTGCAGCAGTATCGGCCGATTTATGCTTGAAAACCGTTGAAAATTGGGTTCAGCGTCTGGACTTCTGCAAGCGTGCCCGTGATGGCCATGCAAAAGAAATCGAGTTCCATACATAATGGCATTGAACGTATTTTCACAGCAATAAAGAATTTCATAGATATCCAAAACCGTTTTTGTTTTATTTAAAAAAAAGAAAGCTTTTGTAGCGCTATTATTGAAAAACCCGAATCACTGATGACTTCCTTTATAAAGGTAGGCCACAATGTATTATGACCCCATCGGCTATTGGCTTTTATAATATTATCGAAGAACAAAATGTCAGTGACTTTGCGCAACGTGGTTTTTGTTTTTCTGACCATTCGGCTTCCTTTTCTGACTCTCAAATACATTGTTGGCAAAAGTTTCTACACTTATCAATCTCGAAGAAACTTTGATTACAAATAATTGGCACTTATTTTTATAGTGTTTGATATATATATATATATGTATATATGTAACCATATATATATATTTTCTCAATATGTGAGCTTAAAGTGAATATACGTTCCAGTCTAATGGATTAACTCGTCCATCCAATAGCCACATAATAAATGTTCGTGCCACCATTCTCTCATTCAACACTTTTATCGTCTGCGATATTCCATAACAAAAAAATTCTATACACTGAGTTGGTTTACGAGTACCCCTAAAAGTATCTACAAAAAAGTTGATTCTGACATCGTTAAGGTCTGCCGTAGAGATAGAAAGACAAATGGCGATGATCTGTGTAGAGTGCTCTCAGAGCAACAATAAGCGGTGTCGCCCACCTGTCTCCCCTAAATGCCATCACAAAAGTTGCAGTCGAATGAAACTTTCTTCTTCCTCATCATACGAATTTCACCTGAATTTCATCATTTGGCGAATTGCAGTTTTTATTGCATCCATTTAGGTGTAGTGCACGGACTTGTGCGGTTATACCCATTAGTCTATTTATCATCATTTTTGTTATGTGTGTGTTTGGATTCGCTTACTCCCTTGTAGATGAAAAACTACTGTCATAAGGTCTAAGTGTAGTTTTTGATTAATGGACTCGAAGCATTGTGCGGAAGGTTATACATAGATTATGAAGTTTAAAGTAGAAAATGAGATAATATCCTTTACATTTACTTCTTCTGCCACCGCTCCTCAGTGTTAATCTCTTAAGAAAACACTTAGATCCTTTATAAAGCACTTCTTGGCATCTTCTCGAATTGAAAATTTCTTTGCCAAACCCTCGTCGGAAAATGCATAATTCACATACCATGGAGTGGACGATATTTTTTCTTCTCTCACTTAAACCCCACAAATATTTACACACACACATACACAAACAACTTCATAGGAGTGTCATAGTGTGCCCGCTATGCCCATAGGAGCTGAAACCAAGACGTCAATCAACAACAAAACTAATAAATTCCGCATGCCACCCTACGATGTGTGTCTTTAGGGGGTGGAAAAGGCGGACGAAAAACTTGTCATCGAGGTAAAGTCGTATGTCAATTTGTATATTCATCTCGCATAGAAAATATCCAAGTCAACATTCTGTCGAACGTTTTACACACATCACAAATCACTATTACTTCACTGAGGACGAGTAGCACGAGTATACGAAGGACGAGGACAAGGACGAGATCGAGCAGCTAGGGGAATGATTGGTTCGCTTTAAATGTCCTCCATCAGGAGTGCAAATATCTTGCTTTCAATCAATATATCTCTAGCAGCTACACCACACTGCCTCTGTCATATTTATCTATCATCTATCTATTCCCCGAGAAATGCCTTCCGCGGTAGTGACAACACAAAGCGTACAAAATGATCCGTTGGGGGATGGGTGCGGTAGCGTTGGATATTGTCATTGCGTCGCCTGCTTCCATTTTGCATCAATCAATTGGGTAAATATGAGATATACATGTTTTAGTGTGGATGTGTGCGTGATGGGGGATGATTTTGATGTGCTATATCTCGTGTAAGCGTTTCCAGGCGAATACATGCAACATATTGACATCCGTTTCCTTGCAGTCTAAAGGATAGAAGATCCTGTCAAGAATAATTGTGTTAGAATAATTGTAATTAAAATTTACATTTTTTAACACTTGGTGGTGCAATTATAAATGTACATGGATCTGTTAAGCTTTGTCCGATTGTACATAATTATAAAATTTATAAGAACGATAAAGTAAATGGGAAATCAGATTAAAATTTTGTTTCACGCTTTCAAGTTGTTGTATGACAATTCCGAGTCAAACAGATATTTGACTTTGTATGGCCTTTTTTGAGATAGGTAACATTAAAATGTGCGCGCATCTACAGCTCACGTATGCCTAAACCTATAGAATACTGCTTTTGGGTTCCATTGCATATTTACTATTGAGGCAATTAAGATTTATAAATACAATTTTATGGGGCAACTGGATCGTTGGGGTCCTAGGCCTGGCTTTTTTCTAACAACCATTCGTTAATGTCTTTGTAATTCTTACACGATGTGGGGCCTATTTTATGCCGAATTCAAACGAATGAGTTAATTTAAACTTTTTTTGGTAGTTATTAATGCTCGCATAAATTTTCAAATCATCGCAATAAGAAGGCAAATGATAATCCATTTTTGTGTTGCTACGGCTGGGAATCGAACTTATATCTTCTGGGAGGCAGTTCTTTGCAATAACCATTGTCCCATTGAAGCTATGGAGATTAATTATTTATTCAATTCCGAAGGTTATTCACAGTTATAGATATAGTAGGGGGTTGAACTTGTCAAAGCTTTAATGGAACGACTGATAGTACTGGGTGACAAATAGATTCTAGATTCCCTCTTCGTTGGTGTGCACTACATCAAGCAGCTCAATGCTTGTAAGTCCCACCTTACAGCTCACATCTCATTTAGATATTGATTTAGCTAAAATAACTTACTTACATACTTAAGTGGCACTGAACCTGGGACTCAACCAACATGCCTCTCCAACACCCCGGTCCTTATCTAATTGCCCGCAATTGTGCACTCCAAGTTGGTTGAGGTCGGTTTCTAGATGTGCGCGCCACTTAAGGCGAGGTCTTCCTCTACTGCGTCCAACGTCTGGCTGGGACTCGAAGACTCTGCGAGCCGGAGTATCCTTAACGTCGAATGCGGAGTTCTTAACTAGGGGCATGTCACTGTACAGCTCGTATAGTTCCGGGTTAAGTTTGCGTCTCCATAGCCCGTGAACGCAAATGGGACCGAAGCTTTGTTGAAGAATTTTCCTCTCGAATCGACCAAGGATTTCTCCATTCGCTTTTGAGACGGTCCATGCTTCAGCGCCGTAGAGCATGACTGGGATAATCAGGTCTTATATAGGATCTCCTTAGTAGTTCGAGTGAGGGCTTTTCTACTGAACTGCCTTCTTTGTCCGAAGAAACAGCAATTGGCATTAGTAATTCTTCGTTTAAATTCTGACGAGATAGAAAAGTCCCGTACTACCTCAAACTTATACCTGTCAATATGGTGACGTTCTGTCCGATTCGTGGTGTTGTGTGTCCTTTCGTGTTTCGTCCCTTAGTCTTGCCCTCATTTACTGCTCAACCCATTTTTGCCGCTTCCTTCTCTATACTAGCAAACGTGGCTAAGACATCGCGTTGAGTCCTACCAATGATGTCGATATAGTCGGCGTATGCTTGTAGTTGAACCTATTTTTGGAAAATTGTGCCTCTGCTGTTGGCTCGAGAGTTTTGCACAATCCTCTCAAGAATCAAATTGAAGAAGTCACATGACAGCGCATCGCCTTGTCTAAATCCTTTTTTGTTGACGAATGTGTCGGTCACGTCGTTTCCGCCCCTGATGGAGCAGCGGGAATCCTACACAAATGGACGAGTTTGGGCGGTATACTAAAACTAGACATAGCTCCATATAGTTCGTCTCTATAAATAATGTCGTATGCGGCTTTGAAATCGATTAATAGGTATCGATTTGGACTTTGGTTTTTTTTTTGGATCTGCCGAAGTGTGAAAATTTGATCGGTTGTGGGCTTTCCTGGGCTAAAACCACATCGATAAGGGCCGATCAGGTAGTGGTAAAAGGTTTCAGGCGTCGACATACGGCAGATTGTATCTTGTAGGCGTTTTTGAGGAGACTTATGCCTCTGTAGTTGGCGCAATTTGGAGGATCTCCTTTTTTGTGGATCGAGCAAACGATGCTGAGGTTACATTCCTAGGACCAGATTTGGCTTATGATTTGGTGGATGTTACTTATCAAGTTATCTCTGCCGGCTTTATAAAGCTCACCGTTTCCAGCAGTCTTATTAAGCTTGAGTTTAGATATTGCTATCCTCACTTCATTCAGGTCGGGTGGTTGGCAGTTTTTACTGTTGCTTCCAATATTCAATGGTTCGTTCTGCCTGACAACGGAATATTGTTAGTCATCGCCGTTTGACAGTCTGCCGAAGTGGTTCTTCCATATCCTCATCATTGAATGTGCCTCAACTACGATATTTCCTTGCTCATCTCGAGAGAATTCTGTTCGAGCCTGGTATCCTTGGCCTTGACGTTTTATACTTTGGTAAAAATTGCGAACATCGTTTCTGAAGTGGCACCTCTCTATATCCTGGATTAAGCACTTTTCTCTTTTTTTTGGCTTTTTGAAAAGCCGGTGTTCTTCCTTTTTTCTTTGCTTATAGAGCTCAAGAAGAGAGCTACCTTCTTCACCTGCAGATTAGGCTTTAAGGTCTCGTTCTTGGGATCGAGCATCTATAGGCATTCCTCATTAAACCAGGGGTTTCTTGCTGGTGTGTGCGAAAAAACCTAGCACATCATTGTCGGCTGATCTAATGGCTTGTTGGCATTGTTGCCACTGTGCTTCGACATTTGATGCTGGTGGTATGGTGTTAATCGAGAGGTTAAGGAATACAAGTTGCGCGAAGGTCTAAAATTGCAGATAATATATCTCATTCGAATAGCATGACTCAAACACGGAAATAACTGCATTCGTCTTCATTCCTTAGGAAGTTATTTATGCTTTTGAAGAGTTATCGTTTAAGAAGCTGCTTTTATTATTGATAACCTTTTGCGCTCTTCTTTCATTTTTGTTCAGAACTTCGGACGGTTGAGTCTCCACTTCTTTATAACCTCATGACTCAAAATAACGATATAGAAAGAAAGAAAGAAGTTATAGATTGCGCGCTAATGTAAATCACCAAAACATTCTACTTTAGAATGCCCTTGGAGTACATGCAATATTCGATCGAGAGTGTTGGAACCTACCCTATCTACAATCTCATTACGCATTTATTTAAATTGCTTTGATTGTTGAAATGCATAACAATGTGAGCCAAGTTTAGACGCGATTCACAGTCCACACCCATTGGAAAAGTATGTCATAAAAATTTCGAATAAACAAAGTAATAATAACCGATTGATGACCACTTTTTTAGCACAAGTATGTTGTTAATTAAGATGGAAAAAAATGCTTGATAATTTTGAAAACAATAAATATAGTTTGTTTGAACTAGTAACATCAGTGAGAGCTTTATTACTAGAAAAAATGGGCGTGAAATGCACGTTGCTCCAAAATCAATAACGAATCGTGCCGATTAATTCCAGTTTCTCATTGCTTATACCATTGCTTATTCAGACGAATGCTAGTTCACAACTCACATGTTTAAAAAAAAGCGTTGACATTCGACGCCATTTTCAAAATTCAGACATTATGCCCCATATGTACGAAGCGACCTTCACCTCCACCTAAAAAGTTAAAAAAAAAACGTAATACTTGCCATTAAAAGTGACATTAAATTCCCTTAATAAATGAAAAACCTCCAAAGATGCGCTTGCATTTGAATTTCAATGTCAAAATCGAAACACTCGCTACCGGATATACTCTTCGTACACACAATTCGAGTGCATGTTCTGCGCTAATAAAATACTAAAATACCCTTGAGCAACGAACTGCGAATGTGAAATCTAAATTTACTTCCAATTGAAAGTACACACTCAGCATCAGAAGAAGCTCATGCTCAGGTGTATTACTATTAAGCTAGAAGCATTTACGGGTCAAGAGGGAATTTAATGCATGACGGGATTATGCAATTTAAGTGTTTTACAGGTATATCGTGGATTAGGCTATGACGGTGGTATAGGATTGGAGTATTGCACATTTAATTTTAAAATTGACAATATGTCATATACATACCACTGTATACGTTCTCAAAACCTTCACATTTTCTGCATGAAATATCAGCGACTCAATGCATTGTCCATGTAATTATTCATGTAGAAAATCAATACAATCTATTATCTGGAAGCACTTCATACCTCATACTATCAGTAGATGTAAATATATTTTTTTATATTGATTCATACTTATTGATATGTAAAAAATAAATCTATTTGTTCTGATTTCCATTGTTTTTTCAGATTTCATTAAAGCTGGCATCACTTCAATAGTCAAACTAACGCAACGCAATCATAGATCGCTGCCAATCGCCTCGTTGACATTTTATTCGGATTCCTACATGGATGGTTTGGAACAACGAACATTTCAGCACAAATCGGTGGACACACATACCTGCCATGTAAGGTACGTTTATTTATGCCTAAACATAAAATGCTGGGAATTCAATTAATTTTGTAGGTTCGTTAATTGTGTCCTTGTGGAAGGTGTAGGTATGGTTGCGTGCTGAGTACATAAACAGTGAGAATGTTATTATTCAACATGATTTGCAAGCTTTATTTATTACAAAAATCACGCAATTTTGTTTGCTAGAGAAACGGAAAGCGTCCGCCCTTGTTTTTTCAATATTGTCAAGTGCAAATACCAACGCCCTTAGTTAGACCACATGGGGATACTAAAATTATAGTTCATTTTTCTAACCTGGAAATGAATTGTGACATGTCAGGAGCCAAGTTTGCAGTGCTCATACCATATCCCATAGGGGTACCTTTGTTTTGATACATAGTTTAAAATATATAGAAATAATTTCGCTAGTTAAGCCTTAATGTAATCGACTCAGAATCGATAGCTACAAAGCAACGCAAAAATCGAAGATAATAGATGATGGCAAAGTTCCCATGGATAGAAAATCAGTGTTTTTTGGAAACAACAAGAAAAGATCGCGATCAATGATTAAGAGAGTTAGCCACCTAATTGATCTGAGGGTAGCTTTACGAAAACAAAATCCTAAAAAGGCTACCGGAAACGTCGGTGAAGATGATTTGGTAAGTAGCATACACTAAGTCAAATACAAAACTAAGGTGAAAGTATGCCCGGAGTTTTTCGATTTACAAAAAAAAAGAAAATCTAAATTGTATCAATTACAGAAACATGAGTCCCCTTTAAATCGCTTACGATATCTTGTCTGCCGTAATATCTGCCAACATTCTGTGCAGTCCACAAGTTAATAACCACCACCTACTCATCTATTTGAATGCCGCAGATGACATAATACCCAAACCATTCGATTGTGCAGGTAAATTGCCGCTGTTTCATCAAAATCGGCAACGAACAATTCGATTCAAACGAAGTTGATTCAATGGCAGAAGTCCTCGCCTAAGGTGGAACGCAAAAAAAGGAAAGCTTTACGTGTTCAACTGGTGTCAGCTATTTAAAGAACGAGCTAATTTTAGAACTCTAACGCCTCCTAGTAAGTCGATTAGTAGAACACTGCTACTCATTTGCTTCTGAAACCAGTATGCTATCAGGCTTGCACTATATAAAATTTTGATGTAGGCACTTCTGTCTCTTAGGATGTACATTGCATGCCATAATCTTCGGATAAAAACTTCACATTATTCCGGTTTCGAAACATCTGTTAAATGAATTAATGAACAACATTGTACATTTTATATAAAATTAAATACCCTGTTTCTCGTTTGTCAATGTGACCTATCCCATCCATTTTATTAAAGTCTTCCTATTTTTAAAACACTTTACCATGACGTCCAACACTACATCAAACCAGCGACATAATAGTACGTAACTCTATCTCCACTATATCAACATCCGCATATAATGGTGACATTTCTCATTGAATTACTTTTCTCTTTTATTCCCCAGGTGAAACAACTTGGAAATAAAACCGTATCCTGGACCCAAGTGCGTCATGTTCACATACTTACTGTTGACAGGTAATTATATGTGTATGAGTGTATATTTGCTAGTTACAGAGCAGAGACAGCTCGGTGTATGTAATTAGATCAGGACGAGTATTGAAGCCTTGGTGGGAGTAAATCCATTGTGTCTGCAATTACATTGTGCTGATGAAATTAACCCATTAGTGTACGCGCGGTTGCCCTGACACAGTTATGATTTTGCGGTACCTAAGCAAAATGTATCTCAGTACTGCATAGATTCTAAAAGTTCGGACATTTAAGATAGCTTCATGTGAGGACAGAGTGAAATCTACAACAATCTGATTAATAGACAACCTATAGTCACATTTCTGGTCCGCCATCCTCTAGCCCAAACCGTCAGATGATCATCATTCATTCTGCATGCATCGAGTCTTATTGAATAGTAGTTTAATCTAATGACTAGAAGCGGAAATCTGTTGTGTACACACCTTTTGTGATGTATTAGCATGACTATGACTTATCAATTGCAGGCTAAAGGATGTAGCTCATCCTCCAAACTTGTATACTTATTATCATTCTCTGAATGGAAACTTGTACATCCGTCTTGCCTCTTATGAATTCAAGGGAAGTTGCTAAATAAACAATAGGTTGAGAATTTAGTTGAAACAGTGCACAAAATCCTATCCTACTATCCATAGCTATAATATATTGCCAGGATTCGATTCAAGTCGAATAACACATACATTCAGGTTCTGGCGAGGCATTATAGACCGGGTGGGTTTATTGAATTTTTCGAGTTTACCTCCCACGTTAAGGATATTAAATAAGCAAGTTTGGTGTTAAATATTGAGGACACGTATTGTGGTAAAAATTCCTGAAAACACAAGAGATGAGAGAAGGACATTTTCAACCGACTGAGGATTTCTGTTGTTTGGATGGCTTTGAAATTGTTCGATTTGTTTCGGTATGGGTATAGGTAGTGTCTGTGCCTAAATTGTCCTTGTTATCACGTTGTTGGTTATTTGTGTATTTGTGTTGCTCCACATAATGGAACACAATGAGTATGCATGCGTCAATAGTGTTTTGCTATCCAGTTTTGGCATTTAGATGTTTGTTGATTCTGGAAAAATGTTCTCAAACAAACGTTGAGTTTCCGGCTTGTATGTGTATGATATACATGATATATGTATCCATGTTGGAGATTTGTATAGTTTATATTATTTATTGCTAAGATATTATTCCTTCTAAATGCGAAGATGTAAACTTTCCGAAGAAATACCATTTCAAGTTTTCCCTTTTTAGGTACAATTATATGACTGGCTGATTCATCGCAGCCTAATTCAGAGCATCTAAAATTGTTGTAGATTGACAGATGCTAAGAATGTTGGCTTAGCCTTCACCGTTGTATGATGAAGTTTGATAATGATTGCTACCACGTAAAAAACAAAGAACTTGGAAGAGTTCTAGAAGAAAGGAGGAAGAAAACGGTGTACCTGGCATATGCTATTGAAACTTTTATAAAGTTATCTTGTCAAATAGCTATGATAACTTATCCATAAGTACAGGAAAGAATAAAGGTTTTAAAAGGGCATACAAATTACAAGAAAACTACCGATTTGCACTCAATCAGAGCGAGCCTTATCTCATCACAATCCCATCTTATGACATATGTATTTAAAATCGATCCCAAAACTAATTTTGTTTGGCATACGCTCCTTCTCTATAAACAAAGAAACCAAAACCGCAATTTTGGGTAATGTATTGGAACTGGCACCGTTGGCCTCTACTTCTATAAAAAATCAAACAAAATCGAAGCGTAGATAAAATTAAGAACTTATTTAAGGAAATATTCGATAGCCATTATCTCCAGAAATGGAGCTTTAATCTGACTTGTCCATAGACTACTTTTAAAATCGCTGGTATATGTGGTTAAATTCAGACTGAGCCAACAAGAAATACAGTCTTATATGCTCGAAAACGTATCGATCCTCTTTGATGAATATGGCTAAACGCGTCCGAGAAAATCGTCAACAGTAATAATGTGTGAGTTTTATTACATTTTGAAATTATCCATCTCTTAAAAATCACCTCCCTTCCAATATTAATATATGTCGCAGGTGGTGCTATATCCGACTTATTTCGAAAAGAAATTGCTTACACACGTCAAAAACGATGACCTTTAAATAGGTTTTTGAGAGCATCTACCACTTATCATCGCTCCATCACCACAACCCTTAAGCGGCTCAGCCACTCCACTTTCATATCGTTACCCCTATGGAGCAGATGTCACTATGTAGCCCACACAAAAACACATACGCAAATAAACTCCATTTGTAAAATTCCTTCCTTTTCACTTACATGGTCGAGCGTTAAAACTGTTTCTATTTTTAGTTCTTCCATTAACATATAAAATAAACAAAAAATCCCACATACAAAAATAACCCGCGTAAAGTAGGAGAAGTTCCCTAGGCAATTTGTTAAAAAAAATGCTCAGCTCACCCTCAGACGATGGGAAGGGAAAGTATAACATTGCCAACAGGGACGATTTCCACTTATACAGCTTGGTATAGAGGTGCTCTCGCGTTTATAAACACTATCATCCCACTCTAGGAGCGGTGCTCCATTTTTGTGGAAGAACACATGAAAACAGTGACAGCTTCAACAATGGTCGTAAAGTTAAAAATTATGGAAGGTGGAGAAGAACCGAAACACCCAAGTACAATGCGAGTGCTTGTGATAAATCGCGCAAAGAGACGGAAAATGGGAATCGTTCATTTTTAAAACTCCCTGCAAATGCATTCAGCTAGGGTTTTTCGGGAGAAGCATCAGTAGCAGTAGCATTACCACCAACAGAAGCCATTAACATCGTGTGCTCAGTGGGACGAAGTGAGAGCAAAATGGATGCACAACTTCGCATTTCGTTTATTCCGCCGAGAATTAGAGAAGCAAATTCGAAGTCAAAGCAAAAGTTGGAACAAACGCCTTTCTGCAATAAAAATGGATGGAGGGATGGGCAGCTCTGTAGAAAACCCTTCGTGGAAAATTGCTATTGTCTGAGGTTTGTTATTGTTAAGCTACAATAAAGTGCGCTCACAAATAGTTAGAGCCATAGCTAGGAGTATATGTGTGCTTGGTTCGCATTAGTTGATAGGTGGTACATTGTACATAAATTACATGCATGTTTGGCATGCATATTCCGTTGATTTCAATTAAATTAAAGCTTTGCAGTTTTTTTGGACTAAGTAGACTCATGCTAACTGCATGGAAATAAGCAAAAAATTGACCACATTGTCAGAAAAATAATCTCAGGAATTAAAATTGGTTCAACAGCTTTTGACATAAATAAGTGAACAATGACCGTACCTTTTTGCTGAACTCATATTGTTTCGAATCGAACATGATTTTATAGTCTATTTGACAAGTGAAAATCTTGCAAAGGATTACGTAAATCGGTGAGCTGAGCATTGAAAGATCAAAGTAAATTTAGATCAGAAAAACTACCAACATCGGATAGGATCGTACATAAGTTAATGGTAGGTGCCTGAAGTCACATTCTTTATCATTCCATGAACCCTCGATTATAATATTAAAGTGATAATAAATTGCATGGTACAATATATGCATATAAATAGAGTTAAATCTGGTGGCAATGTTATTGGGTCGAACCCCTCGACATCAAGTGCCATAAAAGACGTTGATATATGGTCTAACAAGAAGGTGGTCTCCCGAATTTTTAACTGAAAATAAATTGTTTTATTTTGTAAAGGGTGCTTTTTAGAGGTATGTATAGAACTATAAAATTAAGTAAAACAAAGAAGATTTCTTTAAATTGACATGAAATTTACTTTATTCGAAATTGATTTTTGGCATGTGACGCCATGGCTGGCTCGGACTTTTTCCAACATTTGTATTCCAAGTGGTCAATCGTTTCGGGCTTATCGGCTTAGACTACCGACTGCACATATCCCCAAAGAAAATAGTCAAGCGGCGTTAAATCACACGTTCTTGGAGGTCAATTCACAGGATCATAACGCGAAATTATGCGCTCACCGAACGTTTCCTTCAGCAAATCAGTTTTCACGAGCTGTGTGACATGTTGCGGTGTTGATTAACGAAAATACGTACTTTTTCTATCGTATTTTCGGCTCAAAAGAGGTCACCACTGACTGTAACGTTCTGGCCAGCATTGTTTTTAAAGCACTCCAAACAGGCAGTTTTTGTGGATGTAACTGTGACTTAATATACACTTGAGGATTATCATCACTTCATATGAAAGTTTGGTTTATTGACGTATCCATTCAACCAAAAGTGAGCTTCATTGCTAAAGAAAATTCGCTTATGAAAATTTGGATCAACGACAATCTTTTTTTGGGCCCATTCACCGAATCTTCGCCTTGCTAGGTGATCCTGTGTCTTCATTTCTTGCACGAGTTAGACTTTGAAAGCACGCAAACCAGGATCTTTCTTCACCTTAAAGTGGATGGACACATATTCAATTCCTATGCACGATGGGGGATATACTGATTCGGGTCTACCTCTACGCTACAACCTTTTGATTTTTTAATGTGGATTCTTGGATACATTTGTAACGCTTTTAGCGCACCGTGGACATACAACGAAAATAACGAAAGAAATTTCAGAATCATACGCTTAAATCTAAAAACAAAAAAACGAAAAATAATCGTTAGTAATGCTATAGACGCAAAAGGTTATATTTAGGCAGCAGATTAAAAATTCAGCTGAGAGAGCTATAGATGCAATGGAAAACAATGGAGTATCAGTCACCAGCTAGGGAAGCTTTGGGAAGATCATCCACAAAATCTATCCTCAGAATAAAAAGGTTGACTCTATCGCTACTCAAAAAAAAAAACTGTTCATTCATTCTTCTATGTAAGAAAAAATTAAGGCTAAGCTAAAAACTACACTATCCTTATCCTTATCGTTATTTGTGTAAATCACATAAAAATACACTTAATTTAATCCTTTATGAAAGACAGATATATGGTTTGCAAAAGCACAGAAGAGGGGGAGCTTCTCAACATTCTGATACCTCGATAAGGGTGACTGTCGAAATTTTATTGTTGACTGTCTTATTGTCACTCTGATTTATATATTGATGTCCTTTACCATCTTTATATTGCCCGATACGTTGCTTTCTTACTCGGTGTCATACCAAGAGAAAAATTTTGCTACCTCGACCATGTGGTTGAGAATATAAGACTCAGTATGCCGCACCATTGATGCCAGTTTGATCTTCATTATAGTCATTTACGTTTGCAATTTGTATTTTGTGTTTTCAGCTCCAACGAATAAGAATTTAGTGAACTAACAAAGAATTTTTACGTCATGCATGCCGAGATAACCATGGTCTTATGCAGGATCCTCTTAGTAGTTTGACTCGGGCTTGATCACCTAATTGCCTTCTAAGACCAAAAAAAAGCGATTGGCAGGAGCTATTCTTTGTTTTATTTCTAACGAATCAATCCCTTATTAGCTCATGGGTTATTATAAATAATAGACAAGATTTTCAAGACGATGTTAAGGAGACTTATTAGCTCTTTGAATCCGGCAAGTTATGATATTACTCCATTACTTGAGGTTATTTAAAAACAGGTGGGAATTTCCAACCGTATGACTTTCCAATCACAGATTTTTCTTTACTTGGATATTAATATCGCTAGAAAGATCTTCCGATAATTTTTCGTTCTACCTAACAGCGGATCGCTATCGTCAATTAATAGCCAGCGGAAAATATTCTTCCACATTCTCAGCATATTGCTCATTTTGACGGAATGACCCTGGTTTTTAAATTCTATTTTCTGATAAAAGGTTTTTACTGTCTCGTGTTTCCTAACCTTCTTTTTATTAACTTCAGGACTTTCAGTATCTATCGGTATTCTTCGTTAAGAGCTTTCTGGTTGGAGAACGTAAGAAAACCCTACACATTAGTTATGGGCTTTTGTAATGGTTTGTCGAAAATTCGAACTGGTTTTAACTTACCTTACTTCCCTAATACTACTTCATGGTTGTTGATTGCATTTATAGAAAATGGGACTCACACGAGGTCGTTTATGACATATTATACAAATCGAGAAAACTTCCATGTCTTAATTAAAATCGCAGCGCCAAGACCACACTTGTTTACACCGTTTCTTCTATTTCGTTGATTAAAATTTGAATTATTGTAGCTCATAGGTCGTCAATAAAAAAAAACGCCTACAGCACCCATGCTCAAACATTAAAAGAATCAAATTTCATACAATTGCAATTTGTGTAAAAGAGTTCAAACAAAATAACACCTCCCTCGCGCTAACTACGGAAACAAATAAATTTGCTGGCATGTATAACACCGTTCACAGCATTAAAATCTAGAACAAACCCCACACTCGGTGGAAGTTTGTTGAAAATAGAATAACATGTAGGTATGTGGCAAAAAACCTGCCTCACCAAAAGATGCAAATTACTTTTCTCTCCAGGCAAACAACGCCCTCCTCTGCAAAAGCCTGAGCTCTTCACCGCAAAATCAACTGTAACAAGGAACCGTTGCTTGTCGTCATCGACAACGAAAAGGTCGCTTTAAACGACCTACATAGCCTCCCTTCGCCAAACAAAATGAACCACTATTCATCTGGTTAGGAAGGTCGAAATCCTTCCCAAGGAAATGTATCCCAACCACCTCGTAATAATACCCACATATGAAAACGAAAGGCATCCCCCGTCGTTTCACTCTTATTGTCATCTTCTCTCCGATAGCATATAGAAAATAGCTGTGTCTGCTGGAGAGACCATATAAAATATTTATTATCCCGTTTGCATCTTCGGAGTTGCACAAAAGTTGTTGCAAAGTGCCAAAGAGTTCCTAGATACTGAATGTCAAATTTTCGGCGGCAAAACTTTGCTGCGGTCTAAGAACCTTTTCGAGAAGATGAAGAAATAAATCCCCGCCTCACGTTCCTAATCCATAAACTAGGACAGTTTATGGGTTTATCACTTTTGTTGCACCCAAGTTGATCTGACCTACTTTGCGACGAGTGCAATCCTAAAGTTTAGTTCTTTCTTTTTGCATTAAATGCTCTGCATGCACTGCATGTGCCAAAGTCACAACTTTCGAAAAACACAAAATAACACACAAAAAAATTATTTAAATTATTATTCTCCTCTCTTTTAGGGCAGTATTCATAGCTGACCAGAGATTCGTAGCGCTTAAGCAGCCCGATAAATTTTGGACGCTACAGATTAAATATGTGCAAGCTAGAGATGCTGGCTCATATGAGTGCCAAGTGTCAACGGAGCCAAAAATTAGTGCTAAAGTTCATCTTCAGGTTGTGGGTTATTATATACAATATCGACCCAGACACATCCTGGGTAGCTGGGGTGTCTGTTCCAGTCTTTGAGAATTTTATATAAAGAATTTTGATATCCGCATCTATATAGTTGGGAAAGAAATATAAGGTGACAATCTGACAGGCGCAAGGACAAAAGTCGTGATGAGATAAGATTCGTTATTTAATTTAAATTTCTTACTTGCATATTCATGAGAGAATTATGCCAAGGTTGGGAAGAAAAACTATCGCAGAGAACGAAATCGAAAAACTTAAAATATGTGAAAGTTATTGCAGTGCCATGGGACGGATAACATTTGAAAATCAAATTGTGCAAAGTTATTAAATGAAGTCATGAATATTGAAATGGCCTCCTGAATCTTAATGGCTATTGGATAATGTGATGAATTTGGGTCATTTATGTTCATGTTCAGCTATTTAGTGTCAAGTGGAGTAACCTAAGTTATTAAAAGGTTTGCACAGAGTGGGCACCACCCTTGGCATTAAATTACAAGATGCAATGATAGACATGCCTCTTGCTATATGTAAACCATTGCCCACATTGGATGCGATCAAGAAATCAAACTGTAGACCGTCAAATGGCACAACTTGTCGCATATCAAAAAAATGCTGACTCAGTTTTGATTTACCTGGACACTGGGCTAACTTCTTATTCAGCGAAGAGCTGTTCGTTTAACCTCCGGTATTAATCGGATCTATAGTCCATTAGTATCAACTGTTTAGACTTCCGAGTAAGAAACTTAGACCCCATTTTACATAATCGAACTAAAAAAGGCTATTATATCATGAGTCTTACAACGTTGGGCATCCACTACTGTTGTGAAGGTTCAATGCGATGTAGATGAAATCGTCAGAGTTGTAGTGTTTTGTCTTTAGCTTTGTCTTCACTTTGTCTTTTTTGACTACAAAATCCATCTCGTTTTGCTGTTTTATTGATTCTCGCAATCACTTACAGATGCAACAGAAAGCTCTTAGCTAGCACTCACATCAATATAGTTTGCGTATTTCATTCGCCGCGTGTCGTAACGAGTAGCCAAAGAGTGCCCCTTTCGTGTATACACCTGCACTACACTCCAAGATTTCCGACCTAAAATACACTACCTTTTAAGCCGATTTTGAATATTGAGCTCTCTGCCATACATAACGAAAGCAACGCTGGTTTATACATTAATGACTTCATGCATGTACCAAGCGTTAATGAATTCCGTGAGTATATCAGAAATATTGATATCGTTGTTATTCAGCTTTTTAATACATGCTATGACCATATATTGAAAGAGAGATTTTCTCATTATTGACTGGGTGTGGTCAGATTACCCGCCCTGTCACAATCTCAACATTATACTTATGAGCGGGTATTGCAAACGCTGCCTAATGCATATACGTCATGCATGTCCGTATTCATGTTGTCCTTGGTATTTCGTAGAGCCTGTATTTCATATTTAATAACGGGTTTTTTTTTGGTCTCAAGACTTTTGATTTTCTTAAAGTCTACTTTCTCCTACTTAAGATTTTCTTTTCTATACCCCTATACTGGCTCGTTTTTTTTTTCAGTTGTTTTGCATTACAGATTTTTCGTAAAAGAAGCTTGTGGGTTCATGCTGAATTATTCTGGCTACATATTCTTAGATTTTTCACAAGTGGGGAGGAAAGTCCACATATAAAAGAGGATATCTAGCATTTCTCATTGCAAAGCATTTCACCAGCTTCTTTTTTTTTGTTATATTAGATACCATATTTTTCATTTATTTATCAATTGAAAAATATTGCTTAGTGCTTTAAGAATCTCATCTAGTTTCCTATCATTCACCTCAACCCTAATTATTTTATTAAAATCAATTTTATATTCCTCAGGTACATATTTATAGAATTTTCTCCAGCTCCCTTTCGAAAAAACCTAGGTGTAAGACCCTTGTTGCAGACCCTTATTTAAACAGATTTTATGATATACATCATCTGGTTTGGTCCGTATAAAAATTCAACCGACTCTGAACCACACGTTCTCCCCATTACGATTCATAATCGGCAAATTGCCAGAGGGGCACCAATTGGTGATAGAAACCACAAATACTGAGCATGTGATCTCGACCATTAAAGGAAATGATATACAGTTAACATATTGCGCAGCCAAACAACACTCAGCCACCCGGTAACTTTGCGATTTCTATCACGTACTAAATTCATCCCAACGGATTTCCTTTCTCCCTGCGTTTTCACTCCATTTATTGACAACTTAAATCTGCCACATGACCCGGTCTCGTCATCCACCCCCGCATCACGTAGTGTCCTTGTAAGCATGATTTTACGATTTTACATGCAAACCCTTCATTGAAGTGTACTTTTTTTTGCATCATCGCCAAAGCCTTGGTAAGAATGTGATGCATTTCATATGCACAGTAAAACTAGAGAACCTGGAATATAAAGAAGATTTTTCTTTGGGTGACAAATATCTAACAAATACGCGCTATGTGTTTGGATTCAGGTTTGAGTTTTATATGAGTCTTTTTAGTGCCACGAACCGAAATACTTGGCGATCCTGATCGATATGTCAAAGCTGGAAGTATAGTCGTTCTGCGTTGCTTGGTGAGGGGGGCACTTGAAGCACCCACGTTCATAATATGGTACCATAGCTCTGAACAGCTGACATCCGAATCCGCCCGACATCAAATGCAAATCGAGAAAAATCTTCCCGAGACAGAAGGAGACACTGGCAATACAGTGAGTATATTGAGATGAAAGCAAACCCAAGCAAATAAATTGCAAGCAATTGTCGGAGAAGGATTATTTGCTTTTGTTTGCAATCCTTGAGATACAATATCTATTTGAATTGTGTGTGTTTTTTCTGTGCTTTATATTTGTTTAATATATAGATTGGTTCATTAGTCATCGAGAAAGCGAAAAAACGTGATTCCGGCAATTACACATGTAGTCCATCGAAATGCACTAGTGTGACAGTCACGTTGAACATTTTAAATGGTAAGTACGAGTACTGGTGTGACAGCTATTCTTGCGTAGAGATCTTTTTTTGTTTGTTTTACAATTGCGTCAGGTTATTCTTTGCTCGAATTTTTCTTGCAGAAAATACATATTCATTTTGTACGCTTAGTTAATTAATACAAGCCAATGAAATGTGAATGAGGATGTATGTGCTATAGATGTTGACAAATGTGTCCTGAGTAAAATCAGCAAAATGTTAAAGGTAACTTGGGAACGTGACAAGCTGCTTAATCTGAAATAATTGGCAATTTTTGTTAAGTTCTCTGTGACTTGCATATATGTGGGGGTTTTCATCAGGACAGAAATAATTGATATTTTGATAAGGAACGTTTTAGTACCTAGTTGTCATCAAAATATGTCAAGTAACAGAGCGAAAACTACCGAAGCAGTAGCCGAGCTATTTCAAAACGTTTTTAAAAGGAACACGGTAAACACAGCAAAGTTCTTTGTAAATAACAATTATCAAGCATATCATTTGAACAAACTGTATTCCTTAACTGTATTCTTGATAGAAATCATTTTCCAACTAAAATGACTTCTTGAAAATAACAACAAAAGGATATTTAGATGGAAATGAAAATAATAGAGAATCTCGTGAAAGGGTGTCGATTGTTGCAAAACGATATCGTTCAATTAAACTCCATTTTCTTAGAAGTTCTGATAAAGAAGATAAAAATAATAAACTCTGCAAAGTCAGTAAATTCATAGTCCAACATTTCTTTCCTTTATAATCTCAAGTGAATGGAAACGAGTATAGACACTCGCTCTAATCGGGTATCAATTTCAATTTTGTTGAGAAATTCTGTTCGGACATGGACTTTGAAGACTTACTTTTTGGTTAAACTTGCGAGCATTATTCCTGGAGTTGTTCAATAATGACATTGACATAAGATACTGGTATGAATAAAAAAATTAAGGGACATGCAATCTGCAAAGCGGCATTTTGTTCAGCAATGAAGTCTATGGCCTTCTTTTCCAGTTCCGAGTTTGTCATCTTAATTCAGCCCGTCATATCCAGACTTGTAGTTTGTTGTTCTGCTGTACTTCATGTGGTAAATGTTTTAGCACTACTCGTTGAGAATAATGATATTACTTTATAATTTGTAATAACGTTAAGGGGCTATGAATACCCTCTAAATGTTCTCCCACAGTGCGGGTGTTAGAGAAGGGGAAGAAAGCGAGTGACGTACTGGATGGAGACTAACTTCAGAGAGTCACTGTTTTTAACTTTCTCTTACAAAGAGAAAAAAAATTTTCTGTGAAAATATTCGACCTCGAGATTTTTATTTATTCTATAATAACGATGATAGCGGAACTCAAAAAAGTGGTTCTGGAATTTCGTCCGTCTGTCCGTACACGTTTTTCCAGCCTAAACGACTTGACCGATTTTCTTCAAACTTCGTTTACAGCATTTTGTTTTCGGTTATTATTCTAGGCCATTATTATTTTTTTTTTTCATTTAGCCATGTTATTATAGGTACCTGCCATATAAAAATCAAACATAACCTCAATTTTCTCGAAAACAGCACTAACGATTTTGATTAAACTTCGTATAAACTATAACCATATTAGTTCGAACAAAACTGCATACCAAGTTTTTTCGAGAAAAAAAGAAAACGGATTTTTGCATCTCGGCCATATAAAGAAAATTTTGATTTCTCGCAAACTATTTGGCCAAATTGAATGAAACTCAATTTGTATACTACTTTTACTGTTTTAATGAGTTCCACATAATTGGTTTTGGCCCAATTGTCCCTAAACAGAATTTTTAGTTATGGCCAGTACAGAAAATCATTATTATTCACATGGGCACTGAATACTTTCAATTACGGAATAAACGTTCGTATAATCACATTTCGACATTATTTATATCATTTTTAGCATCATTGGTCAAAATAAATATTATTGTGTATTTTGGCCGAATTGTTAAAACCGTCAAATTAACTGGCTGTGAAAGAGAAAGTTGCGTACGACCCAGTCGTGCAACCACCACTCGTTTGTGTTCGTTATATTCACAGAATAGTCAAATTGGTACATACCTTTAGACGAGTAACTGCCGAACTTTATATTTGCAGTTCCACTACTCCGCAGCCACCCACTTTCGGTTGCTTTCTTTCAACAATATCCACCAACTGTTTTAAAAAAATTTCTTTGACAATACTAAATAATGTACGATATGATGTAGGTCGTATACCTACTTTTATGTAGCTTTAGTAACATGATTTTGTAAAACGTATGTAAAATGTTTAATTAGTAACTTAACTGAACCTCAATCCACATTATAGCGGTACTTACTTGACTACCTACAGTTGCGCTTTAAAAATTGGTTGAGGTAGATTCCTACCTGTGAGCGTCACTTAAGGTCTTCTTCTTCTGCGTCTACAATATCAACGTCTAAATGAGAGTAGAAAATGCAATACGTACACGCCATAGCTACACATGTTATGTGGTGTTTTGTTGGTTATAAAGGGATCAAAATGCTAATGTTATCAAGGTATTCATAAGTTGAGAGCGGTTAATGGCTTAACGAAATCAACGGGCTTGATCGAAAATAAAAAAAAATCGAAAAAAGCTAAATGTCACATGCCTTATTGCAAGCAAAGTCATGTAATTGTTAAAATTGTTAACGGAACATGGGTTTTTTTTTTGGTGATAAGACTTTCCCGACCATACGGAGATCATCATACAGGAAATCGAGGTGCTAATTTAGATAGTAGTAGCAAGATTTTCTATTAAAACTAGTACTACTAGAAGAACACTTAAAACGAGTGTTGGATAAACGACTGTGTCTTACGCAACATTTTCTTTCACAGCGAGTTTGGCGTTAGATCAAATCCCAAGTCGGTGGATCAGTGTCTATGTGAATAATAATGATTTTCCATTATTGGCCTAAACTGAAAATTCCGTTTATTGGTAGTTTGGCCAAAACTAAATTTGTGGAATTGTTGCACACAGTAATAGTAGAATTTGAATTAAATTTCATTCAATTTGACCAAATACTTGACAATTATCTTTATAAAAACTGGATATGCAGTTTTGTTGAAACTAATATGCTCATATGCAGTTTTTGCTGGAGAGATCATTACGGACAAACTGACCCAGGAATCGACGCGAAGCACGGACGGAATTCCAAAAACCACTTTTTGAGTTCCGCTGCCATTGTAATGTTACAATAAATCAAAATCCCGAGGTCGAATATTTTCACAAAAACAATAACTTTCTCGTTGTAAGTAACGGATGTAATGCCTCAGCAGACGGTGGAGACAACAGTTCCATCTGAATAATCACAGTTGGTCAAGAAGAATTGTGAAATATCTAAATGCTATATCTTGGATGGCATTAAAATAATCATATAATGGACCGCATCCAGAATGAAGCAATTCAGCTTGATTAGCTCCATAAACGTGCAATAACATTATAAAGATGTTAGCTGTTGACATTAAAACTTTAATTAAATAACTTAATATCAATAAAAAATTAGACGTAATGAATTCGAATAAAAAAGAATTGAGTTGGAATCAGAAAGACTACAAAAATTCATGAATTTAGCAGCAAAGAGGGTTTGTATACAGAAAATCCAGAATCAATTATACATTTAGACAAAAGTAGTTTCTGGTTTTATGAAAAACAAGTGAGAAATCTCCCTCCGATTTCTCACTTGTTTTTCCAGACAATGGACCACGTGGACGGAATTTCTAAAACACAATATCCTGTTTAGAAGCTTCTGGTGGCACATTAGTGTGTGTTTAAGAAAGAAAACAAATTGTGACAATAAAGTTATAGTCAAGAAGTTTGATAGGATCGATTTAGTCAGCGGTGGTATGCTTTTAAATGGAAAAAATAAAGCTGATTTTTTTTAAATTGAGTTGAAATTTACTGTATTAGAAAGATAATCTTCTGGCATTATAATTCAAATATATAATTTCTGTCATATGACCGCCACGGTTGGCTCGGACGTAGTCTAATCTGGAGGTCCAATTTTCGATGAATTTTTTCAACATTTGCGGCCGTATATCGACAATGACGCAGCGAATGATGTCCTCTAAGTGGTTTCCTTTCGGGCTTATCGGCGTAGATAACCGACTTCATACATTCCCACAGAAGATAAACGAGCGGCGTTAAATCGCACGATTATGCGCTCATCGAACGTTTCCTCCAACAAATCAGTTGTCACGAGCTGTGTGACATATTGCGCTATTGATGAACGTTAATACGGACTATAGCGGTCACAATTGACTGTATCGTTCTGGCCAGCACTGTTTTTAAATTATTCCAGGAACCCATAAAGCACACCAAACAGTCAGTTTGCGGATGAAACGGTGTTTCAACATAAACTTGAGGATTATCATCACTCCAAGTATGGCAGCTTTGTTTATTGACGTATCTATTCATCCAAAAGTGAGCTTCATTGGTAAACAAAATTCACTTATGAAAATTAGGATCAACGGCAATCTTGTTTTGGTCCCATTCACCGAATCTACGCCTTGCTAGGTGATCCTGTGGCTTCCATTCTTGCACGATTTTGATTTTGTAATCACGCAAACCGAGATCTTCTCAGAGTTAGTATCTGAGCCAAAGTACTACCTCAAAGTTATTTCTCTCAATAGTGACGATTTGTTTGTCGAAGTTGCGTACACTTTTCGCTTCCTTTTCTATACATACTATCAAAAATGGTTATGACATCATTTTGAGTTCAACCAGTGATGTCAAGATCGTCGGCGTATTCTTGTAGTTGCATTTCAAGAAAAGAGGAAACTAAATGCTGCAGGGATGATGCATTCATTTTGGTTTTGAATAATGGTAGCTGTACATATTACAAAAACACATTTACCAAAAATAAAATATAGAATTTCTACACAGCTTTTTTTAACAAACTTCGATATAGCTCCAAAAAATGTTTCCTATGGAGAAACTTGGTTTCTAAAATATATCTGCTTCCAACATGGTGACTAGCAGTTCAATTATTCATAAATATACAATAACAAGGTCTACATAAATAACGAGAACTTATACCTTCTAGCTCTCATTCGTGTATCCAGACAAACATCACGTCACTAGCAATAATAATTGGTTGGAACTTATTCTCTTATATATTTAAAGCACAGGAATACGTGAATACCTGGAATTTTATTCACCACCCCACAGATCATACATTCACGTATGTATTGAATATGCTCAACCCTCAAAATCCATTAACAGCAATTTTCAATTACAACAGATTTTCAACTTCAAATTCCTTAAACAAAATTCCTCAGATAACTCTTCCGATGGGGTAACTTGAAGGAGTAAACACTGCTGTAATTCCAATCGATTACGATGGCGATACTCGATGTTTAATTCAATCTGTCGATGTATCTACTTCTACCAAAACGTCGACGACAATAGCAACGATGACGATGGAAAAAATGGTATAGGCAGTGTAGCGTATTGGAAATGAAAACGAAAGCCATTAAAAATTCCAATTTTCCAATTTCGAAGGGGCTTCTAATTAAAACGAAAAGTCACTGTCAGTAGGTTGAAAGGAAGAAAGTATCCGATTAGGTCGGAGCGCACCGTTCGAAAGAGGGAGGCAGCAGATGCTCTCGCACATCACCAGCCACATCCTAGCTGGAATTTCCAAAGATCGGAATTGAAGGCGAAACGTTGGTAATGGGGGGTTATTAATTTAAGGTTCGAAATGTTAGTTTGAGTGGAAATTAATTACACATCGGTGTTTGTCTTCAATTACCGATTGACAATGAATTTTCAATTTAATTCAATTTGTGTGACAATTTTCCCGGAAATGTGAAGATGAAGGTCGATCAATATGTGAATAATTACAATCAAAACTTTGGCATTGGAGAATATCTGTCAATAGCAATTGATTTATCGTGTGAAATCGTAGTTTTAGTTCTTGATAGGGATTTACATGTGCAGGTAATTATATGTGTTGAATTCTTAGAAGGATTAATTATTGTGATGTTGGCGCAATGGGTGGGGGTAGAGATGTTAATCAAGGGAGTACATATGTTGAAATGTCTGAGAAGATAATTATATGAATTATTACATGTGATAATTAATTATCGTGAGTTATATAGAAATATTTTTCAATTATGTGGACAAACGTTTTTTTTTAATCAATTTGGAATTTTAAAACTTTTTGAAGGTCCTGTGTCTTAAAAGAGTAAAATTTAAATTCATGCAATCCCATGAAAACGTTTTTGATTAGAACTCTTAAGAAATTCGAAATGTATTTAGGAAAATTCATCAGTGAAAATTAGGTGACAGTAATCAGGTGATTTTTAACTCTTCAGCGGCTTAAGCCCGGAAATAGGTAAAACTGAACATAAAACGAGATTAGGCAATTGATTTCATCCCAGGAAGCGTTGGGATATTTTCAATTATGCTAAGACAAATCCTATTTCAAACCAGTCCCTAAACGATAGTTAACTAGCAGTATAAACTGGACCTACACTGAGAAGTGAGAAGTTAAAGTCGTCTACATTTCCAAATCATAGTTTTTTACTACGATTTTACACCTATGAGTTCTCTTTTTTCTAAAATTAAAAAAAAAAAATAAAGAGAAATCTATACGGAATTCCTGAGCTCAGAGCATATTGTCAATCTCTGTTGGGTTCCCAGTCACTGTGTATCGATTTGCGGCGCTCACTGATCACAACATCCTAAGAAACCACACAATAAAACCAAGCATCAAGAACGAGGAATCCTGGAGAAGCTCTTAAAGAATTTTTGTGTGTAAGCCACTTGAGGAATAGGTCACTTGGAAACAACAAACCATACCATATCTTTATAAAAGATAAATCGGCTAAAACTTTTGAAACATTTCTACTTTTGACTGTCAACAAAAATTGACATCTTTGTATAATTATCCTCGATCTCACCATTATGCCTTATTATATCGTTCTTTATATTCCTACTCAACCCGCATAGTCTTAGTGACTGATTGCATTCGCTCCTCAGAAAATGATGCAACCTGGGAATTAGACTTTTCTCACACAATCAGGAAACATAAGGAGCTTCAAATGGTCACCTTCAATGTCTGATCGTAATGTTGTTTTTTTGCCTGATCAAATAAATCGTTAAGTTCTCGAATTTGGAATTTAAAAATCATTCCCACGAAATACCAACCAATATTTGTGAAACACTCCTTATCCGCATGTTTGGCTGGTGGCCATATTACAAGAATTTTTGCTTCACTTCTGACTGAAGTGTTATCTCAAAAGAACAAAGCATCTGAAGGCATCCTTAGCCTAATATCCCTACATATACATGATGTCATTAGTTTTTCCATCTTTCTCATCTTCCATTAGATGAAGCACAACTTTTTATCTACTGGTACCATTATGCAATCAAGATTTTAATTTCCATACTTTCAAAACCTTAATCCTAACGATGACATAAAATACAGAAATTAATTAATAGCCTAACTGGGTTGTTGGATTCTCTTGAAAAAAAAAAACAAAAAAAGCAAAAAAAAACATCAGCTCTAAATACATCAGTCCTTTCTCATGTTGGACTGACACTTTCATCGACGCCATACCTTTTATGAAACATTTTTATATCTACAAAGGATACACGACCAATACTGACACAAATTGCATTATTTTCGTAGAATTTTAGTGAAAAAAACTTAGGAAATGCTAGATGCAGACATTATTGTTCGATTGACATGGTAACGAGTTCAACCTTCCAATATGGTGAAATTAATGTAAGCAATATCCGCTGCAGTTTTTAATTAGTTTGTTTTTTCTTGTACGTTTTATCAAGCCTTAAACGAAATGTCTGAACGAGCGAGCGATTTCATTCATCATTTTCTTTGTAGCTATTTATGTATGGTAATTAGTGAATAACCCGATTGAGAGTAGCTTTACTTGCACTTTTGTTTACCGTTTTCATTGTATTCCTTTTGGATAACCTTTTGTATTTCTCAGGTGAGTCGTCTGCCGCGGCAATAACTTCATCTGGTTCGGTAATTACAGCGTACGCGAATATCCTAGGAATTTTACTGCTTCCTTTATTCTTACCTTGTATAGTGCTCCATCATACATGACATGCTGAGTTAAAAGGATCGTGGAAAATGTTCAGAGTTGTAAGCTAATTAATTTTTTTAATCAAAAATAAAAGAAGAATAAATTTTATAAATACTTTTTTTTTAATAGAAATAAATGAATTTACTTATGTAACATTGAAACTACTAAGGCGATATCTTATATAAGACCCTGCTCATCCCAGTCCTGCTCTACGGCGCTGAAGCATGGACCGTCTCAAAAGCGAAGAAATCCTTGGTCGATTTGAGAGGAAAATTCTTCGAAAAATAGTCGGTCCCGTTTGCGTTGACGGGCTATGGAGAAGAAGATTCAACCAAGAACTATACGAGCTGTACAGCGACATGCCCCTGGTCAAAAAACTCCGCATTGGACGTTTAAGATGGCTAGGACATGTAGAACGAATGAACACCAATACTCCGGCTCGCAGAGTCTTCGATTCCCAGCCAGACGTCGGACGCAGTAGAGGAAGTCCTCGCCTTAAGTGGCGCGCACAAGTAGAAACCGACCTCAACCAACTTGGAGTGCGCAACTGGAGGCAGTTAGCTAAGGAACGGGCTAATTGGAGAGGCACGTTGGTTGAGGCCCAGGTTCATTCCGGACTGTAGCGCCACTTAAGTAAGTAAGTAAGTAGCATTGAAAAATATTTATCTAAATTTGTAAGAGAATGAAGACATTATTGACATTAACATTTGTTTGCTACATAAAAATTGTTGTTTTATTCAAAACTATCTCCCTAACTTCACTTATAAATGACGATTGGTCCACTATCCTTGCGGGCATCCCTCTGCTTGGAAACGAATTAATTGGTAATACGATAACTCAGGCAACACGTACGTTGGCATGCAACAAAAAAAGGATGGTTTCGTTTTGGCACGTTGATTGGTGAAAGAACGACGTTGGTGCGGCGGTATGCACCATGAAGTGTGGTGTCTGTCAATAAGTAAATTTGGCTACGTGGGGGTGGGATTGTGTTTGAGCAAGATCAAATTATAAAACTCTTCGTTGAGTCCAGGAAAGCAATATCCATTGTTGTAAGGAAATAAACGAAAGTTGCTACATGTATGGATGCGACATTTGGTAACGTATAGATGCCCAAAATGGTTATATCCCTCTGAATGTTGAAATTTCAGCTGATCGGTGGTAATGTCATAGGTTTTAGGTAGGTTTTAGTGTCACAAATTTGTTTTATCGAAGCTGGGTGTCTGACTGTTTAGGTCTGCAATTGAAGCTTGAATCCAAACAGGTAGATTTTTTGGAGTTTTTGATGTCCACGTGATGTTGGATAATGAAGATGTATTTTTGGAATAGAAGTGTTGCCTTCAGGAAGGATGGTGATTTTTATATTCTGATTTGATGATGTATTCATTTGTTTAACGGTACTTTTGGCTAAGATTGTCTTTTGCATGTCTTCACACTGGATATCTCACAGAAGGGAATAAAAGCGATATTTGTATGATTGTCTTTTTGAAGTGAAACTTCTCTTGGGTCGTTGTGAATTGTGACGAAAATTACATCAAACAAAATATCGGTTGTCGTCTGATCACTGAAACCAAGAAGTATCGCTCGCGGTTAGATATGGGAACGCTTGGAAACACCGCGTGTTGTTGTTGTTTTTTTCAGAAAATGAGATTAGTTCAGCTGGCATAAAACTGGTTTTGTTGGTGAGGAAACTAAAGTTCGGTTTAAGAAAAAGTTGAAATTCTTCAACCGAGTTTGTGAAGTAGAACATGGTTGAAAACTAATCAAATCACATTTTTCACCAATTTCAGTCTAAACCAAATTGTATGTATCTCTTTCGTCATGATATATGATATAGTTACATATATCATGTAAACCCAAGAGCTTGCAAATTTTTAAGTACCCAGCTTGTACTTGTTAATCTATAAGTTCAACACATCTGGAATGAGATGAATACAATTTGGAGGTGGTAAAAATTAAGCAGAATACAGTTTTGCTTCTACCAAGTGTGAACTCACACTCAATTTGTATTTTATGAAACCAATGCTTGCTTTATTAGGAGCAGTTAAAAGTAAATCTTGTCCAACCAATCAACTAAAACGATAAAGAATGCTTGCTATTCTTATTATTATTATTTACTGATATTTAATATCTTTTTCAACCTAGCTAACAGACAAAAAGGTTTTAATTGTTCATGAATAAAATCATTTTTTTATATTGGGTACCCTTTATAAAAGTTGCGTTATATTTTGCAGGTTCCTAGCGTTTTTTTCTGTAAATAACTTTTAAATAAAAAAAGTTTTATCTACATAATATATAAACGAATGATTGCCTGCCCAACTTTACTGATTATTTTTTTAAGTTTTCTAATACTTTGTAGAAGGTTTTTACGAAAAGGAAAAATTGAGCAAATTGAACCGAAAATTGGATAGACTGCGATGAACAAACACGTCTTAAAAAACTCACTCCACAGTATTGAAAGTTTGATTATATATCGATTTTTGGTGTGTTTTGGTATACAAACATAGTTACACAGAAAAACTGAAGGAGTCAATTTTTCTTAAAGATGCCAGCGAATAGACGAATCAACGTACGTCACAGAACTCGCAAGGCTGCAAATCAAAACGATATACGAGCAAGTCAAAATGGCGAGCAACGAGAATGGTGTATTGAAGTTGAACGTAATCGAAATCAATGACGTTGCGTGGGAATACTAGAGAATGAATATGTGATTTCGTCAAATGATAAACAAATATAAGCACTGTTTTCTATAATTTTATCAACATGCTTTTCATCAGCACCAATTAATTTTCAAAAAAAAAAAACAAAACATTGATATTGGCAATGATTCTATCGCAGAATTAAACTTGCACTTGCTTCATCATTTATTGCAGCTTCGTTGTTAGAAGAAGGTCGAATAGCTCATTCAGCAATCCCGTTGAACATGCAAATTAATGAAACTCCAACTTGCATCCTTTCGAGAAATTCTAAGATTGCCAAACTGTTGAAGAAAATTGATTGTATGGATGAATGCCACACATTTAAACTCACACTGCAAGATTTTAAAAACAAATTGGTTTGGTGATGCGATGATTCTATTTGCGGATGATTTTCGACTAACGTTGCCAGTGATTCCACGATCAACGCCAGTCGAAGAACTAAATCAATGTTCGAAGTCGTTTATTTCATGGAAATACATCAAAACACTTAAATTAAACATGACCATGCGAATCGAATTTCAGAATTACCGATCGGGAGAAGTTTTTTCCAAACAAGTGCTCCATAATGGTAATGTTTGAATTTTTGTTGACGACGATGTGTCAACTTTACTGATTCAAAGACAAAACTCATCGAGATGGATTTCCCAAACATTGCTCAACATTTTTAATATCATGTTTGGTTGAATGAACGTGCTATATTGGCTGCAAAAATAGTTGATATCAACGAAATAAATGTTCAGGTTCAAAATAAGATACAAATTGGTTGATTTCGTTACAAATCAAAAGGATGATGCCAACTATCCAAGGAAATTTTTAAATCCTCTGTAATTACCCGGATTTTCACCTTATCATCTGCAATTAAAAGTAGGATCGGTAATCATTATGTTGGGGAACAAACCCCAGCCCCTTCTTTGTAATGGCATTCAGCTTGCGTTAAAGAGCCTAATGAAAAACATTATTGAATGCACGATTATGAAAGGGAAGGAAAGGAGGAGAGGTTTTGATTCCAGCATCCCTATGATTCCGAACGAATTTTCAAAATAAAACGGTTACAATTTCCGGTCCGGCTTGTATTAACAATTTCGGTAAATTAATGGCAAGGGCAGGCGTTAAGTGTTTGTGGCATCAATCATAAATATCCATGCATTTCACATGGTCAATTATATTTGGCCTATTCATTCTGAAATGTTGCATAGCAATTTCGCAGACTTCTGGTGCAATTTTAACAATTTCGTTTCGAATGTTGTCCTTAAGCAACGAGATTTTGGTTGGTTTGCTGATGTACACATTCCTTAAGTACATCCATAAGAAGAAATCAATAGGCGTCAAACTAAGGGATCTTGAGGAATAGTCGATATCACCACTTTTTGACATTAAAAAGTCAAATCAATACTATCCCTACATCCCAATCATCATCACAGTAAAATGATGAATCTTTATTAATTAAAAAATATCAATTATAAGCACATACAATCTTCATGGCATGGCAACTACATAAAGGCTTCAACTGGCTTACAGTATTGTCAAGCTAAGATTATTGTAAATGAAAAAGATACGTTCTGCTTTTTTCGGATTTATTTATTTTTTTCCTCGAAGTAATTATGACATCAAATAATTAAATTCTCATTACAAAATGAAATTTCCAAGCAATAAATCCCCATGTATTGTAATTTACATTTTCACACGAACATTGGACACATACAAAAATACATCCTCCTTCCGTCTGGACGTTGACCTGTGCAACTTTTGGATATTAAATCTCGATTGAGAGGTTTTAACAAAAAAGAACAATAGCAACTTTCATTTCACCACTTGTCCCGTCTCATTATACTCTCGATTCGCATTCACACATATATATATATACTTAAAAATGAAATAACTTTGTTCACGATTTAATTGTGGCTGAATCGTTAATTCGGACAGCAAATAAGGCTAATTGCGGTCGAATGAGCCGTCCGTAAATCTCATTTCACAACGACACATTCAATTTGCATTGAAAATAAGAACGCGTATAGTAATTAAGAAAACCACGAAATGATACTCACTTAGTTGTTGTTTTTTTTTTAATTTAATTTATACGACTTAATTTGGTTTGTCCTTATAAAAATAAATAGAAAGTAGGGCAAGTTCAGAAGCACGTAAAGAAAATTTATTCAAAGGTACCACCATTTTTCCGATTTAAGTAAGCCATAGAATTTTGTGAAAACTGATTTTCATTAAGTCACATAAGGTAAAATAATCCTGGGTGATTATTATATAGGGTGTCCCAAAAGTATCTTTGCTATGTAAAAAAAAAAAATAACTCCTTTATTTATGGATAGTTTTGAGTTATTTTTTATTTCAGACATAAGGCTTGGGAGATTTAGGATGGAGCACTACACGATCACACAGCGAACAAACATTGCCATTTTATTTTAAATAGCCAGTCGATAATTTATACTCAAAGTGGATACCGGAAATAGTACGACGTTGGAAATGTTCCAACGTCACCCACTATTCATGCTGTGTTGGTTAAATGTGAGCAATATTGAAACGTTGGAAATGTCAGGAGTTCGGGTAGGCCTCGTTTGGGACGATCGATTGTGAACACCCAGGTCCTTAGGAAAAATGTTGAAATCGATCCTGAAACATTGACACGATGACGTTTAACCACGCATACCGCGTAGAACGATTCATCGGCCTTTGAGGAAATGCCTGCACCTATATCCTTACAAAATCTAGTTGATCCAATAGCTCAATCCTGGTGACCCAGTTGATCCAATAGCTCAATCCTGGTGACCCAGAAAAACGTCTGCAGCACTGCAGAACTGTCCTAAATGTCTCCGAGAATGGGGAAGAATTTTTGGAAAAATGTATGATCTGCCGAGGTATATTTTCACCTGAGCTGGTTTCTGAACAAGCAATATTGAAGATTATGGGGGACACAGAATCCCAAGAACCTCATTCAATGTCACTTTTAGCAAAGAGTATAGAACTACATAGAGTTCGCATCACAGCTAAAAAAAATTTTCAGCCGATCGTATACGTCGGCTATGCTATTGTTTGATGCTAGGGTAGCAATGTGAACACTGGGGTATCTATATCAGTATCAGATATTGAAATTTTTTTGTTGCATGAGATGCGAACTCTGTGTAGTTCTATACTGTTTACTTTTACTAACTTTGTGTTACTGTTTGGTGTGGAATAACCTCGCATAAGATCTCATGGCCATATTTCTATGAAATTTATGTGGGTGCTAGCGTTACGGTCAATGGGTGTCGCTGAAAAGCAGGACTTCGTTTTTTCACTTGAGCGAACAGGCAATATTGCTGAGCTGATTTGGTTTGAGTAAAACGGACTTACCGCTCACACACATCTATTCATTTCTATCATAACATTTACCAATGCACGGAAAAGGGTATCGTTGGAATATAGAATAGAATATAGTCATATAAAATTACAAATGTTTTTACAAAGACTGCTCGAAAATGGATTTTTGGTCACCAATATAACCCTCCTTGCTTTTCTGGTCTAAGTAATTGAGTGCTCTGTAGCAGAAGATACATTTCACAGCTCAACCTAATGAAAACATTGCATAAGTTACAGAGGGAGGGAACAAATAAGGTTAAATACTCTGCTTGCACTAACAACTACTATATTGTTGGTTTAAACCTTGCTCTCTAGAAGTTCTTTACCTGCGATCAAATTGTGATCGATTTTTTACTAGTTTTTAATGCTTTGTTTTATGTTTGAAAAATGGCGTCACTTCGTCTCGGGTGATTGATGAAAGTTTAAGTATGATTCAACTATTCGAGTCTACAGGAATTGTTAATCCTCCGGTTTGTAAAAATCTATATCTATCTGATTTAAGGTCAGATTAGAGGATGGTGATCAGCGCTGTTGGCATCGACTGTTGTTTGTATTCGGCTAGTGTCCAACATTTGATTCTTATTTTATGAATCGGGGGCTGGAGACGGGTATGTTGGAGTTCTATTTGTTTGGCTCTGTCTATGATAATACTATCTGATCCTTTTTAGTCGGTTATCTTTTTTTATTAATTTCATTTTTTAAAGAAGTATGTTTTAACGGCCGCTATTGATCCATCACACCGAGTCTTAGATCTTTAAACAGGTATTCAGCGATTTAGAGAAAATTCTCGTGGTAAGTATAAATCCGCCTTACAAGAACTTGGATAGTGCATCTGAAGGTGGTTTAAATTTAAATGTCTACCAAGTGGTTTTTGAGGGTCATGCGTCATTGTAGGTACTACACAAGCCAGTTTTTCTGTAATAAATTATAACAGCAACTCACCATAACGAAAAATGGATTTGTGAAAACTTTATTATCAAATTTAATACTCTTCTTCATATTGGTGGAAGTTTCTCGAGGTCCCGACGCACCTTTTTTTTGTACTTTTCCACCTTTACTAACAAATCATCTGGCAATTTCAACTTATCCAAGAGAATGCTGATTCAAAAACAGCTTCAACAAACAAAAACAAAAAGGATAGCTCTCGAATATCCATATCAAAAGATAGACCTCAAAAGTTACAAGTATAATATTATACAAACAACCTTTTCAAAACTCTCCATTACATCAGTGATCCAATTTACGTCTAGGATTCCATGAACTTGAACTTTATATTCAAAAGTCAAAATAAATGGTGAGTCAGACAACTGAGTAAATTATGTTTGATACTCAAATGGTGTTGGCATTCCGAATACTTACGCACAAGTAGTCATAAGTTACACCTGCTCTTCAAGAGGAAAGAAAAGTTTTAAGAACCATGTGCTTGGAAATTTCTGTTAAGTTAAGGATATATCTGAGATAAATTTTTGATATGGATTTTCATATTTGGAAGGCTTTCTATACTTTCTTTTCAATATTATTGTATATACATCATTCTGGGTGAGTGTTGTGTCTTAAAATAAATATAAATGATGTTTTGATATGAAGATTGTGATACAAATCCGAAAGGAGCTAATGACTAGAACCTGGTTTATGTGAAACACTAACTTTGTTAATGTTTCACATAAGACAAGACTTTGTCTTGTCTTGGCCATGAATGTTTAATTGGATGAGGAATAAATTTATATAAAGGGCATTTTTTAGATGTTTGGTTTTAAACTGGTAACACTGTTTCTACAAATTGTCAAGATGATTTCTGGTTAGTACATTTCGCCATTTTACGATCATAGATTAATGCCAGAACAACGCGTCCAAATTGTGCAAATCTATTTTGAAAACCATGGTTCGTTTCGCTAAACTTATCGTGAGCTACGTCCGCTTAACGGTCGACATAAGCTTCTATCTGAGCAAGGCATTCCGGAACACTATGACTCGTTTTCGCACTACGTACACTCTAGTAGATAATACGCATCAACGAAAACGGTAAACAGAAGAAGTATTTGCCGTTCTGAAGCGCAGTGTTGAGGACAATCCGAATGAGTTGATTCACCACCAAACACAAAATTGGAGCTATGCTCATCCACTTAGTGGAATATTTTATGTAAAGATCTTGGCTTGGAAGCTTATAGTTTCCAGCCATTATGAGCATCGTAGGTTCGGTGAACTGCCGCGCAAAATGTCTGGGTTCGATTCCCGGCCGTAGCAACACCTACCAAATTATCCGAGTAGTATCAATTGTCAAGAATTCGCCGTTTGAAATCGGCATAAAACAGGAGGTCCCGCCATCGTGCAAGAAGTACACACACATACACGAACGGTTGTGAGAACGCTCGGCCCTGGGTACTATCAAGCCCGTCGCTCCAAAAAATTGTATTCGTATTTAGGTTCGGTGAAATGCGGATCCGCTTGATCGACGTTTTCAACGCAACGCACAAAATGAAACCCATTTTTGATTGAATTGATATGTTAACAACCCAAACTGCCGAATTTGTAGTGTTAGTGTTACATTAAAACTCATTGTTTGGTGTGCTTCTTTATGAGTTGGTGGATTCTTCGGCGCATATTTCTTTAAGGACGATGACGGCCAGAATATTACCGTCAATGGACAGCGCTATAGAAACATCATTTCTGTCTCCTTCGTTCCACAGTTCTATTGCATTGAAGAGCTTTGGTTTTAACAAGATGGTGCAACATGACACACGGCCCGCGACATCATAAATTTATTGCGGGAAACATTTGCTGAGCACTCAATTTCGTATTTAAACACTAAAGCATAACAAAATCTATTAAACGAAACGAATATCATAGAGTGTTAATAACACGACGAAAAACAGCAACACTATAAACAGCAAGGTCAGAATGGCACGGAATGAATACCCGGCCTGCTGTCCCAGGCGAACCTAGACAAGCTGCTTCGACATATTCGGACAACAGGTTGTCTAGGAATTTCAAGGGTTAGTCAGGCCCTTTGAGCAGAGCTGGTGGCGGATGAACCGAAAGGCCAGCGGCAGCGCTCAATCCCGTAGGGGATACGGATGGCCTCGTGTCCTAGGGGTGTTTAATAAATTGGAACTGGCCTTCCAGGCTGGAGGTTGTGCTTTGGGTTAACTACCCAACCATGGAAAAATCTGACGGTCACGAAGCAACCAATAGCCTCGGAAAGGACTGATTTTATTGTTGACGACACGGCTAAACGAAAAAGCACAACGACGTTCGTATCTGCACCTGGAATGTGAGAACATTGAACAGGAGAAATGCAAGCGAACAACTAGCGGAAGCCCTAAACTGCTAAAAAGCAGACATTACTGCCATCCAGGAAACACGATGGGATGGGATGGGCAAAATAGGATGAAAAACTGTGACATCTACTACGGACCGTGTTATAGTGAGCAGAAACAGCGACTATTCGGATGCGGATTTGTTATAAGTGCCAGACTTAGGCAAGAAGTCTTATGTTTCCAAGACATTAGCGAACGCATTGTAACGATCCGCATCAAGGCCAAATTCGCCAATATTAGCCTTATATGCGCTCACGCCCCAACGGAGGAAAAAGATGATATAGACAAGGACTACTTCTAAGAGCTCCTTGACAAAACCTATGAGCGACTACCGAAGTACGATGTTAAAATCGTGCTGGGAGATTTTTACCCGACGGTAGGAAGAGAAGACATCTTTAGCAGTATTGTAGGAAAAAATAGCCTACACGAAAACATGTCTGGCAACGGACTTAGGCTATTTGACTTCGCTACGGTACGAAATGCCACTATAGCCAGCAAACCTCGATACCCATAAGGGGACATGAAGGTCTCCAGATCAACGAACGGTCAATCAAATTGATCACACAGCGATAGACAAGAGGCACGCATCCAGTATTTTGGAAGTCCGAAAATTCCGAGGAGCTAACATCGACTGGGACCACTACCTTGTTGCAGCCAAGGTTAGAATGCGGATATCCACCACGCACCAACAATCCAGAAATACTGTAAAAAAATTTAATGTCGAAAGACTGCAATCGCAAGAGACCACCAAGACGATGACGAACAACATTCCGCCGTCATACAAAAGGAACCATTCAATATTGGCAACGACAGCAAAAGCTGCCAATCACCCGACCTGAGTGAAGTGAGGATAGCAATATATAAACTGAAGCTTAATAAGGCTGCCGGAAATGACGGCCTTCCCGACGAGCCATATAAAGCCGGCGGAGATGACTTGGTAAGTAACATCCTCCAACTCATTAGCCGAATCTGGTCGGAAGAAAGTATGCCTGAAGAATGGAACCTCAGCATCTTTTGCCCGATCCACAAAAAAAGATGAACGTCTAAATTGCGCCAACTACAGAGGCATAAGTCTCCTCAACATCGCATACAAAATTCTATCTGCCGTAATATGTGAACGCCTGAAACCGTTTACCAACAACCTGATCGGCCCTTATCAGTGAGGTTTTAGGCCACAACCGACCAAATCGATACCCATCACCTATTCATCGATTTCGAAGCCGCAAACGACAGCATTTATAGAGACGAACTATACAGAGCCATGTCTAGTTTTGGTATACCACCCAAACTCGTCCGTTTGTGTAGGATGAGGATGGAGAATTCTCGCTGCTCCATCAGGGTTGGAAACGACCTCACTGACACATTCGATACCAAAAAAGGATTTAGGCAAGGCGATGCGCTCTCATGTGACTTCTTTAAACTGATTCTTGAGAGGATTAGCAAAACTCACGAGCCAACACCAGAGGCACAATTTTCCAAAAATCTGTTCAACTACTAGCATACGCCGACGATATTGACATCATTGGTAGGATTCGACGTGATGTCATAGCCACGTTTGCTAAAATAGAGAAGGAAGCAGCAAAAATGGGTTAAGCCGTTTATTAGGGTAAGACTAAGTATATGCTGTCAACACGAAAGGACACACATCATCGACGAATTGGACAGAACGTCACCATTGACAGATATAACTTTGAGGTAGTACGGGACTTTATCTATCTCGGTTCCGCTATTAACTCTGACAACAACATCTCGTCAGAAATTAAACGAAGAATTACTCTTGCCAACCGCTGTTTCTTCGGGCTAAGAAGGCAATTTAGTAGTAAAGACCTCACTCGAACTACTAAGGATATCTTATATAAGAACCTGATCATCCCAGTCCTGCTCTACGGCCCTGAAGCGTGGACCGTCTCAAAAGCCATGGAGCCAAGATACACCCCCAAGAACGCAAAATAATCGTGTCTATTTTTTTGCGTAACAATTCGTCTGTAGTGTTGGCGCAGCACGAAATCCGTCGCCGATTTACCGGCCGTCCGACACCGACTGCGAACTGAGCCGTTTGGCCACCAACCTTGAAGAGTATGGGACCACTCGAAAAGTTGCCAAGAGTGGCCGCCCCCGGCGAATTTTGGTCGAAGACTTGCGCATGTTCCCATACAAAGTCCAGTCCGTGTATGAGTTGCAGCCTGTCGACCGCCAAACGCGTGTAAAATACGCCCAAGCCATCCTCAATCTCGAGGGCGAAGTGGACGATTTTTCGACCAAAATCTTAATGAGCGATGGGGCTCATTTCCACCTCAGCGGGTACGTTAAAAAGTAAAACTATCGCTTCTGGGGCACCGAAAATCCATGAATAATGCAAGAGGAGCCATTGCACCCGCTCAAAGTTACTGCATGGTGCGCTTTTCTCACTGGAGCAGTCATCGGGCCATTTTTTCGGGAACGCCGCTAGTCAAACGACAACAGTGGACGGTGCGCACTATAGGCCCTTGTTAACTGAGTTTTTCCTGTCGCAATTGGACGAATTAGGACTGGACATGCGGTTCCAACAGGACAGAGCAAGGCACACACTGCGCGAGCCACAGCCGATATTAATGATAGCCAAACAACATTGGATGACATCCTTAAGCCCACATTGTATGTGTACTTTTAAGACTTACAGGGCTTGTGGTTTGTTGTGGAAAATTGAAAAAAAAGAAATTGACAGTCCGGAAAATTGTGAAATAAGCAGTGACGATAATTCCGCTCCATTTAATTCTCTATCCATCCGCAACATAAGTATCAATGTACATTGGCATTTGGCACCATTTTCAAAATATTTACATATTGACATTATAAAATTACTTTTTAACCACAAAGTAGATTTCATCAGAGCAACATTGTTTATGTATTTGTCAATATTTTCCCTGAAAAAAAAGTATAATAACAAAATTCGGCATGATTAATTCGAATAGTACAATTTTTTGCACGGTTGACTGATAAAATGCAGTGGTCCGAGTACACCCTATTTAGTGGTCCATTATTAAAAAAAAAACCCCAGTCGGCTTGTATGTTTTCAACAGCAAAACAAACAATTCATTTTAAGTGCAACCACTACATGAACAAAAAATTAAAGAAACTCCTTTCGCTTCTTTGTTATTTATGTGCAAACATGTTATACCAAAATACGTTTTTATACATACTTTTGTTAACTTTGTTTTTAGTGAAACTTTCAGCCATTTTGCAATAAAACAAACACAATCCAATTCCAGTGTCGTTCGGCTACAGTGACAATCGTAAAAACGGAAACCGAAAAATTGCAAACGATAAAAAGGAGTTATTCGTGACGGTCGGTCGGTGCGGTGGCATCCTACATTGGATGCGAGTGTAACTGGGTGTTATGCCTGTGCGGTGAATAGAACACACAATGCAATGACAACAGCCATGGGGAGTAATAAAACAAAAGAGTTTTTGGCGAAAAAGGAAATGCAATGAATCCGTAACCAAAAGTCATACATATTCGATGGAGCAATGACTTTATTTGGCGGCTATAAAATATTGATGTCCTAGCAAGAATGTATGCGCATTTGAATATTTCTAGTGCACCGTTGGAAGTTGTAAATCAAAAGCGGTTTGCAGACTACACACAAAATAGGTACGTAGATGAACGATTGTTATGAAAAAAGGAATTTGGTTATGTTTTGGATTTAGTTCAATGTCAAAAATATGGCAGGAACATAGATCGAAATTTAAAATATACAGTCATGAGAGTAGCTATCGGAGAATTGATTTTTTACTCTCAAATTTTGAACACTTTGAGAGTGCATACATACCCTCGCAGAGCTTCTTATATACGATAGTGAGGATATAAGAAGCTCTGCGAGCGACTGTCGAGAGTGAACGTGGCCAAACAAAAGACACTAGAAAAAATAAATCAACTATTAGAAAAATGTAAGCCTGTTTCTGAAAATCCCAATAAATCGATAGAAGCCACAAAATGTTATTGTAAAACAAAAAATCAAAAAATTCCAGAATTTCCAGAATGAGAGTTGACTCCACGACGAATAGGCGTTGAGTATCAACCCATGGTTTTACCCAATATTTGTTTTTCCTTTTTCTTAAGAAGGCTGACAATAATTAGAGCAGCTGAAAGTTTCCGCTTATAAGAAAAAATATCGATCCGATGTCAATACTTAAGGTAGGTATAAATGTCGATTACCCTAGCTTGGTGGTCTAGTTACTGCGAGGTTCTCTGATATGATTTTTTGTACACACGTTATACATATACATGGCACGCCATCTTGTGTCGGTATGTAAATATTGAATAACTTCGACATTTATAAGCCGATTGAGTATTGTCGAAAGTATCGAGGGCAAAAGCACCGTCTGAATTCAGTATTGGGTTGGTCTCATGTTACGATACTGCTGAAGATCGTCGACATGCCAACAACAATGCCTAAATGATTCCAATGAATTGGTTCAATTGATAGGGCAGAGTGGTGCCGAAGGATGTTGCATTTTGAACGATGTTTTGCATTTGTTTCCAAAAAAAGTTTGAGTCCCATTTCACACGAGCCCAATTGCATGACCAAAAAGTAACTATTTGTGCCGGCATTCTTGCCAAAACTATCAACAGAACATTTTTCTTCAAGGATGTCGAAACAAACGATGGGAATCGGTAGCGGTATTAGTTGGCTCAATATATCAGCTGAACACGGTTGTGACAGTACTCTCAGAAAACAAACTTTCAGAAGTCCACCAGAGAACTCTCGATAGTAGAATTTCAAAAATATTACTCTCTAACAGACAACCATCCGAGAGTTACTTTTGAGATTTGACTAGCAAAAGTACTTTCAAATGGACACGCATCTTAACGTTCAAATCTCTTTGGGCCATACATCCACTATTCCAAATTTTAACCAGCTTTTAAGGCACAGATTGGATATAGCTTGCTGTAATTAACCTTCTTACACCTTGCCTCCTCACTCTGAATTCGTCATTGCGTTCGATTTTAATGTACAAAATTCTAAGTGGCTCCAACATTCTTATCAAACAACACCCGAAAGATGGAATGTTGACATCTTTGCTGAGGTACAAAACTAAAACCAGCTTGTAAATGAGCTGTAAGGCAATTGTAAACCTTAAACTGTTTTTTTTTTTTTAAATGGCCACTGTATTTTATCAACAGTAAAGTGAGAGCTCATGCTGTTATATTATCATAGATTGGTATGAGATGCTTTAATCACAATAAGGGTGACTTGAGCTGCTATGAAGCTATTAGATTAGATTAGATTATATTAATGGCTATCAGTATAGCTTTTCCCGCTAGAGGTCTATTTGATTTGATGACGGATGAACTGTCCGCAAGGTAAAACCAATCTTTCCACCATTGGTAAATATTGTTCCGCTTGAGATTTCAAAGGCATATACCAAAGTAATCCATGAAATTCATAAAAAACTTGTTCTATATATTACAAATTACCTCTCAAAATTGTCAATTCAAGTTGTTTCAGATAATTTCAAGTGGGTAACTCACAAAATATGTGATGGTGTTCCTTAAGGTTATGTTTCTTATCATTCCTTCGCTGATAATAGCTTGTGATTTTCGTTTTCAGATCCAGGTCCCTCAACTTCCTAACGCCATAAAATTTTGAGCTGATTGCATAAATTCCAACCCTGAAAGCTTTATCAAATTACCACATTTGAGCAAAAGAGTCGAAACCATTCTTCTTCCAAAACACAATGCTGTATCCTGTGCTTAATTCAAAATTGAAATATTCAGCCATTATTCATGAATCGCACCTACATCTCAGAAATGAAATTGTGTGATCTTGCCACAATATCTAAAGCCTTTATAAGTCACAAACTTGAGTTTAACGCACACGTCTGGTCGGGTACAACTTACTTTTCACAAAAAAAAAATATATTCCACTCCCTGCAAAGGGATTAAATCAATCCCCCAAAATGCCTGTGAAATAAATTTTATCAGTGCAATTGCATGTGGAGCTATACATTCAACTACCAATCGATGTAGGAAATGCATATTTCTGATCTTACTACACACCGACAAAACTACTCAAAATAAAATCCTGCACACTGACGAAAAATCCACCCCAAACAGGAAAAAAATTAAAACCCTTTTATCTCCTCTTAAAGTCATTCCGCCGGCCGTAAATTGACATTCAGTGAAAAGTTTAACTCACTAACAGGCACCTTCCTACGTTCGATGTCCTTGCAATGGTATTACCTCTCTACATCTCGCTGAAAGGCTTTGCCAAAAGTCCATAAACTGTCAGTTAATCTCTGTATCCCGAACCGACCCACGTTGGAAAGCCTTCTGTTACCAAATTTACGCTGTACTTGCTGGCAGGCATTTGTTTTTTTTTCTTCTTCTGTTTGGCATGCAAAGGACTATGTTTCCAATTTGCACTGAATTTAATTTCCCAGTTTTACAGCCGCTTACACACTGCGATCGTAGTTTGTAGCCGGGCATCCGTCTGTGCCTGTATATGGTAACATTTCAAAGGGCCCGAAAATTCCCAACACCCTTACCACCAGAACCATCATTTCCACTGGGGATAATCAGTGCTTTACAAAATTCTGTAGATGTGATGTCGAGTATCCTCGAATGACACACAATGTACAAAAGACACAAGTGCAACAAAAAGTGTAGAGGAAACAAGATATGGAACAAAAGGCATACGAATTTCGGAGCACATAAAAAGTGGTAACGATGTTAAAAGGGCTCAACAAACACAAGTTCAGAAATTGTAATCCCTAGCAGATATAATCAGTAACAGTTAACAGGGGGGAAAAAATAAGTAGATGCATAACCGGCGCAGGAGCATATACAAAGTAAACGGAATAATAAAAATGGACTGTGTTGTGGGCATCGCCGTGCCTTCGTTGGTAGGGCTGCAAGCGTAGAATGGGTTGGTTACCTTTAGTCAGATGAAGTAGTAGAGATGGACTATTGCTCAAATGTAATGGTGTGACACGAAACCATGGATTTTATAAGGACTGCAAAAGGACCACTACAGCTGGGATAAAAAGTGGGATCTATTAACAATTTACTACAATCTTCTTCTTCAACTTTATCAGCGCGGTTATATAATAGTTAAGATGTATCACTTTACTGCAATTTGACTGCTCTGCCTATTAAGTTCAGAAATACCGAGAGAACTCCGGATTTCGAACAATTTTGACACTTAGGCCAAATGCCTCAAAATTAAATATTATGTTTATGTGGCCCAGGAGTTAAAGGACGAGCTATTACATATATTGAAATGTAGTATCCATTTGAAACCCGAAATCAAAAATAAAAAAAAAATACTGACACAACAGGCTGGTTTGAGGGTTTTGCTTAAAGATTACCTTCCGCATACATGACAAGTATGCGGAACCAAGAACCTAGAAAATAGCCCAAACCCAAATGGGCTACATGGAAAGGCCTTAAAGCTCACCTTGCGTATGTCGAGGAGACATAGGCAAACTGATATAACTGTAGAAACTAAAGAACAACTGGCGCAACAGGTTAGTTTGAGGGTTTTTTTATATTAACTAATAGCCTGGAAAGTTCCCCAACCTCGAATGGGCTTAATGAAAAGTTATTTAAGCTCACTCCTTGACATATGCAAGACTGATACAGTTGAAGAAACTAAAGAACAACTGACGCAACAGGCTAGTTAGAGATTACCTTCCGCATATTTAGCATATGGAACAAGAGCTTCGGAAGTGGTCAAACCTCAAAATAGACTACATGGAACGTTCTTCAAGCTCAATCCTCTACGGATGTAGATGGACAAACTAAAGAAATTTTAACACCAAAGTAGAATCAAAAGGACATCATAAGCAATATTTCCCGAAAACAGATCAAACCTTTAACCACTTCTAGCAATACGGTTTCATATCTCTTAGCTTATTACAGAAATATCCACCAATTTTTAAATAGGTTAGGTTGTAGTATATTTACGCGATGCGTGTGCGCACTTATACCAAAAAGGTCCGTTGTGGTAACACATAGATCTGTCGACTTTCCCTATACTCGTTTGCCTAATTGAACCATTCAGAGTTGACTATAAAGCGTAGGAGGTTTCTGACATCGATACTATTCAGCTCAACTAGATTATCAAAGAAATAGTATTTCAGATAAATTTTTTTTTTCGGAGAGCGCGACAAGAGCAGAGAAGGTGAGGAATACTTTCCTCCTCTCCTTCGTCCAAGCATAGCTTCTACAAAAGAGGCCTAATCTTTTTGCGTGTAGGCCTATAGGACATTTTCCTGTAAATGCACCGATTATGCTGCTGATGTTTGATCTGTTCAGCATTGCGAGGCAGATGGAGCGCTTCTGGTTATAGTTTGGCCAGAGTTGCCTGGATATTTGACACGTTGTGCCGCTTTCTTGACCGCATCCAGTTTGATCTATAATTTACCTGCAGCTAGGGGTATATCTAACATATCTACTGGCGGTAGAATATTAAGAATGGTGCCCTGTGTGACAAGCTCATACGCCTTGCAATTCCCTAGTATGTCTCTGTGGCCCTGCACAATGAAGAGGTGAATGGTGAAATGCTCTGCCATCTTATCAAGAGATGGTCGGCATTTTTGATTTGAACAAGGTGGATACGAGGGATTTGAATGCCACTTGGTTGTCACTGAAGATCCTTCGTGGTTATTATATTCCTTTTCAGCCAGGGCAAGGCTTGCCATGATTTCCACCTGGAAAACGCTGCAATGATCGGGGCGAAACTATATGCTTAGGTTAAGCATCTCGGAGATAAAACCACCACCCACTTCAATTTCTGTTTTAGACCCATCCGTATAGATATGAGTCGAGTTATTGGTTCCGATCGAATACGACCCCCATTCAAGGCGACTGGGAATGGTTGAATGGTTGAAGTTGTCAAAACTGAGTTGGGTAGTGGGTTAGTCGGTGTTTTCTCTGACGTTAAGGTGATTCAAAATCTTTGTGTGTTCACCCTGGGTGGATGTCCATCGTGACGAAGCTCTCAGTCTAACAGGTGCATAAGCCGCGGATTGTTTGTCATAAATATCTAGAGGCACAAGATGTAGGACAGCATATAGGGCTGAGGAGGGGGTTGTTCTTAGACCTCCATTATGCATATGCAAGCTGGTCCTTGACATTTACCTAATAGGTTGAGGTTGGAGACTATTTCTAAAGTCATCCATCAGAAAAGATACCAGTAGTATAGGTCTAATGATAGACACGTAAAACCAGCAAAATATATGTGGTTACATGCCCCATTTATTTCCGATTGCCTTTATACAAGCATATAAAGTTACGGTAGCTTTATTTACGCGTTCTTGGATGTTGGCTTTCCAATTCAGTTTCTTATCCAAACCAGACTTAGATACTTGGATGATTCTGCGAACTTGAGACTGACAAGATTAAGTTTAGGAGGGTCAATGAGCGGGAATTTGTGCTTCCTGCTGAAAAGGACCAGTTTGTTCGTTCGTTCCAGCCGAGTCCATATGGCGGCCCATTTCAAGAGTACTGAGAGACCATTACATAATTGTCCTTTAAGAATATTGAGGTATTTTCCTGACACAGCTATTGCCATGCGTCCTTCTCTTTCTAGATTTACTAGTAGCTGCTTGACTTCCTAGACTCCAGAGAAGAGGAGGCAGGGCTCCCCCTTGTGAACACAGCTAACAGATCTATGTCTGGAATTTTTGGATACAATGGATCTGATCACAACTTCGGATTATATTGCTTAGACAATCGGCGGTCGGATGAATAGTGACTACTTTGTCTCTATAATTCCAAAAAAAGTTCGGCAAATTAAAGGAGCAGTTGACTTATATATAGGTCTTTAGGTTAAAAAAAATTACCAACTACAGAGCCGTCTGTGGAAATGGTTTCAAACAATATTTGCATTCCACGTTGAATAGCGTTTCGACAAATAGAAACGTTTTGTTAGAAAGGATGCGTTATAATGTTAGCATGTTAGGTAAACAAGAATGAATTTATGTTAACACTCTTAGGGATCTTAGATCCAAAAAAGTAAGTCATCGCACTCTTAGCATTTTACTACGGGCCTTGGCAGTAGGCCGTTGCGAATGCATTATGAAAAACTGATGATTCCGTTCGAATTTGGAAATACACATTTAACGACAGCATAGGTTTGTTAAAGAAACTACACTTTTGGCTCCGATATAACTAAAACATCTAAGGCTAATGGTCGCCACAGTACAAATAACTTTTGTCTGAGAGCCAAACTGTCATAAAATAGTGCATTGCATGACCTAATAATCAGTCTAATTAGTCTACTCTGCTTCATTCCTAAAAACTAGCCAAACTACCGGTAAAAAACCACACACATAAACACTAAAAATACAAATGGAATTATTTTAACATCAATCTCAAAGCCTTAAGCCTAATAACAAAAATTCATGATCGAACATATTCCCTCGCAAAATGAAGAGAGTACAAGTAACCACAGGCACAAAAACCGCATAAACAACGAGTCCCTATAGCGCGATGTTATATTGCGTTTGCATGTGTATTTTGCATACGAAGGGATACAAATTTCCTCCGAAAGTAATAACACCGCAAAAAGCCTAAAATCAACTTTGTTCGACATCTCGTGATCGGATTCTGACGAAAGTTTCATACGTTATCTCCCACATGAGAGTGGTGTACACACTCTAACTCTACATTGTGCATATGCCCGGGTATATAGGTTTGAGAAAAATGTAAGCGGTCCCTTTATGCATGTTATATGTTTTGTTTTGTACCCATAGCGTGTAATCCCTGGGGCCAAATAGGATTTATAGCGACCAACAAAAGAGTATACCGAACAGGTTGGTTTCGGGGTGTGTTTGTTAGCTTTTAAAAAATTTTCAAGCATTCCACTGCTCCCCAAACCCCCAGATCAGGCCTTTGGGCACCTCTAACTTGGTGTGTTTACATATCATAGCAGTACAGAACGCAGGGAGCAACAACATCAGGAAAACGATGAACAAAAAAAAAAACTCCCCAAATTTGAAGTAGGGACAGAGGAAGGCTATGGATGCGAGCTACGGAAGTGAAACTCGATAAAAGAGTGAAATGTGGTTAACGTTTGAAACTTTGATTTTGAAGGAAGTTGCGTTTTTTTCTCTCTTGTTGTCTACGTACGTTTTTTTTTTTGCAAAATGGATTTGCGTGGAAAGAGCGGATTTAACTTATCGCATAAATGTTTCGAAGTACTTTTTGTGGCTGGGTAGAGAATTGACTGACGTTTTTATAGAAAAACGATTTTGAAACATTTTGTTAAGCCGATGATGGGGTGATTAGAGGTGTTTTAAAATGGGTGGTAACGACGCAACTTGTGAGATGGGGGGGGAGGGGTTTAGTGATGTACGAGAGTTAGAGAGGTACTTTTAAATAAAATAAAGCTATGATAATAATTTAGGCATTGGCGATGACGATTGCCTTGATTTGAAATGTCATTTTTAATTCATACTAATACGTGTTTAGTGAAATATTGTTAAAAGGATATAACGATGGCTTAGGTAGCATACATTTAAGCTGTCCGAAAAAGCACCGACAAAGCATTTTACTAATTTAAACATTGAATATGATTAAAGGTTTACATATAAAGCTTTTGATGTGGTTTCTCCCCAAACTGTTTAGTTGCCCTTATTTAAATTGAAGTCTAAAAATATTTATGTCAGCTTATTTCTGATTCAGCTACCGCTTTTGATATTTCAAAAGTAAGTTTCAAACTCTATGTAATTTTACAACTCTATTATTATTTTTTTAGGTTCCGGAAAATTCCACAGCCTAGTGCTCACAATGCCAGACACTAGAAAGAAGCTAGTTTCTGCTGTCTTTCGCCCTAAAACTTTTTTTTTAAATTGATTTTTTGTCATTGTAATATCGCTTAATATGTTCGCAAGGGCCTCTATGTTTTTAATGGCCTCTATTGACGAGGCTGATCTGTACGCCATCATATCATCTGCATGTACTTTACCGTAACAAAATCTACGTGTATAAGCGTTAAAAATTTTTGGGGTTTTCCCTCACCCGTTGTAAACTGCTTTTAATATCAAAGACTTGACTAGACGTAACGTTTTCCCATTTGACAACGAACTTTTTTCACAAAATCGTTTCATAAATTATAAATATCATTGATTTATGCATTTTCAGTCTGTTAAGTTTGTAGGCTAAACGCTGTCAAAAAACTTTTAAAAGTAAACCATATATGAGCCCTTGAATCGTTTACACTCTTTCCTATTGGGGTATATTAGTTTTGATACATAGTTTGTAACATAAAGAAATAATTTAGATTTATACACCTTTAAGTAAAGGGTGTACCATAATTCACCCGAAATGTAATTTTGATTGAAGATGCAAATTTTTATTTAGAAACCTTAGGTTTGAAATAGCACATCGGATAAATGACCTCCACAGCTTTGCTGGCAAGTACGAGACTTAAAAAAAACAAGAAAAAAGTCTAATAGAATTGACGGATGGTCAGTTCTAATCTCAAGCAGTAATTGAATTGATTACCAGGCTGTATTTCATGTGCCAAGATCATGTTGAAATCACATCTTGTTCAAACCAAATGAATATGACCATATCTTTTAATTTAGGCACTAAAAACTGGGTAATCTTGAACCGATACAGAAAGCCATTAATTTTCACTGCCTGACCTGCTGCATTTTCGAAGAAGAATGGTCAGATAATGCCTTCAGCTCAAACACTCACGCGTAGTGGATGAATTTGTTTCTCAACAATTACTTGTGGGTTTTTGGAACCCAAAGTGCGACAATTTTGACGATTAATTAGTTATCAAGATGAAAATGAGATGTTCGAAAAATTAGCATCCATTTGGCAACGGCAGCCTTAATTAAATAAGCCCAATGACGCCGCGCGCTGGCCGGCCTTAATGGAGCACAATACAGCTACTCTTCGAAGGAGTAGTGGTGTTTGGTGTATCAATCGAAGGTTTTAGTAGCCCAGTAGAGGCTATTCTGTTTATTGACAAAGACAGCCAAGTCGAAAAGTGCTTCGTCGCTCAAAATGTAAAGTCACGCAATTTTTACCGCGTATTTACTATAGAAAGTTACTTAAATAAAACGTTTTTATAATTTCAACAAGTTCTTGCTTTTATAGATTCTCCTTAGTTAAACCCCTCTGTACGACTGTCAAATGGTAACTGACAAATTTTATTCACACAAAAATGGCAGCCAAAGTCAACTTGTAACATAATATACACCCAGCACATCCTTACGTAAAGTCTCTTAAGAAGAAAGACAATACGTAGGGATTGACGATTTTCATGTTTCCCTTCTTCCAGATCTATAAACGAAGAAGCATATTCTATACTATTCACGAATTAATAACATACGGTAGTGCTATACCCTCAAAACGAACTTAGTAATACCTTTCATGTGTAATAAAGTGTTCTTGATGTTTAAGCAAAGATTAAGACAAACCCACAATTAATTGACGTAATTGTATAAATATATAAAATCGATATCCCCCAATCATCCCCAAATAAACGAATCACCATAAATTCAAACTTACACCCCAAACACAGACTTCTAACCAAACCTAACCACAATCCTACTTGAAAAGTTTGGTAAGAGAAACATACAACACAATCGTTGATAAGGAGACTATGATTATTGACAATATTTCGTAGTAACAGGCTAGAGTACCCATTTTCACAATTAAAGTGTTAAAACCTAAATTGCCACGTTAATGGATCCATTGTAGCGAGAGTAGGGAAAATTATTCAGCCCAACCTTCCAACACTTCCGTGTTCCACCTGAAAACCACTCAACTGCGACATACACACAAAACCCTTAACTCGTAATGGTGATCATTGTAGACATCCAACCCACGCAAGGATAACAACAACACCAACGAAGAGTGGGATGCGGATGATAGGTAAGGTTCAAATGCGCCACCAGCAGCGAATAAAAGTACCTGCATCGGTGTATACAACATCGGGGGTTATTAAAATCAAATTAGACGACCAAAATTTCACCCTTAAAATAATGGAAATGGTGGTGGTGTTGGTAGATGCTAGTGCTGCGATAGTACGATATCAGGTACTCCATTCAAGGTTGTATGTACGACGAACGATATTAGCTTAAAAAGTCAATATGTCGTTAAAATGGTTTACTTGATAGGCGCTGGTGGAAGTAAAACCAGGGTTTTACTGTGTAAAGGGGTTCCCTTTGTATGTGTGTGGGCAAATGGCAGAACAACGCCCCACGAATATACCATCCGCTAGAACCCACTATTTCCACACCAATTGAAGGGTGCTGTATACGGATGGTTCGGAGATTTTAATCAGCTTCTAAACCACATTGGCGCACACTGCTATTTGCAATAACCGTTAATTAGATGGCATTGATGTCAGCAGCTAATTTAAGTTTGTTTATTGATCTTTACACACGTAGGGAAGCGACATCCGTAGCAGCGCCAGAACAACAGCAGCGCTGGAGCAACACAAGCATATGGTCGGTTTGCCAGTTAGTTTAGGGAATTAAAGTGAGAGATTAAGCAAATTTAACTGGGCACTGGTGGGTGGTGAAGTAATCTAATGAATATAATTAACTACTTTCGTCGCAATGCAGTTGCACCATGACCATGGTGTTTTGTCCTCCAAATGGAGATGTTATTTTCAGTTGACCATGCGATTGGGGTGCTGACGTTTTTGCATAGGCATACGAACATTTGATGAAGATGAAATGTAAAGTGGATGGGCTTAGGGTGATAATAATGCCGATGGCTATATATGGTAGGTTGGATTAGAGTGGCTGCCAGCGAGTTCGTTGCGTACTTGCCTATTAAATAGAATGGTCTATAGAGGGAAAACAGTCCCTTGGTTTTAAATCCAGCAAATTTGTTTGGTTGTTTGACACGTGTCGTGCCAAGATTCCAACTGAGATTTGATTTGCATGTTGCGCTGTAAAGATTTTGCACATAGCCATAGGAATAACTAATGTACCCGTGTCGGCTACAAATGGAAATATAGTCATTTGCCTGACGAGTTCATCAGCCATATAGTTCTTTGTCACTATGCCAAGGCACCCAGCATAGGTGAACGTTAAACAGCTTTGACATGTCTTGTAGAGATGAGCGGCAATCTAGGGTTGTCTTTGAAATTGATAAGTTTGATTCCAGGGACTTAAAAGCCGCTTTAATGTCCTTGGCAGATATAACATTTTCTTTCAGCCAAGATAAGGCTTCTTTGATCGCCATGATTTCCGCCTGGACCACGCTCAAATGATTGGAAAAACAGAAAGCCTGAAATTTAGCCTGTCAGAGAAGACACCAGCATCCACACCTTCATTTGTCTTGGATCCATCGGTATAAAAATGTATCGAGTCATTTTGCACAGGTTCGGTACTTTATCATACCATTACGTATTGTTCCCTCATATTGGGATATTGGGTTTCTGACTAGAATCAAAATGGACGACCCTAGAATTCGTTGTCATAGCTTTGAATTAGTTATACGTTTTTGAACTTTTAAGTACTACCTTTTATTTAAATAAATAACTGGAGTAAATCGGAGCGCATTATAAAACAGACACATCACCTCTAAATATATTGTCCCATTTCCTCCTAGGCAATAAATCTTAGCTTATAATGGTTCCATTATCAGGAAAATTCAGGTATGCGCTATGGGTGCGACAACATATCTTCTTTTTTAGAAATCCCACGTATTCAAGCTGTAGGTATCGAAGCGAAGTGAAGTGCTTGTATTTGCCTTCGAAGCCTTGGCATGGTAGGCACTTCCTAATTTTTTTTAAACACATTATTATTAGCTTAATACTAATTTATAAGATGTAGATTCTTACTCTGTGGGCATACGTTGAATGAAATAAATACTGAAATAAAGTAACACTGGCGATTGTAATTTTCTCAGTTGAGATTATTAATACTTGTTTTTGTTTTTATGAAAATGAAATCATGACTTAATGAATTGGACTTAGAGTACATTTGGACTAAGGCTCAAATTTCAAGGCCATCGATTGCTATCAGTTCGCTACACCGAATTGATTACTTGCTCTTCTTTTGCAGGGTTTTTGAAATTTCGCATTTATGACAACTGTTGAAAGGTCTAAAAGTCAACATCTGGGAATAAATTGCTAGCACCTCCACTGGTATGCTAGTGTTAAGGAATGTCAAGAGAATGCACGCTATAAAGGGTATGGTTTATTTTTAATATACGATTATGACAAAAAGGGCAACTTATACTTAGCTTGAGATGTGGTGTGGTCAGCGAACAGGATCCAAGTGACGATCAAGCGCACGCACCGAAAAAATGCACCCACACAGCAAGCTTTCACACAACAAATTTATGTTGTAAAGCTGTGCGAACTTGTATGATGTGCCATAGCAAACATTCTTACGCTAGCAAGTTATGCCAGCAGCATAACTACAACATACCAGTTACTATCACTAGCTTTACGTATAAATATATAACAAATAAGTGTGATATATATGTGTATGAATGTGAACGATTGAATGAATGTAATTGGATAAATAAATGTTGATTGATGGGTCCCAAACAGCTAGTAAGGTACAGAGAGAGAAACAATAGTAATCGGATTATGTAAAATTGAGAGCGTAACCTACCAAATATGATTAAAAAAAAAACAAAACAAAACTATGTGCTTAATTACTAAGTTATCTTACAGTACGCAATGACCCAGGATCTCAACCAATATGATACTCCGAATGCCACTTCTACTTTTATAGCAACTATCGTCTTTAGCTGCAGCCTTTCCATGTAGGCCTCAATTTTAGCGATCATCTTTCGGGAGAAGCGAATCACATTATTTCTGTCCAATTTAACAAGTTTTATGTAAGAAAATAATTAGCATTTAATATAATATAAGCGTGAAATTAGTTATAAGAAGTGTTTGTATTATAATAAAGTGAATTCATAGCAAATGATATTATAAAACCTGAAACATTCGTGCATAACTGTCCTTGGAATTGTTTTTTTCTTATACACGTTAAAATGTTAAAATTGCAAGTGCCTCTCTTTCTAAATCTACTTCAAAACTCAAGGGCACCATAACAAAAAAAAATTGTAAGATATTTGGCATCATTGGGTTTTGGCGTTTGTTCTGCATAAAAAAAAACAAATAATCGACATAACAAACTAAAATCATCAAGATGGTAGAGATGTTTTTTTTTCAACTCAACGAAAACATTTACTTTGCCATCGAATTACTTGCTGCCTTTTTTACGAACTACAATACGGTAACATATAAAGGGTAATTTTTTAAGTGTTGTTTTTTTTTAAAATTGAATAAAACAAATATTCAAAATTTGTATTGTAATCGATAAATAGGTCTTTGCCATTAACGTTTCAAATGGTCCATTCAGAAGGTCCAATTCCGCGTCAGTTTTTCGAGCATTTCGGCCTATATTCCACGAATTACGAGTGTTATGTTATCCTGTAATACTTCAATCGTGTTCGGCTTGTCCACATAGACTAACGAATTTACATAACTCCACAAGAAATAATCAATAGGCGTTTTAATTGCATAATCTTGGCGGCCAACTCACAGGAACTCACAGGGCCATTTCGAGAGATAAGCTGCTCATAAAATTCATCCTTTAACATTTCCATTGTTTCACGAGCTGTGTGGCATCCGTTATGATGAAACCACATGTCAACCAATATCAACTCAGCCAACTGGGGCAAAAAAAAGTCGCGTATCATGGCTCGATATCGTTCGCCGTTGACGGTAACGTTTCTTCTACGGTCATCTTTGAAGAAAAATGGACCGATGATGCGACAGTTTGGCTTATTTACGTATCAGTTGAGCCAGAAATTAACCTCTTCATTGAACACAATTTTTCGATAAACCAGCTGATCGTCATTTTTCAAAGAACACGAATTTTAATAATAAATTTCAATAATTTGCAATCGTTGCTCGTTTTTACTTTATGTTAAAACTAACTTACATGCTAGACAAAAATTCATGAAAAAACCTAGCCTGCTTACCAACTACTCAACCAACTTACTTGCCCTATGCGGGCGCCCTAAATTAAACGCTAACAACTTAAATCTACTGCCTTTCGGCCTATTTTATTTTATTTTATTTACCAAGAAAAGTTTTGTGTTTAAAAAAAAACTTGGTATCTTTTCGTTTGTAAGTCTTTCCATGATTAAATGGCAGGGTACACTGAAAACTTTTCACTTTGTCAGATGACGTTTGGACGCCATTACAAACCAGCGCTGCCAACCTAAAAAAACTTAACTCTTTAAAAATCACCCGTTACAACGAGAGCATTAAATTGTGTTAAATGTTCAAATAAATATCAACAAACACCACCAAAGTGAGGTGAATGTTATGCTGCGTATGTGTCTTGCTTGCCGCACTGCATGCTTCAATGCATACAGAACCACTTTGTGTATATTAAACTTATTAACAGCATAAGTGATATCATCTTTCCATACGTCCATCGAAGCATGGGCTCTTATAAAGCTATGATTAGCAAACTTAATCTTGATGTAGATTATCAGATTGACGTTGTTTCTGCTTATTACAAAACGCACCGTAGTAAATCTTTGAGTTTTTCACTGTTCTCATGTCCGACCCATACTGTCGCATTTCTTGGAAGGCAGTAATGTCTGTTTTAAGGCACCTTAATGCTACCGATATATGTTCAGCTGTACACATACTGTTTAGTTTCCCTTTGCAACAATTATTGCAAATACCTGCAGCCCATATAATAAAAAGTACAGACTACATTTTTCCATATTTATGTTTTATATTTCCAAAAGCTTAATAAACATAATTTCATTTATTCTGAAATTGCGAACCAGGAATTTATTTCGTTTATCTTGTTATTTGCATATTTAAAAAACACATTTATTAATTGCTTCAAAAAATTAATTCTCTGTCGAATTTAATTATACAACGCGGATATATTAGCCAACACAAATTCAGGGAATTTATTTAATTAATTTGAAAATAATTCTCGTTGTTAATTTATTTGCGCACATAATCGAACCGTTTGCCTCTAAATTCCTTATATGCATACAAAACCTGACACGTATCATTAAAAAAATAAAAATCATGATTATTATTTTGATTATGTGTACCAATCGTATTTTTTTTATATTTTTACAAAGTATTAAATCGTTTTTTTTTTTTTTAATTTTTTAATAAATCGCTTTGTGTCTGGTCGAATGATTATCGAACGTATGTTATTTCACAGATAAGAAATTATTTGGAAATCCACGTACCTAATTAAAATAACAAAATAAATGCATTTATTAATTACCAGATTGCCGTTATTAACACCTTCAAGTATTGGTTATAAAAAAAAACTACAAACTGCCCCAGTCCTGTGAAAATATTTAATATCCTTGATTTATAAAGCTTAAATAAAAACTCAAAAAAGTTGCAGTTTCGCTGAAAATTGCTACATCATTTATATTAACTGACTACTTGACGGATGGGAAACTTTTCTTCTCACTTAAGGTCCACCTTTGCGCTCTTGCAATATTACCCCGGCAAACCTGGGGAGAACATATCTTGTCGTTGTATCTCCCTCTTGAAACTTTCATAAAACATCTACTGTGTGCACATCACCCGCGCTCTTGTTATCTGTGCTGTCTTATCTTTCAACATTTTTTGCGCAACGAACTTTTCCCTTCGCGTAGAAAAGGAACAAAAATCCTTAATTCCCAGGACTCAAAGGCATAGAGTAATGCAATGTGCAACAGGGTAGACAATCAAGTAGATGCAAGTTATTTTTTTTTTGTTTTTGTTTGACGAAATTAACTTAAAAAGCAAACAGTAAGAGGACGAATACCAGGACTGGTTGATTTGTTGACGGCCAAGGAGTATGCGAGAGTTGGGAGTGCCAATTCAAAGGAAAAGGATGCATTGTACACTACGTTTATGCAACTTTTAACGAAGGTAAGGGGGGTGAATAACTGTCGAGTAGTCAGAAACTGTAATTAAGAGTGTAGTTATGATTAAACAACGTCAAGTCCGGTAGAAAACTAAAACTCTACAACTTGTACCAGTAACGTGTAAATAGCTTTGAACGCTTAAGGCAGATGGCAAAAAGGTTTAACTATTTTATTTATATAATTATAGTGACTTTTTACGTTTTTATTTTAATTAAGCATGCTGCAAAATTTAGAATCGTGAACATAAGGAAAAACCACTAAACATCAAGAGGGAATTTTTATAATAACACCACCAAGGGCTGCGTCGTAAGCCATAGTCTATTTTGAATAAATAGATCTTCATAAATGACTTCTGCTGAAGCTCTTCTGCTACTGCCCAGTTTGACTTATCCTGGATAGGAGCACTATTCTTAAATTATTTTCATACCCTATCCCATAGGGGTATTGTAGTTTTAACACATAGTTTGTAACAAAGAGAAATACTTGAGCAAGATATACCATAAGATATATACCTAACTAACTATAAGTGTGCTGCGGAAACCTTTAAACCACACACATAGTACGTTATATAGGGTTTTATATGCGATATATAGCAGAGATATGCATTTTAAGTTGGTGTATGACATGGGATTTGCTGGGATGGGATTTGCATTAGAGCCGACTACCGTATTGTTCTTCATTTCATTGATGGCTGCTCTAACTTCTTCAGTACTAGGAGGAAGAGTTACCTCTTAGTTGACTGGAGGTGGGCTGGTTTCTCGCCCCATCACTCTCTCGACATTATGACCATTATTCAGCTACTCAAAATGCTGCTTGAATACATTTACATGTAGTCAGTTGCCAGTGTTTCTTTTTTTTTTTTTTGCACATCTATGTATCTATGAGCACATGGTCGATTTGGTTTGGGTTTGACCATCTGGAGATCGCTGGGTTACTCTGTGGATTAAAAGTCATTGGAATCAAGTGCTCCTGATAACAGTATTACATGATACCGCGAAGTCTTTTAGGCGGAAGCTTTTATCTGTTCGTCGAGGTTGTGCTTTCCAACTAACCCGCCGAAGATATTTTCCTTACCGATTTTCGCATTGAATCGTATACCGTATAGGGTTTGTAGGCTCCGTCCAGATGGTCGTAGGATTCCTCTTTGATAGAGTCTTTAGTTTTATCGGTGGGGTGTGTGCACATATAATGCTGAAGTTGTAAAACGTTGCTCTTGTTCTGATGCGGATCACAGCCAGGCGATGACTAACCGGCTTAGAATCCATTACTCTTGACCTTAGTCCTCTCTACACAATTAATCCGCATCCAAATACGTGAAGGATCAGGTGGTAGTTGTTGCATATTTTTCATTTTTGTATTCCTGATCCAGTGATTTCTTAATCGAGGTAAGGTCTGTGTGGACCGCGCAAGGACAAATTCAATTTTTTGAGTATCACCCTTAGTTCAAAGCGTGCGTACGTTCCAGGTGCATACACGTAAGTCCTTGTCTGTTGTCTTTCCGGGTCTTGTTGGTATGTGAGGGGATCCGATATAGGACGCTGTTGTCTATCTCATTACTAGCTATTTTTTAAATGAATAGGAAACTACCTTGATGATCAACTCTCAACCTTGGACACGAGGCCATCAGTATCCACTAGGGGATTCCTATTCAAGGGGCCTGACTTACCCTTGAGATTCCTTGATGATCTGTAGTCCGAAAATCTAGAAGCTCATCTTATCTGTTGAAGCCATGATTTTACTCATGATTTGGAAACCTTTCTACGTTAAGCTATTAGGCACTGCGCGGTCGCTACGAGAAGGCTGCGAGTTGGTGTTAGTGGGGATCAACTAAGTGGTAACTCATTTCATTGATTCCAAATCTGATTTTCAACCTTAAATTTAGACATACCTATGAAATAGCAAAACAAATGCAAAATCAACAACAACTCAGTTATCAATAAAAATACTTTCGAGCCCCCTGTAATAAGGCCAATTTGAATGTTCAACATACTCTACAACATAACATTTGGCATTCTCAGGGAAGATTTTCCTTTCTTATCTTCAATCTTCGAATTGATGTTCTTACGCACAATCTCACACAAACGCAGAACGACACAAAAAGTCATCATTCGCTCTGACCAGCTATTTCCAGATGATGTCCTCTCCCTCACACTTCACTAAATATTGTGAATGCTTGGGTTCCCTTCAAAGACATGAATATTGTTGTAGTCCCTATAGGCGATATACTCATCCAAAATCAAAGCCTAACCATTCAAATTCGAAGATTCCCCAGGAGTAAAGAGCATCCATTGTCATACAATGGAAATAAGGGCTACGACGGATATAGGTGTACGATGGTTTGTGCTGGTGTAACTGGTTCGAATCTCTTTTGTTCTTTATGTGTTGTCGGATGGTGGAGCACTTTGTTGGATGAAAGTTAAGTGACTTGGAAATAACTCGTTTCCACCTCATAAGTCAAAGAATTAATTTCTGTCGAAAGTGGCAACGAGTTCAATCTCATCCCTTGTTTTCTTTATCTATATTCCGTATCACATGGCCATATCCTCTGCCCGAATACCGCTTGGGTCTATAAAGTGGGTGGACATGAGCAATTGGTCGTAGGAAGGATTGGATAGCTAATAGATAAATGCAACATGGCAGTTCACTGAGAGAGAAAGGTGACGACTTGTCCAAGTTTTGTGAAATAGTACTACGGACCTTTTGTTTGCAGGTAAGCCGGTATAAGTAGCCAGATATTGTAATTAAATTGGAATGAAAGTCATTGCACATATGGGACTAGCATATAGGTACGTGGTGAGTAATTGATGCTGGAGGGTAAGGCAACAAAAAAACAAACAAGAAGGATTTCCAGAGCATGTAATTGAATACATTGACTTGAGAGTCAACTAATTGCCAATGAAGGAGTAAGTGTTCGTCTAGCAACACGTGAAAGGCCCTGTTTTATTTACTGCTGGGCAAATTTAAATTGGACTCTAGTTGATTTCCAGAATCACATTTGAACCCATTCAAGTGCATATCCACACCATTTATCACCAGGGCAACGCATATAACTTTCTACAATTTTGAGATCCATTTGCAAATTGATGCTAGTTTCAGCAAAATCCTGGTCTATTGTTATCCAATTCGGAACATTTATTTCATAGAGGGAACAAACAAAAATACGACTCCCTTACAACATCACTTAGATCATCGCCCTCAAAGGACTTTGAGAAGAATATCATGTTTCACCTTAAAATTTCACAGCGCAACACTTTTTGTGTCCATATCCGAAAATATCTCTCTCTTCAGGATTCGTTAGCTCTCCTATGTCGTAATAGTGTCCCAATTCATCATAAGGATTCCTGTGTGTCGTCCATCACATCGAGTGTCTATTAGCAAAATCAAATAATTGGCCAGAGTGTACATGTACAGTGTTCCAGCTCATGCCCGACATTGTCACAAAGTCACCTACACAGCACTATGCAACGACCTATCTAAGATACACAAAGAGTAGAAAAGATTTTAAAAGCATCAGACTACGGAACTCGTCCTTCGCAGCCATCAGGTGACTTCAATCGGCAGGGAGATGCGCTACCGCTACTCAACAAGCTGCATGCTTCGAATCATATAAGCACAACCAAAGTGTCAATAGGTGACACACTGACTTGTAAGAGGCCAAGCGCCAAAGTGGAGGCAACCTTTGCGAAGAGGTTGTTCCATTTCCCACACCCATACAAGGCAAGAATAGATGCCACGCCGATGATGGTAAAAAGGCAACAGCTCCATGTAGACCGTCCGCATCGTTGGGATGCGGAAGCAGAATCTCTTGTGTGCACAAAGCTTTTAAATCACATTAACATCTAACACCTATCTGTTATGTAAGTGCACCCAGAGACTTCCATTAGGTGTCATGTTTCCTTTATTACCCCCTCCGTGAAATTTTTGGTAGTTTCACACGCTCATACCCTCGCAATGAAGTATACTGTGCTATGTTGTGCAAACGCCCCAGCCAGCAATGTGTATCCCTCATAACGACATGGCAGCCGGGGATGCAAGATTCTATCTCAGCCGAATGTAAGCAACACACTGCTTTATATGTGCAGAATGGATTAACACAGGAATCGCATGGAAGAAAGACTTTTTTTCTAGATGTATGGAGTTGGTATGTAGGTATGTGGGTAACGATGTTACGTTCGTTTTGCACAAATTATCCAACAAGGGAGTTGGGATTTTTGGTAGGAATACATAGCATACTTGTGTACCGACCCTAAGGGAAGCATGCGAAAGGTTAAAGATCTCAAGCTTGTGTTGTATGGCCTCTGATATCCTAAGTTTGGATGATAAAGTTGTCTTTTTTTTGTTTGATGCTGTTTTTTAAGAGTTGTACATTATTTTTGGAATAAATTTTTACTATTTTTTTTTTTAATTTTGACTCATGAGTCAAACCATGGTTTGTAACGAGTCGGGAGCTGAATCCGTCAAGCCATGTCTGTCCTTCCGTGCTAATGTAGTCAGTCTGGGACATGTTGTACCGAGCATCAGCATTCGCCGACGATATTGACATCATTGAAAGTACTCAACGTGATGTCATAGCCACGTTTACTAGTAAAGAGAAGGAAGACTAAGTACAAGCTGTAAATACGAAAGGACACACAACATCGTAAAATTGGACAGAGCGTCACCATTGACAGATATAACTTTGAGATAGTACGGGACTTTGTCTACCTCGGCTCCGCTACTAACTCTGACAACCACACCTCGTCAGAAATTAAACGAAGAGTTACTCTTGCCAACAGCTGTTTTTCGGGCTAGGAAGGCAATTTAGTATAAAGCCCTCACTCGAACTACTAAGGAGATCCTATATAAGACCCTCATTACCCCGGTCCTGCTCTACGGTGCTGAAGCATGGACCGTATCAAAAGCGAACGAAGAGGAAAATTGTTCGAAAAATCTTTGGTCCCAATTGCGTTGACGAGCTATGGAGACAAAGATTCAACCAAGAACTATTCGAGTTGTACAGCGGCATGTCCCTGGTCGAAAAACTCCGCATTCGGCTTTTAAAATGGCTAGGACATATAGAACGAATGTACACCAATACTCCTAGCCAGAAGTCGAACGCAGAAGAGGAAGACCTCACCTTAATTGGCGCGCACAAGTATAGAAACCGACTTCAGCCAACTTGAAGTGCGCAACTGGAGGCAGTTAGCTAAGGACCGTGCTAATTGAAGAGGAATGTCGGTTGAGGCCCAGGTTCATTCCGGACTGTACCGCCACTTAATACACAGCCTGTCAACGCAAACGGGACCGAAGATTTTTCGAATAATTTTCCTTTCAAATCGACCAAGGATTTCTTCATCACGGTCCATGCTTTAGCGCCGTCGTCCATCTACATCTTGCACAGACCGACAAGCATTTGGCAATATATATAAAAACTAGACATGGCTCTGTATATTCCGTCTCTATGAATGCTGTCGTATGCGGCTTTGAAATCGATGAAGAGTTGATGGGTATGGATTTGGACTTCTTGGTTTTTTTTCTCCAGGATCTGCCGAAGTGTGGAGATTTTATCAGTTGTGGACTTTCTTGAACTAAAACCACAAAACCATTCAGGTTGTTGGTAAACGGTTTCAAAAGTTCACATATGACGCATAGGATCATGTAAGCGATGTTGAGGGGACTTATGCCTCTGGAGTGTGCACAGTGCAGAAGAACTCCTTTTTAAATTACGTAAATTTAAATTTATATTTCATAACATTTAAGTACCCTATATTACCAGCATCAATAATAAAAATATTTTTCAACGTCAAACAATCCCTGCGCAATATGGTGATTTTATCACACGCAAAAGTAAACCTCTATTAAATAACCTAAAATTGTTAACAAACTGTCATTAGACGTTGCGAAATAAAATGAAAAATATAAAAACTAACATTATAACCAAACTGAAACTAATCGACGTATGAAAAGTCTCTGAACCCTATATCTGCCTGTCGATCATTATTTCACACAAAACATAAAACCCTGACTCTCTAATCGCTTATAACCATTAAATTAAAAAAAAACTTTCTGGACACCCAAACTATGTATACGTATACCTCCAAAAAAGTCATTAGTTTTCGATATCTAGCCCAAACTTTTTATCGTTACTATTCTAATTTGAAAAAGTTATAAAAGAAACTATCGCCTCGTTCCACCGAAAATTTTTCATTTATATTCTGTACGTTGTGCGAAATCTTCGTCCAATTATAAAACACTCACCAATTACTTGCAGAAAATCCTTCTCTAAGGGAGCACAATACAAAAATGAAAATAATAATAAAAGGAAACTACCATTCCGACACCCAAGCGTTGTGGATCATTTGTCATTATTATTACGATTATTGTTATTACAACCATCTACCGACTGAACGCGTTATTTCAATCCCTGGATTCTATATGCATTTGGGAGTCCTTTGGTTAGACTATGTACGAGTTGAAGTATCTTCACCAAACCCTCCCTGTGTTCTGCCTCTCCAGACCGAAAGGAAAAATATTACATTGTAGAAGGACGAGACCAGTGATACGCCCACATGTACACTCGTGTATACATATTTTAAGATCTTCTCGAGTAGAAAAGTTTTTATTTCGCGCATAGAATTGCAACAATAATATTGCGGTAATTTAAGGGATGCAGAGAGACTACCACCTACATTCCCTACCAAAGGGTATATGGACTGTATTCATCGCTGCCTTGTATTGTCATTCTACAGGAGTTGAATTTGAGTTTGCCTGGTGGCATCGGAATCCAGGATTCAGACGAAATTCAGCGAACATCTAACGTGGAATGACATTTCATAAAAGCACTGTCTGACTCACAGCTGAAAGGAGCGAAGAAAAGTCCCGGACTTTTGTACAGAGCAAGAAACACAAGCTTCATATATTTCTTCATCTGTCGGTTGTATTCGTTCTTTAACATTTTTGTACGCTTCACTTACCTTCAATACAGTCTCAATGTTTTGATGCATCGGATACTATTGCCGGAATGCCAAGGAAACAGTCATTTTTTTGTTCTTCTCAAAAAAAACCGTTGTTGTATTTTTCATCATTTTTTTTAGTTTCGTTTATATTTGTGGCAATTTCCCGTTTGCAAAACAAAACAACAACTTTACTTCGAAGCTGTACAGGAGACATTGTTAGTGTTTCCGGTTGTGTATAAAGGTATTAAATTGATAAAAGTGGGTTAGCCTGAACTACGTTTTAATTTTTTTGGTGGAAGGATAAAGATCGTTTGCATGTTATTAAACAACGGAATATTCCCTTCTGTTAGTATTTCATTGGCAAAACTCATGTGATGAAATGATTGTTACTAAGCAGCAAAGGCCAATTTTACTGTTGACGACTAAAACTAAAACTGTTGACGAATAAACTAAAAACGACAACGTAGTAAGTATGATCAATGGGAACTATAATAGTGCTTTCACACCGAACCGAAAACTAAGTTTTCGCAAAAATATCTGAAACATTCATCAAAAAACGGAGTTTTCCCATACATTTGCAGTTTTCAAAAACTTCAACCGTCCCACAAATCAGCTGATGAAATCGCTGTCAAAACAAATATATTTTTTTAATTTTATTTCAAATGTGGCTCTGGCTTGTAAAACTATAATATAATGGAAATTGCGATATAATGGAAATTGAGATTTGGTGTGTGGAATACGAGGAGTCTCTGATGGAGCTATGGGCAGATAAAAATAATAAACTCCGAGGATTTTATTCAATTATTAAAATTTCACACACAAATTTTGCAGCTAGTATCACAGATGAGCTGATTGAAATGTCAAGCTAAACCTGGTCAAAGTTCGGTCTGAAAGTACAAGTGCCGAAAACTCAGTTTTCGATTCGGTGTGTAAGCACTATAAATCATTTAACAGAACAGGCGCAGCCAAACAACAAGTTTAATACATAACTGTCAATGCAGTGACAAAATTCATTTCTGATCATAAGAAATCGTAAAGAGCTTTACAGAATGCGTATCCCTTAATCTTTGGAAACATTTATTTTACTACATTTTTAGCAAGGCATAATAACGCCCATACCTATCGTGCTGGGTTTCTTCCGTCCATGAACAACAAACTTCTGATTTGATACTTTCGAAATTTGAACTTACCACTCCGCTCTCCAACGGACTTTTTACTTTGCTTTTAATTTTTAAAACTAACTATGTACTCATCGGTGGCCCATGCAGCCAAACTAGGGATCCCATACAACCCCCAACGCCGCAGTTGTGGGAACACTAATGAGAGAGAAACCCTCTCCCAATTTATCTGCAAATGTCCGGCACAAGCTAGAGCCAGATTGCGTGCATTAGACAAACAATTCTTCGATAACCTTGGCGATATCTCAGGTAAAAGGATACAAGATCGTATCCGTTTTTTAAGCTTCGCAGGCTGGATCTAGAGCCCGTCTATATCACTTTCACAACAATCATAACAAAGGTAACACAACGAAAAGGCACTAAGTGCTACTTGAGTTCATGCCGAACCGCCACCTCTACCTACCTAGCTTAAGGGTGTCCCATAATTCAAGCAAAATGTAAATCATTCATGCAGTAATTGAATTGTTTTTTTTTTTTTTTTTTGCTGTATGCCATGTGGAACCGTTTTGTTGAAACCTCATGTTGGTCAAATCCATATCATATAATTTAGGCACTAAGAACGAACACCAATAATTGTTATTGTCTGACCAGCTGCGTTTTTGCTAAAGAAAAGTCCATTCGTTTCTAAAATATTACTTAACAATGAAAATGCGTCGTTCTTTCGTATAGTGCTCCATTTTTAGTAACCCCGAACTGTCAGGTGTCACATTGTTATCATTTTTTTTTTGTTATCATCAAAGTACTATTATTGTCCTATAATTGCCGCGAAATTAAAATTTTGCTTGAACATCCTTTACTTGATGTTTGTTTATTATTTTTACTTGCAGAGAAAATGGGAAAATGTCAATTAATAAAAAATGTTGTTTTTATATAAACTTAAGTTGACTTTTTTAAAAACATCGGGGTGGCAAGCACTCGTTCTTGAATGCCCTGAGTGGTCGCCATCCTAATTCAATATATAGACGCCCGGCCAGTCATCATAGCTGCTCATCACGCTGCTAGAATTCGTCTCACGCCCAATATCATTGTAGCTGACAAACCCCCTGTCAACACATTCTAACTAGTGGTAATCTACCTAACATATCTTAAAAATTAATCTACACTTGAAGGTTGCTATTTCTTTTGGACTTAGAAGACATTTTAGTAATTATGCCTCTATGTATAAAGGAGATCCTGTATAAGTCCCTGATCATCCCACTCCCACTTTACGGTGTGGGAGAGGGATATTCATATAATGGAGTATTTTTGCATTTAAGTTTTCTAGGAATTGTTTAAGGATAGTCAACAAAGCTCTGAACCAGAGAGCAATCGAAAAACGAAATTTTTTGTCATAGCAGATGATTGATACAATGGCAAAAAATGTCGGCTTAACAGTGGCACCGCAGTAGAATAGTTGATTCGACTCTGCTTGCACTAATCTAGGTTTCCTGAATATTGGTGTTTAAGTCACTAACCCAAAACTCCCAAAACTCCAAATCCGAATTAGTTGAACAAAATGATTAAAAAGAATAGAATTAGTTGGATTACTATTTGCCCGAATGTAGTTAAAGATGACACCAAAATATTATTTTTTTATTTAGGGCATACAACTTTTCAAACTTGCAAGCTCACCAGACTTCTTGTTTCAGTTAACTACTCACCTAAAGACTTCACATTCGGTTTACTCCATTCATTTTACCCACAATGGCAACACTTGCCAGACCTCTATAATGTCTTAATTTTTAAGACTTTATACCTAAACAAAATAGTACATTGAACGAAAAAGTTTCTTAAAGTCTGACAATTAGCCTTTGAGGCATATGGCTATGTGGATGTTGTTCGTCCTCAATGTCGTGCATTTGTTCCCCTTGCTCCCACACATGAAGCGAAACAGTGCTCGTTACTGTCTTAATTATGCTTTTGACGACTTAATGCTTTTCAGCTACATACAACATTCCATTGGACCATCTCCTGCCTGCCTTTCAGACATCATTCAAAGCCAGGACCCTTTTAGTATACCCTTCCACCTCAAGTTACATGCATTTTGCAACAAACTTAACACACATACACACACCAGGAAATGAATGGCCAACAGGGTGGACTGGATGTGGTAATGCTGTGGTGATATCTTAGCCATTTAGAAAGTGTACTCTGCTCATATAGCGCTTTTATGTTCAACTTGCAATGCGGAAGGGAAATATAATAAAAAAATTGTATCTTTTCGAATATCCTTCAACGGGTAAGTGTATTTATTTTATGAGCCCTCGGCACCACGTAAGTGTCACGAAGGGAGAGCCAAACAAGCACCATAATAGAAAAAAGAGGTTGGTCCGGGTGCCGTGGGGTTGTCAGCAAACCTATAGAAATCTAGATAATGTTGAAATGCACAAATAAGTAGGCTAATGGGGTAAATGTTGATCATCATTCGTATCCTCGTGATGATGATGATAATGATTACAGCTGCTTGAATGAATGCCATCAGGGCTTGTTCGGTGAAGACGGAGAGGGTACACATATGACTACATTTCGCATTCATTCGCATTTACGTGTGCACCTTCGCCTTCCTATGCACGAATATGCGGCTCACTTAATATTCAGAAGAAGAAATCCTACTTTATGGTCGGGGAATGCAATTTTGAAATGTTCATCGTTATTTTCATGTTATTTTCCTACGTTGCACTTTTCTGTAGTGGAATTGGAGTAATTCTCTGTGTACGTATATGTGTACTTAGAATAAACGGCGGGTGCACATTGAAAGCGGTGTCGGTACACGGTGTGTCTGCTTGGCAAAGGGGGGTTCCGGGTGCTGGTGCAAAGTAATTATGAAATAATGAATTATTTGACTTTGGAGGTTGTGGCAGAAGTAGAAGCAAAAGCAGAAAGCAGAAGCAGAAGCAGAACCCTTACGGAAAGCACAGTTTTCTGGGCCAAATTTAATGCTTGGTTATGAGTAATTCAAATAGAGAAGGCAAGCAACGGTAGCAAATAAGAACAATCATTTGTTTGAGATGAAAGCATATTTGACAGGGCTTGAATGAAAAATGAGGTGCAGTTGTTATAGTTTCGTTGAAAATGGGTGGGAGTTTTTATTTTTTTTTTTTTGAGAAAAATTTGCAATTTATTTTGTCTTTGACCTCATTTTCAAGTTTCATTTATACCTATTGCTCAAAGAATTGTATCTTATGTTCTCTGAAATTCATATGGTTAGAGTATTAACAATTAGGAATCATAATTTCGCAGGTAACTTTGAAGAAAAATATATACATGTAGCCATATGAAGTTCTAGCTAACGTAATATCAAGGTAATATCGAGTAACTCATGCAAAAATCAAGTTTTAGAAAGATTAAAAATGTGTCTCAAAAGGAATACTGAATAATTGTTTTTTTTAGAATAACAAATTTGCTACCGAAGATTTCTAGAATAATTTGGTTTTCTTAAGACCAGATTAGAAATTGTGTGTCTGTCACTGGTCCTTTCCGACTTGGATAAACAATTTACTAAATAAAATTTTAATATATATTTACATTAGCAAAAGCACTTCTTCACATTTATTTCAATCACTTAATTATGCTTATGATTATGCTATTTTAAGAATTGTCGTTCTCAATTATTTAAAAAAAAAAATAATATATCAATAGGAAACAGCGAAGTTTTAACAGTTCGCATATAGCTGATTGATACATAAAAAGGATAACATTCCAAGCATTGGCAGATGACAATTTATATATTACCTATTTCGCACAATACAAATTATTAAACAGTGCTGTTTGTATAGGGTGACATGCTGCTCCCCTGTAACACCCCTGCTTGGGCTCACTGTTAGATGGTGTAGCTTCGAGGCTGAGTGATTACAAAATTTCTTTATATACATGTTTCGCATCTCCAAATTCTGTCACAAGCATGTAGGTTGCAGGGGCAGTGTGCTGGACTATAGCCCAACGAAAAATAGAAATTCAGTTTGTCCTGAATAAGCTTACGCGTTGCTTTTTATCCGAGTAAGCGTATGTCTCTAAAAAGTTGATCGCTACTAGGATGTGTTCAATTCTATAGAAAAAAATCTTAATACATACTTTCCTTTCTACAGGCCACCGTTCTCGAGTTATCGCAATCTCAAAACGTGGAAAATAGGAATATGTACTCATATGTGGGTTTTTTGGTTCATATAACTAAGGAGATCCAATATAAGACCCTGATCATCCCAGCCCTGCTCTACAGCGTCCTGGATGAAGAAATCATTGGTCGTTACGAGAGAAAAATTATGTCCCGTTTGCGTTGGCGGGCTATGGAAACGAAGTTTCAACCACGAACTACAAGAGCCGTGCAGCGACATTTCCATAATCAAAAAACGTCGCATTGGACATTTTAGATGGCTGGGAAATCTAGAACAAATGGACACCAATACTCCAGCTTGCAGATTCTTCGTTTTCTACCCAGACGCGCACAGGTGGAAACCGACCTCAACCAAAATGAAGTGCGCAACTGAAGGCAGTTAGCTAAGGACTGTACTAATTGGAGAAGCATGTTAGTTGAGGCCCAGGTTCATTCCTGACTGTAGCGCCACTTAATGATGAATGATGCAGTAGGAGCTCTGCTCTCAATTCTCCGATACAATTAGCTGTTTCATTACTTATTGTATTCTTCCAAAACAATTTGCAATGAAATGCGTGATATGAGTTATTTATCTCTTAAACTGCCCTTGTTGGAGGTTAAGCGAAGGGATTATCAATTAAATATCCAATAAGATAAGATAAAATTAATGAATAAAACCCAATTCGGTAAAAAGGCTGAATTTCGATTGCCATTGTTTTGAGCCAGTTTTGTGAATCTTATTATCTAAGATGCTTGTTGAAGTCAACGATAAATCTAAATGCCGCTTTTTTTCGGGCTCATTAGAGGAATGCTAATGCTTCTACTTTGAAAAAAAAAGTATCTGTAAAAATGAAATTTTTTGAAACTTGTTCACGTTTCATACACTGCGGGAAAGTAAACAAAAATGATTTAATTAAATATTCACTCTCATGTGTTGCTTACGTCCTTACATTAGACCAGAACGCATCCCATTAGCTGGATCTATGTTAATAAAGTTTCTAGGCATCATGTGCTTACAAGCGCAAATCCACAAAACATCATCAATCGATCAATGCCACTCAATGGCATTACACGGTTTACATGTTGAGTGCTTGATGGAATAAACACAACACAAAATATTGATACATTTCACGTGGCGACGCAAGATATAAACTCAGCTCCACATATTTAATGTCTTCTCAATTTAATCCGCCTTCTATTTGTTTTTGTTTCGCCAGCCCTGTATTCTCGAGCTGTATAATGTTCTATAGCTCCCATCTGTAATCATTTGCAGCTTGTAGCCTGTGTCCTCTGTCCACTTGTTGTTCGGTTAACTAAATTTAAATACAGCAGAAAATAATACAACCGAACAAAAAATATACTGCAACAAAAAGAACAATGATTCGCAATTATTTAAAGGATTTCACTTTATTCTGCTTTTTTTTCAACAGGTGCATCGGGCGCTGCTCAATTGCTGAGGATTTAATTTTTCAGCCTGAGTGAGTTTCATTTGAACAAATTGACGATGCACAATTGGAAAGTCATGTGTGTTAATTTTTTGTTCCGTTTAATATGGAAATCCTTTATGCATGACAAAGGTGTTGCTTGAATTTCTTCTCAAAAAATAAATGGATAGCAGCAGTTTTTTTCCGTCTTTTTAAAGTTAATGAGCGTAACTTGGATTTTGTGGTGTACGAAGGAATTGTTGTATGTTAGTTGTATTGATTTTTAAGCATTTGCACTTGATACCAAAATGGAATAACATTTTCTGTAACCATCTTTTTCAAAAAAAAATCAAAAAGCTTACCATATCTCAAAAACCATTGGACATTGGACATCACAGTTCTTCGCACATGAATGCACGAACTACAGACACGTAAGAGCACTGGCGACTGAGGCCATCGGCTGGGACAGATCAAGACATTAATACAACAGAGAGATACAGATAGATACATAGAAGGAAAGACATATAACATACAACTACGTGGCACAGAGGAGGAGACATAGATTAATATTGTCTCATATTATCGCACAGGTGGCCTCAGATAAGCTGGCAATTTTCGTAGAAAACAAATGCTGCCGAAGATGGGGCTTGAACCCGCAGCGTTTGGCTTAGCAGTCAACAACGCATTCCTCTGAGCCATGGCCACCTGCCTCAAAAACTAAAAATTTGCTTCTGCATATTTTTTAGCGAGCTCCAGATCAGGGGAATAGTTCCTCGCCTTATTTTTTTACGATTTTGGGCTGGCTATGCCACCTTACTTAAAATATAGACTTTTTTTATTATTATTGTGACAAAAATTGTACCTCTAAGTGAAGTTGAATAGAAGTTAGCACTTTACAAAAGTATTCATGAAACTCAAAAAACTTAAAAAGTGGTAAAAAATCACAAAAATCATAGATTGACATACGTCTTTGTGTCACTAATGCGATGAATTATAATTTTATAGTCACCACACTAATTTCAACAAACTAACAGGGGAATGAATCCCCCTAATGAGTTTGACGATAAATTAAACATCTCAAAATTGTCCTGCCAGTGGTACTGCGATTTCTTCTATTGAAATATACTACAATTGTGGTTCCATCATTTCTCTCTTCTCTGTTGCCAAACCAAACGTCAACAGTTATAAGAGTTGGCTAGCACAGGTGAACAATTTAAAGTCAATATCTACTGCACTTATTACAAAAATTACCCACTGCTTAAAATGTTAACGCAGTTGACTCAAAATATATGAATTACTCTTAATTTTGTGCTAACATCGCAAAATCGAAAAAATTCAATACGTTTATCACATTTAAAGAAAATTAATTTGAATTGTCATTAATTTAAGCAAAGTTACAAGTTAAAATTTAATACTGTATGCCCAAATGTATATGAGCTTTATGTTTAAGTCTGCAAACTTTTTAAAAAAAATTCAACAATCCAGTGTAATGCAATTTTCTCTCAATTGACATTGATTTACAATTCAATCAAATAAACTGCCACCATTAGTGTTTACATTTTCTGACATTTTGATAGTTCAGCGAGTTTTACATCCGACTGAACAGATGATTGAGCCTGCCAGAACGTTCGCCCTTCGATGATGTGTACAATTCTGTTAGCATTATATCCCTTTTGCCACATCGAATGTCCGGAAGCATTTCACAACCAGCATTCGACACACATATGAGTAACAATTATCCAACCACTAACAGTTACCATGTCCCCCATTGCATGTCTGCGACAACGATTTCGTGTTGCGAAATTCCAGGACTTTGAAAATGCAATTCCAAGTAAAGTTGTATTGATTGGAGAGTGCCTTCCTGCTGCTGGGACCATGATGAAGATGGAATTGAGATTCCAGCATTTCTCCGTAGCCGTCGGGACGATATTGGTGATGGCGTTGTCAATGGATATGACAGCATTTAGGACAATAGCCTGGGTAGTTAGTTTTCGAACGTAAGTGTAGGCAAATGTAAGGTGGAACTCGTAGCGCTTTCAATTTGCATCGATTATTACACCATTAAATACAGCAGTAGCGGCAGGGACCAGCACCAACACCAGCGGTAGCGAAAGTTCAGTCAGGCTTATAGTAAAATGAGGTTTTGTGTGTGCCAGAATGCAGGGATGCAGAAAATGTGTGTCCCATTTGGTTCAATGATGACCGCGATGAGAGTGCCATCTCTATGGACGCTTGGAAGTCTGTTAAATATTGATAACATCCTGAAATTCGCGCGCATTTTAAACTCTGTGAAGAGTTGTACGCTAACGCAATGTGGTCAACGATGCAAATGCGTGGTTAGGATAACGATGATGGCTTTAGGAGACCAATGAAACATACGGAGCTCATAGGAGACGGTAGTGTTGTACTGAAGTGAATGTTCAGCAACGCACGTTGCAAATGGACCTATGGCTGTGGTTAGTTGATGGTAGCGGCTAAATATCATGTCATTAAATTATGCCTCCGGTTAGTTACGGATATGAGGGATAGCTCATTGTTATCCAGAACTTCAATTAGGCCTGAAAAGCGGTAAGGGGTTTAATCAAATATTACACTAGGCTAGACAAAGGCATTTGGCTTGAAATATGGTTGGCATGCTGTGAGCACAACGGCAAATAAATGTAAAAAGCACTCGTTGTAAAAAAAAAGTTTAGGGGAAAAAATTACCCATATTATTACCCTGCCAACTTTAACGTTAATGCCTCAAAACTGTCCTGCTAGTAAGCCTTCAATTGAAATTAATTGTGATCAGCGCTATCGTAGCAAGCCAATCCGATAACAAGAAAAACACAAGCATATATATGTCGAGGAATTCATATTTTCAAATAAAATGAAAGCCTCTAGTGAGCCAATCTAAAAGAAATAAAAATATTTAACCCTCTTCAATCAATTCTTATATTGTTGGAGTTGCAGGCCTTCGATTTATATTTTAATGTACACAAGATGGGCACACTGATCGTGTATTGCCTACATCTGTCATATTTTTGCATAACTAGACTAATGACACTTCAGAAGTTTCCGGAAATGATTTGGCAAAACCATCTGTTTTTCTTCATCCCAACGAATGAATTATCAAATTAATTTCCTTCCACCGAATCATAGCAAAAACCTCCTACATGAATTCTTCTCAAGTTTCGTTGCATACACAATTGCGTATTCCTTCTGCAAATGTGTAATCTGAATAGGTCTGTAACCCGATGTCCTTGCACCATTACACTACAACAAAACCAAAACTTACTTCCAAGTATGAAGATAACAGGCAAATGGAGAAAAAACTTTCCCTTCTGAGGCTATAGTTCTGGTCCCGTACTCCCGCATGTCGTTCGTATAAATTACATTACCGCAGACCTCCTAGCATGCTAGCCATAAAGAGCATACAATCAGAATCCGAGAATAACTTGAGTAAACTTGTTAAACCAAACAACGCCAACATGTCACATAACATTTCATGTTTGTGTGTAGGTATTTGTTTTGTATCCTACCCTGCTAGTATGAATACGTCTTTTGATGTTGGTGGCAACTGGCATAAAGCGGTACGCGCCAGCCGCACCAAAAGCACAAACTTCTTGACACTGCTCTAGATAGACCTTCGCACTCCCACTATATAGCTCGCACCAGGGCCAGAACTAGAACTACCTTCAAGCAATTTTCCTATACTTGTACTACATGTCCTTTATATCCCGAGAGAAATCGCTGCTAACAACCTCTCAACCAATTGACTAACAACACACCACATACGCATACACACATATCCATAGCATGAATTTCACTCCTGTGGTTTCTCTCGTTAGTGTTGGACTTTGTGTTCGTTTTTCGTGGTCGTGGTCCTTGGGCCTGATAAGCGTTATCCCAGAGTTTTCGCTGAACAATTTTCGGTGGAATTGCTTCGCACAATGAGGTATGGCAACTGCGATATGTATGCAGTTTTGACACACCAACCCTATGCTTAAGTCCTTGTTGGCGCACCAACGCATAGTCATCTCTTCTCGTCTATACCCTTGAAGAGGTCCGTTTGCTAGTTTAGTTTGTAGCTAGAATAAATACCCGTAGTACTTATTTGCAGACCAAAAGACGAGAAGCGTTCCAAAAAATAATTTCCTCTCTCCTCTGCATCCTTCGAGTGTAGTACGTACGCTAATTATAATGAGGGGGTGGTTTGGGGCCGAAGGGCAGCGACTTTGATGGAAGTTTTGCCCAAGCTTCATTCTCTGTCAATGAGAAAAATGAGACGTTGCCGTCCTGCTACCATATCTGGTGTTGCTGTTGATGAGTCTCTTTGTGCCAACACAGCGGTAGTGTTGGCGACGTTTGTGATGGTGGTGCTGCTTCTGTGCAATGCTAGTGCCCGCCCTTTTGCTCCCGGGGCGAGGAACGGGGTTTAATTGCTTATTTAGTGATCGGGAGGAACCAAAAATGTCTTTACACTCGCACACATCCACACACAAACCGCCAAAGTTGTGTGGTGTTTCTGGTAAAGGCAGAGCTTCCTTAAAGTTAGTACTGATGCTTTTGTGTATGTCCTGCTTCTGGTAGTGATAATGATAAAAAGGATTTTTGTAATTACAGCGACTGTTCTGTGTTGCAGAGGGGCTGGGTGACTGGCATTTTAATTATTCCCGATTGTTTTGGTTTCATTTGATTACACACAACGCGAAGTATTAACATGGTTTGGGACTTTCAAAAGAGTGGGTCCTTCGGTCTTTGTTTTGTTTGTTGTGTGTAATCTTTTGTTATTATCTGTCGTAAATTTGTTGTTGTTTTTTTCTTGTTTTTGCAGTGCTTCAAAGAGCCCGAAGCATATATAAGAAGATGAAGGAACATTTTAGTCGACTTCTAAACATAACCAAACTTTGTGCTTGGAGCGAATGATGGCAATCTTTCGTACAAGTCTCTGGCAAGGCATGTCAGTAAATCTCATTTGGGTTGATAACGGTTTTTATCACGGAACAAGTATTGTTCGCTTGGCAGTTTAAATGGGAGTTGAGGCTAATTTTAAGTATTCAAGCTGCTGGTACGAGGAATACGTTTTATGTAAGTAATACATTTATTTGAAAGGAAATTTCACGCCTGAGTAGATCATTGCAAATGTAATAAAATGATTTGTGTAGGGTGATATTTCGACGTGCTTAGAACTTAGTTCTGGTAATGCATGGTGGGCGAATGTTTTGTCCACGTTGAAAGTATATCAAAAGTTCAAAAGTGAGCACTTTAACAAAATTATCTTCCGACCTTTGAATATACTACCTAGCACTTTTTTTAACTTATGAACAGCTATTGGGAGTTTAAACAATTTAATTTTTGTGAAAAAGTGTTCATATTGACTTAGAGGATGAACCTCAGGTCAACTCAACGTGATCTACTATTTATAATTCGTAAAAATCTGTCTATGGTATCCCTTGGATTTTATTCGACTACATTGCCTCTGCCATATTAAATGTATTGAAAAATATCTTCAAATTCAAGTCTTACCTTGAACACAAACTATTGATCAATCTTATGTTTTATCAACCTGTAATCAAGAAGAATAACAAAATCCCCGCACAAACTAGCATTGCATCTTGGAAGGATGTCAGCGCAAGGCGATTTATGATTAGATAACGAATTTACTTTTGATTACCAATAACCGTAGGTGTTGGTATGTAGCCCAAGGACTTTGCTCAAACAAGCCGTCTCTAATTTTCGTCCAACATTAACCAACTCCATATGCAGGAAGTCAACTTACAACCACAGCGAACCTAACCACACAATCCCTCCCACATCCCCCTTGTTAAATATTTGCGCACCCACTACCATGTAATTATTTTTTCATTATCCTTGAGGGAAATTCCTTTATTTAAAATATTGAAAAAAAAAAACGACCCAAAAAATACACCGTCGACCGTTATTATTGTTATTGTTACTTCCTTTGCACAACTTTCGTTATTTTTTTGTATTTCCTCTTGTTTCCCATATTAAAGCTCCTTAATTATTATGAACATTTGAAATTTTTTTCGAATTGCAAGGACATTCTGTCAAACAATAGTAGAACAAGTCTTATTAGGGTTGGTATGCATGTGCACTTTTGTGAGTGGGTTTGAGCAATTATTTTGTGTACAATACTTGAGTGCATTTGTAAAGAATTTGTAATTGGAATAATTCCGCCAAAGGATATGCTTTTAAGACTGCTTACCAATGCATGTATGTAAAAAGGTAATTAGAAGGCTTGTGCACGGAAACGGTTAAATACAGTTAAGATGGGGGTGGTATAGATTAGTGTGTGCGCCTGAGTTGTGGTTTTGTTTAGCGATGCAGGAACTCATTATGAACGCAAGGGGCTTATTTTTCATGTTGAAATCGAAGGTATAGGTAACTAACCAATAAGAACGGATTTTTATTAAGCATTAGTTCCTATAAATCATTTCCAAGCTAATAACGGGTGATCCAAGTAGAGATACTTTTTTCAATAGCCTTTTTTGACAGATCACGTGTGAGTCGTGTCTTGCTGTCATGTTATTTTTGTTTAGTATTGTTTGGCATTTCATAATGGAAAAACTTACGCGTGAACAACGTTTGCAAATTGTTCAACTTTATTATGAAAATTCACGTTCTGTGAGGAATGTGTTTCGTGCACTTCGCTCAACTTATGGTCAACATAATCGGCCTACTGAGCGTACTATTCGCAACACCATCACCCATTTTGAGACCCAGCATTCATTATTGGATAATATTCGACCGAATAGACCACGTCCAGCACGCTGTGAAGAAAATATAGCGGCCGAAGCTGAGAGTGTACACGAAGACCGTAGAGAGTCGATTCGGCGCCGTTCGCAGCAACTCGGACTGACGTATGGAACGACTTGGCGCATTTTACGTCAAGATCTTAAATTGAAAGCGTACAAAATACAGCTTGTGCAACAACTGAAGCCGCTCGACCTTCCCAAGCGACACCGCTTCGCTCTATGGGCTCTTGAAAAGTTCCAAGAAGATCCGACGTTTTCGAGGCAAATTTTGTTTAGCGATGAGGCCCATTTCTGGCTCAATGGGTATGTAAACAAACAAAATTGCCGCATTTGGTACGAAAAGCAACCTGAAGAGATTGAAGAACTGCCACTTCATACAGAAAAAAACAACGGTTTGGTGTGGTTTGTGGGCCGGTGGAATCATCGGTCCATATTTCTTTAAAAATTATGCCGGTGCGAACGTAACCGTCAATGGCGACCGTTATCGTGCCATGATAACCGACTATTTGATGCCTGAAATTGAAGCTCGTGATCTCGTCGACATTTGGTTTCAGCAAGACGGCGCCACTTCCCACACATCGCATCAATCAATGGACTTATTGAGAGAACATTTCGGTGAGCACATGAATTCACGTTTTGGGCCGGTCGATTGGCCACCAAGATCGTGTGATATCACACCGTTAGACTTTTTCCTGTGGGGATATGTAAAGTCAAAAGCTTATGCCGGAAAACATCACGCGTGTCATTCGCCAGTTACCAGTCGAAATGCTCGAACGAGTGATCGAAAATTGGACTCAACGGATGGACCATCTGCGACGTAGCAACGGCCAACATTTGATAGACATAATCTTCAAAAAATAAATGCCAAAGAATGTTCTTTCAAATGATAATAAACATTTTCCATTAAATTTGAATTTTCTGTGTTTTTTTCTTAAAAAAAGTAGGGAACCCCGAAATGGATCACCCTTTACATATATAGTGGGTGTAGATTTATTTTACTTTAATCGAAATAAGGAAAACTATCGCACGCTGTCTTTTAATAACTTTTCATACGTTTTTGACTAACTCAAGGCATCATAATTCACTACTGGCAAGTTTATGATTTCCGGTGGGTCTTTAATTCAAATCTCGTTTGATAAGCATTCAAACAATATAAAATATATTTCAGAAGCTTATTATTAGTTTCAACACAAATTAATAGAGAAGTTGCATTTTAGATCGTGTGTGGCCGTAACCGTTTTTATATATATAATGTGCCTATGTTTAACTGTACACAACGCTGAATTCATCATCCTTGGCGATTGGTTAATGTTCCGAATGGAACGGACGGCGCATGAAGACAGGCTGAAATGTGTGTTCTTATAGCTATCAGCTTGATCCAACATCTATGCAGGCTTTAGAAGAAAGAAAAAGTCTACAGGCCCACACAATGAAGTGGAGAATGCAGTCGTTAAATCAGGAGGATTCACGCGTTTTCTAAGCATCTTCTCAGAATTGATATAATGGCAGTAACATGTGGTCTTATATTAGTTAAGTAACTTTTTATAGCTAAGAAATATTCAACGCTGGTCCAGCTCCTTCTCTTCCATAAATCACTAATAATATCAGATCACTATTCATAGAAAAGCAATATTAAACAACTAACAAGACACAAGACAAGAAGTGCAATTGTTTCAAAGGTATATAAAAACACTATAAATGTATTCACTATACTATACTAACAACGACAAGAACATCACGGAATAGACTTCCTAAAGACGTGTTTCCTACTTATTTACTTACTTAAGTGGCACTACTGCCAGGAATGAACCTGGGCCTCAACCAACATGCCTCCACATGCCTAACTGCCTCCAGATGCGCACTTCAAGTTGGTTGAGGACGGTTTCTACTTGTGCGAGCCACTTAAAGCGAGGAGTTCCTCTACTGCGTCTGAAGTCTGGCTGGGAATCGAAGACTCTGCGAGCCGGAGTATTAGTGTCCATTCGTTCTACGTGTCCTAGCCATCTTGAACGTCCAATGCGGAGTTTTTTGACCAGGGGCATATCGCTGTACAGCTCGTGTAGTTATTGGTTGAATCTTCGTCTCCATAGCCCGTCAGCACAAACGGGACCGAAGTTTTGTCGAAGAATTTTCCTTTCAAATCGACAAAGGATTTCTTCATCCGCTTTCGATACGGTCCATGCTTCAGCGCCTAGAGCAGGGTTTTGTTGTCAGGGTAAATAGTGGAGCCGAGGTAGACAAAAATTGGTAGACTCAAAATTGTATCTGCCAATGGCGATGTTCTGTCCAATTCGCCGATGGTGTGTGTGTTTTTCGGGTTGAAAGCAAATACTTTGTGTGTTTCCAGTAATATTAAATATACAGCAATTTATTTACAGAGTCACAAAACATTTTCAAGCATTATCTTGAGATGTTCTTTTAATTTTATAGGTTTGTCGTATCCATAGAAAAGATTAAGGAAAACATTAGAAAATAAAAGACAGTGCCCAATATTTCGAGGAAAAGTAAATTATATTTTCATTCATGGTGGTATCCAAACTATTCTTATTCTCTTCGCCGAATTCTACTGTTAAGTATTCACAAAAATTTCTATGTTTTTGCATGTGATTATTTCCAAGGATTGGTGACTACGATTTCATTTCACTCAATAAACCGCACTTTTTGACGTTGTCAAGACCTAGGGTTTTCTGTATTTTTTATTGAATATTTCTCTTCCTTAACTTAAGATACCCAATCCCGGAAGGAATCAAACCATTGACTTGCTTTAAAAATACTCCCTTAACTAATGCTTAAAGTAATGCAAAAATATTTATTTTTTATTGCTGTAAAGGATTTCCTTTTCAAAGAAAATCACACATGTGCAACTTTACCAAACTCAAAGAATCGCACACGAAAATAAGAAATGTTGAAAATAAATAACCTGTATAAATAAACAAATCAACAAAATCACATAAGCAGAAAAAGAGAAAACCAGCGAAATCCTTTCGCAAATATTTCTCAAAACCTCCCGCAACACAAGTGAGAAATTGAAATCGTACTCCAGTACGCAGACTACCAAAGAGAACTCGAAAATAAAGTGAAATAATGATTGGCAGATGAATTTATTTTCCGTTTTCCATCCGGTTGCGCCCCACATCACTCCAGAGATTTTCTCCTTATCCTCCAAGGAGCGCCAAGGCAACACAGTGCTGCACAAAACATTCATAGACACACATTTGCTGGTGCAAAAAAAAATCAATTCCATTCTTCCCTGCCCTCCTCTCTGGCTGGCAATTCGATGCGCAAGATGGAACAATGCATCTTATTTGCGAAAGTGCTATAGCTACCTCATACGTGGAGCTATATCTACACCAAGTTGAAGGAACAGTTGAACAAAAAAAATCTAAAAATTATAAATTCCTCTAGACTCTGATGAGGATGCTTTATTGCATCATTTGTATCCTGAATGCTGTATCATCAATCGAGGCGGGTAAAGCTGTGCACACATCTACCAGTTCGATGTTGAATCTGAAATTTGTTATAGCAGCCCCGATACGCAAACACCTGGTCTGTTGATGATGGTGCTGTTCCTGGTGCTGAAGGCGAAACTGTTGACACAAAACTCACTCCACAAATAAGGCCCGTGGTGCATGATGCGTACACACGCCTGGAATAGAATTTTATTGGTTTGCAATATAACGCATTTAATCCATCTAATCAGGATGCGGGTATTTGCGGATGTCGAACGTATTATGCCTGGGGTAGCTCCAGGAGGCTTTGCGTGTTTGGATTCCACTGAGCACTGAGGGAATGTAACGAAAGGGTTCTTGCATTCTATTTGCCCAGAGAGTGAGATACAGAGTTGCAATTGCATTCAATTGTACGATAGGGCAATACAAGTGGATATTTACCTGTTCACAGCCCGTGAATGTGTAAACTTTGGATATGAAATTATTATTAGTTTACGCACTATGAGTAAATTTGCTTCTCTAACTCTGCAAATAAGAAATTCTATAAATAAGGATATCTGGGTGTTGCCATGTATATTGAAGAGCAAATGAAGAGATTCCGTTTTGATTAAATTTTGGTTTTCCATTTTGTGTACCAATATACGCAGAAGTGCGTAAATATTGGAAGGGATTTTATGAAGTATTACAGAGATTGACAGATGAATTGCTGAAGCAAAGGATCTAGGACAGAGTCGAACTAGAATGAAGTATGTGATTGCTTATATTGATGGGTGATTTTCAATGCATACTTCGAAGGTTTGTAATTTTCTAATGAATTCAATTTCTTAATTGTGAATTAAAAAGAACAATGATAACATGTATCGGGTTTTTCATCAGGTACGCTACAAAAGTTGAGCGACAGGGACAGCGAACGACGCCATATTTCTTGCCGCTCTTTTGGCATTTCTCTTCAGTAAGGTTTGCCATTTCATGATGGAAAGATATACGATCCAACAACGAGTCGAAATTATTAAAATTTACAACCGCAATTCGAAGTAAGTGGCCTCAACGTTAGGAGCGCTACGTCCAATTTATGGTCGTCATAATCGTCCTAGCAGATCAACAATTGAGCGTCTTGTGGAAAAATTTGAATCCACAGACACAGTTCAAAATGTTCCCGTGCCAGGGAGACAAAAAAGTGCCCGTAGTGTAGTGACGTCGTTGTGGCGAATTTTGCGAAAAGATCTTGGCCTACATCCTTACAAGATTAAATTGACGCAAGAACTGAAGCCGCTTGACCACCAGAAGCGTCGTATGTTCGTGAATTGGGCTGAGCAACAACTTGAAAATGATTCCGATTTTCATCGAAAAATCATCTTCAGCGATGAGGCTCATTTCTGGCTGAATGGCTTCATCAATAAACAAAATATGCGGTATTGGTCAGGCAGCAATCCACACATACTCCATGAGTCATCATTGCATCCCGAAAAAATTACGGTTTGGTGTGGTTTATGGGCCGGCGGCGTCATTGGCCGTACTTCTTCCGTGATGATCAAGACCGGCGGGTTACTGTGAATGGGAATCGCTACCGTTCAATGATAACCGAATATTTTTGGCCCCGATTGGATGATATGGACTTGGAGGACATGTGGTTCTAACAGGACGGCACCACAAGCCACGCAGAGAATGCCACAATCAATTTATTGGATACCAAGTTTGGAGAACGCGTTATCTCACGAAATGGTCCAGTCGCTTGGCCGCCTCGGTCGTGCGATTTGACGCCGTTAGACTATTTCCTGTGGGGCTACGTCAAGTCTATGGATACAAGATTAAATTGACGCAAGAACTGAAGCCGCTTGACCACCAGAAGCGTCGTATGTTCGTGAATTGGGCTGAGCAACAACTTGAAAATGATTCCGATTTTCATCGAAAAATCATCTTCAGCGATGAGGCTCATTTCTGGCTGAATGGCTTCATCAATAAACAAAATATGCGGTATTGGTCAGGCAGCAATCCACACATACTCCATCAGTCATCATTGCATCCCGAAAAAATTACGGTTTGGTGTGGTTTATGGGCCGGCGGCGTCATTGGCCGTACTTCTTCCGTGATGATCAAGACCGGCGGGTTACTGTGAATGGGAATCGCTACCGTTCAATGATAACCGAATATTTTTGGCCCCGATTGGATGATATGGACTTGGAGGACATGTGGTTCTAACAGGACGGCACCACAAGCCACGCAGAGAATGCCACAATCAATTTATTGGATACCAAGTTTGGAGAACGCGTTATCTCACGAAATGGTCCAGTCGCTTGGCCGCCTCGGTCGTGCGATTTGACGCCGTTAGACTATTTCCTGTGGGGCTACGTCAAGTCTATGGTCTATGCCAACAAGCCAGCGACGATTGATGAACTTCGTACGAAAATCGAACGTGAAATTGCAGCAGTATCGGCCGATTTATGCTTGAAAACCGTCGAAAATTGGGTTAATCGTCTGGACTTCTGCAAGCGCGCCCGTGGTGGCCATGCAAAAAAAATCGAGTTCCATACATAATGGCATCGAACGTACTTTCACAGGAATAAAGAATTTCATTGATATCCAAAACCGTTTTTGCTTTACTAAAAAAAGCTTTTGTAGCGCTCTTATTGAAAAACCCTTTATAATAAAAAATGTTACGTATACGCCCTACGTTCCGTTGCCCTGGTTTTTATGGTTAAAATTGCACTAATTGTATATTGGTTGCATTACCAAGTAGCTGATGTTCCCGGCGATGTCAATATTATCATCAATAGATTTGTATACCATAATACTCTAACAAAAAAGGTTCATTTTTAAAACTATTACTAAATTCGAAGCTTATACTAAAACGAGCTACGAGTTCTTTAGTTAGCAATCATAATATATTGTGGACTCTCGTTCGAAGCGAACTGACTTGTAGTTAACATTTTTATTGCATTTGGCTTAACTACTTCCATAATGTGTCATAGAGTGCCAAGTAGAAGAATCGTGATATTTAAAAAAAGGAAACTGAGTTAGAAGTCCGAAAAACCATATTTATTATTTTTTTGTTAATTTCTGAGCGTAAAACACAAAATGCTTGCCCCAATTTCTACTTCCCACCCTCAATATTTTTTTCTAAGAAGGTGAAATTATTGATATACTTCATATCTTCTCCCTGGTGGCTAAATTATTAATACTTAAAATCTCGCATTCAAAGCCAATTAATGGCCTGTCCAAAAAAGCAATCACATTTTATGTTATGTTCATTTTCATTCTGCAGCTACCAAGTTTACTCTCAAAATTTAGCTACCAATTCACTTGTCAGTGACCATCAACTGAATTACGCAAAAACACAACACTCGCTGTATACTCGTTTAGTGGAGTCCCGTCATGGTTGAACTTACATTTTTTTCGTATTAAATTCCAGTAATACCTTCACTGCACTAATTTCCATGGTACAACGAAATATCCATGGTGATATCACACCCTCCACTAACTAAATGCCAAAGCCCTTTGTTGAACGTTGAAAAAACACAAATTGACCCCTTTCTGGCTCAGATGTTGATTTTTTTATTTTAATTCCATGTCACTGCGTGCTTAATTGAGGACGGAAACTATAAAGTTAAAATATCAACAACGGTTTTCTATATTTAGGCGATTCAGTAATTAATTCATTTGAACTGCATTGGTAAAGTGTATCCTCTCACTTTAAAAAGTTTGGGTTTTTTGGTTATGTTACCTGCTTCTCTATTCGCTGTGTAGCACTATTTGTATGAATATTGATTATCTTTGGTGGTTTTATTAAGCAATTTTATTGGTATTGGAAATAGACAAGTTTTTAATTTGTATGTGAAATTTGTAATAATGGTATATATACTTTAAATTCTAGCTTACACGTAGTTATAATCATTTCGTTATATCCAAAGAATGAAAAAGGCCAAGCTTTTACTGTCTACATAAAAATCACGTTTGTAACATCCATGTGGTTGAGTGTTAATAATAGTGAACACTATATTGTCAGCCACTAGGTTCAAAGTTCAGTCAAAATATTCAAGGTCTGCTCATTTTGAATGACAGCCAAATTTCCCACAGGCTTGTTTCACTTACAGATTACTTCGAAAAATATCTCGAAGTAAAACAAAATACATTACCTGAAGGATCGGGCTTTTTCAATCTGCTGAGACTAACGTGTTTCATATTGATCTCAGCACCCATTCTACTAAAAGAGCATAGCTGCTTTTTTCACTTAAAAGAAATTACTTAAACTTTTTATTTAAGAAACAGTAGCTGAGAAAATCGTTGCACGTTGTTCAAAGTATCTCAGGGAGAAAAATCTTTGACGGATCCGTAAGTTGTACTAGCCTCTTAACAGAAGAGAACTTCTTCACACTACGAATAAATACGAATAACTAATGTTTACTTATTCCCAAATTTACTCGGTACTTATCTAGTTGCCTTCAGTTGTGCATTTCAAGTTGGCCTAAGTTGGTTATTACTTTTGCACACAGTTTAAGGGTCCAGTTATAGCTATCATTGAACAACTTCATTACTTCACAAAAATAGATCTTGATCAGCAAAAAATAAAAAGTTATTTTCTGCGGCAACTATAATTCAAAATTAAAATATTTTTTGATAATCATGTTCTAAAATTTATAAGCTTTGTTTTGACACCAACTCGCCAATGGTTAAATTTTAAATTGAAAAAAAGCCACAAGAAGTAAACGAAAATTTCCAGTGAGGGCCCTAGGCCGAGATTTTTCCTGCTACATCTTCTTTCTAGCTGGGAATCAAAGACTCTTCGAGCTAAGCTATTGATTCTATTTGCTTTATATGCCATTGCCATCTTAAGTGCCCAATGCAAAGTTTTTTACCTCGTACTAAAAAGAAAGTTTTATTACACAGATGATCTTTGGACAGTCCGGGAAATGTATTTTGAATTTCCCTCGGTCCTTTCTACCTTTAAAACATTATTGCTTTGATTTTGTTATAATATAGAATGGTAAGAAAATGGTTTTTGACAAACAATAAGTTACACCATAGTTAAACTACCTGGAATCCACGGTTACAATTTTTATTATGTGAAGTTGTGAAGTGATATAAAGTTTATAATTTCAGTTTTTAGAGAGACATTGGCTCCTTGGCACTTAAATTTTTTATCCATCTTTCTTTTTTCCCAGCAGCTCACAGAATTACTTGGCTGTGATAAAAAAAATCTTCGCATATGATACTTGAGCTCACTTTTTCAGATATCGATAATCGAATTCTTCACAGAACGAGAATTTACCCACAGTTCAGGAATAAAACAGCATTCCGAGAATACATTTTGGCTGAGGTTTCCATTATAGGAAAACGAATTTGCACTTAAAAAAAAAAATTGTTTTTCTACCCAAAATGAAAGAATAAATCATCAACACAGTATTAACATTGTGGAAAGAAAATCGCTTATTATATTTAAAAAATAATTGAAAGTTTTAGGTTTTGTCTAAAAAATGAATGCCCTCTAATAATCTGAGGCCCAGGTGCCTGCCTGATAGTTGTTGAAACACTCTTTGTGGAGCGACAAAGTCGTATGAGTATGCAAACCTCTACAGAAATCAGAGTTTTATTAAAAAAAATCATGCGAAAATCGCCACTTACCAAATGTTCGCATTTTTACTAGTCAATACCAAAAAAAAAATCAAAATAAAATCTAAATATTTTTAAAAACAAATTTTGTCTTCAAAATGTTTGCTCACCATATCTTAGAATATACTGTTTTAAATATTCACGTTAAGAAAATATGACTACATATTTTTAAAGAATAAAATAATTTTTCATGGTATTATTAATTTCCTCTCAAAAAAAATATTTCATGCTTTAATCTATAAAAAAAATACATTTTTTTGGGAATTTGCCTAAATTAAAACGAGTCGTTAAATTGTTGGTTATTAATAGGAGGATAGTTAAAACGACCCTCTATTAGAATTATTTGATATTACTATTATGGTTTCGCGAAAACAACAAATAAAACACAATTTATATCATTTTTCCACCATTACTGTACCACAATAATTCCATCGCATACACAAACCAACTTTATCTCAGCTGTCATTCAACAGGGCGGTAAAAGTTAACCTCAAAATATTTGAAAAAAAAATTCGCAATTCCACTTTTTATTTGACATTTGTTTTGCGGTGCGACGAAAATCACACCTTGGTGCATTCCTCCAACGTGCACCATTTGTTCCCTAATCAAATTTAATAGAATTAATTGTGAAGTAGCAGATCTGAAAAAATGTCGCTTGCCTTTCAAAATGCCGACTCTATCAAGCAGGCACTCTTCGAAGAGCTCACAAATATTCTCAGCTCGGAAACTGCTATTCGTCAATCAGCGGAGGGTCGGATGAAGCAATTGGAATTCACTGAAGGTAAATGTGACATTGAATTAATATATTCTGGAAAAAAAATCAACTCTTAATTCTAGGCTATGGTGTATATCTCTCTGAACTGATTATGAACCAATCATTTGAACTACCTCTTCGCCAAATGGCATGCATCATGCTGACACGTTACGTTGAGAATCACTGGGCGGAACATGATGACAATTCCCAAGAAAGTGTTGTCACAGACCAGGCAAAGAAAACCATTCGAAATATCCTCCCTAATGGATTGTATGATCCGAATAGTAAGATAAGATCAGCGGTTGCACACGCTATCTCAACAATAGCCACCACCGACTGGCCAGGCGTGTGGACCGATTTGTTTCCTATTATCATAAAATGCTTGGGTGGAAATGAAGACTCAATTCACGGAGCGATGCAAATTCTACATGAGTTTTCGTATGATGAGAAGCAAATCAAGGAACTTGGACCATTCATAATCTCTGAGGTATACAGGATTTTTGAAAGTGAACAGACATACAGCATTAAGACGAGGACATCGGCCATTAAACTACTAAAGCCGCTGTTTATGTCAATTGGGTGTAATATAGTCAACCGTGAACAACAGGCAACATTGATGGAACCAGTATTGAATAATTTTATGGACAAATTGCTGCACAGTTTGACTGTTAATTGCGGACCTTCCTCTAATTTCATGCTCAAAACTGAAATTGTAAAAAGTAAGGGTAGACGTGTGATAAAATTTGTTTATGTTTGTAACCTTCGTACTTTCAGTCTTCACATTCTTGGTTATTGAGATGCCAAAGTATATCCAGCCATTCATGAACCGTATACTTCCACCAATTTGGCAGTTACTTACACAAGTCGCCGATATATATGTAAAGGTTACAGTAAATCAGACTGAAGAGAATCCTTTCCCAGTATCCGAGGATGACGGTATTTTTAGAACATTGCAATCGATGAAACATATTGAACTGCAATTTGTGTTTAATTTGTAGATGAAGACGAAATGACCAACTTCTCCACAATGATCATTCAAATCTTTGAGTTCATTCAGTGCATAGTCGGCTCGGGAAAATTCCGTTCAACCATCAAAAACGTCCTCACCGACTTGATCTACATCATGATTGTGTACATCCAAGTTCCAGAGGAACAAATCGAACTGTGGAACGACGACCCAGAGAAGTTTGTCGAAGACGAAGACGAATCAGGAGTTGAACTCACTATTCGTTTATCGGGTCAAGATGTGTTGATGTCTATTAACGAGGAACTTGGACCCAAGGTCCTGCCATCACTCTCTGAAGCCTTGGGGCGTCATATGAACGTTGCCGAAGCGGAAAAAGCTGCCGGCAATCAATGCTGGTGGAAGATTCATGAAGCCTGCATGGTAGCCGTACATACATACAGGGAACTGATTCTGGAAACCGAGGACCAATTCGATTTGTTGAACTATTTGACATTGGTACGGAATCTTCTCAGTTACGAGGGATCGGCACATTTAGTTGGACGGTGTTTGTGGACTCTAAGTTCCTATTCCAAGTCAACGTTGTACAATCCCCAAATGCTGGAAGAGATTCTGTCGGTCACACTCAATAGCTTGTCCCGTGAGAAACCAATTGTGCTAAAAATTAGCGCAGTGAGGTATGAAGCTCTTATTCCCAAGTTAACTCTGAAAATAAATTTCAATTTTCTTTACTAGAGCCATCCATGGATTTGTTCAAAGCCACGACAAGTCAGACGGTGATAAGAGAATACTCATACAATCAAAACTTCCAGGATTTGTGGATGGAATTATCGATTTGATCGCTGGATGCAAGAGTTCTGTTCTTGGCCTATTACTGGAGTCCTTGACTACAATTATTTCGGTGAGCTAAAGATCACAATAACATCCAAACAAATTAGAGTCAACTTTTGCTATTTCCTAGTTCGATCAAGCCTTCGCGGCATCAGTACATAATAAGCTGATACCGCTAGCTATAGCCGTTTTCCTTAAATACCCCGAAGACCCCTTTATATTGGAACTAGTGCAGGACATGTTAAAGGTGCTTTCACAAAATCCTCATTGTCTACAGCCGCTCCAAGAAAAATTTATTCCAACAATTGTAAGCATCCTTTCAGTTGGTCATTGAAATTCAAACTTAAACCCACTTGCTACCTGCAGGTTAGTATATTAAATCTTCAAGGGGAACAAGCCAATTCAGCTAAACAAGACATCGCTCTCGACGTACTCACTACAATCGTCAAATACTCTCAGGCCCCGCTAAGTAACACTCTAATTGACGTCGCCTTCCCCGCAATGATTCACTGCGTTCTTCGATCTGACGACCACTCGGTGATGCTTAGCGGAGGAGAATGCTTGCGTGCATTTATTTTCGTTGCTCCCGAGCAAGTCTGTTCATACAAAAACGGTCAAGGTCTCAACTATATAATGCAGCTAACCACAATGCTGCTTAATCCAATGAACAATGAAATGACTGCTGGACAAATTGGTCGTCTAGTCATCACAATCATTTCAAAAATTGGAAATCTTCTAGGAGAAAACGTCGACCTCCTCCTTAAAGCGGTCATCAGCAAGATGCAACTAGTCGAGTGCCTTAAAGTCATCATGAGTCTGGTGGTCATATTCGCGCATCTCTTCCTCACCCAAATGGATGCGGTGCTCAACTTCCTATCTACAGTGCCTGGACCGACCGGTGAACCCGCCCTGCAGTTCGTCTTTACCAATTGGCTGTCCAAACAAACCATGTTCTTTGGCTCCTACGAGCGTAAAGTAACAACCATGGCTCTATGCAAACTCTTTGAATACGGAGTAACAACACAGGACAATCGCCTAACAACCATCACTGTTAAAGAACTGATGACCAACGATACACCGGGTCAAGTAAAAACCCGCTCACAATCCAATGCACACTATGTTACCATCCCCGCATTGGTTAAAATGTTCAAACTTCTCGTCAATGAACTGGGCCACTTGAGAGAATCAAAATTAGCCGATGCAGAGTCAGATGATAACACATCCGACGAAGAATCGGCATCAGGAGAAAAATCATCACCGGGAAAGTCACGATACGTGTCAGATTTGTATTTTAACGATGATGACGATGAGAATTCCGACGACGATCAGTTGATTCAAGAACTAATGAAGGATCCACTTTTCCAGGCTAACATGGAAGATAATTTAACAAAGTTCTTGCAGAACTTTAGCAGTAATGAACATTTCGGAATGTTTGCCGGTCATTTGACCGACACAGAGAAAACTATCCTTAAATCGATAAAAGTTGAAAACGTTTAACACACAATTGTTATATAGAATTGAATTCCACAAGCTAAGGAATTCGTATAAACTCATGTTATTTATTATTATTATATTATGAACGGATTTTCTTTTTTTTTATATTTATACTTAACGGTCATTGTTTTTTTTTCCAAGCAGTACAGTTACATGCGAATAAATATTTAAAATATGTAAAGGAAATGAAGTCAATTATTAAGACATTCCCTTTCTACTTGGCCTAACAACTTGACAATCAACATTGAATGGACCCCATGATTTCTGGTAAAAATCAGAAATACCTATGCGGGCGCCCTAAATTAAACAATAACAACTTAATTCTAATGTCTTTCGAACTATTCTCTCATTTATTATCATAAACTCTCATAACTAAGTCGGCCATACACAACCCAATCGGACACACTCATGCGCTCTCCTCCGCTTTGAGCGACGACGTCTCGGTCGTATAGGAGTCGCCTGTCCACAGTTCGTCGGAAGATGTGGTAGATTAGCGGAACCGCCGATCTATCCTGTATCAGCCCACGACTATGAAAATATAGGAAAGCTTCGGGCGGAATAAAGCCACTTAAACGCGCACTCTCAAAATATTCATCGTTGGGATAGAAGGCCCCAAAGATGAGACTATTGCTCGAAATCATAGCTCTTGCAGCGTGAAACCGAATGAGTTTCACCAGAAAATTGTCTATGTTGGTCCGGTTGTACAGGACCTGGTTGAAAAATATTTTTGTAGTCAGATAGTGGTATTCTTTGAAGTATAAGGCAGCTTCTCAAACTCTCAAACACCCGTATATTTTCCATTTGAAATCGGCCTGATGGAGACCATGCAGCAAATCACCTACATCTTGCTGTCAAGACGACTGCTATAAAATAATCGTTTTGTCAGGCAAACGCTTCCCTAGCTCTAGCCAGAGCAGCATCTAAATGTCTTTCGAAATATAGATACTGATCTAACCAGATGCCAAGGTACTTTACTACACTTTTACTCGCCGAAAAACGGTGTCCTAAACAGAATAGTTTCCGATTTTTGAAAGATGATTTTCAACTTCCAGTCATCACAATACCTCTGCATATTGTCGATGTCCCGCTGCAAAAGAGTACGAATGACTTCGACAGTAGGGGCTGTTCTGTACGCGATAAGATCGATACGCAATTGCCAGAGTAAGACTACCTATCCTATCACTGGCGTAAATGCTGAAGAGAATCGGCGAGTTTATAGCTCCCTGTTGCAGACCATTTTAATGAAAAATTCGGTGGCAGAAGTTACATTGCCACTTTTGACAACAAACGTTCTACCAGTCAGCATCATTAAGTCATTAAGCATATATAGCAGTGGTTTACTTATGCAAAGTCTGGTCAGCTTTAGATAGAGGTCAAGTAAAAAGAAATTGACTTATTACTATCTTAAGTACCTGAAAGGATAATATAATAACTGTTCAAGTGAGAGATAATTTTAATTGGTTTGCGTAACTCCTTCAGTCTCGATTTTTTTGTTCTATTTGGGACATCTGCCATGCCAACATAGAAGTTGCATGTCTTATTTCAATTAATAAAAACAAACGTATATGAAAAAAAAAAGACTACCAGATTCCTTCGAGCCGGATTTGAACCAGCGACCTATGGATGTCTACAAATTTCTTACTCTACAGTCCACCGCTCTACCAACTGAGCTATCGAAGGTGCTGAAAATTGCTTAACAAATAATGCATAAATACCTCTCCAAAATATGAGCTACCTTATCGACAAAGCAAGAGAAAAACAAAGTACACAGAATACCGATAAACAGCACACACATGCTCGTTTGAAACAATAAAAAAACATGACTCCAACTGGAATTCTGATTGGAAATCAGCCCAAAAAGCAACAACAATTTACAAACGGATGATGTAGCGAAGTGAAATACATATAAATGTGCAAAACAACAATTTCATTACCGGCTGACGGCAAACACCAAAAACTCTACTCGCATTCATTACTTTTCCGTTGATATCAGTTTTCAGTTTGCTCTTGTACGCCGTTCGACGACGACTTGGAAACCAAATCCTCTTGCTGTAAGGAGCTAGCATATTTTCTCAAAATACTTAGTTTTTTATTTGTTCGAATAATACTCGAGTGAGAAAATGTCCTACCACAAGCCAGAAAACAAAACCGTTCAGGAATTGAAGGACATCGCCCACCTTCTGCGTATCCATTCAATATCATCAACTCAAGCATCGAAATCCGGGTAAGTTTTTTTTATGTATGTACTAAACATTCGTGCTTTATTTTTTTTTTATAAAAATAACTCTAAATCAAATATGTACTGTGGTTGATTTTTGCTAAAACGCATTGAGCTTACGTTTGGGCGTCCAATGTGTATGAAATTCGCACGAAACACGTGGTTTTGGCTTATAAGTCAACCTCGAAATTGTCAAATATCAGCTTGAACATCATAAATTAATATGGAACTGGGACATAATGCAAAACGGATTCATACGCTTTAAAACCAAAAATGACCTTTTCGACCTTGTTGGTATATTCTCAATGTGACGCGAAAGGTTCTATCAAGTGTACGAGACGATGAAGTGATAGAGAGGTTCTGCCGTTCGCAAAATCGTGAAGAAAAAACCCCCAATCCCCACGTAGGACTGTTGCTTTGACTAGAAGTATTTGCCGGTAGATGTTTTGTGTTTGTGTTAGTAGAAAAGTAAATAAGACCTTCGCAGAAGAGTTGCACTTCGATTGAAGCATTAATGATATGGCCTGATTTTTATTTACATCGCTTGCATTTACTGATGTAATTTATTTACAGCGGGCGATTAGCTAATGGTTTTTTTTTTATTAATTTACTGTTTATTACATTTCCATACTTGAATCATACAGACTGCTGCGCCCGCGTGTTTGTTTCCTTGGAAAGTGACTGGAAATGAAATGGCAATGGGAAATAAGAAGATGGTGTTGGTGTGATAGGTATTTGCAAATATCTCCAAGGGGGGTCAATCTTCTACCCTGTTTTGTTTTTATTATTCGTGATGAATTTAGATGAGGGACAAGGACGCAGTAGTTGTATTTTTTTTTGAATTCTTATCTCAAAAGAACCTACTTGGTGATATTTCCAAATAATTATTTAGTATGTTAGTTGTAAACTTATGTGTTTTTGCAGTACCGGGTAGGGTTAGCGATAGGCGACATAAAATGTTGCTAATCGACTTTTAAATGTTTGGGGAAAAACAATCACACTTCGAAAGTTGTTTTGGGTCTTTTTCTTTTTTGAATACGTCGATTCCAAGTATAAATAGAAATTTCAAAATCTTGATATACTAAACAAAATCGGCCATGAACTTGTTTAATGTTTTTAAATATTGGTTCCTCAAATCCAGTACACGCCTCACAATTCCCGAGCACTTGCAAACAAATATTGAAAAACCGGCAAACTAAAATACTTGATCCCTTTTGTTATCAAACATTCAAAGATTATTTGCTTAATACTGACACAAGTCTAGTATGTGGTACACGTACTCTTTGTTGCTCCCAGCTGAACCAGTGTAAACAAATTTGAAATGACGTAAGGAATGTTGAAAAAGTACCTGAACAACATATTTAGACAATCTAAATATCTATATTTTGTCTATATAAAGTTTTTTTACGACATTCATTTTGGGGGCATTTTCGCAAAAAAAATACGTTTTTTTTTTTTTTTTGGAAAATTTACTTTGAAAAACTTTGAATGCAAAATCATTGTTAATGATATTACTATAAACATTTCGTCTTAGATCAATTTATTCCGCGCCTTTTTTATTAAAAAAAATTGTATACCAATTCACATTACATATACAATTAGAAACACGTTTTTTTCGAATTATAAAAAATTTAGATAAACTTTCTGAACAAGATGTGGTCACAATCAGGCCTATCGAGAATAAATTTTCGCGATATGCCGGAATGTCATTATATATTTCATCCCCATTCAGTTTTTAGCCACTCCCACTTTTTAGATACGTTCATTTTTATGATGGAATGGGAAAGGGTATTTAACGTTTAACATATGGATTTGGGATGGTTTTTTAAATTTAAATTTAAAATTGGTATGTATGCACTATACGTATGCACGTACAATTTCATATTCAGAAACGTATTATAGGGACTGCATAACGCTTTGTTTTCTTATAATGCCTTTGAACACAAAAAACTTTATTCCTAAAACTTTTTAAACTTGTAATAGAAGTTTCATAAGCTAAACGTGTTTAAGCGTTGAATAATAGCTTCATAAGGATAGGTTAGTATCGAAAGGTCACATTTAAATTAAAAATGTGATTTTTGTTAAAAAAAATAGTGAAATATACTGCAATAAGAAAACTGGACTAGTACTATCAAAAATGCCTTTTAGTTTTTCTTCTCTTTTAAACGACTTAAACGCCGCAATTCAAACTTAAAATAAGTACTGATTTTCAAAATAAAATAAAAAATAGAAATTGTGGCATAGATGAGCTTAAAATATTATTTCTGGGCTACCATCCATCCACCCTTTTTATCACTTGAAAATAGAGATCTTCAAAATGATCTTAGATAGATAAAAAAAAGTGTTTTAAACTTTCTACACAAGAGTGGTCATTTTCTATATTTCCCCATTTGGTTTTAGGCACGCCCACTTTTTAGGGATGTTTAATTAAAGGGCGGATAGGGTATTCAACGATTAACACAGCGGATTGTAGCCTTTTCATATGTTTCTTTTTTTAGGGATAGTCCAAACGAATGTCTTCACCAATCGTAAAACAAACAAGCAAAAAAATGTAAAAAAAACAATGCTAGAATAAATAAACAAAAATTTAATAACTGATTGCATTTTTTTCATTGGTTTTTTTTTACGAAAATATGAGCTGTTTATATTATGCAGATGTTTTATAAGAAAAATGTGAGATAGGAGAAAAAACAAACGAATCACTTTCCGTAATTACTGACTACTTTTCTACAAACTTCGTATTCATTTTGGTTTGATTTATTGTAGCTCGTCTTAATATAAGGTTAAAAAATACTGTGGGTAATGGGTATTACCAATTATTGATTCATGTGGTAAATTTGATGATTCCTTACCCCCATATCAAGATGTTTTTAAACTCATTACACTCAGTGGGGCAGAACTGTTGATTACCGCCAGACACATGGTAACAGTCATCCTATCTGTAATATATGATCGACACCACAATTAAAATACCTTATCATTATTAACCCAATTAAAAAAAATTCTTTAAAGCATAAAAAGTCTTTCTAATTTTATCAACCCGTAACTTCTTTCAAAATGAACATTGTTATCGCTATTCCAGTGCTTGCTTGTATCAAAACCACGGTTATCACTATTAACCAAATGAATAAAATGCCGAGAATACCAATTGAACGACACGTTATATCGTTTAAAAAAAGAACTGTCATGGCAACTGAAATAGATAAAAAGGGGGCACGGCGCGGGCGTTTCTCATAGTGGAAGTATTTATGACATCAACAAAAAAGTTTCCATTTGCCGTCATTCGAGGTCATGGTCGCGCCTTCACTTTTATTTTCACACTATATGTGTCGTCACTCTGTTCACCATGTTCTGACTTGATTTTTATAAATATGTGCTTCATTCTTTTTATAGACATCCAACATCATGTGCATCTATCGCAGAAATTATGTCGGTTTTGTTTTTCAACACGATGCGACTCAACATGAAGGAGCCACGTGATCCATCCAGTGATCGTTTGGTTCTCTCCAAGGGACATGCTGCTCCAATTTTATATGCAGCCTGGGCTGAGGCTGGCCTCTTCCCCATTACTGAGTTGCAGAACCTACGTAAGATCGATAGTGATCTTGAGGGTCATCCAACACCTCGTTTGAATTTCATCGATGTGGGCACTGGATCTTTGGGACAGGGTGTCGCTGTCGCTGCTGGTATGGCCTATGTTGGAAAGAACTTTGACAAAGCCGATTATAGGTAATGCTGAGAAATTTTGTAAACACTTGTACAATGGCTAACTTTTGAATTAAATTTTAAGGACATACGTTGTCGTTGGTGATGGTGAGTCTGCTGAAGGCTCAATTTGGGAATCTCTGCACTTTGCTGGGCACTATAAACTGGATAATCTCTGCGTTATCTTCGATGTCAACCGTTTGGGACAGTCAGAACCAACCTCTCTGCAACATTCGATGGAAATTTACCGCAAACGATTGGATGCGTTCGGATTCAACGCTTTGGTTGTTGATGGGCATGACGTTGAGGAATTGTGCAAGGCCTTCTTTGAAGCTGCCAATACAAAGAACAAGCCCACTGCCATTATCGCTAAGACTTTCAAAGGAAAATTCTTCCCCAACATCGAAGACTTGGATAACTGGCATGGAAAGCCATTGGGTGACAAGGCTGCCGAGACCATTAAGCATTTACAAGGTTTGATCGTAACTGAACAGCGCTCATTGCGTCCACTGTCACCAATTAAGGCCAAGCAAGCTCCAAAGGTGGATATTACACATGTAAAATTGGCAACTCCACCATCATACAAAATGGGTGAAAATGTTGCCACACGCTTGGCCTATGGAACAGCTCTGGCTAAGATCGGTGCAAATAACGACCGTGTAATTGCACTAGATGGTGACACCAAGAACTCAACCTTCTCTGAGAAGCTGAAGCAGGCTTTCCCTGAACGATACATCGAATGTTTTATTGCTGAGCAAAATTTGGCTGGCGTTGCCATTGGTGCCGCATGCCGTGACCGCACAATTGCCTTTGCGTCCACATTTGCCACATTCTTTACACGTGCATTCGATCAAATTCGCATGGGCGCTATTTCTCAGACAAATGTAAACTTTGTAGGCTCACATTGCGGTGTAAGTATCGGCGAAGATGGGCCCAGTCAGATGGGTTTGGAAGACATTGCCATGTTCCGTACAGTTCCTGGAAGCACCATTTTCTACCCATCAGATGCAGTCAGTTGCGAAAGAGCCGTGGAATTAGCTGCCAACACCAAGGGAATCTGCTTTATCCGAACATCGCGACCAAACACTGCCGTTATTTACGCCAATGATGAGCCTTTTGTTATTGGCAAGGGCAAGATTGTCAAGCAATCGGCACAAGACCAAGTCCTGCTCATCGGTGCTGGTATTACCCTATACGAGTGTCTGAAGGCTGCAGCCGAGCTAGAAAAGAACGGAGTACATGCTCGTGTTATGGATCCATTCACTGTCAAACCTATCGATGCGGCTATGATCTTAGAAAATGGACGTGCTTGTGGAGGACGAGTTGTAGTCGTAGAGGATCACTACCAAGAGGGTGGTCTCGGTGAAGCTGTCAAGGGTGTTGTTGCCGAGCATCGTGACTATGTTGTCAAGCATTTGTATGTTCCAGCTGTGCCAAGGTCTGGACCATCAGATGTTCTCATCGATATGTTTGGAATTTCAGCAAAGAAGGTTATTAACGCAACCAACGAGGTGTTGAAGTTGTAAAATGAAGAAAATACGTAACATTAGTTGTAAGTTGAATTTGCCCCCATTTTTGGTTTTTTTTTAAATACAATTGTTAGCGGTCTATTGAAAGTTTTATTTCAATGATATTTTAAAATTGTTTATAGTAACTGTTGCGCTATGAATTCTTTCTATTTCCCATTCCAGTGAAAGCAACACTTTTTTGTAAACTAAATGTTTCTTTTCAAAAATAAATAAATGCATTTCCAACACAATTTAGGGTGATTAAATAATTTTTTTTAATTGATAATGTGAATCACTAAATAAAGACCTTACAGTTATTTTCTGCAGCGTATTTAAAAAAAAGTATTTTTCATGTTTCACGTGTACGTATATTATTACGACAACCGACATTTCTATAGAATTTCAAGTAACACGTTAAATTTTTTGGCTATGAAGTTCTGAACGATGATGCTTATTTCCAATATGCAGCGCTTGCAAAATTTACTCTTTGTGCGCCCTTAAACTATTTTTGATAACTTCTCTCAGTTGAGCAACCATGTAAAGCTAATACGCCGTGCTTGCAGCTATTGGTTAACTCTACTTTCAAATTCATGAATGTATGTTTCGACCAGAAATAAAAATCATAAACGGCTCTGAAATGGATGGTTATCGACCAGAGCTTCTTACCCATTGTTGATTGTCGATCATTATCCGACAATCGCAATATGAGCCTATTCCTAGAATTCATACAGATATGCAGAAGTCATTTGAACAAGTCGAGTTGTCTGCTTGACAATTAATCAGTGTCCACACTTTTGGTGACGTTGAACCTTTATTGTCTAGATTTGTAATTCTACGTCTAAGAATATAGTCAGCCTCACAGTTCCCTGCAATGTCCATTTGTTTAGGTCAACAATGATGCCATCTCTTGAATAGCTGTTAGCAAGTCTAATTCGAATATAGGTATTCATAACTCGCCAAAACCTTCAGTTAGGTACATTAATGATATCTTCTACATTTACAATCTAAAAAGCTTTTAACGATACCATGGTATTCCATGCAAAAGAAGTCGTTTTTTCAGAATATTCTTTGCAATTCGATTGTTGGGAACCAGTCTACGTCAATGCTCAGACGGAAATGTACATCGATAAATCAGACCAATGTGTTTTAAAGAAACGCTGATGGACTAATTAATCTCAGGTCCTTAGGTTTTGATACTACTTTTACTGTTTTGGGGTTGTAAAGAATGATGGCAATTCCATTACGTTCCACAGATCTAACCATTGCACATTTTGTTTCTTATATTTGCATTAATTTATTATATTCTTTAATTTTAATCGTAATACCAATCTAGGAATAACAAAGCGAATGACATAACTAACAAAAAGAACAACGACCAAACTCGTAGACCCGCATTGCGCTGAATCGCTTGCTTAATTTGTTCATTAGCATCCTTTACATTCTCTGTTGCGCCTATCACTGCATTTGCAATTCGTTCAATGTTATGTTTCTGTAGAGATACCTTTAAAACAAAAATAAGTGAATATTTTCTAACATTATACAACAGGCAAATGTTACCTTCTCTGTAAAAATGTCCTGCAACTGGGCAATATCTACAACATTCTTCTCTATTTGTTCGACCTCTTCGGAGAGACCTTGCAACTCATGGTACAAGTGTATATTTTCCTCTTCGAACATTTGAATGTCTTCCGGGCTTAGCTCCTTCGTTTCTTCATCAACTAGTAATTGTTGAGATTTCTGTATGTCCTCGTCAAGTGCAACCTTCGCCTCATTTGTCTCTAAATTACGTTTAATTCTTTCTAATTCTCTTTTTGTTGTTTTCCTTTCACCATCAAAATCGTCTTCTTCGTCTTCGCTCTCACCTTCACCATCATTGCGATGGGGAGTACCATTCGATACCTGATTACGTCCCTCACCATCACTACCATTGAGCAAGTGCTCCTCTTCACTTGATGTCGATGAAAGTTTCCCATTTAAAGGCTTCTTCACCACCTCCCCGCCGGGCCGAACCGGTATTTTTTTCTTATCCGAGGCCAATTTTAAAAGGCGATAGCTATCGAGCTCATGCTGTACCCGGTATTTCTTTTGCTCTAGAAAAATATTGTATACACTTTTTAGGTATTCGGTAAGCATGTCAAGAACGGCTTCAATGTGTTGATGTTGTTGACGTTTTCTCTTAATCTTCTTCCAATCACTACGCAGTTGGACCAGGTGAACTGTGTAGAAGTTAACAAATTTTTCAGTTTCTCGATCGATAAGATCTCGTTGTCCATCTGTCATTTGGGCTGAGCTTTTAAGGTGTACGCCGACTTTCATGTAGGCTGCTCGATTCTCCAACAGGACATTTCGTAGTGTAGTAATTTTGTTGCAGGCATCCTTGGCCTGTTTTGCGAATTCATCGCGGGGACGAGTCTGAAGGATTCGATTTTTATCTAGTACTGGTAGACTATCGTCACCTTCCTTTACGGATTTGACACAAGTCTTAAAGATGTGCGTGATGTCCATAATTTTAAATGCATTACATTAATGAAATTTAGCGTATTTAAATTAATTTTCGTGTAATTGGAATAAATACAAGCAAAAGGAGGAAAAGTGTATTCCACGTCCGTTGACACTTTGACAGCGGCTTCATGACGTTTCTTGTTGACACATCACTTTTGCTTGAAAGTGCCACAGCACATAGAAATGAAATAGTGTAGATTGGTGTAGTTTGTCAAAAGTGTAAGCGCCCAGTTAGAGCTATCATTGAACGACTTCATTGGAAAAGAAAACATGATGGTGAAGGTATTTTACCTCCATAGGTTATTATAGGAATTATTTGAAAATTCCGTTTCGGTTCGGTGGAATGGCAATCATGGCATAAATATACTTTAGCTGCCTTTCACTTTTAATAGAAAAACTGTTGACTTAGGCGCCTGCCTGACGACTTTAAATACCCTGAGCGGAGCAACGAAGTTGCGTGAGCGTGGACTGTCCACAGAAAGAGAGTTGAAATCCTTTGTTCCCGCCACGCAGAGTACCGGTTAACAGAAAAACTGTTGAGTTAGGATTTAATTTATTTATTATATTATACTAATTTATGATGAATCGTCAGAATCATTAGAACATGGTTCTGGAATTGCTTCTTACCCGTTGTATAGTTTGCCGGCACATTTAAAATATTCTTCGAGGGGGTCTAAATTTTCGTTACGGCATTTTTTTAAGATATTTTGTTTAGTCATTTTTATTATTAATTAATGATTGTTAATAATTTTTTTTACAATTTTTTACATTTCTTTACATTTTGGGAAATATGTAATATTTTTTTTCTATCTTGCAATGCTCCATTGGAATGTTTTTCTTCATATTTATCATTCAGCTATGTGTGAACTGTCAAAAGTTGGTTGATTTCTATAGGGATTTTTGGAAATTTCATTGTTTAATATCTTTTTAACTAATTGAGAGTGACAAAAAAAAATTGCTAAATTTTTAGCTTAATTTAGTGAGTGGAACAAAAAAAAAGTGAAAAAAGTGATTGGAAGCTAAAGTAACAATGTTCCGCAATCATTATTACTTCACTAAAATAAATCTTGTTCAGTGAAAAATAAGAAGTGAGCTTCTGCGAAAACTATAATTCCAAATTTAAATTTTTTTGGTAATCCTGTTATAAAATTGATAAGCTTTGTTTTTTCATCAACTTGCAAATGATTGAATTCATATAAAAGCAGCAAGAATAAAAAAATCCGATGAGTGTTTTCCAACCTCATTGGAACACAACACATGATAAATAAGAAGTGACTTTCTGCCAAAAATATTTTTGGACAATCACGTTCTAAAATTGATAAGCTTTGTTTTGACACCAACTCGCTAATGATTGAATTTATAAAAAAATCCGCAAGAAGTAAAAGAAAATTTACAATGAGGTCTATCAATGGTAGCTGTAATTGGGCCCAAAAACCATAAAAAAGTGTGCATACCACCTTAGTCTGTATTAATTCCAAATAGTTTCTCATAATGTATACGAAACGAATACGACATGAATCTTTCAATTTTCATAAGTCAATAAGGAAATATATAAACAAATGCAATAATTGAATTCATGCTCCGACAGATAAAAAGGATTTCTAGCTCTAGGATTTCAATTCAACTGATTGATTAAATCAATTTTAACCAAAGCTGTCGTAGAATTTCAACTTAGCTCTACTCCGTTTGCTAATTAAACACATTGCTGCTGCAACATAATTTGCAAAGTATTACCAAGTGTGTGCATACGTATATGTAATTATGAATCTTTAATTAATTGTATCAACAAAATGCTCGCTGCTGGTTTTAGGTAATCATAACACCCTTTAAAAAAAACTAACAAACCCTTAAAACGGTGATCCGATGGTTAAATGAACATGAATGTTGTTTGGGGGTAATTGATGCGCATATTCATATTTGCCACTTGTCATATTTGTATTACGCAACTTTGGGGTGTAAATAAACGATTACAGTCCGTGTCCATTCGTTTGTAGCAACTCGCATTTATCGCATGTTCTGTGATCTCAATAACCTCTAGGGTAATTATTGTAATATGAGTGTCATGAATTTAGAAGATAGATACAAAACCGATTGGCGTTATCATATAATTGCAGTATCATCTTATTTTTCAGATGTACAAGCGTGTACTAGTATCCAATAAATTAATCACTCGTGAAGTTTTTCGAAAGAAACCAGCTGTTTGTAAATTAAGCACAAGTGATTGTCTTAAAAGTGACAATATGGACAGGTTTACCCTACCGAAACGATTTCAAGGAAGTACAACAAGTGTTTGGTAAGTAGTCAGGAACAAACAAGGTTGTTATGATTTTATGATTCGCTTTTTGATTCAAGGAATGAATATGTTCCACTTGCTTTAAAATACAAACCCCTGAATTTAGGGCAGGGATTTCCTGATTTTGCTGCTCCAGAGTACGTTACTAATGCATTGAGTAAGATTGCTCAAAGCGACAATCCACTGATGAATCAGTATACGAGAGGATTTGTGAGTAAAAATATTAAGTCGCTGGATGAAAATTTTTAATTGTGATTTTATATTCAAGGGTCACCCACGGTTGGTACAGGCGCTTTCATCGCTCTACTCTAAGTTAAATGGACGTCATATTGATGCCAACACAGAGGTAATGATCACATGTGGAGCTTACGAAGCTCTCTTCTGCGCTATTCTCAGTAACGTCGATAAGGGAGATGAGGTGATCATCATCGAACCGTTCTTTGACTGCTACGAGCCAATGGTCCGGGCTGCCGAAGGTATTCCCAAATTCATTCCACTAAAACCAGTAAGTTAATCATAATGCAGCTGATAAGCCTTTGTCAAATAGCAATTTCCAGACAAAAACTGATGGAGTTATCACTTCTGCTGACTGGGTCCTCGACGAAATCGAGCTAGAAAAGCTCTTCAACGAGAAAACAAAAATGATTATAGTCAACACTCCTCACAATCCTATCGGGAAGGTGTTCAACCGAAAGGAACTTGAAAAGATAGCAGATTTGTGCAAAAAGTGGAATGTTCTCTGCGTCTCGGACGAAGTTTATGAGTGGCTTGTCTTTGATAAAGCTGAACACATTCGTATGTGCACTTTACCGGACATGTGGCAGCGAACGGTTACTATCGGTTCAGCGGGCAAGACATTCTCAGTCACTGGCTGGAAAATCGGATGGGCTTATGGACCAGCCAATCTGATCAATAACCTTCAGATGGTTCATCAAAACTGTGTATTCACTTGCGCGACTCCATTACAAGAGGCTGTAGCTGAGGGTTTTGAACTGGAAATGACGAGATTGAATTCGCCAGAGTGTTACTTCAATTACTTGCCAAAGGATTTAAAAAAAAAACGGGATTACATGGCAAAGTTCCTAGTAGAAGCGGGAATGAAGCCAACAATACCTGAGGGAGGGTATTTCATGCTTGCCGATTGGTCTTGCTTGGGTAAGGTATTTGACATTTTTGTAAGAAGCAATGCCTAATATCATAAGTTTTGCAGAGAAAAAAGTTGATATGGAATCGGAAACAGATAAGCGCAGGGATTATAGATTCACTAAGTGGATGACAAAGAATATGGGACTGCAGGGTATTCCACCAAGTGCCTTTTACAGTGAAGAAAATAAATCGCTGGCAGAGGATTACGTTCGGTATTGTTTTATGAAGAAGGATGAAAATCTAGAGAAAGCCGAACAAGTGTTTAAAAACTGGAAATGAAGTTTTTTGTGCACACTTTTTTAAATAAATGAATTTGTATGAAAAATTGATTTTGCTGCATGCTTTGAACCGCAGTTGAACTAATAGCTATAGACTACCATAACTACTGGATCTGGAGATGTTTTATAAGGTTAATGTAGATGTCTCGAATCTCATATGAATTTTCACCGCTTTTGATTTCCATTTGAGTTGAAGTCAACTACCCTCACGATACAAACTGTAATCCTTTAATTAATTTATTCCTGCCCACAACGTCTTCAATATGATATGCCAAGCGAATATCCTTATTAAGTGAACCTATACCAATAAATGATACACATTAGGTGCCTATTAGGGCCACTTAGAAAGTCCACTATACAACAAAATCCTAACCTCATTCATACAAAATGCATCACCAAATAGTTACATAACCAAATAATGTGTTTTAAACATTCCCACAGAACATTTATTTAGAATGTTTTATCTCGACATATAATTAATATAATTTCACACAACTTGTTTGTCTTGTTTTTTAGATATCGTAGACCGATTTCAGAGCCAATTCGGGGCTATCGTATCCCAATTCTTCGGGGGTGTTTACACCGAGTTCGGTCAATGTTGGCCTGATTTCACTCAAAATGTATGGGTAGATTTCAGCTGTTTTATCACCGCACTTGCTCTTGCATCCTTCAACCCACCTTGTGGCCAAAGCAAAATCGTTAACACGACGGCAAGCCTTCAAGGCAGCAATGATGATCTTTGGATCTGGAACCAAATCCATACCGAGCAAGTCATTCATTCCCTTACGGATCTCCCATCCATCAATATCGGGGCGGCTGAAGTAATCTTCATAGCGTTTGTCGAATTGTTCATCGGTCTCGGCGGAGTCGTGAGACATACGGACAGCTCCGATGGCAGAGAGACGAGTGGCTTGCAGGCCCATTGAGCCCCTAAGGACTGTGGTAAATTTGGAAGCAGCTGATCGCAACATTCTGGAATTGCAAAATATTTGAAATTATTTTCTAGGTATCGTACGGTTTGATTTTAATTTGGTAACTGAATTATTTTAACAGTAAAACGAATTGACAGAAAAGTTAAGTAATACCTCGATGAAAATTTTCACACAAATTTGCCTGATGCAGACAAAATATACAGCTATGAAAAAATGTGAAAAATTACATGACAGGGGCGTTGTTCAAAAGTTATGCCCAATGATTTGCTGGTTCTGACATGAGTATAAAGATGTCACCTTTTATTTAAGGGATGCGATGCATTGAAAATGTTCATTCCATGTGAAATACCTCATTCGATATTTTTTATTGAGTTTAGTTGATAACTTTTGTTTTATAAATTTGTTTGATAATAATTTCAGGACAATATTCGATTGAACAACATAAAGCTGGAGGGAAATGAAAGAAAATATTTTGTGAGGATTTTTGGGATCAGCTGTAACTGGAACTAAAAATTTATTTGCCATTTTTTGCGCTTTTAATGGCCAATTATACTTAGAACTTAAAAGCAAAATTTACAAGCTGAACAATGCAATCATTGAATCGAATTCCGTTCATTTTGGTGCAATAAAAGTCATAGTTTAAAAAAAATGAAGTCTGATCATTTAAAAACAAAGAGTTATTTTCTGTAAAAGTTTTACATACTGTAATATATGAATTTATTCTTATTACAGTTTTACCTTCCGTTGCTATTGATTGATGGTGTTGTGACTCTTGATAATCGGACGGAATGAAGAGTAAACGATTTTCGAAATACGCTCTTTAACAACTTTGTTTTGTAATTCTACTGTTACTCGATTGAAATCCAGTCTAAAATTGTCTGTTACTCTTTTTTCTATCTATTTTATTAATGAGGGTATTCATGCAACGTCGTAGTTTTACTACGTGCGTAAGACTGCCATTTTAGGACGACGTTTCATGAACGACTCTAAAACTGTACCACTAAATAATGCGGTAACCCACTGAATTGATTCCCAATTTAGTTATTTATTCATTAATAGAGTTTTGTTCCTATTGTTCTGTTTCCGTTCTCCATAATTTGTTTAGTTAAGTGCATACGTTTGATGTGTGAAAACGACTGACCACCTCAGTTTACACACCCGCAATTCCTGTGAGAAAATTCCGATAATGTAGGAAAAGATTTCCCATACAAATTTTAACAGATCACATATCACGTCGTAATTTTATCAAGTTTACAACATTTATGACGACTTTTCGACGTTTCGTGAATACCCCTAACATTTCTTAGTTAAGGGCATGTGTTTCATTGTTAGATGTTACAATTGAACCCTTTTGATATCATTTTTTTTTTCAAATTTTGCAACGAAATTAATTAGAAAATATTTATTTCCTATATGACAGTTTTTAGCTCGGTATGAAAAGGGTTTAGCACCACACGTGAGGCTGCATAATCAAACCTGCTTTAAATTCATTTAGTAGGCGTGGAACACGGATCCCCAAGATCTCCGTAATTCCAATATGATGTCTCACTGGCTAAAGCGATGATTTTCAGTAATTTCAAAGAAAAATGTAGCTACTCTGCAACGAACATTTTTTCACTGACGAAATTCTTCAAGGGATCTCTTAGTGAAACACGCTTTATAAATGAATGGTATTTATGCAACTTCGGAAAGTCGTTTTAAACGTGGTAATCTTTCGTCGTGGCAATCTGACGACGTAGAAATCTCAGCATGCGGTAAATGATCTATTAGTATATGTATGGAAAATCGTATAACTGCAACAATATCGGAAATTTCGCACACGTAGTGGGTGTGTAATGATAAAAGTTGGGTGGGATGATAAAAATTTTAAGCATTTACATAAAAGTTGTAAACATTTGTCACTCCATTTTGGAATTAAATCATTCACTCCCACATATCAAGCCAATGTACTAAAATGAAAAAAATATTATCGACAACGAAAGGAACATTTTCTAATAAATTACAAAAAATACATTCATGTGTGCGTGTGTAATTCTTGCACGATTGTGTGACCTCCTGTTTTATGCCTATTCGGAAATTTTGAGATAAGCTTCTCTTGACAACTGATACTACTCGGATTTATCGGATCATCACGAGAGGAGGGCCAGTGAAAAATCATTTAGGTGTTGCTTCGGCTGGGAACCGAACCCAGACCTTCTGCGCGGCAGTTTCTCGCACTAACCATCGCTCCACGAGCCCGTCCCGAACATTTTGTATTAAGAAAAATTACAGACAGTGAGACCAGTGGTTTACTTCATTATTTAGTATTGCAGTTTTCATGACATGTCGTCGTAAACTTGCAATTTTCCGCACCTGAATACCTCTATTTTAAGACGAGTTGCTGAAAAAACACATGTTTTGTTTCATAAACATCTCAGACTGTTGGCAACTCAATTAATAGTAATCGATTTTTCCACACGCCCACAACTAGATGTCACCGTCGGCGCATAAAAGTGTCTATCCAAATCCATAAAACAAATGCTTACTCGTTGGTTTCATTTCTTCCCTGCGGATAAGTTTTTCACATTTGTAATTTGCTGGTGTGAATTTTCCCATTAATCGCTTATAATTTTTTTTAATTATTAAGTAATTCAGTCATATATTTAAAAAGGATTAAAGGATAATGTCAGCGGTACCAGTGTAAGTAAAAATCATATATAATATTTTATTCAACTTCAGCGAAAAACAAATTTTATTGCGGCAGTGTGGATCATCGCGTGCTTTCTTCCTCCGGCGTCCATCTTAAAAAATTCCTCTCTTTCTCGCAGCTGTAGATGTAATTCTAATTGTCCAAATTGCAATCAATAATTATTCTTCGAAAAATTATAATTGTCATCCGCCGAATTATTTGCTACGCTTTATGTACTTGGCAGTGTTACAGAGATCTGGCAGTTTCCGACAAGTGCAGAGCGATTGGTCCAAGTTGCGGCATTTTTTTCGGCGATGATGACTGCGCTGTGTGAGGTTATGTTTAGAAGGGAGTTTCTCGAAGAATTTTTTCTGGTACCTCCCGTTCATTTCAGTTCCAGCCAATTCATCGTCGCCGTGTTCGTGGTAACCTTCCGCGCCATATTGCACCTACTAACACACACTGTGGATGGGGATGTTTATTGTGAGGTTATAAATTTACTTTTTTTTTTGCATATCATTGGTGCATAAATTGTTTTAATTATGTATTTGTACTCTGGTCGGTGATATAGTGTCAATCACTAGCACCATGCTGATGTGGTTAGCAAAGTGTGTATGTCTCAATGTGTTTGTGCAGTCATTGAACTTGTAACCAGATAGTTTGCAAGGGTGCTTCTTATCGTTATCGAAAGTGTTTTGGGATCCTCTGCCAAGCCTATATTTCGATTTTATGAGTCTACTTACGACGTATGCAAATCATCTTTGTTTAGTTAGCATCGGTATACAACCATAATTGACTTCATGGATAACTAAGAACGTACTCAAGTGAAGTAGAGTTTGAAATTATTAGACAGCTATTTTACGGCTCAGTCGTATCAAATGCGCTATTTTTAATTGCCCTATGCACCTTAATGACATTGTATAAGTTACCGTGGTATTTTTGCTACGAGAAAGATATGGTCTGCCTATAACTGACTAACGAGAAGTACCAATTTGGACAATTGTGCACTGTGTCCTACGATATCCTTTTACTATTACCTATATATATTCATAAAAACATGCAATGTAAATGAAAAGCAGTTTCTGGGAAGAAAAGCCTAAAAATTATTTTTATCGACAAAATTTTGAACGTATTACCAATTTATTTTGTTACAGTGTAGTTCATCCTCCAGTTTCTTGGGCTCAAAGAAACGAACTCCTGTTCGTCACCATCGAAGTTGAGTGCAAGGATATTGACTACAAGTAAGTAAACCGTCTTAGAGTGTGTAAAATTCAAAACAAAATAACGAATCAAATTTTTCCTTTTAGGGTTACAGAAAACTGCATGAAATTCCATGGAAAAGATGCGCTTGACAGCACTAAGGTGTACGACATGCAATTGAACTTCCTCAAGAACGTAGACCCTGAGCGAGTATCAAGTAAAAATATCGGTAGATGTTTGGAATTCACCATCTACAAAGTAAGAATAACTATCATCAACATTTAATTAGGCGACTATATTGACAAAACTTAATTTATTTTTATCAGAAAGAAAGTGGTCCTTACTGGTCGTCGCTGACAAACGACAAAACCAAACTGCACTTCCTGAAAGCCAATTTCAACAAATGGAAAGATGAGTCCGACGAAGATGATCAAGAAGTTGGTAAGTAACCTCTGGCAAATTATATTCATCAGCACAATTTCTAAGTCTCAATACATTCCTTATCCGTTGTAGACATGCAAACCGAATGGCCCAACTTCATGAATCAAACTTCCGAGCTGAAGAACTTCGACGACTTCGAAGATGACGATGATTCGGATGACAACATCCCAAGTTTATCGCAAAATGACGAAGACGACGAAGCGGATGATAAAGCTAAGGAAGGAGCAACTGAAAAGCCCGCAACGGAGGAGAAGAAATAATTAGGTCGATATCTAAACTTAATCAATAAATTTTAAATAATAATAATGAGCGTTAATAATATTAAATTAATAAAATAATTTGCGCGCATGGGATTATACAAATATGACAACAACGTATATTTTGCATACAGAAGATAACAAAACGTAAAACATCAATTTAGATGAACTTATGTACTCCAACCAAATTGTTTTTCTTTCCACTTTTATACATATACCTACCTACCTATCTACTAGTTTTTCTTCATATTCTTACATGAATGATTTAGGTATACATCACACTTTTACTTAAATTATTGTTCACCGTTTTTTATTATTATTTGGATGTAATTTTTTAATGAACAAAGAGCATTAGTTTTGAGAATTAATACTTTGTTATACAAACAAAAAATAAAAGCAACAAGCAAAGCAATCCTAAAAAAAATCCTTTAAACAAACAAATGCCGTTTATTCTCATTTGTATTTGAACTCATTGAGACTCTTGGGAGTTTACGAAGCGTACTTGGAAAAAATAAATGGTTACAACATTTTATAATTTAACAAAATTTAGTTTTTTGCATTCTATTTCAGTTTTTTGATCTCCGATGATTTTTTTTATTGATTAGAACTCACTCATAAGTAGGTATGTCTTGGATTGGTAATACTTTTGGCCACAATTACGATAGCTTAGGAGGCACCAAATTCAGACAAAAGGATTGGATACAGCAACGCTATAAATGTCCGTATCGACAAGACCTGGTAAAATGATATTCAAGTAAAAAAACAAGCATATGGACAAGACCTGGTTATATGATATTCTAGTAAAAAAAAACATTAAATACTACCAAAGAGTATAAAACTAAATCACAGATAAAAAAATTGTAGCCGTTTCAAACGCGGGCGGTTAGTGCGAAGGGGAAATTTCGTAGAGAGTATGCTTCGACAAGGCGGTTGTTTGATGCTGGGGTAGCAATGTGAACACTATTTACCCCACGTAGAAAATATTTGTTTTATGAGATTCGCGCTCTATGCAGTTCTATACTCTTTGATACTACCTTAATAAAAACAATCCCATATTTCAAGTGTCGATCTGTTCTCGATTAGCTGTGATGATGATCAATCGTCTCGATGATTTTTGGTTTTAATATTGACTGAATTCTAGAACGCAGCACTCCTGCATTGTGCCTGAAACACACGTGCAGGATTCTCCTTGCAGGAAAGATAGAACACACAACTTTTAATGGCAGTGAACACATGTAATATATGCAAGCGTTACAGGTCTGCAAGTTGTCCCTTTTTCTAAATCCACTGCAAAAATTCAAGGGCACCACAAGACAAAGGAAAAAAGGTAATTTTAAGATATTTGGGATCATTGAATTATGACGTTTATTCCGAATAAGAAAAAAACAAATCAACGGTAAAACACAACGAAAGTATCAAAAATAATAGAACGTGTTTTTCTCAACTCAGCCAAATCTAGCACCACGGCGAAATGAATCACGAATGCTCGTATTACGAGCCACAAGACGTTAACATATAGAAAAACAAAGTAAATACTCCAAATATATACCTAACGCCAAACCAATAACCCCACAGTAGCTGAATGTAATGACAAGAGCCATACTGCATTGCATTAAAATATGATGCATGCTTCATCAAGCGTTTCAAAACAAAAGCCAAAAACTATGATGCAAAGCAAATTTAAAAAAAAATTTTTTAAATGCGCGTGTATTCACAATGCGCATTTTTTTTGACGTTTTTGAATTCAGCCATTGTGTCGACTGATATCTGACAACTGTGAATAAAAATTGATTATTGTGAATTCGAACAGCGTTGACAGTTCAAATATAAAACATAAGTTGTGTTGAATTGTGGTTGACGAATCATCGCGAAATGGGAAGTAGCCAACAGATTGTTCATATCCTTTTGAGTTGGAAAAATAGTATAAGTTTAGTAAAAGTGTTAATGTGTATTTAAATTACTAAATGAACAGGATTCAATATTTTCAAATATTATATATTGTTGGAAACATATGTAAGAAGTATATATGTGCTCCCAATATTGTCCAACTAATCACTGCGTTCTATGTTTATGAGTTATATTAACTGAGTGTGAAAAGTGAGAAGTGTATGTCTATCTATTTTTCCATTAGTCCTAAAAGATGGCTATATCACGTTTTGAAAATGCAAATTTTGCTAAAGTGGATTTTTGCAAAATCTTTTTGGATCTCCCGACTTTTTAAAATATCTTTTTTGCTGCAGTCTAATTTCGAACTATTTTGAATTTGATTAAATAATTAATTTGCATCGTTGTATATAAAAAAAAATTTTTTGATAAAAATTGTTTCTAATGAAACTCCCTTGTTGACAACAGCTTCATACCAAAATATTGGCTTTTGTGTCAATTGGATTAAATGGGATTTTATTTTAATACTATTTGTAATAATTTCTTAAAAGAATTGAAACAAAATTTCTTTCTTTATATTTTTTTGTATTAAATGCGGAATAAATTTCACAGAGATCATAGAAAAACCCTAAATTATTTATGTTTTAATATCAGTAACAAAAATATTGTTGTATGATTTGTGTTCATGATTAAGGTTATCCACCCTACTTTGTCCAAGTTTAACTAAGTAGAGACAAACTTATGAAATCGTAATATTTTTCTAATTATCCATTTAGTTTAAATAACAAATACAACAAATAACAAATAACAAACAAATTTTCTTTGATTTTTATTTCATATTCTGAATGATGTGTTATTTTCCAGCCCCCACGGTAATCACGATTAGTCCACGAGTGTGCTTTCAACTCCTCAGTAGGTATACCAAATGTCAAAAATTAGCCAGTCAAAAATTTTAGCGAGCTATTGAGCAGGCTAAAATTTTGAATTCTCTATTCAACATACTAATGTCAAAATGTATCCACTAAGTCAACTGACACGCGGACTTAAATGTCAAACATATTCTTCACCTTCAGCAGAGGCAGTAGTGGAAAATTAAATACTTACCCCATTATTCATTAGAATGCACTAAAACACATCTCAACTGTTGTATAGATATTCAATGCATAAATATTTATACAGCCTTTATTCAGGGTCGCACGAATTCTTATTTATAAAATATTTCCCGACACATAACAGTTATACAGGGTTTGTCTCATATAAATAACCAAAAAGAGTGAATCTATTACAAATGGATGTTTCACAGCTCGGACAGATTTACCAAGGGATACTTTTTATGTATTGTTGTAATATCGTTGTTATAAAATGTTGTATAAGTTTGATGAATAAGTTTTTTGCGTCCAGAGGCATTTTAAGGAGTGCTTAACTTTATACACTGCTTGTAATGAGTTTATGAATAAGGCTGTTCTTGATACTATAGTTAATAGCTTTGTTAATAATGGCGAACTTATTAGAATAAAGGAGGACAGAACAGCACAAGTTAATAAAAACTGTGAGAACAGAAAATTGCCTATAACAAGGTTAAATGAGTTTTCATTGAGTAAAGTAAAATCCTGACATGACATTATAAAACCAATTATTCAAAAGTCAGATTTGTGATTTATACAACGTTTTGTAACATACATATTGCTTAAACTATTTTTTTTTTCGATTTGGACAAAGAATTTATGTATTTTTGACATAGACTTGTTCTGGATCATTTTTCATTTTGCACTGGGAAAACAATTTAAATTTCTTTATCAGATCAGAACGGAAACACTAATCTCACCAACACCATCCTAATTGACAGCTTTCATGTTTGCAATTTATATTTCGATTCGCACTCGATAACCAATTTGATTTAATTATGCAAATTGTTTTTACTTATGTAAAGGGAATATTTATTATTCATACAACATACAAAAATGGAAACAACTAAACAACGAAGAATTGATCTCGTTTATATTTGATTGGGACAGAAAATACATAAAATCAGAGATCAAAACATAAAAACTTCAGTCAACAACGCTTTAATTAACCAACCGAAAAATGCATGAATAACGAACAAACCCCATTGGAATTCTACATTCCATTTGATTCAAGTCGCACAACTTCCAAATGTCAACATCAAAAATTGCGAATGAAAAACCGAAAGTGAAATCCCGAACAAAAAAATTTTGAACAGTTGTATATTTCATTTCTCTCTCGCCTCCAAAGAAATGGACGTTCTCGTTCTCAACGCAGAGAGAAAAAAACTTGAAAAAATCCATTTTTGAAATAAACGATCAATTTCCAGTCTTCGCTCTGCAAAATCGAAAGCAAGACAGAACCCAACACACTAATTTTATTGTTAAACTTTCTCGTGTGTGACTTGTTTTCTTTTATTTAGTTTTATTTTATTCGTCTCTTCTTTTAAAATCGAAGAAACTGTGTTAAAATACTCGAGTGCTAAAGTGGGCGAATAGAAAAAATAAGTGTATTAACTTAAGACTTCCATTAAAGAACGGTAAGTGTGAACAAAAAAAAAAAACAATTTAACAATCCAAATGAAATGTACAAATCGCAGAACCGTTAACAATTTGTATAAATTTAACTTTAGTCCCAGCAGGAATGACAAACAGACCATTTTTGATTGAAAACAGGGCGGCTGCTTCTAAATTGGCGAAAAATTCCTTCACATTCAATGCCGAGTTGTTGCGAAGTTTTCCCTGTGTGCGGTAAAAAGGGAATAAATACGACTAGCCCAAAAATAAACTTGCTTAATAGGACTCATGAAGGCCTACATACTTAGAGAAATTGCATTTTGTTCCTCCAAAGAAATGGGTTCATTCGCAATGAGTGTGGGCTTTTTCGTTTGTCGTTCTCCGATTGTATAAATGCGCTGTGGAGCTAATTTTACTACTCGTTGGCAGATGAGCAGGCCCATAGCCGGTTTCATGTTATATCAGTGGGAAAGCATAAATAAATTTGGGACAACTTAGCACCTAGAAGAACAGCTGCGATTTCAGGGAGACTTTGGCAATCGAACGCAAAGAACTGCACTTTCAATAGATTTTGTCCAAAATCGATGAAGTGAGAATAGGGAATTCTGTTATTTTGCTCTTTCTTTTTGGTCGCTTTCCGATTTATTTTTTTCTTACTCATCGTTTTGCGCTCTTTGCTCTGTCTCTGTTTACATGACAGTTGATTTCAACACAGTACCATGCGATAGGTGATGTACGTCTTTGTTTATTTCAAGATTTTAAAATACTCTTTGAGACTTAGCGGTATGTTGTAAAGGTAATTTTGTAAGTTCTTTTGTAATCAACGAGAGAAGGCAGGTATGCTTAATTTATACGACCTATGCCCGGAAATAAAACAAAGAATTGCGACCTATTGTGACAGAACACGGTGAGTTGGGTGGGACTTGGGACTGAATTCAATTACCTGGTAGGCTTGCATCGCCTTACAATTTAAAAGGCGCGAATTCTTTTTGAAGTTATGCTTATGCATTTCTTTGCCATCATTAGGAGTTCTTCATGCGTTGGGTATGATTCGCGGCGCTGCATCGATCAACTATTGATCAACAAGCCACCCTCAAATAACAGTATTATTTAATCATATCAATTTTCAATTCCTGTTTTATTTTAAATGCAAGTCGAAATTTTTGCCGACAATTATTCAATCGGCATCAAAATTTATATTCTGGATTTTAAACGTTCAACTGTTTTTTTGGCCACAAAATTTCAGTCGACATTTAACAGTCGATGACATTCATATTTGCCCAGTCGACATTTTTTTTTATAGACCATTCGTCACCTGCCTTCTTCTTTTTACCACACGAGTAATAATGATCAGAAAATAATTAGTTATAATCTCTGGGATCATGATCAGCTATTGCTTTAACGTAAAGGTAAAACAAAAAAAAACTGTTGTGATAAAATTTATTATCGCACTAGATAGAAGTACAAATGTTCCACTGAGCACATTTGCCCAGTGCCGAAACAGCAGCTGATCAGTGATTTTTGTTGTTGATTTTAATTTTTGTTCTTGTTGATCTTAGTTAAATTACATTTTTTTTTTGTTTTATCTTATTATATATTATTTTGTTAGTTATTTGTCCTACAAATACTTTTACCCTTTCTTAGTTAATTAGGTTGAGCCACGGTGATCTCAACCAACATGCATCTTCGATGCGCGCTATTTCTAGTTTCGGACTTCAATTTATTTGAAGTCTTATATTAGTAAATAAACATAATCTACAACTTCAGCATATATTTTCAATAAAACTGTTGCAACAGGCTCTATGGTCCAGAATATAGTTTTTTTTTTAACCATATATATGTAATAAAATGAAATATCTGACACAACGGCCCACAAATAGCCTTAAACCTAGCTTCTCTACTTATTTGGGAAGGTGCAGTGAAAAACCACCCCACGGAAATAAGCTCCATGGGGCTTCCAACAAATAGGAAATAGCCCCTGTGGGCCTTATTTCTTTTTGGAAAAGAAAATAAATCTTACAGCTGTTAATGCTTTTGCTTACGAGGTTTACCTCCTTTTCATGCATCCAAACTCGCACACATCCCAAATCCACCAGTAAGCCTAAGTAGGGGAGTTGTAAATTCAAACTGCATACACCCAACTTGAAAAGAATTTCAATTTCAAGTGGCAATACACCTGCGGGGGTATGGTTTTTCGTGGCGGTCCTTTTTTCCGTAGGAGTTATCTCACTGCACCATAATTGTCACAGTCATCCGCAATCTGTTGATCCTTGATATGTTCTAAAACTTTAAGCAAACTGTTAAATACACATATAGCGTCAGACAAGCAAGCAGACTCTTCACCTATATACATATTTTGTAGCTTCTTCAAAAAAGACTCCATGCTTTTGCTCTAGGGTTTTTCTACTCGTTTTCCTTATAGCACTTAAATTGTGCCCACATGTTTGTTTTCGTGTAGCCCTCTGATGAAACCACCTTACTACCTTGAGAAATCCTGACATTGCATTTTACATAAAATATTTAAAACAATTTGACACTCAAATCACTTTATAAATAAAGAAAATCCCGGATTGCCGAATAGCAATTAAAATGGCAACGGCTCCTGCTCAGACTGAGAAAATCGGCAGGTGAGGTAAACCTGCCGCGACAATTGCTCAGCAAACACATCCGTGGAGCCACGTAGTTTCGCTCGTTTTTTAACTGTTCGTTTAGAAACGATTAAGAGTAAGATGATCAGCAAAAATTCTCGTGTTGCCGTCGCGGTCGCTGCCCGATATCGGTTGGTAAATGATCGGCGATACCGATACATCGCCAGATATATAGGAACATATATCGGAATCGATATCGGTACAGAAGGTTAATACGGCTGTGGATCATCGTGGCATAATTATGACCACCGTTCATCAATCTTGCCCAAAAGTGTAGAAACAACAAACAAAATAGAACAAAAATCAGGAAAATATCGATCGAGTTATTATTCCACCCAGATCAAAAGTATGCCCGATATCGAAAAATATTTTCTTAGGTCAGTATACGCGCAATCTTTCTCTGTCATTATAGAAGTACTGAAAAAGGATCTTGGTTGCGATAGGTTGGCTGGACAACATACTGTACGTGGATGTTTTTGATGCTGCCTCTTCGGATTGGGGTTATGAAGATCTATTGCGAAGCGCTGTCTCGTTCTGTCTTGGATCTCTCTGTCACCATCAACATTTTATTTTTTGTATTGAACCTGCAAATATAAAAAGATAGATTTAAGATATTTCATGTAGTAAGGTCTGCAATACAAATTTCCCAAAGATATTCATCTGTATTTTCTTTAGGGATTTGGAAAGTGTATGATATCTTTGAAACACATTATTCAGAGCATACTTTATTCTTTTATTTCTTGAAATCGACCCTAACTTTCGTCCTTTCACAAATGACAGTTTTTTAGGTACATGCTCCTGCTCGTAAGAACTAAACTGCACCAAGTAACCAAAAATTAGCGCAATATATCGCAAACATTTCATCAACCTTAATAAATCCTTCGCTTACTTTCAATCACAACTGTTTTTTGCTTGCGCATACAAAGTGTATTTTCGTCTATTTTGACTTCCTCTTTGCAGTTATACTCTCTCCTCGTTAGTTGTCATCACAAAGTTAAAGGAAGAGGAAGAACATATTTTATAATGAAAATGTTTTGATTTTTTTTGTTGCTTTATTGATAATACCCGCCCTCTTTATACCACGTTTTGCGGTTCATCATAAGTCGTCGGTTTTATTCAATATTCTACAATCTCAAGGGCTGATGAGAGCACATCCCTTGTTTGTAATACATAAAGAAGTGTTTGGGTGTCAGTTGTGAATAATTAACAAGTTTTATAGCATTTCTCTTAACTTTCTCTGTTATTGTTTTTAGTGAAGTGTTATTGTTATCGTATTGTTTGTTTTTATAAATGACATCAAGTTCGAAGGTATCTAAAATTATTGTGACAATTGCGACGATTGACAGTGATTGAATCATTGGTTAAATTTGAAAAAAAAAAAATATTGATATACTCAGCCTCACGCATAGGTGGTTCGTCATAAGTTACCGACCTGCAAGGGGTAAGTGGGGCACGTAATATTATATCCGAAGGAATATACCTTACATACCTAACTTGTATTGTGGGTTTTTATTTGATTTTTTTTCGGAGTTATACTCTAATAATAAATCAACAATTCACTGCGATACATATTTCCGATTTTTTTTCAGATTGTTCATTTTTACGTAATTGTATAAAATTGTATTTGTAGTTGCAGGCAATTTTGTTGAATAATATTTTGGAGGTTTAGCTCTATTGAGGAGGCTTTTATACTGGGATAACAAATGCCAGGCACATTAAGAGCACCTCCTTGTAAAATTCCTATCACAAAATCAAGCATTTTTTTAAGCTCGAATAGTGAGTATATTAGGGATAGGTGGACATGTCTGGAAATCCTACTATCTTTGAATTGAAAGATCAAACAAACGTAATGGGGAAACCTTTGAAATAAAGTTAAGTGGGAGGGTTATTAACAGTCAAATCTGACCATATGCATGTGGATAAAATATGCATGTGTTTCCACAGACTATCATACCAAACGTTATTGACGCACGACGGAAGTAAAATTCTTTGCTTTATCGACTTTGTCTTCGATATAGAACTGAAGCAACTTCGCTTCATATTTGTTATGTTCACTTGTGTACTTTTATCGACATTTCTAATAACGCGCTTATATATCACTTTCAAACCGAATAAAATGTGTTTTAAGCTTCTTAGGTAATGGACTCCCTTGTTGAGGAGCTTGTTATGAACTAAAGCAAATTTTATTGTTCTCAACGCTATAGCATGCGCGATCGTTTGATCCTTTAATCGAGTCCTGTTATTTCCTGTTGTCTCAAATGGGTGGGATACGATAGCGGCTCAACGCATAAAGCTCGCGGTTATATCTTCTCCACTATTTCCACCACTCTTAAGAAGGAACAAAGATATTGAAGGTATTTGTGAAATGAAATATCTGGGACTCACGACTAATACAGAAAACCTATCTTCTCCCTTCGTTTATGTGTGCGAAGTTATTATTTTTGCCTTAATGAAGAGGGTCTTCTCTTATCGCCGAATCCGAACGGCAAATTTTAGAAGATTCACATGAAAGTGGATGGCTTAAGGTCAGACTTCTAATTTTTTAAGAGTTATTTTTGGCGCAACAGGCTCGTTAGAACCATGGCCGAGCTTTCTCACAACCATTCATGTGTGCGTGTGTAATTCTTGCACAATGGCGGGACCTTCTGTTTTATGCCGATTCCGAACGGCAGTTATCTGTTCTCAGATCCTTACCTACTTTGTTCAGTAAAAAAAACTATCACCAGACTGCGAAAATCTTTTTGTTCTTATTCGTGAATTAGTAGAATTGAACTTCAAATGCATTTTTCAAAATGTTACTGGTAATACATACTAACAAACGATTTTTTCTGAACAACAATTGATTAAGGTGGAAAGGAACTGGCAATTTTCGGTTATTGTCGACGCACACAAGTATTGTCAGACTTACAAATTTAACGGCATGTGTAAATCCAGCTTTTGAAAATTGTTTGGTACTTTGGCAGATAATTCCTCTGCACCACGCATGAGGTTTGATTTGCTGATTGCGTTGTCTGCTCAAATAGGTTTAGGCTCGATTAGGTTGTAGTTGGTGCACGCGATGCGCGTACGCACTTATACAATGAAGGTCGGTCGTGGTACTACGTGGACCCGCTGACTTCAATATATTCGTTTGCCTAATTGAACCATTCAGAGCTAACAATGTAGCTTAGAAGGTTTCTGACATTGATACTACCCAGCTCAACAAGATAATCAAAGAAAAAGTCTCTCAGCTGAAGCTTCCTTTTTTTCTGAGAGAGATGGACAAGAGTATAGAAGGTGGGTAATATTTACTTTCCTCTTCTTCCTCGTCTAAACAACTTCTACAGAAGTCATTGCTGAAAACCCTAGTCTTTTTGCGTGTAGGCCTTTAGGACAGTGTAATGTGAGGATACCGATTATAGTGCTGATGTCTGATCTGTTCAACATTGAGAAGTAGGTTTACATGTATCGATCAAAATAGAAAAATAACTAAAGGCAGGACTAACAGGAATGCTGCCCAAATTGTTGTGGGAAACACTTCCCTATCCTCAAGGTCACCTTCAATTATATCACCAAATATGTTCATTCATTATATAAGGATAACGCATAACACATAACTGTTGTCGACCGATTCACATTCACTTTTAATGAATGTGACAGCGTTAATACCTTTAATTAATTCATAACACGCAGTAATATAATCAGAATTATTTATAATACAAAAATCGCTTCAAACAGATGACCGCAGTCACCACACATGCCTCAGTGTGGTATTACGTTCTCTTCGTTTGTAGTTCACATTAACACAGTCTCTGAATTATTGCCCCACCCACATATCATTTATAGTCTTATTTTGGAAACGGATTAGATTTAACATCTGACACATCTTTTTATTTGGCATCAAAATATCGGTCGGTCGTCTACCCTGACAAATATTGAGTTTCGATAAAACAAAACTAAAACCAAAACTAGTTTCAAACTTCCATACATGGTGGAATAGCGCAGGCACATTTCAATTAGTAGCACAGACAATGCCAGATTAAAAAACAATTCAAACAAATGATTGCATTCTCATAAAGCAACCATACAATTAATCAGAAGCAAACAATTGTTTCTCATTCAGCAGCAGTAGACATTAGTTGCGGTTGCATTCATTGTTCATTTGAGACACATACATCGCAATACAAAGAACCACAAATAGAGGAAAAGTTATCTACTTCAGCAGCATTTACCAATGCAATCGGCATTCGGTTAGTTGCCAAGGAATAAGCTATTCCCTGGAATATTTGCTGTTGCCACTGCATTTGCTCCATTTTTAGAAAGAGATATATTGATTTCTGAGCTCTTAATCTGGACATTGGTTGAAGGATGCTGTGGGTGCTCAAATCCTTTTGAAATATTGACATTGATATGAATATGTTGCGGTTGTGAGGTTTTTACTTATTGCACCGTAAATCCAACAAATCATTTTTTGATCTCAATTGAGGTTGTACTAGTTCCCTTTCGTTGTGCGGGTATACTTAGTGGAATGTATGTCGGTCGGTTGCCAAATGGACAAATTGGGAAAAAAGCAGAATTACCTTATTCGTGGAGTGCATGTAACTTTTTTTTTGCATAATTCCCCTTAGGTGACTGCACGTAGGCAAAGTAGCATTGGCGCTTTTGGAGATAGTTTTTCTCACTTCCTAGTGGTATGGCGAATATGTGTATACACGACGTACAAGGCGTTATGTGAGTGAAGGAAGTTATTTTATTAGCACTGCTTAGCTAACTCGGTGTATTGCAATTTTTAAGCCAGATTAGTCTGTGAATCTTTATGTCAAGTAAGACGCATAGTTAAAAAGATTACCAATTTTTTGTCAATTTCAGTTAATAATTTACATCAAATACATATTTACATATTGCACAATATCATATCCATGGTATGTCAAGAGGGAACACGGATTTGTTTATTTTTCGACGTTTTTTAACTGTTTAAACTGTGATGATAATTCTGCGACCATATCGTACTATTATACATCTTCCCACTTGGATTAGGGCATAATATTGAATTGTGACAGGCTATTAAACTATTGCCAATATATGGTGACGGTCATAATCATAATCATGTGGTTTCGCTTCAGTAAAACTCCTTTGTTCCATTGAGCAATTATTTTGGGATTAAATTAAAATCTTTAAAACTTTAAGAAGATATTTATGGCCTGATTACCAATGTTTGCTATGATTACCAATGTTTGCTATGAAGGAGTTTTCACTAGTCTTCACCGAATACTTTGGGGTTGATGTATTGATATCTTAAGGCTTTACAAGTCCTGGCATTGTGTGACGACTTTTGGACAGCGAAAACTGTACAGTTTGTCAATTGATATCCTTCTCCAAAGCCCATCAACGCAAACGGAGAAGAATATTTTATATTATATTTAGGGGTATCTTCATTCGCTTTCAACAGAGCCCACGCTTCGGCTTTGTAATCCATACTGGGATGATCAAGGTTATAATTGGTGTTTTTCGTGGTTGGTTTTTCGAATAGAGATAAAACTGACATTTTGTTGTCAAATCGGGCAACTCTAATGTCATTTATGTTCAGTTTGGTTTGCTATTTCACGAACAGCCATTTCGTGAACAGACTGCCAAATGAACAACGCTTGCAAATCGTGCAAATTTATTTCGAAAATAATGGTTCAGTTCGCGAAGTTTACCGCAAGCTCCGTCCATTTTATGGTCGACATAATCGTCCATCAGAGCAAATAATTCGGTTAACCAAGGACCGTTTTCGCACTACGTTTACTATATTTGATAGTACACATCCTCAGAGACGTCGATCAGTGCGCACCGAAGAAACGATTTCCGCTTTAGAGCAAAGTCTTAAAGAGGACCCGAATGAATCGATTCGCCACCGTGCACATCAATCTGAGCTTTGTCTATCAACGTTATGTAAAGTTTACAAGATCCAGCTTGTGCAAGAATAAAGCCGCGAGACCATGCAATTGCGTCGTGATTTTGGTGTACGGGCCGAAAATGAAATTAATCTCGGTGCTGATTTTGATCGCAAAATTTTGTTCAGTGATGGGCTAATTTGTGGTTGAATGGCAACGTCAATAAGCAAAATGGAGACCGGTAAAGAGCCATGATAACCTACTATTTTGTTCCCGAATTGGATGGTATGAATGTGGATGAGATGTGGTTCAAAAAGACACAGCATACGTCACAATCGATTTATTAAAAGAAACCTTCGATGAGCGCATAATTTTGCGAAATGGACCTGTCAATGGGCAACCATGATCGTGTGATTTTACACCATTGGATTATTTTCTTTGGAATTATGTGAAGTCGCTCGTCTACGCCAACAAACCAGAAACTATAGGGGATTTGGAAGCCGACATTCGTGGCGTTATTGCCGACATACGGCCCAAAATTCTCAAAAAAGTGGTTGGAAATTGGACCTCTAAAATAAAATAAAGCCAAATAAAGTGTTTTATTTCAATTCAATGTTCTTTACCTCTAAAAAAAACAACCTTTTTATAAAATCTCTTTGTGTTTTTGGGATTTCTATTCTGTTTTCTGTTTTATTTCTTATGTGATGGTACTATCCTGTTTCAACTTGGCACCTCCAGTCTACACGCGATTGCTAAACTTCATATTTAGTTATATTGGGTGAATGTGTTTCATGACATATCTTAGGTAGTTATGGACTGTCAAGTTAACATTTTTAACGATGAATGATTGTGCCTTCTGGATTTTGCATCGGTCTACTCCACTTTTCAGTTGTGAACCTGAGATTTGACTTTTGAGAGGAAATATCGTAAAAAAAAAACACTTTCTTTACGTTGGAAACAATTGCATCCAATTTCGAGTAGATGTTCCAATAATTTCAAATACAATATACACACCGCTAGCGACGCAAGTTGCATAAAGTATTTTGGAATACAAAATTTGTAGCGTCTGTTAAAATTAGCAATACTTTTTCCCTCGTTGTTCCATTTGGCCACAAAAATTTAATTGAATTATTAAAAAGCGTTCCTATCGAATTTACTTTTTCATAATTACCATAAGTAAGCAAACATAACCGACCACCTTTTCGCAGCGCCCCGACAATAACATTTGTTAAAAGCGTACGGCATTGTCGTTTGTTTCGTCTATCGATACGAATATGCTTTCGTCACCTAGTTCAGCACGGAGGTTTTCGCTTACCATCTTTTTAGATAGCTCCATACTTTTTCGTTTCGAAGCATAGACGCATGGAAGCATATTTTTCCGATGGACACTTGCGTCAATTCCTCGGTCAGTTCGGTGTAACCTTCACTTTCACACCAGTCACAAAAGATATAATATATTTTTTCAAACATTAAAGCTTATAATTTAAGGTCCTTGTTTTTATGTTATCAATCATCATCATTCATTCATCGGTTTTATATTACATTCAGCGGCATCAATTAATTAACAAATTATTACAATTCTGGAATTTACTGCACGCATCACCAAATATCCCGTAATCGGAATAGTTTTACTCAAAGTTTCACACCTCCCTTAACAACGAAGCATATGTCTTCTGAGATCTATTTCTATTCTCCATTTCCGTCTCATAAGCTGCCTCTTTTTTTATCTCCACCTAAAGTTCTAGTGCTGAAAATCACAAACACCTTGAAAGACAATCATTCCCTTTCCATGACTAAGTGAATAACATCACAAAATTGGTATACGGTCACAACATTTGTTTATTTTGATTTCAATTTACAATTCCAGTCCAACTCACAAAAAAATCTCTCTAGTACGATTTGCATATGCGGTCTGTTTTCCACACTACATAATCAATCAGTTTCCAATTGAATGATTTCCATTTGCACATACAACCTTTAAATAAAACCACATAAACCCCTCTTTAAATGTATCGTTGGCCATTCTACTTGCAGCTGTAACGCGGCAAAGACTTTGTTTCTCCTGGGTGTGATATTTTCCGTAGCCATACAGCACAATGGCCGAAGACACAGAATACAAGAAACTCCCCGTCGAAGAGCGTTGCGTCCACAAACTTTGGAAAGCTCGAATGGATGGCTATGAAGAAGCAGCAAAGATATTCCGTGAAATCGACGATGAAAAATCACCAGAATGGAGCAAATTTGTTGGCCTCATCAAGAAAATGGTCGTCGACTCAAATGCAGTGGCTCAGGAAAAGGGTCTGGAAGCCGCTTTGATATTTGTCGAAAATTGCGGACACGCCGGCAAGACAGTCGGAGATGTTATGTCTGGTATTGTACAAAAATGCATTGCCGCACCAAAGACTAAAACAAAGGAGCTAGCTGTGCAAATAGCTCTGATGTACATAGAGATTGAAAAACATGAGGCTACCGTCGAGGAGCTCATCAAAGGCATGGACCACAAGAATCCAAAGATTGTCTCAGCTTGCGTTGCAACCGTAACTACTGGACTACGTGATTTTGGTAGCAAAGTAATAGGTGTTAAGCTGTTAATTAAAAAGCTGGCACCACTAATGAGCGATCGTGATAAGGCGGTTAGAGAGGAAGGTAAACAGTTGGCAATTGAAATTTATCGGTAAGTTAAAGAGGTCGTTTTCTTGGATGAGGTTGTGGAGTATTAATAATTTTGTTTTTTCTAGGTGGATTGGAGCCGCAATGAAACCGCAGATAGCATCATTGCCTCAAGTGACTATTACCGAACTGGAAGCTGAGTTTGACAAATTGAAAGGAGAAAAAGCGGAACCAACGAGGTAAAGAATTTAATTGTACCCATGTTGTGCATTTTTACATGTCTGCCCTTTAATAGGTATCTTAAATCTCAACAAGAGAAACAACAGGCTATATCCGCCGCTGCAGCAGATAATGATGATAATGGCGAGGGTAATACAAATTAAATGCATGCTTCCTCATTTTTCATCTCTTGTGTTGTGTGTTTATATTTCTTTTATCTGTTTTGGGTTGCGACTAATTGCTTTATTAATTTTTCTTTTGTTTTTTTTATTGATTTGGTATTGGCATGCTTTATAAAATAAATAATAAATAACCTTTCAGAAGGTGGTTAATTGATTCAAATATGATTTGGACATGTTTTGGACCATTGAATCGCATGAATCGGCCGATACTGCTGCAATTTCACTTTCGATATTCGTACGAAGTTCATCAATCGTCTCTGGCTTGTTGGCATAGACCATAGACTTGACGTAGCCCCACAGGAAATAGTCTAACGGCGTCAAATCGCGCGACCGAGGCGGCCAAGCGATTGAACCATTTCGCGAGATAACACGTTCTGCAAACTTGGTTTTCAATAAATTGATTGTGGCATTCGCTGTGTGGCGCCGTCCTGTTGGAACCACATGTCCTCCAAGTCCATATCATCCAATTGGGGCCAAAAATATTCGGTTAACATTGAACGGTAGCGATTCCCATTCACAGTAACGTGCCGGTCTTGATCATCACCGAATTTTTTTCGGGATGCAATGATGACTCATGGAGTATGTGTGGATTGCTGCCTGACCAATACCGCATATTTTGTTTATTGACGAAGCCATTCAGCCAGAAATGAGCCAGATCGCTGAAGATGATTTTTCGATGAAAATCCGAATCATTTTCAAGTTGTTGCTCAGCCCAATTCACGAACATGCGGTCAAGCGGCTTCAGTTCTTTCGTCAATTTAATATTGTAAGGATGTAGGCCAAGATCTTTTCGCAAAATTCGCCACAACGACGTCATAGAGATGCCCAACGCTTGAGAACGACGTGTGAGAGTCACATTTGGGCTTTCTTCAACTGAAGCCTCAGCGGCAGCAATATTCTCGACACTACGGGCACTTCTTTGTTTCACTGGCACGGGAACATTTTGTACTGTGCCTGTGGATTCAAATTTTTCCACTAGACGCTCAATTGTTGATCTGCTAGGACGATTATGACGACCATAAATTGGACGTAGCGCTCTTAACGTTGAGGCCACTGACTCCGATTTTCGGTTGTAAATTTTAATAATTTCGACTCGTTTTTGGATCGTAAATCTTTCCATCAATGGCAAACCTTACGGAAGAGAAATGTCAAAAGAGCGGCAAGCAATATAGCGTCGTATGCTGTCCCTGTCGCTCAACTTTTGTAGCGTTCCTGTTGAAAAACCCGATATTATTAGATATCGTGATTTATTTTATTCCAAACATTGAAGATACATATATTTGTGCAAAAGTAGTAAAGTGGTTATGGAATGGCAAGATATTTTAAGACACTCGAATTGCATGTTTTGTAGATCCTTAATTGGGGGATATTCTGATAATATGAATTTTTTACATTGTGTTAATAGGTCAACGACAGACATACGGCCGCTGGAATGGTGTTCCTAACACGTTCTCCACAGGAATTAGATTGAAAATTAAAAAAAGGTTCTTCGAATGGTCAAAAGAAGTGTGGGTATTCACAAAAGATATCCACTTTCTCATTTTTCTTTCCACTATGACGATCGTGGTGTGAAAACGTAGGTATCATCTTTAAGCTTATTTTTCTTCAGTTATTATGGGTACCTAAGCTTCTTACTACAAAATCAGTGAAAGTCTTCATTTACTGCAAGCTTAACTTGAAATCTTAATTGCAGTGTGACTGATGGTTTGCTTTGTATGGCTTTTTTTTCTCCGTAGTTAACCTCCAAGCCAATTCCCACGTATGTTTCTTAATTAAAATAAATGCGTTCTAGCAAGGAACTTGCAGTAATATCTATGTGTCTTAAAAGATCGACTACACACTTATTGTTAACAGTTCTTCATTTCATAGAAAGCAATGATATTCGTTTTCTATTTAGTGAGACTTTTGTTCGCCTAAACATTGTCAAAATGACATTGCATATGATTTTGCATTAGCTCTCCTATGAAATTGTGTAGCAACAAAGATTATTAAGTCATACAGATGACGCACTGCATACAAGAAATACTATTCAATGGCGGGTCGTACTGGCACAGCCCGCAATACATTTCGATCTTGTTTCTCATGTGTTTATAATCTCATGCTTTATAATCTTTAGTAGCATTCTAATTTTTATGATTTAGAAAAAAAGTTAATAAATTGAAAAAGTACAGAACCCATTGGTCTTTAAAACTGAATCAACACTAGTTGATTTGTCCTAGCCCCAAAACTTAAGGAAGAAATGTGTAAAATCACCTCTCTATCCATGCGAATCTGATGGTTGAAAATGTTGAGCTAGTTTCTATCTGCTTTTACAGCTTAAGCACTGTATAGACTTGTACATATTCAACGTTCTTCAGAACTTTTCTTGAGTATAGTTTGGATTCGCTCAGTAGTTACTAAACAGACAAATCCTTATCTCATAACCAATTGCACACTTGCGGTTATGTACATGGATATTTCTTTAATCAATCTCACATATACGTTTTTTTAGCAATACCAGTGGTTTGATAATGTTTTAAATCGAAAACTGAATCACCGTAGCGGTGAAAGCAAAGTGGGTTGCACTCGACACTCAGGAGCATTTGATATTGTTGGCACCCAAAACATTACGCATTTTGAATGGCAATTTCTATGGATTGAAAAATAACTTTCGCATATCTGTGATTTGCCAAGCAAATATTGATTTTCCCCAAGGGTATATCTTGTCATTTATTTATTTATTATGCTTTCCACTAAGTGAACGTCTTGTCTGTGATGCTATTGCCCTTGTTTAAATTATATAAATTCAAGACGCTTATAATGCAATACATTTCCTTGGGAGCAAAATTTCTTATATTTATCTCTAGCCGTTTTAACCAACACCACATGTGTACTTTGCGACTTTTTTAACATTACATATGTTTCTTAAGGCTCTTTTGTATGTCGATTTTTTCGATGAGAGTTATTTGGTTGGGAGTCGGTGCATCTTTTCAATATCTTAAGCATATACCCAATAATATTATAAAACAGAACATTAATAATTTGCTTGGCGTATGCGCTCATCTAATTATAATGCAAATCAATGCCAACTAATATATAAACGTAAAATCAATTCAAAACATCATCGTGGAAAGTAGTTTCCATGCAAGATTAATTTCCAAAAACTGTTCGCAGATGACTTCTTACTGTTTTGAAGTATATTTAGCAGATGACATACTCGATTAAACGGCACTCGATCGCCTTGTACTATCTCCAATGGAGCGCGTCGATTTGCTTCGCGAAAATTCGTCGTAATTTCAAATCATCAAGATATCCACAGCAACAATAATTACAACCTACATAAATTAAGAGTAAATAAAATCAATGACCCTTGTCGAGCGTGGAATGCGAATGCGGTGTAGATACCTTACTTTACCCCACCCAGTTGTTTGCTAAATGTAATTCCTGATGCTCTTGCTTTCAATCTTAACACCTTTGCATTTAGTTTTGAGCTTCCCGCACCAAGAGATGAACTGTAGAAAAATAATTCGCGTGTCTAGCATTTCCAAGAAATATCTAATGAAACGTTTAATATTTCCGGCAGTCGACGAAGAAGATGGCGGTGGCGAAGAGATCGACCCCATGGACCTTATAGATCCCGTCGACATTCTATCTAAGATGCCAAAAGATTTCTTCGATAAGCTAGAGGACAAAAAATGGGCAATTCGAAAGGAATCGCTCACAGCCCTCGAGAAACTAGTCACAGACCATCCAAAGCTAGAAAGTGGAGACTATGGCAATATCGTGTTAGCATTGAAGAAAGTTATTACGAAGGACACAAATGTCATGCTTGTGTCTATGGCTGGCAAAATCATGGCACTTTTGGCGAAGGGATTGGGAAAGAGGTTTTCCCCCTATGCTACGGTGAGTTGGTAAACAAATTTTCTTTGTGAAACTTTTAAAAAGAATTGAATCCTTTCAGGCCTGCGTACCAGCTATATTAGAAAAATTCAAAGAAAAAAAAGCCAATGCTGTAACAGCACTCAGAGAAGCTATCGATGCAATTTATCCATCGACCACAATGGAAGCAATTCAAGAGAGCGTCGTTGAGTCGTTGGCCAATAAAAATCCCAGTGTAAAGTCTGAAACTGCGTCGTTCTTGGCTCGTGCATTTGCACGTACACAACCTGCATCGTTGAACAAAAAACTGCTCAAGTTGTTGGTGACTTCGCTGCTAAAGACGTTAAATGAACCAGATCCAGTAGTGAGAGACTGTTCAGCAGATGCCATTGGAACATTATTGAAACTGATGGGTGAGAAGGCTGTAAGTTGCTTTTTGACAGACGTCGACGCTCTGAAAATGGCGAAAATCAAAGAGTGTCAGGAGAAGGCCGTCATAACGATAAAAGTAGCTGGCGTTAAGAAGGAACGCCCAGCAACAGCACCCGCAAAAGCAGCTGCACCAGCTGCGAGAGGTGGATCCAGCGAGGCGAAACCCGTAGCACGACCAGCCACAGCTGGTGCTAAAAAGCCAGTTGTAAAAAAAGCTGTGGGAGGTGGCGGAGGAGGAGGAGGGAGCAGTGCTCCACTAGCCAAATCAGCTAGTTCCGCTAAGGTGTTGGCTGCTGAACGGGAGATGTCAGCCGAAGAAGTTGCAGGTAAAGCTGAAGAGCTGCTGGCAGCAGATGTGTTGTCCGGATTGGTTGACTCGAATTGGAAAACTCGCTTGGGTGCTGTTGAGACATTAATTGGGCAAGTTAAAGACTTTGAAGCTAAGACACCAGGGCTATCTCAAACACTTGTGCGTACAATCAGTGGACGGAAACCGGGACTCAAAGAAATGAACTTCCAGGTTCTTAAAATCAAATTAGACATCATCCGGTTGGCGGCTGAGACGTATCCCTTTACCACAACAACGGCCGAGTTTGTTATTAACGAGGTGACTGAGAAATTGGCGGATGTTAAAAACGGCTCGGCAGCTGCTCAAGTTCTTACAGCATTTGCCAAAGCTACAAAATTAGAATTTGTCGTTTCCAAGGTATTGGCATTCGCCTTTGAACAGAAATCTCCAAAAGTCCAGTCGGAAGCTATTAATTGGGTCAACCAGTCAATTCAGGAATTCGGTTTCCAACTGAATCCAAAGATGCTGATCGATGATGTGAAAAAGGGCGTTCAGAGTACTAACCCCACTGTTCGTGGGGCAGCGATTTCTCTTGTCGGTACCATGTCGATGTACATGGGAAATGCGCTCATGATGTTCTTTGACAGTGAGAAGCCAGCTCTCAAGGCGCAGATACAAACTGAATTCGACAAGAATATTGGACAAAAGCCCCCGGCTCCGATTCGAGGAGCAAAGAAATCGGCAGGAGGCAGTGCTAACCAATCGGACGGAGAAGATGACGAGGAAGCACCACAGGAGACGATAAATATTGCTGACTTGCTGCCGCGAATTGACATTTCATCGCAAATTACTGAATCTTTGTTGACCGAGATGTCCGACAAAGATTGGAAAACTCGTAACGAAGGTCTTACTAAGTTGCAAGGAATCTTGAATGATGCTAAACTCATCAAGCCATCTATAGGGGACTTGCCAACAGCCTTAGCTCATCGACTGGTCGATAGTAATGCTAAAATTGCTCAAACGGCGTTGGCAATTTGCGAGCAATTAGCCACAGCAATGGGTTCCTGCTGTCAAAAGCACGTGACTACGCTATTTCCAGGATTCTTACATGGCCTTGGAGACAATAAGGCCTTCATTCGGGCAGCAAGTCTCACCTGTATGAACGTTTGGGGTGAGCAGTGCGGCTACAAGGAGTTTTTCACTGGTGAAATGATTGCGGATGCCCTGAAGTCAGGCAGTCCAGCTCTCAAGACTGAACTTTGGGGATGGGTTGCTGAGAAACTACCCGGAATTCCACCCAAAACAATATCTAAAGATGAACTTTTATCAATGTTGGCTCCGCTATATGCAAACATTTCCGATCGTAATGCTGATGTGAGGAAGAATGCCAACGAGGCAGTGCTTGGTATTATGATACATCTTGGTTTTGAGGCCATGGTCAAAGCGCTGGACAAACAGAAACCCTCCTCGAAGAAGGACATTCAAGCGGCATTGGACAAGGCTCGTCCAAATCTACCCATGAAACCTCTGCCAAAAGGTAAACAACAAGCACCAATCATTGATGAGCCGAAAACCATCAAAGGGGGTGGGGGAAAGGCTGCCAAACCCCAAGAACGCCAAGCAAAGGCTGGAGACAAGGCGGCTGCTTCTAGAAAGAAAGAGGAAGAAGTCGACACCTCTCCACTCTTGGCCATCAACAATACAAAGAATCAACGTCTGATTGATGAGCAAAAGTTGCGTGTCTTGAAGTGGACATTCACTACACCGCGTGAAGAGTTTACAGATTTGTTGCGTGAACAGATGAGTACCGCCAACGTTAATAAGGGACTAATGGCTAACATGTTTCACGATGACTTTAGGTAGGACACACTTTTGATGATAAATGAAACAATGACTCAATGCATGCATTTTATTTTCAGGTATCACTTGAAAGTGATTGAATCGTTAAACGAAGATTTGCCGAATAACAGCAAAGCTTTAGTCTGCAATTTGGATTTGATTTTGAAATGGTTATCGTTACGTTTCTACGATACCAATCCTTCGGTCTTGCTGAAAGGATTAGAGTATCTGAATCTAGTTTTCCAATCGTTGGTCGAGATGGAGTACATTTTGGCCGAAAATGAAGGCAGTGCGTTCATTCCACATTTGTTGACAAAGGTAAGAAAACTGAATGTGTGAACATTCATCCTTTAGCTAACACGACGTTTTTTCTGTAGATTGGTGACCCCAAAGACGCAGTACGTAACGGCGTTCGAACACTGCTTCGTCAAATCGTTCTTCTCTATCCATTCACAAAGGTTTTCGTTTACGTGATGGACGGTCTCAAGTCAAAGAACGCCCGTCAACGCACTGAGTGCTTGGACGAATTGGGCTACCTCATCGAAACTTACGGCTTATCAGTTTGTCAGCCAACACAACAAATCGCCCTCAAAGAAATCGCTCGCCATATCTCAGACCGTGATAATTCAGTGCGTAACGCTGCCCTTAACAGTGTCGTGCAGGCCTACTTCTTGGCCGGCGATCGTGTCTATAAACTCATTGGGCAGCTGACCGAAAAGGATCTCTCCATGCTGGACGAGCGCATAAAACGTGCTAAAAAGACTAAAAAGCCCACACCTCCATTGGAGGTAACAAAGGTTCAACCGGCAGCAGCCAGCCCATCTGTTGTCCATCAAGACAGCATCGAAATCGAAGATCCTGTACCCAATACTAGCGACGAATTGCCTCTGCCAGACGAACAACAATCACCCATTATTCAGAGGTATGTGTACAATCAGACTTGACTGGCGTGTGTATGCAAGAAGGTGAAGAAAGAAGCATGTTTAAGAAAAGAAGAGTGGTTGATAGCTTTTTTTTAATTATTTTGATTTTGTATTATTTTGAAACATATCTATTATTCTCTTCATGGATCTTTTGTAGTTCTCAGTATTCGGCCGAAGCAAACAGCTCCAACGAAGAGAGAGAATTAAGAAGTTCTCTGATAAGACAAGCGTAATTTTCACTTGATTATTATTTATTTATTTATTTATTTATTTATTATGGTTTTGTGTTGGGCAATTGTGTTCATCATGTTTTGTATGTCTGTTAGGAAACACGATTTGTTTTCTTTTGTTTACCCATACCCACGTTTGTCAGAAAGAATGCAATTGTTGTTTTGTGGCAATGGGTTCCTTTATTAGTTTGGTGTCGTCAAATATTCAAAATTATCATTTGTGGGTTTTGTTTCGTTTTATCGATGTACACACCGTTTATCTTGTTTTTAAATGTTCTCCTCCTCTATATTACTCTCTGTCCCAAAAAAATATATAAATCCTTTGTCTATGTGTATGTCTGTCCATTTTAAACACACATGCCTGTGTCACAAACATAAATACGTATATGTATATGTACTATATGTATATTAATATCCTGTTATGTCCTGTTAATAAAATTACTTCTATGTTAAGTCAAGTAAGTAAATAGTTTTCTTTTGTTGAATGGGAATTAGTTTAAACTTTGTTTCTTTGGAAATTCAGTAGTTTTTGAAGTGTTTTGTATTTTGTTAACACCCTTAAAAAAATACTCAATTGTATTTGGTAGATAATATTTGGTTTTTATATATAATACACTTCTTACACAAGTAGAGAATATTATTTGATGTTTCTCTCTTCCAGAGGGAACATAATAACGCAGTTACTGCCAAAGGCGTACATTTATTATAGTTGTAACTCTCTTTTTTAAACCAAGGATTTCCTTCCTAACACAGAAATACTTTGTTCAATTGAAGGACATGTACGAAGAACATGACATTTTGCACACATTCTTAATTTACTTAATGAACTGAGATATAAAACTAATCGGGTCTTTTTATGTTAAAACTTCATGACTGCGTTATTGAATACCTGTTTGTACGTGATTTTTTTATTCAACTTGATTCTAATAGATGAACACGTAGTGCGTATTTTTACCACTCGTTGGTCGTCGAACGTTATCCTTCCGAAGCACGTCAATAATCACGGGTTCAAAGGTTTTTCTAAGAATTTGTCCCTCATCTCTACGCTCTCAATATCATTTTACACAACTGGTTTTTATTGCACGACTTATATGGTCATCTACCGATTTTTCAAGCTCATAGACTTATTTAAATTAACAATATTTTAATTAAAAACCATGGAATATAAACAAAATGTAAAATCCACACGGCAAAAGAAAAAAAATCAATTTTGTTGCTTACCAATTTAAACATGCATATGCGTCGTGTAGTTGGTTTTAGGAGTATTCGATCAAAATAACAAATGTTACTACCTAAGCGATTCTCTGGGAGCATACAAATTAATAATGGAATTCAAATATCATGAAACAAAATTGTAAATTCGAATATAACGATGCAAGATGCTTTGAGTCTGAAACTTAAGGTTTGCAAGTCTATTTGTTCACACCTTTTATCGCAACTAGGCAATTTTTAAATAAAACGTAAATAATTTCTAAAATGCAGACCTCGCGAAGTTTTTCTGAACTGGTTTGACTAAAAAGCATTGCAGAGTTTTAAGGATAAATCTCAGAGACTGTGCAATTTTGCTTAAGAAAACCTAACAGCAAAAATGACCCCGAGATCTTTAACTTCTTTCGTTCGCTGAATTCTAAGATCGTTCATATAATAATTATTAACTTTAAGAGCACTTATACAGAATGCTGTAAACATTTTACATTTCGAGATATTAAACTCCACAAACTAATCAGACTGAAACTCAAAACTCAAATCATTTGAACTTAAGTTTACAAATTACACAACCTTATGAAAACCTGAGATATTTCGTTTTTAATTAATGAATGATTGATTACTCAACGGACAAAACATAAAAATCTTTTTAAGGATTCATAATCTGCCCTTGGTATTCGTTCCGAAATGAAAATTCTTCGATGTAGTACGAATCGGAGAATTTTGCATCACGATCAGCTGTTCGGATAATTTCTCCGACGAAACGTTGCATATGTTGCATCCGTTTTTGACAACCACGCTTCAACTTCTCTCCGATGGTCTCCGAGATCTGTTCGTCCCGAAAATATATTTAAGTGAACAAAATGTAAGCAATAACATAATTTTATGTTTGTTTGTGTTGATTTATTTTGTTGAAAACTGATGTTTCAGGCAAAATTCAAATGAAAAAGGGAATTACCAAGCAATATGAGCGATTGGTTGAGTTGATGCGAGAAACCCGACGATGCTCAGAATTTCAGCATGATGACACCATTAGAGGTTGGTGATTTGAATTCGTTGATGCACCTTCGGAAAACGGATACTATGAAAGTAAATTCAGTCGCCTAATGGATTTGCGTTGCGTAAAAAATTACTCTCCGAACGGATACCATGATAGCGCAGATTATTTTCTGTATTAAAAAAAATTCACGATTTGCGCCTGTTTTGTTTATTAAAAATTGATTAAACAATTGTATCTTCAGATTTCGCAAGTTTGTAAGTCTTTTATTTGACCAGGGATTTTAAAGCGTGTTTTGACGCATGTAGGTACAAAAAATTGGAATTTATTTTTTCTATAAAAATTATTATAACTATCATCTAATTAAGACGATATTAAAAAAAATACCTATTCACATTATTTAAATAACTTTCAATTGCAACAAAATTGGTTTTGATGGAATTATGTAACGGGTGATTTTTTAAGCGTGAATGAATTTTAAAAATCTAATAAAACACTTAAATTTGCATCAAATATTTGTATTGTAATCGATAAATAGGCCTTTGCCATTTACGTTTTAAAGACAACTTCATGTAAATGTTGTCCGAGGCTCCGTTTCGAATGGTTCATTCGGAAGATACTATTATGCGTCACTTTTTCGAGCATTTTGGCCTGTATTCCACGAAATACGCGTGTTATGTTATCCTGTAAGGCTTCAATTGTGTTCGGCTTGTCCACATAGAAATAATCAAGAGGCGTTGAATCGCATGATCTCTTGGCGGCCAACTCACAAGTCTATTTCGAGAGATAAGGTGCTCAACATCTGTAATTCTTGTATGGCATGTGGCTGTTCATCTCTCCAGATGCGACAGTTTTGTTTGTTTACGTATCCGTTGAGCCAGAAATGAAGTCGATTATGACGACCATAATATGGTCGTAACAAACGGTGCACATTTTTATATATAATCTGCTCAATTTTTCAAGTAAAAGCCTTGTTGTTCGAATGCCTTATTAGCTTAAATATAATCTAATTGCAATTGTTTTAACGAGAAGAGTCGTTCGCACAACCTCTCATGTACATGTTATAAATTCATATCACTGCGCGCCAATTGCCCAAATCCTTTTAAGGTTTATGATGTCATTGATGGAATCATATAAATCAGTTTCATCACAATTCTAATATCTTATTCCTTTAGTCGCTGATCAAATTTGTCGAAAAGCTCGTTAAAACAGTCTTCAGTGATGTCATCGTGCCCTATATCGGCTAAATAAGGCTAAAAATTGGGAATTTGACCAAGATGCGGATTGTTACAATGATTTCTTTGAGAAAGGTGGAAACGTAGTAAACAAAATGGAATAAAACATGTTTTTATTTGCATATAACATGATCGATGTTAGTAGGTACAAAACGAACACCAAACACAAAATCGAAGTCACATTTCTTTTATTTTTACAAAGGCTGTGGCGTATAACATTGCAATTTTAAAAGCAGTTTTCTCTGTTTCGTTATAATCACTGCATTCCTTAGCCCCTAGGGAAATCTGAAAAGTGAGGAGCGTTGTCGCAAGTCAAATATTTCTTGGCATTCACAGAACACGACACTGATTCATATTATTTCGAGAGCACAGCTGCCTTAATAATTTAAATGCACAGAACGGAAATACCACCTTTCCTCTTTGGGTGTGCCATTTTATTTTTATTTATTTTATTAATATGTTTCAAGTTCAATGCGAATGTTCGTTATGTTTGTTTAGTTCTTGCAGACTATTTTTTACTAATAGACTCCGCGTGCGTACGTATTGTTTTTGAATGTGTCCTGTCTTATTTAGTCTGTTTTGCTTTGAATCTGTGTTATATATTTGAGGATCGATAGACACTCGTTGCCAATTACATATTACTTTTGTTTGTTCATTTTTTGCGTCTTATGATGTATGTAGCTTTTGGGTTGCTTTATTTGTTTTTTGATGTTTATGTGTTGTTAACAGTTTTGTGCGAAATAGTTTTTTTTTTAATGGAAACCAAAACACAATCATTCCAGAACATTCGATCAGCCAACAATGTTAAGCAATCCGCCAAAGCCATCGGGTCCATTCGGTCTCGATCCTAACGTTATCGCTGAAATAGAAAAAGATTGGGTACGTGTGGATCAAATTAAACAATCAGATCCAGCACGCGTAGACATCTCATTACTCTACGAACCAATAAAAATAATTCCAACTCGTGACGGTGTACGATATCCACAAGATAAATTCGAGCAACTGATATCAAGATCTCGATATATGCAACCGTCAGTCCCCCCATCGGCTGGTCAACAGCCGTATAGTGGATACAATCTTAGCCCGCAGCAGCAACAACCCATGATGTATAATCAACAGCGAACGTCGGCAAATAATTCTCCAAAGTATGTTTAACAAAAATCACGCGAGAAATCTGTTGATAATTTTCTTTTGATTTTAGCTTGGCCGACGCTTTACCTAAACTCGATCCTAATTTGATCAAGGTTATCAAATCAATAGCAAATCCAGACTCAATAACCGCTCGAGCGGCATTGAACGAGCTTACAGATATTATCGAATCTCCAGAGAAGCAAGCGGTACTACGAGACTATGAAGAGATTTTCATACAAAGTGTGCTGGCACAATTTAAGGTATGTATTCTGATAAAAAAATGTATTTCCATATTTTAAATAATATCGTTTTGCGCAGAATCTCTCGCAACAACCGCTGACGGAGTCATTGATAATGTATCAGCCTCTGCTATCTATTACCTATGCCTTTTTCAATTCAAAAACCCTTGGCAAGACACTAAGCATTCCGTGCTTAAAAAATATCATGTCCGTACTGCTAGGATTAATGGCCGACCAAAAGCTGAATAACGGCGATGACGGTCAATACACGAAAGTGATAAATGGAATATGTCTGAAAATTCTCGACAAGACAAACTTTACGAACTTGAATTGGTGAATTTTCTTTGTTGCTTCCTGTTGTTATGTGTTCTCATAAAATTTGTTTTTGATTTCCAGTGCATTGATACGCCTTTTAAAGGAAACCTGTCCCAGTGCTGGTCTGCCCAAGTTTACAGATCTTCTGATGAAATGTATTTGGCGTAACGTGAAGACAATGTCAGAACGATCAAATGAACTGGACTATGATGCTGTTTTGTATGAAGTACATGACTTTATGTTGGCATTGCCCAGCACATGGTGGCAACAGCGACCATCCGATACCCCACTACGAACTGTTAAGACGATAATTCATAATATGGCAAAAATTAAGGGCAACGCCATCCTTCAGCACTTAAATAAAATTCCAATGCATTCGGAATTGCACGCCTACCTGATCCGGATTTTGAAGGTGAGTTCGAGCATCGAGTTCCATTGTAGTCAGTTTACTCATTTCGCCTTTATCTAGAACTTTCAGAAAGATGGTAATATCCCAGGCGCATCACCACAACGCTCATCGTCTGCCAAGGATATTCAAGGGAAGAGGATCTCAAATCATGCCCACGAGGCAATGTCGCAAATTTTCAAATTGATTTCAGACAAAGAAACTAGTCAGCAGGGATTGATTAAGCTGTATGAATTTAAGGTAAGCGTCAAGTGGATTACGTAACGGTGTGAGTTTTGTTTAACGTTGTTTTTTTTTACTTTAGGTAAAGAATCCAGAAATTGATGTGGTGACGTTCTTGAAAGGGGCCAGTCCTAGTTTCCAAAAGTACATTGAAGATGGTCTTCTTGAAATTGAAAGGACACAAGGACAGACACAAGCAACTACAAATGGTGACAATAAATTTGGTAAGTACATTATAGGCTTTATTAAATGAACGTTGTGAATGTTGAGTCCCGACGAAGAGTTAGTATCTATACCCCCTGTCGAATGGTCATAGCTTCAGCGCATTTGTTTTTTTTTGTAATTTATAAAAATCTATAAGGTGATGCGAAATTTTTTTTTTTTAATTGAACAGCGCCGTCGTTCACCGTTGACCGAACTGAGACTTCAATAACTTGGAACCACGTGTCAATGACGTCCAATTCATGCAAATAATCAAAGAAATAACGTTCCAACATGTCTCTGTTACGGTCATTTTTATCCCAAAAAAAAAAAAAAAAATATGCCCCAATTACGCCGCCGCCACGAAAACCGTGTAATTGACTGATTTGGCTGGTTTGCCGATAACGCAGCAATACTTTCCACACTTCGGGCAAAACGAAGTCCCGCTGGCACGGCAACAGCAAGAGCGCATTTTCTGACTCAATTTTTTTTAGTAGACTATGAATTGTCTACTAGGACGGAACTACGTACTTACTTACTTAAATGGCGCTACAGTTTGGAATGAACTTGGGCCTGAGAACCAACATGCCTCTCCAATTAGCCCGGTCCTTAGATAACTGCCTCCAGTGGAAGACTCCAAGTTGGTTGAGGTCGGTTTCTACTTCACGTAAGGCGAGGTTTTCCTCTACTGCGCCCGACGCATGGCTGCGAAGCGAAGACTGCTAGCCGGAGTATTGGTGTCCATTTGTTCTACATGGCTTAGCCATTTTGACATCTTGAACGTCCAATGTGTAGTTCTTGGTTGAATCTTCGTCTTCATAGTCCGTCAACGCAAACGGGACCGACGATTTTGAAGAATTTTCCTCTCTGACACGGTCCAGCTTCACCGCCGTAGAACAGGACTGGGATGATCAGGGTCTTATATGGTATCTCCTTAGTAGTTCGAGTGAGTGCCTTACTGCTGAATTGCCTTGGACGAGAAAATTGGCGTTAACGTTCTTAAAGCTGGGAACACCGACTTAGAATTTCGATAGAAAATTTTAATTAATTGTAAACGTTATTCCTCCATGTATTCACCATGATGAAAATGTTGATTTAACTGAATATTTTGACATTTACAGTTCGGTAATCAGATTAAGATTGCGTTCACACTCAAAGTTTGAAGTTGCCCAGTCGCTAATGAAGGACCCTTTACCAGCGAAAAAAATATTCCATATGTGATATAATTAGCTAGCCATTCATGGGCTCTGAAGGAAGAATTACTACTTTTGCCTCCAAGCCAGTTATTGTAGTTATGAGCATTCTATTATTTAGTTGCATAAACGATCTTTTCACTGCGAATTATTTCGCATTATTTTTTGAACCATGCCTTGTTGAGCTCTGCGTTTGCGTTATAGATAGAGGTGGCCGTTGCCTATGCCATTACTTAGCAATAAAAATATTTCGTGTTTTTTCCTGTTCTTATAAACTTTTGTTGGGATATAATCATCCATATTTTAAATTAGTTGATTGTGTGCGCGGCTTTTTATAAGTTGCGTTGAATACATAACAAATCCTAACAATCATTGTTTCAAAAAAAAGATTCGAATTTCCATCAAGCATCGACTGGCAGTAATTTCGGCATGAGTGGAGGAGATAAGGCTGATCCTGATTTCTGGATGGACCGACTGAATCACCTGAGAGCCAAAGCCAATCTCGGCCCACACCGCAGTCCCGACATGGGTGGCCACATGATGGACAACAAAGTGGCCGATGAGAATTTAAATTTGAATCAAATGTCACAAAAAGTCTCTCTCATCCGAAAAGAAGTAAGTAACAAAAATATTTTCAATCGTTTACCATACTAATCATACATACACATTTTTTGTTCACAGAAACCTGAACTTTCTCCAAATCGCCTGCAACACATCCAAGCAAAGTTGGCTCAAATCAAGCAGCAACGGCAAAGTTAAATCCGCCAACCTCTTTTAAAGAGAGTTTCGGTCCAAACAATGGCGTAAAAAAAGAGATACATTTTAAGTCAAATCCCATTAAAAAACAAAAAGTATATATGAAATAAAAATTATTTATTAAAACTACATAAAGAAAACAACAACAAAGAATACCTACACAATATATATATATATACAAAGAAAAACATTAACCGCTGATATTTATTACTACGTTTTAGTATTCCAATTTTTTGTTTTACTTAAAAAAATACAAAAAATGTGAATTCTTTGAACAAATAGAACTATAAATATCCATGCATAAACAAGGTTCCATTATTGATTTTTATATAAATTTCATTTTTGTTTGTTTAAATTACGTTTTAAATATATTTATTACATAGAAGCACTTTGTTAAATAATAATTAAAAAGGTAAATCGAATGCAAAACTCACTACTTGCATGTTAATCTTTATGTTTCTGTTAGATGTTTGTTATTACACAAATCAGAGGAATACGCGGATCCATCCATCTCAATTCTCTCCCATACACATACGTATACATACTATTTAGTATTTGTTAATTTTATTTCAGTTAAAAAGAAACACGTATATTCAATTTGTTTAATTATGCTGTTAGTCTTTTTTATTTTAATTTATGTTAATTAAACGTGAACATACAATTCCAATTTCAATCAATAAATTATTCATCCTTATATTTTAACGACAATCATCATTTCATGAAAAGTAAACAAACAACAATTCATTTAGAGTTATAGAAATATTAACTATATTACTAATTTTAATTAAAACATTTTTTTAAACTCATTCTTGTTCTTTGCTTGAAAAAGACTATGATTCCTATCACCAATGAGAATAAATTTTAGATAAATGAATGCTCTCTCTTCGATTTTTTTATGAATATAATTGTTAAGATTTATATTTACTCCTTCATTTTTTTTCTTAAGTTTTACTAAAACAACAAAATAAAAATACAATTGATTTTGAAATTTGAGTTTATGTGTTTTTGATGTCTTGCGTCGGATAGGTCGTTCATTTAATTGGCTTTTGTTTAGATTGGATTTAATTGGCATTGGGTTGTTAATTTTAAGTTTACGTCTGAGACAAAGGAAAATTTCGTTGTTTATATGCGTATTGTAAAAGCATGTATGCACGTACATTTTTTTATTAATATAAAAATGCAGGTCCTGTACAGACTTATCCAAAAAAAAAATTGTTTCACCAATTCGAAGTCCATTCGCTGGGGACAAAGTACATTTTTCTGGTATTTCGGGTATTTATTGATAGTGGAAGTGTATTTTTTGTGTAACACAGGAATTTTCTTTATTTTATTAAAACCATTTAGAGCTCGTTATAAAACTCTGAGTTTTTCAAAGCAGAAAAATATAATTTGAAGCCTCCTTCTATTTGAGTTCATATCAGATAAAGTAAGTCCTCTTGCTCCAATTTATCAACTGAGAAATATTATTAAGAGCAAAAAAAAAATGCAGAAGCCTGTCTTTTTGAAATAGCAAAATTTCCCGAATTAGGGCGTGGTAAGGTTTTAATTTCCTTATCTGACTTACTTAAGTGGCGCTACAGTCCTGAATGTACCTTGGCGAAAACCAATATTCCTCTCCAAGTAGCAGAATTCTTAGCAGATTGCCTCCAGTTGGTTGATGTCGGTTTCTATTTACTTGTATTGGTGTCCATTCGCTCTATATGTTCTTCCCATCTTAAACGTCCAATGGGAAGTTTTTTTTTTAACTGCGGGTATGTCGCAGTAAATCTCTTATAACTCTCCATAGCCTGTCAACGCAATCGAGACGGAAGATTTTTTAAGGAAATTTTCTCTCCAAATTGACAGGCATTTCTTCATCCGCTTTTGATGCGGTCCAAGCTTTAGCGCCGTAGATTAGAACTGGGATGAGCGGGTCTTGTATAGCATTTCCTTGGTAGTTCGAGTGAGGGCTTATTAATAATTTGCCTTCTTAGCCCGAAGAAAAAGCGTTTGGCAAGAGTAATTATTCGATTAATTCCTGACCAGTTAATAGCAGTGCAGAGGTACCTCAAAGTTATATATGCCAATGGTGACGTTCTATTCAATTCGCGATGTTGTACGTACATTCGTGTTGACAGTATACACTAATACCGTTGTCGTGTACAGATGAATGAGTTTGGGCTGTATGCCAAAACTAGACATGCTACTGTATAGTCCGCCTCTATAAATGCTTTCGTATGCGGCATTGAAATCAAAGAAATGGTGGTGAGTGACGGGCTCAGTGGCGCGATGGATCGTGTGATGAACTGTTGCGCAGAACATCTGGATCCAATTCCGAACCGTAGCAACACCTAAATGATTTTTCACTGGCCCTCCTCTCGTGATTATCTGACAAATCATCCGACCAGTATCAATTGTCAATAAAAGCTTATCTCAAATTCGCCGTTCGGAGTCGGTATAAACCAGGAGTTCCCGCCATCGTGCAGAAGTACACACGCACACATGAAAGGTTCTTTGAAAGCTCGGCCCTGGGTACTAACGAGCCAATTGCGCCAAAAATTTGTTATTTATTTTTCGTGGTGGCTATAGATTCGGACTTCTTGGGGTATTTTCCAGGATCTGGCGAAGTGTCAAGATTTGATAAGTTGTGAACTTTCTTGGCCTTAAATCACACTAATGACTCTTTAATTGGCGGAGTGCAAATTGTCTCCTTTTTTCTGGATCGGGAAGCTGAGATTCCATGCTTCAGGCATAGGCTGAATTCCAAAACGCCAATAAAATGCGCAATGTAAATGCACACTGCTTTTCTAATGCCAGGTTATGAATGGTTTTGCGTTTCTTCGCATATGTTCATGCTCATGATGCTTTTGATTGCGCGATTGATGCGTTTACAATGCGTTTTAGAAAAGAATGCATTCCACCACAGTTATTCGTCCGCGTTTTGGAACGGTACTGCGTTTTGGAATTCAGCCATGCTTCCAAATTTAGCTTATGAGCTGGTGAATGCTACTTACCAAATCTTACCAAGGCCATCATTTCCTGAAGTCTTATTGAGTTTATTTGTTGTTGAATAATACTTGGTGAATAATAATACAAAGCTCTGCTGGTAGGCCATTATTTCCGGCAGCCTTATTAAGCTTGAGTTTAGATATTGCTATCCTCACTTCACTTAGGTAGGGTGGTTTGTAGTTTTTGACGTCGTCGCCAATATTGAATAGAGATTGTTCGTCATCGCTCCGCCGTTAAACAGTCTGCAGAAGTGATTTTTCTATATTATTAGCATCTACTCAAGTACGATATTTCCTTGTTCATCTCATCATCAATTTGGCCTTTTGGCTTTGATGCGAATTGTTGCACTGCGTTCGCTAATGTCTGAATAGCATATAACTTCTGTGCTATGTTTGGCACTATGGCTATGTCGCTTTTCTGCTTACTATAACACGGTCCGTAGTAGATGTAGTTTTTTATCCTCCTTTTGCCCGGCCTTTCCCATCGTATTTCCTGCATGGAAGTAATGTTTGCTATTAATCAGCTCAGGGCTAGTCGTTTGGCTGCAATTCTCTTGCTCTCACATTTTAGGTGCAACGACGAACGTCGTCTGTGAGTAGTGTGTGGTTAGTTAACCCAAACTGCAACTACCAACCTGAAGTGACAGTTTCAATTCAATAAATACCTCTAGGACATGGGGCTATCAGTATTCACGACGGGATTGAGCGCTGCCGTTGGCCTACCAGGTCTTCCACCACCATCTCTGTTCAAGTTTAAGGAGCTGAGGAAATTCTGACAATTTCTGCTCCCGATAATAACATTTTTTTTAATCAGCGGAAAATAAAAAAATAAAATTTATTGAGAGTTCTAGGAAGTTCCCCTAAGCATCTGATAATTAAGAAATCGATGGTCGACCACACAATCGAATTAATAGCAGCCCCGAAATTGTATCCCTATTAGTAATCTAGCAAAATGGCTGCAATGAATAGATAGGTGAAATTCCAATTATACATGTAATATTAAAATGGACCTAATTTTGGCCTAAGTGTGTTGGTGATCAGTTGGGAACAGCGCAACGTTAGTCATTAACCAAAGATGATTTATTAGGTTATTGAAGTGTTGCTGCAGCAGTTTTTAAGTATTTATTTATATCACCGGTTATATCCATCCCTTTTTTTAAATGATTCTCCCTATAATTTAATCGCTTAAATTCTTATCGAGGATAGGCAACTCATGTTACATCAATGTATCATCAAAATAATGATCTTTATTATCCAAAGCAACAAATTTTATAAATATCGAATAATGTTTTATTTTGAAAATTTATAAAACTATTTGCATGTATTTCTGAAATATTGAACATTTTTGGGACTTCTTTTACCAACATTGAGAAAATTTTCTTCATTACTAATAAGAGTTTATTAATTGTTTTTTTTTGAGTTCCTCGGAAATAAACATATGGTGCTTATTTAAAATGCTTATTCTATTCTTTAACTCAACATAAAATATTGAAATTAAAAAAAATATAACAAACGGACTATTTATAGAGTTACATTAATTTTTTTATGACAAAAAGGTTATTGACACCTTAAAAACAAAATGGTCTTTTAAAACTATGTTCTTTTTTTTTTAGAGAATAAGTGAATATAATCGAAAAAATATAACATAACTACATAATATATTTATTTACTTAAATCAATGATAAGCAAAAAAAAAAAGAAAATGAACGAGGCACAAAAACAATGTCCTATGATAGCTAAAATTCATAAGAATATTATTCACTATTGACAAGGTATACTTGATATGTAAGAAAAGCATATTTTAATATAAAAGATTTGATTAAAATTCCTTACATAAATAAAAGTCGATTAAGTATGGCTGAAAAAATAGTTTTTTTTTTAATTCTAAAAACTTTCGGGGTACACGAACATCCTAAATTATTTTTATGCTTTTGTTTGTGTATCATTTGTAATAGATGTTAAGGAATCGATACAAGGGTCAGTTTTAAAGACATGTTTATCGAATGGCTAGGAATGGATATGTGATCAAAAAGTAATGTAAACGTGCTATATTGTAGAGAGATAAAACATTATGTTGGAGTGATGTACCATGAGAACGCAGAACTATTGTTACTGCTTATTTGAAGTTTGAATGCAGGGGGATTTTCGGTAGACTTTTTCCTTTTTCAAGTTTACTACAACAATCCACAAAGCTTTCAAGTGCTGATAGCCAGCACTGAAGAAGAAATCACTGATTTAAAGACAGAGAATTTGCAGTAAAACGAGCAAAAATTTGCATCAGCTCAGGAGATTTTAATTTGGCCGAGATCTTTTTAACTTAATGGCATAAATTTTGCACCGTTCTAAATGTCATATCTCTTTTTTTTCGTTTTGTTTTTTTCTTGTTATATTGTCGTGTCTTAAATCCATTCAGTGATATTTTAGATAACAACCGAATTTCTTGTCTTCATGTCAGAAATGTCGCATACGTTATCGAATAGGTTTCCTAGTGCTAGATATTATGCTTCATTTACAAAGCGGAAGTTTTGCACAATTGTCTTATAAGGGGATGCATTTCAAGCTTGAATTTAATAAAATAAAACATTTTCAACAATCATAATTTATTAAACTTTAAAAATTTCGTAATCCATAACAATCAACAATTTTTTTAGACATTTCCTTTAAGCCGCCACCAAAATTTGTGTATTTGCCTCAGTTTCTTCATTTAAAACGCCCTCTGCACCACCAATTACACCTTCATGTTCGTCACTACTAGTCTTATGACCACCGAATCGTATTGAAACCATAGTGACCCTAATTGCAGCCTTGAACATCACCCTCGCCTTCATTTTTGCCAATTTAAGCTTCCAACTTTCATCACGAGATGGTAACCCATTTAAGTAGTCAATCATTGCATCTTTTGTCGGATCGACTATAGCCAAGACTGACATACATCCATCAACTGTACCCAACACCAAACATTGTCCGTCTTTAGTGCTTTTAATTGCAGTTAACTCTGCCTGCAGACGATAGTTTGCAATCATTTCGGTATCACCGGTTCGAAAAACTCGAATAGTCTTGCGACCACTGTGATAGTAGCACACATATTCATCGTTTTCTGTGAAAAGGCAAATAACTGAGAATACTCCTTCTGCAACTTTAGGAATGAAAGTCTTCACTGTAGTCCCTTTACGTAGTTCAAGAAGTTCTAACCCACCCCTAGTCGGGGCGTAAAGACCAAATTTTCCGTCTTTGGTAATATTACCACCCCATTTCGGAATGGAGCGTATATGCTTTTTATTTTTGATGTCCATGATGCTGCCCTTTTCGCTACTGATCACTGCGACTTGTTGGACTTTATGTGGCATTGGAACTAGGCATATGACTTCCTATAATCAAAACATAAAAAATGTAAAGCTTAACCAAAAGTGAATAAAGTGAATACCTACCTTTATAGAGCAACCCTTAAGCAAAATCTTTGACACATGAGTTCCAGTGGTAGCATTGTACACTCCTATACAATCCTTGTTTGATTTGTCTACAGTACAAACTATTATGTGCGCAACATCAGCTGAGATGACCGATTGTCGAAATGGTAGTCCAGGTATCATTCGAACTGGAAACTCAAACCGGAATAGTATGGTGCCATCTGGAATCGATCGCATTGTAGTGATTGCCGTAAGTCGATTCCCATCGTCGCTGTCTTTTTGATTGATATTAGGACATGATACTGTCATCACCTTAGCACCGTCTTCTAGAAACGTTATCTGTTGGATTCCAGGCTGATCATCACGGTATATAACTTGCTCCGAAACCCTATTCCAAACCAAGAACTTCCCTGTCTCGGAAGAGATGATGTACTTTCCATCGGGAGTGATTTCAGCATGCGTAACAATGGCCCCCAAAGGACTGTCAGCTAATTTGGCCAAAAGGCGACCAGACCGCGTCTCCCAAACTCCGACACAGCTTCGAGTCACAGTAACAGCTAAATCTACCAGGGACAAACTAGAATAAAAATTAAGATACGATTAGCTACAGTGAGATAAATAAGTTCGAAATAAATTGTAAATCTCGTGAAAATCATGCTTTACCTTATGTTATCTATCTGCAGTTCGTGTCGATCAATAACGTGCACCTTCTCAAAAATATTGTTGATATTCCACACCTTAACAGATCGATCAATGGATGATGTTATGACACTGTTCCAATTGCCAATGGTCAACGCTTCCAATTGAATAATGCGTCCAAAATGTGCGTCCAAAACTTTAGCCAGCTGCCTGGTTTGTAAACACCAAACGTAAAGATTCTTCCTTACACCTGCCACAGCATAGTTAAGTCTTGAACTAATCATAAACGAGTTGGATTGCATCATTTTTGTAGCAATATTTCGAACGCCATGTGGAAGTGGAAGATATATAGCATTCTCGTCGATTCTAGAGCCGTCTTTTCCAAAGTCCCATATAACAAAACCTTTACCAGCAGTACCGAGTAACATTCGATCGTATTGATCGAGGCGAAGTTGTAAAAGCATTTCTTTATCGTCGTTTTCAAAGCGTGGAAGGGTTTCTTTGAAGATCCAGGCGATTGCACCAGTGGCTTCATCAGCTTCGAACTCGAAAACACTTACCTAAGTAGGGAAAAGCTATGTTATAAATTCGAATTCCTATTTTGTGTTGTTGAATAATGTAAAATGTTTTTGTCTTCAAGATTTTAGTTTACGGAGTTAACTTTGCCAATGCACTATTCTCATTGCAATCGAGCATTTTTAGTCACGTGACATGGTCGATTGACCAGACCAATAAGAATATTGTATCGGCAAAGTTAACTTGGGAAATTTAAAATCCGGAACACTGTCAATAAGAAGTAAAAGTAATCACGAAGTTAAAAATGTCAAAAATGGCGTTCGCCTAATGATTCAGTGGTAACCATTTTTAGATCACTGTTGCCGGTATGCACAGATGAAAAAAAAGCTTCTTATATGTTTATGAATTTCTTAGTTTAATGTTTAAGAAAAAAATATGATATAAAAAAACGCCGTAATCCGGACCCCTAAAAATGTGCACCATATGAAAAAAAAATGAATTTTTCCATGTTCGAAAAATATTTGTATACCCTATCCCATAGGGATATATAAGTTTTGATACATAGTTTGTAACAAGGAAAAATAATTTAGCCAGGTATACCTTCAAGTGTATAGAATCGACTCAGAATCGATTTAGCCATGTCTGTCTGTCAGTACGTCACCAGTTTTTGGGTCCTAAATTTGGATGTAGAATACTGAAATTTGGTACACACGCTCGTTGTTTCTCCCAGCAGAACAAGTGTAAACATTTTTGAAATCTGCCCACTGCCAAGTCCCTTTTTTATAAAAATGTAGTATTCAGACAATCTTAATGCCTGTATTTCGTCTATACAAAGTTTCTTGCCCACTTTTTGGGGGCGTTTTCTAAAAAAAAAACATTTGTATACCCTACCACAAAACGTTGTTTTTTTCGAGCCACAAAAGATTTTAATAGACCGTCTGAACAATGTGTTGTGCCAATATCATTTTGTATATTTCATCTCCATAAAGCCAACATTTTGGGGATATTTATATTAAGGATGGGATGTGATAGGGTATTATACATTCCGCACAGCGCACTGTAGGCTTCTCATATGTTTTTTCAATATTTTGGTATATTTTTAATTTTTAAACACTCCGAAGATTTTCCCTTGACATTTTATTTTAGTTTCATAATTCCGAAGTTCAAAATATCCACCTAGGTCGGGAAAGATAACAACATGTCTAATTACCTTATAATTATTCTCCGTAGCACAACAGTAAATGCGCTTTCTTGGCTTATTGACCGCCATTGCACTGTGAAAGAGTAGTGGTTCACTTTTGTTTTCGCCTCTTGTGGAATCCAATCGTAGCCGCGTCTCACTAATTGTTCCCGTCCAGTAAATTATATTGTAGTCATCAGTTGTATGGAATTCCATACCTAAATGTGACGTGTAACTTAAAAATATATTTAAACACCTTAACAGAATTAGCTACTTAGTATTTCCCATTCAGAAGCACTAGGTGGCGCAGAAAACTGTTTGGTAAGATTTCCTCTCATGTCAAAGCGAGCCCATTTCAGTTTGGTGTTCACAAAAAGGCTGTAAAGTAAAGGAAGTCATATTTTGAGTCTTACTACGTACACAAATGTAAGTAAAGAATGGGGTCTCATTCAAATGCTTAGATATTTAAGTAAATAAATCACAATGACTTTGTTTGAAAGTATGATCATAGAAATGAAAAAGCAATCACCGAATTTATCCCTACTTATTTGTGACTCATAAGACAATAGAATGGCTAATCTATTTAATTATAATTTGGCTGAACCCTTGTGTTAACTTATGTATTAGGTACTAATGCAAAACGCCAGAAATGGCCAAATGTGACAAAACATACAGTTTAAAAAAAGCCCGTATTTCATACGTGTCTTTTAAAATTATTTCGCAAGATATTTCATATTGGGCATGCGAGTGAAAAATAAATAATACGTTAGATACATCACACAGGATATGCAAAATAATATTAAATATGTAAATACACATTGCAAAGATAAATCCATACAATTACCTATGATTTAATAAATACAATCCTGTAACTTGATCTAGTTCATCGAAAGGGTTTTCGATGACAACAAATTCACTTGATAACATGTTCAATAACACTGTTTGATTATTGTTTGAATATGCTGCAGCCCATTTGTTATCGGGACTCAGAACCAACTGTTGCATTATCCCCTCTATTCCAGGGTTGACATCTCGAGTCAAATCAGACGTTGATAGATCGAACGTAATGAAATGAGTCGAAATCGATACCATATATCGAAAATCACTGGTAAGACAAAACGCAAAGACGGCAAATTGATGACCTTCAAGAGAATACTAAGAAAAAAAAAATAAATACTTGCTTTTGAATAAAAATATTGTTCACACCTTCAATGGTCCACCTGGAGTATGTAGACAATGATTTACAGGAATCAACGAACAATCTTTCGGTCCACATCGATCACATGCCCGCAAAAGCATCTTAATGTTCTCATTTCCCCCGATCTCAGGCAGCAAACGTCCCACCAGCTGCGGAGCCAACATATTTGGATATATAGCCAAAATGGCGCCTCCCAAACGAAGAGCATCAGCAACAAGCATGAGTTCACGTTTCGCTTCTTTGTCATCAGTATTAGCCGAAGCATCTTCGAAATCTGAAAGCACGGCTTGTAGAGGGCAACTGGATAATTTGGCATGAAGCCATTCATAATTGAAGAGGACGTGAACGAAGAGATCCTTGAAGCGACGTGAACGAACGAAATGAAAGGGAAGTTCACCAAACTACAAAAAAGAGAATACTTTATGATTACTAATGCCCATCGTATCAAGCAAAATCAAATAAATAATCCAAGGAATTGCCACTAAAAAAGATCTTCTCTTAAGGATTTTCACATAGAGACCGTATTCACTACCTACCTTTCTCAAGTTATATCGCGTAACCGAACCGTCTTTGCTTGCAAACACTAAAGGTTGTACAGGTACTTTACGATCTGCTGATCCTTCTTTATCAGCCAAGTTAAATCTATGAATAAAAATTAAAATAAATCCTACTAACAGCCATTTTACCAATCTCGGATTCAAATCAACCTATGCCTCTGGATTTCGGTAAACTTAAAGGGCTTTGGTACACCACCGCCCCAAATACCCAAATAGTAGTCTGCAATCATCGAATGGAAGTACATAGCCATGTTCATGTTCTTAAAGTACCTCTCCTTGGCAGTGTCCCTAAACTGTCTGTGGTACCAGTTCATCACATTAACACCATCAGCTTCTCTCTCACTAAGATAGTTAGGCAGATCATTTCGAATACGCGTCCACAACAATGGGGGAATTCTCCGCACCGGTGGCATATGGTACTGATAGACATCATCTAATACCTTATCGTCCAACGAAATCAAGTCTTCCAATTCGCTTTCTGACAATCCAGACTTGGCTGCTGTAATATAAGCCAAAGCATGGAATACCAAAATCCTTCCATGCTGTTTTTCAATTCGCTCGAATAGCATCATAATCGAATCCATTACAGTTGAAGCTAGGTGAGTCTCCTGCGGACGTGTGTAGCTACGCCATCGGCAAATTTCTGCAAACACAAGCTTCACGAATATTGGCAGGGAGCACTTGCTTATGGCGTTTGCCACCAAACGCCACTGATAATTGTTCAGATCCCGGCAGGCTGTCTTCATCCACATTTTGATGACGTTCATTGCAAGCTCTTCTCCCAAGGCGGTAACTTCAATGAAATTTTCCTCGATATCAATCATTTTACAGAGGACATGGTATTCTTGAGAGACGGTTGGATTCGATTCTTCCTTCGCACAAGAGATAATGATCTGCAAAATAGACTTCTAAGTTTGTACTAAGAAAACTAGTAACTAAACGCTGCCTAGAGATGGTAATGACATATTTACAATGAAAACGTGCCGGTCCAAAGGATGCTGAAATGCTTCTCAACATTGCGTTGATGTTGCAAAAAATTAACAAGGCACAAGCCAGGCAAATGGAAACTTACGCTTATCTCTAGATTGCTTATATTTATGGAGATGGATTTATTTACAGTGACGGAGGTCGATAAGAAGTATTGAAAGGATTGTTTTGCTGTTAAAAATTATAAATACATTGGCATTATGAAAGGCCAATTTGATCATGTAAAATACCATCATGTAGAAGCAACTTTTAGCAAAATAGAAAGGTATTGCTGACTTCAAAAATGACGACACATGTGAATGGGCACTTAGCAACTATCGGAACCTGTAAGCTGCTTAAAAGTAGAAGGCCAAAAAAAGGATGACGTTTTTAACAAAATGCAGCATGGACCAATTTGCAATGATAATGCGATAATGCTTCGTTGCATCCGCAGCAAGGTTATCATTTCTTGGTTATCATTAACTTGTTAACTAAATTTGGGCAAGGAGATGGCGAGAACATAAGAAACTCTGAAACCTGCCTTCGATTTACAGGTAGTCGAAGCGTCGCAAAAACAGAACATGATGTAATGTAACTTGAGTGCGCAACTGAAAAAGTCAAATACGTCCAGAACTATATGTAAATGGAAAGTAATATGGAAACTGGACAAGAATTAATCCACAAAAAAAATAAGATATTTATCGACACAAATGAATCAATATGGAAGCATTCCTGCCATATTCTCTTATGAATTGACCAGATAATCAGGTATCCTGTTCGCTTCAGAATACATGGTCAATGATGGCAATACCGCTCAGATGTGTTGTAATGAAAGGAAGAAAGCATTGCTCTGCAATCAGAATAATGGTAAAAGAATACAAGATCCAAATAAAATCTCTGGTGGAAGCACCGATATGAACTAATTTCCCTGTCTACGTTGGTAGGAACATCCTAGGAAACCACACAATAAAGCAAATAGTTTAATTTTTAGTTTTATTTTGAAGAGCACTACTAAATTATACACTTTGATAGATAGATAGATTTTATTTACAGAAGAGTAAAGAAAATGGAAAGATAAAGATAAAGATAGAAATTATATAGTTAAAAATACCCCTTCTACAAAAAAAGATGGGTGAGGGGAATCTGATAGCACAAAAAACATACAAGTGCAACTTATTATGCATATTTGTAAAGCATTGAAAATCCGGCTTCAAAGATTTTCTATTTACAGCCTATCGACATAATATAGGTAGCACACTATTCCGTCTATCTTACCTTACAATGTGCTGGCAATCTAGTTGGTATCCATGAAACTTTATTCGCATCTTGTGTACCAGTTAACTGGTCCACTGAATCAAGGTATAATGTTAAGGGCTGTGTGGGACTTGCATAAGTTAACAATTGCTTAAAATGTGCTGTTAAAGGTACTAAATCGTCGGGAATATTTTCAAAAGGTAACATGTAGTTGTAAGATATCTAAAATTAAAAACAAAATAGATGTTTTGTACATAATGCGAAAAAAAATACTTAAAATATATTTAAATTGAATAAACAAAGCTGTTACTTACTTGTTGACAGATAGAAATCAAAGTTGGTGTCAATGCACTAGAATCAGGGGTTGTACCTAAAAATCGTATCACATTTATCGGCCTCTTACTGACAAACCATTCGCTGGCAATCAATGAAGCACTCTTCGCTAACATCGATGTCTTTCCGCAACCTCCTTCGCCATAAAGGACAAGTGGCTTATCTGAATCCCCCAGCATATAACGCTTGATACGTTCGAGATTTTCTTCACGACCATAAAATACCTTAACCGAGTTGTTACAAGCGTGCAAATGCTGAAGGATCTCAGTTACTATTTGCCCCTGTGCGCTGGAGTCTTCTTTGCGCATCGCTCGATCGACAAGCTTTACAATGTTCTTATAGAAGTGAGCTATGAAGTGGTTTAGATACTCCTCGTGAGTTTCGATGTCGAGACCTTCGCGACCTATCCATTCCACTGTGTATCTAGAAAAAAATGTAAAAAACTAGGATCGAATTGCGTGTGTATTGTTAGTCTACTTTTGCATGTTTGTGGTTTCGATTTTATTCGGCAATCGTTCATCGCGCAAGTTCGCCAGAAGCTTTGACGATTCTGTGTCAAGACTCCTATTAATGATGTCGACAAAGAGCGATGCCTTTTTCAAATTTTGCAGATTGATATTGTTAATGTAGCGAACATAGGCCAGACAGTGGTTCTTTGTATTTTTTACGTTTAGAACCCCATTGATGACTTCACGCTCGGTAACTAAGAAAATTGACTAGTAAATAGGTAAACTCGCATGGTTTCTGTAGGAACTTACCAGACATAAAGTAGTTGTGCATAGTTTCCTTATCGATTTTACCATTTGTACTTAATGAGAGCGCTGCCTTGCGAAGTAACTTTTGCATTTTGTTAAGGGTATCCCACCACACTGCCTGATCTTCGGCTTGGAGTTTTGGAACTCTCTAAAAATATTTATTTTTTAGTTATGGGCTTTTTATACTAGGCGATCCTTACTTTATTGTTAAAATTGATAAGAATCGAAGAAATCGGTTGAAGAACCGATATGGGAGGTACTGCGTTGCTGTCCTTTTTATACCACATGTCAAGTAGAACACCATCTACACCCATTGATGTCAACTCATCTCTGTAAGATGGACATATTTTGTTTAAGATTCGTTCCGATTTTACCTTTTATTACCTTAATAGCTGTAGCTCTGAAGATACAATATATGTAGGAATAGGCCTGTATCCATACTTCTGGCCAAGGAATACCACAAAATTTGGGCCCATTGACAAGCGCTGACAATTTGCAATCTCTCGCATACAAAGTTCAGTTGTCATGTGATCATCTGTTGCTTCATCACGAACACCCCAACGCATGTCGACAACCTTTGAATAGCGAAATTGAAATTAATTATTTAGTTTTCAGGACACATGTTAAACTAAACGTTGTCACAGAATTTGACATTAGCTTCGTTTGTTGAAATTGACGGCGTTCAGCCAATCCTAGAAATAACATATATTCACTGCCAACAGTCACTTTTATTTGTGCAAAAACCTCCACCTCTTTTGGGTTTTGTGCCACTGTTCAGGTCAAAATCTTAAAGACCTATAGGTCTTGGATTTAAAAACCGTTCACTAGCAGGTTCGAGAAGGCAAGGAAGACCGAACCTGCGTTTCAAAGACCAAGCCATCGCGGATGCCAGACCGCTGGAAACAGCGAGCCCGGGATCGTAGAGTCTACAGTGTCTCATGCAGAGACTCTTCACGGGTTGGAAGCCCGATAAGTAAGTAAGTAAGCAGTTCTTAAATGACAAATGTTTCAATTTCATGCCCTGTTTTGCTAACATCAGCAATTTCCTTTAAATGTTCCTTGAACAGATTTTAAATATGTTTACAGTTACGGATTTTTTAAACTATTTTTTATATCCTCTGCAATTCTAACAAATAAAGGGAAATGTTTGATTTTAGCAGTTAATGTCATCAAATTGCTAGGGATATAATAAAAAAAAACGTTATGTAAGTTATGTAAAGGTAAAGGTCAAAACACTTAAGTGGGAGGTCTGGGTATTGGAAGTTTGACTTTTTTCCTTGCACAAAAGTACTCGAACCGACCTTAAATCAAAAATGTTGCATATTGAAAAAAGCTAACTGTGATATGTCATTTACAATATGAAATATTCCGTGGAAAGATTTTACCTTGTCCAGGATATGTATACTTTTCTGTTCTAACAGTTTTTACTAATTTGTGCTGTTCTGTCCTGTTCTGTTCTATTCTAAGTTCATCTTCATAAAACAATGCTATTCTCATATAGCTATTATATTAACATTTATAAAACTGACATTAAACGCAGACAGTAGATGTTCAATCGACTTGCCTCAGTAGTTGACATCTTAACGCGTCATCGTCTGAGTTCGTTGCGTGCTAAAAAGCTGTCTCCGTGGTAAATTTTTAAGAAATTGCAAAACAAAAACCTTCTAGACACCAAACATTTTCAAAATTAATGAGGGTGATTCGGTTTCACGTAGCCAAATATTAACATCCGCATGCATTATAACACCATTTTAGTTGCCTTATATATGGTTTTTTATTATATCATAGTTTTATGGAGTCTTTACACGAACAAACGACTAACAAAAGTATCAAGCACAATGCTCATTTTTGGTCTTAAGAAGTACAGAACTTCTGGCGTGTCATGTGAAAATACATATTAAGTCCACATGATTCGTGCTTATTAAACCGAATTCCATAAGTCTCATTGAAACAAGGAACTTATAAGGAATCATTGCATGTTGTCATATTCTCATATGCCTATGCACACTATCGAGTAAAATTTATGAGATACAGATGGTGGATGTTACCTCTTCCTATATTTCAATTACTTACTTTTTAGGGTGTTTGCCTTATAAAACAACACTTGCACTGGTAAGCCAATTCCCTCCCTCCAATGTCATGCATATCTATGGAAACTATTTTTTAGCTTTATGTCCCTCAATGTGAAGTGAAATGAGCTCACATGAGTTTAACCGTGTTAAAGAAGTTTTATGCTTTATCTTTTGTTTTGGTGAATTCAGGAAGACATGTGCTTTGTGGACTCCCACGTCAATTTTTCAAACGCAGAAGTACAGCCTTTTGTTAAAAATGGATGATTATTGTCGACAAAGGCAAGAAATGACTCATGTACATTACAATTTTTTTATTTTAAAAAAAAACAAAGGCATTTATGAAAAACAAAACAGCTGTTTTATATTATTTGTATGCCAAATTATTTCTACTGAACACCAAATGTTTAAACATCTTCTAGTTTTTGAGAATTCAAAATTATGAAAACTACTTGTTTTACGTATTATGTTAATGAAGTGATTACTTCGTATAAAGAATACGATTTCAGAGGTGACAAAATAAGTGTTCTGTAATCTGGAGGCCACATACTTATATCTTCCATAGTTTTCTGGTTATCCAAGCCGATCAATTGAAAAATCAGATTTTAATATTGCATGATAACAAAACACATTTTCTTTGAATAAGTGCACTTCTAAATTAAAGTTAATTTACCTTGCAGGCATCTTTATTAACAGTTTATTTAATCATTCTTCATATTCGCTAGATCAAGGGTTTTATTTTGCCTCTTCGTAGTAAGTCTGCCTTATGTTGCTGCCTTGTGGCATAATAATATTATAAATAATCTTACAACTTAGGAAAATAAAATATATGTAACTATATATATATATATAAAGCAGGGTATATCTACTGCTCCGAAGTCTTAAATTTTTTGAATTAACCTTGGATAGTTCAATAAATAAGTGGATCCATGTGACTCTTACTATATAATTTATTCATTAGCCGCAAAGCTACAAAATGGTATGAATTATTGTGCCCATGAACCCTAACGGTGAAATTCTCCGTACTTAACATTGACTTTCATTTTTATTGCGAACCATGTTATTTTTAATCGATAGATACGGTTACAGGGCAATAGCAAAATCTAGTGAAATCGATTAAACCCTATTACGGCCCATATTTGTGCATGTTAACCGCACTTACACATATCGTGACTAGGCTGTTATAAAACACTGTCTGTCCGTTCAAACCCAGTTTTATTTTCCATTTCTATAGACGCAAAAGAAATTTTAATTCAAACTCACCTGAAATTCCAACCCATGTTTTTCACGACAATAATCCTTAATCCTCGGATAACATTTCGCCATTAAAGTGTTTCTTTCCATAGTTGTATCTAAATAAAATTCACACGATTACATAACACAACACGGATAAAGATCCGTATTGCCTTACCAGTGAAGGTAGAACTAGTGAAAATTCGCACAATTTTTGAACTCACTGGAGGCAGCGACTCCAGCGAACCAGAGAATATCAAATCTATTGTCTTGTCATCCATTTTTGATTCGTATTTTTGATTTGATCTCAAAATATGTCCTTCAAGAGGACACTTTCAATAGTTTTAAACAACTTCCAACTTCGTTCAATTTTTGTATATTTACGTATGAAATTCTGAAATTAACTGACTGCTAAGGACCTGAGTCAAATCCTTTTTTACCCCATAAATTTGAGGCATTTTTTGTTTGATCGATAGAGAGGTTTTTTCGGAAGGATATTTTTTTGCCATTTTTTCGTATTGTATTGCTGTCAGCTTGAAATGTTTATATTTTAAAATTGTTTGGATTATTTTACGTTTGTTTTGTAAACAACAAACCTGTTGATATTTGGATTATGAGTAGGAGGTATTTCTGATGAGGAAATCCGGGGTTCAACAAGTCTGTAAACAGTCATTTTTATGTCGGTTGTCAAGTGGGACAGACATTGAATGAACGAGGAAGAGTTGTGACGTGTGTTGAAGGTCAAGGATTTGAAATCACTTACAAGCCGTGCAAGAGAAAAACTATTTTTATCGTTGCGTGTTTAATGAAACGAGATTGTGAATGAAATGAGTTGATATAGTTGGCAAAAACTTTAGTTGGTTATGTACTTTATCGAGGAATTTCACTGATGGAGCCATGATTGTAACCCTCTGACAATGACCGACATTGAAAGTTGCATGTACAATCGGTAATAGATAAAAATACACATAATACCTTTTATTCCTTACTACCTTTATATAAAATACAGTCCACCCTCCTCTTTCATTTGGGGTAGTAAGTATGTATCGAGATATAGAGATGACGGACACGAGCCTGGGCCCTTGAAATGAGATTTTAACTATAAACAAAAAATCTTATTCATTGGTTTTATTTAATTTTGGACTAAACAGACGTAATGTACGACTTTTTCCGCTTTTGGTCTTCAATTAACTAGTAATCTGAAATTTGTAGGGGATCAAATTCAAATCTTTATGAATTATTATCATCAATGTCTGTCTGCTGAAACCCATTTGTTCAGAAAAATTTCTAATGCAAACGCGTGGAGTATCCTGGGTCCTCATTAAAGGGATTATAGTTTGCTTCGGTGTGTTTTTTTTTTGTATTTCTTTTATCGTATCGGTCTGTATTTCTTCAAAAATTAGGCTGGTGCCAACGTTACTGCAAATGGGGCTCGTTATCACGCCATGATTTTTTTGACATTTTGCATGAAATTGAAGCAAGAGATCTCTACAACATTTGGTTCCAACAAGATGGCGCTTCGGTGAACAATTAATTTTACGCTTGGCACCAGTGAAGTTCACCGCTTTAGACTTTATTCGTATGTGCTACTTAAAGTCTAAGGTGCTTGTAGATAAGCCAGCTAGGATTGTAGCTTTGGAGGCCAACAGTACTCGTGTTATTCGCGTGATACCAACGCTCTAATGCGTCTAAAAAACTAAAACATCCGCATGGACGAACTACGGCCCAGTTGCGGCCAACATTTGAAAGGGATCTTTTTTAAAAAGTAAATGCCACGAATGTTCCTTAGGTTAAAAATATTGATTTCACGATATATTTGAATTGTTTCTTCAATTTGATCACTCTTTAAAACAAATTGCAAATTGATCAAGTAGTTTGGACTACAGAGTCCAGAGCCTCCTAAAGACTTATTACGATACGATTATAACTCTTATTTGTCGAAACACGTCTGTCATCTTATATATTTGGTAAAACTTTGAGAAAATCTTTTTTACGCCTTTCTTGGGTTTCGTTTTGTATTACGTTATAGGGCCCGAAATCGAAGATTCCAGAAGGCAGACATAAATATTGTGTTAAACTACGTAAACAAAATTACGTTCACTAGGGCAGAAAAAAATAAAAAAAACCCAAAGAACTTTACGCATCAATAAAACACTTTCATATCTGAGTTAATAACAATCGTTTATTTATTTTGTGATATTTTGCAAACTATATGCTCAAATCATACATATACACTATGTACCTCTTTCTATTATTTTTTTTTCTTTAAACAAATAATTATTACAAAGTTATAAAATATATATGTTTTCCAATTATGCAAGTATATAATTATTATCATGATTTATAATTTATTTGAATACATTTTGCTGTTTTAATTTAATAAAAAATTGTTTTTTAAATTTTAAAATTGCTTTAGCAATAAATCAAAAATAAAAAACAAAACAAAATTAAAATGAATATTTAAATTAAAATATTTTATTCAGTAGATAACAATTAATATAAATAATAATAAAATACAGATCTATTGTTAAATATTTCAGATTTTCATATTTATTGTGTTTTGCTTCAATTTCAAAATTAACTACGTTTGTTCTATTAAGTTGATTTTAGTGTTTTTTTTATAAAAGAAATTCTAATATCTATAATGCATACAATTTATTTTTATTTTTCTTAAATAAATTTACATGAGTTAAATAGTATTGCCTATTATGTTTTTAGTTTTACTTATAAATCGATTTGGAGACTTTGCTTACAAATTAAAAAAATATATTATTTATATATTAACAAATTCTTTTAAATAAAAATAAAATAATGATAAAAAAACAAATAATAGATTTGCAATAAGCAAAAACAAAAAAAAAAAGTAAATTGTAAATCCTTAATGATGAAAAATGTATATGATGTGTATGTATTTTGTTTTTAGTTTCACTGATGATTGATGATTATTTATATAGCGTATATAAATTTATAAATTTATTCAATTTAATATATATATATATGATTTTGTATTAATGTATATTGGGAACAGCTGTAGTTATTAAGTTTTTCTTGAGAATTGAAGAAACGTTTGACTTTTTGATTTCTTTTATGAGTTCATATTTATGTAATGTGTTTATGCGTATGAGGACTCGCCATTTTTTAGACTATTACTAATACTATTTGCATTTCCGCCGATTGATGTCATCGATGGCGACGTCACTGTGATCCTATAACAAGAAAAAGCTGTGTTTACCATACACGGGGAATGCGGACAAAAAGAAAGAAAAGACAAACACAAAAAGAGAGAGGAAACATGTATGATGATGGCTTTGAAAATTATTAGTAAATGAGAAATGTTCATTTTTTTTGCAATCTAGTCAGTGATTGTGTATATGTGCGGAAGTTTTAAATTCGTCTAAAAAATAGTTACTGTGCTGAAAAACTGTATCTTTGGTGTGATGAAAAGGTAGAAAGTTAGTTTGATGTGATTGAAAAGTTGTATTTTGAAAGCATGCTTGAAAAATTAAAAGAAAACGTTAATTATGAAAGATGGTAGTTACCAAAAGGATAACTGTTGGGTATTCTAATTGTATTTATATATTCAGATTAGAAAGACTTCGTGATCCGAAAAGGAAGGGAGGAAAACATTATTTCATTTAGTGTAAATCTAGGGCAAAGTTCGGCAGCAGTTGAAAACGAGAGCAGATGAATTAATGACTTCTATAAGTAAGGCAGTACATCAGTTTTTCCTAAATAGAAAGAATCAAACGCACTTGATCGAATGCAATATATTATTTCCAGTATACTTAATGATTGACAGTTCACAAATATACTTTGAGAATTATTCAAAAGCGATTATGTTGTTTCACTCGTATTCAAATGTGTGAGATCTTGAGTAACACCAACGGAAAACGTCACCAATGTATTTTGCTGACTCTTGAGTTAAATTAACAGAAAAAGACTAAAAGATTGGCGAGACTAACATTTGAATAAGCCCTTGCAGTCGAAAATGTAATAACTCTGCTGACAAGCCCTATTTCACGCATCTCCGCTGCATCTGGTAATGTATTTCGATATTGCAAAGCAAAGAGGACGAATGAGGAGCATCTTCTGCGTTAGGATAAGTTTCGGTCTGTTCGAAAGACATATCAAAAATTATTGCTCTGAAACGCAGGGAACACGGACTCAACAGGCGAACTTTGCTATTTGATAAAGTCAACAATTATTACAAACAATGAGAACGACTTATTTAATGAAGCCCGCATTTGAATTGGAATTTGCACTTCCTCAGCAGTAGAAGTAAAAGCCAGGTACTGTATAAGAAGAAATAAACAAAATGCAGGAAAGTATCATTTGCTCACTCTTTGGAATTGAAAGGAAGCGTATAAATCCATTGGACAATGACTTTGTACCTGAAAAATATTGACCACGCCGATAATGAGTGCTATCTCGTTATCGATATCGACCAAACGATTTAACCACAATGGATTGGTTATAGTACCTGTGGGTAAGTATTTTGGAAAACGGAGTTGGTCCATAGAAGGGGCCAATAACTTTTGTAAAAAGTTGTTTCAGTCTCCAGAAAAACGATTTTTTAGAAACTTTAAGGAGTTCAAATGATATGTATACCTATTAAGTCAATATTGAAACTGTAAGACGTTAGAAGTGTATGTTGGATAAATAATATTAGAGGAGAATGTAATTACATAGTTCTAGTGATGTGCATCTAATTTAAATTGAACTGCGATTTGTAAAAAATCCCAACCTCGAGATCTCTATATTCTTTGCCTAGGAATGGGTAGTGGTTGTTGGAAATGTGATCGCTTGAATCGGCACAATTGTACTTAATCCACAAAAAAGCGGTTTCAATTGCTGCAAATAATTTGAAGACGAGTCAAGCAAAATAAACAAAATGCACATGAGTCTAAGAGATGATTTAATTCCAATGAGACGAACGTCCGGATCAATCTTTTAAAAAATCATCGCTTTAAACAAAATGTTATTATAAATATATCCCTCTCCCCGAAATATATCCCAATTGTCTGTTTTACCGTTGCAAATGAAACCCATGCATTAGAAATGAAAACAAAAAAAATGCACACTAGCACGCAAATTTAAATGAAAACAAAACCCTAAGCAAACAAAAAAAACAAAACTAAAAACAATCAGACCTACCTTGGGCTGTTTTCACTCTTTTTTTCTCTTATAACTAATGTTGTATCACTACCACCACCCACACCGTTTGTCGTTTCCTTCTTTGTTGAAATCGATGTTCGTTTCACTTGAATAGGCTTAAGACGTTCTTCTAAATCACTTAGCGAAGCGTCTGTGCTGTCGCTGTCCTCACTACAAATAAAACCAATATTTTACATAAAAGCACGAAAAACATATCTTTTTACATTGAAAATTAACCTTTCGCTAACATCATCATCGCCTTCCTCCATGGCTTGTTGTAGATCTGCAATTCGCTGCAATGCCAAACGCAAGTCATTACGCAGGGATACGGCTTCGGACTCGGCATTCTCCAGCTTCTTTTCAAGATCTTTTCTTCTCGTAATCGATTCTTGTTCGCGATTGGATATGACATGGAACTCTTCACGCAACTCGCGTAAACTCTTCTGTGCCTTCTTAAGGCCATCTTGAGCATTGAGTTCTCGCATCTTTGACTGTGTGACCTCGTTTTGGATCTTCTCTACGGACTCCTTGTGGCGGGTGATTTGCACCTCAAGACGTGAGCGGGTGGCTTGTTCCAACTCAAGGCGGGACTCTAATTCTTTGGTGCGTATTTCAAGGCTGTTTAATGAAAAAAGTCTTGTTAATATCTATCTTGCAATAAAGGAGATAAAACTTACCGCTTCGAAAGCATAGCAGCCGATGGATCACTCATATTCTCTACATTCTCCAGTCGCTGCTGTAGCTCTGATACTTGGTCCTTGAGGTTGTTCCTCTCTGCTTCACATTCTGATATCCGGAACTCATATTCGGACATTGCAATTTGCTCGGTATTTAATTGTTTTACCGTGGCGCTGTACTTCTTCATCAACTCGGACATTTCCTCTTCATTCTCTTCGATTTGTGCTTGCAACTCTGCGCGATCTCTTTGTGATGTTGTAGCCCTGTCCTCTGCATCGTTGCGGGCTCGTTGTGATTCCTCGAACATTGATTGAACCTCTGCCAATTCTGCTTCGGCTGTTTGTCTTGCCTTTACCGCTAGACTCCTGGTTGACTCGGCATCTTCCAATTGATTACGCAGCTGTCGGATAAGAGTTTTTCCCGGTGAATCAGCCTTAAGTCGTTCCAGCTGAGCATGAGCATCCTTAAGTAGCGCCTTGTATTTTCGCAGATCACGTTTGAGTTTTTGTGTGATCGCTTCTTCGGCCTGACGATCGATGCGATCTTGATCTTCCATCGAGGCGAGACGTCGTTCAAGTTCATGCTTTTCTCGCAGCAACAAAGTTCGTTCTTCATGCTCGGTTTCAAGCTGACATTCAAGAGCTGCAGGGACAAAGTAAATAAATAAAAAAAATTTCCAACGATTCCTATAAAGACCTACCTTTGATTTTCTTGTAGGCACTGCCGCGTGCCTCTTCTAGTTCGTCATCTCTCAGTTGAGCTTCGCGACGGGCATCCTTCCGCATTGTTTCCAGAGTCATCTCTAGTCGAAGTTTAGCTTGTTCCAGCAACTGCACCTGTCCTGCCATTTCATCTAGTTCTTCTTCTTGTTCTTTGATTCGGCGATCCATGTCCATTTTAGAACGTCGAAGCTGGGCAATTTCCTCCTCGGTACCACCACCGAATGTCATCTCTTCCAATTCACGCTGCAACGATGCCAACTTCTCTTCCTTGAGATCGAGCTCAAGACGAGTGTCCTACAAAAGCAATAAAAAACATATGATGAGTTCTATGAATTATGTCTGGTCCCCCACAACTTGAGATGAATTAAATCTAATTAAGCAATTAAATTTATCTCGCACTTATGCATAGCGATGACAAACGACACGTAATGGATGCCCCTCAACATTATTTATTCGATTAGAGGTTTTTGACTCTGACCTCAGAGTTTGTATAGTTAATTCAGATAGTTGGTAGGCCTTCCACCATTATAAGGTTTTGTAATTTGGTTTGGTATCAACTAAAGTGAACGAAATGGAAAAGAGTTCAGAAATCAGATGGAAAGTGTGGAGACGACTTCACAAACGAAAGTGTGATCGTGTAAAAAAAAAACTCATTCATTAACACTTGTATTTGTTTGGAAGGGAAATCATTTTTTTCTATTGTCACTTATCAGCATTCAAATACAATTAACAGATATGTATTAATACGACTCGAACCCACGAAGGTCAGTACGAAGGATGTGAGTTATTTTAATAAGTGTTAGATCACGATGTCTAACATAAGTGAAATTTGAAACGGTGCTGAAAATACAACAACTGCCCAACTCATTCTCATCTGGTAAGACAAAGATACTCGAAGTTTATGTCTTCTTTTCCAAGAGTTAACCCTAACTTGACTTGACACTAGAACACTACCCAAAGATCAGCTTGCATATCCATCAGGGGAGATTAAGGACGAACCCATCCAAAAAATACAAATGTTTTCCAGTTTAAGAGAGATAGTTAAGTTTAAAATGGGTTTTGACTTACTAACAAATAGAACCAAGATAAACGATAATATTAACAAACTAACAATAAACGAGTCATTTAACGGCATTCTTCCAAATAAATATCTTTTTCGCAAGCAGGTGGAGAAGTTCGAACGCCAGCAATCGACTCAACAATCATGAATTCTGGGAAATCTGAAATCGTTACAGCTTATATAAAAATTAGAAATTCTATAAATTTTCAGATACGTTTGAATATTAAGAATCTTTATAACGACCACAAAGACCAGAAAGTGGCGATACAAACTGTCATACAAAAAATGTAGTCCCATCATTCAGTTTTATGGACTATAAATTAATAAAATTTTTGAGTTAAAACCGGCGAATCTTACAGGCGGACCTGTAGGGATAGATATCTGCATAAAGAAAACGCAGAATATTGCATTTTGTTGCATATATACCCAATATAATTAAAAACTCGAGAAAACATGTGCATAATAGTGCTTAATAACTTAAGTGGCGGCTACGTCCCCGAACGAGCCTGGGCCTCAACCACCATACCTCTTCAATCAACCAGGTTCCTGGCAAAAATCATAATCCGTCGCTCTTTTATGAATAGCGCTTGCTGTAAAAGACGCCTAAAAGCAAAACAGCCAATGGCCCTGATGTATAAACATTATTTGACATATCATCTGATAATGCGTGATATAGTTGATTTTAGCATAAATGGATTCGTCGCCACAATGTGGTATTGGTGATCTATCAGCGGCATCACTGCTTATTGTGTGATGTTATCTCAGAAAAAATAGTGAGTTATTTTTCTTCAAAGACAAAGTTGGCAATAATGTAGCCGCATAAATGATGAAATGTATACATCTATGTGTAAATATGTGGTTACCGGTCACCTCTTCTGATATTAATGAAATGTGATTTTAGCAGGATTAGACTCCGATCGAACTTTAAAGTTCTGAATTTATTTGGGCCTGATGCTGGTTTATATTATATTATATTTATTTATTTCATCTATAAGTACATTTTACTTTCTTAGACTAGAATGATATAGTAATATTATATATAAAATTAAGTAATACATAATCTTTATTATTTAATTGCTTCGAAAATCTTAATCTTAAAAGCATTTCTGCTCAAATTAAGGTCGATTGCATTTGCATATTGGTTAAAATAAAGACATGCGTTTGTGACAGGTTCATTACGACCATAATTTGTTTCATGTCTTGGTATTGCAAAATAACACTGCAGCCTAGGTCTAAGTGGACGTGCTGGAACATAAACATTAAACAAAGATAGTAAGGGGATGCAATCAATATGACCCGTAACAACATCCCTTGCAAGTGAAATAAAGAAGAATTTCCTTCTTGTATAAAGAGGTTGTAATTTTATAAGACCGCATCTATTTGCTTACGAAGAACAAACCGAGTAAATCTTTTTTGAATTTTTTCAATACGAATCATGCTATTATTATAGCATGGACACCAAACTACGCAGCAATATTCGAGTATAGGTCTAACAAAACTAATAAAAAGCGATTTCAATGTGTATGGGCAGCGAAAATCATTTGAATTTCGAAAAAGGAACCCAAGCATAGAATTTCCTTTGGAAATAATGTAATCAAAATGCATTTTAAAATCTAATTTTGAATCTAAAATTACTCCTAAATCTGTTTGATTAAAAACTCTTTAAGAGCAGTGTTTGAGATCGTGTAATCAAAGATAATAGGACATTGACACCTTGTGAACGTAAGGACAGAACACTTAGATATATTAAATGGCAATTTGTTTATATCACACTTTTAAGAGATGTTTTATTCCAACTAGTTTTCCAAAAACTTATGTAAAATTCTACTTGCGTCACCCTCTCCTACAACGGATTCAATTTGTCAAATTTATTTTTACAGTCGTTTCATGTTGGCTTATTTTGTTGCGGGATGCAATCACCATATCAAAATATAATTGAAAAGACAGTGGTACAGGTTTGGCCAAAGATTGATCTGTGACGGTTTCTCCAGTTGACCTCAAATAAACGAATGAAGATTAGAGTCCACTGTTGAGACCGTAACAAGAATTGACCTTTATACAAATAACTTCGACTAGAGCAGTAAGGATTAAGAGGAACATATTTTCTGTACCTTTCCGGCTCTTTACTGATTTGAAAATAAGTCAGCTGATTGTTTATAGACACAAAGTGTGCAAAATGTTTATGTGTCATTGACCCACTTTGCTTGATGTGCATCTGCCTCAAAGTGTAGACAAGCACAGTCCATCAAGTAAAATTACTAAGTGAAGGCCAGCCGTTTTGTTCTTTTGTTCAGTCATCAAAGAATGTTATAGCTTTAACCTTGTTACAACATTATTCGCAAAGAATGAAAATATCTGCACAATCTGCCACACATGAATTGCCACGGTTTCTCTAAGCAATCAAAATGAATATGTGCCACAAAAACAAGAAAAGAACTACCTCTGAAGAGATATAAGATACGTAGTATGTATGTTCGAGTACTCTTGCAATAATTAAAGTGAAAGCATAATTACTCGTACTACTGTCTGTTTTTGCATGCGAAGCAACATAACACACACGTTAACCGAAGAGTATAAAACCCCCATTTTAGGCAATGAAACCAAAAGATGACAAAGCAAACGCGAAAACAAACCTTATCAAAGGGGACTATTTGATAAAAATGTTACTCAGCAGATACCGCGATACATTATTTAAATTTTGTGAATAGAATTTTATTTAACAGTGTACCTACTCTTCAACGTCTAAATTTGTTGATTGATTCCCTAGGGTCAAAGTAAAGTTCAGACTTAATTTAAAGCTGCATCCCAAGGCGGAGTGCATTCAATTAAAAAAATACAAAAAGATTGTACGTACTTGCAAAATTGAGCATTTTATACTCATGTCTTCGGTTTCAAAAGAAAGTCGTTAAGTTATAACACAAAAAAAATATCTTTTCCGCTTGACCGACCAATAGCTACTTGGAATACCCTCTCCAACTTGGACACTGAATTTTTTATCGTAGAGTTACACTTTGATATCTTTATCAAGTCGTTTCAACTTTTTTTATGTTTCTTGATAAAACGACACGAACGAGTATATCTATCCCCTCAAACTTCAGGCAGAACGAATTAATAAAAATTCGAGTTGAATTGTTTTTTTTTAACTTAGAATTCCATTAAAAGGAAGTAACAATAAAGAAGAACGAAAAGGAAGCACCAGCAATCTTTTTTCTTATCATGTGCATTGTGCACTACAAGATACAGATACAGCGAGACAACAACCGAACCGACCGAACGCACGCACTAAAACTGAAAACATTTTTTGACAAAATTCGAGCGATTGAGACTGTCTTAACAAGAAGTCGTCGCGTCGTTGTTGTTGTATTTCTCTGACAATAGTTTGGATTGTTATGGTTATGTTGCGTTTTTATGTTGTGCTGTCGTTTTTGGGGTAGGGTATGTACTTTGCTCGCTACAAAAAAAAAAAACAAATTGTTTGAGTCTGGCTTCAGTTTAATTGTTCGGTCTTTTGATCCGTGAAAATATTTATTTGAATAAACAGTTTTTTTTTGTCGTATAGGTCGTTGTTACCTTATATGCGGTTGAAACATTTGGGTATCGCTTAGAGGGCTGGGAAAGTGCCAACTACAAATGAAAGGGATCTCTGTTTGTGCGTCTTGGATAGTTCAGGTGTGTTGCGTTGCAAATAAATAACTATGTGTTGGGAATACTGATAAGTGTGAGTTTAGTTTATTTTTTCCGATACTTGTTGTGGATACTAATGAGGATAAAATGTTTCAAGTTACACGTGAGGTGAAAATTTCTTTGGTATCATATCAACACGCTGTGTTGTTATGCAACGATGAGATAAGGAAACTCGAAAAAATGCACCTTTTTTGGTAATAGGGTAGATAAGTAGCTTAAATGAGGGATTTTAAGATTATTTGTTGTAAATGTTGCACAGAAGCACTAGTAATACAGTTTATTAATGGGGTTTTATTCTTTTTCGATTATCTTCTGATATAAGAATGGATATAAAACTGATTCGGGGCAACGCTTAATAGAAAAGGTAGGTTGATACTTATTTGATTATTTTGCTACATGAAATTTTTAAGTTGTGCTTACAAATGCACAGCTTAGTAAATGTATAACTCATTGGCTTTTTATTTTTAGACTTCGTAATTAATTCAGTGCTCTCTACACGTACTGAATTTAATAAATATTTCATTATTAATGAGATATTAATGCTGTATGCATGCGGCATCCTGTAAAATATATCAAGCTAATAGTTTACGTAAACATTTAGAAAACTTATAACATTTTATGTATGCTCTTCTCACAAACGCTCGTTTTGTAACAAAAATAATTTTGGTACGTACCTATAACTATTGTTTTCAGATTTAAGGTTTTAAAATAGTTCGCTCTAAATTTTTTCCAATTTTCGTTAATAATCCGTGAAATATTTTTTATACTGATTGTTTTTATTAAATGCATACGTTCAAGGTCGATTATATTTGGTTGTAATGTGTTTGTGCTAATGAAATTTGTCAGTTTGCATTGGCAGTAGACAGTTGACGATGATAATAATATTATTGAAAATCTGACGTAGCAACAGCTTCTTGAAATTTTTAAAACATTTTATTTTAATAATCACCAAAACGAAATAATTATGAGCGACGAAGCACAATCGGCTTGGCTGTTTTTTTAATAAGCAGAATATCTGCTATTGGGGCACTGAAAAACCTTGATTGATAAACCAAAGACCACTACACCTTCTCAGAGTAACTGTATTTGGGCCGGTGCCGGAGTCATTGATCCATATTTTTTTGAAAGTGCAGTAGGCAATAATGTATCGATGTTGGAAAACTGTGTCCGAATTTGATTAACTAGGCCTACAGAACATATGGTTATATTAAGTCGGTCCCACATCACAAATGTTTCGTGCTGAGATGTGAATTTTGCGAGCATCTTTTTCGGACGAATAATGACAAAATCGTATGATATCGACTGACCCCCACTGATCCCCTGATGACTCCGCGATTTTTTATTTTTTGGAGGAAAACTGTTACATCAAAAAACCAGCCACAACAGAAACGAAATACTTAAATTACACCAAAAGTCAGCGAAATCGTTAGACAAGATGTTCTTAAAAGAGCACCACGTTCAGTGGCGCCTATTTGATCGACATCATATTCCGAACATAAAGTTCTTATAAATTAAAAAAAACCGGAAACATAAAACGCACCCTTTACGAACAGAGAACATGTGAGATTCAAAAAGAGACCCCTTTTGGTAAGAATCAGTAAACTGTCAGTTGCTATCTGAATGTGACAAATCGTTTCATTTCACATTTTAGCTTTTAAGATGACCTTAAAACAGCACAGAACAGAGAAGTACAGATCCTGGAAAAAGGTAACATTTTTCAACATTGAAGTATGTCAAATCTTAATCCTTTTTTTAATATATTCCTGGTATTAAGAGAACTTCGTAATGATATTGTTTGCCGTGGTAGAGACAACGTTTTTATGTCTAAGTATTTCAAATCCCAAATTTCTTAAAAAATGCAATAGCCATTGACATTCACAAAAGAAAAAGTAGGTGAAGAGAATCGTGTTCTATAGACTGTCCAGCTCAGACCCATCAAACAAAAAGGAGAACAGTTTCGCACAGGATATTTGCTCTTAAAACACAAAAGCAGGACTTTACTATAATTTTCTGAAATTTTCCCAGATTCTTTAGCTGTGTCGATTTATCCATATCTGTCCGTCCGTCACCAGTTTTTAGGCCTTACATTTTGAGCTAGAATGATGCAATTTGGTAAATGAACCCAGCAGAAAAAAACGTCGAATTTGGTCAAACGAACACGAATTTAATCAAGATATTCAGAAACTCTGATTTGCTTTATTTAATTCTTATAAAGTTATTATAATAATGAATTGGGATACATTATTCAAAGATTTTTTTACATAAACTTAACTGTCTAAGACTTTACTCCCACTACACGAAATTTGAGATTTTACTTCTTTTGCTTGAGGATTACGGGAACAGACCTAATATTTTACAGAACCACAGCTTATCTGCTGCCAAAATAAAATTATTGCTCCATCTGCATGACCCCTACGTTATACTAACGGTTATAACCATACAGGTGAAGCATTGAGAACAAAAAACATTAACTTTTGCTCACCAGCTTCATGGTACGGGAAGGGTTGTGCCAGTACGACCCGCCATAGAACAGTTTTTCTTGTATGCAGTGCGTCCTCTGTAAGGCTTTATAATCTTTGGTTATACTCATGTTTATGAAAAAGAGTTGAGCTAACAAATGTGAATAAACAGTTCTTTGTTAGTTTAAAGTTTAGAAATGCACCCTTTCGTATTCTTCTCATCAGAAATCACCCGAGGACAATTAATTTTAAAGGAATCAAAATTAAACATTTTAAAGGAAGATAAGATAAGACGATTTTGCAAACATGAGAACAGTTTCTGATAGATTGATATCATTTGCCGCACCTGGACCGAATAAACTTACAATTAAATAAAGTGTTTCAAATCCGAAAAAGGCTGTTAAGAAAAATATAAGTTTCTACAGACTTATCCCCTTTTAATAATAATCAGTCATTTCCAATAATATAAAGATATTTATTCAACTTACCGCTAAACTTTGCTCTAGTGTGAACTTTTCTGCAATAAGCACATCCTTTTCTCTAGATAGACGATCCTTGGATTGTCTCTCTAATCTTGCCGCATCCTTAAATGACAAAAAAGAAGGAATAAGTTGTATTATTTACATATGTTTAATTTAAACAAAATATTACATCATACAAAATGTTTATAAATCACCTACCTGCAAGGCTAAACATTCGGAATCAAACTTCCGCTGCTTCTTCTCTAGCAGATTGTTTCGGCCATTCTGTTCTTCCAAGAGCATACGCAAATCGTTCATTTCATTTGTCATCTTTTGTGCTTTGCGTTTCCATTGGCCAACAACTTGTCGTTGCTCTTCGACTTCTTCGTATGCATCAGATAACTGGTAAAATTTGAAAAAAATACGATAATTAATTTAACTTGAAAAAAAAAAAAACAAAGATAACAAGGAGAATAGTGCTGACGCTTTGTATTTTTATAAAAAAAAAACATAACCTTATCCTTAGTTGAATAGATACTAAAAGTCTACAAATATCACAAACGCGGTAACATTAATGCCACTGTTCAAGCTATTTAATTCGATTGGTAACGTATCCTCAATAAATAAAGAAAACTTACTCGATCTTACAATATCTTTCGTGCATTTACGTCATACTTAGCTACTAAAATTCAATAATTTGTACATGCAATTATGCATGTATTTTCATAACAAATTCATTATGTTATATTTATACAATTTTTTATTTTATATTGAACAATTTGCCATTATAAATAAATCAATAAATTCAAACTGTGTATTTTTTTGGAACTTACAAACGAACGTTTTACATTTATAAAAAGTGGCAGCACGCATAACAACTATGTAAAGAAAAGTTGTTACAAATCGTTAAAAATATTAATTGTTATCATATCACGTGAAAAAAAAATATATACAAACTCGAACATTATCAATTTTATCATTGCATCGATATCTAATTCAATTAAGGTATATAGCTATCAGCGAATGTAATCAAACACGAATCGTGTACTCACCTTCTTCTCCAATTGCTTCTTCAGTCCAACCAATTGCTCCAAATCATGTTCATGCTGTGATTGTAGGCGCCGCTTGGTGAACTCCAACTCTCTGGCCACCCGCTCATACTTCAGCCGATAAACACCTCCACTATCCTCATTCTCAGGATCATCATCCTCCGAGATACCATTGAGTTCAGATTTAGCACAAATCAACTCCATCTCGAGTTTCTCAGATGTTTCCTGAAGGTTCTTGACTTTGGTCTGCTGTTCGTGCAGTTCCTTTTCCAGCTTCAAACGTTCAGCGGTTTCAGCTTCAAGCCGCTCACTAGCCATATGTGAGCCAGATCGTTCTTCTGCCAAATCGACTGTCATCTCGGATAACTGCAAACAAACGAATAAAATAAAACGAGATGAGTTTCGGATTAGACGTCTTACATAAATATAAATAAGTTTCCGGTGAGAAAATGCGGTTTAAAAAATATGATATGCGAGTAATGCAATGTATCCCGGGGGAAATCACCTACCAACTGGAAGGTGAGGCAGTTAGATCTGTATCTCGAACTCAGTGAGACACATTTTTAATGGGGATTTTTCTTTTAAATACGAAGAGAGGAGAACAATCCGACGATAGTCTTTCGTGGAAGGAGGCGCAATAATGATATTGTTGTCATCATCGTGTACTTGAACTTGTTTTGTTTTATGCCGAAGATGATTCGTACGTCCCGGGAGATATATAAAATCGGATCACAGTATAGAGCTCTTTAGGAGACAAATCGTTCTAGTAGATGTCATGCGGTTGCATTCACAATACACTGAAATTTCTGCGCACTGCGGTTGAGGCAATAGTTCATCACATCGTAGTTATACGAACACATTTGACGATGGGATTGTGTTGAAATGCAACGGAGGCTCTTAAAATGAGTAGCACTTCCCAACAGGGTATTACGGAATTCATAGAAAACATGTGAACAGCAGTAGGATAGGTGTTTCAATCAATAAATCGTGGGGAGGGTGGTGTTCTGGTCGGAATAGAAATGTGCTAATTTGTGTTGTTTGTTGGGGTCGGTATAAGCTTATCCAATGGTTCTCATGTAGGGGGAGACTTTGCTTTTATGGGTCGTGACCTTTAAGCCTTTCACGATTTGTGTTTTGTAGCTTGATATTGCATGTGTTTCGTCAGTACACCTAACTAGCAAGGGGTTGTAGTACATGTGCAAGTTCAATCGACAGGCTCAAGGTAACAATTGGAAAAGATTAGGTAAAATGACAACGAAGTTGAAATGTTTTGACCGAGGTTGTCGACGGGTTGGCTGCACTAATTAAACGAAATGTAAGAGTAGTTAAACAACCGAATTTGTAAAACAGAAATGAGACTATTTATGCCGCCTATAAAATCGATGCTTCGCTTAATCCGTAAATCAGTTATTTACACCTTGTAAAAACTCTCAACCGTTTCAGATTTGTTGTCGTTTGAAGATTTCGTGTGAAAGTACTAGTAAGCACGAACCACGTCTAGTTTATGACTCAGAAATCTATACAAGTATGGAACTACGAACTTAGTATACGATTTATATAACTGGTGAGCCAATTACACATTTGTACATAATACACAATTCATTTTTTACAATGCAATAAAATAAACAAATTTTTTTTCTTTGTATTAAGGCTTTATCAGTAAGAGCAAACATTCCCATTAGTTATGGAACCTAACGTCATTGAAGTGGTTGCCTTGCCTGGCTTCGCAGTAGAGCATTCTGCCACTCCATTATGCCAATACCTTGTTTATGGTTTTAGGCTGAAACTTGTCGGTCTTTTACGGTTCCTCACAAAAAATCCAAAGGGGTCAAATCGCAGCTCCGATGTGGCCAATTTACATCGCTATGACGGCTGAAAACACGAATTCTGAATTTGTTGCGTAAACATATCAATTTGTCTTCCATATCAGCAAAATTCAGTCGAGATCAAAATGAGCCTCGTCAGAAAAGATAATTCTTCTCTCAGAATCGTTGTCAAGCTGCTCATATGCCCAAACTGCAAAGCGATACTGAAGCGTATGATTCAGCGCCTTCAATTGCTGCGTCCTGTAATCGAATAATCCGAGATCTTTGTGCGAAATACTCTTAAGGCAAGTGCGTGATATCAAAGAGTATAAAATAATACGAAATTTTCCCTTCGCACTTAACGCCCGCATCTGAAACGGCTCCAAAAATGTTAGCTGTGATGCGTACTCTATGTAGTTCTATACTCTTTTATCGAATCTTGAGCTGTTGAGAGTTGATGTTCCAGAATTGAGTCTTACACTCTCGGCTACAGCAGCCACATTCTCGTCTGTGCGTTTCGTACTACGACGACGACCATGAGCGTTTCGGCAAAAATGTCTTTTCAAGTAACGCACTATTTGGGCTACACAGCACTCACTTTGGAAATAAGTTTTCAATATTTCCCAAAGTTGTTTAAGCGTACAGAGTCTCATTTCGTTTCGCGAAGTTATGATACTGACTTTCTGTCAAGATTTCGAGCGGGAAACATGCAGTGTCAAAATAACATATGTTTAAAAAAAAACTACTAGATGATCCACCTACTAAAAAGACACGTCAATTGATCAAATAACTATCTTAAAATGTATGGCGTCCAGAGTAATAAGGATACAACTATATCTGTGCATTCATCGACACTATACAAGGAAACACCGATTCCAAATTCGATTTTTTTTTAAAAAGCTTTAAAAGATTATTTGGTTTTTAACTACGACTTTCGATTCGAGATAATAATTTTTGATGACGCAACAGGATCTTTAAGCATCTCAATTTTTTCACAACCTATTGTTTTATCCTTAGTCTAAAACGGTTGATTTATTATGTTTTTTTGTTAATTGATACTACTTCAATGATTGTGATGGAAGCACCAGTTAAAAAAAAGTCTTGTACGGTCGGGAACCAAAGGCTGAGCTTTTGCAGAGCAGTTTATTTCAATAACCAGTGATCCACTGAGTTGCAAGAGCAAATTCAGTAACTATACAGCATCATTTTTTCCGGTGTCGGTATATGTTATTTAATATAATTATATATAAGTCTACCTGATTTCATCACAATATTGCAGATTAGTTCATCAATGCTAATTACCCTTCATCATAATGTTGTCTGTACTTGGCAATCATACTCCTATTTATTTAGGGACAAACAAGGCGTCCTTTATCATCGTATTGATATCTCAAAAATAGGAAAAAAACGACCTTGCCAAGAATCCATTACTCTTTTACTACAAAGCCATTCTAATTTCTGGCGCCGACAGTCCGACACAAAGTCTCTATCAAAAAGGCATTCCATAATAAAAATATAATTATTTCGACAAAAACACGCCTATTATATTACTTTTCATGTTTCTTTCTAAATTAAATTCATCTTCAGTGCCCAAATTTAATTTACGAAAAGAATCGAAGAACATATTTAGCATTTTGTTATTTTAACAATAAAAATAAACAAATTTTATTATATTCATTTAAATTTAAAATCTCACTTGAAAAGAAAAGAAAAGAATGTATGTATTTCATTTCGAGAGTAATTTAAGCGAAACGGTTGAAGGCCGCTGGCCATTAGTGCATCGCAAATATAATAACCTACTATTGACCTAGTATCACTCAATTTTCCGAAACGAATTTTCGTTCTGTAAACAACACATGCCAAGGAATGAAATTCGAATAAAAATACACCACACTCTCGCCTTGCAGTACTGGAGATTAAGATTTTAGATAGAGATTTTAATGATGTGTTCCCGTTTCGTTTTTTAACGCCAACCCACATGCATATGTTGAGAACAAGTAAAAACGAAATAATATCATGTACAATGTACAGTACATAGGTAATTCAAGTATGTAACTTATGTATAATATGACAATAATAATAATTTCCAAGCAAATTGGAAGTTATTAATGTTTTTGTTAAATTTTTAAAAGTCCAAGTGATTACAGTTTGAGACATCATAGATAATTTTCGCATTTACCTGTCGTTTGGAATGAATCACCCAGATATCTTATTTTGACAAAAATAAACAAATCACATAACTATTTGTATTATTTTCGGAGCATTCTTAAAAGATTGATATATTGCGCCCATGACACATAATATTATTGTTTTGTCGGTTCGGTGTGCGTAATTGTCAAGGTTATGTAAGTCCATCTGACAGCATAGCTCTGCGGGGAATCATTTGTCGGCGAACTTAAAATTTAAATTCGTAGTGAATCGGTTATGCTTCTTATTTTGTTCACGCACTATTATTTTGAGAACTAATTAACTTGTTTCTTGTATTATTTAAACACTGTGTTTACAGTTTGATTTTATTTGGAAAAAATTTGCGTAGTTTCCACCGTACCTACAGATTTAAAGTGGTGCGAGACTGTTTTAGTAAAAATAATAATTGATGTGAACTACGCCTGCACCTATATAATTTTGAGTGCCAATGAAGTTTATCTATATTCACAAAATTTCCAGTTTTATGTGGAAATGGTTTTGTTAAATAATGTGCGATTATACACCAATGTGGTACAATTGTTGTAATTGCATTTTAATTATGTGTTAAATGTTTGCAAAGCATAGAACCTAGTTGGTATAAAAAACATGGAACTTCGATAGTATTCCAGTTAGTATTGGCACACATTAACTGGTATAATTTAATCTAGCTTTGAACAACTTTTCAAATGAGTATGGTTCGTACATCCGCTGACTTCGAAATCGATGATTTGAATCTCGACTTAAGTGTGGTGAAACACGATGTACATTAAGTATGCCACTTAACATTCGGTCTAATATTATACCGTTGTTACGGTTGGATTGCTTTTGTTAAAACGGAATCTGAAATTTCTTTCAACAAAATTAAGATAGAAAATTGTACTGAGTCCATTTTGGAATGCGAATCTGAGGATTCTGTGACGATTGCTTGAAAGAAGTGAAACAACATTCGATTATAGATTTGATATTAAAATTGCTAGTTGCTAATTTCCAATTAAAATGACAGGAATGCAAGCCAAGAGTTCAAAGGTGTGAGACATTAAAGTATTTTATAATATTTCGATACCTTCCCGGAAAAATGCATTAGGGGCGACATTTAAAAAAATTATACAGATGACAAAAAAAACTTCCTACAGAGGTAATTATTTGTGTATTTTGTAGTGCATTTTGTATTGATGAGAGAAACCTCAAACCGAGGCCAAAACGTGGCGCCTGCATCAAAAAGTCAAAAAGTAATTTCCTGAAATATTGTCGCTTAGTACATTTTCCGGGTTTGTATCGATGTTATGACAGAAATTAAGATTTAATTTTATGCCAACTGCCAGTTGTTTATCAGTAACTTTTTCAAACCGACTTGTTCATAAGGTAGTGCTTTTTATTGACTATTGACTGTTGCCATAATAACAAAATCCTGTAACATGTTTGATATTTAATAAAATCTTCAGCTCAGTGTGAGGATAATGCAATTTCTATATCCTCGTGTTGGAACAGATAGTCCATAGGACAGGTGTAGATAAACAAGGAACATAATTGCCCATATCATATCTGGCAATTCTCAATTCATTTGTGTGTGCGAATTTATATTTTTATCACAAAAAAATAGGACCTCGAGTTTAAGCCGATTCCGCAGTTTTATACTTGGATGTTTCTCAGAGTTCCGGAAGAGGTGGGGGAGTTTTTACTTTCGGTCATAAATCCGACACCCCACTCTTAGAAGTCCAACTCGCTAACCAATAAACAGTGGCTACCCACCGTAAACGTTTGACGGCAATTGATGAGAATGCGAAACTCGTTGGTCTTGTGGTTAACGAAGAACGTTACCAAAACATGGACCAAAACATCATCGTCGAATTTATGGTACCAAGATGTGGATGAAGTACAAATGATGGTTTATATTGACTCGGGAACGTTGAGGGAATAATCAGTATTGCTATCTTCAAGAGAACCTTCAAGTCACAGCCTTCAAATTCGAAAGACCGAACATAAGGTTTATGGAAGCGAACGTGGATACCAGGGCGCTTGGACTGAAAGACTGGAAGCATCGTGCTAAGGATCGAAGACGATGGAAGGCTGTTTGTCTCAGGCAAAAACCCTCAAGGGTTCGTGAGCCCGTTAAGTAAAAGTAGGTATGCAACGACAAAATCGATAAATCTACCGATTGAAATTAATATTTCAACAATTGTTTGATATGGAAAAAAAATTAAAGGTCTAATGACAAAAATCTTTAGTAATAAATAAGGGCATTGCAATAATGACACTATCAGCTCATTAGCTGCCTAAAATACACCTGAAAATACCTAGACGTATATTAGATAAGTTTTCAAGGGTTGTAACGTAACAGTAACCTCTTAAAATATTTCTATTTTTGATTATCGCAAGTCATATAGAGTTGTTTTGTCAGAGGTCCCATCCAGAGATCCCATTTTTTGACAATTCACCTCGACGATTTAATTCTTAAAATGGTTACTGAAACCTAGCATTTAAATAAACAATTCTTCCTTATGCAATTGAGTACAAAGAAAAAAACATTTTCTTAAATGCTTAGCTTCGTTGTGAGCCAAGAATTCCTTTCTGAATTTAACTTCCTGGCATACATATGCCATGCCGTCTAATTAAACCAAAATGAATACCAAATTCGGAGATAGGGTTGTTTACACAATGTTATGCAACACAAACAAAACTAAAAATAGCCACAAAGAGACAAATCACCTCGTCCAAATCGTTATCGTCCTCTTCTTGTATCGTGCGATCATCATCTTCGGAAAAGTCCCTCGCTACCGAACTGCTTCTTGATCCAGTTGTTGTTCGCGGAAGCGTACGCGCCAATTGGAAGCCCTTTATAAGAATATTTGTTGCACTACGCGATTGATTTATGAAATTACCACGCTCAGCACTGCGTTCCCGTTGCTTCTCAATTAAACTGATTGTGTCATAGGGATCATCGAATCGAGACGAAGCCACAGAAGATGATCTCGACCCGGAGCCGTACTTTCGTGATCTTGTTCCGAGAGCTGCCCACTCCTCGTTCACATGATCGGTTCGCTTGAGAAAGTTTTGAATTTTCTCTGTCAAATAGTTGGAAGCCGTTTGAGGATCAGTATGTGATGGGGATGGTCGAAAAGTCTGTCGAACTGGTTGTTTTTTACACCCGAGGACGAATTGAAGATTGGCATCAAAAACCACTGGAGACGGTTCCAGAGACCGAAGTTTGAAAATATCCATGGGGTCACCGCGGGTGTAGGTCTGCGGAAAGACGCGTCGCGGCATAGATGCTGAAGAAAGATGTGATCGCGTTGAGTAACCAGATCCGTTGCTTCGCATTGACATCGATGGACTGGGTGAACGGGAGGCAAAATATGATGATTCCCGAGATGTGGTCATGTCGCCTGATGGTCTCCTATTAATGGGAAGTTTTAAAGACACCTCAACTGGAGCAGAGCCATCTTTAAGGAAGGGAGATTGGGATATGGATACGCCAGGTGGTGGAGTTGCGGCTTTATTCAAGTATCCGTTGCGAAGTGTTGGACTCTTTGCTCGCGTCTTTGGTATAAGACGAATTTGTTTCCGGACACGAATATGGGAGGAAGTAGATTTTGGAACAGGTGGTCGGTTGAATGCTTGGCTGCTGTCACCATTCATGCTGGAGGAAGAAGGTTTCTTGGAGAGTTCAGAAAATTCAGGATTTAGGAAATTTTCCTTCACAGATGTCGCAGTATCCATTGTAGTGGAGGGGGTTGTGTTAGATGGCTCTGAGCCGATTGATGCAGATGGCGGATGCGGCGGCATTCTCATAATATTATATAAAAATAAATCACTATTATTCACTAAAACTAATTAAAATATAATCACATGCTAGTTTTTGTTTAAGTGTTTAAGAGGCCATAGAATATTATTCACATAAAACACATTTTTAGAAGTTAAAATATCGGATTTCGGATTCGAGGATTTTCGGAATATCGGAAAAAATTTATTTGATATCAACCAACAATTTTTTTTGAAAATAATTTAAAAGGGAAGGAAAATGCACTGTCTGTAAAATTATTTTTGTTTTTTTTTTGTGGCTAAAAACAACCCGACGAACACGACACACGACAAGAGTATTCTTCTTGGACGAGACGTCACGACGCGCTTTTTCTCTGGGCCACTTCTCACCGCTGACTAAAAAGCAACAGAAAACTTTTTTCACCATCCATCTCCCATATCCGAATCCGAAATAATCATTTCGCGCTATAGTCGAAGAGCAGAGATTTGCTAAGTGTGTTCGCCTCAAAGTCAGTTTTTTTTTTAAAGTGAGGATTCTATTTTTTGTTTATTGTGTGATATTAGCGTGAGCGTATTTATACTCGTATAATATTGAATTGTTAGGAGGGAGACTGTAATGGAGACTGACTACAGTGATGGGTTTAAATAATCGGGAGGAAAAAAATGAGTAAGGATGCATATTTTATGTTGGGTGTTTTTATTTTCATATATACAAGGAAATATTATTTATATCACCATACGGTTCTAGGGAAATTTGAACACATGACGAGCTTAAAGGAATTGAAAATCGCTTAGTCCACATTGTGTCGAATTTTAAGTAAAGATTTTGTTCAACGCCCTTAAAAGATCAAATAAACTCAAAACGGAAGCCTCATGATCAATAAAAGCTTCACAATTTTCCAATTAGAATCTGAAAAATATTGAAGAGAATCCGTATTTGCTCCCAAAAAGGTCTTCAGCGATGAAACTATTTTTTTTGCTAACAAACCTCCTTGAGACTCCACTGGATCTACAAATAGTGACGCGTGTGGTGTACACAGTGTAATAATACTCGCATTAATGCAAACATTTTAAATAGGTAACCAAATAGAAGTTAATAGTTAGTTTGTAAGTATCAAAATGAGGTGGCAAAGAGGCCCGTATTGAATCGTTCCACGTAATTAGCACCGTGCCAGAAAGGTAGAGAAGAAAATCCTGATTTAGAAAAAGGGGAACAGGCTTTCAGCTTACAAAAAGAGTATCTTGAAAAGATGAAGAATAAGCAGTTATAAACTGACAGCTGGTTTCAAAATTACAAAGTATATAAGAACTCTTTATAAACAGAGTGTGATGTCTTAAAAGTGTCCATACAGCACATTCCTGATAACTGTAATGTCAGCTCCATTTGCTCTATCTCTAATCAATCCGACCATATGTCATACTGCAACTGTCGAGGCTTTCCTTCGCCTAAATGCTGCAATTAGAATCTCATTCTACTCCTTACAATTGTTGACATATAAAAATTTAGTTTCTCATCCGACAGATCAACAATAAACCAACACCATAAACCACATGCCCGATAATTGGAATGTTAGCTCTATTTGTTCTATCGCTAATCAATGCGACCCTTTGTGTTGATGCATCTGTCAAACCTTTTTTCCGCCTAACTGCTGCAATTAGGATCCCATTCTACATCTGAATCCTTACATTTGTTGACATCTAAAGATTCAGTTTCTCATCCGACAGATTAACAATGAACCAAATTTTCAAGCCTCAAGAAGATCAAAGAATTCCAACTCCAGACTCATAATAGTTATGTTCGTTAACTTCAAATCCGCATATGATTGCAATTAAAGGTTTTAATGAATTTCGGGATCCCGGAAAAGTTGATCTGGCAGTGTCGCCTATTTACGGAAGACCTCTCTGAGCTAACCTAATCTAACTACTTTCGAATTCATTGAAACAATTACTTTATACAATTAATTTCAATAATTCGCGTCAAAAGTTGCCAACTGGCTGTGTTTTTCTGCGTATTTCGAAAAGAAATTAATGTATTTGAATTTTACAACTTGCTATTTTTTTAGCAACTGACTTTAGTTGTGAAACTCTATAATTCTCCCTGTCAACAGAAAGTGTATATTAGCCCCCACTGTATTGAAACAAGAAATAAAAATTCAAATTTATTTCGTATTCTTTCTGTTACGCGCACAGAAACAAATAAAACAAATTGCAAAATCAAAAAGAATTTAAAAAGTGAATTTTCGTATCATTAGTGTCCGTTTTTGTCATATTACTTGTCCTTTTTATTGCTGCCTGACTAGAATACATTTTCTGAGAGTCGATACTTTTTTTGTATTCCCATTTTGTTGTTTCTTTTAGAAAATGTAATTAGAAAAGTGAAATACAAAAAATGCCCGCTTTCCAAATAGCACAGGCTTATAGAGTGATACTTGGCAAAATGTTGAAATTGTATCTGTTGACTTTTGTTGGCACACGCAAATGTTTTGTGACTTTTTTTCCACATGTGAATGGTTGAAAGATACTTAACACACATGTACCTAAATGAGATATAGGAAAGTAATGTGAAGTAAGTTTTCTATTTCAAACTAAATTCGATTTTTCTATTATTGTGACTTGGGAAACAGAAAAAAAATACGCACAAATTTGGCGATACATTGGTTTAGTTCAGACGTTTGCATTTCAGCAGCTTGTTTACTGTGTCAAACACGTTAGATAGTTGCGTTAAGGGCTCTTTTTGGCACCATCAATGGATTCATTTAGAACTGGGAAGAGACGTTAATTTTTGTATTTATCTTCAATCGTTTCAAGAGACAGACCGGGAACAAATTGTGCGGTATAGATACAAATCTAAAAATAGGTTTGATCTGCCTTCGGAGAGGTGCAGTCGGACGTATTTTTTTTGATGCTATACGTTTGGCGTCTAATGAGCGGAAAATATATGATTATTGGGTTAAATATGTCGATATTGACATATTAATGCATTGGGCAATTAATTGAACATGAGGGCTAATGAGTAACTTGATTGTGGTCGCTTCGCTGCGTATGGTCCTTGTAATGTTAATGTTGCGAAGGGGAGACACCTTTAATTTGGATTCGAATTTTGCATATCACTGAAATATATTTATGTACTTGATAAATTAATAGAATAGATATTTGCTTTTCAGGTAATAAATTAACGTGACTTCTACAGTTTGTCGTTCTAGTTCAAAGTATAAATATTAAGACGAGGAGCTAGAAATTAATATCAATTATAAGGGTTGAAATTGTCAGATGTCGGATGTTTGATGTCGTGAAACTAAACTTAGATCAACATTTTAATCTGGATAAACTCATGAGGCCTTAGTTTTAAACTCTACAAAGAAGTATTTTCAAACCCTACATGAAATCAATTTCAGTTAATTCACAAAAAATTTTAAGATACCCCATTCATTTTTTTAATTTCATTGTACAATAAATTAAATAAAATTAAAAAAATAACATATAGCTAGATACAGAAATTCTAACGAATTTCGCATGAGGAATGCAAGGCTCTCAATAATATTTAAACTGTGCAGATAACCTACGAAATGTTTTTGTTGTATATTTGCTAGACTTGTATAAATAAGCAAATAATATACAAAAAATATTTGCTTCTTCTTATATGATCCTTAACAATCAAATGTCAGTAGATATTAAGGAATACCGAAGGTGCAAGCGAGCATTTTCAAGTCAATTGACAAAACAAAGCCTTAGCTTTGCATAGACGAGCCTGAACATCACAGCAGCGCCTCCAAATAATACAAGGGGCCATTAAGTGAATAAATTCAATAAATAGATGAGTCCAGTGAAACATTCAGCATCTTTTAACCCCCAAGTAAAATCTATTGATTGGCACAACTGAAGCTATTTTTTTCGCCCGTCTTTGCATAAAGCCGATGTAGAATTCTGCTACCAACAAAAAAATGTTGGCGGTGCATTGCCATTGGCTTCTTTAATATCATTATTGAGATGATTGTGCAAAACTTCCAAGCCAACACCAGAGGCATAATCATACTTGAATCGGCGCAAGTACTACCATACGCCGACGATATTGGCATCGTTGGTCGGATTCAATGTGATATCACAGCCACGTTTGCTAGTTAAGGAAGCGACGAAAATGGGTTTAGCAGTACAGATATAACTTTATGGCAGTCTTCCTCAGCTCCGCTGTATTAATGATGACAATAACAGTTCCGTCAGAAATAAATCGAAGAAATACATAAATAGTTACTTTTTCCAACTGCTGTTTCTTTGAGCTAAGAATGCAATTTAGTAGTAGTATCTTTAAATTTGCAGTAAAAGGTATTGAAGGTCACTTATCACTATAAAAAAAAACTGTCATATTTCTTAAATTGGACCAAACTTTATGTATTTACAAAATTTCATTGAAATCGGTTTAGCGGTTTCTCTCTTCATGCAGCAGAGCTACATATTTTATTTGTGCTCGGGCCAACTCAATGTGCGAAACTGGAGATAGCTATTATAATTTGAATCTTCAGAGCGTCAGTTGTCACCATTTATCAAAAGCAACAAAGCACATTTATAAACTGACGTGAGTCATATGTTCTACTATTAGATATACTTTTGTTGACGTAGGATTATTAAAAACAAATATTTGAAAGAAACCCTGACGTCTAAATTTGACTCTTACCGTCATGTCCAATTGTTATAATAATTTTTATATCATAAATGCTTCACTCCTATTTTAGGAATGCAATTGAATAAAAACATTTAACTTCTATTCTTGGGATTCGAAAGTCCTATTTTTAATGTGCTCCTCTATGACAAGTCCATAAAAATATTAATTTACTTTTTTCAATCCACAGGTTTTTTTTAAATATTTTTGGCATTAATTATATTTTTTGGCACAGAACAAAAAAGTCGAAAAATACAGACGTGATATTTTTTTTAAGGTGTTTGTTCCAATTTTTATTGTTTTTGTTCTGTTTAAAAATTTTAGTACACAATGTGTCACGATGATGATCATATGTATTTAGTATTTAGTATTCAAAGAAAAATTTAGATTGTATAATAACGTTCCATTAGAAAGACTAAATTGGAGTGCAAAAAAATCATTTTCATTTGTGTTGCCTTCTCCTATGTAAACAAAAACATAGCGCCCCCACCCTCTCGATGCAAGTAGCACTTCTATACCCTTCCGAATGATTACCGGGTATAAAATTAGTGGCAACATGGTTGAATTGCATCTTCATCCAACAAAACTTAAGACAGTTTGCAAGATTATTTAATTTTTGGCAATCAAAACAAGCAAATGACAAAATAGACGACCAGAATCTAATAAAAATAAAAGCAATTGATATTGGGTGGCTAATGCTCATCCGGTGTGGGTATGTTGTAACGAAGGCGTGGATAGATGTATTTTTTGGCCTAATCAATTTTTCTCTCAGATCGTTTTGGGGATTTAATTATGCGGAACTCACACTTTATTACATCAGGGTTATTGGCATCGCGGGGGGTTGCCAAAATTCGCAGTCCTTTGGTACGATTACATTACGTATGTTGTAAGGCGTTTATTACATTTGTGTTGCCATGGTGACTGGGTTTTATTTATAGGATGATTTTTTGATGAATCGAATCAGATTATAAATTCGGATTTAAATTTTGCTTCAGGGAAGTCGTTTGAATCAAGTCCTAGTCTTTCTGCGTTCCTGCCTATTAGACAGTGTCCAATGATGACACTAATATGCGAGTCTAGTGAGCGGAATCAGTCCCGTGAATCTTTCTACATTCAGCTTTGGCCAATTTGTTTGGATTGTTTCGCTAGTAAGCTTTGGCAGGTAGAGATAGGAATACCTATTGCACCCGTGTCGGATACGACTGGTAATTTAGTCATATAACTGGCGAGTTCATCTGCCTTACAGTTCACTGGAATGTCACTATGTTCAGGCACCTATTTAACCGTTTAACATTCGGCTTTGTTCGGAAGGTTGTTTTTCCTTTTCTTATTTAAATCGACAGCCACAAATTTAGTGTAGAAACGATTTTGTCTATTTCGGCTTTTAATTCATAAAACAAAAGCACGTCATAAATCAAATGAAGAATTACTCTTGCCAAATTCTATTGCTTAAATTTTTTTTATAATTTACACGTACTCAAGGGCTTATGAATATCTTTTATATGTAATCACATTACGAGCGTTAAAGAAGGGAAAGAAAGAGAGTTTTTATTATTTTTATTTTTTTTTATAATTTACACGTACTCAAGGGCTTATGAATATCTTTTATATGTAATCACATTACGAGCGTTAAAGAAGGGAAAGAAAGAGAGTGATAGGAAAGATCTTGGATGTAGTGGAGACTTACTCCATGGGTGGTTTACGAACTAACTTAGGGGAGTCACTTTTTCTTGTGTTCGTTAAATTTGAAGAAATTAAAGATGGTGCATACTTTTAGGTATAAAACCGACCTTTTTTATTTCTTTTGGATAAAAGTTAAATAGATTTTGGCTGGGATTGAACGCGCAACCTTCCACTCAACACATTACCACTACACCGCGCCCACCCACAAGAAGAAAGCCCTTTTTTTTTATGAAACCCTTACTATTAAGGAGATTTATATGCTACGCAGAACGTTCGAGTCATGTTTAATGATACTGGAGGATGGAAAAAAAGCGCGTAAAAAAATCTTTAGTCATTTGGGCCAACAATTAATTGTCGGTTCTGTTGGCACCGAGGGGCATGGAATTAAACTTGTCAAAAGACCGTTCATTGTATGTTTATGAAACGACATGTAGTAGACAATAATTACGTTGAAAACTATTTTCTTTATACAAAATGTAGTCACTTGCACTGGTAGATGTTCAATTATGCAAGCAATCTTAAAGCATTGGTACCAAAATATTTCTATAAATAAAGCCGATGGTAATATAGCTATATAAAACTTTATTTATTCCTTCCGATTTACATAGCTGATATTTTTAAACAAATTTAATTATCACAAAATTTCTACGCATTCGATATATTCAAAAATATTGCAAGTGTACATTCCCTCACGAATTTCTGACATTTAATTACACCAAAAAATAAGTCAATTGGAAAATGTTTAGTAACTTGCGCCAAATAATCCAATTTAGTTGGTATTTAATTATTTAGCTTATCTTCAGCGTTTTTTCTTTCCTATTAAATGTTTATTTCATTACAACGGAACAACTCTAGCTGTCAAATGAGAGTGGGTGGCGAAAGCGTATTTCCCCATGGAGAGCGATTTGAATCATCACCGCCAATTGCATTTCTTGGGATGCATCCAAAAAAAGAATTTTGATTTATCCATACAGAGTTGAAGATCGACAAAAATAAATTTCCGAAATATATCTGGAGATAAGATGCAAAATTTCAGACGTTGCAGTAAACAAGGCGAATTTTTATAGCTTCGACCAACTTTGGTCGATTTATTTGGGATACGTGTGTTTGGATTAATTGATTGATTATTTTGGCTTACCTTATTTTCCAATTTTTCGTTTTCAGTCTTAAGTGCGTTACGATCGTTTTCGATTTTTTCCAATTTCGCTCGTAAAATGTGCAACTCATCGCTGGCGGATTTGAGTTGCTCTTCAGTGCGATGTACGTTGAGGAGTGGTTGCACACGTATTAAAAGACGCCACCAGGGCCAATCACGGACTGTTAAGAACGCTTTGACATTGCGTTGAATGCAGCGGACGGCTATTTCCTGTAAAAAAAAAGAAAGAAACAAATTATGTTTTTTAAACAATATATTTAAGGATCTTAAAAATAACTCGTTTTGTTAAGATATAAAACATCTTTTGAACACGCAAAGAGGATGGAACGACGTTCAATATTCAATTTCCAGCTCTTTGGTAAAATATGTTTTTTTTTTGTTATGCATTTTAATGGACCCATTTTTAAATATACTAACTTAACTTTTGTAAATGCTTTTTTATAAAATACTTATTGAGAAGGCATTGTGCATGTTACGCAGGCATTTCTTACGTCCTGAAACTGTAGTGTATAGCAAAGTAATAATACTGGCGCTACAGAAAAGAGATGAAAAGATAGGTCTTGTCAGAGAGTTCACCTGCATGTGTCGCACACTTGCAAGTACTAGAAAGGCTTATCATTAATTTTGTAATTCATTTACACGCAAATTCCAGATTCACGACTCTGTTTCCGTCTTGTTGCATTACATTTTTGAGTGAATGTTATCATAAATGAGATTTTTAAAAACGTAGTATTTAAAGTTAAAATAAAACCTACATATGGTGAGTCTGAGGTTGGCTTCTAAGACGGTTGTTGGCTTCACATACCAACACTTCAAATACGCCATAGAAGGGTATTTCATTCTTTAGGCAAAATTTGAATTTCGCGCCATCAACTAGTACTGTGTTGGATAACAAAGATAACAATGTGACAACTGACAGTTTGGGGTTAGTAAAAATGGAACGCTATAAGAAAAAAACAACGCGTTATTATTGTTGAGCAATATTTTAAAAATAATGGACCTTTTTTCTTCGAATTATGGGATATCCTTTACAGATGTCAAATCACTTTTTCTTAGAGGATAGGACACATGTAAATATTACCATATAATTTTGTCACTGTGGCATGGCATATATCATTTGCCTTTTAAAATCATATTTGCCGCAGACCACGGGCATGCATTTTTGTAAACAAAAAAATTTCTTTATCATTAGTAGTAGTCCTCATCAATTTGATGGCAACTTGTGGATCTTGTTCCAACTTTTCGCACAATTGCATAATCTTATCAGTGACATGGTATTCAAAAACAAGTAAATTTGGTTGACTGTAGCGTCGGTGGTACAATTTTGTTTTTTTGAAAGTAGTCAACATAAAGTATTGGTCATAAATAATAACTCGGACACAACCAATATGGTGAGAGTTTTGCAAAAACGTAAGGTTTGACAATGTCAGGGATTTTTCGGTCACAAAAATATACCTTCTTCATACAGTGACCCGATTAATCGAGAGATAAACAAAAAAGCGGATCAGTTCAAGTTTGAAAAGTATCTCTCTGTTATTGTACAGATGGCTCTGTTGGAAACATTGCAGTATTTACTATTTAGTGCGACCGTTGTCCTTCCGCATCTAATCATTATGATTAATCACTATCGTTCTCAGCAATTCAGACTCCGATGAGTCGCATTTCAACCATGATGGCTTTCTTAACAATCATTTTTGCGTTTGGGGGGGCTTATCATCAAACGTCCCATTGATCATCCACGAGCCACTTTTGGTTGCACCTTTATTTTTTTGAAAATGGGGATAGCAATCCAGTCACCGTCAACGCCATCCGTTATCTGAGATGGTACAACAACTTCTTCTGGTCTCAAATTTCTAAAAGTGAACTCGCGTTTTAATGGGGTGAGTGCCCGTTTTTTAGTTTGACAAAATACTTTATCAACTTTCGAATTCCCTATCAGCTGCCTAAGAATTGCCTATACTATGCATTCGTCGCAATGTTTAGGTTTTTGATTTTCGTAATAAATATTGAATTATCATGTAATTTGAACTCTGGCTATGATCAGCTATGCGATCCGTTTGAAATAAAATTAAGCTATGCTTTGATCGCATATCAAAAAAAATTTAACCGGTAAAACAAAGTCGTTAAGACAATCTCGACGTCAAAATGAGATTCAATGTCGCTTGTTTAAGAGACTTATAGAATATGTTGTATTTAGAATCGTTGTACCCATACAAGAACTTTCTTCACTGGACATTCGCAAACATTGGCATCAAATTGCCCACTTAACGCAAATTCAAAAAATAAAATAAAAATATGAAGTAACTCACTTGTACTCTGCGCTGCGATACCCTCTTTCTGGCTAAATAACCCCGACAATATGCTTGCAATTGTATAATTCTATCGGATAGCAGTTCATCACGTTTCGCCTCCAATTGGCTTAGCACGCCGGATCGGAATAACACCTGCAAGAAAAAAAAAAGATACAAAATAATGTACAGATTGCAAAATAACATATAAATACAATAAAAAATGAGTTGGCTTTAAGTCTTCTTCTCTTATAAGACACCTTTAGATGTACATATCTGATTATCCAATTATTTAAATTGATTTGTTTTTATCTATTTTGTAAAACGATTTATGGGTGTAAATAATGCAACAATGGGACACGTTTTATCCACCATTCATAAAATATTTCCCTCGGTATGCTGTTGTTCTATCCGAGTTTGGTATTTTTGTCATGCCTACATGCCTTGAGTTGCGTTATTGTGTTTTAAATTAGAATATTTGCAACTTGACCGTTAACGCCGGCTTAGGCTGTGGCTGGTGGAATTCGTTGGAATCAGGGTGGAGTTTTAAGAATGAGAATTATGGGATTTGAATTATGCTGTGAATATGAAATTTTAGTCACATCTTACCCAGGACAAATATTCCTGTGTAGAAACAAATTCAAACATTAGCTAAATGAGGCTGAGGCTTCAAGGGGGTGTGGGGTTATTTTTTTTTTGTAAATATTCATCCGCCCATTTGCTATTTAATGGAGTAGCCCAACGTGGATCCAGGCGAAACAGAGCAAGGTTCTGGAGTAAACTGCGAATTTTATCAAGTGAAAGCACGTATCAGACAAACCCTAATGAATAGATGTGTGAGTTCAAGGTAGTAAGAACATTGATGACGTACATTGTCGTAAAATATGTAAATATGATGAATCTTTGTTCTCACTGCTCACGAAAGACATAAAACTCTGACCTTAACCAACAAAAAGTGCGTATCTTGATATTATACGTATAGATATCATTGCTATGGACCGGGCTAAGTGGAGCGTCATATTGGTTGAGCCGTAGAATCACCACGGGACTGTAGCGCCACTTCTTCGTATGCGTATAAGTAATTTTTTTTTTCAAATTGAATGTCTGAACTTTTCAAATGGGCCGCTAGATGTGGACTCGGCGCGAACCCTCAAAAACTGCATTCAAAAACTTAACATCAAAACTTAATGGCGTTACTCTCAAGTTCGCACAATCAGTCAAGTATTTACTTAGGTCTGGTGTTAAAAGGGCCAAAGTCGCCGTATACACATGTAAGACGACAATCGGGAAGAAATCGAATATAAATGTGATTGCTTATCACTCTCTGGCTTTACGTGTATGGTGTGCTAGTTTGGTAGACGTCTCTATAAAAAGCCTCCGATCGCAATCTTTTAGGGAATGTTTAACGATCAGCTTGCATATGCATTAGCGGAGCTCATAAACCACTCCCTCCGCAACATAAACATGCTATCCTACATCTCGTGCCCCTAGATATTCTTGGAAAATAGACCGCAGCGTATGCAGCTGCGAAAGACTCGTTACAAGATGAACACAACGATAATAAATCACCTTAACATTACAGGAAAGGCGACCACATCATTACCCAACTCAGTTTGAGGATATCTTCAAGTCAACCATTCCCAGTCGCCTCGAATGGGAGTCGAATATGATTGGAGCTTATAACTATATTCACAAATACATAGATTGGTCTACATCTTGAGCGGGTGGAGCTGTTTTCTCCGAACTGGGAAGCCCAGCTTCCCAGGCTGTGAACTACCCTTGATACTCTACCGCCAGCAGAAATGTTAGGCATGCCACTCGTAACATGAAGATCATCATCAAACTTAAGACAATCGAGAAATCAAACCCATGCTATTTTGGCTAAATTATAACCATAAACACTCTCTATGGTTGAAAATTCTGATCACCAATTCAGTACTATCATCCATGCCCTTACAGGACACTACCCCTTAGGCCTACATACAAAAAGGCTATTTGCCACTTTCGCAATGCCTGTCAAGGAGTGTGCCACTCACATTCTCAGCTCTTGTCCAGCACTCTCCAACAAAAAAAGTGTTTTATAGTCTTTGGAAATCTAGGTGACCTGTGTAATATTATGTCGAAAATCTCCGCTTAATAGTTTGCTCGGAATGGTTCATTTAAATGACTTTTAGACAAATAGGAGGAAGAGAAAACACTTCAACATCATTGCCGTTCCTCTCAATCCAACAAACTTTTTTTTTTAGATATCTGCGATTTGTCCAACATAGAAGTGAAAATAGTCCTTTGGGCACATTACCCTAAAAACTCTAGATAATGTAATTTATTTTTACTTTAAATCACAAAGACTTGTAACAAATTTTAGTCTTGAGTAGTAGTAGATACTACTACAGCTGATGTTTGAAAGAGTTTAGCGTAATCTACCCTGGATATACGACATTTCTCTTTATGTTTTGAAACAAGCAATCAACAAAAAAAATTAAGACTATACATACTTTTACCAACACAATTTTTCAGAAATGGTAAAAAAAAATACGAAAACTATGTTAACCTGGATACTAATCTGGATCGCAAACAACAATAAGTGCAGTCTTCGATATCTGTTCCCTTTTGTTAGTTCTTAAAATGTATCTTCTGCATATCAATCCATTCAAAACACCACTATCTTATGGAATTCCCCATATTTCAACATTGCATGTCATATTTCACAAAAATATAAATACTTGTCGGTCCGTCAAAAGTTTGTTTGATCCCCTAAAAATACTATGCATTTCTAGTAATCTTTTACTGCATCTGCTTAAAAACAAACAAGATGGCAAGTTAATCCACAAAAAATACTCACTGCAACGGAAACTCGTAGTTAAATGTTTCACCTCGTAATATTTCATTCACAAACCCACACACAATATGACATCGAGGCATCGCCATGAGCTTGGCAATAAATCACGAACAGCCCTTCGTTTTTTTTTTTTTTTTTTCAAAAAATCGCTCATCTACAACGAGAGAGGCTGTAACAGGTTATCTATCACAAGGCAGAGTGTATTTTTAAATTCCCTTTAATCTTCTTAATTGTGGTGCATGAAATGCCCAGTACCCGATCAAATACTGGCATTCACATTGACATCCGTCATGCCCTAGTAACACACATTCTACGCAATTTACCAATCAAATTTAATAACTTACAGGTTGTCTGTACTCGCTGCAGATACTTTCGAGCATTTTCCAAAAGGTTGGGTACGCAATGCATTAAATTGGTTTTACTTCAGCGACCCAGTAACCTGTGACGGTAATCATTGATCTTCTTGACAACATTGATACGGTTAATGCTTAGGTTTTCCGTGGTAAACTTACCTAATGTGTAAGAGACAAAATCGCTAAAACTATCACCGAAGCTCGTGAACGTACAAATGTTTTTGGTTGCGTGTAATCTGTTGTTGACGTAGCTTCAGATGCAATTGCTGATTGTTGACATACATTTGCGGTGAAAAATTATCTATTGTCTTGAAGGTGCTGTGAGACATTTGCCATTCAATTAGATATGGGAAAGAGGCTTTGAACTTACTAGGAATTTTTTCATGCTCAAAGACACATTTTATTGTTCTTAATATACTAGTACAGGATTTCCCGTTTAGAGATGGGCCCTACTAGATTCTGATGATAAATCAAACATATGCATATACTAAACATAATATTCGTCTAAAAAGCTATCTGGTTCCGTGGGATAGAAATGGGCCAAGTTATAAAACTTGTTTAAATCCTGAAAGTAGAAACATATCGTTTTTAACTTTTTTTTTCTCGAAGTGTTTTTTTTTGAAACTTTTGACAGTGACACAGTCTAGTGTTTCTTAATCCATGTGAGATATCAAATGTTGTCGATACATGCTCCTTAAAAATTTGGTACATAGTCTCCCTGTTAACCACAAAAAATGGTTTAAATAAGGAGTAGAGAAATACTACTGCACCATTATATACATATTTCGAAGAGGATTTATCGAAACAAAAACAATTAATAAAAATTAATAAATTAATTGGAAAATAAATTTACGAAAAATAAGACCGAATTGCATGACCAAAACGAATCTCAGGTATTGGGAGTTAGAAAAAAAAAATCTTCCACTATTAAAACAAACGCAAAAAAAATGCACCGAGGCAGCGTTTTAAGTCCTTCAGTTTTTTTCTTGATTTTTTGATAAAGTGCAACAGCTATTCACATCTAGTTGACAATGGAACCATCATAACAAATGGTCATCACCGGAACGAGCGCTTTATGTATATGTAAATGTTTTAGAGTGGAATAGATATCGACAATAAAAAAAAATCCACACCGCTCGAAGTTTTTAGTAGCACTAAAAATTGGATACAAAAAAAATTCAAATGGCAACAATCCATTGAATGGTTAAGTTGACAGCTCATACAATCACAGTACTATCGAGGTATCCGTTCGTTGTCTCCAAATAGTCGTTCGAAATCACGAGAAATCTTTACCGAGTTGCGATTAGCGTTTCGAACCACATGATTGCTCCATAATGCGTAAAATCAACAATCGATCGATCGAACGCAATTGTAAGATTAATTTATTTTCTTGCGCAACGGATAACTCTAATTCAAACTGAATTTCAATTAGAACTGGCTGCTGTTTTGAAAATTCTTCTGAATGGATACCTCGATTGGTCGAAATATCTAAATAAATAAATCGGCTAGAAACGTTCAAAAATTGTTGATTTTAGTTGTAATTTTCAAACGATCTTCGTCGAGAAGATAGTACGTGGTTGGTTGTTGGACACTTTTCTAACCTTTATGAAGTTTATGTTGGATTTTGAAAATATTAATTAAATGATCGTAGTTTGAATTAAATATTACCAAAAGGCACGGAACTGTCTGGTCCTTTTATTTTTACGTAATAACACCTCTGTGTTTTATAAAAACATGTTTAGAGAAGCTACATTCGTCATCAAACGAAAATACTTGCCGTGACCATCTAAATCGTGGTAAGTTTTGATTTGCAAGAAAAGCTTTGCGATCATAATTGAAGTACATACTATAAATTGTCTAAGAAGGCTTATCTCAACATAGCTCGGCATATAACTGTAGGTCCATTCAAAATATAAGATTAACATTAACAAGTTGTTAAGATAAAGATAGAGAAAAATGAGACGGGAAGCGTACGAATGGTCGACGAAAAAATGTCGACTGGACAAATATATATTTCATCGGAGCTGTCAGTTTAAAATCCAGACCATTTAAAGGCGGCGCCGAGTACATGTCAACATACTTAACTTTGCTCGACTTTATAAGAGTCGACATTTTTACCACTCGATATTTTTACCAATCGACTTTTCGATTGCCGACATTATGACGGTCGATTTTTTTTAAATCGAAGTTTTAAAAATCGGTAAATCATAACCAACCCAAATAAGAATTATTTTAACTGAGATTGGAAAATGTAGGTCCGTTATTATTTCCAGAAATCTTGGTGATTCCCGAAAACTTTTCGTTTAAATTTCTTCGATTTATGGATTTACAAATCTTGGCTTGAATTGAACTTACATCCATCCACCCTTTTACCCACTCTTACTTCATTACAAAAATGTTGAAGTTTTCCAAGAGTCGAAAAAACGGCTTTGCAGGAATTCCTAATAGCAGATATCTGCTGCGATGTATTTTGCAACAATGTTACTTACAAATTTGACACGAAACTTTCAAATGTGCAAACCTTATATTTTGAGAACTCGTTAATACCATTCCTATGGAATTGAGAAACGATAAAAAAATGCTTTCAAAGAAAGTGACGGTGGAAGTACTTGCAATCAGAAAACAAGTCATCAGCGGAAAGCGAAATTTGACAAATGTAAATGTGTTTGCTCTAGAGTCAAAACCATTTCACTTCAAGTTTCCGCAACTTTGTCAACAGCCACTTGGTGGTTGTATCATGGATTTATAAACTTTTTCTTTTCTTTGACTCCTTTGATTTTCAAACCTGACTCACATTTTATGAAAAAAGAAGATATTTTTCCTAAGAATCTGAAAACCAATTAAAGACGAAACAAAGTACTGTCACGTAAGGAAACGGAATGACGAAGAAAACTTAGTGATTTGATTGACGCGTATGGCATAGACAGCGCGCAGCTAATCGTATACGTGTACTTAAACCTCTTCCAGACGAAAATACCATTTACAGGCTAACCACACCACATCCGACAAGTCACCGGCAAGTGGCGACCGACGGTATTGTCACCTGCACATTGCTGACATTTATATTTATTTTGTCTCTTTGTGTGCGCTTTTCTTTATCTTTTTCCGCATTGAATAATGTTGAAGGTGCGCACAAACACACACATTTTGCAAAATGCCCCAAGAATATAAATTCGCAGTGCAATCCTTGGTTCGATAAGGAAATGCTTCCTGGAAATTGTTGCATTCCTTTGATTGCAATAACGTTTTGTTTGTTTCCCAGCATCCTAATTATGGGCCTTGAACTTGCTGGTGGTTCTCTATCATTATATGGCAATTACCGTATACGGGTTTACTTTTAAATGCTGTATCTAATCGATGAAACCGCTAAATGCGTTCGAGGCTAGTCGATGTAGACGGCATAGGCAAAGAAACCGTACATGTGTGTGTGCCAGTGTCATACGGGTGGCGGCCAGCGGCCAATAGGTAGCAATAACTAAAGAAGATTAAATGACGATACAATTTAGGGTAAAAGGTGCAATTACCAAGAATTGTAATATGTTTCCTGTTGGACGAGATTTCCGTTTTCTTAAAAGCTTTAACCTTTATGGCGATAAAGAGCTCTTATTTCATGTGTTTCTTGCTTCTGCAATCCATTTTTTTTTTACAATGAACATTCAAGTGGCGGGCGGTAGAGTTGAACCGAGACTTGAGACTTTCAATACTTCGCCTTTAGCGAAATTGAAGAAAGATAACCAGTGTCATGATTGAAAGGACCAACCGAGTTTACGATTTATAGCAATCGATCATCCGGCATATCTTTCGGCTTTAAAATATTCGGCAGACGATGTGGAATTTTGAAGTTCCTGACTGTGGGCTAAGCTGATTTTTTTTAGCATATAACGATCGCGATGATAGAGACAGTCATAAAGTGAGTGATCATGGAAGTGGATCGAGAAACATGGTTTTCAGTCAATTTTAATCCTGCGTTGGCTTCGAATGATCAAATTCGAAAGCCCTATGTGTGCAATATTGGCAAAAAGGATATCATTTACTGAGGTCAAGGCCAAAAGAAAAAAATATCAAACATATCTTTTTCTGACGTCTGAAGACCTTTATTTGGTAGTCAAAGCGGTTGTTGGTCTTCTAAAGAGGGATTTTTGAAATCAGAGTTATGGCTTTTAAGTGGAGAGTACCTATCTCCTACCTCCAATATACTTGGTTTAATGTGTCGAAAGCGAAAATGAGATGAGCAGTTTAACGCCCGCTATTACGCGCTCAACGATCTTAGCAGTGTGTTGCGGTGCTGTGACCGAAGACCATAATCCACTTATGGCCTTTTTTACACTTTTAAAAGAGAACTAACGTAATATGATGTTATTGCGTTTTAGAAAGTGACATTAGTACTCATTTGAATGTGAATTAAACTCACTCGCAGCTTTATTAATAATTTGAGTTATAAATCTATATTAACAGAGATGTATAAACAATTTTTGGCGTATAAACAGTGAGATAGCTTTAGGGAGCATGCTACCAATCTTGCAACCTCCTGTTTGGGGTCACTGTTGGATTTGGAGTTGGTGTGAGGGTGAATATTTGCAAATCTAAATTATAAAGATTTTCTAAATCAACAGAAAACTTTGCATGTATACCCAACCTTGCAACTTCTCTAAATCTAACAGTGACCCCAAGCAGGGGGTTTGCTAACTGTTGTAACGGGTGATCCAAGTAGAGATACTTTTTTCAATAGCCTTTTTTGACAGATCACGTGTGAGTCGTGTCATGCTGTCATGTTATTTTTGTTTAGTATTGTTTGGCATTTCATAATGGAAAGACTTACGCGTGAACAACGTTTACAAATTGTTCAACTTTATTATGAAAATTCACGTTCTGTGAGGAATGTGTTTCGTGCACTTCGCTCAACTTATGGTCAACATAATCTGCCTACTGAGCGTACTATTCGCAACACCATCACCCATTTTGAGACCCAGCATTCATTATTGGATAATAGACTTTTTCCTGTGGGGATGTGTAAAGTCAAAAGCTTATGCCGACAAACCCGCTTCGATTCAGGACTTGGAGGAAAATATCACGCGTGTCATTCGCCAGTTACCAGTCGAAATGCTCGAACGAGTGATCGAAAATTGGACTCAACGGATGGACCGTCTGCGACGTAGCAACGGCCAACATTTGATAGACATAATCAGAAACACGAAATTGCAATGAAAATCATATGTGAAATTTTCCTTCATTCCCACTTTGAAGAAGAAATAGCTTATATTTGAAGAGAGCATTTATATCGAGTATTTATATCCATCATTTGAGTAAAGTTTTTTCCTTGCACTTAAGGTAATTACATATTCAGCATACCAAAATGGATTATTAGAGCTTGCTTAAAAACAGTCCCATTTGGTGCAGTTGAAAACGTTCCATTCATCATATATTTCCCTGAGTGACTTTCTTTCTTTCTTAACACCATATGGCATTAGTTCACAGTTAAGTGATGGCTTTAGTTCTCATTTGGAAGTGGGTTAAACCCATAACGGAATATAGCGATAATTCGCATTTGAAAGTGAATTAACGCCATTATGGCTTTAAATCGTATTGACTTCATTCACGGCACCGTCTATTGCATCATCATGATAGAAAGTTAATTTCAATTTTTTTGTTTATAGAAAGAAGATGACTTACCTCTATTGGTAAAGCATTGGATCTCATGAATTTGGAAATAAAAATCATTACCGGACTGGTGGTATCTACTAAAAGCAAAGTTCTGAAGTAATACTTCATAAATGAAGCTGATCTTGAAAAATTTTGCGATGGAAATCGTTTTAAAAATAGGCCTTAACTAATCTGTCCAGAAATTTGACATCAATCACAAAAAGCCGGCTTTAGAAATATTGTTATTAAAGTTGGCAAATAAAATTTCTTCGTGTGGCTATAGAGTTCTTCAATTTTTCAAGTTGTTTTAACACAAGGTAGCTGTATGAAATTCATGCACTCTTCATGCTGATCTGCTGATTGTTTTTATTTTGTCTTATATGCCTTCATAAAAATGTATATCATCAGAAGACTTTGATGATGTAGACTAACCTCTCTTAGGATAACTTTGCAGTCTTTGCCCTAGGCTTTAAAAGTTAATTTGGATTTTCTTTCGGCCACAGCTGCTGGTGCTCTTCAATAAATTGCGGAGGCAGGTTAGTTGTAGCCCAAATTCATCCCGGAAGCGCTACTTACGTAAGTAAGCTGCAAGTGGTCAGGTGTGAACTTTGTTAAAAGAACATATAAAGGACAACATTGTTCTAATTACTTTCTTTACGGTTTAACCACAAAATACTTTTTTCTTGAAAGTGTATGTGGCAACTTAAGTACACAATAGAGGCAATTCCAAGACTAATTTAGTGGTATTAAATTCGTGATTCTAAACTGATTTTAGTTTAGCAAAAGAAAACAGCCATACACACTTAAAAGGTGGAAGTTCCAAGGGTAACTAAGCTATATATTTGCTCGAAAAGGTAATAATTAGAAAATAGTCCGAAAGGGCTGTAGAAGATTTCCAGTAGCATTACGATGTAGCACGTAATGCATAATGCATATGTATAGGACCTTATAGAACCAGCAAATACCCGTTAGGACATTCTAAATGACTTGTAGCGGTTTTAAGCAAGTCAGCGACTATATTAACATTTTTTAACAACCTGAAATTCAGCTACAGATTAAACCAGAATTTATCTGTCATAGCCGATTCCAGTTACATAGATTAGACGTCTATCTTGTACTAACCTTTATTTTTATATAGACCCCGGCGTGTTGCATAATTATCCATTCAACATAACGGATCTCAATAATAATCAGATCATCTTATTCAAGAGCAATCTGTGGAATATTAATATTCAGACCTCATTTTATAATACTGATGATTAAAAACGAATTCCTCGACTTTTTATGACACAAAAAACGCCCGTTAATAGTACAGCCCTAAAAATATAATCCTATTTCTTAGTTCGAAGAAAAATATATACAATCGCCCGTTGCATCTTCCTCAAAAATCTATCTAAGATTCGAATAGGTACATATTTCTATCGATCTATCTTTTTATGTAAAAGAAAACCAGATCCCCATTAGATTTTCCGCTCGATTTAACGACAAATTAATTAATTCAGCGCATTCGTTCAACTCTACAAGCCCTAATGATTTGGAAAGGCAGATACACCTATGAAACCCGAGTCTATTGACTAACGCTGAGCTCTTCACCCTCCTTTGCTTTTCGATTGATTCGTTTGCTTGAAAAAACAATACAAATAAGATTCGGTGGTTTGCATATCAAAACGTGGCCACACGCTGACCTCTTCTATATTACGCTTCATGCCGACACCACCGGTGAAGCTTGTAGCCGCTCGGTGACTTTCTTGCATAATGAGCACATTGTTGAATGAGAATATCTGTAAAATGAAAACAAATCAACATAAACAGTTATGTTAGATACTAAAATAAATTATCTACGCCAGCCCAGAAGCATTTTCTTTGCTTTTGTGTGACATTTTCGACACATACTCGTACATGAGATACTAGCGCTTATGTAACAGCCCCTCCACAATCGCAAAAGTGAGAAAATGTTGAAAAAAATGTTCGGGTTGTTATCTCATTAACTGCGTACAGTCTTGAATGCATTATGCATACTTAAATCCCAAAAATATGATATATACAATCGAGATACGACAATTTGACTATTCGAATGCACTAGTAATAGTTGCATGTGGGTACTTCAGAGTGCAATGAATGACACTCTAAAGGTAAAAACACACGACTGGTGTTTGTTCGTGATGTGCATTTGTATAGATGCTACAAAATCACGTCTCTAAGATGAATAGTTTGTTCGTCTTGATAATAAATAAAAATATTTGTCTTTAGTTAATTGTTATGTTAAGCTTAATTATAATATGCGTTATGTTGTCGAAAATCAAATTCGAATTCGAAAGTTTGATTGGAAATGGGAAATAAATCATCCATTTGGTTGATCTAAGGTCGAACGTATAAAGGCAATAGATTCTAATAATGGAGTCGATTTATGACCGCTACATGACAAGAGTGAATTAAAGAGTTAAGTTTATCAGTTTCAATTGTGTCAACGTCGGCTTTATAGCTGTGTTCTTAGGAAATCGACTGTTTTGTGATTGAGAATGTGGTCGAACGCCCTAAAAAGTAGATGATAATAAGTTTCCAAAAATCACTTATCCGGAGGCATCTTTTATCAGTGCTCTACGGAAGAATACATTTGGGACTCTTTAGTACCTATAAATACTCTTTAGAGATAAGGGAACTATATAAAATTGTAATAAAAATAAAAACAAATTCCTTACAACATGAAGAGTCTGTTGGGTTCAGGCTGATGACCCTACAGGTTATCATCACGTCTGTAGCTTCCTCATTTTACGATGGATGTGGTGTACCGATAAGCGGATGGCCATCCTTCTTACCAAACAAATTGTTTTAGTATTTCGGTTGTGATTAATCTAGGCCAAACCAAAAAATCCTGTTATTCGTTGCCAGTCATATATGTATTTTAACAACATTTTGGAGATAACGTGATTCTGTCATTTAAAATTGACCCAACGCGCGCCGCTTGAGGACTATAGGCGAAACGTGTGGCAAGAATTTGAATTGCTTAAAACATTTAACCTTTGCAGAATAGTGCATTTTCCTTGTGCTAGCTCAACAGTGTCTTTCTACAATAGTTACGCATTTACAAGAAGCTGGTAACATTAAGAGCTGAATAGGTGAATATAAATGCTAGTGAGCGTTTACCCCTCCCTTCACTCATGGACGTTCTTTATGAACGTATGGACATTGTACGTATTGGGTTTAATATTTTCCAGTAGAAATTAACGAAGCGAACTACATAATACCAAAACTCTTTTTTGTACAGAACAGACAAAAAATGGAATGTATTAACAGAAAATTCGCTGATTGAAAATTAAGCCCGTGATCTTGACAATATTTGGTTTTAACAAGACGGTGTCACAGTCCGTGAAAGCATGGCTTTATTGCGAAAAAAATCATGAACAATTATTTTAGACCTTCAGATTTCAAGCAACGTAAAATTCATGGTATACACGCGTCAATGGTTAAATAATACCTGAAATAGTTGAAGTGTGATCAACAATTAGAACCGCAGAAAATTGTAGGAACTATCGTACTTCTTTCTGTACGCCAAGGAACATAAGGATTGAAATAAAATGTTAACAAAAAATTGGCGATTGGATACGTTTTGTACCTTTGTAAAGATACAGTTTTAATATTTTCATTATTTAAAAATAAAACTTGTCTGAATGAACCAAATGAAATATGAGACTTAATGAGCCTGAGTTCTAACGATTGATGTTACACTCCAATTTACTATTTTTGAGCTTATATAATCTTCAAAAATTCCAAGGATTTAGTTGTGAACAAGAGGTATAACTTTTCTCCCATTATTATCTTGTTACATGAGAATGAGGTAAAGCATGATAATCGTTTAAGAGTTAACTATATACACTTGTAAGACCAAGCGCTTTCGAACAACAACCTAAATTTTCCGTGACAGTATACTTATAACGTATCTAATCTCGCGTTATACGCAAATATTACTTCAATATCACTAAATACGATACTGCACATAGTCACGCGACTAAAACATTAAAGAGTGGATAATCAGATATTTTTTTTACTATTATGTACTTTGATTCAACTACCGTGAAAGTATCTTAGTTCTTCAATAATTATTTGATACAAAATACAACAATGTTTCAACTATGCTTACGATTTGTTGTTTTCATGTTTAATAAAATCCATATAAAATATTTAAATTATACAGAAAACGAGCCTTTAATTTAATGATGTTATTTTTCCCCAGTTTATATAATGCTTGCGTTATGAGATTCCACAAAGTTATAAAATGTTTACACAATTTGAGTCATCGTCTCATTTTTTTAGGCTTATATTATGAAAGTTCAAAAACAACCTATGACTTATTTATGTGTTGCGTTGCTTTTATGACTTGTGTGACAAGAGGCTTAAACAACATCAGTATATAAGTTTTCAAAAAGTACGCCACCAAATAAACATTGATCTCTGACATGGCAAGTGTTTTTTTTTTGTGAAATCAACTCAATTAACTTCTAGTAGCTAAATACATGCGAGGACACATTTTATTCTAATAACATTGAAATTTAATTTTAAACAATACATGCTTTTTTTCTTAAGTTATAAACGATTTTGTGCATTATTATTATTTTTTGACAGAGGTCTTTACTGTCAAATAAGAAATAACAAGTTTTTCCAATGAAGGGACTTTTAAAGTCCTTCGCCCTTCCGATGGAAGAGCAAGTCGTTATTGACGACTAAAAAGAACAATTAAATCTAGGCCATTTTCACGTCTTGATTAGCCTAGACATATATTTAACAGGGCCAACATTTAAAATTAAAAAAAAGGGAAACATCTTTTGGCCTATGTCAAATCACCCAAACATTTAACTGATTTTATGTGAAAAACTGACCAGAGGCTTAAAATTCGAGCTTTCATGTTCCATCGCTAGGTTTAGAACCACCTCGATCACCCAATCCGGTTTTGAGCATTGAGAAGTTTACGCCAATATTGTTAGTTCTACTTTTAGTGATTTGGCATTGGATAGCAATTCATCCACAAATGTTGGGCAAATTAAGGGATTTGCTTTTGGGCGCCAAATTTGATTTCCGTTATAAAGGGTGTTTTTTTTAAAGGCATAGCAGTTCACTCTGGCAAATCACCAGAAAAGACTTACACCAGAAAATCTTTTACGAATCGTGGATTTTTTTTTTCAAAATTCGCACTCTGTTCGTGAAACTTATAGGACACTTCATCAAGTTTACGGTTCACATAATCGTCCATCTGAGCAGCTAATACGCAATACTATGGATCGATTCATACCAATTTCCCTTTTTTGGGAATTTCCATCTAAATCGATCCGACGTTGTTCTCAGCAACTCGCTCTTTACCCGTCCAATACTTGGTAAAATTTTATGAAATATCTGAGATTAAATCCATATGGAATCCAACTGGTGCAAGAATTAAAGCCAGCGGAGCATCAATTGCGTCGTGTGTTCGTAGAATGGGCTGAGAATCAACTGAAAGTCAAACCAGATTTTTACCGTCAAATCTTCTTCAGCGATGAGTCTCATTTCTGACATGACGGGCATGTAAACAAGCAGAATTGTCGTTTTTGAAGTGAGCACCATCCTCATGAGACTCCATTACATTACGGAAAAAATCACTGTCTCTTAGAATCCAACATTCGACGCACTATTGACGAAATGAAACCGGGTATGTTCGAAAAAGTGGTGCAAAATTATACCGCAAACGTCAAAACGCCATAAGACGCAGTCGAGGCAAAATACCCGAAATTATTTTAAAACAATAAATGCCATGAGCTAATAAAGCCAAAACTTATTTCATTCCATGGAATTTGTTGTTTTTATTTAAAAAAAATATGTCATGCCTAAAAAACGTTACAGCACTGCAAAATATGTCGATCTGCGCTATTTTCTGTTGTCGAATTTGTTTCCACAATAAATTAGTAATTATGTCGAGCATAAGAATGGGAACAACATTTTTCGGTAGACGTGAAATGGGGAAAATAAATATATACATTTGAAAATAATTGGGATAGCTGAATTTAAAATAGGTAATAAAGTAGAAAAGAGGTTGGAAATATAGATGAAATTCAACTAAACCAAATTGGCATTATGTTCAATATTTATGGAAATAAGGTCTTTTCTTTCCAAACGATATGTACAATCGTCATATAAAATGATATCAAATGATACTAATGCAAACAGTTAACCTTGATCTTCAACTGTTCGCGGGCAATTAGATCTCTCTATTTATTGAATAAGAAGTCATTGTATTAATGGACGTATAGAACACACAACATAATGTAAACTTATGCTGTTTGGTGTTAGAAGAAGCTTTTAACTGCAGCAAGGTGAAGCAAGTTTCAGACCGGTGTAATAACTGGGAAACTATGTCCATAACAATTTTAAACCCATCAAAGTCGTTCTTAAATAATCGCTGGAAACACTTTATACATCCTCAGTTACCAAACCAAGAAACTGAATCTGAACTCAAATGACCCGTCCCCGTCATGGACAAGATATAAGATCATATGAAGAAACTTCTTTCAGGACTTGTAAGGCATTTTAAGAAAACAAAGACCTTTAAGCAATTTTAAGTAATCATACTAAGCAAGTACATATAGTATTTTGAATTGACATACTACCACCATTCGCTTTTTCCGTATTAATACTGCATTTTGTTCTGAATATTGTAGCAGCATTTTTATTGTATAAAATCAAGTGGAATATAGGTGTAAATTTACATCAAACCCATTATAGACTCAAGTTAATCTATAAACATTGATTCCTTCAATGAAGTAAAGTGTTAAAGACTTAAACTACAAAAATTAAACTTCTAATTATTAAATTAATAAAATAAAAAAATAAAAAAAAGCAAAACTACCATCTAGCTATAAAAAAATGCTGAAATAAGGCGAAAAGGAAGCAAATATAACAGTACATAGTAAAGAGTGTAAATAAAAAGCGAAACCATCGTTTTTGTATTCATTTTACATTTTATTATATTTATTAATATATTTATACTAAAAGTAAATATTTTATAATACACGAACACCGTTTTGAGAAAATTGAAATATAAAATCTACAAAATACAATATTACTAAAGCAGCGTATATGAAAGCAGATAAACCAGCATTATAGAAGCAAGTAAAAATAATAATAAAATATATCTATATATAAATAAATGTTTATTTTTTACAAATTTAAAATTGTTAAATAAATGTTCATTATGTGATATTTTTGTGTAAAGAAAGCAACAAAGGAGAACCCGTCTTAAACAGTCTAAAGTAAGTAATAGATTTCACAGTGTATCTAAGTGACTAATATCTAAATCTATTCAATTAAAGATGCCTCTTCTCTCAATCATCCAACAACCGAATTTTGTTTTTTTTTTCTGTTACAACAACCGTAAAATTACCTCTTTGCTGTATGTTGGATAGATCTCTATGTGTGTTTGTATACATTTGACTGGTTCTACTTCGGCGATTTTCGTAGCTGTGCAGATTTTCTTGGACGGGATTTGCAACTGATGATGATGCTGTTGCTGTTGCCGTTGGTTGTTGTTATTTATCATGCTGCTGTGTTCAAATTTCTCCAAGAGTTCACTGATCTTTGTGGACGCCGCCACACGCTGATGGTGTGCTGGCACTCCTGATGGAGGAGGACTTGTCTCCTTGCAACTGCCATCTGTACTGTCGCTGCTGCTTGTACTACTGCTACCGCAATCACCACTGGTGATGGTGAGCAGTTCGTCATTTTCATTCGAAATGTGTCCAGAATCATCTGAGTCATGATCAGAATCGGGATACAGCTCCTTGTCGGCATTGTCCAGTCGATTGTTGCATATGCTATCGATGAGAATTGTTGTGGTGGTTTGAGGCGGTTTTATGTCTGGCTGACGCATTTTGACATTTACGAGGAGTTCGGCATGCTCCTCAGATGTGCTGCCCAAGACGGGTGGAATTATTTTACACGATTCGAGGCGAGGGAATTTGATTGTCTCCTCCTTGGCATAGACGAGTGTAGTCTCAATGGATACTTGATTCGTGGAAATGCGATCATTATTCGTCGATGATTGAGTGGATGACGAGTGTTGTGGTATAATTTTCACATCTGGTTTCAGTTCTTTAGAATCGATAGGGTCATTGATCTTGCCGATGATCTTGTTGGCTGCAGTCTTGGAATTCTTCTCCTTCAACGCCTTTGCACTACTTTGTTCCTTGATGCGAGCGTAATTTCTGGGCGAGCTGGCGGGGGATTTCTTTGTAGTAGTTGCCACCTGTGACCGTTGCTTACGATCGAGCTTTGTAACGCTGCCAAACGCCTCGACTTTTCGCAGAATTTCGTGTCCCTTTTCAAGGCATTTATCGAGCAGCACATCACTACTCTGTTGCTTTCTTAGTGGTGTATACCTGGTATTGGGAGATGGCTTCTTAAGGGACGCTTCACTATTGGCTGTTTTGATGGTTGATCTTGGCGTTGTAGTTGTTTTATTCGCATTCGAACTGCCTATCTTGTTAAGGGAGTGAGGTGTTGACACGGCTGTGGCAAGGCTTCTCCTTCGCTGATTGTTTGGGCATAATTTCGGAGTTGAAGTGGCCAGGGAAGAAGTTGCTCGTGTGAACAATTTTACAGGAGCCGGCGACTTTTCATTGAAATTTTTGACAATTTTACTGACATTTGGTGGCGATCGTGTTTTTTGAGGCGCCTGGACATCACAAAAACTGTTGCTGCGACTACTCAGTGATTTAATTGAAGAAGCCTTCATAATTGGTATCCTGCTGCGACTAGCTGAAATCGATTGTGTTGATCCCGACAACTCCCAAACACTCTTCGATCGTAGGCTGGCTATCTTTACAGGGGGCCTTACGTTTATTGCCGTTGAACTGCCAACTGATTTGTTCAACGCTGACAATCCTCTGAAAACGGGTAATTTACAATTTTCAAACTTCTCCAACTTCTTGCCAGACTTGGCAAAATCCTCAAAGTCCTTCAGATTCCACAGACTCTTGGTGGTGTTAAAGTTTGCTTGTTTATTTAATCCGATGGAGAGTTTGCCAAAGTCATCTTTCGGGTCCGAAATCGATTTTTTTAGAATGCAACGCGATTCTATAATACTGCAGGTTTTGGACTTTTGAAGCTTTTTAGGTGACGGAATTACAGATACACTGGTGATTGGCAATGAAATATCTAATGATTTACATTCCTGAATCTTCGGCTTGACATGATTAAAATCTGTTAGAATTTTATCAAAATTCTTTAAAACGGCGCTAAGTTTTGCCTCGTCATGTGCGACTTTTTCAAGCTCTTCGAAAATCTCATCCTCTAGCGATATTTTAGAGTCATTCAAACTCAGCCTACATTCCTCGTCGCTATCCACATAGACTATACTAGGTTTGCCATTCGGATTCGATGAGACAACCTCGATTTTCTCATACACTGAATCTGGTTTCGGTTTCACCATGTCCTTTGAACTCTTATGCGAATCCTTAATCGGTGAAGTCTGCACAGACTTTGTGACCAATCTTTGGGCCGGTTGTTTCACCTTTGCCTTTGAAGTCGCATTCAGGGACGTGAATTTTCCAACAGGAGACGAAGTCGAAGCAGAGTGTTTCGAAGTTTTGTGTAGTTTTGCTGTGATTTTCGGCGGTAGATCTTCAATTTTATGACGAATCTTCGTGTAGAACTTCTGAACACCTTTTGTCGTCGACGATGATGTTGTTGTTGCTGCCGGCGAGGAGACTGTTGATTTACGCGATTTTCCCAAATCCATTGTTATTTATATGCGCGCTACTTTTGCTTTAAATGTAATCCCGACAAAGCGAGTCAGTCAGACCCTATTGTTTTGACACAACTAGTTCAAGTGCAAGAGTTGTGTACTGGTAAGGAGATACCGACGCGACAATTCCCTGTTCATCCACTGTGAAATTGGATTAAGTTACGCGATGATTCGCGTCATAATCCAGAGAGAGCACTTAACACATCAAGGAGCACATATGGAGCACACGATAATCTAGAAACGATGTTGATATGCTTGAATTAATTTACATTTTCCTCTTTTGTTTTATTTGTTTTCTTCTATTCTTTCTCTCAGTGTATTCCACTTAACAAAAAATCAATCTATTAAATTCGCACCCGATAAAAGCACACAGATACCCGAACAAACACACACGCGCCCGGAAGCCGGGATTGAAATATAAGAAGCAACCACGGTCACTTGGAGACCAAACGATGAGCGAAACGACAATAAGCAAGATATTTAGACCGACGCTGTTGAGGTCTTTCGTTAAACTGAATTGTGTGAGCTTCGGTTGGTGGACAGAAACCACGGAGAGATACTGGTGAACGTGAGTACGATGCGGGCTTGGTTTGGGAATGGATGTGAGGTGCTTATCACTAAGACGAGCTCGGCGCTGGCTTTCCAGTGATATTGTCGTTTGCCTGGGCGAATGCAAGTGGAAAGAGAAAATACTTTGCGGGGGGCAGTAATCGGAAAGTCAGGCTTTGATGAAACGAACAGAGTGCCAGTTGATGGAGCGTTGAAGAGAGCTTCGTACGTGGTATGGAGTTTGGGTTTGAAGCGTGTTGCACTTGGTTTGATGGATCTTCGATAATATGTATGTTCATTCGATAATTAACAACTTTAATATCCACTATTTTGGTGATAGTGGTTAAATGAGTTGTTAAACGACTTATGAACTGCGATTATAGTATTTAAGTATTCAATTAAGGTTTTAAAAGGATTTGCGTCAATAATTGTTTCGAAAATCGGGAAAATTTCGATATTTCGGAGTATAACATCAACTGCCATCTTTAAGCAAGTAGGTATACTTATAAAGACGTTTACGTTAAATAAACACGATGTTTTATATGTTGATGTCAGTCGGAAAGCAAAAACTATGTATTGGGTGTTAAAGATGGCTAGGACATACAGAGAGAATGGACAGGGAGAATGGACATTACTGACGCCAAACCTTCGAATTAAAATACATGTAAACAGACGTCAACATGGATTAAAACCATTACAATTTTTTATTTATGCTGAGCAGACGTAAAGCAGTGGCTATCTCACACTTCAAGTCGGTGTTACATTTCAGGTCCCATTTATTGTGACAAACAAGTAATAACTTTGCACGAAAACTAGAACTAGGTCCTGTAAGTATCTTTATTGCCTAACATCCGAGTCGCTAGTTAGGTTTATGTGTCAACATATCATGGAAATGGACATCAATTAGTCTAACAGTGTCCTATTCTGTTCTAAAATATAAAAATGAAATTTTGACCAATCGATAATTGACTTGATAATATAGCAATACGTTTATCCGAAATACTTGCTTGTCTTTAAACACATTTTCGTATGTTGTTTTTCGAAATCGAAAAACTACAAGTGTAGGTGGTCTTTATTTTACGCATTATTGGATGATGATCAGCAGTGTAGTGCAGTGTCAATATGATCCATACCATCCATGATCGGCATTAATTTAAAATCATACTGAGTAGTAGAAGTGCAGTAAGTTTGAGGATTTGTATTCCTTTTCTTATCACAAGTCAAATAAACAGGAACAATGATTTTTTTTATATCCGTTCATGTGTGTTTTGCTACTGCCTTACAAAAACCAAAAACCAATAACTTATTTTTATTTTTAGTTTCACAAGAAAATCTGTATAGTGCAAAGAAGACTTAATGGGCCATAATTATTTTTTTTAATACTAAACAACTTTTTCCATACTCCATTTAGGATTGGAGCACATGTGGTTTTAACAATGCACTACCCAATAGTGGGTGCAGTTGGCAAGTGGTAACTGTGTTGGACTTCTAAGCGCGGGTACCTGGTTCAAATCCGAAAAGTGGCATCTCCTAAATTTGTCCACTGCTTTCCCTTTTGATAAATTCTGGCAAATATCAAAGAGTAACACTGTCAAGAGATGCTTCTCAAGATTCTGCGTTTAACTAGAGATCCTCTCCTTTGTGGCAAAAAAAATTATCTTCGCACCTGAATAGTCAGTAAATGCCAGATGTTTCAGTTTTTACTACCCAAGCTACAACGCTGGGTTGTGGCTTTTAAGCACTATAGGGTAATTTGCTTTGCATGTCACTGATATGATTAAAAGATGAAATCTAATTTATCAGGTCTTACTAAAAATGATGTTGGTTTAGGTTTTGTTTATCAAAAATTATGTGAACACTATTAAAAATTTAAGACTTTCATTTTATTTTACGCTAGAAGGTATACGGTATACCTTAAGCGAAGATTGACACATCTGTAATAATTTTACTCAAACTAAAAAAATATAAGTACACCGGTTTTAATTTATGAACATTTTCAAAAATAGTTGTGATAAAATCCCCTCAAATTTATTTAGATCGAAAAGACAACTTGGGTCCCTACAAAAGATTTCCTATTTCTACAGATGTATGCATTATTAATTCGTTTAATTTATCAGACACATCTAATCAATGTATCCGTACTTCCATCGCATTTATTCTTAGATATCCAACAAAACACCGCAAAGAATTTCCAAGGACTTCCACTTCATCTCGCATGGATAAAACCACTTTTCTACGCACACCTGATTCGCTTATGGTGGTCAATCTTATGTACAATCAACTTAAACAAAAAAAAGCAATATAGAGACGAAAGTGATTAATATCATCAAATTGGATGTACACTCCTGGGCATGTGCATCAATGCTCTGACTGTGTGTACCAAATCAATTGCTAACCAACCAACAGAAGGAGACACCTGAAGGATCCACACCACTTGAGCGCGATCAGCAATGCCCTTGTTCTTGTCCATAATAGCAAACTGAATGATGAAAAAAAAGCAATCTGCTTCCAAAGAAGTCAACAATGAAATCCTGCACAATGTAATGCGAAAATGATGACTTGAAGATATATTCAACTCCTAAGAGACGTTTCATGTTGGTTTCTTGCCGCAAGTGGCTGTCTGGAACAAGCACAAAAAAAAACACACACACACAATGCAGCTGGGCACCACCGAAGATGTTGACATCACGGAAAAGAATCATCAAGACCAACCAACAAAGCGAAAGGATTGATGGATGCAAGATAGGACGTGCGGATGATGGTAACAAAAGTTTAGGGGAAATCACTTGTTCTTTTTTTTCTGGCATATAAATTGGAAATCCAACTTGGAAAATTATGAAAATAACTGCCGCATGTACGGCAGGCATATGCGCAATTTTACAGACTAATAATCATGTGTGAGTGTGGTGCATGAAGAGAGCAGCAATCCGAAAAAATTGCCATCAACTGTCAAACAATGCAAAAAGGCTTTCACTTGATTATTCTCCTTGATTGGAGATTGAATTATGAACTGAAAGTCTCTTTTACAAAATTGTGTTTTCCTGAAGTTGTATGTATGTATATTGTATATATAATCACGTTCGTGATTTTTTTTGTAAAGGCCAAGGTCTAGGCTTCATCTCGGTGGAATGAATGATGTATTATGTATTCAAGACATCAGCTATAGATTCGATAAATGTCTATGATTATTTTTGTTTTCATCTACTCTATGCCAGCGAAAGTGAGATAAGAAACAAGGTTAGGTTCACATGATGTGTTTACTGTAGCGAACTTTTCCATACACAAGACTTAACATTTCAGTCGGGAAACTAATTTTTTATGTTTTACGACGTCAGACAGGTCTATGTATTTATTTGAAATAACACATTGACACCTTATTTACATTTGTGAGATCGTCATATGGACATGGAATATTTGGAGCACCAACTGTTTAGCAACATTGCTATAGCACTCTTGCTAAAAAATAATTTTATTAACGCCGCAGGTGCGGTATGAATGTATGATTCATATATAGGTAGCTTTTTCTGACAACCTATACTAACCCCATATAGTGCATTGTGTTAAAAATATAATCACGGGACATTCAATTGTGTGCCTAATTTGTGAAGATGGTTTTTCAGATCATGTGAAGACAGTTGAATTAAATCCTATGGTCAAGCTGAAGTGACAGAAAACTACCATCTTGCGCGGATGTTCAATCAATTTATGACAAAACTATCAACTATCGATCAGCTCTTCAAACCAAACCGTGATCAGGAAGAAAATGATAACAAGCACAGTGTGGGACGGAAGCGATGCAGAGTTAACTGAAAATTATGAATAAACAGATTTTCAATTACCTAAAACCGGAAGAACTGCTGAGGATCAGAAAATAAAAATTCTGCGGTCTGTTTAACACTTTACCAAAATCAAAAAAATACCCTGATTATTAAGTCTGATCCTAAGGAATAACTTTTTGGCATATCTACGTAGAGATATCATGTTTTGCCACTCTACAAAGAGAATAATGCCATCATGTTTCAAAATTCACTTTGCTTATGTTAAATTGATGTTAAATATATCATATTTCTATGCCAAAACAATTTGTAATGCTACTTAGGTTGACTAATTTTCATTTATTCAATCTGATTCTAGCTACCTAAAACCATTCACACCCACAGAGTCCTCGTTTGGAGAACTAGATAACTCACGTCAACGCTTCTTTCTATGTCATCATACCCTACCATCGTCATCATCATGAGTAGGCTATAAGGTCACGATAAACAAACACAGAAAAACTCATTCACACTCTGACTGATTAATATTCAAATATTTGTTATAGCTTGTGTCAGTTTAGATGGATGCAACATGCAGCACCTCATTTTGGAATGCGCACACTTAATTAGCTTTCGTCGTAGGTCGTAGACACCACATGAGACGTGAGTACGTACTTCAATCGTGTTTACTCCTACTCTATATATCCGGAAGTTTATGCTGTTCATCATGATGTTGTGAAAAAGATGCATTAACCATAAAAGAAAGAAACGGGGTGAGCAATCCATTAATGAGAGCGTAATTATGTCGAGCAACTGACTGTGACTTTTATGATTTAATTGTCTCAACATGCAGTGGGCGAACTTTGTTTGGCTGCAGTTTCCCCGCTACATTATTTTCAAGTTTAGCTTGGTATTTTGTATTCACAAGAAGCATTGACCCCAGCCAATGAGCTGTTAAATTGCGCAAACATGCACTTGAATTCGCAACTCCCATTTGCGGAAAGTAATTTCAGAAAAGAAATTGCATAGGTACTACACAACTCGTATATGCAACATTGTTGCAGTCACAATGTATGATCAAATTGTCACCTCTGCACACCACACACACGCAGCATCCATCCCGCAGAAGGGTGTATGTAAAAATCTGCAACATGACACCAGCTAAGGTGTATTATTAAATTAAAATGTTTATCTCCACAAGTGGTAATTAGACGAAAGTGTGCAGAACGAAAAGTAAAATTGCAGTGGCAAGTGATGTGGACATGCATACGCCCCACATATATGCGGCGCATGCATGCTGCACACTCAACATCGCTGCAGGTATGGCGGTGGAATAGCCAACAACGGTCTCTGTACCGTTGGTGAAAGTCAATTATTCTTTAATAATATCGATTATAAATTGGTTAAGATGTTATTTTTTCGTTTTTTACTTCCCTCCCCAAGGGAGAGACGACTACAACGACGATGCGGATGAAAACAACAACAGTGGGCGAGGAGGTAGAGGCCTAATTGCGCACACACTTGTGCACCTAATCCAGAAGCGGAGGCATACAACTACTACCACATGTCGACTGTCTATTGCCATTAACTCCACAAGCCTGTAATGTGATTAGTTATATTTTTAATCACCTTAATTTTCAGCCACCGAAAATTGGTTGTCAACTAATAGGTTTCATGTTGGCGGTATGTTAGGGAGTGTGCACTCACTTGGGAAATAGGGAAATTTCACCTTGTTGACTGGTTGTTAAGTTTTACTAATGGAGTGACATAAAAAGAGTTATTATACATTTTTCATTAAAATATTGTCCAATCAAAGTCACGAGGCCGCGACGGACACGCTTTTACAGATTTTGGCACAAACCTTCAGAGTTGCACTTTGACGGTGTTGAATGAATTATGCAATTGACGTCGTTGATTTTTTATGAAGTTACGTGAAAACATGTTCCATGTACGATATTAAGTTGCGGCTTTATTATTATTGAATGAGAGACATTTGTGGAGTGGACTAATACAAGACGCGAAATCGAAGTAATTGGTTCGAGTGTCAAATTACTTGCATGTAATGTCTTTAATATATTATAAGTGAGTATGTCAGTGAGGCAGCAACCCATTCTTGAAAGGAATTGTCGATTGAATGCATAATTACAAATTATAGGTGCACAATAGACAACAATTTTTTTTGGCAAATCCCCATCATAGTTCAGGACTAAATTTGACTTCTTTAGTGTTGATTCAATATGCCAACACTGATGATTTGCCGACTTTGCTGTCAAGTTATCGAAATGTAAATGTATCGAACCTACAACAGATCAGTCGTCAGCTGTTTTTTTTTTTCAAAAAAACTGAAAATGTTTTTGCCATGATATTATATGACTTTTTTTTATATATAACAAAATGTAATAGATTTGGAAAGAATTATTCGCTTGCTATTTTATCATCTGTCAAAAACATCAGATTTAACTCAAACTTGCTGGGTTAACTCAAAGTTAAATTTGGAGTTAATGACTGAAAAACACGTTTCTCAAGTCAACACTAGTTTAACCCTGAAACTAGGATGATTTCTGACTGAAAACCTGAATATAAGAGATCTGGAAACCATGATCTATGCTACCATATTGCGGGCACGAAAAAAAAAACACATTTGTCTAGTCCTAAACGAACTAATGCACGATTTTTTTGAACGAATTGCTCTGGCAGGGATATGAAAAGTCCCACACTAACCGTCCAATAATTAATGGCTTGTACACAAAGTTTAATATACAATTAGCAGATTTGGTAACTCCATTTGGCATTCCCGGATCTGCAATTTGTTTTAAGGATCAGTGTTAAAATTTAGTACGAACGCAAGAATTGCAATATTGAACGACGTGCTTAGAAAATATGACTCCTAATCATCCTAAATATACTGTGAAAAAACATTATGTGCTACAGACAAGCCAGCGAAGGGATTCCAGTAATATAATGAACTCGAAACCTTTAGAAATATACCAGCAGATTATCTGTTGTATTTGTACACAAACCGACGGCTCTTACCAGTTGGAATAGTTTTTCATTTTGTTTGTATAGTGAAACGCAAATTTATACCAATTTTCATCGAATTTGAGAGCAAATCAGGATTTAGGCAAGGCGACGCTCTGTCATATGACTTCTTTAACATCAATCTTTAGAGGATTGTGAAAAAAACTTCAATAAATTATTGTAAATATTAGCATACAGCGACGATGTGAACAACATTAGTCAGACTGTGCGCCACGTTTGCTAGTATAAAGAAGGAAGCGGCTAAAATGGGTTAAGCTGTAAGTGAGTCTTACGACTAAGTAACGGGTGATTTTTTAAGAGTTAAGATTTTCAGGTTGACAGCACTGGTTAGTAATGGCGTCAAAACGTCATCTGTCACAGTGAAAAGTTTTCAGTATACTCTGCCATTTAATCATGGAAAGACTTACAAACGAGCAACGATTGCAAATTATTGAAATTTTTTATCAAACTCTGTGTAAAACGTGCACCGTTTCTTACAACCATATTATGGCGAACGATATCGAGCCATGATACGCGACTTTATTTTACCCCAGTTGGCTGAGTTGAACTTGGTTGACATGTGGTTTCATCAAGACGGTGCCACATGCCACACAGCTCGTGAAACAATGGAAATGTTGACGGATGAATTTGGTGAGCAGCTTGTCTCTCGAAATGGGCCTGTTGGCCGCCAAGAGCATGCGATTTAACGCCTCTTGATTATTTCTTGTGGGGTTATGTAAATTCGCTAGTCTATGTGGACAAGCCGAACACGATTGAACCCTTACAGGACAATATAACACGCGTAATTCATGGAATACAGGGCGAAATGCTCGAAAAAGTCACGCAAAATTGGACCTTCCGAATGGGCCATTTCAATCGGAGCCGCGGAGAACATTTACATGAAGTTATTGAATTCTGAATATTTGATGCAAATTTGAGTGTTTTACTTGATTTAAAAAAAAAGTATGCTTAAAAAATCACCCTTTATATGCTGTCAACACGAAAGGACACATCGACGAATTGGACAAAACGTCCCTTTTGACAGTTACAACATTGAGATGGTATGGGACTTTGTCTACCTTGGCTCCGCTATTAATTTTGACAACAATATCTCTCAAGAATGGGCTAAGAAGACATTTTAGTAGTAAAGGTCTTACTCACACATCTAAGAAGATCCTATACAAGATCCTGATCATCCTGGTCCTGCTCTATGGAGTCTTCGATTCCCAGCCAGACGTCGGCGAAGTAGAGGATGACCTCGCCTTAAGTGACGCGGACAAGCAAAAACCTACCCCAACTAACTTGAAGTGCGCAACTGGAGTCAGGACTCATTGAGGACCAGGTTCATTCCAATTAAGTGTTTAAGCATTCAAAATAAAAAATTGTAAAACGATAATAGTAGGAAATCTTACCGATATTTTTGGAATGTTTTAGATAAGCTTAGAGTGCTAATAAAAAAATATGCTGAATTGGTATTGATAAGAACGATTGAATCATTCTTATGACTTGTTACATTTAAAGAAGAACAAAAGAAGTGATTCCTATACTATAGTTATGAATCCTCTGATCAAGATTATAATCACGTTGATAACAAACGGTTGGTTGAGGTAAGATTGTCGAGTGCGAAAGTAGCAAATACGACTTTCGCACTCGACTTGAAATTATGATTATAGGCGCTCTTACTAATGAATTTGAAGGCTAGCATTGAAGGCATTCTTAAGCCGGAAAATATTAATTTTCCGTAATTTCATTACCATAAGTAACATTATCGTGTTGAGTTTAATTATAATCGGTAGAGCCCTTTTTGAGAAATTTCGATTTTACCAAAACCGAGCTCTCTTAAGAAACAAGTAAAAAAAGAACAACAAAAGCTGTTTGTTATTCCATATTGGTAAACTTCAGCACAGTTTAGAAGAAACTCGATAAAAATTTAATATTGATATAAAATCAAAGAGTTGAACAGCAAACTTTCAGTCACTATAAACTTTAAGACCCACTTATTCCCCCTGCACGCCATAGATATGAAATACTAAATAAATAGCTTTCAACTTTTCCACTTCTCCAATCTAAATCACCAAAAATAGGACGCACTTAATTACGAATTAATGATTCGAAAATAAAAATAAAGGTTTGCCTTATATGACCCTAACCAAAACTCCCGAAATAGTGTCAAGCTCAGCTTAATTGACCCACATTTTCATATTTGGTTCGATGAAAATTTCTTTCATTTCATTATTTTGTGTTGAATGTTTATTTGTTGTCATATAAAACGTATCTATATACTCACATAATAAACAATCACAAATCCATAGCACAGTATAATCAATCTCCACATTTCTTTAAGTATCCGCACTAATGTCGACCAAATTTAAATATTTCCTCATGATGTTTAAAAATACTGTTTACACTTTTCCGATTGCAATCGACAAATTCGAATGTAATTAATAATAAAGGGCGTACTGTAGCAATAATAATAAAAATAAGTCAACTCGCGCACATTGATTAACTCGTTAAGATCGGCTTCAATAAATGGAACCCAAGTAACAGAAATAAACAAATTGTAACTATGTGCGGGTAAACCGCATCTTAAATGAAATGGAAAGCAAATCACACACAGGTGTACCGTGTAAACGCGTTTCACCAATATCTCGAACCAATCACACACGAAATAAGTAAAAAAAATGTGAATTTTCATCCGACATTCGTGCTGTCGATTGTAGTGTGTTCCCAGCCTGAACTTGACCGTAAAAAATAATAAAAACGACTCTGACTACACAGAGCTCCAAATCGGGTTGGCAGGTGGGGAACTCGCCATTTCGAGAGATAAAATCAACAGCCGTACACAACTAATCTGGAGCGTCAAAGGAGAGATGCACGGCAGTATCTTTTCTTTTGTCGATCACACGAGGTAAATGAGTGTTATTTAGGTGACAATGCAAGCGAGACAATAGGTGGCGCACATTGCACGTAACACAAGTACCAATACCAACCACCACCACACCACCTACCCAAAGGATATCTCTCTGACGATGACGACAACATCAACAACATGGTGTGCTATCTGTATCATCGGGCCATCAGGGATGTAGATATTATCTTGGGTTGCATGGTTTAATCTCTGCCATGGAAGACGACCAGCACATTACATACGACAACAATGACGACGACGACGGCTAAGACGACGATACAACGATTCACATGAGAAATCGATCCCCCGGGTGCGCTGGTTTGCACGTTTATTGTTGGTGTGAGCCATGTGAGCGCGCACAGCAATTGAAAAACGCAATTGTTTTCATCTTCGTACCAAAAGGGAGGAAAACGAGTAAATAATTGGCATACAATGAGAATCATGGATGCAAAACAGCGTGAAAAAGACAACGATGGTGAGCTAAGACGCTTAGAGACTTGAGACCCAGAGTGCTGACGCTGAGACTGAGACTGAGAATTATGTGTGCGGGTTTCGACGATGCTATTGTAATTCGAGATGATCGTGAGGTGGGATGATTATGGTGATTATGGTAGAAAATCTTTTTTTTTTTCTTATTTTTCTACTGCGTTTCTGAAGGGGGTATGTGTGTTCTTGGCTGCGGGAAGTGGACAATATGCATGTGGGTATTTTCACATTTCGGTCAGCATTTTCCTTAGATATATAAAAAGAAACGTTTCTTTTTATATGTATACCATACGACTATACACATTTTTTGTTTATCAAATCTTGTACTCCTATGTTTTTTCCTTATCGATGAGCCTATGATCTGAATTATAGCACCCTCTTAAGTTTACTGAAATCCTCCCTTGTTTATACCATATTCCATAAGGGGTATTCATAACATAAACATTTTGTTGAGTATGTAGATCTTAATAAGAAATAGAAATTGATTCGATATAACCATGTCTTCTCATGGGCACTTATTTATATTTCCTAAATTATGAGCTAGGATGATAAAATTTGGTATATTTTCTCATTTGAAAAAAATCTTAAACACTTTTTAAATTGAATGACTGCCTCAGCCACATAAAAATATTTCCAGATTTTGGTCAAAAAATAAGAATATCAAAAAAGTCCGAACTACATATTTAAATAATTTTGTTATTTGCATTTCCACATCATTTTCAACCACCCCCACTTTTCGGTGGCGTTTTAAAAAATAAAAATTCCTCGGTAAAAGTTAAACGAAAAACGAATAGATGTGCCTACAATGTTCCCCTCTTAATCGTTCTAGGAAAAATGTAAGCCTAGCCTTCTTTTTGAGGACGTTAATTTTTTAACATTATGTTCGAGCTCAAAGGGCACATCATGGACAGCATAAGGTAGAATTTTGGGCCAGTGTAGACAGACGTACTTTTTGGGTTTATGGGTGGTGTCTGGTGTCCAAAATTTTGAATCGGGGAGTATGGTATTTTTCTTTGTCTTTGTTTACAATTCGCAGGGTATTTTCCAAAAATTGCTTCTGCCACAAATAGTGTTTTTATTGGATTTCAGTTACCATTACAATGCGACCACACAAACATATTTTTCCTTAAATATTGATGTTTGGTGCTTATGATCCTGAAAGAGTGAAGATGGAAACCAAGACTCATATAAGGGTTTGAGGAGAATAACGCAGCTCCCAAACGAAATGAAATACCATGCGATATAACATCGGTAGACTCAAAAATAAAATTTTATTTTAATAAGATGAATAAAAATCGTTGATATATTGATATTTTCAACTGTTTTTCGAATCACAGATTCGAGGGACTCTTGTGTGACAGTGTTAAGGTGTTAAATGTGTCGCTTTTCACTGGCTTACGTATATATATAATAAAATGAACTCTTATTCACTTATGTAATAATATAAAATTTAATTTATAAATAATAAAATACAAATTTTGATTAGCAGCAAAAGTTGGCAGGCAAACAATAGTGATTTTGAATGTTTACTTGTACATTGATCAATGATAACAGTGCTGCCAAATCTATTTGCATTTGTATTCTCATAAATTTTTGAAGCTCATACAATTTTAGAAAAATACATGCTCGCACAACCAAAAGCTTATGGCTTTCTCTCTTATGTAAACGTGTTTTTTAATTTCTATGTTTTTATTTTTTTAATTTCACATGTCAAAAATTAATTCTGTTTTGTTCGATTGTATTTTTTTTCAATTAAAATTGTTCACAAATTATAAGCGTGCAATTCAAGTTGAACAACGAACGTATTCTGCATAACGTAAATCATTTTATTTCGTAAAAATAAACAATTATGCATTACAAAGCATGCATCGCATTCGTGAAAATATTTCCACCGATTGGAAATTATTGTCTGTGGATATGTCATCTTCAGCACATGTAATCACCCACCAATCACCCAAGAATAAATTATTCAAATTTGGTTGTCTGGGTGGAGATGTCACTCATAAATCGCACATAATCACATATTTTTTTATTAAACAATACATAATCAATTTTTTTTTTTGAAGTGACGTTGTTGTTGTCACATTTGTCAAACATGTGACAACAACAATAATAAAATAGAAATTAAAATTGCTGAATGCTATTTCGTCGTAATACATGTCTTGTGATTGACAGCAAAAGTTTTGAATGCTTACCATTTGCGTTGATAGGCCTGACTTGAAGGAGTGGTATGGAATGTTTTTTTTTTTTGGTGAAACATTGTGAATAAAAATTCGTCTAATTTGCACATTCAAATGGTTGGGTATAATGTACATTGTACATCGTATAGATAAAAATCAAAGTGAATTATGAAGCGATTTTCATTTTTTGTAACTGCCTAGTCGTTACTCTTTGGGCATTTTAATTAAACATAAAGGTAGGTGTGGGCTCTTTTGTGTAATGCCTGGTAGGATAGGTATTGACATAAACATCGCTTTTATAGTACAACAATGTATAAACATAAATCAACGTTTAAATAGTTTTCTAGACATTGTAGTCCTAATAAGAGGGATTCCTATAATTAATATGAAGCCTATCAAATTAAACAAGTCTTTCAGTTTGCAGAATTCGAAAGCATTGTATGAATATGCTGTCTAGCCACACGGAGGGAGGATCCGACAAAAAAAGACTAAGTTTTTGAAATCAAGTACGCATGGGTTTTGGACAAATTGAAGGCTAAACGTGAACGCGGTATGATCCAGATCCGGACGGATCCTTGTAGAGAGTTTAGCAGATTTCATCATACATCTACCTTCGCCTAAATTATGTAATTCAGAAGCGAATGATTGATTGAATGATTTTGTACACAATGCACTTATGTAAAGGGTGATTTCTTTTTAGAGATATATATAACTTCCGATAATATAACTGTCAAGCAACCTGTCATACTAATGACGTGTGTTTGAAATTTTGTTCAGAATACCCTGGCAAATCACCATTGAAAGACTTACAACAGAACAACATTTACAAATCGTGGACATTAATTTTAAAAACTCGCACTCTGTTCGCAAACTTATAAAGTACTTCGTCAAGTTTATAGTGCATCTGAGCAACTAATACGCAATACTGGACCGATTCATTACCAAATTTACTCCTGTTAATAATATTACGCCAAATCGAGCCCGTATCATGTGAAAAAGCAACCATTGCCACTGAAGACGTGATTGTGACAGAGGAAGCGAGTTCATCAATCCGACGCCGTTGTAAGCAACTCGATCTCTGCCTGTCCATTACTTGGAAAAGTTTGAGGGAAAATATAAGATCCAGCTTGTGCAAGAATTTAAGTAAGTGGACCATCAATTGCTGAGAATCAAATAGAAGTTGAATCAGATTTGTATCGTCAAATTATCTTCAGCGATTGAGGCTCATATATAAACAAGCCGAATTTTTTGACGTTTGTGAAGTGAGCACAATCCTCATGAGACTCCATTACATACCGAACAAATCACGGTTTGGGGCGGTTTACGTGCCGTATGCGTCATTGGCCCATTGGTCTTTCAATCCGAAACCGGTGCCAACATTACAGTGAACGGCGAACGACACAGGCAAATGATAAGTGATTTTTTATTCCTCATGTCAGTGGAAATCATTTCGAGGAGAAATGGTTCCAACAAGACGGCGCAAAATGCCATACAGTGCATGCAACCAAAACTTTGTTGAGCCAAACTCATGGTGACCGAATTATCTGAAGAAATGGACCAGTGAATTGTCCACCTTGTCCGTGTGATTTAACATATTAAGACTACTTTGGGCGGGTGTACGTCATATTTTGATTGATCACATAGAATCCAACATTCGACGCACTATTTACGAAATTAGAACGGATATGCTCGAAAAAGTGGCGCAACATTAAACCGACAGGATGACGTTTATAAGGCGCAGTCAGAGGCCATATGCCAGAAATTAAAATGCCACGAAACCTGTGAGCAAAATAGCCAAAATTGCTGTCATTCCCTTGAATTTGTTGTGTTTAATTTTTAACTAAAAGTTCTATGTCTCTTAAAAAACACCCTATATGTTATGAATAAAAGGCCAAGAACTGCACGCAATCCAGGTTTAGTGGCATTGGGCCTTTTCAGAAAAGTAATTTAAATCCTAAGAGCACTATGTTTAAATCCTTTTATACAATAATTTCATCTCCTTAAGATACCACATTTATCTAATATAAAATCCAACTTCTATAAGTGTTGCCATTGCAGTTTTTAATAAGAAATCCACTTTTTTTCCCTACAGTCATATACCTCGTTGTTAGCACATAAACCTAAATAGCTCGACGCAATCATGCAATAATGGAGTGCTCTCCATAAAACCGGCACAATAAATCCCCCAATCATTGGTAAATTGCCCGATGTCATAACTCAAGTTAAGCACCCGCCATTATGGTAAAACAGGTTGTATTTTGTTATTATTAACAAACCATTAAGGTAGTAAAATTTTACCACACTCTGTGCAGGAACACGTCTCCAATATACGCATACGTAAATTTTCTTTTGACCGAATCCGCCATTGTTGGGCATTCGAACGTACACAATGGCTCGCATTGAGCACGTATCACCACCGTTTCGAGAATTTTCAAAAGAAAGTTTAACCCATTGCGGTTATGTTCGAAGAGGGACAACAACTATTCAAAAATAAAAACTCCATTGATGACATGTCCCAGTGTTGGACAAAAAAATCAAGTGGAATCTTTGGTCAGTGCGTCTCTCCAGGCAAAACGTGCGCACTTGCACTTTCACTTTTCATCAAAAAGGAATTTGGTGCTTTTAGGCGATGGGGACGATGAAGGCGACGGCTCAAGTCCCGCATTTGTGTAGTGTGTGGATTTTTTTTTTCTTTTTTCGCGTACACCAAACACAAAAACTCATTCGTCTTACGCAGGTGAAATGCATTTATCAGGCACTGACCATCGTTGAACATCAGCGGGTCGACAAGTCGATGGATGTGGTTTTTTTCTGCACGGTTTCTGGTCAGACCTTTTATTGGTCTTCAAATCCCTACAACGGAATGCAATGCGGAAAGCAGATTGTCTGACTAGATGTAGATGCTTTTTTTATTTGTCATAAAATTATCTGACTTGATCGTTTTTGTTGTTGTTTTCCCTTTTTATTTACTAGGAAATGTAATGTTCGCACTTTTTTATGCGCACTGGCAATGGTGTAACTTGTGTTTTCTCAAATGCGGTAATAAAGTGCCGTTCTTTATGTGGTACTGAATGTGTATAGATTTAAAGGCTTGCCATGGATTTATAGCGGCGAAAGTGGGCAGTCTTTCAAGTCACGGATAGGTCACTAACGATTTGAGTAGAGCTGCTTGGAAGTGGATGTGGTTATCTATTTTGTAAACAAACTGGGTGAGTTGAGAATATTTGAGAAATGTAAATATTTGGGATGATTTCCGATAATTGTATTGGAATGCATGAGATACGGTAGCTTATCTGGTATGCTGTGAACAAATCAAGGCCCGCTCTTGCACTATTGTGTTTGTGAGTACACATTGGCTTTCCGGTCGTCGGACATAATTGAAGTTTTTTGGTTGGTAATTGATGTAAGTCAATCTTTATCGTGAATATGTGTCTAGACTTGGTCAATAAGTAAACATTTTGAAATGTAATCTTCAAAATGTTCAGTGTTGGTTTTAAACTTTGACATAACGTGTCAGTTGTTTGGTTACTATTGAGAAACCGCATTATGCCATCATCTTATTGAATCAAATTGAGTTCTCTAAAATCGGACCGGGTTAGTTTAAAATAAGTGATAAGTTCACCATTATTGCTAGCCGAGAAACAAGGCCAAATACGATGGATTACAAAACGGAGGCCATCCTATTTGTTTGAGAAAGCAATTAGTATAATCCATAATCAATTCGACCAAATGGATATCTTCAGAGGACACCAAAAACATGTGGGCTGCTCAGCCTATTCGAAAAGTTGCAGGAATTCAAGGATAGCCACTACATACAAGGAAATAAACACACTGCTTGCGACAACGGGCTCTTCATTCCTCTTATTAGACAGATCCAATATGAGTTTCGTCCACAGGTTGTGCTAATGCACGATGGTAAAGGGTGTTTTTAACGTATGGTTTTTAACTGACAACACTGTTTCTAAAAATAAATATAAATATTTGGATCAACAGACTCGTTAGTACCCAGGGCCAAGCTTTTTCACAACCATTCGACGGTTTTATGCCGACTCCGAACGGCGAATTTGAGATCAGATTTTCTTGACAATTGATATCACTCATTTGTCAGATCTTCACGAGAGGAGGGCCAGTGAAAAATAACTTAGGTGTTGCTACGGCTGGGAATCGAACCCGGAGCTTCTGCGCGGCAGTTCATCGCACTAACCATCGCGCTACTGAGCCCGTCAACTGTTTCTACAAATTGATAATTTGACAGTTGAAAGTTGTTTTGTAGTTAGTACGTTTTGCCATTTAACGATGAATAGATTAACGCCACAACAATGCATGCAAATTGTGCAAAATTATTTTGAGAATTATGGTTCAAAGAATGCGCGTCCCTAAAGTCGACATACGGTGCGATCAGAAAAAAGTTATTGCCATTGTGGAGCACAGTATTGAAGAGAATCCGAATGAATCGATTCGTGCACAGCAATCTGAGGTATGCCCATGCCCTTTTTGGAAGATTTTAAGGAAAAAAACTTGAAAACTTGTTTTCGGTTCGGTGAATGGGCTGAAAACATGAAAATTTGAAGTGAAAATCCATAACCCTCTGCCGAGATGCCCTTACAAACATTTAAACTCACTGTTTAGTGTGCTTTATGGACTGGTGGAATCATCGGGCCAAATTTTTTTAAGCATCGGCCAGAATGTTGCCGTCAATGTTGAATGAAATTGACGTGAAAGGACTTTGGTTTCAACAAGATGGCTTAACATAACACATTTTCTGACCGCTTAATTTCGCATAATGGACCTGTAAACTAGCCTCCACGATACTTTCGATCCTCCACTGGGTATGTGAAGTTACCAGTTTATGCCAATCAACTAGAGACATTGAACGATTTGGCAGACAACATTCTCTGTGTTATTACTAATATACGGGCCCACATACTCGATAAAGTTGTCGAAAATTGTACTTCACGGTTGCTAGCTAGTCGCGGCACATATGCCCGAAATTTTATTTTAAAAACTATCTATTTTTAAAAAAAAGAATAGGTTTTATTACATTTACAAAAAAAAAATAAATTACGCTGCCGTATCCTGTATTTTTTGGCCACACTATTTATTGTGCTCTTGAATCATACAAATATAATTCAAGCAAAGCTATTAACAAAAAAAACATTTTTTATCCACAATAAAGTATCCGTAGATTGACCTCATCCCCATTTAGGAAATACAATATAGAATAAGTTATCCAGTTAACAAGAGATAAATAGCTCCACCCAGCTCATTGACGATATCTACCTTGAATGTCCATTAATTACGGAAAGCAACGCAAAATCAATCACCATTAAACGGATACTCTCTTATCATCAGCTCCAGATACTGGTTCTGCATTTCAGAGAAAAAAGAGCTACAACACTTAATTACAATTATCATATTATCAATTAATTGCTTTAGACTACACGCTAGAGATTTTCCAGTCCTTTCGATGAGCTGATGGAAAATCCAGTTGTTGTTAAATGAAAACCATCCTACCTCATCCTCGTCGCTCTGTGTGTCCTGTGTGGTAAATTTAAAATACAATCAAAGTAAATTTCCGTTCATCGTCGTCGTGTTGTGTTGTATGCCTGTGCGTGCACTGTGTATCTAATCAACCAGTATAACTTGATTGAATGTGAATTTATAATAAATACAAATCTATGGCGAAAAACTATGCGCACATAAAAATGGAGAAAAAATGAAAAGAAGATTGTATAAGAGCCAGAGTGTGGATATGACTATGTTAACTGATTATTGCTGGTGGTTAACTTCATATTACAAGATTCTGCGCCTCTGCCCTGAGGACATTTTGAGTGTACGCGAACGCGCGCGCTCATAGTTAACAATGTATGCAGTATGCACCCATGTATAGTTTTCGAACGCAGAAAGAGGAGTCAAACGAGTAGTAAGCGACTTTTTCTTTACTGCTTTTTTATTATTTTAATTTATAGCGAATTTTGTTTTGTGTCTTTTTTTTGTAATAACCTTCGTAGAAGAGTGAAAGTAATTAAATCGGGATTTCTTTTGGTGTAACTGGTTGGGACTTGGGGTTGCCTACATATTTGATTGTATATAATATTTAGACGTTGTAGATTTTTAAAACAACAGGTCCCTTGGGGGTAAACTGCCAAATCTAATATAACGAGAGAGAATTCTCTCCTGTCAACCAAACGTACAACAATGATAAAACATCAAAGTTTAATGTATTGAGAAAGACGACAAACAAAAACTATCATTAGGTGCTATGCTTATCAAACCTTCTAATACTATATTTCCGAACTCAAACCTTAAAATAAATCTAACAAGCATTCACATATCCACATATAGTTATAAGGTTTGTTCGGGTACAATATTATTTTAACTGAATTTTACTTATGGCCATTCAATTGCACAAAAATTTGTAAACGAGAGGGCTAATGATAGAGCAAAAAATTACGAAAATCACGTTCGGTGAGCGAAATTATGAGCTTATTGTGGCACGACATGTTGTGTCGTCTTGTTTAAACCACAGCTCCTGCACGTCATGACTGTTCAATGAATGAACGAAAAAGTCAGTAATCATGGCTATATAGCGCTTACCATTGACGGTAAGGTTCTGGCCAAAATCGTTTTTTAAGAAGTAAGGACCTAATATTTCACCAACCCATAAAGCATACCAAACAGTCAGTTATTGTGGATGTCTCAACATACACTTGAGGATTATCATCACTCCAAATACGGCAGTTATTTTTCCATTGATTTTTATTTTCTTTCAATTTAAAACTAACTTACATGCTGGACAAAAATTCATGGAAAACTAGCCTACTTATCAACTACTTAACTAATTTACTTGCCCTATGCGGGCGCCCTAAATTACAGGATACTGATGCCTTTCGGCCTATTATCTAGTTTAATATTCAAAATACATATATTTATTTTTGTTTTTATTATTGACGCATCCATTAAACCAAAAGTGACCTTCATTGCTTAACAAAATTCGCTTACAAAATTTTGTATCAACGGCAATTTTGTTTTAGGCCCATTCGCCGAATCTACGCCTTGCTAGGTGGCTTCAATTCTAGCATGAGTTGGATTTTGCAAGCACACAAACCAAGATCTTTCCGCAAAATCTTCCATAAAGTGGAGGGACACATATCCAATTCCTGTACACGGTGGCGGATAGACTGATTCAGCAATGACTTCTTCTGTACGCACTGTACGACTTCTGTGGATGCGTATTATCATTTAGAGTAAACGAGGTGCGAAAACGTTCCATGCTTAATCGAAATAATTGCTCTGATGGACGATTATGTTGAGCGTCAAATGGACGTAGGGCGCGATACGTATTACAAACAGAACCATGATTTTCAACATAAATTTGCACAATTTTCAGTTTGGTTTGCCATTTCATCATGAACTGGTTAACAAATGAACAACCCTTACAAATCGTGCAAATTTTTTTGCGAAAAGAATGGTTCAGTTCGCGAAGTTTACCGCAAGCTTCGTCCATTTTATGGTCGACATAATCGTCCATCAGAGCAATTAATTCGGTTAACCATGGATTGTTTTCGCACTACTGTTACTAGCAGAGACGTCGAATAGTGCGCACCGAAGAAACAATTGAGGCTGTAGAGCAAAGTGTTGAAGAGGACCCGAATGAATCGATGTGCCACCGTGCACAGCATTTGGAGATTTTTTCTTCAACTTTTTGGAAGATATTGCGCAAAAATCTAGGCTTACGACGTTACAAGATCCAGCTTGTGCAAGAATTAAAGCCGCGAGACTATGCAATGCGTTGTGACTTTGGTGTATTGGCCGAAAATGAGATTGACCTCGATGCTGATTTTTATCGCTAAAGGAATCATTCGATGAGCGCATAATTTCGCGGAATGAATCTGTCAATTGGCCACCAAGATCGTGTGATTTGACACCATTGGATTATTTTCTTTGGGGATATGTGAAGTCGCTTGTCTACGCCAACAAACCAGAAACGTTAGGGGACTTGTAAGCCAACATTTGTGGCGTTATTGCAGACATACGGCCCTAAATGCTCGAAAAAGTGGTTGAAAATCGGACCTCTAGACTTGGCTTTATTCGAACCGTCCGAGCGACCACATGACCGAAATCATATTTAAACATTAATGGCATAAAATTATCATTCCAATAAAGCTAAATTGATGGACATTAAAACGACTTTATTGTGTTTTATTTCAATTCAAAGTTCTCTGCCTCTAACTCCCTTTATAAAAGAGTAAACGACATCGACCGAAAGTTTTCTTCTATCTGATTAGTGCTCATATTCATGGACGTTCCGAATGCCACATTTGAGTAACTAAAGCTATCATATTAATAAATCCTAGCAGTCTTTTGATTTTGTCGTTCCATATTGCACATTGACCAGATGCGGGGATACTCATTAATGTTTATGAAACTAAATCATAAGAACCCATTTGACAGAAAAACTTAACATTCCATTCCCGATCTTATGCACTAACAAATAACAGTTTATGAAAGCCTAATAATCACCCACCAGTATGGGGGAAAGTAATACTTTGCTCAAAACGCCAAAGAATTTCGCGATGCATGAATAAATTTCAATAAAAAATATAAAAACACTAATTGATTGCGATTAAGCCAAATCAAGTATAAAATCGCTAGGAACGTGGTGCCGGGTGCGGACTGATGTGTGTGCTTCCATTCATTAATGTCCATTGAGTTCGAGTTCGGGCGCGCATTCACAGCTCTAATTAAACAGTCAACAGCTTTTAAATTATTCATCGCTCGATCAACTTGAGGTAGTACCATTAACTTTTACTTGAAATTCCATGCCAAGACAAATGATGACTCAGGTGATGTTGATCGCTAGGCTTACCAGGCTTGAGAGGCGCGCACAACACCGTTTTCAATTGCCACTCATAGGGGAGAGGTCTAACCAACACTACTTGTCGCTTGTCGGGTAATTGAAACGAGAAAAATACGTTTGAATGCTTTATGACCTATGGCCATATCAGAGGCTAAATCTCGCAACACACATGGTAGAAGACACTTTCGCTCATATGTAGGTATGTAGTGGCGACACAAGTCAATAATGTATCTAGCGAGTTTTGTTTGCACTTTCAAGATGCGCAAAACAATGGGACAGACGAAATTTATTCTCTGACGCTTTTCTAACAAAGAGATGAGCAAGTCGAGATACAGAATTTCGTATCTGTGAGGCTGATATTGGTGTTGGCTTTGAAGACGACCCTCTCCGCAGTCAATGGGGAATCTACACAAAACAATGCAACACCTCTTATCTCATGCACAAGAATGTTTAGCGAAAACGTTTTCCAAAAAATGAGATATATACGTGAAATTGTCGTATTTGCTGGTAGTTACGAGAAGGTGGAGAAATTGATACCAGTAGCGTCGATAAATTAAAATCACAAGTAGACCTTAGCAGGGGAGACTTTCTTTTGTCATCGGTAGCTGGATAGCGCTTCTAGTATAGATACGGGTAACGTTAACGTACGTTGACGTGTTCTGAATGCCTAATGTATGCTTGCAGGTGAGCAGTGATGAATTTTTTAGTATGCATGGAGGAGTTTCTTTCGTCAGTTTGTTTAGATTGAAAAACTTTGCACTATTAGCGCAGCAGGTAAATGTATGGCGTGGGCGTTTTCGCCGTTTTTTTCCAAGACAAATTGTTTGTTAGTTCATCGAACTGAGATTTTTCTGTGAAATTGTTTGTTTGGTTTGCAAATTAATGTTTAGCATAATATAACTGGCCTTTGTTATGATTTCGACGTGGGAATTTACATACGTAACTTGTTTGTTTATAGTTATCATCGGATTTTCAGTAACAGAGCAATTAGTTTGAATTGAATGATGCTTCCTCATAGCAGAGATTGTACAAAGCAAATTATTGGTCGAAATGTGACTAAACAGGCGCCTATGAGTAGTATATATAGAAGAGTAGTATATATATTTACAGAAGCTGTTATTTTAAACATTCTGCTTGGACAATCGAGACAAAGAATTAAGTAATTCGACGTCTTTAAACCTAAAATGTCATGAATAGTTAATTGAGTAGTACAGTATACTATTAGCAAACGACTAGCGACAAATCGTGAAACTGTCCCACAAGTCCATTTAAATCCATGGGTTGACACGACGATATAATAACAGTAGGATCGATTGTCTTGTCATATAAGAACAGAAGCATGCACAGAGATTCTAATAATAAGGCAACGAGGGGATCTAAAACCTTACTTACAATAGCTGATCATGAATAGTACGAGGGTGAAAACCCAAAGGTCTACCGAAACTATTGAAGAGGTTAAACAAAAAGAAGTTGTTTATTGGGGAATCATAGTAAAGGCTGAACTATAATAGAAGATGGTTGCGGACGAACACTTCCTTAACTGTGCGAACACATGCAATTTGTATTGTTTGACCATAATAGCTTTTCCCTTTGATTCGTTCAGTTTTCAAGAAAACTTAACGTACAATTTTGACATACATATTGAGGGCTTTCGAGCTGTACAAAAAAAGTAATATAGGCAATTTACTTATGCCAAACACTTAGAAGTGATAAGTTTAAGCTGGAACACACTTTCTCTGAAGCCTCACTGCGCTTTGCTTTAGACCATTTAACGAAAGGTTAAAGGTCCAATCCCAAGAGAAACCCATCGCCTAACGTGTTTTTCACTGCACTTTAAAGCAAAATTGTGACAAGAATTGAAGCTATAAAATCCCATTGATTCTCCTTCTTTATTTAGAATATCCTTTAAACTGTGTGTTTCGCGAATTATTGAAGAAGCTATGTTTTTTAAGATCCAAAATGGGTCCTTAAAGCCTTTTAATTAACACATATATAAGTAATGAAGACGTTCAAGACACCATATTATCTGTGGAGTTCCTGAAACTGAAGAGTTTATTGCTTCTCCCTGACTTATCGGTACGTACAGCTACTCATGCTCATAAAGCCACACAGATGACGCATTGAGAAAAAAAACAGAAACTTTTGCTCACCAGGTTCATGGTATGGGCGCATGTGCACGTGCACACATGAGAAACGAGATCTATTTTTGGATCTATATTTGGGCTGTGCCAGAACACACACCCCATAGAACAATTTTTCTTGTATGCAGTTCTTCATTTGTATGGCTTTATAATCTTTGGTGTCATTTAGCACGCTCCTGTTGTCACTTTTATATTAAGCAAATGCACAAACCGATTATACACATACGCATCCATTCATAGAATATTTTCAGGGTTTTTAACAAGAGCCAAAATGTATGCAACGTTTTTTTAAACTAAACGAAAACATCGGTACGCTTTTCTAAAGGTGAATATAACATTTTCTCGGCGTTTGGATTATTTGGATTTTATATAAAAATATATTTCTGCACTTACCTGACTCGGTCCAATGCGGTAGGACGACGGATCGATTTCATTCACCATCAATATCTGCTCTACACTTGAATCCTTGCCCAATGACACATCGACCAACAAGCCAAATCTGCGTACGAATTCATTTAAAGGAACTGATTCAGGGAAGCCCAATCGATGTAAGCGAGCCGCTTCGAGAAGTTGTGATCCGCGAATCTATATAATCGGGTAACCAACTTTTACTTCATGACTTCACTTATCGTTTTCATTTGATGCTCACCTGACTTCTCAACAAAGGAACATTAACCATCTCCTCTGATCCCTGGTGTGAACAAATCGGTGATCCACCAGTCGAATTTGACTGCAGGCCCGCGTTGTGTTGCAGCAAGTAGCAATGTACAAAGTGTGTTCCCGTGCGTCTTAATGTATCGACGACACCATCGACGGTAAATTTCATTTGCAACATCACCGAATTGCGCTTCACCCCGGCCGATGTAAATGATCGACGAATGCTTGATACCCTACGCAGCGATTGGGTGCCTTCTAGCCCGACAATAGATCCGCAAAACACCATGCCATTGCCTCTGGTCAATGAACCTACATACAATCTATTGATTTCATCCTTGGAGCTGTCTTGCAATAGAGAAGCTGCATTTCGAATTGTAGGATGTTCACGACTGTTCTTGAGCCAGCCATGGGCAGTGTACAGTACTGGATTAGTGCCTTGCAAGTGTTGAAGGATGAATTGCTTCATACCACTGGCCTTGCGAATCAAATGCTGGTGCTCCCTATCACCATAATGTGAGAAGACACGCTCTAGGAAGCTGTCGTCATTGGAATTCGGATACATAGACTCCTCGTCAAGGAGCCACAGCAGACCACGTCGATCTTGTTCACGAAGATCTCTCTGTGATGTACGCACTACGTGATTCTGTGGAGCTTTGTCGATGAGTGAGACCAAAGGTCCTGGATGGGATTCCGGGAGTCCCTCTGTGTCGATTTCGACAAGCTCCTGAGCATAGCGATCTCTAGGAGCTACCAGTGTCATATGGTGAAACAACAACTGCAGGCGCTCCTGTAGGTAATTGTGACGCAAATCGGAGAGAGACGCCCCCGTCTGTACGCCACAACTTGCTGGATTTTGGAAGCCAGGCGAATCAACTAAGAGTATCGATGCGATGGTGTGGGTTGATGTGCAGACAGCTTTGTTAATTAATGCTGAAACAGCAGACATTGCCTCGGAATACAGACCCACAACAAGACCTTCGAGACTTTCCCATGCTACATCTGTACTGTCTGTCGGAGACTTAGCAGGACTAGTGCCTCCCTGCGCGTTGATAGCAAATGCAGCCGCCTGAAGGTCCTCAAAGGAGACCCCCAGCAAAGTAGAAGCCTTTCGAGCTGCCGATGGATTGGCAAACTGTATGCGAGCTGTTGGTCCCGATCCAACTGAAAGGAGGACATATTTTTAAATTCTGTTAAAAAAAAGTCAGCGTAGCCAAACTCACTCTTAGTAACTCCAGCGATTCCCAGATGATAGATTGCCGCCAAAATAGCCCATATTCCCTTTACAGCTGTCGCATCGATATTCAAAGTATCAAATGCCAATGCGGTTCGTGTGAACTCGGAGGCAGCTCTGTGGCGGTCCTCAAGCTTTTGTGACAGCGACACAAACGGATGATTGTCTTCAGAGGAAATATTCTCCAAGCAGAGCTCTTTTTGCAGTTGACCTTCCGCGCCAGCAAGCAATCGTGTCATAATATGAAAACTGTGCTCATTCATCGTACGCCTGCCAGCTCGCTGACGTTCGGGTAGCAAAACCTGCAAAGAACAATGCGGATTTGAGTGCATTCTGCGGTGTCAAGTCAGATCCCATCAAACACACACACTTACCTGAACTGATGCTGATGCAATCTGTCCACTTTGATCAAAGTCAAGACTTAGAATCTGCGTAAATCGTGTTGCATTCGAGTTGAGACTAGTTTTTGTGTTTCCAAATGCCTCTAAAATTGTATTGATTGCGTTGACTTTTTCGGCAGTGAGAAGTTTGTTGACTGAACCTGCGTGGGAGTAAAAACATTGATATAATGTCGTTAATGCATTGAAATTGTCTTAAAGCGTTGCTAATGGACTACTCTATCTTTTACATTTAAGAAGAAATCACTTGGCTCCGAGAATGCAAAAGGCATTGTGTAAGGTACATGATGTATTTGGTCAAGTCATATTAGGTGATCTTTTTCGAACCCAAAAATCTGTCGAAGAACCTTTCAGAAGCATACACACCTTTTTCAGAAAATCACATTTCTGGGATAAAACGTTGAACAATTGAATACCAAAGTAATAAGTGGCTTAATATTCCTCCTGACGTAACAGATTCTATGCTATCCTCGTCATGTCAATGAACTATTTAATTCTTTTCTAAGATAGAAGATATAAAGGTCGTAATTTTTGGCCTCTCCTAGATAGATACAATTTTGTTCATACTAATATATGCAGCGCACTTGATAGCTAAGTGCATAGAGTGCTGGTCTATTAGACAGCTCAAACTTGATTAATACACATAGTATGAAACCTTAGGCAAATGCTGCTTCGGTCGTTTAACTTCTCATCCTTATCCGAAAGAAAGAAATCGCCTGTTTGGTGATTTTATGAACGGTCGTGCTTTGACTTCAACTACCCCAAAAAGCTGTACTTCTCTAATGTTTGTACTGTATACGGACTCAATGTAATCTATCCCTGCTGCTGTGATAGATAGTCTATCGCTGTTGATGCGAGATTTTGTCCTTTGTGGTCCACAATCCGCATCAAAGATTCTTCGATAAGCTACGTGCCAAGAATTACCGTCGACCTACTGACGATGGTGTTCGATGCATCATGATGGACATCATCACCAAGTATTCTGCCATCTTATTGCGGCAAAATGTTCTATCCCCAGCGAAAGATTTTTTCTTATTGGTTAGTGCATCGTGGCGATACCTATCATGTATGTATTCTATCTAAAAGGACATAAGTGCTTTTTATAGTTGTCCAAGTTCAAAGAATATCACTCTTGTTTCTTGTCTACGTCAGGGTAGTGTTTAGGTAAGGTGACACAATGCATCAATTGGAAAGGCTCAGGTGGATTACCTAGCGAAACCAGCAGCAACAAACTAGCTCTTACACGAAAATCAGCAGATGCTACAAGAAATGCCTCCAAAAGTAAAGATAATTTTGACAGAAAGAGAAGAAGTATTATGCAAACTCTACAGAGTGTCATCACATAGCCCACCCGGATAAAATTGAGTCACCAACGAAAACCACTTGCTATAGTTAGTTTTCATAAATGAATTGGGTTTGGCCGATTCCAAATTGGTTTAGACATTGACCACTGATTCTATTATCTAAGCACCAAAGATCTCTTCAACATTTACAACCTCAACAAAAATAATGTATAGCTCAGTCTAATTAACATTTGTGTTAAAAACATTCTAAACTGAAGGCTAAAAGTTGCACCCCAATCTTTTTTAATTTTAAAATTGCAAACATGATTCATAAAATGCAGCTAGTCCTTAACAACAAATCAACAACATGGTATACATAATCAACTTATCATGTTCGCCCAGACTATCAATTGTTTCGAATGAATTTTCTATCCGCCTAATAATACCAATCCAACCACACACCTTGTTTTTTTTTATACCTACCGCCATTCAATTACTTAGCGCCCACTGGATCCTTATAAGATTTAAAAACCCACCCGAAAAAGGAATACCCCTCGAACTTACCAGCAGCTAATGCCAAGTAATACAAGGCATGCTTGAAGCTTGTCGTCTTTCCGGAACCAGATCGTCCCATGAATATCAAACTCTGATCGCGACGCGTCTCCAGCATTGTCCTGTAGGCGGTTTGTGCCAGTGAATACACATGCGGAGGCATATCCTCCGTCTTGCATCCACGGAACATGGACACCACCTGAAAAATCGTAATAATTGTGGTCTTCGATCTATTCTTTCAAATCTCTTGTAATAAAATGAAAAAAATTCAGTTCTCTTGACAGAACGAATGAAAAACGTTAGAAGGCGTTTATTGGAGGTGTGATGATGACGACATCACACGCACTTACCTTCTCCGAGTACAGTGACAGCGGTGCCATTGGATTGACCACCATTAGGATCGGGCCAGCCTTAGTGTGAATCAGATTGCTAGCATATCTTTGGCGGAGGCAGTGCAACACAGACGCCTCGTTTAGGTGTTTCAACTGGCAAATATCTTCGACCAAGTCCAGCGAGGACGGATTCGATTTTTCGATATCATCTTCGTCGACGGTTAGCTCTTCGCCATTGTGCAAAAGTTGGACCATCACCTTGTGGTGTTCGATGTGTTCCTTTTGTTGAGGTAATCGAATGGCAGCACAGAAACCACCTCGATGCACCAACCATACTTGTTCACCAGTAGCGAGGGTTGAATCGTCATTGAATTGAGACTAAAACGAAATAAAAATAAAATTTGAATTAATGACAAACTCACATAACCAGATGAAATGTTTGTGGATTTAAAGCGTTTCATGGCACTCAACTCGTACATGGAGAGTTGATTAAATTATGAGATCTGTGGTGATATTTTAAGATCACCACATCCCATAACACGGAAGGAATTTAAAACCTAACATGGAATTTATTCTTTCAATATGTGGATAGATTTGGGCGGCTTCTATATTTAGTTGTGTATTTGCCTGACAAGACTATTTATCATGTCATGACCGTTGATGTACTTCACGTTGGGCAGAAAGCGATGGTGAAATATACATATGTCAGGAGCTAAGGATTTAAGCGGTTTTTATGTTATGATTGATTATGAAAATAATTGCGTTTATTTCAATTCAAAAAAGGTGTATAAATAGGTATTTAAAGAAGGATCCTTACATGCGTGATTACTGACAAACCGTTAGATATTGCATTGACTTCACTCGGTGCCTCTGTAAGCCTTTCGAAAAAAGCTTGTTTTGGCTTTATTGCAAGTGACAATGCAATGGAATGTATTAGATGTCGTTTGGTATATTTTAAAGATTCTTTTAACATCAGAATTGTCGTACATTATAAGATTAACACTAAACTATTATCCACCTCAATGGAATCTAACTTAAGTTATACCAATTCCTCAAAATAGTAATGATGATGGCAATAGGTCGTATGACCGTAATCTGCGACTATTCGGATGCAATTTATAATAAATGATAGACTTTGGCAGGAATCTTATACTTTGAGGAGGACATTGAATATATTGTGACAATTGGTATCGAGGTAAAATTCGCTAACAGAGGGCTTTTATGCATTGACGATCCAAGTTAAATATCTTGGCATCTGGCTTGACAGATTTCTGTATTTCAAGAAAAATGAAGATGTTTGTTTGGCCAGCACTATAGGGGGCTTATGCTTTGATAAGAAGATAAAACTGTTGACCATATTGCGATTGACAAGAGAGACGCATCCAATAATTTGGATTTCCGAAAATTCCAAAGTTGACAAACAGCGGCACAAGTTTCCTTATAATATTAGACAAGATACTGGCTGCAGTAATAAAGGTGTTCCATAATTCATGTAAGAAAGCTTAAATCTATTATTGATTCATAGAGTATACAAATTGACGTTATGTATGGAATACCATATCGGATAAATGGCCGCCACGGCTTTGCTCACGAGTACGTATTCTTTTATTTTAATTTTCTATAAGTATTGCGTGTAAATGTGGCTGAATTTCATTAATACACCGCCCAATTTCCTCTTTCAAGGCGAAAGTCATCGTGGGCTTGTTTGCATAGACCTTTGACTTCAAAAAATCCCAAAGAAAAAAGGTCAACTGCAAGATCTGGATGGCCGATTCTGATCGCAAAAATAGCTGATTACACGATTAGGAAATGACTCATGTAGTATATGCTGTATAGCGGGCTCAGATGGTTAGTGCGATGAACTGCGCGCAGAAGGTCTGGGTTCGATTCCCAGACGTAGCAACATCTAAATAATTTTTCACTGGCCCTCCTCTCGTGATGATCTGAAAAATCATCCGATCATCATCAATTCTCAAGAAAAGCTTATCTCAAATTTGCCTATCGTCGGCATAAAACAGGAGGTCCCACCATCGTGCAAGAAGTACACACACACACATGACTGGTTGTGAGAAAGCTCGGTACTGGGTACTAACGCGCCTGTTGCGCCAAAAATTTGTATTTGTATATTCTTACAGCATGTGGCACCGTCTAGTTTCAACCACATGTTTGCTTGGCCAATATGAATGTTGGACACATTCATATCTTGTAATTTAGGCACTAAAAACTGGGCTATCATGTCACGATAACGAAAACCATTAATTGTTACTGCCTGACCAGTCGCATTTTCGAGTAAGAATGGTCCGAAAATATGCACTAATCAGTCACGCGTTGTGTATGTTTTTTTTTTTCAGCAATTACTCGTGGGTTTTATGAGCCCCAAATGCGACAATTTTGACAATTAACGAAACCATCAAGCTTCATCACTGAAGATGATTTTTTCCAAAATCCATTAAACGAACTCTCTGCATGGACAGTAGGTTTCAGATCATGAGTCAGTTGAACATTGTAAGCATGAAAATGAAAGCTTCAACTTTGAGATAATATTTAGCTGTATATATTGGAAGTGAACTTAAGACAGAAAAGCACAGTTTAGTAAACACAGGCAGAACATAAAAGTACACATTCTGCCCAAGGAAAAATGTTCAGATTCATTAAACAGACCTTTTGTCTATCTCGCCACAGCTATTAGTCTGACTTTTTGTACATCTGACGTGTTTTAGTTCCATTGTACAGCGACAAATTTTGCATTATGGAATCTATATACCAATCTGAATCCTCACCTTTCATATTAATTTGCTGTGATCATAAAAATAGAACATCAGTGACCATAAATGTTCTTAAATAATTAGAGCATCGAGTAATGAATGTTCTTCCAGGCTCCCCATGTAATTGCGTACAAGTGCTGCTGCAAACCATGCGTCTGTGCTTGTTTTTCACTTCACTGTTTTAAATGTATTTAAAAAAAATTCAAAGTGGAAAATTCATTTTCATGTCGCAGCCAATTGCACTGCTTCAGCGATATCAAGACTCGTAGATCTATCTTCAAACGAGCCACATTAAACAGACCTACTGACCGATCGCACTCGAACTCTCTGCTATGCTCGCTTACGCAATGTTTTCGATCACCATCACTGGAATATAAATAACATGAAATACCGGCGTTTGTTCTACTTTTTGCAGCATCAACGTTTATAGTTCGATGACGATATGCCATGCCGCCTTCAACAATTCTGATCCAAAAAAAAAAAAACATAAATGTTTTGATAGGAACATCCGCAATGCATGTTGACATATGATCAGAGGAGACACGATGTGATGGGAACTACTGTGTGTTTGACGCTTGTGAAATGAGTAATAACAGTGTCGGCACACTCTGTGATGCAACTTTGAACTGTTGACTGACTAGACTGACGGTCGCTCGCGGTGGGAGAAAGTTAAATGAGGCACGGACGACGAAAAAGCCCCTGGATGTGTCCGTTGATTAGGGTCCATTAGTCCACTTATTCGGGTGCATTTTCCGTTTCGGAATCCGATGAAATATGGATGGGGTACGGTTAAGTGGGGTTAAATCTTTCAAATTGGAATGGATAGGGGAATCAAATTGATATTTTGACACCGTCATCAGATTGAATTTTGTCACTGCGGGGTCGATAGCACAAGTAATTAAATTAATAGTTTACATCTATTAATTGAATTACGACATGCACGTGTAATATTGCCAATTGCAAAATGCCAATGTCCCATCGCGCATAAGTACAGACTTATAAAACAACAAACCTAATCGCATTTTTAAATCTGCGCACGTTCGATACTTCGGAGTATCTAACGAGCATTCGATCATCTGCGAACTCACGTTCGTTCTAATGGATTAACATTTTTCTCAAACTTGACATGCGATTTTTAGGTGGGGTCGTCTCATCTCCGCCGATGTCGGCTGTCTACCGACACACTTTTTATGATTTCAAATTGACTGTGGTGGCATTCCAAAGGTGTGATATAAGGCGGAGTCGGAATTCGAAGGTCAACGTATTTAAATTTCACAAAAAAAAAGTGGAATCCTTGGGGGAGTGCATGTATGCAGACCTAAGAGACGTGTTTATGTCTTAATTTTTTGTTAGGGTATGATTTATGAATGAATGTGTGCCAGAGCAGTTAAGCCGCCATAAATCATGTTTTACCTGCGATTTTGTGTTGATTTCTAAGAAATATCTAACAGATGTATTATTTTCTTAATTTATTTAATTAGTTCAATTAAAAGTCTACCGCAATTATAGATCGTTTTTGCCCCTTTTTAATGATTCAATTGCTGGATTAAACTAGTGTAGGTGCTTTGAAGATTTCTTGATTTCGGTCCGAACATCAGCTGTCATATTTAATTGAAGACTTGATGGACGTTTGGTTGCGGATGAAAATCGTGATGAACGAAAACTATGCATAATGTCCGCGCCGAGAGGTGCACTTTGCTGGAAATTATCTCACGTTTTGGTGATGAGGTTGATGCGATCGTCTTGATAGATTTTCCCAATTGTGGGTGATGAATATATTGTGGCCGGTAGGCATAGTCATTTCTGCAATTATCTTGCGGAGAGGTGGGAACACCGTTTTAAAGGAGATGAAGTTAGATCGCATTGAAGAGATATGTGCTTATTCGACTGTTGTTTAGTTGTTATAAAAGGTTACTTTTATTGAATGATAAGAGAATATCATTTGGCTAATAAATTATTCAAAAGACATTTTTAAAAGTTGTGTTCAATTAATTGTGAAACACTTTTTCATCCTTTTCAAGTTGAAATACATTTTTACAAATTAGCTAACTAATGAAACTCATTACCAAAAAAAGAATGGCTGAAAAGCACTATACCATCGATATCAGACCTTTTAGCGCAACATTAAATCCACCAACCAATTAATCTCAAACCTTACAGCTCAGATTAACTGATACTGAGCTGTGTGTGATACATGTACAATGTTATATCAATGGTCACACGATTGAATAATAATTATATCGTCGCTTGAAAATCAAACTGTCATAGATATGTCAAAATTCATAAATTTTCATAAAAGCTATTTAAAGTTTTTCATTGCTAGGTATGTTTTCTTAAATGCCAAACGACACATACGCCCTCACACTGTCAGTTTAAATCAAAATCTCCAAATTTTGACTTATGTCGGTTTGAAAATATCTCCAGCAAAAACTAATAAATTATTTTTAATGGTGAACTTGTGGAACAACACGTCCATTGGTATACAAATATTCGTTTTTATATTACCATTCACTATAATATTTGCCCAAATGCATCGACAACTATCGCTTCCGTTAAGGAAAGCATAGCAAGGAAAGCATAGCATAATGAACCTACAAATAATGCTGAAGCTAAATATAATTAAGGTGCCAAATATCAAACAAGTCGACATCTGAGCGTTGCCATATATTAAAACGAATGCTCAAAATGCTCAAGAAAACGAATCAAAATAAAAAAAAAATTGGCACCATGGTTCTATGATTGCGATAGTAGATATCAATTTTCAAGAAATCCTTATAGCAATAAGGTCCGCCCATCGCGCGAGATGTACACACGAAACATGGTTGTCTAAAAATCTTGGCCCTGGTTCTTAATGTTGGGGAAACATTTTTTTTGCTAATACCTACATTGTTTATCGAAGATTGCAAACCGTAATGTAAGACATTTTCGACTAAAAATATTTCGTTTTAGAAACATCCAAACTATAGAAAACGTGAGCGATGTCCGACACGAGAGCGACAGTATTTCGTAAGGCAAACAATTAACGATATAAGTGCAACTATCGTTCTAAACGCTACGTATAATGCAAAATTCATTCTGAATCCTGTTTAATTTTGTTTAAAATTCACAATTTAGATACATTTCACCTCAAGCAATATACTTCATCTGTCCCAATGTCTTTCTTCAATTACATTAAAATCCGCACAAACCGTGCACCGAATATGAATTCAAACAATTCGTCTAGACAATAATTTCTCATCCTCTACTACACATGAACTAAAAAGCAATTTCAACAACCCACAGATCTACGCAAACGATGTCCTATTATTTTCTTTTGCAACGATCATTTGTTAGCAAATAATGGATGCTGGCTTTTGTTCCAATCACGAGAACACTGCCTGACAAGTGTCAAGAGACAAATATTGTCCGCACTATATCAACAAAAAAGGCTTACTCCCAGATGGCTGCGTAGACTGTGCAGACGGTAATGGTACCATCCATCCTCCTCGCTTCAATTGGTGTAATGCCAACATTTATGACTTGGCGCCAACTCTAGCGTGTGTGTTGATATTTTGGACACCAAACATTAACCCGGAAGAAAATGTTTTACCAGGAATTCTATGTGTATTTAGATGGGGAATACCAACAGCTTGTAGAGCAGTAGTGCTCAAGATGAATAAATGAAAATTGTCGAAACCGATAATTTCTCATAGACATTGGCGATAGCGCAATCTCAAGGTCCAGTACATGGAGTTTTGTACCATATATAATTTTAATTACACGTAATTGCAAAAAAAATCGAAATTGCTTGTATTAAAAATCCATAACAACGCATAGTTGTTCAATTTGCAAAGGTAAGTCAAAGATCAGATTGCAAAGTTTGTAGCAGACACGCGGTCGGGGTCGATTAGCTCTGTGCTGAGAGATCGTGTGAACGGTAGGACGTGTACATTTAAGACAAAAGTACATACAATCTAATGAGTTATGTGAAATTTTGGTGTGCAGTTTTAAAAGACATAGCCTTGACACGAAAGCGCGTTATTTTAAACGACAAAGAATTCCTCCATTGATTTGCGCAATGAATTAAATGCGCGGTAATATGTTCGTAGCGGGTTTTCTTTTATTAAAATTAATGACACCCAATCGGTGCTCTGTCATCGAATGTCTAAGTAATTGATCTCTACAGATATCAAAGGGGGAGCAAAATGCATCGATTATAATTGCAATACTTGAACGATGATGCATCTTTACATGTTGAAAAAACACAACATCACTAATATCCTCGCATGAGCGAGTTGAGATTCGTTTTTTTCTGATACACAATACATTTATTTGTTCAGGTCCTTGAACCTTTAAGTTTATCGTTTAAGTAAAAATACATTTAAAAGGATATTAAATTAAACACCTCGTGAAAAATTACCTCTACAAATCAACTTTAAGTTTGAGAGAAAAGAGTGACCATTATGAATGAGATGCTTTAAAGCTCAGGAAAATCCAAACTACTGGTCTGAGCTTGAGACTTATAATCACGGCACTGACCCATGGTGTTGGGCGATTGAAACTGATTAAGCGATTAGTAAACGGATAGAGCTCTTTAATAATGATGAAGAAGAAAATCGATAAGTAAACTGAAAAACGTCTTTAGAGCTCAGTCAAAGTATAATGTTTAACGCTATACTCGATGAAAAAACTATCCCCAAAATAAAGTACAGACTTAATCCGCGACGATTATCATGTAATCGTCGTTATGTAATGAATAAGAAGATTCTTGCGTTAACGTTAATAAATAATGCAAAATGCTAATATGTTGTGGAAGTTGAATCGCCACAGGTGCCGACAGTGTTGCGAATGATTCCAATGAGATGCCCCCGACATCTATCAAAAAATATTTTTTTATTGTCATACAAAAAGCATGAAAGGAAATATAAGTACAATGTGACAAAGAAAATGTTAGATACCTACAGTTTAACGAATATACCAAAGGGCAACATTCAAAAGCTCTTCATAACATTTGTATACTTTCAAGAATGCCTTGCAACCAAACACACAACAAACTACTTTACCACGGAAATCCCTCAACTGTCATTTATCATTTCGAGAATGTCATAAGTCAATGCCAAATACCATATGTTTCCCTATGACGCTATTTGATTCATGAAATCTAAAAAAAATTGTTAATCGTTTGGCGATTTGTTAACAGGGACCATATTTCTTCATTACATCTACAATTTTCTAAGACGATCTATTTAAAGGAACTAGCGAATTTTCCTATTTGCAAGACAAGCATCATTAACCTCATCTCCATTAGGGTCCACAATCGTTGCATCAAAACAAAACTCAAAACTGTTGCAAATTTCAATTAGCTCCATTCAACAAAAACTACTCGCCCTGTGCAAACAAAACAGGAACGATCAACAGCAGCGCACCTTTCCTTGCACTATGTCCCACTCCTTACTTTTATATGATGGCCAACAACTTTTGTGTACATTTTCACGGTACGCGCATCTCAGAAATGTCTCTCTCGATCTTACTCTATGTCCCTTAATCTTTATTTAGCATTTATAATTATCCGGCTTCTTTTAATTTCCGCTGAATATGAAAATTACCGTGACTGACTTGTTGCTGTCGCATCATACGCAAATGGTTATGTTTCCACAAAACATACACATGTACCAGTGCCATGGAGGGAGTTTTTTTTTTATTGAAAACTAAAAGTACCGTCCCTTACCTTACCTTACCGACCCCCACTCTCCCCTTTTGTGGTTAAAATAAGAATCGACCAATTTAACAGAAAATCGAAGGGAAAATCTTGGGAAAAATAAGGAATACACTCACTCGTCTCAGAGAGCAAAATGGGAAAAAAATCGTCTCCTCCATGCAAGTTATTTCGGGACGCGCCGGGACAGGGACAAAAAACTGTCGTACACGATTTAATGAGATTTATAGCAGTTGTCTGCCGTTTTATATACAATTCTGTGTTGTACTATAGGTATTATGGTTCACCTTTTCAAAGATAATCGCATGAAATGTCTTACACAGCTTTTGAGACATATTTGGGAAGGGTCTTTACATACATAAGAAAAAAATAATTCATGGAGGGAGTGAATAAAAGTTTCAATATATTGCAGACTGGGCAATACCATATATTTTTTTAAACACTAAATCTATAAGCTTTTTCAAAACACCGTTTTATCGAGTTGCTAAGTGGTGAATGCGTTGGAATACTATCTGGGGTTGATTCCCAGCCGTAGCAACACCTAAATCATTTTTTCATTGGCCCTCCTCTCGTGATATTTTGACAATCATCGGAGAAATCTAGCCGTGCGGATTCGGCATAAAACAGGAGGTCCCGAAATCGTTCAAGATATACACACGCACACATGAATGGTTGTGAGAAATCTAAGCCTGGATACTGGGCCTGTTGCGCCAAAAATTTGTATTTGTATGTATTTTTTTAGACACATGACAATTATTCGCCTTGCCTTAATCCTTTTTTGGTATCAAATGTTTCGGAGAATTCATTGCCGAACCTAAAAGAGAAGAGAGAATTCTCCATCATCATCCTGCTCAGAAGGACGAGTGTGAGGGTTATACCAAATCTAAACATGAATCTGCATAGTTCATCTCTATAAATTCTATGTTGTGCCGATTCAAAGTCGATGAGTAGGTGTTCGTTGTCTATTTGGACTTCTTACCCCTAACAAGGTATCCGTTCAAAAGAACATTTTCTCGGATTTGTTCGAAATCGAAAAATTGTCTACCGAGGCAAAAGTTCCGATTAGCATTTTGCACCCGATCTTCCGACGAAATGGGACGCAGATTATCGCGCATCAGCGATATGTGTTAACAATTTTTGACTGCGATGCGTTGAATTTCTCCCGAATTTATCCGACGAAGAATTGCTGCGGACTCATACGAACGCGATTGTATGCTTCTTTATTTTGTTACATAACGGATATCTTGAAAGCAAATTGAGTTCCGATTGAAACTGACTCTGGTTTCGAAAATTGTTCCGAACGGATGCCTCGAATACTTATGATCAGGTTCTTGTTGAAACGACGGGTAGGATGTTGTAGGCGATGTTGAGGTGACTTATGTTTCTAAAGATGGAGCAGCTCAGGGGGTGTCCCTTTTTGTGGATACAGATGTTTCTAATGAGTTGGTGTATTTTAATTAACAAAATATCTCCAGCGGCTTTATATAGCTCGGGAAAGAAGGTCTCTTGTTCTATAGCTTAGGTATAGATATTGCTATCACCACTTCATTAAGGTCGGGTGACTACAAGTTTTCATATAAGCTTTGCAAAGTTATAGAAATGCACACACTTATGTGCTGCTCTGCAAATTGTTTATTCATATAAATATGTTCAGTCGGTTCATTAATATACCACATTAAAGGTATTTCATGTCGTACTAGCTTTAAAATAAATTAATTTGTTTGTATAGCATTTCAAATAAAGGAGTTACCAACATTATAATTTCAAATTCCTAGTTAAAATGTCAAAACTATGAAATAAATTAATTAGTTGCCTACAAACTTGTAAGCTCCTTTCACAGCAACTCGCTCTAGCATGTCGACAAAAACAATTCATGAAAAAAAGTATCAGTACAAGTATTATCTCCATTTATTCATTGAAAGTCAGAAATACGTTTTACCTTTTTTTGAATTCGTAATAAAGCCACGAGTAAAATGTCAACACAAGACAACAAATATGAAAAGGCGTTTTCTAAGAAAACAACCACAAAAAATTGGTTAACTTGATTTGTCTTGTAATTAATTTTAATTTTATGTATCAAGAAGCATTTAATGAATGCAATTCAATAATGATCACAACAGATGGTGATAGAGAAATTAATTGAAAATCGCTAAAGTGAAGGTGCTGGGTTAATTGTTGCGCGGCGATGACAGTTTGATTATTAAGGTTTTTTTTTCGTGTAAAGCCATTATTTTTAATTAATCCAGTGTGGGCGAGAGTTGCTTTATTTATTGGGCGAGAGATGCATTTTTTAAGTCTCTACTGGAGATGGTTGCAAATATGTACCTATAGCAATAAGATGGATATCTTATCGGTGAGAAGTTTATCTAGTTGGAAATTTGAATTTTGAAAAGTGGCCCGAGATTGTTGGGTCTGTTGGAAGATTGTGTGATATTTAGCAAACTTGGGGTTACTTATAATCATTTTTAACTGAAACCATAATCTCCAAAAATCTTTGCCAATAAATAAATTTACATCACAGGTTATGGTCTGTTACTATTGTTAATCTTTAGTGTGCAGAAAGTTACATCTAAGTCATATAGAAGTGATAAATTTGTGTATTAAGCACCATTTTGTTTATTGTTTGCACGCATAAATTTGTGTTTTTTTAACCTAACATAATCGTTCAAGCAATTGGACCAAGGATAAAAAAAGCTTCTTTTCTCATAAGTAGACCATATCAGTGGCAATACTCGGCAGTAAAATGAATAATACTGCGATGATGTCTAAGAAAATCCAGTCATGGTAACAGGTGTGGTCAGGTATTCTAAAGAAATAAATTTGTTTGACAACAGAAATTGAAAAAAAGGTGGTCGATTCAATCTAGGAAGACCTAGTTAGTTATTGGTTTTGATTATTGGTACAGTTTAAATAATGCTGTACACTTTAAATTAATCTGGTAACTTATGTCGTCAATTTTGTGTTTGATTATTAGTAACGTCGATTGACTTTTATTGTGTTGGATATGCTATGTAAATATTTAGTCCAAGTCCATCAATTAGTGAACTTGATCTCGTTTAAAAAATTTATCGAATTCCCACAGATAACAGGATAACATCTTTATTTTTTATTCAAAAAACTACAAAGTTCTAAACATTCTAGACCATTCAAAAGAAATCGTCTGTTGGATCTAACTGGGACATTTGAATATAAGAAGCTTAATGTCCGAATGGTCTCTATGTTACAAAAACAGTGTGAATAATTAGAAAGGAATAGATTCTCAATGTTGCAGCTAAAGGCACAGCTCACTAGCCAGGATTTGTGAATATTTTATTGATTAATAGGAATTTATGAGTACTAGACCATGAAAAAAAAGCAAAGTAGATGTAGGCTTAGGTAGGTGGCAGTTTTATTTGGACCGCATCAGGACAATAATTATTTTATTAAATATAGAAGAAGAAAAACTTTGCACGCAAACATAAAAAACGTTTATTTCGGCACGTTAACACAAGGGCCCTCCAAATTCTTGACGAAATAAATTTATTGCGGCGTCTCCAAAGAACTAAGCCCTAAGATTTGGCCTGATAATAACAAACCGCGCTATAAATTGCGGAAAAAGCAGGAAATCTCAAATGAAAGTTACCTGCCAAACATTCATTACTCGTGATAACAAAATTGCTAGATAAGTCGCATACTTAGTTGCAATACAAATACAAAAAGGGTGGTTGGTTTTAGTCGGTTAAAATCACACTACTTTGGCGCGTGCCCAAGATTTCCACCAGGCCACGAAAACAAACAAAAAGATATATATAAATATATATATATATATATATATATATATATATATATATATAGAAGGCTTGTGAGAGCCTAGCCTAATTTCGACAACTGGTGGGTGCACGACTGTGACGTATGTAACTTTCTCTTTCATATTTTGGCCAAATTATTTTGGCTCTTACATTAATTTTAGTTATTGATGTTAAAACTCTAAAGATAACAATTATGCGGAATTAAGATTATAAGAATTTTTATTCCGGAATAAAAATGAAACTGGTGTCCATGTGAATCATAATTATTTTTTGTTATCGGCCAAACTTGAAAGGGATTGTTGCAAATAGTAATTTATATTTTCATTCAATTTAAACAAATAGTTTGCATCAAATCGACAAGCTTCTTTATTATATGGTTTACATCCAAAAATATATTAATTTTTTTGTTTAAAAACTGGCAATGGACCGATTTGCGAAAATCCCTTTTTTTGATTTACCTTAATGTTAGGTAATGTTACAATTAAAAAAAAAATGTCGGTGCCGAAAATTATTACGAAAACAATACCTTTTTCTTTGTGAGAGAAATTTAAAAACTGAATCTGTAATCTGCCTTGAGAAGTTTTACAAGTTTTGTCTTCTTCTATGATTGCGTGTGGTTTAGCAAATTGTTAATGAAAGGCATTGAAGTACAATAACGAGCTTAAAACATACTGTAAATATTTGAGTGATATTATTGATATTTAAACCTTACGAAAGAAAAGGGTAAATCATTTTATTTTGAAGTCAAGGCTCAGAAATAAAACCTAAGAGAAACCTCTGAATTGCCGCACTTATTTTAGCTTAGGTTAAATGAGCTGCTGGTCATCAGATGAGTCGTCAACCTTGCAAGGGCCTTATTCATTCACAATGTTATGTCCCGTGAATAACCTGTTAAATAAGTCCTCTGCTTCAGAATAAATTTTAGAAGTCTATGCAAATCCTACAGAAGTTATTTTAATAAGGATTCGGTATTTGTGCGCTTTTATAATCAGCTTTGGACAAACATGTTTGATGTCCTGGCATAGTACCAGTGTATCATCTGAGGTTTGAACAACTTTTTATACAAAACTGCAAAAACAATGTATGTGAGTATTTGTTGTCGGAGCTGACCATTGATACAGTTTTTGAATTTGATCCGGAAGAATCATAAACATACTTCATTGTATAAGTTTCTGCAAATAGATTCAAAAACTAAAAATGCTGCCAACAGAGATAGGATTTGCTGTTTTATTGCATCTTGTGCGCCAACAAGTTACTTACTAGTAGGCTGCAAGCCAGCTTAAGTAATAAAATTATACTTACTCCTCTAATCTTTTTCAGTGTATATTCCAAATAAAAAAAAATCGTAAAAAAATATTTAAAAATTTCCTAAAACTCACCTGTTTTCTGATTGTCCCATCGAAACACTTGAACAATCCGCCACCACTGCCGACACATCGCATAACCAGCGACTTTTCATACAGAACATTATAATCCACAGATTCCTTGCGACGTAATGAGCTCCTCAGTGACGTTGTTCTATTGAAGCTATTAGTTCTCGAAGCAATTGCTGGAGAATTGCCACCACCTCCAACACCACTTCTTGGACTGTTACTGCAGCTACTCGATGGAACAGCTACTTTATTCTTAGAGAATACCCCCTGCCATGGGGGTTTCGACCCCACGCCAGCACTCACCAAGCTCAGAGCATTCCCAGTCGATTGCCCACGACTCTTATTGCTACCCAGCACTCGGAAGCTTCTATTACGTTGAAAATTCGATTTGTCATTCGCCGGAGACTGCTGGCCACCACCTGGTGTGGATTCTTTATCACCATCACTGTATAATCGAGTACGACGTACTAGGGGCGATGAACGACGATCGGTCTCGTCGATTGATGGTGGCGGTACTAGTGTGTCAACGAGTTTCTTCCGTCTCACCGCTACCGGAGAATTCAACACACTCAGTTTGGTCTTCATTTCTTGGCTACCGCAACCGTTCACTATCACACCACTTCCATTGCCAATGATGAAGTTATTAATATTCTGTTGCTTCCGCAGTTGAGACGATACCTGGTGTTGGACACTAAGCTCATTAGAATTCCATGAGGAGTTCTCAGATCCGCTATCGCTTATCGTTTCCGAGCTGACACTATTCTTTCGATGGTTTGCGGTCGAAGACGACGACGATGGCGATGGACTATGGACACCATGAGTTGATGATGCGTATTGTTGGTGGTGGTGGTGATGGTTGTGGTGATTGGTGACCGTACTGCTGTGATGATGGTCGTCATGCGTTCTAGTGTTGACCACTTTGGACTTGAGTGTGCCACATGCATGTGCCTTGCCAGTACATCCTCTATGGATTTCTGGTTTCAAGCCAGAGCCGGGCTTATGTGGTGTTGCTGGTGATATTGAGGACCGGAGCGATTGCTCAAATGATTTTGGTAGTATGAACATTGGTTAAACTCTTTTTCACTCATATAGTTTTTTTTTTTTGTCACGCACTAACTGTATATGGATACTATTTTTGATTTGTTTACCGCGTGTTTACATTTCGTGGAGCACACTATTTACGAAAAAAAAAAAACCTTTATCGGATCTAGGTGTAACTGTGGTTCTTGAAGTATCTGTTCAAGCTGATCAAAACATGGAAAATCTGATTGACAGGAGTTATCTATTACTGCCCTAGGTCAAGCATTACATACACTCGAGTGTAAAGCGCTTGTTTGTTATGCCACTTAAGATTATGTTATCTGATCTTTATCACAAATAAGGAAATCAAAAATGACATCTAACGAAGGTCCGAGTTAAGACATGCGAATGGATTTTGTTTCACAACGGTTGCAGAATCTGGTACACAGACAACCTTGTAATCGAACGTGTTTCATGAATTGAACTTTAGAGCATACTTGATCATTAAAAGCTGTAGGACCCAGATTACCTTTCACGAAAAATGTGTCAGTCAAATTACAATTCGTAACTGCCAAGGTCTTGCCACCATCATTAGGGATACTTATAGCAATGTTGGCAGTGCGTTTTAATGTTGATAATAATTTGCCAGTTTGGAAGATGTAACCTATCAGCAATTATACCTCCGTTTCAAGAACATTGGTTTTTGGCATGTTGAAAACTTACGAAATTTTATTAATAACCTTAAAAACGAGGCTACCATTCCCAGCATGTGATTGATTAACATATTATCTAGATACGGTATATACAGGCTTCTAACTACATAGAATTTAAGCTACGGCAACAATTTGAGTAAATTTATAAAAATCAAATCCTTTTTCTCAACACCAAAATAATCCCTAGTATTTTTTTTTTGACCTAAACGAAAAATAAGATCTAATAAAAAAATGATTAAAATACTGGACTATCCCGAAACCATTTTTTTACTTTTATTTAATTTATAAAAAATATCAAAGAATAACACCATGATTCCACTGAATGAAACAGACAGACTTAAAAATTTGTTTAAAATTCTCTGAGAGTTATCAATAAATTTGTAGGTGCAAAGGCTCAGTAGTTAATACTTTAGACTACTAAACAAGGAGTAAAACCTGTCATAGTTAAATTTTCAGTTCGGAATTGTGTCTTTGTGTCAGAATAATAGCTCCGGGCATACTTATCAATAAAAAATGCGTTATATTCAATATTTGAAATATTTATTTAATTTTGACCCATTTGTAAAAACTCTGGCGCATTCCGACATAGGGTCATGCATTAAAACCCACCATGTACAAGTAATGAAATATCTTTTCTAAAACTATAAAAATACAAAAACTTCACAATCAATTGGCCACAATAAACGGCACTCAGATGACAACATATTCGAATAGTAAATTTTGGGTTTTCTCTTCTTATAAAAAATTAATTCTCACGTGATTCATGACAGACTTTAAAAACCCTCATGTCACGATTAACCATAGACCCATATCTTATGCGATACATCTTCGTATTAACTGTATTTTAATCCAACCCACATAAAAATCTCTGTTCCTCTACCTACTTGCTATTCGCTGTCAAAGTCGAGTCCCCCTATTGTAACTGTCAGGCGTATAAATTTCAATTTGAAACCAAGGTCGGATATGCCTCAAGAACACCTTTTGAAAATCATTTCTGACAAGTACACACTAAAAACAGCGACAACAGCCCAATGGAAGAACACACATATAAATGCACATATCCATTACCCTACTAAATCTTGAAAACCGATCTTAGATTTCCTATTTAGCCCGAGACCTAGGTGTAGAACATGATCCTATAACGTACAAGTGACACACAACCACTATACGCAGTCGCACTTAACACAACGTACATGTGTGTATGGAGCACACACCGTGCGACGTCTCCCAGGTTATGGTTTCGTTTTCATTTCAGTCGATGATGCCGCTTATAATGATGATGGTGGCGATAGTATCTTCCTGCAAGCCCACACTTCAAAGTGCATCACAAATACACATTTGGGTAGCGGGTTAGAATGGCCCCAAGAGACTAGGGTATCGCGAGATGTATGCAGAAAACAAAAACCTCATGTGCTCACCAAAGAGATGTGCGAGATTCATTTTAATTGTCGAGTCTATTGAATGGGACTGGGTACCATCACCGACTATGACAACGAGATCGTCCACTGCTCCACAAAATGAAATTAATATCTGAGGCGGGCTCCAGTCCCAGTGTTCGAACTTGTGTAGTGTGCGTCATAATAAAAGCGGCTACAAATTTCTATATTCTCCATCGGGTATGAAGGTTCCATTTCGTTTGAAAGATATACTGACCATGTGCGATCTTCAACAGCGATACGGTCTATGTTTGTGTAGTACATGTTCGAGAATCTCAAGTTTTAGTTACATTTCCGCACAAGATGAAGGAATCAACTTGACCAGTGTTCTCTAGTTTAGTTGTAACTTTATAAATGACAACCAAAAAGACCTACAAAGTTGACACATTGGTCCAAATTACCATCAGCATGATGGCGTATATAAATGACTGGGATTCAGTGTAATAACTTAATAAATTACACCCAAAAGGCCTTCAAAATGTATACATATAGCATCAATTATTACATCAAGATGTATATAAATAACAGTGATTTGGAGAGCTTAAAACTCAGTTTTCGCAAAATCTGCCAAACCTTCAATAGAAATTGAAGTTTCCTTATACACAAAAATTTGTACCATTTGCTCAAACGTTTTTCTATTTTTCAAATAAAGTGTTGTTTCATTTAAACAAGTTTCGAAAAAGGTAGTTCACCTGAAGCTGGATATCGATTATAGAATACGTTTTCTGTTTTCAAAAATGCGCTTCTAATGTGTAAACCATCAAATACGATTTTGTGTTGGCACTTTTAATGTCCAACAAAATAAAGTTTAATAAACAAACAACTTATCTATGACAAAGATCAGAACATGTGACTCAAATTGTAATCTTTCAGCACATTATCTATTCAGCACTTCCTTATGCAACGCACACAAGAAGCAATATCCAGTTACAAAAAACGTGTAGTAGCCATTAAATTGAGAAGCGAAAGAATCTATTTCAGAGCATTTAAATATTTGCTGAGACCCAACAAAATTTTAATTTTCAGAACAAATAACGTGGCTGATTTTTTTTACTTTTTTTTTGCACTGCGCACTGTTACCAATGGCAGTTGTTATGTGTATCGCGCAATCGCTTTTAACCTCAATCCTGTTTGAAAATCAATATCGTTCGCCCAGACCTGCGGAGACTACCTGACAGAACGTCTGTGTTTAATGTTTATGTTTGTCAAGAGGGTGTGATAAGTGTAGACCGATAAGTATAACAAAACAGGAGTCAATGTGACATTGATTAGTTGAGTGTAAATTGATTACATCAATTGTTTATTGTTTACTAACGATTTATAACATTTTAAATGAAACAATCATGCGCAATCAGATCAACTAAGCTGAAAAAAGACAGCAAGGCGTGCGACGCATGATCTTGTTAGGGCAAAAAGTTTTGAAATTAAACAATTACTCAAAAAAGTGAATGGTTTGAAGAAAAAAAATTGTTTTCATCAGAATACACGGTGAATGACACGAAATAATTTAGTGTCTGACACCAGCGGCAGCACTTTAATAAACGATCAATGAAAGTGGAAGTATTTTCATTGGAACTGGATTTGCTGATTGCCAACTTGTTACAATGAATTTTAGAAACACAAATAGAAATAAAATTTAATGAGACAACAAAAAATTGATACATTGAACCACAAATGAATCAAAATTATTAAACAAATATTGCTCAACAAACATTACTGAATTAAGGTAGATTTACTATGATTTGATATATTAAGCAAGTAGTCTAGTCTGGAAATATGGATATATGAGTACTCCCACTCATAAAATATATTTAAGTTTCTTTATTTAGCAATATTCATCAGATACCCTCAAATTAATTAAATTAATTAATATCCTATAACATTCCATCCTTAACATAAGTGGGCTTGATTAAAAAATTTATATGGGTAAAATAATCTAAATGAGATTTAAAAAAAAAATATTACAAACCTTATCAAAATCCTGTCGTTTTGATTATATAATTTTTTCTGAAAGGACGTATCAGGAGGTGGATTTAAATATTCATCCCTGTACTGAATTCATGAACAAAGAGCTTATATAATAAATTCGATTCCTTAAGCTCAAAATTTCTGGACGGACTAAAATACCCCTATAAACTACGTCAAAGTGGGCATGGGTATGTGAAATGTTTAAAGCAAAAAGCGGGCATGGCAGACAACAGAAGAAATAACCTGGTCGGGCACTTTTTTCAAAACTCCCTACGGTATGACCAAAAATGAATTTTTTCCGCGAAAAGTGGATGCGGTAGTGAGCGGATTTTTAAAAATGTTCAGACTAGTTCTACTTGGAGCGACAAAGATTTCAAGTAGCAAATTTCGTTATTTAAGGTCAACATTTAAGGCCAAAAAACTGGTGAGGTATGGACAAATAGACGGACGGATGAATGTGGCTAAACCGACACAGCTATCATTATGAATTGATCCACATACTTTACGACAAAACTATTTTAATTTCATTTAAAAAGTAATATAGAAGATGTTTTGTGTTTTAGTTATGTTTTAAATGGAATATTTAAAACAGTTAAGGTTTAAATGTTTTAAAATGGGACATGGAGTTCATTACAGCTATTCTGATCAGGAGTTCATGAAAATAATTCAAAACAATTATGATATAATAACGCAGTCATTCAATGTTTATAAAAAATGTAAGAGCCCGTATTCGAGCCAAAACATATTAAACAAAGATCAGTTTTTGACACCAAACAGCCCCACATTGCAAATTGGAATAACGAAACCAAGCTAAAGATGTTTGGTATCAATGGGAAAATGTATTTCAGACTTCCAACCAAAAACCAATATATACCAAAAAGTCAATTTAACATTGTGGAGGCAGTTTATTGTTTGGGTTTGGTTTTTTTTTTGTCAAGGACAAAATGTGTGTTGTAGACAACGTCCTAATCATAAACACAATTCTTCCTCTACGTTCTGAGGAGGACATAAAAGTTTATGCAAAATAAGCACAATAAGCGGAACTTTTATAAATATTAAAATTGGGCAGCGAAATTTCTGCACAACCATTTTAAAAACACAACTCTTTGCAAGTGATAACTAACTAAAAACATTACTCGGCTTTTGCAAAATTTTAATGGGGTATCAATTTGCCAGAGTGATATCTTCGATGGAATCGAGAAAAACGTGCCAAAAATGTAAATTTATACTGAGTTTTACTCAAAATAGCGTTGACTGATCAGACTGCTTCCTAGTCTAAAGAGCTTGTTCGCATTAAATGGTTGCCATTTCGAACTCATATATTTATGTACAACTAAAAATGTTGTTGAGCTTCGTACTGCCAAAAAAAAAAAACGAATATGAAAAAAATAATTCTTTATAGTCGCCGGTTTTATCTCTTAAATTATTATAAGCAGACTCTCTTCACACATTATTTCTCATTGCTAGCTAGTGTATTTGGAGTTGTGTGATCTAGAAATTTTTGAGTCCTGGATTAAATATAAATAAAATACGATAATCTAATATATTCCCTTTTCGCAAAACACTATTCACAACATTATGTTTAATTAATATTTTTTACCTAATAGATTTTTTTTACATAAAAGATTTTTTTTAATCGGAGCATATATACGGGCTCAGTGGCGCGATGGTTAGTGCGATGAACTGCCGCGCAGAAGGTCTGGGTTCGATTCCCAGCCGTAGCAACTCCTAAATGATTTTTCACTGGCCCTCCTCTCGTGATGATCTGACAAATCATCCAAGTAGTATCAATTGTCATGAAAAGCTTATCTCAACTTAGCCGTTCGGATTTGGCATAAAACAGGAGGTCCCGCCATCGTACACACGCACACATGAATGGTTGTGAGAAAAAAAGCTAGGCCCTGGGTACTAACGAGCATGTTGCGCCATAAATGTATTTTTTATATACGAATGTTTAAGCAAATAAACCTTCAAAACCTAAGAAGTCATGATTTATTATTTTAAAATCAAAAATTCTCTTCTTATACCAACAATAAAAAGCGAGTTTTTGTTAAATTCGAAATGAACCATATTTCTAGTAGTATTCATTCATTAAATTTTAAATTTTAAATTTAATAAAATGCCTTTTAGTTAAGAGTAGAATTTTATTTTTATTGGAATTTTCATTGTTTATTATAGCTATTTCAGAATTTTAGATAATAAACGTGTAATTTTGTCAGACTCCGAACGGGGCACTTCAAAAACCATCAGATGTACATCGCAGATAAACTCGCAGTTTATCCTTAAATAATCACCTCATTTAAACACTTAAACTGCAGTCAAGACGAAACGATAAAATGACAATTAATAACACATAAAACTCTCTTCTTCGTGACACTGTTTGTCGTTCAAGTTTCTCACCCGCCAGAACAAACGCAAGCTCACAAAACCACTAATGATAAAATCAAATTTCAATTAATACTATTTATTTATGCAGCGAACTGCACTCGCGACGAAATGCACTTTAATCCGCTCAGTATTAGTTTTCACGATCTGGTTGTTAATCTTGTGATAGACGTTTTTCTCTCATTTCGCGAAGAGATCCACCCGCACGCGCAAGAAATCCCAACTCACGATCACCGAAAACGTAAACCAAATGATAGCAAAAATGTATCTCAGAAACAATTTTATTATTCTAGCTTCATGTGATTTTCTGTTCACTGTCCGAACTCGACTCTAGTACGATCGAAAACGATACGATCTTCAAAGAGACTCTAAGCGCACTGAATGCGATCAAATTGGAGTTTGGAGTATGTACCCCGAACTAATGCCCACTAGAGTGCTAGACAAAAGCAACACAAAACGAAATCAATGTTTCCTTTCCACTACACCACGCTGCGCTGTTAAGGTCTACTCTGAGAAAAAGTCTTGCTGCAATGGTGGGTCGGGTGGGTTATTTCGAGTCACTGTTGTCTTTGCCTCCAGTCTGTTGTTGGCCCAGCCCATTCACATCTTAACAGTTGAGTGCAAATTTTGAGTGGATTTGTGTCGTTTTCGAGTGCAACTGTGTGTTTTTGGGTTTGAAATGCAAATTGCAACTCATTAACAACATTTTAATCAATGAAAATATTCTGAATGCGTTTTGTCTGACCGGACTGTTTAATATGTAGATCAATTCGTTGATATTTTATTATATAATGAAAAGACTTTAAAAGGCGCCGAGTTTGCAGAGTGGTTTATATCATTTGGCATTCGTGCTGCGTAGTTTGTGAAAGAAAACATTGAAGAAAAAATGCAAATTTTACATATGACACAAAGCTAAATGATTGATTTTTATCGGGTGTAATGAAAATTAATACTGACATGTGCTTGATGTATGTGTTCTTTTATTTGTTGTAAGTCGGAGCCAATGGTCAAGACTTGACCGATTTTATTACGAAAGGTACACAAAGTTGTGTCGTAGTTTGCCGTATAAGTACTGCATTTTTATTGTACAATATTTCCGGTATGAATATGTAGTGGTTTGTAATTGTAAACATATATAATAAATATTTTATTTGTTTCATAAAAAAATTAATATCCTTACATCCGCTAAAGAATTCCTTATGTAGAATTAATGAATTTTTTCCATACCTCCTGCACATTTAGGCAATACATTTTGTTTGAGTGGGCTGTTGTCGCGATTTCATAAATTAAAAGAACATGGTGGGTCCAGTACGTATAAAAAAGGGCAAGAAAAAGGGAAATTATGTGGTAAGTATGTGGTTTTGATGCAGATGTCCTTGTGAAGTGAACAAATTATTAGGCTTGGGGGATTGAAAAAAATTCTTTCACTACAACAGCCACGTTACTATACTTAGTACCTAATGTGTTCTAAAGGGTCTTCCATATAGGAACGCTCGATTCTATATAGAGCTACATTGTAAGTGTTAGAGCAACATCTGTCAAATGTATTACAAACTGTTCATTAGTGTTTTGCAAATCACAATAAGTAAAATAATTATAAAATTTTATTTTTAAATCAATGTTTGAGAAACTTTTTTCCGGACATAACGTGATTTCCGTCTATAACCGTCCTGGCGAGTCGATTTTTACATATTAACATATTTTGTCCCAATTCTAGTCTTTTTTCTGCTTGGACCGTATCAAAAGCGGATGAAAAATTGGTCTTTTCGTCAACAAAATCCATCGAAAAATGTTTGTATCGTGGTTGCGTTGAATTAATAACTAACTTTACGAGCTTAAAAGTGACCAATATACGGTCAAAAACGTTTGTACGGTTAAAATCGCTATACGTATCCGTTGAGCCAGAAATGAACCTCATCGCTGGTCGACATATTATGGTCGTAACAAACGGTGTACATTTTTTACAGATCACGAATTTTAATAATAAATTTTCAATATTTACAATCGTTGCTCGTTTGAAATCGAAAGTCTATACGAAATCCATAACATAATGCTATTTAGCTAACTCAGACTGAATTTATTTTTGGATTTGGTGCTACCAAACAAAGCAGAGGACGGTGGACGACTAACATTTATCAACCCTAGAACATTTGTTAGCCCTATAAGACACATTTAATAAATTAAAAAAAAAATTCTTTGAAAATCAATGATGTTCGAAGTTGCATTGCTGTAGCAAAAGAACATGATTTATTTGATTTATATAAAGTTAAAAACAAAAAAGTTTATGACAAATGCCGCATTCATTTATGATTCTTAATACAATCGGTTATGCTCACGACTAATCAAACATAACGTTTTAAAATTCATGATCCACCCTGACATTTGACATAAACTTATTTTTTATGATTATTTTTATGTTTTTTCACATCATAGGGAGCATAATAAAATTATTTTATGTGCATTAAGTATCATTATCAACTGAGCTTTTATAATGGTCATGGTCATAATGATCTATCATGTTTGTGATTCGATTTGAGTAAAAATATAGAAATTAACACCAAATTAATGCTGACAAGAGAAGGTGGACTGTGAGATTTTCAACAGCAATATCAGGTGTTTTGGGGGTTCTACAAAGCGGCTTTTGGAATCGGACTTTTAGTTCTAAAATAAATGTTACTGGTTACATACATCATTAAAAAAAAATTGTTAACCTTTTGCGGTTTGAAATAAATCGAACCATTGGTGAGTTGATCTTAAAACAAAGTTTATGAATTTTGAAATAAGTTTATCCCAGAAGTATTTTAATTTTTAGTTAAAACTTTTTTAGTAAATAACTTTTGTTTTTAAAATGATCAATTTTTATTTTTCTGAAGTAATGATTGGGTGCGTGCCGGATTTCAGTTTACCAAGTTAACCTTGCGGGTATACCGCTCTCATTGGTCAATCGACCATTTTAGTCACACGACATTTGAGGGGAAATTACTGAAAATGTACACATGGGACTTCAAAAATGAGTGAAACAGGTGTTTTTTCAGCGAACTACCATGAAGATGTTTTTGATTTCAGTTAAATTTAAATTGATAAAGAATGTTTATTCTGAATAGATATAAGTAAATAAAAATCTATATATATATATGAGAAATTAAATTACTTAACAAGGGTTGGAATAGTTTGGTATTCACATTTCAACTTGGTAAGATTTTGCGTTCCACGTAACCTAATGTCACTTTCCAAAAGTAAGATGCGGAACACGGTCATTGTAATTGCATCCTAATGACACTTGTTCGTTCCAATGGTGTGTCTTCATTTCTTTGTTTTTTCCATTGTAATCGAGTTCACAGTGGTTATTTTAATTGCCGAACTTTCAAATGTTTGCCATCTTGTCAAATAAATTGTCAGTTCGATCCTGATTTGTGTTTCAATGATGCTATTGAATGATGGCTATAATTATAAGGTCTTAGATTAGACCATGTAAGCCTGTTTCTAAATTCAAGACTCCTATGGCTCAATGTTACTATCACAATGAAGCTTTGTCTGGCGTTTTGCGCTTCAATCCTAAAATGGAAAACGTAAAATACTAACGTAAGGTGGCTGTAAAGTGATGGCCATGGGTCAAAGGTATTAAAGGGTGTCAATTGTCAAAATATTTGTTGTCGTTTTCTGAGTTATTTCTGAGAGGGTGCGTGAAGTATGATATTTTAATAGGAGATTCTAATCTTTTCGTCAGTATTTATAGTAGAATATGCCAAGTCATGCGAAAGCAGTTGGGCGTAACTTCGACAAAGCAAAGATTCAAAGAGTGATTATGTTTTAGCCATTAGAACCTCCCAAGACGTTCATCCCAACGACGTTCATTTGTTTAAAAGCGTCATTTAAAGGATACATCTGAAACACGTTATCTAAAACAACTTCTTCATATTTCTTCACGTCTTTGGTAGCAATATTTTCTTAGGCAGAGGTCCTCAAAGTAAGTTATCAATAATGAGGATACTTGCCAAAGTGAAATAGTTTGGAAGTAAAACGGTTATGCTCATACGACCAATAAAGTTTTGTTTTTCAAGCTCACATAAAATCGTATTGCCTTTTTGGAGATGGCTTCCGTTACCATGAACGTCTATTCTTGTAGCGAAGTTATCATATAACGTGTCAGCACGATTAAAGCTGTCCTAACCGGTCACTCTCCCATTTACCAACGCACAAGATGATAACTCTATATCAGCAATGCTTTTGCAAACAAAAGTGAGCGGACGAGTAAAAACAAGAAAACGTTATCTTTTTTTCTTCAATCGAACACTACTCAACCTAGAAGGTGTATCTGTAGTCTCTTCTTATTCGAAGGAAGCTTCGATTAGGGCTTGTAGGCAAAATGAATAAAAATTAATTGAGATCAATGGTTTATCACAGAGGATCTTTCTTGGTCCTGTAAATACTTTACTTATAACATCAAAGTAAGATATCTAAATTACCCCCTAACACAATCTCCAAATTGAATCAAACTATACGCTTGGCAAATTAATTTCTATTTGCGTAGGAAAATGTTTATTTTAAAACCACGACAAATTTGAAATCCCCATCCTGTTGGGTAACAACACATCTATACCATGCCTGCGTGCTCCTTTAAAAACTCCACATAAACATACACATTATCAGACGAACAGGAAAACCGTTTGTACCGTATAATTAACCGCACCCGATAAATCACCTAAACGCCACTCGCCATAGCGTAATTCAGATGTAGTTCTAAATGGTAATAAAAATCCACTTAACTAAACTATATGGCCCTTCGAATGGAGTGTGGTTGAGAAAGATCGACAAAGTGTAACGAAATTGAAATGTATCCCATAAAATGTTCTCCCCCTTCCAAACTCGAAACCAAGACTTCCCATTACAACACGCAAATGTTTGTTTTTGTTTATGTTCAGTGAGGTTCGTAAAGTTTGATATTTTCAAATTGCGTACTTGTTGCGCATTTACATGAGTCATGTTTAGTATACCTAATGAGGAAATCAAATGCTTATTTGGTATGAGATATCCTTCAATCAGTTCCATGAAATGACCTTTGATGGGTAAGCAAAGTAAAGTTCAAATTTAAGTCTGACGCTGACCTCTCAATTATCATAGGAAAAAAAAACAGGAGCCCACGCCTTTAATCGAATTAAACAATTAAACAACAGTTAGCTTTGAATTGTATCTACCACTTTTGAAATTCAGAATTCAGAAGTTATTCACCTTTACATTGAACTTGACCAAAGCACCATTCTAAGCACTGTATGCGGATCCATTTGTCTTTCTTGTGGGCCAACAATCGTAATCCAAAATTGATTGCACCTCAAAGACAAACACCAACGTGGGTGGTTGGCGGCGCTGCGGTGGCAGATATATCTACTGTTTGCGAATGAAAACAGCATTAGGTGTAAGATGAATTTGTCGTTTATGATCAATCGGTGACTGATGCATTTCCGCTTGGACCAACGATAAAATGTGGAATTAAAATCACTCAGGCAACTGTTGAGTTTGGCATCTGTCTCCACCGATATCTAGTCCGCCTACAGAGGAGTTTAAATGCATTTTAATGCGCAAAGTGGTCGAACTGGACTGTGAATATATGCCCACGTGCTAGACGAAAATGCTACGCCAGTAGTGTTAATCAATGGCAAACAAAAAGCACTTTTTGAAAATATTTATTAGCTAATATTTATGTGCAAACCAAATTCAGCCCAATTAGTTGGTTTGTGTTGTAAATATCTATGAGATATCAAATTTTTATCTTTGCTCTTCGATTTCTTTGCTCGGATATAAAACGAATATACACTGTAGGAAGGCATTGAAAGCACCTAAGACATCCAATTGAAAAGCTAGAAGTTGTGTGCTTTGTATGACATGCAGCTGTTGTCAAAGAAAATTCAAAAAGTTGTAAATCACGATTTCGTCTCAAAATGTTTTGTGTTAAAAGTTTTTTGCTTGTTTGCGCGCTTGTGAGCCAAGAAAATTATTTCGTTTTTTTTCATTTTGTGTCGTTGATACGATTTGAATGCGAAATCGATTTGTTTTCTATGATTTATGATGAATGACATGACATAATGCATATGCAACATTGTACGATTTGGATGTTTATAATTGAATTCGATTGGAGACCAATTGATTGATGGTTGACATAAGAGCAAAACTTGATTAGGCTTCATTTATAGGATTATGGACCGATGTATGGCAGGCGCAAAGTGCGTAACTAGTTGGTTATTGTCGTGCGAAGATGATTTACTGTGCGATTTGATAAATTGTGATGTTTGCTATTGCGATGATGGAACATGAAGCAGCCATCGCGGATTGTACGGGTGTGTTTATAAAAATCACATAAATTTTTTGTAAGTTTAGATAGCTATATGAAAAAATTTTCCTTACATGATACATATATTGTAACAAAATGAACACTCAACCATATGCTAGAAGGCATCTTGTGATGTGTTCAACTTTTGATTGATTTAGGCGTTCGCCAATGGTAGGCATTAGCACGTCCTTCAAAATGGAACAATGTGTGTCCCATTCTTGTTTTTTTAACAGCAGTTATGAGTATACTATTTAAGACTTAATTCTAAAAGCAAAACGATATTGAACACAAACCAATCGGATTGTTTAATGTACCCCCTAGGAATGTTTTTCCAAACTTCTCTCTTACTCCATCTTAATGCCTGCCTAACCTTCATATACCTTCCACCAAATCTACCACCGACATTTATTCGCCCCTTATCCTTAAAACATCGCACAACTTTCGTACCCACTCGAGAGTCCTCCCCGTTTTCATTTCAGACTTACGTCCATATAAATATTTTGGCAGGCACACTTGCACATGGTATGTCCGCTGTGATAACACACACGGACCCATCTTCTTTCCTTAATTCATCTATTCATGTGAAAAAAGGCGAAGTTCAGCAGAAGCTGTCGCCGTAATCATTACTGACGAATCCCAAACATGTCTATCGAGCAGTGTTCTGTGAGCAGACTAATGATGGTACTAACAAGTTATATTTTCTTTCAACCCCGCATTACCTGTGTAATTTGTCCTTCTACAATTTTATTTCTTGATCGCATCTAGTCTAAATAACAGTTTACATGTAGCGAAAGGCATAACATTTCTATTTTTGGTAGAATGTCAAGGGTTGCGGCCATTCTGGGAAACTCATGTGGCTTTCAATACCCTGGGATATATACGATCAGGCATCCAGAAAAATGTAATGTGTTGAAGATTCAGATATTTTTTTGTTGATATCGTATAACTCATCCAGGACAAGGCTTTTTGAGTTGGCACGATTTTTGCCTGGAACAAGCAACACCGATAAGGAAGGCGAAATGATATAATTAAGTTTAGCATCTCGGTAAAGACGCCATCTTTTTCAACTAAGTCTGACTCCCATTCGAGACAACTAGGTTTGGTAATTTGGTAAATTGCATTCGTTTTGGTCGGAGTTTTCTGTGATGTTCAAGTGATGTAGAATATGTGTGTGACCATCCTGAGAGGTTTTCCATTTTGATGAGGCTCTTAGTCTTACAGCTACCAAGCTGCAGCCTGTTTGCAGATATCTACGGTTATTCGATGTTCTTAGAGCTCCGCTAATGGTGCAGTCCATTAACCCTCGAGGAGTTAATTCCCCAAAAAAAAGGGAAATATGCTCCACGGGGCTCATTTCTTTTTTAAATTGAAATAAGTCCCGCGGCTGTTTTTGTGGGGCTTATTTGCTTTACATGCATCCAAACTCGCACACATCCCAAGTCGAACAGTGAGCCCAAGCAGGGGGTTGCACATTTAAACTTTGCATACACCAACACCCGCGGGTGTTAATGCTTTATGGTGGCGGTGCTTATTCCCATTTCGAAAAGAAATTAAGTCCTCTAAGGCTATTTCCTTTTTCTTTGTGAATCAAGCCTCATGGGACTTATTTCCGGAAGGGTTATTACACTGCACCAGGTTCGTCATAAGCGCTGATCAAATATCCCTGAAACAAGCCATTGGTTTGAATGATGGTGGGATAAGTAAATGGTGTTTCGAATTAACTTTAAAAATAAATTATATATAGCTTTAACGGGATTTATCAAAATCAAATCATTTTAAATATGTTTGATATCATATCGTTCTGCAGGTTTTGGATACCATTCGATGCCACAGTCATATTTGTATGTGCAACACGATTAACGGCCGCAACAAACCACCGTTTAATGTTGGACTGTTAAAATTAATCTTACGATATACAAGTGTGCGGTGGCGTATACTGTACGCTGGGAACAACAGCGTTCCACGAAAAGTACGTGCACATTTTCATTGACTATGAATAGCGACGATAATAATTATTGCTCGTACATGAATTGTTTTTCCACAATTGCACACCGCCATCAGCGAGCAGCTTTACTATAGGCCACAACCATCACACGCAGAACTCCACAAAACGCTTGATTAAACTTCCTGTCTGTCTAACTGTCTCCTTGTGGGACAGAGGCCGACGCGACGTGGCGAGTTGGACAGTCAGTGTTTTCGTGTTTTGTTTTCTTTTTTTGTATCTTCTATTGGTGGTGGCCATTCGGATCGGCTATGCTGTATGAAGTAATGTTATTCTAGATCGTAAATAGAGTCATTGTTAGAAGACACACAAATTATATGGGTTGTTTACGTGAGTAGAAGATTCCCGCCTATTCATAGGAAGATTTGCTGTCCCGTGAACTATATTCGAGAAGCGTATACAAATTGCATTCGGGTTCAATGAGTCCAGTGAGGTTTCCATTTTTTATGGATTGATATGCTGCATAGAGTTGAAGAAAGCAAAATTATGTTCTTGGGCGGCTTTGCCACCATGTGTGTGGTCGGTGACTGCATATTAATTGAGATTGATTTGAATTTAATTAAAACGGAGTTGTGGACGGTGATTTGAGGGTGTTGCATTTTGCAACGACTGACAGTTAGTTCAGTTTGAATCTTTGAGCATGGTCGGATTTATTGTTTTATATTATTGCTAGATCGGAAGAATTGGACTGATTGCATTGTTTTTATAAGTCAATAGTTCAGAAATGAATCCTGAGTGCAAAATTTTCATGTGAAAACATTCAAAATCAGAAATTTGACTAATCGAATGGTTTATGAAAATGAAATTTATAAAGTTTTATTTTGGCTTAAAAAATTTATTATTAATTTATATTATATGTAAATTTTTGTGTGATTATTTATTTATTTTAAAAGTATTTAATGTGTATATATGTATATATTTGCAGTAATTAATATAATTAATTAAAGAAATTTAGAAATAGAAATATTAATTAATATTAACTTAATTTGTGCCAGCAGTTGCGGTTAAACAAATAATATAAGTAAATTATATCAATTAAAGTTAAATAATTTTATAAAAATAAAAAATAATTTATTAAGTGAAATTTTTATTTTATTTATTAATTTTTAAATAAAAAATAATTGAAGCTAAAAAATTTTAATTAAAAACTAGGATTAGATACCCTATTATTTAAAATGTAATTAAATTTATTTGAGTAGTATTAGTTATGTTCTTGAAACTTAAAAAATTTGGCGGTATTTTAGTCTATTCAGAGGAACTTGTTTTATAATCGATAATCCACGATGTACCTTACTTAAAATTGTCATTCAATTTATATATCGTTGTTATTAGAATATTTTATGAAAATTTTGATGTAAGATCCAACTGGTACAAGAATTAAAGCTAGCGGACCATTAATTGCGTCGTGTGTTTGGTGAATGGGCTGAGAATCAACTGGAAGATGAACCAGATTTCCGGCTTGACGGGTACATAAACAAGCTGGATTGTGATCTTTGGAGTGAGCACAATCCTCATGAGACTCTTAAGACTCCATTACATCCTTAACAAACCACTGTTCGGTTTAAATGACGAAGGCGTCATCGGCTCAGTTGTCTGTAAGTCCGAAACCGGTGTCAACATTACAGTGAATTGCGCACGCTTCAGGCTAATGATTCCTGATTTTGTTATTCTTCATTTTATTTGGAGCGGAAACGGTTCCAAACAAGACTGCGAAGCATGCAATAAAGCGCGTGCAACCATGATTTTGTTGATACAAACGTTTGGTGTCTGAATCATCTCAAGGTATCTACATTTTCCACCTCGTGATTTGACACCATTGGACTACTTTTTGTGAAGCAACGATTGATATCTTCGACGCACCGGGTATGCTCGAAAAAGTGCCAAATACGACTAAAAAGATGGTGTTTATAAGGCGCAGACGCAGAGAAATTATTTTTAAACATAAAATGCCATTAAATTTAAGATCTATTAAAGCCAAAACATAAGGCATTCGGTTAAATTTTTGTGTGATAAATTTTGTTGTTTTGTTTTAAAAAAAAAAGTTCTATGCGTAATTATTATTTAGGCCTATCGCCAGTAAATTTTACGTGGAATGTACCGCTTATCAGCAATGTTAATAAGATTGTTGAATGGGAAAAGTTTCCCGAAAAATTTATTCGCGATATTTTAAAATAGAAAAATACATAATTCGAAAAATGTTCCGTTATTCTGCGCAACTAAGATTATATGACGGGCTGCCGCGCAGAAGGTTTTGGTTCGATTCCCAGCCACAGCAACATCTAAATAATTTCTCACTAGCCCTCCTCTCGTGATGATCTGACAAATCTTCCGAGTAGTATCAATTGCTAAGAAAAGCTTCAAATTTGCCGTTCGGAGTCGGCATTAAGCAGGAGGTCACGCCATCGTGCAAGAAGTACACACGCAAACATAAATGGTTGTGAGAAGGCTCGGCCCTGGGTACTAACGAGCCTGTTGCGCAAAAATGTTGTATTTTTTGTTTGAGATTTTAAGAAGAATTGTATAATTAATTGCCCATTCAACACTACAATTTATCATTAACTACATTACATACATACATTCAGGATATTGATTAATCTACTACCACACAACTTAAGTACATTTATAGCCATAAACTCCAAAACGACAAAAAAGTACTTTCATTCATTTGTTTCTGAATTTGAATATTCAAATGATTCTACACCATTAGGGATAAGTGCATGGGTGTCAACTACGACGAGGCGACACGGCTACAGCTTGAAGCTGATGTTGCGGAAATACAACCCGTTTACATGATCAACGAGGCCAATTGTCTGGAGCTGGCCAATGTACGTAGTCAATTGATGTTTGTGGATAGAATCGATTGTAGGTTTAACTCAAATGCAATCGTTTAATACGTAATTAATTAGTTTTATTGTCTAACGCAAATATATGGTGTTAATTTTACTGTAGGAATAGACATGACAAACTGAGAAGTGTGTAAAGAACAAAACGCAGTAGTGGGATTGTGACGTTAATAATTAGTTGATATTTGGCTTGATTGTTGGCTTAAGCTGTTCTATTTATACTCTAGGGTAAGCCAACAGATTGGGATATGGCAAACCTGTCAATATTTCAATAACACCGTTTCGATCAATCATCTAACCCACAAAAACCAGTCTAAAAAAATAAAAAAATATAAATTTATTGCGCAACAATTTCGTTAGTACCTACCCAGGGCCTAACTTTTTTCTCACAAACATTCATGAGTGCGTGTGTACTTCTTGCACGATATTCTTCAGAGTCAACATCTATTATAATCGCACAAATGTCACAATTGGGTCAAAAATGAAAAATTGCTAGACTTGAAGAGATTCCAAAAGAAAGGAAGGAAATTACTACCTTGGAAATATATATCCAATACTTTATTAAATGAACACATCTCAATAAAGGAGGACCTGCAAATCATTTTAGAGTTCTGTTCAAATCAATAAAGAAAAGTGCCTACACAGTTCCAATACATCAGAGGAAATTATGCATCACACAAATTGACTTATACTGCAGAATCAGCAGCTGTTATTTAGCTAGCATTAGATATGAGATATTTTACATCAACCCAGCTCCTTATCCTCCATAAGGCACAAGTAAGAACAAGTTAGAATTCATACATACTAAAAACAAAATTTAGTACTGGTTTCGATACAGCTGCTCTAAGGCGCTTATAACTATCATTCAACATACACGTAATATTTCTCAGAAAACCTATCTCATTCACACAACGTACCTGTATAAATCCTCGCAAACCAGCTAAACGTTAAGTAAATATCTCAAGGTCTTGGAAATTCCATTCTTATAATATACGCTTGTCAGTCGTACACAAATTTATAGCCAAACAAATCAAATTCAAAGGAGTATTAAATATATCAAGGAATTTTGCACGAGCACCCAACTTGCGCAAGCACGTTAGTTACCAAACCTAAACAACAACGCACACCTACCCCATAACCACCGATAGAGACTCACACCTGTGGGTGTTATGACAACACATTGTCATTGTCAATTTTGTGGTTTCCTTTTATAATAATTTTTCGCTTGCTTCCCATTGGCAAGCATTCTAAGCAGGACACCTACGCGCCGAATTCCCTATCTGCAATCGATTGAGATACATTAAATTCCAACCTCAATTTTACTATTGTCAAGTATCGAACATTAACCGGTTGAATATCTTTAGGCTGGGAGACTTGACTTAGCATGACTGCATTCTGTGTGGTATATATTCTAGAAAATTTGCAAGTTGACTGATTGTGTTAGCACCTAATATGGTGACGGTAAGCCTTTGTTTTCAAACACACATGTGAAACAAAAAAAAATGTGATCAGGGTGTTGACAAATATTGCTTTAAAAAAACGCAACAACAACACCAGCCCAATCACTCAGGGAGTGACTTGTCATATGCATGGAAATTAAAAAAAAGATTGAGCGTTAAAGTTAATTTATCTACCTAAACATAGCTAGCCCTGGGGCGAAGCTCTGATGTAGACATGTAAAATGTGGGTATGGTCGATGGAATTATCAATGGGCCGAGGTAAAAGCTCCCGCGCACACCGTACGTGACCATTTCAAAGGAGTTTTGTTTTGGCTCGGTCCGCTTGAAAATAATTCTGTTTAGATGTTATCAGTGTTTACATTAACAGTGGCGGTTAGCTGGAGATTTTGTTGTTATTGTCAATTAAGGGGAAATCGTTGGACAGAATCCAATGTTTACAATGTTACACAAAATGCAATTAATTGCGTGCCACTTCTTGGGCGAGTGGGTTATACAATGAATGCAAACATTAAATCGGATTGAGGTAAACCAACATTGCATTTAAAGTATGTCTCAACTCTCAGCCTTACGTGGACTAGAACATACATGTCCAACATCAATTGAAAAATTGCGATTAATGAATCTAATAATTCTGATTGAATTAAGATAATCTCATCTTAGGAGCAGCAGAGCTAAACTATTTATAAGAACAAGTGGATTGTACCAACTTGAGTACTAGTAGAATGGAAATATATCTTAGGGAGTATTTCTGACTTAAATATAAAATAAACAGAGCAATTAAGGTAATTGAAAGTAATAATTTGCTAATTCGAGTTATTACCATTAAAAGTGTGTAACTGTGGGGCACGGTTGAAAGCATGATCAGTAAGAAGTTCAAGAACATTTGATATTGTTATGTCCGAAGGAGCCCAAACGCAACAGATTTACAAGTCTTAAAACTCATTGATCACACATTTGCAACAACACAATCATTGGATTGGCCCAAGTGACGAAGTTATCTTATGTCGAGAGATAATGTGTTTGCAGTGAAATCGCCGAGATTCTAAGACCTTGTACGGACCCAGTAAATAGGAAGGGTTGTGATCCAGTGAAAATAACCACTTTTTCTGTAGGTGGTTATGATCACAATCCTTCCTAGTCTAGGTTTTCTCGAAGATTAGTTTTTTTTGTTTTGGGTTTTCAAATTGAATCGAAATTTCATAAAAAAAAAACAATCCACAAAACTCGTTCATTGCCCTTAAGTCATGAAGCAGTTTTCCGGTTCAGGATTGAATTTGACTCAGTGTGTGATGATTCTATTTGGTAGCACTGAGGATTTATCAACTTTGCAGTCATAAAGTTATCAAATTGTAAGTAATCTGCAACATCTCAGTTTTCAGCTGCTTGGTTTCTTTGCCTTCGTCGCGATCTACAAGTCTTTTGCCGTGTTGCAGATCTTAGATTTCACAAGTTAACTTTGCCGATATACGGTTCTTGTTGGTCAATCGACCATGTCTTGTGACTAAAAATGTCCGATTGACCAATGATTCCGCGTCGTTAAGATCTGAATCTAAATATATCACGCATGTATTAAGTTTCTTAAAATTTTATGAAATGTCCGCACAAATGAAATTGAACATAATTGTTTGCTGTCAAAAACATCCCAGAGTTAACTTACCAAACTTGCTGGATTCAAATCGATTGAAAAACTACTTTTTCGAGTTAAGTCGAGTTTAATCCCGAAACTGGGATGATCTCGCACTGAAAAACTGGGCTTAAGTTCTCTAAAGACCGTGTTTCAATTGCGTTGAAATGTAAGCCAGTGGATAATTTTTGGCATTAGTATGGTAGATAGAGACTTCAAAACTTTAACCTTTTCAAGAGCTCGCTAAAATTGATCCAGTGGCTAATTTTTGACATTTGGTACACCTAATGAGGAGCTATAGAGTTGGAACCCACCCTCATGGATTATTCCTGGTTCACATGTGGCGGGAAAATAATAGATATATCATTCAGATTATTAAATGAAAAGCAAAGCATGCATTTTATATACGAAAATGTAACGAAAGTTGTAAAATAAACTAAAATTGGATTTTTAAAAAAGATGGTTTAAAAAATGTTATGATTAGGTTTGTTTCGCTATTTGTGAAATATGTTTAACATGGACAAAGTAGGGCGCATTTCTTTAATCATGAGCACAAATTGTGCAACAATATTTCTTTTACTGAAAACTATTAATTATTAAGGGCTATTTTTGAGGATTGATATCTATTCGGTATGTTTTTGGAACAAAAAATTATAAAGATAAGAATTTTGTTCCAATTCTTTTAGGAAATTATTGAAAATAGTATTAAAATAATATCCCATATCCAATTGGCAGAGCAAAAAGCCGTGTTTTACCCCAGCTGAAATGCCAAAAAAAGCCAGTGCATACAATTTAACCCCCATTTGAACGCTATTGACAAACGGCCTAAATTTTACAGTCAACATTATTACTTGACATCAGCTATTAAAAGTATATAGGGGTAAACTTCTCCGTGTGGCCGCAAAAGACGGGATCCTTCAATAGTCAACATAATACGCAATCGCGATCGTACATTTTCTTTGACATTTGAGCATACTGACCTACGCACAAATAAGCTTCACAGTTTGAAATGCTTTGCCTAATCAACAGTTTCAAACAACATCCGTTGCATACTTTTGGGCAAAGTAAAAGTTTGAATAAGTACGGTTGCTGTCCGCGATCATCAGTACAAAAGCTTTTTGCACTTTTCTGTATGGCTAACATTCCTACATTCTAATAAAAAACCCGCGCAAATTATTTTCGCAATTTCAATAGAAAGAAAACTTTTAACAGTGCAGCAACATATTTCGTTTCCATCTACACACATATTGAAATTGCACTAGCGTCTAGACTATATCGAGAGGAACACATAAAAATAACTCACCTGCTGTTTGAATCGCTTGCTGGCGCTCCTCTTTAACGTATTGCAATCGACGTTAACCACTTTTCGATCTACTTCATCAGTTTCTGTCGGACTTATCATGCATCGACGACTCAACTCGACCAATTCTGATACCGGTTGCACCTGCAATAAAAACCATACCACCATTAAATATAAGACACACTGCCATTGCCAAGATTGCACTTACCTCTACAGTTACCGAGTCGCCACTATTCCGTATCATCTCGATGATTGTCTCCCGCGTCAGTTCACTCACCGAAGAACCATTAACTTTGAGCAATCTATCGCCTGGTAGCAAACCCGTAGCACCACCACCAGCACCAGGTTCCGCAAATATCACCGGCTTAAAAACGGGCGCTGTCAAGCACTCGCTCCGGTCCAAGCACATTGCCTTGCGCAGGCTAAAGCCGAAATCATTTCGAGGCGACTTCTGTCGTTTAATGACAAACTCTCGTGGTGGCGGAAGTTTGACTAGTGTAATAGGAGGCAGTGGCAAGTCGATGTCTTCGAAAGTGTGCACCCGAGACCATCGATCGGTGCCTTGCGATTCACCGATGGGACTCAACGAAAACGGAGGTGTGGCAAATGACGAATTGGTTGTGTCGGTGAGACTCTCAGCACTTGGCGATGGCGATGTCATCACATGAAGATTACTTAATGGAGACTGTGTGCCCAGACGTGGAGACAGCCCATAAGCGGCAGTGCTGTGAGAATAGTATTGCGAAGGACCAACAGCAGTACTGGGACCAATATCGCTGCGCAGACTCTCCGCTGATGTATAGGCAGGATTGCCGGCACGCTCAATGGACTCAAATCCCATCTCGTTCTGTATTGTGTTACGCATGAGTAATACACGAGAATCTGGCGAAGGATTTTGGCACTCTTCCTGAATGCTGCTGCGTGATCCTTTAAGAATGCCGCGTTTTGGCGGCTTTGGTGGAACTGGAGGTAGAAAACGACTCTGCAACGGAAGAGAACAAAAATATACATTACTTCACAAGGGATATTTTTCAGTTATGCAATTTGGTTCGTTCAATGATTGACTTTTACAAGTGAATGGACAGAGCTGTCGGTGGCAACTTTGCGTGGAGGATTGCACACACAAGCATTCATTGACTCTTTGTTGTTGTAGGAATTGAAATATTAAATGGATTTATGTGCACTGAACGGTGGCACAATTTTTTTGCTCGTTGCTGTTACCTTGTACTGGGATTTTTCTTCTAGGCCTTGGATGGCGGATAAAGTAGACGTTCAGTATATCAAAGCAAAGAGAAAATCGATCCTAGTTTGGAACACTTATTGATTTTAGAATTAGCTTTCTGTTTTTATGGTCCGGCATACATTTGTTTAGAACTACCAATTCGTCCGACACTAACATTAATTGATTCCATGGGTTCATCCAATCCATGTGAACGCGGATTGACAATTCAAACGTCTGTATGGTGATACGAGGGAATATTAATGAAAACAGATTGGAGCGAATGAAACCAGATTTCGACTTCCTTTGAAGGAATTTCGTTGATTCGATAGAAACGATAGAAAAGACACATATAGCACATGTCTAAGGGAATACAATTTGATCAATAGCTAAAACAAAGACCATTCATTGTATAGGAAGACCATAATGCAAGGACAACACGTATTTGCACCATAAAATCCCTTACGACGATTGAAGCCATTGGGAAATTTGTTGGTTTGGCAAGAGTTATTCTTTGATATATTTCAGAAGACATGAAGTTGCCCGAAGTTATTGGAGAAGTAGACGAAAACCCTTACTACATCAAAGGTGTGGAAGTTCTGATATCTCGATTTGATGTGTCCATTCATAATAACGCATACACTAGGTTATGCCATTATTTACTGGTTTTCATAATTCTGTCGAAGTGTTAAAAATCGAAATAGGGACTTTCCTGTCCTTAATCCGTGCTTATTATTATTATGAATGACAGGAACCAATCACGTTGTCGATGAGCAGTTTTGGGCGACGACTATTACCATATATTTTGGAGCCAATGTTGAGAAGTCTAGGTTGTGAGGGTCTTTTTTCTTAGGGATAAATAAAATATGTTGTGATTCATGCATTTATGCATGCTCTGTAACAAGTCATTTCTTTCTACTTAATATACATTGTTTGGTAAAAAGGTTGTCGTTTCCGGAAATTTCTTTAGTTATCAATTTAGATTTCCTGTCCACACTAAATCCAGGTCGAATAACCGGGAATATCCGCTTTCGTCGCAAATATTAAACGGTTCATAAGTTGTGCTACCCTTGGGAAAAGTGAATCTCTTATTAATGGGACCATACCTTGCGGTTCCCTAAACCAATCAAGAGCTTTTAATGCGAGAATATTTCGAGAAATGTTTACGATGCTTTAATATTATCGTTAGAGCAGAATTTTCGCTATTGCCGGTTTTACAGTTTCACCAAAACTTGGGAAATACTTTATTTGATAGCTAAGTATGGACAAAAATACTTCTCCTGCAATAAGCGCGACATAATCTGCTTACTTTATTGCCTTGACTCTTTTGTGCTAAAGCTTACAATTCGGACTTACTGAAAATGGGCACCACAGTTCTTATTGTAACCGAGTATTGGAGAATATCTTATGGAGAATATATTTTTTGGTAAATATCCACTTCTACACGTAAGTATAATTGTAGCATTAAATGGTTTTTTGTTCATCATAAAAAAAACACATTTTGAAAAATTATTATTTTCTGATTAGAAAAATGAAGTTGACAGACTTCTTATTTAAATATTAAACGTAATAGCTACCTACATTTTATGTATAGAGTTATGGATGCACCAACTTGATATCCTTCAATTACAATATACTTGTTAGTAGGTTCTACCTATTTCATTTAAAAAAAAAACAGTTTCGATATTTCACATAACTGAAAAAATCAATTACGAACTCTTAAGTACATAATCAAGAATTTTATCTCATACCCTAACAAACACCTGACTCAAACAGTTCTACTTGCACACTTGCAAATTAAAAAACTACATGTGTTATCGTCTATTTAAAATAAAATCATTTATATCAACAACAAAAACTTGCCTAACAACTAAAGACTTGAAAAAAAATTAAAATTGCATGACGGAACCCCCCACTGCCTGCGAAGAACCCAACTACAACGGAGACCACATTCCGAATCCAGTTTTACCCGTTGAATCCACCACCTTATTCGTCACATAAAACTCAAGTAAGGTATAAAGTGTGTACCCGACTGGCAGCTACCCACAAGTTTTCTAATAAAAGCCAATAACTTTGTAGCGAAAGGAAACAACAACAAGAAACGTGACTAACTCACCTCTAGCATATGAAATAATCTTAATGTCATCTAGACTGCACGATAGACCGAAAAGAAGAATCAAAACAAAACAAACACCTAGCCATGCCATGCTAATTTCTTCAAATTGCCAACATAAAATCGGGCGGCCTTAGAGTGCTATTTGTCAAATGGTTCATAGGGTTTGGCGGTGTGACTAAATCAAAAACTTGTATAGAACAATAAAAAAAAGATATAAATTATAAAAAAAAGTGGAGATACTTAGTAATATTAAGCTATCGGGCTTTCAAATTAAGGTGGGGGAGACAAACTTTTTTGTCGTAATTGGTGAAAAGGGTTGAAGAAAATATACAAGAATAATAATTGTTTGACTGCGAGACGTAGGCTCACATTTCGAGGGTCAATTAACAGCCTACATTTTTCGATAGTCGATTCTAAAGTTTGATATTGTGTATGAAGAAGTGGTCGATTATAATCGATTGCTGTCATAGACGTTTTCCTGATCGAGTAGGTAGTCCGGATTTTTTTTTATTAAGGAAAGATCGTTAAAAATAATATTAAAAACTTTCCAGCACAGAGAAGAACGCTTTAAAAAAAACTCATTCTCGTACTCATTCCATGCACTTAGTTCATAGGATTATTGAGCACATATTATAAACATTCCTTGACAACATTGGGAACATTGTGTAGCCATGTCTTACGATTTAGTGTACATACACTATTCCATGTATATATTTATGATTTGAAATGGTTAAACCCTGACACCGTCTCTGATGCTACTTTTCTATAAAGCCTAATTATGACCAGGTCTTGAATCCTGTTCTCATATTTGTAGTTCGGCTTCGATACAGTGCAAAAGCTAATTTTGTTTCAAAACAAGTAAACAATGAAACGACGTATTTCCACCAATATGCAATCTACAACAACTCAAGAGCAGATTCAATAATAATCAACATAATATCAGGGCGTTATTTGAGAGCTTCAGGTTCGTTCGTCTGGCCTAAGAAAATTTTAGGGAAAAAAGTTTCAAAATACATAAACAAATTAATTATACTGACACTGAATCCCCAACTCAAAAGGATAAAAAAAATATCTGTTATCGGTAGGAAAAGACTCATGTAGGTACGTTTCAAAAACATTCCTACTCAAGTCAATCGGTTGATACCTTTCAGTTATTCAATGTTTACATACTGTCATAAAAGATGACGCGTCATGTATTCCACGTTATTTAGTCAAAGTTGTTAAAGATATCATATAACTCTGATGTCATCGCCATAATATTCGTTTAAAAATCGAAATTGGTGGAGTAAGGTATCTAGGATCTTCTTTAAAATGTTTACTAACAAAACTACAAAAACACAAAATATACCTACATACATATTATTATGAACCTATCGGAATGTGTTATGCATTTAAAAAATATCATCAAATGCCAATTCGGTGCAATTTAAACATCCGATATAATTTTTAAAACAAGAGGAAAAATTCAAGTTTTTCTCCGCATATCTTCTATTATATTCCAGAGTATACATATCGCCTAAAAAAATAGGGTCATAGATTATCGCCCCCTCTAGTATTTGCAAGCGATAAATTGGTGATTTAAATTTTGTTTAACAACTTTGTTGATATCAAACCTACGCAATATGATTGCAAGTACAACTGCAAATAAAACAAAAGAAATAAAATGTAAAATGTAAAATGATAACATTCTGTTTGTTTATCACGTTTATTAATTACATACCTCAATCTTAAAGTGTTATTGCAAATTCATGTTGATAGGCATTGCTATCGAATAAAATTATACAGAAAAAATGATAATAGGGCCAACAACAAAGCATACATTTTGTCTTTCTTTCTTTTTTCCCATTCGATCATATAATTCACACTCACTTGCGACAGTGAAATTCATAAGGTATTCAGCTTGAAAAGTGTTTCGTTACTCTGGCTTCTCTTCAGTGTCGAATAAATCTTTCGCCTTTTACTAAAGATTTCCGTGGAGAGGGGCACTCTAATGAGTCTAAAAACAATTTTTTGTAGTGCCCTGCCGCAAAGCGGGGCCGTAGATAATTTTAATATTAAAAGTAGGATTTATCGAATATTGTGTATGTAAAATGAATATTGCATGGGTTCACCCGTTGGTAATTTAATTTGGTATATTCAGGAGATTTTCAACTTATCGCTTGCGTAGCAGCTTGCGGTATATCTCAAATGTATTTAGATCAGCGTCCCCATTTTACACTGCAATTAAAGTGTGAAACTTCACTTTTTTACATTTTGACATTTTTTGAAATGACTGAATCTAATCGATCTATACATTGTTGGCGCATTTTCCATATGAATGAAGTGCAGAGTTTGGAGGCTCTTTATTAATTAATTATAACCGAAATGTATTTGCAGATTTGAGGACGACATTGTTAAATTCTGGTCGGATATGAAGTCTCCAAAGAAAAACTTAGGGGAGAGTACATGTTTACGAACTTACCAACATATTACCTAAACTATATTAAGCAATATTACCGCATCGCAGTGCAACAGCCGAGAGATGTTTTTCGACTGTTAATATTAAGAAATAAATCTAAAAACAACTTATTTTTCTCTAGGTTTACTTTTGGAAAATAAAAGTACGTTTGACCCACCATCCACATTAATATTTTTTGTCAATCAATACCGATTTATTGATGGAAAATTCATTAGAATCGTTGAATACACTTACTATCCCATATCATCATGAAATCAATATCACCAAATTGTGGGTTTTATAGGGATGAAATTTACAAAATGGCATTGTCACAACATATTCTTCAGCCAGTTTACCAAAATCTTTAGGATGGCTTTACAATTCGTTTTTCTAGAACAAAGCGTGGGTTAAAATGAAGTTAAGTTCACAGTATTATTCTCGAAATATTTTCTTTGAATATTTTTTTTAAGAAAACAACCCCAATAAGCGGGATTGGCAAAAAAATGTATGTAGATACACATTGCGATTGTCTAAATATGATATTAGGGTGCGTGACGGTGGGCGGATTTTGAACATATGTACACTTGTCGTGCTTTGTCGGACCGTCTAGCTTAAAAAGTAAGGCCCAAATTCGGGCGCACAGACCGACAGACATAGTTAGATCGACTCATCTGGCGATTCTGAGTCGATAAACATACTTTAAGGTATATCTGTTGAATATTTCAACAGATATACCTATGTTACAAACTAAATGGCAAAAGTAATATACCCATATTGGGATAGGGTATAAAGACACAGTTAGTGTTATATTGATACCGTAATACTTATCTAATTGATGTAAAAGTAATACAAGTCAAATGCCAAAAAAATATGTGATATGTAAATGTACTTTATAAAAATAAATTTTAAAAAGAAATATTTTTGCTTATCACTTCAATTTGCTGTGCAGCATTACGATTTTTGGAGCTTCACTACAATTTGGAAAAAAATTAGTGGGAACGCTGGACGTTGGTCGCAATTAATAAATCGAATTCCACAAATCTCAACCTAGTTTAAAAAAAAACACCTTACCCAGTTATTTAAAAGGTTTGAATTAAAAATTGGAGTGTGTCGCAGTTTTTATCAACATTACTGCATTCCCATTCGGTATTAGTTTAGGATGAAATTTAGTAATTCACATCTTCATTAGATTGACATTGATGTAGCAGAATGATTGGTAGCATTTTGAAATCAGAGCGAACTATTTGGTATTTTGGTTAAAAGCTAATTCGAGCTCGATAAACGTTGTTGTATTTCCAATAGTAGGACTCTTATGAAATCTTTGTACACATTTTTTCTCCCTGCACTTTGGTCTTAAATTTCTTTCGTAGTTTGTTGAATCGATGACATCTTTAATATCTATTTTAAGGTCAGCATAAATCGTTGAGGACTCCATTTCGTGCCTTTAGGAAGTTAACTTCAGTTGGGAGACTAAATACCGGGTGCTTTTGTTTAGAGGTATAGAACTGTAAGTTGGCAAAACTATTTGAACTGGCGGCCATTTTTGAGCTCTCAAGTGATTTATTTTAATTTGGTTTGGCATTTCAACATAATTCGACTGACCTCTGAATAACGCTTCCAGTTTGTGCAAATTTATTTTGAAAGTTATGGTTCTGTTCAAAATACGTATCGCGCATTACGCCCATTTTACGGTCAACATAATCGTCCATCAGAGCAATTTCTTCGATTAAGAATGGAACGTTTTCGCGCCACGTTTACTCTAAATGATAATACGCATCCACAAGGACGTCGCGTCGTACAGTGCGTACAGAAGAAGTTATGTCTGCTGTAGAGCGTAGTAGAGGAAGACACGAATCAGTCTATCCAACATCGTGCACATGAATTGGATATGTTTCCATCCGCTTTATGGAAGATTTTGCGGATGGATCTTGGTTTGCGTGCTTACAAAATCCAACTCGTGCAAGAATTCAGGTCATAGGATACCCTAGCAAAGCATAGATTCAGTGAATTGGTCCAAAACAATATTGCCGTTGATCCCAATGAAGCTCACTTTTGGTTGAATGCATTCGTCAATATACAAAACTGTAGTATTTGGAGTGATGATAATCCTCAAGTTTATGTTGAGACGCCGTAACATCCACAAGATCTAACTGTTTGGTGTCCTTTATGGTTTAGTGGAATAATTGGCCCGTACTTCTATAATAAAAGATTCTGGCCACAACATCACAGTCAATGGTGACCGCTATAGAGCCATGATTACTGATTTTTCCATGATGTAAAGAAGGGAGCTGTGGTTTTAGCAAGAGGTGCAACATGTCACACAGCTCGTGCTCGTGATTTGTTGAAGGAAACGTTCGGTGAGCGGATAATTTCGCGTTTTGGTCCTGAGAATTGGCCTCCAAGATCGTGCGATTTAACTCCGCTTGACTTCTTTCTGTAGGGATATATGAAGTCGGTAGTCTACGCCGATAAGTCCGAAACGATTGACCACTTGGAGGACAACGTTCGCCGCGTTATTGCCCATATACGGCCACAAATTTTGAAAAAAGTAATCGGAAATTGCACCTACAGATAAGACTACGTGACGGTCATTATATTAATATTATATATTATCATTATATAATTTATATAATTATATAATATCATTATTATAATATTTAAATTATAACGCCAGAAGATTATCTTTTGAATAAAGTAAATTTCATGTCAATTTAAAAACAAAAATCATCTCTGTTTTATTCTCTATCAAAGTTATACACCTCTGAAAATAAAGAGTTCTTTTTGTTCCTTAAGAAGATCTGACAGGATTTTGCCTGAATAAAACTTTTTATTTCGAAATGTTTGCTCAGTTCACGAAACTGATAAAATGCACACTTAATAGCTTCATATAGCGACGGAGCCAACGCAAACGTTACGTTTGGTCTGAGTACTCGTTACTAGAATTTACGTAGGGTAAAACGGGTGTCTTAGATTTAAGAAGCTTTTGTAAAGCGTAGTAGCTTCAAATGAATCCAAAACATTAGAAACAAACAATCAAAATTGTTTTTAAATATTTTTCACATAAATAAATAATTTTACCCGTTAGTAGATAAGTGTCTCCTAAATGATTCCAAAGCAAATAAAACAAAGACAAACAATCAATTATTTCAAATTGGACATGAAAGTCTATAGTTGAAACATAGTTTTGTACTATGTTTTTCTTTTACTTGGGTAAGTAGTGATTCTTCTTTGTTTTTTTACTCAACCACTACATATTTTATTGAGCATCAAGTTAAGTAGTATTTAAAAGACATGGCAGACAGAAGTTACTTTCCGGATAATTTTTAATTTTTAATGGAACAACCTTTAGCCGAATAAGATGATTGACATAGCTCAACCCTAACTTTTACAATATTTTGGTTGGTCTTGGACAAAAAAAAGTGGCAATAACTCACTTAGATATTTTATTTTATGGTGATTAATCTAAAAAAAAAAAAACAGAATAAAACCATGATAACACAAATAAGGCATTTCCAATTCTTGTGGGAAATTTTAAATGCAAATGGTTTTAATCCAACTCGTCCGACATGACAGCGTCACAAGTTGCCAATATAGACTGACTGATAAAGATTTTCAAATACATCAAAGAATTACAGCAAAAAGCAAGATAAGCCGTTTATAAAGCAAATTGTTGACAATAATGTTTACTATCTCTCGGTCAAAAGGCAATCGGTTGAGATCACCCACTGATAGCTATTTTAACTTCAAATGTCAACACAAAAAGAACATGTTAAACAAAATGTCAATAAAATGCCAAATGGTTAGTATAAACAAAAATAAGAGAATACATAGTTTTATATCACAATTTTGATTGGAATCCAGCAGTCAACTCAACGCAAGTGCGTGTTTGATAATAATTATGGAATCTCCATTGAATACATTTATCTGTTATTTTTGTTTGGATTTGTTTACGCGAAAACAAGAATCATTTATTTGCGGTTCAATAACTCACCTTAATACTACTCTTAGTGGAATGCGTTGCTGATTCCGTACTATCAACAGAGGACTGACTTATAAACGACGATACTGATCTACTCGGTCCACCATTTGTCGATGGTCGCTCTGTAATTGTTATTGGAGTAGCAACAATTTCCTCATTACCACGATCCAATTCAATGCTACTTCCACCATCGCGTAGAGTGGATCGATCAGCATCCAGGTGTACGAAGAATTCAGCAGTAATATCAGCGGCTGTTAGACCACTGCGGTGTTTCTCTTTTTCTTTGCGACCATGAATCTTGAGTGTTTTTCTGACCTAGAAATAGACAAGGAAGAAAGAATTGAAATATTTTATTAGATACGTTGTTCGCCATGTTGGTTGAGTTCTTGGTTGTTGTTGTTGTTTATATATTTTTTGGATTATAATATTCGATTTTCTAGTTAAACAAGATGACGGAATTGATGTTCTCCTATTTATTGCAGAACGCTGCTGATACACTGCATTACAATCAAAGAGTGTACAAATGATGAATGTAGACGTCTGTGCATATCGCATGTGAGATTCGATACTTTTCGTCTTAAAAAGAAATTAACAAGTCATAACGTAGGTACATATGTGAGTTCATCAGTGTGGAAACGAGAAGCGGTGATTTTATGTGGGAGATCATGTGGAATCTTTAGAATAGCGTGAACACTTAATGGAATTTTTGTTTTCTATTTAATGAATGCGTTATTTGTTTTGCGATTTATGGAGATGGAGCTTTTTGCAAGTCAAATTTAAGAAGCTTTCACTTTTTCTAAGAAAAAAACAATTTGGGCCACCTAAATGGTAAAGATAATAAGAAACTTATTTATATATGCAACTGCATTATAACTTAAGCTTTATATCGACACACCCTTTTGCATATTATATCCGTATACAATTTTGTATATTTATAAGTAGTGAATTTTTTTGTAAATAAAAATTAGCTATTGCGGATTAGTGCAGCTTTTTTAAGGACACATTATGGATACAATCTATTAAAAACAAGAGCTTAGCAAACGCCAATTTTATTTTCGCCTCAAATTGGCATTACTACAAATAAACGTGACTGGTCCCTTTGAGTACGGTTTTGCAATAAACACTATAGATTTCATTAGCAGATCCAGGAAAACGAATAAGTTCAAATCGATACCCATATTAAAGGGCACATACTATAACAATTACAGTTATTTACTATACAGAACCATGTCTAGTGCTGTTATGCCGAACTCCTCCGCTTGGGCAATATGGTGATGGTATTATGGTATATAACTTCGTAAGTCAAATTTGGCGGTCAAATAAAAAGGCATGGGAAACCGCGGCCCCTTTTTACTGAGTGGAACTTGTTTTGTCCAACTTTCGAAGAGTACCTATTTGTTTAAAAAATAACCCCAGGATATCCTAACAGTATGATCTGATATCCTTGATCAAAATCTGAAAGTGATTTTTCTACCTTCCAACACAACATCATTACTACAACCAATGGATCAAGGAGCTTATAGCTTATAATTAATTAAATTAATTATAGCTTATTACGTCCGGAGGACTTTTAAGGAGATGATAAAAGTAATGGTCGAATATTTGGACAATACATCTATAAAGCAATCGTAAATATAAAAGAAGCTTGGAATGATGTTACAGCAACAAGTATATGCAGGATTCGGTGGAAATTTTGGCCCTAATGTACTCGAGAACTCGACGTGTATGTTCAGTTAAACAAAGAAGAATAGCTAGTTGCAGTTGATTTTCTGAAATCAATGATGATTATATTTGCAAATTAATTAACAAACAAGAGGAGCCTCTTTCTGATGATGAATTCTTTAAATCATACAAGGATCAGCAAAAACACGTTTGTTTGAACAATAAGCAAAGGACAAGTTTTCTGCAAAAGAGCTGTCAGCTTTTTTTACCACCTGAAGAGGCTTTTAACGTTTTAAATAATGAACTAGAAAAGAAAAGAAATAAAGCAGTTACTTTTTCCATTTCTAACACATTTTAATATATAAAAATCTTAATAAAACAAATAAGTTGGAGGCCATGCAGACATTTGGAACTTTTTTTTAAGCCAACTACATCTCGTGCCGCTGAAGCACATTCGGTAACAATGCTACCTCCATCAAGTGATTTTTTTTTTATTTTATAAGTTTATTAGTTTTTGAAAAACTTTTTAACATCTCTTAGATGTTTTGTTTATATTATATTGAAGGCTGTTAATATTTTTTTTTGCTCACTCAATATTGATAGGTCTTTTACACTTTCAATGACTTTTTCATTGTTGTTGGTTATTTGTTTAACTTCCACACATATTTGCTCGCTTTGTCGTTTAAATGCTTCACTCATTGCAGTTATTTTTTTTTCACTTCTTTTACACTTCTTTCACATGTTTCTTGAGCGGATTTCATTGCATTGAACCTTTCTGTATAACGCGACTCAATCGCTTCAAGTAAGCTTTTGATTTCAATTTCATTTTTCTTTAACGATTCCTCAAATTCACTTTTATACCCCTTCAAATAATTTGAATTTTTATTGACTGCATCCTGCACATCCTTTAGTACCAAGTCCACATTATGAATGTATAAAATACAATCCTCGCATATGAACTTGATCATGTCATTTCTATCGAGAATCCCACTGCTGGTTCGATCGATACCACTACATGATGTTGCGAGGTGGTAAATTTTCCCGCACATTGTATCCCGGATTCTCCTGAAATAATGTTTTTACACTTTGAACATTCGTTCATTTTAATGGAATATCAGCTACACTTCGATTAGATCTTTTTGTGTGCTTTTTTTCCTTTATAAATGCCTAAATGTTTTGTGTATCACAATTTAACACAGAGCGTTCTCTCAATACGTCTCACTCGTTCACTTAAGATACACTCTTTCATTCATTCATTCATTTATCAATAAGTAACCATTTATTATAGTTTCTTTCCTACTATCTATGTTTATATTTAGTCAATATTTCCATGTCATGTATTTATTTTTAGTCCTTAATTTTATCAGTTTATTTACTTTTCCAATATACACACACACATTATTATCTAACAAAAAACAATGCAATTAATGAAGTCACCTTACATATTTGTTATTTGAATTTTTCACTTTTAGTGTGTGTCGACTCCGTCAGAAGCAATTAGCGACTTAAATCGAGGTATTCCGTACAAAAAATCACATTATCACACATATACAACAATCAACATCTTTTATGGTTCGTCCAAAACGGGTATCAATCAATTTTTTTTAACAAAACGAATCAAAAAATGGGATTGAGTTTAAATGATATATAATCGAAATGCATATTGCACCAACACTTTTTGCGAATTATCTTAAACTTTTGCCAAATATCGTTTTTTTTTTTTTTTTAATAAAACAACCCCAAACCGTAGGCGTGGAAAAAATGTTATGGATGAAATAGAGACAATGACATAGTCTAAATATAGACAGACGTGGCTAGATCGACTCAGCTATTGGTTCTGGGTCGATACATATACTTCACGACATATCTATCTAAATGATTTCTCTATGTTGCAAACTTAATTCCAAAACCTTTGGGATATAGTATAAAAACTAAATTTCAGCTGAAGGATCAGATCATGGATCAGTAAATGGAACTCGTTCAATCATGTAAGCAAAGAGAACATGTTTTGTTGCAAATGTTTTTGAGTTCTATTTTGTTTTTCAATCCGAGAGTTGTTGTGAAAATAGGAAAAAAAAATTAAATATCTTGGCATTTACGGCCCATATAGGACCTTAAACCTTCCCTCCTGCTGCATATGTTTGTGATTAGTTATTATTTGTGCCACAAAAGATAGGGTCTCCTGCTTAACGCTTTATTCGAACGGTTAAATAAAAGTTTAATTGAAAGTTTTACTCATGGGTGTTTGTCAAACTTTTGCAAGGGATGGGGAAGTGTTAAATCATAGATGTTGTCAGTTTCAGGATTTGAACTAGGGACCCCACGCTTAATAGTCTAACGAACTAACCACTAGGCCGTAAACCCACAGTGAACAAATTTATAGCACAAAAATCGTCAATCTGGTTTCAATTGAGTTGCTTAGGGGTAGAAGATTGAATGACCGATTTGTATAGAGTGATAACCAAAAAGTCGTTTTTTTTGCACAAAATGCTTAAAACGGATAAAAATTGAGAATCGATGTAAAAGATTGCAATCTGGAAAATGTAAGTTTCGGGATTTTAAAAATTGAGATAACCGATAGGTTTTTTTTTCTTTGAATAAGTGTGTTTTTTTAAGTCAAAAGTATACAAGAGCAAGATTTTAAAACAAAAACTGGATAAAAAAAAACAATAATTGTGATACGCTTCCTGCTAAAAATTAGATAAAAATTGGAAACCAATGTTCTGCCCCACAGAGTAGCATATTCCCAGCCAGAAATTCGACCCTTAGTAGTGCCATTTATGTTAATAAGTTACAGATCTTACAGATTTATTTTGTTCCAATAGTTTGAATTGCTTATTTTAAAGAATTAACTAAGTCAAAGAGGTTGACAAAATACCATTTTATATGAAACCTAGTAACGGATGTTTTCTCTTAGAGGTTGGTTTTTCGAATAGAGATACATTTTGTGGTCAAATCGGACAACTTTAGTCATTTATGTGCAGTTTGGTTTGCCATTTCATCACCAACAGGTTGAGATATGAACAACGCTTGCAAATCGTGCAAATTTATTTCAAAAATAATGGTTCAGTTTGCGAAGTTAACCGCAAGCTCCGTCCATTTTATGGTCGACATAATCGTCCATTAGAGGAATTAATTCGGTTAGTCATGGATGCACTACGTTTATGTGATAATACGCATCCGCAGAGACGTCGAACAGTGCGCACCGAAGTAACAATTTCCGCTTTAGAGCAAAGTGTTTAAGAGCACCCGAATGAATCGATTCGCCACCGTGCACAGCAATTGGAGCTTTGTACATCAACTTTATGGAAGATTTTTCGCAAAGATCTTGGCTTACGACCTTACAAGATCTAGCTTGTGCAAGAATTTAAGCCAAGAGTTCCTGCAGTGCGTCGTTATTTTGGTGTATGGGCCGAAAATGAGATTGATCTCGATGCTGATTTTCATCGCAAAATTTTGTTCAGCGATGATGCTCATTTTTAGTTGAATGGCTACCTCAACAAGCAAAATTGCCGCATTTGGAGTGAAGAGGATCCACATGAGACCCTTGAGACGCCATTACATCCACAAAAACTGTGGTTCCAACAAGACGGCGCTACATGCCACACAGCGCACGTCACAATCGATTTATTGAAGGAAACATTCGATGAGCGCTTAATTTCGCGGAATGGACCTGTCGATTGGCCACAAAGATCGTGTGATTTGACACCATTGCATTTTTTTTGCTTTGGGGATATTTGAAGTCGCTCTTCTACGCCAACAAACCAGAAACGTAAGGGGACTTGGAAGCCAACATTTGTGGCGTTATTGCCGTCATACGGCCCCAAAAGCTCGAAAAAGTGGTTGAAAATTGGATTTCTAGACTTGGCTATATTCGAACCAGCCACGACGGCCACATGCCCGAAATCATATTTAAACATTAATGGCATAAAATTATCCTTCCATAAAGCCAAATTGATTTTCTTGTGTTTTATTTCAATTCGAAGTTCTATACCTTTTAAAAAAAAAACCCTTTAGAATATTAGGCAGATCTTATATTTGCGTCTATTTTCGAGATGTCCTATTGTTAATCGAGAGTGAACAAATTGCCAGTTTCTTCATATTTCTTATTCTTCCTTTCATCCTTCATATGGGCTATGATTAGGATGTACGACATTGCGATTTTTCGACATTCGCTGCAAGGCATATTGGATTGTAAGGTGTGTATGCATTAATTCATAAGAAAAAAAATGCTGTACGAATTAAAATACAAAAGAATTGGTAAGTAGGTAGCCTACGTATATTATAATCCTTTCATAGAATCGCATTCTAATTGTCAGACAAACCCGTTTAAAAAAAACACTTCTGCCTTATTATTGCGCAACTTTGTTTAAATTGAAAGAATCATTCGAATTGCAAAAATGTAAAACCGCAAATAATGACAACGACAAACGAACATTGCGTGGGTTTAATGTTGCGCACTTCTGCCATAGTCTGTCAAGACTAACAAAATTCTTTTAAACCGTCAACACCTCAAACGTACGCATCCACTCGAATCTGAAAAATTCTGCTTTGAAAAGCTTTCATCACACTGCCTCCTAAAAAATCAAGAATTCCGAAAAGTGTTCTTCACATAAACCGACTGCCTACTAAGTGTATTTTTTTAAGTAATTTTCAATGTCTTTGGTCTCGTTCATCGGCAATGAACTTGAGAATTCGCTCCACAGCATATGCACAATAACATTTCTTTGTTTCATCGAATACATTCCAACCATCCCCATCTCATGTATCCTCCATTTCAGCAAACATCGACTTCGATTCCAAAGCGGGATCCCGTAAAAATTCCCAGATAACGAAACGAAAACAACAACATCGCACACACAACGAGAACAGTTATTGAGGATAGACGAACATGTGCCATCTGTGGTCGATGATCCCCCTTTATGCCATTCCACTGCAACAATCCGCCATCACACTGCAACACTGCTGCAAGGTATCCACTTCTAAAATTGTGATGCATTAAAATTTCCACTCCAACGCCACCCATTAATGTTGTTCCTTTTGGCTGCTATTTTGTTCCCTACTCCCATGGGCTCACGTCATTAATTGGACCTGTGTGTATATGTGGAACATCGCTTACAGATGAGGTGTATCTGCATAAGGATATGCGTTGCCCCTTTTTTGCACAGTGAACTTCAGTTTTCCATTATCGTCCGATAGAGCTCGCAAAAGAAAAAAAAAAAGAAAATCGTTCCCGCGCGGGTCGAAGACTCTGCATCTGTGCACAAGACTAACGCATGCAGCTCTTCCTCGTTTCAATCAAGAACAAACTAAAAGCGAACATCAACAGCGCATCGCAGATCAATTGATTTTGGTTCTTCTTGTTCGTTTACATAGCGTGGTTGTTTGTAGATTGTGGTTATATGGCATTGCGGATGGCGACCTAGCCTTGCTTTGTATAGGGTTTCACTGATTTAGGAAGTCGATTTGAGTTGTTGTTTACAATCCTCTAAGCAAGAATTCTTCCTCATTGCGAAATTCTTTAATCAATGTCTGTTGTTGTGACATTTTGTGGGGTTTGTCGTTATTGTTGGTTATCCTAGGGGTTGAGACAGTTTTGTGATCGTATGACCAATTTTGCTTCGAATTTGTTTCAAATCAAGTGGTGGGTGTACGACTAGATCATTCATACGAATACCTCACTCGGAGATTGTTATATGCTGGCCCCCTGCTTGACTTGAGTTGCGTGTGAGGTTGGATGTATGCAAAGGATATAAGCCCTACAAGCAAAAGGCATCAACAACTGCGGGGCTTATTTCCATTTCGAAATAATAAAAAAAATGTTCTCTCTTCGGACTTTTGATTGTGTTATATGTTCCCATAAGAAAATGGAGTTCGTTCTCACATTGCATGGGAACGAAGTCAACTTTTCCGAAGTGGGTTAGACTTAGAATTAGAATGCCCTAATAAAATTGGGTAAACCTACAAGCCCTAAGGTATTTCACCACTTAGGTGAAATTTGTTTCACCACCAAACAAATATTTTCAAGTAAACAAAACTGTAATGAGAGGTTTCGCAAATATGATTTCGAAATCGGTTTTAAAAAACAAATAGGACATTTTGCCAATTAAGTTACAAGTTTTTTTAGTCCGAGTAACGCCATCAATTAATAAATAAAAAATAAAATAACGGCGAACCCCTCTGGACGACCAGTTAAACGAAAGGGTTAGAATAAATCAATTGTCGCTTGCTGACAAATGTGGATATATAGACCTTTGTTTTATAGTATCGTTTTCCTTGTTTCATTTACAAAATGCCCCCTTGAGTAAAGGATAATGATTATCAGATTTCATTTTGTCTCTCTCTGTTTACGAAAATTCCCGTTTTTGGACTCAAACCACTTGGATTTTGTCAGCACTGAATTAATTAAAACTGTCTGAGTGCCATTGCCATCAGTTTAATTCAGTTTGACCATAACACAACACGATGCAGTTTTAGTTACATATATTATGGGCGTGTGCTGCATTAGTCTGAAACTTGATTTTCTAGTGAACTCAATAACATATCAGGAGTACGAAATACGTTGTTAAGTTACACAGCAACTATTGTTACAGCGAATTAACTGTATCGGATATCTTTTAGTTTAACGATCAACTGCAATTTTATAATTTACGTAGTTTTTTCCTCATTCATATACATGACCGTATCATATACATTTTGCTTAAGTAAATGTAATACCAATTGTGATTAATCATGGAGAATAAATAACAAAGTTAATTTTAAAGGTACATGTTAACCTAGTTATAGGGTGGACCATCTCGGATAGACTGTTTTTACCTTTTTCATAATTTGTTAGATCACATATATTTTAAAATCCTAAATGGTTTGAATGTAACAAGTGGGTCATTTTAAAAGCCATTAAAAAATCTGCGACAGAAAAATTATTGGTAACCTGTAATAACGTTCTTAAGTAAGAGTTGAAGTTATTCTACATTCATCATAAAAACATATATGGAGCAGTGATTTATCCAGGGCAACAATATTTTCAGTTTTTTTTTCACTTAACTTAAGTGTTTCATTGGGAACTCCATTTTTTATGTAAACAGTGCGTTTTTTATGCACATTTTGTTGTATAACAATTTCGAAGATTCTGGAATAATTTCAATGTTTCTAATTTTGTCCTTGTATCGAGTGGTCCTTGGTTTCTTGATGTACACCTTTTCCATCAAGAACGCTTAGAAGAAGAAATTGAAAGGCTTAAAATCACGCGATCGTGGGTATAAAATTGTCGTAAAATTGTCTTCGTAGCACGAGCTGTGTGTGATGTGGCACCGTTTTTTTGAAACCACATGTTCTGTAGACCTAATTGATCCTAGTTGATTTGTAGATAGCGTTATTTGTAACTGTTGCATCTTTGCCTAAGGCTTTATCAATGGTATATGGCCCAACGACGTCCCCGGCTCAAATGGAGCTGTGACAGTAGTGATCTTTGATGTTCAATGGAGGGTTTTCAGTGACCCTATTATTAGGGCATACACAAATTATTGTGTATGTATTAACAAATCCAGCCATGTCAAAATGTTCTCGCCGCCATCGTGCAAGAAGTACACACGCACACATGAATGGTTGTGAGAAAGCTTGGTCCTGGGTACTAACGAGCATGTTGCGCCAAAAATTTGTATTTTTTTTTTTTAACTTGAACACTCCAATCTTACCGACGTTGTTGCTGCGTTAGATGCTCAATAATAAATTGTTATCGAAGACTCTTTACGACTGTCAAATGCCAACTAACAAATTTCATTGACACAAAAATGCCAACAAAATAACTTTTATGTCAAATAGTTGCGATGAACTGCCGCGCGGAAGGTCTGGGTTCGATTCCCAGCCGTAGCAACACCTAAATGATTTTGCACTGGCCCTGCTCTCGTGATGATCTGACAAATCATCCGAGTAGTATCAATTGCCATGAAAAGCTTATCTCAACTTAGCCGTTCGGATTCGGTATAAAGAAGGAGGTCCCGCCATCGGTAATAACAAGCCTGTTGTTCCATAAATTTATTTATTTTTTTTATATTTATTTGGCATAGATATGGACACCACGGAAAAGTCACAAAAACGTCATCCTGGAGCTCCAATTTTAACCACTTGTTGAGCATTTGTGAAAATATTTCTTTATTAGTGCAACGGTTTTCCAGATTAAAATCGTTGTTGTCATAAACCAACGATTTCCATTACCGCCTGAAAATATTACAGCACAATCTAATCAAAAGATCTTGATGCCCAGGCCACAGATACAATTCTGTATATAATGTTGTCATCGAACATTTTCTTTAATTACTCGATGGTCGCATAGGCAATATGACATATGACACCATACTGTGGAACTCACACCATGATCTTGCAGGACAATCTTTTCATGATACTACTAAAAAACAGCGACATTAAAAAAAATACAGAAATATTGATGGTGGCATTTAATTGTTTTTATATTTGAATAAGTCCGACCCGATGATGTCGTCAGCCTATAACCGCTCAAAACAGTAAACATTTTTCTGGCAGTCGTGATTACCCTCTAGCGGTATCGGATAATCAAAGAAGATCTATCTGCATTTGCTTGTCGACAGCTTACAAACTTCATCATCTTAGAGACAACCGAAAAAATTTGTGTACACAAAAAAAGAGAAATCGTTGCATCGGAAACCTAAAAATGTTACAAAAGTAGTATCTAACATATTACAAAAGTTTTATCTAACATTACCTAACATTATTTTGTTTTGTAGAAGTATGGATAACAAAAACTCCCCGTTTCTGCACGAATCCTTATTTTAAATATACCTTGCGTCGACATTCCTAAAATTGCAATGTCACGTAACACCGCTAAACATTGATTCTACAAAGCATTGTAGTACTATTTTTGCCTCACCAATGTGTGACATAAGTGGAAAGCCACTGAATGTATAGATAACACCTTTCAAAAAACTACTTCCAGGAATTGCCTAGAAACTCAACCTGCAGACTATACTGCAGCGCTATTAAAATCTAGAGAATGCGGATACAAACATTTTTTTTAATATTGACAAGACAAGTTGAATTTCATAATTCAAAGATACACGAACCTTAACACTCATGCGGGTAAAGGTAGTAAGATGCATTATTTGGTTCATGGCCCTTTTGTGATCTCGTACTCCAGCTTTACTTCTTCTGACGTTGTATAAAAAAAGAATAATTAAAAAAATACAAGTGCATACACATAGATGAAGGTATATGTTAAATCAACATCTATGTACTACAAGTGAAAAAGTCTCAATGAATACAAGAATGGAAGGCACTTATTTCAAAGCAGAATAGGGATTTTTTTGTTTTATTTTATCGTCGCATAGTCAATGCATCTGTTCAGATGAAGATACTGAGTGCACTTCCTGCACTTTTACTTTATGCAAATTAATTGTTGCATCATGGAAGATGTCGACATAACGCAGATATGAATTGTAGTTGTGCACGATTTGAGAGACAATATTGTTATCTTGTCTCGGAGTCATATTTATACTGTTTGAGATTCTTTTTTCCTGTAAACCAACCTAAAATTTGAAAATGTGAACTACAAATTAATTATTTTTATTTATTGATAAATGTTGCCCGTTTTTTAATGGACAAAATTTGTTACAAAGCTAAATTAAATAATTAAAAAGAACGGATAAGTTATGAGTTAAAATATTTATTTAGCTGAGATTTGGATTGATTGAACCAAATGCTACTTTTTACAGCCTTACACAGATTTTGTTACGTAATACCAATTAAGAATCATGAACAAAACCTTTGAAATAAATAGACAGAAAAAAATACATACAACAAAATGTATATCAATAACAAACTGGCGTAGAAAATTGTCCAGTAATAAAAATTCTAACGGCTATTTGTCGCATATTGTATATCGTATATTGTTTGAGCTATTTTGTTATTTGCAGCAATTATTTTTTAATCAGATGCGAATATTTTAATTGAAACTATAGTAGCTTAAGTATGGCTGACTTAACTCGTTGGTACCTTATACATATTAATTACACTAGTTAGCACAATATTATCATATTCTATCATATTCTATATTCTATCAGCAGCAGTTAATAGTTTCGGAATTTAGTTCAAGTTAACTCAAAAAACATTTTTTTAGCCAACTGCAATCTTGAGGTAATTTTGATAAAATTTGATAAAGGTACGTCTTTATTGCAGGGCGTAGTGTTTCATGATTTTTATTACTATCGGCTGCCCCATAATTCAAACAGAAGCCGTTTTCAACATGAGACTAGCCTTGTTTCGGAATTTCACTCAAGAAACATGCTTTTAGCCAAATGCAATCTTGAAATATTGCAATCTGTACTCTACGGCCTACGCCACTGCACGTAGTGTTTTATGATTTGATTTCTATTGGGTGTCCCATAATAAACGAGTGGTTTTCAACAAGTTGGCCAAAATACACAATAATATTTATGTTGATTAATGATGATAAAAATGATATAAATAATTTCGAAATGTGATTAAACGAACGTTTATTCCGTCATTGAAAGTAATCGGTATCCATTTTCCGTTATTGGCCAAAACTGAAAATTCCATTTAGAGATAATTGACCCAAAACTTATTACGTGTAACTTATGAAAACTGTAATTGTAGTATACAAATTAAATTTCATTCAATTTGGCCGAATAGTTTGCGAGGAATTGAAAATTTAAAATATATGGCCTACATTCAAAAATTCGTTATATGGATTTTCTCGAAAAAACTGGGTATGCAGTTTTATTGGAACTGATATGCCCACAGTATATATGAAGTTTAATCAAAATCGTTAGAGCCGTTGTGGAGAAACTTGAGGTCATGTATGATTTTTATATGGCAGGTACCGGTAATAACATGGCTAAAAGCAAACAAAAATAATGGCCTAGAATTATGACCAAACAAACGCTGGATACGAAGTTTGAAGAAAATCCGTCAAGTCGTTTAGCCTGGAGAGGCTTGTACGAACGGAATTCCAAAAACCACTTTTTTGAGTTCCGCTACCATCGTTATGTTAGAATCAATCAAAATCTCGAGGTCGAAAATTTTTACGAAGAAAAATATCTTTCTCTTTATAAGAGAAAGTTCACAATTAGCCATTGAATTGTACTGTGTCACCAACTGAAAATAAATAAAAAGGTGACAGCTGACAGTTAGGGGTTAGTAAAAATAGAGCGCTATACGAAAGAACAACCCATTTTCATTGTTGAACAATATTTTCTTCTTCGAAAATGCAGTTTGGCAGGCAGTAAAAATTAACGATGTTCGTTATCGTGACATGGTAACCCTGTTGATAGTGCTTAAAATACAAGATATGAATGTGACGAACATGTGTTTGCAACAAGACGGTGAACATGCCATACAGCCAGCGAAACAATTAAATTACTGCAAGAGTCATTTCCTACTCGTGTAATCGGCCTTTGTGATCAGAATTGGCGATCCAAATCTCGCGATTTATTGCTATTGAAATTTTTTTTTTTGGTTTTGTTGTTAAGTCAAATGTCTATGCAAACAAACACACGGCCAACAACGCCTTTAATTTTAAAATAGTATGTACAATGTACATGCCAGCAAAGCCGTAGCGGTCATTAATCCGATGTGCTATTCCATACATAACCCCAATCATTATACTCTATGAATCAACAATAAACAATACAATAATAAACAATAAACAATAAACGTTCAAAATGACATTTTTCGTGAAATATCGGACATCCTATCCTATTAATGATAAACACAAAATATGTATACCAGCACTCCGACTATAATCCGTGGGACACAACGAACCAGTTGCGCTAAGAATTGTTATTTTTATTAAAATCGTTACTTTAAAAAAAAATCTGTTTCATCTCCTGCCATTATCTGATAGCAAACAGCGTTATTTGGGCATTCATAATAGTAATGTCCTTCTGTTTCTCTCAAGCCTACGATACTCTTCAACCAATGCCTCAAAGGGCGCAAGACATTGAGACTTTTTACACTGGCTGTGAAGTTATGTGTTCTTATCCCAGTTAGGGATAATATTGTTTTTTTTTCATATTTGAAAACATTTTTAACAAATAAGTTGATGTTTAGAATTCTAATTTTGATTGTCAGTCCAAAATAAGCACACGGATGCAAGCCGCAAAAAAAATTGTCAATAAAGCAATGCGGTTCCTATGACTCCATGAGATGAAAGAAAGTTACTCCTATAGCCTCTCATAAGCGCCGTAACTCACCAAATTGTTGACTTAAAAACTCACCGCACTCGAAAACACAGTCCAAGTTGATTCCTGTGTGGAGTAAATCAATGTCTGTTATCATAATGTGAGCGGACTTATTTTAAAGGTGACTGATAACAAAGCAGCTTAGTGTGAATCAACATAAAAAAATGCTAATTTTAGGGTGCTAGCATTCGATTTGCACAATTACTTTGCAATCGTTTGAATACTACAAGTAAGTTTATTAATATGCTACCGAATAGATGCACAACTCCAAGATGATATTGACAATTTCCCTACTAACATTAATTAAGTTGGGAGACAATATTTTTTTAAACCTGTCATTTTCAATTGATTACAATTGACTCTCCTTTGTCTACTGTTTGTTTTTCTAAGACCACATTCAACATATGTCTTGATTACCTAAATATACATTCAATAAACTGATCACTTGCAATAAAAATACTGATATATCTCCGAATGAATGAGAATATTTTTAGACTCTAATCGATTTTAAACGACAAACATAGATACCAATGCCTTTGTGTACAATATATTTGTCTTTTTCATTAGGTAAAAGTGTTCCAAGAGTCAAACGTTTTCTTGAGGAAATTCAAAAGACACACATACATTGTAATGCCTTTCAGAGTGGTACAGAAACAAATTTTTATTTACGTTTTATCTTATCTTCTTTTGTTTACATTGCATAGTTGAGAAGAGTAAATTATTTCTGTTGGAAAAACACTTGCCATGTTGACTAATAAATTGTTATCAAAATGAGAACTTGTTCAATCCTCTTCAATTGGATGAGTCGTGCGCCTAAAATAAATTTTAATATTTGTTTTTATAACTGGTGGTGATTTAAGCAAGTTCATCAAAGCATAACAGAACAGTGTCAGTGTCATGATCCCTATATATGCTCGATCCCTGTGACACGTAGCACATGCTTTTATTTGCTATTTTGGCAGTCGTCCAATCCATCTGAAGAATAATAATCTCATCACTTGCAAATCACGGCCGCTCACGAGAATTACCTCACATTCATTTGTGTCTGGCACAAGACAAGACAGGTACATTTTCCTGCTTAAGTGTAAAACTAATTGCGTGCCAATGTGAACACATTTCTTAATGATGCGTAATTTAACAAATTCAGTAGTGTAAGGTGAACAAAAAAAAACCTTAGTTATGTGTTCAATTCACGCCTTATTTAGTGGCAAATGACGCCAAGCCAAGCACGCCAATTACAATAACTCAATTGTATTACTAAGGATAATTGCTGTTTTGGTCAAATTACGTACATAATGGCAAGCACTGCGGATACATTTTTCATATTACAACACATTTGTGGTAACTATCTACTTATACTACTGGTAGAGGTACATATTGGAGCTGGTTGAGCAACAATCTGTTGGCAATTCAAATGGCTGTTCCATTATTTATTTGGTTTGATGTAAATTTTTTAACTAAATAAATATGGCGATTGCCAGCTCAGACAATTAACAACATTGTCTGTGGCAAATCAAAGTTATATTTATACATTATCAAGCATAGATTATGGACATGGACATGAAATGTTGTATACCAAAACGTGGATGGAGGTTTAAATTATCTAAATACGAAATGTATATAAAAATATTTAAAATTTTTATCGAGAAAACTTTTTTTTCAGTTTCTATAATTTTGAATTTCAATGATGTAAATACAGTAACAATGTTTAAATGTATTTTTTGAAATTTCTTTTGGTTTGATCAAAAACAACGTCTGCTGTGGTTACGGCCGCATTTTAAAAATTCATAAGCTAAGCCCAAAACGTAAAGCCAAAAACCGGTGACACATGCATATTAAAACATGACAAGCTCTGTAAAATTATTTTTGATATTTTTGTCAAATAATGGCAGCTTACTCAGCCATCCGTCTTAAAGCCACCCAGCCGCCCAACAGTGGTCAAATATATAAACTGGGGTGCTGGTGTCTCCTTCGACTGGCTAACTTTCAGCCAATAACTCCATGCGGAACTCATGGTGATCAATAATGCCATATTTTGGATGAAATGGAATTTAATATCTTCCAAGGATATTAGTATTTTTTCGGACAGCCAATCGGCCATCAAATCACTGGAGTCAGTCTCAACAAACTAGATTGTCGCTCATATTGGGTGACGTTCCAGGGAGCTGTAAGGCTGATGAACTCGCCAGACATGGGACTAAGTAACAATTCTTACCAGATACGGGTGCAATTGGTATTCCTATTTCTAAATGCAAAAGCTTTCTAGCCCAGCATTCTAACAGCAAATCAAATCTCAGATGGAGTCTTGCCTCTACGTATCAAGTAACCAATCGAATTTTGCAAAAACGGATTTAAGGAGATCCAAGGGATTAAATTCGCTCACTAGACCGCACATTAGCGCCATCATAAGTGCCACTAGAAACTGTCTACTAGGTAGGCATGCAGAAAGGCTAGGCCTTCATTCAAATGATTTCTGCATAAGCTGTTTGGACAAAGAGGAAGAAGAAAGAATACTTAAACATCTTTGTAACTGCCGGACCTATCAACCAAAAGGAATCATCATCTTGAAGCTTACTGCTTTCAAGATCTCAGCGATTCATTGGTTTTAGCTCAGATTGGTTTGTCATGCCAAAGATTATAAATTCATACAAATGACGCATTGAGAACAAAAAACAGAAACTTTTGCTTCATGAGACGGACGGGCGGGTGCACGTGTACACATGAGAAACGAGATCAAAAAGATCAAAACATATGGCGGGCTGTGCCAGTACGACCCGCCATAGAATAATCTAAGTGCGTTAGCGAATCGGTGCTAGCCACTCTAACCTAACCTAACCAACAACAATTATGGAAAACAAAAATAATAGAGGAATCAATGGTAAATCTAACTAAAGAGAAAAAAAGAAAAATCAACATAAAAATTAAGTGATTAACAGGCTCAGTGGCGCCATGGTGTGTGCGATGAACTGCCGCGCTGGAAGTCTGGGCTCGATTCCCAGCCGTAGCATTGTCATTGTCAAGAATCAATTGTCTAAAAAAGCTTATCGCAAACTCGCCGTTCGGAGTCGGCATAAGACAGGAGTTCCCGCCATAGTGCAAGAAGAACACACGCACACTTGATAGTTGTGAGAAAGCTCGGCCGTAGGTACTTACGAGCCTGTTGCGCCAAAAATTTGTATTTGTATTTGATTACCGAGAAAATGAATGTTATTGTAAGTGGGGCAGTGAAAAAAATGGGGTGCTTCTCCAAAGCCAAGTATTATGCTTGAAAGGTTTTTTCTTGCGTTTTCTTAATCCCGCTGAGAAAAATGCAAACATCACCTACCATCTTCGAAGTTCAAGTATCAACGTTAATTTACCCACAATGCATCATATCAAGTATCACTTGGCCAACTCGTACAGCATCGCATCAGTTTATTTACTTAACTCGATTACGCTGTGACAGCTGTATTTAACCACCATTGACAAAACCGCTGTACGCAAAGTGCTGCGCAAATTCTATCTACTATCTACTCAAGTCTTCTCTAATTGTTATTTATTATTCATTTGATGTTTGTCACCCTGCAATAGGGCTTGCTTTATCCGTCTGCATGTCTACTACATGTTTACTGTGCGTCTTTGTGTATTTTCTCATGCAAATTACCAGCGATTCGTTTTAATTTCTCAAGCTTCTCGCATACCTATGGCGAGCGAGTATATACAATCAGACGTTCGCTCTCATCGTCATGATCCATCCTCCGTTGTCATTATAATCAAACCCGCGCAGCGCAATTTTCAGATTTCAGTAACGGAATACATGTCTCTGGATACTTTTACATAGACCCAGATATTTTTTTTCAACGGGATGAGAAAACCACAGTAGTGTACTTACTAGTATGTAGGTACTCAACTTCATAATTTTCATTATATCTGAATAATGTTGAAGCCCAACACACAAAACCCGGTACAAAAATGTAACTGCTCAAGAGTACCTCTACGTTTTGGAGCGCAACATCTGTCCGGAATGAAAGAAACACACATTTCTCTTGCTGTGATGTGACTCCCAAGTCTCCAAGTCCCCTGCTCCCAAGTGACAACGGTCAATGACACACTGTCTGAAATGACGTCTCTGGTTGAGTGCTGGTGCTGGGTTTCGCGATACGCTTAGACAATGTGATGTTGGATGTTGGTTTAGGTTTAAGTGTTAATGTGTGTGTGTGATACACGTAGGCCGGTGGAGCGCTAAGCACATGTCATTTATTCACCACAATGCTTATGCTTATGAGCTTCCCAGTATTTACATTCTTTGCTTTGTTTTTCTCGCTTTCAAATTTATTCATCGGTTTGTATGCTATCTATCTATCTACACCTATTGAGAAGATTTCTAGCTTCGTACGGTAGTTTGGCTGCCTGCTTACTAACACGGTTGCCCTCTTGCCCCAGTAATTAAATTGGCCGACTGCTGAATATTTAAGTGCTTTTGTTTTCTATTTCGTTTTCTCCCAACGTTGCGCGGTGAGGTTTTTCTTCATCGGTAGGTTCTTGTTTAAACGTCGCTGTATTATGATGTTGTGGACATATGCAAAAGAAAATAAGAACTTGTGAACTTTTAACAAGGTTCCTAATACATGGGATGTCTTGGATTTCTCTTCCGAAGGCGTATCAAGTGGCAGAAATATACTTGACTTTGTTTCCTTTTAACTTTTCTTATATGTATTAGGTTAGATACAAACGTTTTAGGCCAAAAAAATGTTAGGTGACTTTACAAAATTAAAAATTTAGATATACCTAAAGTATATGGATTGACTCAAAATCGCTAGCTGAGTCGATCAAGATGTCTGTCTGTCCGTCCGTCTGTCTGTATGTCACCGATTTTTAGGCCTTACATTTTGAACTAGGAAAATAAAATTTGTTATATAATATCCTTGTGCTACAGTACAACTGTACAATTTTTTTTAAAGCCACCTTCTGCAACTCCCACTTTGCAGAGAAACGTTGTTTTTCGCCAAACGTGAGAAATTTTGATGAACAACATATTTAGACAAAGAAAATACCTTTATACTGTATATGCAAAGTTTTTTGCCACGTCCACTTTTTGGGGGCCTTTTCATTAAAAAAAAAATATTCAAAAAATTCTGTGAAGCAAAATCATTGGTAATATTAACATGGATATTTCGTCGATAGATCATTTAAGACCATGCCCACTTTTTTGGGCGTTTTATTACAAAAACCTTTTGTATGCCCCACCCCATAGCAAAACTTCGTTTTTTTTTTTTTGTGGTGACAATGAAATTTTCCATATTACATCTTGTATTATTTTGCATACATCCGATTTCGCAACCATCCCATATCCAACAGTGAGCTCAAGCAGGGGATTCTTACTGTGAATATATCCAAATGCGTGGGGCATGCTGCCCCACCCTTTGGGATTATTAAATTGAGAATCCGATTTTATTTTATACCTTTCGTGCTAAAACTTTCTACGGTTAGAACTAAGAAGACAACTTTTTGTAAGCAACATAATATATGCAATAAAATTTTTTTAGTTATAATTGAAAATCGAGTGTTCAAACTTGAGATCCCTAAGCATGAGTTCCTTTTTTTTTGAAGCTCCGATTTTTTTTAAAGAAAAGTTTTTACCTACTATTCTCAGCTGGGGCGAAGCTATAACGAACCTATAACCTCTAATATGATGCTTGCAGATGTGTATTATTTATGTTCTTCAATTTTTGAAAATTGTATATAGAGTAATTCGCGACAAGTCCCGTTTCAATTAAAAAAAAAAAACAGAATCTGATAGCTATATAATTGTTTGAATGCAAATGCGTCTAGGGGGGTCGTTTTTTTTTAATTTTTAAGATTGTGTGCAAGTGCAAAATATGAACAGAGCAAATTATTAACCAAACAAAAATATTAAGAGTTATATATAAGAGTTATATATATATATATATATATTTACTACACGAAAACTTATCTACTTTGTTTGCAATCGCATTTATGTTCATACTTTGCAATGACACTGGTTATCAATTCCACTCTTCTCATTCCAATTTTATAATTTGACACACTCGCTCAGTTTTTCAATTTAAATTGTGTTTCTCTTTGAGCTCCTTAAATTTTCATATTTCAAAGCAAAAATTAGTACTCATTATTTTCCTACACATCGTTTTGCTTTTTTTTTTTTAATTAGTCAACCCTCTTGTCCGACTCTGAAAGTCCGTTCCATTATTAATATTGTTTTAACAAAAATAATTTTGGTACTGCATTGCTTGTGTCATTATAAGACAGACAGTATGCTGTGACCTTGCGTGCCTTGCAGTTCGTTGAAATGCAAAAATAGCAGAATTTGTACATAGATTTTACTATACCGTTTTCATCAAATAAAAAATATGTTTATTGTAAGTTAAAATTCAATCAATACACAATTAATTTGACTTTTTCTCAATCTAATTTTCATTTCAAATTACTAAAAATATTAAACCATTCTCCCCATTTCTTCTCTAGTTATTCACGATTATAGGGTAATTTGAACTTTATGCCTGCGACAAATATGAGAATATAATAGTCAGTCACACAACCTTACCCCACCCACATGCAAATTTGCCAAATCTCAGTAAGCTAGTTATTTCTTTTTGCTATTCTGAACACGTCTCAGCCATGTACTGTTTATTAAGACGAAGAATTCGGAGTAACAATGCTTAAAAAATAATAAAGAATACAAAAACTCACAACGGTTTTTCCTTTTTTTTATAATAATGAGGGGAATACTAATTTTATAAATATGTGTTATCGGTTTACGTATCGACGCAGTAAATTATTTTAATGATATTTGTTGAAACACGTAACGAATACATATTTATGTCATATCTCTAATTCAATCCGTCGACTAAGAGATCAGATATGATATAAACTTTTACAGCAAAAGGATGCAAACACTATAGTGTTCTGTCATAGATAATGTAACGATAAATGATTTGACAATGAACCGACATAGTAAGGTTAAAAAATTAAAATTCGAATTTACGATTTTTAAAACAGTAGCATCCTTTTCGAACTTGTAAATCTGCAAATTTAAAAAAAAAAACTTGTTCAGAAGCTGATCAAGCACCAAAAATATATTGCTGCAGTGGCAGAGAGCGTGTACAAAAATTAAACTTCCCGTCGCTCTAACTTGGCAAATTTTGCCAAAAAAATATCAGAATCTTCTTTTGGGTGAAGGGCTACGTAAGGCGTCCGCATATTTTTAAAAAAATTGAATATGGATCCCTTTCAAAACGGTGTAAGAATGATGGCTTAAATTAATTCAACTAGGATACTATTAGGGCCCAGTTAAGATATTATTGAACAAATTCATTGGAACACAACACATGATGGAATTGATATGTCATCCCCATAGCTTATAGGAATTATTAGAAAATTGTGTTTCAGTTCGGTGGAATGGCAATCATTAATTCATAGAAATAAATGTTGATCAGTGAAAACTAAAGAAGTGATTTTCTGCGAAAACCATAATTAGAAATTTAAATATTTTTGGATGATCATGTTCTAAAACTCGTAAGCTTTGTTTTGACACGCAACTCGCCAATGAATAAATTTATAAAAAACCCACAGAAAGTAAAAGAACATTTCCAGTGGCAACTTCGCGATTCATGCTACTACAACAATAAGGGTCCAGTTGTAGCTATTCATTGAAGGATAGCTACAACTGGACCCTTATTGTTGTAGTAGCATGAATCGCGAAGTTGTCACGATAGTGTTTTTTTGATTGTGTTCAAATTGCTTCTATAACAGAGGCAAATTCTAATAGAAATTTAAATACGTTTTCGGTACACACGGTAATTGATAAATATAAAAACACAGGGCAGTTTTTGAAATGCGAAATCTGCCGTTTTAATTTTTTTGTCTAATATTCCGAAAGAGATGGTAAAATAAAACCTTGTCTAGCTTTCTACTATAATTGCAAATACTTCCGAGATGTTTGAAGCTTAAAAATATTTACTACCAGTATCAATATTACGAGCTACCCACAGATCTGATAGTGTATAATACTTATGCGTGCGAAGTTATTATTTTTTCACAAAGTTGCCGTCCACTTTACCGCCGAACTTGAGATGCTCCTTAAGACTGTGCACCTCTTAGATGTGTATCAGACTTTCGCAGGAGTTTTTGCAATTTGAACGAGAAACCCCGCCCTAGGCCATTGCAGCCTAAATATAATCTTAATCTTAAATCTTATAATCTTAAGACCTTTACTGACGGGCTCAGTGGCGCGATGGTTAGCGCGATGAACTGCCGCGCAGAAGGTCTGGGCTCGATTCCCAACCTTAGCAACACCTGAATGATTTTTCACTTGTTCTCCTCTCGTAATGATCTGACTAATCATCCGAGTAGTATCAGTTTGTCAAACAAATTTTATCTCAAATTCGCCGTTCGTAGTCGGCATAAAATAGGAGGTCCCATGTACACACGCACACGGGAATGTTTGTGAGAAAGCTCGGCCCTGGGTATTAACGAGCCTGTTGCTACAAAATTTGTATTTTTTTTAAGACTTTTACTTAGTTATCGGTAAATAAATAATTATTGCTGAACAGTCTTTATTTCAATTATTGTTGTTTTAAGTAACAATATTGTAAAATGTTAGTAACTCAACAAAAACGCAAACAAAAATTCTATATTATACCTATAAAGCTTTCAGGTGACAACAAACAAAATGTCCGTTCAAATGCTACCTGCATTAGCTGTTTTCAAGGGACTTCCGCAAGAAATAACCTCCAGTGTTTGATTCTCATGTAACCGATTGTCTACGAATAATGAAGCCATACGTTAAAGTAGGTTCTTATGTGAACCCTTCAGCTGACACTGAGGACAATTGTTTTTATGACAATGTTTGCAATTTTGAAACGATAATCGTTACTTTTGAATTTAAAACTTTAATGGTAAAATCTACTTAATTGGATTTTAAGATGAAAATGTTGCAACTATATTAGAATTTATTTAGACATATCAATGTTAATTTGACCAAATTCTTATTTTTACCGTTTACGATAACTTGTTGTCTTAAAATATTGATTAGGCCTTAAAAAATGCGTTTTATTCTTATGTTAAAAATAAAAAAAATATTTTTAGGACTTCAGCCGACATGGAGTACGCAACTGGACTCAGTTGAGGCCTAGTTTTTTTACAAGCTGTGGCACCACTTAAGTAAGTAGACCTTTAAGTTTGAGGCAATAAAATTAATTTTATTCAATTGGGTAGTCCCTTATTTTAAAATGCAATTTTGTTTGTAGGTAGCTAGCAGTGTTGCTAGAACTAGGTACCTACTACCTAGTGATATGGGGTATTTCTTATGTATTGATCCTCTTAATAGAAAATTAAACTTATCTTAAACAAAAACACTTAAAAGCTAAAAAAGATTCAGAGAAAGTAAATACTATTGAAGTAGGTACAACTTCTGATAGGAAAATGATGCAACACAAAACCAACAAAACAAAAAAGAAAATGTATGGAAAATTCGTTAGAATCTCACCTCATCTAAGCGCAGCAACTCCTCTGTACTCATACTTCCAGAAACTCCTTTTGCCTCCTTTCGTAACTTTTTCTCCTTCTTCCTCCGTTCCTTCTCCTCACGGTCCAACTTTTCCCGGTCCTTTTCGCCGGTACCCTTTTTCATGAAATTAAACATCCTGCTGTGATGAAACTATCGTTGAAGCGAGATAGGATGAGAATGTGTGTAGATTATATATTGAATTTTCGTTTTCCTTTTTTCTTGTTGTGCTTTGCACCGGGTTTTCTTCAATTTTTTTTCACTATCACTAAATATTAGGAAACTTTTGCTAATAATTTTGTATCTTCCTTATTATTGTTGAAATAAGCATTTAGCACTTTTCAATTAAAAATAAAAAAAACACCTAGAAAGAGGAAACAAACAATTTAGTTGTAAAAAAATGCACGAAATCAATAGTGTAATAGAAATGAAAGCAAAAAAAAGCACATATAATGAATCAATCCCACAATAATTTTTTTTTTCTATTCAATAAAATTGAAGTATTTCTCAAGGAAAACACAAATTTTCACAAAATGGGTATAGTAGAAAAATAAGCACCCGCGATATTATTGTGGAAAACTCGACCATTATTTGCGGAGAACATCCCGTTTTTCACTCGCTTTGCGGAAAATTCGTTTTCTCCAAAGCAGTAGGGCAACAACAAAAAAAAATCCAGCCATTCACAAATACACACTCATACCGAACTAGAATATGCGAGCTGTCAAAAACAAGTTAAACGCCCCTTGTGGTAGATGGTTTATTCACCACAATTTTTCCTTTTTTTATTAATTTTGCAATTTTTTCTTGTAAAAATGTATTCCATTTCCTTTGAATCACATTACTTTATTGAAAAGCAAGTATTTTATCAATATCCACTGTAATTTATACACTTTTAGCCACTTCGACCATTAATCAAAACCAAAGTACCGCAAGTAGAGTGCAATACTCTCCGAGTGGGTAATATTGCTTTTATTTTCGTAATTTTTTTAGCAAGGAATGCAGACAGGAGAACGAGTTTTCTTCGTGCGTCTTCTACACGCGTCGGAAATACTTTTTTTGCTAGTATATACAGAACTATTAACTACCTTATGATGAATTATTTGATTTTCTAAATTAATTTTCAATTGAATTTGAGAATATTACAAAATTTCAATCAAACTATCGCGACGCACTTCATATTCACTGTTCGACCAACGACGACCAATCGCGAACTCAACACCAGGCTGTCATTGCCATTTGCCATTGCCTGCCAGCCATCCATTTCAGAAAATTCTTATTTGCATTAAATTTCACCAGAGTGGTGTATTTTAGTCTCTTAAAGAAACAGGAAATAATGTCTTTTCTCTTTAAATATTGTTTTGTGTTGTTTTGTTTCGTTTGTTATTGTATTTGCTCCCTCTAATGCATGGGAGATTTATTTTCTATTTCGTATTTGTATTGTTGGTTCGGTTTGTTTTGATTAATTTTTAAGGGAATATTCAGATGTAAAGAGAAGACGGCATTAATTGCCAAAGAGAAATATTTGTTGGGATAAACTTTCGGTGGAGATGGCATTCATCCCATTATTGTAGTAGATTTGCAGTTGAGCTAAATAAGATTTTGTAGAATAATTATTTAATGCTAGTACGCACAGACAAAGAAGTAATCTACTCAGCGGAGTCATTCCGAACCTTGCAAACCACTACCATTCAGACGGTATTCGAGACCTCGTCTGTGATTGACGATTATTGCTTTACGTGAAGCAAATAAAGTGATATAGCCGACAACGAAAACGACTATTGATCTTACGTGATGCAAGATGTACCTTCGAAATGTTATCGTCAAACGATTATCACTTTACGGAATGAGGGCCCAGGTTTATAAATTTCTTATTTTAAAACATTAACGTGAAGCAGCATAATAATGGTTATAAATATTGCTAATCCCAAAGTACAAAGGAGTTAGGAATAAACGAAAAATGTGACGTTTAAAACAAACACATTCATATTCGACTGTAGCGACAGCAGCCGAATCGGTCGAATCGAATCGAACGAATGATCGTAGACCCGAATTGTTCATCAAATATGTTTGTTTGGTTTTCCATAAGAATTCATATGTTATCCTTCGCAAATAAAAGCAAACTATATTTTTTTTGGACGACAGTTTAGGGTGTTATTCTATTCTTCGAAAATATAATTCGTCTGAGTTTTTATGCATTTTTACGCATATAGCAGTAATGTACTGAACACAGTTAAAGTGTTCCAAGCTGTCGGCGTTTTAGAAATGCCCAAGCACAAAAGAATGGTAAAGAATAAAAATTAGGCCCTGAATCATTATGAGCCATTTGCCCAAATCTTCCAAATTATTTTTTTTTTTAATAAAAACATTTCGTTTTATTTTTTTGTAAGAATTAATTGCAAATTGAGAAAATGATCAAAATCGCATCAGAACACAAAGTTGTTTAATAAAACTGTGTTAAAAGCACAAAAATTCTTGCAAAGCCTGTAAGAGTGTCTATCTATTAGGGAATGTCAAGAAATTGAAGCCATCGTGATGGATTGCAAAATTTTCAGTCATCAATAATATAATAGATACTAAAGTTTTTACCATTAAAATATATTTCTTCTAAATCTCTGCTTTTTGACCCAACTGGAACTTCATGTTTTGATCAGAATTCTAGAAGGTTTTAAATCATTATAAATAGCTGGGATGAGATGATTTCACTTGAAGGTTGAAGCAACTTACAAACTTGCTTTTGCTAAAAGCTTGGAAAAAACATGGGCTAGGGACATTTGTTAAAATCTGTATATTATAAAAATTATGGAAAGGCCACTAGTTTCATTACAATTCTGATTATGATACGTTATTTTGTACTTCTAACCGCCAAATTTTCAATTATATTTAAACAAAATCAGTTCTGTTTGTAAATGTTAAACATTATTAACGAAGTTAATATGAAGTTGTACTCTCGAAAAAATATATCCACCTGTGTACTCGAAAAAATATATCCACCTGTGAATATACAAATGATAAAATGTCATCTTAAATAAAATGTCGCCAAAAAATAGGCAACGCTTTTTTCTGTTTTTCAAATAAATATATTTTTCAATTTTTAAATTGTGAGTCTGCTAACAAAAGTGGTAATAAAAAGGATATGATATAGGTAAACTCTATGAAAAGCCTATTCAACTAACATTCGGATCTATTGTTATGTAGGTAGTACATTCAAGTAGGGGGAACGATAACACTACAACAAATGGATGAATTAGTACCAAAACAAGATGGATCACTGAAAGGTTACTTGACCTATAAATATAGCCCACAGTTAGAATCATTGCAAAACAGAAGTATAAAAGAGTATACTACCAGCAGACGCTATCAAGGGTTATGAATACCCTTTAAATGTTTTTGCAACAATATTTCACAATCACATTCGTATTGTTCGGTTGATGGATGTTTTCTAGGTGTTTTCAGATTTTTTCAGGTTCATTACCATGTACGCCCCTCTGCCAAGCCATTCTACAGATTTTAACATCTCACATGCTTACTTTTTCTTCAGCTACAGAGATTGTTTTAATTTTTTCCAATGACATCAATAAAAAATGTTATACCGTACTGTAGTAGGTATCATTTATAATTTTTGACTACAATTTTAAATTATTTTAAGGCTTGACCAGGAATATTAACTTATGTATGCATTACATATATGTATTTAAGTAATATATTTCTTATTAACTTTCTCTTATTGATCTCAAACCTTTAAGCCTTTAGTTTTTCGTCAAAACTGAAAGCCAGTTCTTAGGCGAGTTACTAGTAGCTTAAGGTATTTCTCAGGTAGCTGGAAGAAGAGAAAAGTAACTGTCTTCTTAAATTTGTCTTTAATAAACAAACATTGCACGAGATAAATACTGGTAGAGCAAGGATAAGAGTGAGAGGGTAAGAACAACGCCCTCCCTGCCCGACCAGATAAGCCAAGAGGTGCAAGCCCTCTTCTTCTCCTCCATCAAAGACTCATTTATTACTCATCACTTTTTACTCATAACATAACAATATCGAGCTTTTTTCTTCACTAAAAATGGAACGTTGTGTCGTATTTTGAAGCGGGATCTTTTGGATATAAATGAAATACAGCTCGTTTAAGTAGTGAAGCCGACTGACTTTTGTTTAACCTTATAGTTTCGGTTTATTGAGGAAAATGAGAATTGGCCACAGAGTCTCGTGATTCGACATAATTGGATTACTTTCCATAAGGGTATATGAAATATTTTTTTTATGTCGATAAACCCGACACGATTAAAGCTTTGGAAGTCAACTTTACTCGTTTTATTCATGGAATATCAGCCGATATGCTTGTAAAAGTGGTCGAAAATTGGACCTACAGAACGGACCAATTTAGAGTTAGTCATCGGCAAAATTTGAAGGAAATTATGTTTTAACATAAAATGGCATGAACCTAACTAACATTTTTTTGTGTTTTATTAAAAAAAAAAGGATGAAGCTCTTATTGCATCAGCTACTTGTTCCGATAGACGTTGTTTTCGATGTCCTAATCACCAACATAGGAGCTGCTTTTTTCCATCCCTAAAATATTGCTAACTTCTGACAAAAAAAAAATCAAATCGGTGCAGTAAACGGAAGCAAAAAAGAACACTCTGATTATCCCAGTCCTGCTCTACGGCGCTGAAGCACGGGTATCAAAATGGGATAAAGAAATCTTTGCTCGATTTGATGGCAAAATTCTTCGAAAAATCTTTGGTCCCGTTTTCGTGATGGCTTATTCCGGAACATACCGCCAATTAAGTAAGTAAGTAATAAAAACCACATGTAGTGTGTTACAAATGTAATTGGCAATGTAATAATAAAGGAGGATAAATAGTTCCCATAACAAATATCTCTCATATTAAGGAGCAATTATAGTTTTGCTATACTTACACACTCATTGGCCTCACTGCTTTTATATCTATAATATGACAATTAATGTTTACTTAAATTTAAATGAACCATGTAATTTTAAGAATAATTTTGTTGATTCTATAAAAAAGCTTGTTTTTAAATATATAATGAAAACCACACTTTTATTAAGAATACAATTCAATTTCACTAAATAATTCTTTTTTTCTTAACACCCCCACGCCCTTAGAGCTTAATACTTGCAAATAATGTGATTTCTCTTACCCACCCACGAGTCTTAAACATAAAATGTAAATAATTTCGAACTTCTGTTCAAATGAGTATCGATAAGTCCTTTCTTAAAATTAACTCCCACAATTTCATAATTAAATATTTAGCTCAAGAATATACTGTCGAAAGGAACTTTTGTAAAGATTGCATTTGAAAGCTCCCTAAAGACTTGACCCATGCTCTTTTGATAACCAATCTTCAGTTCGCTGAAAACTGTCTCCCAATTGTCATTCATAAATTTGTTCATTGTTTCGGACAAAAGTTTATCGCCAAACAGGTTTTCAAAATCCATGTAGACACGTTTTGGATTGAATGAAACCTTGTAGTCCTTCAACCGCATATACTTGACTCCGTCTTTTTCGTAGGGCTCACCTATTAGACGATGTTCAATTTTGGTATTGACTAAAGTAATATTGGCCTTTCCATGCCCGGTAATTGGTAGCAGCAGTATTCTTCCTGACATTGTGTAGTCACCAACAAGTTGCATTCTATCTGTTTTGCTGTCACATATAATTAAGTGTTTATCTAGGTCCGTTCTAAAAATAAATAAATAAATATTTATACAGTTGTGAAATTATTTTGGATATAAGTAAGACTATTTACCGGTATCTCACAACTTTGCTGGTACTAATTAAATCATAGATTTTAATATCCTTAAGGCTCTGTTTGAGATTGATTGGAGCATTCCCAGCGTCAATAACTAAGCTCTTCACTTCCAGAGGTTCCAGTGGGGGTAATCCGAATTCTTTGTTTCCTATAGAAATATTGTTTCAAGGAGTTGAATTAATTTGTGAGATTAAGCTTAAAATCGGTATGCAATATTTTATGACTTTTTGTATATAATTTTCATTTTGTTTGCAATTGACGATGATCAATTATATTTAATATGAGGACCCTTGTCAATGTTAACAAGTGTCACACAATACCAAAACAAGATAAAACGACGCCCAAGCTGGGCAGAACTTAAGTCAAAATAAATCATCAACAAAGCAACTTGAGCATCCTGGAACAACGTTTAATTTGTTGTGTATCTGTATGATAGAATAAGTTTGATAGTTTTTTTTTTAAATAAATCCCAAGAGCGCAAAAAGTGCCTAATACTTATGATCATAAAAAAAAAACACGAAAACTGAAAATGCCGAGAATGTTTGGAAATAAGACAAAAAAAAGTTATGTAGGCGGGAGCTAGACTAGACATACCTTGAAAGCAACAGAGAAGTTGTGCGAACATTTGCTAGCCCTTTATTGCAAAATTTTTTTGGTGCACTTTCTGCAGGGGTTCTTTCCTAGAGCCCATGTTTTACATTTTTTATCAAACACAATCGTTTGTTTCATTTTCATTTAAAAAATACGGACATTTGTGGCGTATACTTAACATTACAAGAATACAAATCATTACTTACCATCTTTCAATAAAATCAGGGCCTTGTTCACAGCCTCCACCAGGCATTTATCGAAATCTGCGTCTCTTTTGCACTTTTGAAATGTCTCAGCTAAAAAAATCGAAAACAAATTGTATTACTCAATTTTCTTTTATTTGTAATTTGCATAATCAAAACTGGCATACAACCAATAACTCCAATGGCAATTTCAATAATTCTTATCTAACGCTGTTAAAACAGAAAAAGTGTCTATACCTTCATTTGCAGATACGTATATTAATTGGTTTTAGACTGTATAGCTCAAGGTAAACCAATTGTCAATTTTTTTCAGAATAAAAATCGCCAACTTGTATTCACGATTTTGGGGAAGGTCATTAACGTATAAATAAATATATTTTTCTAACTAACTAAATCCATACGCACAATTATGACGGAAATACTAGCTATTACAAAAAAAAATTTCATTTTCTTTTTTATCGCTTAGTTTTGGTGATGTGCCAATCAAGAGCAATAAAGCAGAGTGTTTGAGGGATGCATTTTAAGCTGTCGGTTTTTTTGGCGTGAATTCTAAAAACAAAACAAAAAACGTTGACAAATGCGGAAATATTTTATTTAATTTTAATGCAAATAAACATAATATTGTGCGTTTGATATCGAATAATTTGGGGTGAATGAGATATGAATTCAGTTTGTTTGTGATCGAAGAATAGGTAGGTACGTGATTCGGATTGATAAACGTTCGTTATGGAATAAATTATTTGGCGAACAATACAACGGTTTTTATATGCATAGTAAAATATAAGCGTGTATGAAATACGTCATTTATTCTAGTCACAAATGTAATACCAACCATAAACTATCGCTAGGCGTGTTAAATTTGGCTAAACTAGTGATTTGCAGTAGACGTTAAAGGTTAAACGAAACAAGGTATTTTACAAGGTATTGACGACAAAAGTCCATTCACAGCTTATAAGGAGTAAAATGCAAAGGAATGACTTTTTACAAAATTGTTCATTTCATTACAACAACTTTTTATCTTATTAATGAAATCTGTGAATTTGTGCTGGTGTTCTTTTTGCTTATGTTTGGTTTCAATAACATAATAGTTTTGAGGATAAAATAAAAATATTGGCAGGTTTGTGTTAATGTGAAATGAGTTGGTGGAAAAGCACAGTGAAAAGTCTCATACATAGTTCGCTATTCAAGTCTCCGGCTGTCATAGGCTTTCTTTTTCGTAAATGTTTATCGTTGGAAAGTCCAACTCTTACTCTGCTTGCTATAAAAATTTTGATCAGAGATTCTTAACGTATGTATTCAGGATATCGTATGCATTCATCGCATCGTAATCTGATCCTTTGAATCTTTATTAATCCTTAGAGTTTATATGCCAATGATTCTTAACCTTATTCGTCCTTTTACGTGGTTTACACATATTATGCATTGTAATATGTAGAGCCATGGTATCAGCAGTAGTTTAATTTACCTTAGTCTTCGTTTTATGGTGTGATAACAGATTCAAGTAAGTTTTAAGGTGACATAGGAGGAGTCTAATTGTGTGCTTACGCTCTTCCAATACCAATAGTAGTTTAACATTGTTGGTAATATGTATTTGGAATCAGGATAAATTTTGTTTTAAACATTTTGCTATTGCTTGGACCCATTTTAATTTGAAGAAGCTTAATATTTAGTTGTTTTACTGCTCGTTCATGACAGTAAAAGGAAAAGGCCTTTGGCAACATTTCATCTATTTTCTCATATTTATAAGCAATAATCAACATTTATATTCTACCAGTTTAAATATGTGCGTATTATAAGCTCCTGTGTTTGCAATTAAACCTTCTCTCAAAGTCCATTACACATATTTAAATATTTTTTTCATGTAGCATCTAAACATTCCTCTTGGCTTATACGTTTGTTTACTTATGCAAATAATAAACCATTGACGCAAGAAACCATAAATTACAAGGATAATAGCATTGCACTTAATTGACTTGAAAACTTGTCCAAATATTTCGCATTATTACAAGTTGCACAATCCATCATCGTTGGCTTCATAAAGTATGGATATATATGTTTGTATCTAGATACAATATTTATGTTATTTAAAACCAACAAAAACAATAGAGGCAATTATCACGAATTCATAAAATTTATGCGCAACAAAACGTTGTCGCAGATATATGCAAGAGCAAGCACAAAATACAACAAATAAATACAGTAAAACCGGACAGTCAGGCGGAAGGAAGGTTGTTAGTCTTTTGGCCAACAATCGAAAAACATAAAAGCTGGCCACTGGTTGGTGGAAGGCAAATTTCCCTTTTTGCCGGCCCGGCTGTTGACATTGAACTAGAAAATCGAAATTGTTTGGATATATGTAGATGTAGATATTTTTTTTAAGTTTTCATATTTATAGTGAAACTGGTTAATGTGGATTGGAATGCTTGTTTGGAAATAATTAAAATTTAATTAGCTGGGCTTCCTTAAATGCGGCAGTGTGCATTTGACGCGGGAGGTCAAGTTGAACAATTGTTAATTTAACGATCGAATTGTGATGCAATAGATGCAAAGGAGCGGCAACTAGTCAACAACCGATGCATAAATGATTCGGCCTACTGAACGGTGTTATTATAATATATAGTGAGCTGGAAGGAATAGAAAGCAAACTCATGCGAATTTCTGTTTATCTTATGCAATTGTGGAAATTGCATAGGATGGGAAAATTGTGCTTTTCTTTATGACATGCCCGGATAAAGGCGAATGTAATTATGTAGCTGTTTTTGTATGTACGCTATTTTTGAAAAATATGTTATGTTAGATTGTGCGTATTTGTATTTGCGTATTGCGTTATCACATGGTGTATGTAGACTTAGCCACGATAATTTCGTTGCATCCTTTTCTTGAAAATTATGTAGTTGGGAGCAAAGAATTGAAATTGGCACAGAATTGTAAATTTGAATTGCCAATATAAATTTCAAACGGCACTTAGCCCATTAATGCTGAATGAAAAATGTTCATTTTTACTAGTGAATTCTCCATTGTTTTTGTAGTGTTTATATAGATGCAAAAAGGAAAAAGTACGACACACTAATAAATATCAACAGCCGTTTAATTTTGTCGATAAGATTATAATTATAAGCAGAGGAAGCAGAGTTGAAGTTAGTAAAGTTGTTAGTTGAGTTAAGAACAATCCTGAACAATCTGATCTTCAGAATCAAGTATCGAATTCAAAAAATGTCATTGAAGAATACGAATTTTTTAGAGTAGGCTTTTAATGCAATGCTATTAGGGATAACCAAAACTTTCTGCATTGCGGTTTTTTGACTCTAAGGTTATGAAGCAAAGACTTGAATTTAATTATATTGATCTAGTTTCTAATCTTCAGAATTAAGTATAGAATTCAGAAAAAGTCCTTGAAGAATACAAATTCCTTAAGAGCAAATCAGCAGAGTAGGCTTTTAATGCAGATTTTGAAATTATTTGCATAGAAGAATCTGCCGTGCTATTTGGGAATCTAAACTACTAACATTTTCACCTTTGTCACATTTTTTCTCAAGCAGCGCCTTGGCCGAAAAAGTTTTTTTTTTTCCAAAATTGACATTCATAAAAAAGTCAACAAATATATAGAATATCTTGTAATTTCATGATATCTACACTTTTATTTAGTTAGATTTATTGGATTTGAATAAAAATGTTTTAGTATCGGGTTCCAAATAAAAACCATTTAATATTTTTTTAGCGTGAACAGAAGTATGCCATACCAATTGCCTTTTTTTATTTGGAAGCAATGACATATTATTTTTATTTTTTGACAGAGTAACATTGTTAACCCGATTGACTTTGAAGATTTTGAAAAGTTTTGCAATCACATCTATAACTTCCGAAAATGGACATCGATAAACATTAAAATCGTTTATGGCAAGCAGAGATACATGCAATTCGGTACTAATAAACGGTAAACTAAACTCTCATACAAAAACATTAAAACTAAAATCTCAGAATATAAAAAAAAACATTTCCTTTTTGGCAGTTTTGGGATTTGTTTAATTTTTTGATAGCACGATTTTCGGCAATTTACTTGAAAACAATTAAACATCGAACGAATCTAGGCATCGAGATGAACTACAATGATGGCTGGCCGTACGTCCATAGGCGCAATTGTAGTTTCGACCACTCTGCGGCTTTGGCAACGAGTGCTTGCCACCCTGGCTATTTTGTAAGTCAGGTTTATGCAGTTTACTTTAAGATGGCTTATGTAGAAGTAAGTTTTATACAAGCAAAACGGCATGTATGAATAATTCGATTTTTTTCTTTGAATACAAAATTGAGAAAGTATATTAGTCAGTTTAAGGCTGAAATCCATCTAACAATGATAGAGCTAAGCTTAGAGTGTCCACTGAGAGTCAGTTAGAAATAGAAAACCTGCTTAAGCACTTTCGTCAAGTTTTATTTTGACTCTTTAAGAATGGAAAACAATGAACTTAAAGAAAAAAAATAAAAATTACAACACTTTTGTTGGGTGAAATTTGTTTTAAGTCATTCTAAGTTATTTTCTGAAATATAATTTTAAACCGAAATTTATTTCTTCCATTTAATTTTTTGTTGATCTGCAAAATCATTTTTATCAATTTTCAGGAGAATCTTATCCCAATTCAGCCGTTCAGAATCGACTGAAAACTGGAGGACCTGCAACCGTGCAAGAATAACGCACATACGCATAAAAAAGTGTAGGCAACTGGTAGGCCTTGGGTACTAAGGATTCTGTTACGCTATTGTATTTAGTATACTAGAATTAAGTAGAAACAATAAAAATATTGTATGCATTTGAAACCAATCAGGTAAGGTATCCCACCCTTCACAAGTGTCAAAGAATCTATTTTAACTATACATACAAAGTGTAGAGATTTTTCATTACATTATACAAATTAAAATATTGAAGAAAGTCATGAAAGCAACTTTTACAAAAAATAAATTACGTTCATATATAGCCACCATATTGTCGCTAAAATAAAATCAATTCTTAACAAACTGTAACATAACTTGCAGATATGTTTAATCGAATCTTGTATAATTCGTTTACATTATCAATTTATATTATGACTGTGTAACATTTTAAATGTTACATAACATTAAGCGTATGCCTGCGTCCGAATTAATTAAAGCCGTAATCTATGTCATCACAATTAACACTCTATTTGATCACTTTGCGATGGTAGTTGCACAAATGCGTCTTACAAATTATTCACCAATTATATTAATTTAAAATTGCCCAACCATCTCAAGGAGTATATATTCAACACTTGCAAAGTAAAATAAATAAAAAATACAAAACCAGTAACTAGGACAAGTTTTTTGTTCAATACTTAAATGTTATGATTTTGGATCACAACGCTCACAATGCCATTAGCCAATCCCCAACCAATTGCGAAAAATAATCAACTGCCATTTGTATATCCCCGTATTACCTACTGCACAATATTGCAAACATACTAGACACATTTTAAATGGTTTCTTAAGGCAAAACGGGTAGTTACTAAATCAGGTATCCGCACTGTAGTTGTTAATAAATATAATACTTCAATATACGTACGCAGTTCCTTGCTGATGCAAAATCCTATACAAAAAATAAACACAATCACACTATATGACGATTTCATTATAAGCATTATAATTTAATTTCTTTATCACAGATATTTATATATATATTTTTTTTTGTTGAATTCACTTTTAATTTTGTTATGTTTTTTTTTTAAATTACAGTGAAAGTGATAATTTTGGCGGTTAAACAATGCTCGCACTTCAGCTCCTTTCAGTTAAGTGAGCCGCTCGATTTTTGTATCTCAACTGAAATGCCCAAAGTTCTCGCGTTAAATTATCACTAGAGTCTGAAATGGATGTTACTCAATCTGAGCTTTTATATGCCAATACCTGAAGAGGTGGCGGTAAAACTTGTCGTCCGGGTTTTGCTTCTTTTTTCGTATCACTTCTGTTCGTCGTTGGAGCGATGGATAGATAGATTGCGATTTATGATTGCCATATGTTGAACAGTGGGACCAACTTATAACTGAAGCTTTTGGACTATTTTGGTATATCTAATTTGAATTTTTTTATTTCTTGTATGTGAAGATGTCTTATGGCCTTTTTCATATACGAATTCATATACATATTGTCATATTGTATTCTGTATCCATAATATTACGAATCGATAAACATGTATTTCAATTAATAGAGAAGTCATATCTATCCTTCTAGTAAATTTAAAACTAAGGGCCCTATTTTTTTTTTAATTCAAACTTTATTTTAGTCTACGTACAATATCTTATATTATATATGTGGGTCTTTACTGCTTTACAGTAAGTGCGGTATTTTAATAATACGAATATTAAGTACCAGTTTTTGAGTGCGAGATCGTCATAGTTACGAGTTTAAGCTGTAGTTAACTGTATAAATTTTAATTAAGAGTTTACTTCGATTTAATCCAGCAAGTTTTGTGAGTTAACCCTAGAACGAATGATCAGGTGTTTTTTGACAGATGAGCTAAATTACCAAGGGAACATTTATTTTGAATTCTATCTATGTGACCATTTTAATAAATTTAAAAAAAATTAAAATATATGATATATGTATTTATATATTTGTGTGAAATGTAGAATTTAACTGTTTTTAGAAGAAAATTGCTTGATTCATTTTGTTGTTATTAGGAAAACTAATCCGCTGACAAGTAAGGTGTTGCATATATATACAGCATGCTGCAGAATCGATACATTTGGATAACTTTTTTACAGCAAAACCGATGTTCTTGAATCACCAGTGAATTTTAACCCTGCACTGAAAAAATTCTTAATAAGGTAACTCAAACAAATACAAATTTTTAGCGCAACAGACTAGTTAGCTTTTTCTCATAACCATTCATGCGAGCGTGTGAACTTTTTACACGATGGCGGAACCTCCTGCCTTATGCAAAATCCGAACGGCTGACTGAGATAGACTTTTCTTGACAATGATTTGGCACCTAATTTTGTCGGCGAAAATGCATTTAGGTATTGCTACAGCTGGGAATCGAAGCCAGACCTTCTGCGCTGCAGTTAATCGCACTAACCATTGCGCCACTAAGCCCGTCATATGAATTAACATTGGATTTAATTTAAACCAGGATTAATTGACTCTGGGTTGACTCAGAGTTAAGTCAGCACTAAAAAACCGGGTCTTATTAAAGAGCTAAAATAATATTGATACAATTTTCCAAAAACGCATAGTTTACAAAAATGCATTTAAGATGAACAATGGGATGGTATTTTTCGAAAGTTTCAGTTTGCTTTTGAAAAAGTTATTAACTTCCGATAATCATCACACAAAACAACTTATACTGAGAAGAATAACGCTTACATTAAATTATTCAAAATCCACTAGATTCATTGCATCACGTAAGTTCCATGACATCCATGGAAGGGTACCATATTATCTTTCTTTTTATTACTTTACTAAAATTAATTTAAACTTATTTTTCAACAAAGAAATTGAGATTAATTGACTTTTTGATAAATTTGGTGAAACTCAAATGTTTCTTGGTTCTTGGTGATGCTAAGCCTTTACTGGACCCCTGGCTTTGAGCTTGTGAATTATTAGCTTGACAATCATTGTACACCATCTTTACTATCAATTTTATGATCTAATGTTTCGTCTTTTAAAATTCATTGGAATTCCGGCCACTGATTGACACCACTTGGCTCATTATGTATTTGGAAACCCGTCGATTCGCCTAGACTAGATGCGTCCGTTTTTATTATTACTTGCAGCACGCTATCAGACGTCTATAATATATGGGTATTGGCACATTAATTTTACAGGAACCACGTGCTTTTGTGCTCTCTAGTGTTTACTATTTTCTTTTATAAAACTATCTGACTAATAACATTTAAAACAGAACGCAAACAGAATTTCTAAGCAAACAGACACAGCCTTGATGCGTCAGCATATCTGACATATAAAAGCACACATAATTAATTGGTTTATTATGATTTTAGTCTAAGTTGATTGATTAAAGTGTGATGCTCTAGCATTGGAATTCCTCAAAAAAAAAATTCTCGCTCCCATTCATGAATAAGTAGCACTAACCTTCATAGGTAAATACCTATTGTAATATTAAGAAAAGAATACCTAGCGGAAGAGGAAGGGAATGACAAAGGTGTCTGTTCTTTGTCATTACTTCTTGAATGATCAACACACACGAGAGCGATATGGTATGGTTACTGACAACAATAAACAGTCAACATAGTTAAAAAAAAAAAAATATTTTGCGAAGCGGCTGTGCCGGACTCGGTTTTTAAAGAATAAAGTTATTGTAGAAAAGTAACTATCCTAGATTTATCATCACATAGGGGTATATAAGTTTTGATACATAGTTTGTATGTAACATAAAAAAATTATTTAGGTAGGTACATATACCTCAAAGTATGTACTGTACATATATGGATCGACTCAGAATCGTTGGCTTAATCGATTAAGCCATGTCTGTCCATCCGTCGGTCCGCCTGTCTGTATGTCACCGATTTGTAGCCATTAAATTTTGCTGTAGGATAAATTTGTCCGAGGCTACGGAACAAGTGTACAAATTTTCAAAATTCGCCCACTGCCCCAAGCCTACTTTTTAGAAAAACATTCTTTTTGGTTCCAAAGTTTAAACATTATATTTAGGCAATCTTAACATTTATATTTTGTTTATATAAAGTTTTTCGCCACGCCCTCTTTTTGCAAGCATTTTTAGTAAAAACCGTTCATATTTTTTTAATACAGGCTTAACATAAAAACATAATAAGCACTCTTGCCTACCGGGTTCCCCCTGTTTACCGGGTAAACACGAGCTTCTCAGGCGACCCGGCGAGTCCCCAGATGGCGGAAAAAGGGAGGCCACGTAGTTTGGTAGAGGTGTTTACACCTCCGCGGACCAAGAGCTTTCAAAAATTTCCAAGTCAAGGTTTTTGGAATACAAAATAAAAAACAAAAAAAATAACGAAACAAAAACAACTAACATGATAACGGTGTCAGAAGAAGAATCTCTACTCCGACCTTCAGCATCGAAAATGGAGACAGAAGTCATCTTCTCATCTCCACCGAATGCTTTACGGCCCCCATCTGAAATCTCGGACAACCCTATCTTGAGGCAGGAGACATATCTGACAGCACACTCAAAGATTTACTATTATTCATCACAAAGTCCGGTATCATGATTAATTGGAGTAAATCACAATAGGGAGTTGGAAGCAAGTTACCATATCACTGCGGTCACAGTGTTCTTAAAAAAACGGTTCGAAGGCCTCCTATACTTTCATTGCAGACGATACTTAAAACAGTGACAGTGGGTGGAATCGCGTTAGAGAAAAGCTAGTAAGACAATATTTCTGGTTTCCACAAAGACTATGTGTCGTACAAATAGATAGACGAGTTTAATATTCATGAAATCAGTGGTTTAAATGTTTTTACTTGGCCTCCGTGGAATTTCAATTTCGTTTTGCCGTCAAAGCTCAATGTCCATAAACGATTGAGTCACTCGTAAAATTAAGCCCGGAACTGCAAAATTGCGTTCGACAAGACAAGCTAGTCTCGTCAGTTATTTAAATGAAAATATTATTCATTACTAATCGGAAGTGGTGACATTTTAAGAGCATTGATTTGAGACAGCACAAAAAATCCACTTGAAAATATCTGTTCCGCAGAAAGGGAGAGTACTGATCATGTTGGTATAATCTAAACTAAAAGGGCAGGGCATTTAATGTTAATTTTATAATAACTTCATTACATCGGTAAAATTAAGGAAATGAAAGATATATATAACAGGATTGCCTTTGGCGACGTTACCTTTATAGTTTTGAATCAGTGCTCGAAATCAAAACCCAGACTGTCCACTTAAACAAAATCATCTTAAATATAGACACAATAGTCTAGAAATTCAGCAGTTATCTCAAAAAGCCTAACTACGACTACGGAGAAGTACCTGGCATCACAGTCGATTAAGTTGGCAGATAAAAGATGAGTGTCAAATGACACGGGCACAGATGACTCATGATTTTAGGCGAGCCAATACCATATAGTGTAGGAAATTTCATATTCTGGTACACAAATAAAGGGGGTATACGAAACGGTGATATTTACTAGTCGTTGTCGCATTATGTTCTAAGGAAAGTGATCTTTGACAAAAGCTCAATTCCGTACGAGATATGTTTACTGCACAATTTTTGTATTGTAAAAAAAAGTTTGTTTGTAAAATAGAAATAATTTCCTTAAACCTTAAATCTTAAAAACTCAGCGATTCTGTGTCGAAAGATTCATAATCGCTATTTTAAGTGATCTTGTCTTGTCTGTCTGCATGTACGTTCGTCGCATCCGTCCGTCTGTATGTCAACTTTTTAGAGCTAGAATGATGAAATTTGGTAAAAAGCCTTATTTTAAAAAACATTACTTTTTGGCCAAACGGTTATGAATTTTGAAAATGCGACTGAATAACATATTTAGAAAATCTCAACATCTATATATTGTCGATAGAATGTTTTGGGACGTTTTACGTATAAAATGGTTTTCGGTACAAATAAAACAAAAATCGAAATAAAACTTTTAATGCAAATATTTCGATAATAATATTATGAACATTTCGACGATAGATCATTTTATCTCAAGCCCAATTTTTGGGAGGGTTTTCATAAAAAATCACTTGTAAACCTATTCCATAGAAAAACGTTTTTTTTGTCGGACAATAAGAGATTTCTGAACAAGATGTGATGACAATGTCATTTTCAATCTTTCATCCCAATTCAGGTTTATGCACTTCCACTTTTCGGGAATGTTTAATTTAAGGATGGAATGGGATATCGTACTTAACGATTCGCCCAGCGGATTGGAGCCTTTCCATATGCCGTCCTTTTTGTGTATGAGTTTCCTAAGTACGGAAAAGAAATAAAATCAGGCCAAAGATTTGCTAAAAATATTATATTACGTGACTACAGCATTTGACAACAATGTTTCTAAAAATCAGTTAATATTCCCAATCTTAAATTTCAATAAGACAATAAAATTATGATTTATTCTTTTTAGTAATTATTGTACTTTCATGCATGCATCTTGTGGATAATATTCCCACGTAATAACACTCTTATTCCCCAAAATCACAAAAAAAAACAGATTTTTCTCATTTAATTAGATGTAGAAATACTCAAATTAAATTATTTTATACTACTCCTATTGATATAAGCCCTTTTACCAACCCCGCAAAGAATAAAAAAAAGTATTTTGTTTGGATTTTGTATTTAACTACTTGTGGTTTTCCTACACGTCTCATCACTATTTTTTAAGTACATATTTGGATTGAACAGTGTCGAAGATTTTAGTGAAATACAATATTTGCCTTGATATAATAGCCACAAATGCACAAAGACTACTGGTATTGTATGACTGTATAAATAACACGTATACCATCCACGAAATGCATTTGTAAGCTAAGCTTAAGCCTAGCAAAGGTCATAAACAAATTGGTCAACAACACATTTCAACTTATCTGCCAGATGATCACGACTTTTGAGTAATAAAAAGTGGATTTGCATCTCAATTCTATTAAGTGTGCGTAAACGAAGATCGTCTCTTAGGCTATAATTGGTAACCTTGAACTTCAGCCGGGGCCTGTATGTAGGTAGTTCAATAACCGGCATCCAGTACCTACTCGCAAAATAAAATCTCATACGCACCAGGAAATTTAATTTCGTCATGGAATGCATATGTATCCACGAAGCACCACAAACTTTACATGATCATACATATATAATGTGTATATATGTGTTTTACAATTAACAACAGACACAAAGTCATGAAGATGCATAAATCATCTACTTTTAGGATGTTTCTTTTATTTATTTTTTTTGGTTAACTTGACTGCAAGTTTGCCGCCATTGATAGATAAAATCACGATGATGATGAATCTGTTTCGTTGTTGAAGTCATTGCGGATTTTGTTTTGTCCCTTTATCCAGAGTCTGGACAATGTTTGTTTATTTTATGGTTGTCTTTATTGATCGCGGTAATTATATACGTAATGCGAAGTCATGCGTTTTACTTCCTGGGGTGGACATACCAAGATAGTGTAGGTATAGTATACACCGTTCAAAACATTTTATCTGTGTTGCTGTGGGTATTTCAAGGACATTGGCATGGTATCAATCCACTATTAATACATCTTTGGCTTGTCTCTATGTATTGTATGCACAAATTACTTCCGGTGCCTATTTCCTTTCCTGTGTTGATCAATACATTTGCTAAACATTCTTGTGCATGTTATTCTTGGTATGGGTATTCAACAATCTTCTCTTAATGAGATAATTTGTGATTTTTATGCATTCGTGATTTTTGCAAGTCACTCTTCTTTGTATGATATTTAAAAACTGATCATGGTTTACGTGATTTTTTCTCGCTTCCAACATGAGAGACGGAATCTATGCAAAATTGTCAGTCCTTCCATAGATTGTGCAATAGAGATAGTAAATATGAACGTCACCGATTTGTGGATCGTACATTTTAATTCAGGGTGATGAAATTTTACATTATTTGCCAGATCTTGTCGATTGATAGCTACTACACAAAAGGAAAAAACTCGATTTATTGAATAAAATAGATCAGACTCTTCTAATAGATTTTCTACAAACACGAAAGTGCCTTAAGTATACTTTCAGCCACTTGTGTTCGACATTAATTTCTAAATTATATAGCGAAATGTATAGTATTTTGGCTGAAATCACGAGTTTCGCTGAAATGATGAATTTCGGCTCGGTGGAAACGTAATTCACAACCATAGTTTTTAGTTACAAAAAAGAAGACCTACTGAACTGCGTCAACTAAAAGAATATAAGCTGCATAATCGGCCCTTATCAGTGTGGTTTTAGTCCAGAAAATTTTACAACTGATTAAATCCTCGCACTTTAGCAGATTGTGGATAAAAACACAGGGAAGTCGAAATCGATTCCCACCAAATATTTATCGATTTTGAAAGTCTCATAAGTCAGGAATTTACTCTGACAACGATATCTCACCATAATCAAACGAATAATTACTCTTGCCAACAGCTGTTCCTTCGGTATAAAAGACATGTCTGTGTATGAATGCGCTGATCTCGAGAACTTCTGAACGGTATTTCACTATTAAGATCTGCATTTTTCCTGGGCAGAATACAAGGTGAGCATTCGAGGTCTAAGTAGCAAAAATCAACTTTTTCGTCATTAAACAGCCGCTAACTCAACAACGCCTTATTGAGTTTAAAATTAAAATAAATGGTATTTAGTAAATTCTTCTAAAATTCATTTAGGCTATAAATCATCTTTCTGTGTTATTTTAAAACTGACCTAACTATGAACTTTACGAGATGTACAGCGACAAAGCTATACCTTGATAAAAGAAAAGGTCTACATTGGACGTTTAAATGCAGGACATTATGAGCGAAAAAACACCGATTCCGAGACCTCAACCAACTTAAAGTGCGCTACTGGAGACATCTAGCTAGGGGACGGGTTAATTGGAAAAGCATATTGGTTGAGGACCAGGCTCATCCCAGATAAAAGCGGTATTTAAATGAAGTTAGCCAAGCAAAGAATGGAATATAAGAACAGTTTTGAATAACGACTTTGTAACGAAAAGAAGATACATACTTACATGTTTAGGAAATGCTCTTCTCTAAATGTCGCCTAATGAAAATTGTTCCGAAAGACGACTTTCTTACTTACTTAAGTGGCGCTACAGTCCGGAATGAACCTGGGCCTCAATCAAAATGCCTCTCCAATTAGCCCGGTCCTTAGCTAACTGCCTCCAGTTGTGCACTCCAAGTTGGCTAAGGTCGGTTTCTGCTTGTGCGCGCCACTTAAGGCTAGGTCTTCCTCTACTGCGTCCGACGTCTGGCTGGAAATCGAAGAATCTGCGAGCAGGTGTATTGGTGTTCATTCGTTCTACATGTCCTAGCCATCTTGAACGTCCAATGCGGAGTTTTTTTGACCAGGGGAATGTCGCTGTACAGCTCGTATAGTTCTTGGTTGAATCTTCGTCTCCATAGCCCTACAACGCAAACGGCAAAGAAGATTTTTCGAAGAATTTTCCTCTCAAATCGACCAAGGATTTTTTCATCCGCTTTTGAGACGGTCCATGCTTCAAGCCGTAGAGCAGGACTGGGGTGATCTCCTTAGTAGTTCAAGTGAGGGCTTTACTACTGAATTGAAGAAACAGCGGCTGGCAAGAGTAATTCTTCATTTAATTTCTGACGAGATGTTGTTGTCAGAGTTAATAGCGGAGCCGAGATAGGCAAAGTCCCGTAGTACCTCAACGTTATATCTGTGAATGGTGACGTTCTGTCCAAATCTTCGATGTTGTGTGTGGTCTAAATTCGATATTAAGATTGTTCTCTTTCCTACATTTGGTTTCAAGAAAAATGTAGTCCACGATCGCTTTTTTATCTTTTGTTTTAAAGACGGAATAGGTTAGACGATTGTCAAATTATTTGTAAAAGAATTTTTTTACTGTATACACATAACGTCATGACCTACCAAAACTTCTTCAAGGATATTATTTATTATTCGTACGGTTTTTAAAGCTTTTTCCACAAAAAGTGAAAGAAGTTTTGTTGATCATGATATTTAAATGTAAGGTTTGAAAATGATTTCAGAAAAATGTGAGACTTTATAATAAAAAAGTTTTATAATCTGTATCTAACGCTGAATCGTTTATTATAGGTACATAAAATCACCGTATTATTTATTTAAATATTAAACATTTTAAACTTATCTTAAGAAATAAAACTCAATAAGTCTTCTGATATCTTAAAGCTAGGCTGTTGTCAGGAATGCAAAGTGCCTTTCGTAGAAATTTCTCTCTATCCTTCGATTTGGAAAGTTTTTTTCTGAGAATGTCTTTGGCTGCATCTTTCGAATCAGCCAAAACCGTAACACAATCAATTGTTTCTCTTTTTGTACACTGAACCTGCCCATCAACTCTTTTTAGAAGCCCCCTTTTATTCAAAGAATACCTTGTACCCATCCCATGCTTTACATCATTTTTTGAATCATTTGGAGAGTACTGTTTATCTATTGAATAACGACTGTAACTACTAAGGCATTCTTTAGCGTTTTGCAATCGAAATTCTTGAAGTTTTGCGATTTGATCATTTCGAAACAACTCTAGGTTAGCTGGTAATGCCTCATGACGGTGGGGCATTCCGAATACATGTAAGTCAATTGGTTGATTAAATGCACCATGAGAATCTTCATAGATTTTTCGCCTTTCAGTCAGCCGTGAATCGGTGGAGGGAGCGTCATGCAATGTAGATGTTGATATGGATGACAAAAGGGTCGGCACTGTGCTTAATGAGCCTGAGTTACCACAGGAGAATAGAGATGATTTATATTTGTTCCCGTCACTATGCACTTTTATAAATTTATTTTGTGAATTTGAGTTTCCGATGGATTGTTTGCGGCTTGCACAGAAGCAGAAATTTCCATTTTTACAGTAACACTTATTTGTATGCTGTAGGTGTTGTTGCATTTTGTTGTATAAATCGTTTGTTTACAGGATTTCCTTTGCGAAGAAACAGTTTTTGTTAGTAAAAATAAATAACAACGACTATACAATTCGGTTTGTTTGTTTACCTGTAGTTGTTGGCATGCCAGTTTAATAGTTTCCTTATTGACAATCTTTCGGAGATATTTCATGAGTTTATGTATTAGACTATTTCCCGGCAGATGGCGATTAAAAAACGGTTATGATTTAATTCGAAAGGTGGAAATAGGTACATATAAGAATTTTGACTTTTTGCTAAAACGTGGGGTTGTTGGCCTCAATCGCACTTGAAAAAAAAAAACGCATTTATTCAACTTATAAATGTTTAGCTGCCTAAAATGTCATTCCAAATGATGGTTTTCAATGATAGCTATGTATGCGGCCGAAAGATAACAATAGGCTGTAAAATGGCACACTAAAAAAAAAAGAAACTGATCAACCTCTTTTATGTTCGATTGGGACTGGTAAAATATGAAATCTGAGAGCAATTCTGAAAATCCCAATCGAAAACGCTATTTAAATGGTGGCGGTTACATTTAAGTAACGTGGTCCGAAAAGCCTGGAGAAGAAATATTAGAAGACTTTATAAAGTCAATGGGCGTGCTGCACATACGAATTCCTCCGCTGCTTCCTCAGGTGAGATTTATTATTCAGTAGAACAACATCCATAGAAGAGAACTTTTATTCAAAAATCGATTTCTTTATACTTCGTAGCTTACGAATTTCAAACATGGTAAGCACAAAATAAGCATCTGTACTCTATTGCAGAAAAACACAGCTTTGCAAAGTAAGGAATAGTTTTCGATCCTGAAGATATATGAGTTATATGTAAGTGAAACACTCCTAATAATTTCAAGATCTGCATTCGTTTTTTATGCCTTCCTATACTCTTCGGAAGTTTACCAAATGATAAAAATATATATGTTGGACTACTTAGCGCGCGACTTCTGGTTTGTGTCCACTATTTGCGAAGGACTGACAAACAGCACAGAGTAAAAACCTCTCATGAGAATCCTTTTAAATTTAACATTCGGAATCGGCGTGAAAATATAAGTTTGAGGCACTTAAGAGTTGTTGAAAAACATAATTGAATTATGTGACCCATATTTGCCCATTTAAATATACAATTTGAAATGATTGTAAGTAAGAATCATAAACATTATTTAATTTAATTTAAAAGCTGGTTTCGAATTGAACCTAACATAGCTTAAGTTAGGAAATTCAATATCTTCTCGGTGCTGTGCGTTAGAATTATATCAATATTGCATGCGACTACATCACATCTACGCAGAAGTGGAAGATCTCAACAAATGCAACGGTAATATAGTAGTTATTCATTTCCAATCTCACTTATTTTGCGATCGCTTTCGGGACGATAGACTCCAATTGCTTAAGTGAGATAAACAGAACGGATACATGTAACATCAAGAAAGACGAACGTTTACCTAGTAAAAATCGTGTTATATGAACTGGAAGACATTATTACTTTGATGGTGGCGCTTTTTTTTTTTGAGTTCAATTCAAGGACAAATAACTTATACACATTTTAATGCAATTAGGAAAACAACAACTTCATTGTTTCTCGTAATAGGCATTAAAATAAAAAAAATCATTTGATATAATAAATAAATACCTTTGACTCATACAGTTAAATAAAGCGCAAATGATGAAAGAAATCACATTACCCAAATAAAAAATAATTGAATTTTCTTTCAAATATATTTCTATTATAATTATTTTCTTTAATATTGAAAGAGTTATATATATTTTATTAAGTACAAGAAAATATTTCTAAATCTAATTATACGAAAAGTTTATTTTTCATAGACATCATGATAAATATGTTTTTATTTTGAGTTAGCATTTTATATCTACTTATATATGTATATATATATATATATATTGATTTTGTATAGTGAAATAAACTATGTTATATAGACGCTGTGTAAAAAATTTTAAATAAATGAATAATAATCTTTACCAAAGTTAGATAAAAAAATAAATTAGCAGATAATTATTTTCAAGCTCAAGTTATATGCCGAAAAATCTCATTTAATTTTGCTAGATTAGATACACTACATTTAAGTAAAATTATATTTTCATATATATACTTATATATCCGATAAATTTGTTCATTAAATCGCATGTTTAACTTTTGCACGTCGGAAGGAGAAATTGTAGAAATGCACATTTATTTTTACTCTTGTTAGATGATTCTTTGCTCTGGTTGTGGTTATTGTAATGATTTTGTTTCATACTTTTTTTCAAATTCTTTTCCATTTTTTGCGTAATTTCTTCTCTTTTCATTTGTTTGACACGATCCTTTTGCCTCGTATCTTCGCTTGAATTTCAGTTCTTTCGGATTTCTGGATGAGATTTAGTTTTATTCGAAAATGTTTTTTTTGATAATATATAGAAAAATGATTTTAGTTAAATATTAAATATATAATAATTAAACAAAAAAACGTTTTGTTTTTCAGAGTTGTCTTTCCTTTTTTTTGTAATTAAATGTTTTGAATGAAACCGATTGGAAACTATGTTTAAAACAAATTTAGAGTTTATATTGTATAGAGAGAACAGCATAAAAAACATTTTTTAGGCAACCGCCTAGATCGGTGTAATATTGGTCACTATCAAAAAGTATTTGTTTCCAAAAATATGTTATATTTTTAATGAATAAATATGAATATACTTTTTATTTGTCCCAGAAGCAATATTAAAAAAATATTCTTTACATAGTACATAAATAATCCATTATTGCCATAAACAAATAACGCAGTAACATCAACCAACACATTTTGTAATAGTTGTGTGTATGGGGAATTATTACACATTCCAGGCAATGTAAATCAGATTGCTGAATGGGATATGTTATTCGCAATAGGCCTGATAAGGTCTGTTGCCGTACTGTTGAAGTTAAAAAATTAAACATACGAATTTTTAATCAAAGACAGGAATGACTTAATTCTCTCAGAGCGAGACATATTTACTTAAAGCTTCGGGAAGTAAATATACCAATAATATACGTTTCGTGTGTTTTATTTGTTTATTTATTTAAGTTAACCATCATTTTAAAAATTTACAGACTATTAAAAAACAAATGACATAACACAGAGTAAAAACCTCTCATGAGAATCCTTTTAAATTTAACATTCGGAATCGGCGTGAAAATATAAGTTTGAGGCACTTAAGAGTTGTTGAAAAACATAATTGAATTATGTGACCCATATTTGCCCATTTAAATATACAATTTGAAATGATTGTAAGTAAGAATCATTAACATTATTTAAATTTAAAAGCTGGTTTCGAATTGAACCTAACATAGTTTAAGTTAGGAAATTCAATATCTTCTCGGTGCTGTGCGTTAGAATTATATCAATATTGCATGCGACTACATCACATCTACGCAGAAGTGGAAGATCTCAACAAATGCAACGGTAATATAGTAGTTATTCATTTCCAATCTCACTTATTTTGCGATCGCTTTCGGGACGATAGACTCCAATTGCTTAAGTGAGATAAACAGAACGGATACATGTAACATCAAGAAAGACGAACGTTTACCTAGTTCGAAACAGTTGTCGAAACATTGTTCGTTTACCAACAGACAGTTAACTGACTCTCAGCAATGGATATTTATCAGTACGGGAACGGCAATAAGCAAGTGTTAATTATTTTCGTTCAAAAATTGGGAACGCGAAAGAAATTTTCGTATAAAATACACTTTTGCAGATAGTCAGTTACTATGTACCGAATATTAAATCTAAAAAACACAACGAATGACGCTTTTAATGAGGGGTTTGAATTTTCATATTCCCCGACGCGATTTGTTTGTAAGCAACCAAAAAGCTATACCATTCTTGGAAAAAAATGGAAAATCTAAGTCCAGAATGCATTTAACTGGAATGCTCTATAATTACATTTTTTGCTTTTAAAAATAAACAATACGAGCCGCCGCGCCGCGCATTTGGCAATAACCCTCAGATCTGATGTTATATTTTTTAAGGTTCTTGTTATTTGGACACATAATCGACCTTCTTAGTTCGAAATTGAGGCAACGGCTTGAAGAGGTTCACTGGCGGTTCAAGCAACATTCCCGCCACAAATCACAACCAAAGTAAGTGTTCAAAACTAGCACGTTGACTTTACGCATTATTTGACCTCTTATGTGAACTTCTATGCGCAAAAAATATAAATAAATAAAGTTATTATATTTATGAATAAAATGAATGCATCTCAAAAATGTTGATGTCGTTTGCTAGCTGGCGTTCATTACATTGAATGCTGAACCGTAAACTCCATACCATGACCGAACTCTGGTCACCGGTAGAGATTTTCCATTGAGATTATTAACTGCGTTCTTTATCTGCTTCCCAAACCCTTAAATGCTCAGTAAAACATTTCACGATTTCAAATGAAACTAGCGTTCAAGAAAAACTCTTCATTAGCAAACAAATAATTACCTATAAATCACCACTTTGACTACCCATTACGCTTACATAATTATAACATTCAAATTGAATACAACGTCGCTGAAATTTTAATGTTGGTCATTTAAGCTTGTTCTTGTTTAATATGAAAGATAATCAATAATCAAATGACTAAATACCTACATTTATTTATTCGAACAACGATTGGAATCGGGCAATCAACTTTGGTAGAACTCAATAAGTATGCTTCTGGATTCCTCAACAATATAAACTTAATCCGATGTAATACAAAATTAAATATATTTGTTGGTAAAAAAACAAGCGATGTTTAAAACCTCACTCCATCAACAACTTCTTCCTCATAATATATTTCAATTTTCAATCATTTGCGCTTCTTTAATAAATGTTTTTAACTTTTGACCACTTTATTAAAATATGCTTCTCGTTATTCCACTTTCAAAACAAATAATGTATACTCACAAATTAACAAAAATGTGTCGTCATTCCGATACACGATCAATCAACATGAATCACCTGAATGTACTGGACTAAATATTATGTACAAATTTATATGTTTACTGTTAATGGACGGACAATTAAAACTAAAAACAAATAATGCAAACATAAATTCAACGCAATCTAAAAATAAATTTATTTTGATGAAGAAGATTTTCAATGCAAATAATGAGGAACGTATTTTTTTTCATTTGTCTTAACCAGACCTGCAAGTGTTAGTATGAAAACGTTGTGATACAAGTGTTTAAAGAACGGAGAATGCATAACCAATAGCAGATAATTAAAAATGTTAAATATGTTTATATTTAAAAAAATACTGAAAATTATAAGATTCTATTACAGTCAAGAGAATTTACATGAATCGGCCTTTTAATCAGTTTCTGTGTTAATCCCGTATTATAGAAAAAACCTTTATTCATGACATAGCTATTATATGAACGGAGTACTTCAGGTACTGCATTGATATTCCTCTACATTTCCTAAACTGCTTCGTTCTTACATCAGAATTGGCAATGAACAACTTTGTCCCGTCGCGAATATTATCAGATAATTTTCCAATTCTCTGACCGATATGGGTAATGTTAAATTCGAATGATTTTTAAAATATTATATTCGGAATCGGTCGCAAAATATGTTGTTCCTGTTGAGTCATATCATAAATGCTTCAAGCAGGTAAAGGCGAAGCACTGGAATGATGATACGATGGCCTTTTTGTTCGAAATTGGAACACTGTTAGAATTGAATTAGAATTTACTTCAATTTAAAATATTTTAGGCGAAGCTCTCCAATATTCTAAGTAGAGTCGTCAAACATATTTTTCATAATGGATTTAAAGGGCCAAACCCACCGAAGAACCGAAACCCAAACTTTGTTTTTCTTTATTTTTTAAACTGCTTATTTCTTCTCATCTACTCTGTTTTTGAGTTAATAATACTTCTTAAATAAAAGTTATAAATAAACCACACTAATCTAACTTCTTAAAATTAAATTTAACTGTTAAAATATGAACTAGTAGCGGGTGGCTACTACCGCTGCTGTGTCTCCACCATATATGTTTAAAACGCCTGTTCTACAGAGATCAATTGACGATAGAATATTTCACCTATTGTGAAATATTAAAATTACAATCAAATAAAGCTTCAAGCTTAATTTCAGACTTTTTTTTTGTCGATATGTCTAGTTTATATTCTTTTTTGAAAACAATGTTTTTTAGTATTTTAGATTTTGGGACCGTTTGTGGTCTGAATTCCTAATGTAATGATGCCGTGCTTAAAGCAGTTATAGGTCATGTGATGCCAAATTAAAAGCATCAACAGGTCTGAATAAATATTTGGATGCGATGCAGTATGCAGATTTAGGAATTCAGTCCAAATGATGACACCGTGTAAAACTGCTTATAGCAATATATGCATTTTTACCTATAAGCTTTACCAGCTGATTTTTGTTTGCTCACTTATTTCAATCTGTTTTATAAATGCGTCCTTTTTATTGTAATAAATGATTAGTTTTAACTTATTGTTAAATTGTGCGATCGGTGGTTATTAACCACAGATTTATACACAATCAGGCCTATCGCGAATAAATTTTCTAGGGAACTTTTTCCTTGTCAGCAACATAAATCAGATTGCTTAATGGGAACAGTTTCCCGGCAAAATTTATTCGCGATAGGCCTGAATACAAAACTTGACTATCGATAAAATATGTTGATTTTTGATCGCTGATTGACACTAGCAGCGATTGGAATTTTTGAAAAGTAATTATTTAAAATCAACTATCAAGGTATTTAATATACCAATACCAAGTCGATTTCCAATGAAAACTTACAAATAAGAATTGGATACCAAATGTGTGGATACAAAACGGATAATAGCTTTGTTCAATAAAGATGAACTTATAACAGAAAGAGACAGCACAACCTTTCAGAACAGAAAAGCACAGACCGTAGACAAGGAAAAACGGTTCCACATTGAAGTATGTTAAAGCTTGAATTAAATATGACTTTTTTTTTTAACTTACATTTATTTATTTAATTTACATTCCGTTTAATTAAGACATACATTACTGAGATTTAAAAAGCTTTGTAATGTTATTATTTGCCCTGATAGCCTTCTTTTCCCAAAGCACTTAAATGATTAAGATTTTCAATAAATTCAACCGAAACAGCAAAACTTTACTGCTCCACAAGTGGGTGGAAAAAACGTGTTTCAGATTGTCCAACTCTGGCTCATGAAACAATGAGCAGAACAGCTTCGCACAGCATATATTTCTCAAATAACACAAAAGCTGCAGTTTTTTTTTAAGCAGTTTAGAGTCATTAAACCGAAATAATGGCAGTGTTCCATTTAGGGATCACCCAAGATTTCCGAAAAACCCGCAAGTATGATGTAATTCCTCACTTAAAGGGCCTATAACTTCTTTCAAATTGAAATTTAATTTATCTGATATATATTGACTGAAGAATTTACGTATATTATGTGCATTCGCCTCCAATACTTTAGAGTGAGGTCGAAGTGCCTATCTATAGTTAAGCTACCGTAGCGCATAGAAACTTTTCCAGTCTCCAATTAGTATAAATTCAAGTTATTGTTTATTTAATTCTAGATATGAAGATTTTTTGTAACGAAACTAGAAATACTACGAAGGTAACAGCTTTCCCCATTAATTCAGAACAAGATTGTTTAACATGTGTCTATATGTAAAAATTAAATGCGCAAGTTTCGTAATTTTTCAGATCTACCTTATAAAAATTAGAAATATACATTAAGTGAACATTTTGTCTAAAAAAAACTCATTTAAAATCTTAGTCATTCAAAATTATTTCAAATAAATACAAAAGTATAATCAACTTGCATAAAAAGTCGGCCCTACTCCGATTTGTTCGAAATCGGACTATTTTGTACCAATAAATCGTTCCGATTATCATTTTGAACAGATCTTTCGACGAAATGTATCGCACAGCGTAACGCGTTTAGTCAACAATTTTTGACTGCTACGCGTGGAATTTCCTTCGAAGTTGTGCGACGAAGTATTGTTGCGGAAACAAACAATCATGATTATTTGCTTCATATATTTTGTTCCACTAACGACAACTCGAAAGCAAAATGATTTGAGATTCAAACTGATTTTCGCTTCCAAAATTTGGATGAAAATGGCTAAAAGCTAACATAATCGTATGTTTTTCCGATCCAAATTGAGAAAACAAATTCAATTAAAAATGTTTACTTAGCAATTAAAACACAAAAATATACATAACGTTTTAAAACTACTATTAACAAGAAAGAAAAAAACAATTTAAAAATGTAAAGCAACATGTGATTGTGTATTTTTTTATTTGTGCTAATCTAATTGTGTTAGTAAACAATATGAAAGAAAATAGTTAATTAAACAAAATCTGCAAAGCATAGACGCTGTAGTTGGTATATATACTCACGAAGAGAAAATTGTTATTATTTAGATTTTTGTTTGTTCGTTGGAAAAATAAAAGAAAATTATATTCAATTTATTGGTAGGCCAAATATATTTATTCTTTTGTTCTTTAATCTTTTTTTTTTGTTTTGTTTTATTTCTTCGTCTTACACAACAGATTATTTTAAATATTTTTTTTTCTTATAAGAACATCTAATAATATAATATATGTATAATTTTTTTTCATTTGCTTGCCTTATCAAGTAAATATTTAATTTATTTGTATGTTGTAAGTTTTATTTGTTTATTCTTCATATCCTTGTTTTTTTAGGAGATATATGTAATAAAATGTTGCTTTGCATATTAAAAGAAAAACTGAAAAAAAGGTCAGAATTCTTCCTCATTATCCACAGATTCATAGATTCCCTTTCATCCTGTGATTTCCTTGTCCTTCACAATTGGTCAATTACTCCTTAATTTAAAACTCTTTGCTTAACATATATATGAAGGATGCATATATATACGGGAAAAACTTCTTGTTTGCATAGGTAATAAACATTTAAGAAAGTAAACCACGTACACGTATGAGAGACCTTAAACATCGTTTGTTATATACCAACGTTGATAAATTTTTTTTTTTGCTAATTTACCCGAGTGAAAGTAAGAATATAAAAATGAATATGAATGTGAATACTGTAGAAGAAATTGCAAGTCCGTTTTGTACAATTGTCTACACATATTTAAAAAAAAAAAGTGTCACAATTGTTTTATGGAATGCTAACAATCATTATTATAAAATCAAACAATAAGTCTTCTGGTGTTTGTGTGGGGTGGTGTGTTTAGGGCGGACGATGAGACAAATGTCTTTGTTGTGTTTTTTTTTTGTACAATAACAATGAGTATAAATTATTTTTTTTTTTGTTATGGAAACAAACAATGTATTCGTATATTAAAACATAGAATTTTATCGGCATAAAAAAGGAAACAAGAAAATATATTTTTTTGTTTAATCGATATCATTTTATTCTTTATTAGTTTTTTTAGGTTTATAATTGTTTTTGTTGCTTTTTTTGTATTTTCGGGAAAAAAACATAAATTAACTCACAAAGAAGAAAATTGAAGTAGGAAACACTAAGATGAAAAAAAAATTAAAACTGAAAACGAAAAGTAAAATAAAAAGAAGGAAAACGAAACATTTAAATGCAATAAACTGAGAAAAAATAAAGAAATTAAAAAAAAAACACAAGTTTTATTTAGTCCATTCAGATTGTTGTTGTTGTTGTTTTTTTTTGTATGTTGGCAAAATAAATTAAACAAACAACAATTCACATTTTGTTATATCTCAAATGAGGAGCGAAAGAGGTAAAATATACATTATATTCTATATATTTTTACATCGAATTCAATTTTAATGATGAAAAAACAGTACGTTTTTTTTTGCTGTTGTATATTCTTAGCATGTACATAGAGCTTTATTATACGCAAAAGGGTTGTTTTTAATTAAATAGTATTAATTCAAAAAAGTTCAGCTTTTCATCTGCAATCACTAACTTTTTACTTGATGTTTAGAGAGAAAAAAAAGCACTATCTACGTTAATTTAAATGAACTTGTTTGTGTTTGTTTTTCTTAGAAAGCAACAAGAACACATTAAAAAAGTCATTAGGTCAAAAAAAAATAATAATAATAAGAAAAGAGTAAATATTATTCCAATTCTGTTTGTAGTTTTTTTTTGTAGATTTATTATAGTAACTGTCTATTTGTTGTTCGATTTTTTTTTATATTTTATATTTTTAATATTTATTGAAATTTTTTCTTTTTCAATTTTTTTTTTATTATTTTTTGTTGTATGTGGATGATTGTGAAGAGAAGAAATTGATTATTTATTTTTTGCCTGTAAGATAGAAAAAAAAAGTTTTCTATTAGAGAGCGAAACTTATGTTCATTCATTTTTTTTTTGTCAAAAATACTTAAAAAGAGAAAATAATAAAGTATAGTAAAATAATATTAAACAAAAAAGATTATTTATGCCGACAAAATTCTAGTTCAATTTTTAATGTTAATTTGAGTTTTTATTTTTGTAATTCTAATATTTGCACGAAAATATTTAGTTATTCGCGGTAAACCCTTGTTTTTGGTTGATTTTATAAATCATTCTTTAAAATATATTTTTACTGCACAATCGGTGATCAAATTCTTCTTTTTCTAAATGTATATTTTGTACTTTTGTAATATTTTATAAATTAAATTGCAGCAGTTAGCTTTATGAAGCTGATCGTGTTAGGCACTGTATTACATATAAATCTTATGTTATTACTTGTATGCTATATATTTATTTATATTTTTCTTTTATAAATATTAATTAATTAGCGTGTGGATTTTTCAATTTGTAGAACAGTTTTAAAAGCTGTAAAAAAATATTTGCATCGAATGGGGAGATATTCAGCAGAACCACTTGTACCCCAACTCCGACAAGAATTACATGTATCCAATAAGCGAAATAAAAAGCAGAGTCAGTTAAACATAAACAACTAAGGCTGATAGAAACCGTAACTCTTATTAATTACCACAAAATTGTATTTATTAAGTTAAAATCTTAGTTAACTCTATTTAGTATCCTAGGGAAAAGTATAACGTTTTAAAGCACATTTCATAATTTCTTAAGCTAATACAACTTTCTCGATGTATACGAAAAAACGTTGAAACAGGCAAATTTTTAGACCACATTTTTCTGAATATCAGTGACAGTCTGGAAATAGTGGGAATTTTTATGATTGATTTTAAATAAATGCATGAGTTATATTTTCCATAACAAGGTTGAAATCAAAAGTTACGTAGGGCCCCAAAACCCTCACATTTACTGTATCCCTACTGATCCACAAACCAGGATCGCAGTGAAGTCTGTAAAAATGCCACTCATTGATCAAGTTTTCTTCAAAACATTCGAGAAAGTGCCATCATCGAAATATTCAACACGTACACGGCTTATTATTGGGCTCCAATTTACATTGGATTTATTATCGTTCTCGTCATCATTACTCATTTTTATGCCAGAAATTATAAACGCTTGATAACTTTAAATCCAATGCATAGGTTATTAGTTTTTCGAAGTCAATTGAAGAAGATCGATCGCCAAAACTAAGAATGAGATCCATAGCAGTTTTGCTAATTTAAATTGATATCATAGTTGAAACCAGTAGTTATTACCTTCGGCACAACAATTCAACGTTACACCACAGGAGATGATTACTCTAATGCCACTTCAGAGGCTTGTGAAAGCAATTGTTTTAACTGACCCACAACTGAATAATTAGGGCTTTGTATTCTGTTTCGACAGGTAGAATCACTGAACGCGCTAAAAAAAAATATGGTGAGTGTTTTTTTTTTTGCAGCTTCAAACGGGTGTTTTTCAGATGAATGAATGAATGTTAACGGTGGCCGACTACTTTGTTCTAAATTTAATAATTTAACAATTAAAACACGCAATAAGTGTCTAGGTCACAATATAACGCAATAAAATTGTATTGCAAACCGGGAATCATGATGTCCCAAAAATGTCGGTTTCTTGGGTATTGTTTCTGCAAAATCCATACGACAGCCAAATATCAGTGATATAAAAAGCTTTAATAGTATTTAAAACTCTGGTTGGATTAGTAGATGAGCACCGTTTCCCTGAATATCGAGGTTTTTTTTCAATACACTTGGCAAGCAGGTTGGTATTTTTTTTTTTTAATTATTAACACTGAATAATAAGGACACACAAAGTTGGTAGGTACAAAACGGATGAAAAATGCAAGTCGTGAATGAAATATGCTCTAAGTCATTAACAACAAATATTAATACACATGCTATTGAAAACCTCTATAAATAAATTCGAAATTGTTTGAGAATTTTAACAAAACAAAAATGAACATTGGGAGACCATAACCATTTCAAAAAAAGTAAAGCAAGTGATTATGATACCCCCCCTCTAATGATGATTTTTAAAATGACATAAAACCAGTAAAATAATATGAAACAGGCAGATGCGACGATTTTCAGTAATGATGCACAATTGAGATTTCATATGCGTAATTAAATTAATGAAAATGCTATCTGATCTTCTGATATACATGCTTGTATGTATTATTTGTAAATAATATATATTATAATTATGTTATTATGTTAGCCCATTCAGAAATGTCACTATGCTTTGTTAATAAGTTTTCTGTTTTAATTTTATGTTACAAACAAATTATTGCATTCTCTCAACAGAGAGACATAAAGGACTACTACTGTGCTTAATTTCAATTGTGATATATACTTGTTTTTATTGGCATTTTTTTGTTTAACATAAACTTACACATGTACTACCACAATGTACTAAGAATGTAAATAACAAATAACTTACCCTCATAAAGAATCCTAAACATTTGTTGTGTTATTTAATTAATAAAACCTTAAAACTGACTCTTAATAAGAAAATGAAAAGTTTGATCACCGATATAATTTTAAATATATATATATATTATATATACGTATGAATATATTTTTTTAATAAGTGGTGTGTTTTTATGTATACTTGGGTGTTTTTTTTTTAACCAATTTGGAATTCCTTTAAAACTTAGAAAACTTTTCTAAGAAAAATACCAAAAAGGCAAATAAGAGTGCTTTGTCTATTTGTTTAAAAAATAAATAAAAAAAATAAATTATCAACTTCAAATTGCAATTCGAAGAAATCGCAACAAACTGCAACTCGCAGAAATCGCGACCTTTACAATTACTGTGAACAAATTATGTGTTTAAACTTCTCCGGATTTAATTTCTTCTACAGAATATACGTATTTACTTTATATTCAAAATTCTCTGTAGTAAATAAATATTTTCGTTCATCTTGGCAAATTAGAAAAACATGAGTGAAATAGAGAACCAAATTTAGTTTCGGATAAACAAAAACAAAAAAAGGAAAGAAAAACTACTTTTTTGTTACGAGAAAAAGAAAATAATAAAAACAAATAAATATAACTATAAGTGGTGGTCGGGGGTGGTCATGATTAAGTTTTTTTTTCACATAAATTTTATTTATTTTACTTCTATGTAAACGTTTTCTTGGCTTATCAATTTGCAAGAACATTTATTTCAAATATGCAATGCAATTTATGTAAAACAATAAAATAAAATGTGAATTCTGTTTGTAAAGAACTTTTTTTTGTAAAGAAAAACTTCTTGTGGCGCAATTAAAAAAAATAAATTCAGCTTATTTTTTAAACATATTACTTTTCCAATTTATAATTACACATAATTTTGTTTAGTTTAGTGTCTGTGCATTTAAATTAAACTTTGATTGGATTTTAAAAATCCGTATAATTTATTATTACTATTATCAATACTTTTTTTTCGTTAAAATAAAATGTCTTATTTGCGAATAAAGAGATAGAGACATATAGAGAAAAAAACAAATAAACTAAGCTAAGGTATTCATATTAATGTAAAAAAGAAATATTTATGTATAAAAAAAATGGTGTATACGTATTGCAAGATCAAGCGTAGCTAGTTTTTGTATTTTGTTTTTAGTGAACTTATTTTAAGCAATGGTTCCGTCCAACTTTGCTTTGCATTACATTATTAGTTTGACGTTAAAAATAAAATCATGCAGGTTAAACGAATGTGTGGCATCAAAGTAATTTGATTTCTTTTTTGCTAAACAAAAATTGTTGCAAAGCTTTAAATGTAAATGTTTTTTCCTGCACAATAACTATTTAAGAGTGTATTGAATGAATAATTTCATTGCAAAAAAAATTACTTCTGTACCAGCCACTTCTACACACAATTAAAAGATATAAATGTTTAGGATAACAGATGAATGATTTAATGAAACGCGAATTAATGATGTTCTTGAGGTCCCTCAATATTTGGTAGTGATTATACAATGTTAAAAAATAGAATATAACGTTCTCTGGTAAATTATATAACAACTTTTTTTTAACCTTAAAACAGAAACATTAACAATTTTTGTTGTTGTGGTGGGTGTTTTCAACAACACTCGGACCTATGAACTTCCAAGAAAAATATTTTTAACAAAACAATGTTAAACAAAAACTATATGCCCATCAATGTTTGTTTTTAGGTTTAAGAAACTTGCATTAAGTATAAATTAAATTGTTTTTTTTTTCATTATTTGTGTGTTGAAAAAGTCATCCCTTTTTTAAATTATGTAGTTTCCTGTTTAGTTTATTTGTTTTTTTTTTATTCTTACATTTCTATAGTAAAATGAAGACCGGTAAGAAATTAAAAAAAAATGAAATGAAGGCTTCAAGATTTAACAGACAGAGATAGTTAAAAGAACATTTTAAGACATTTCGAGAGTACAGAGAAAAGAATTTGTTATTTAAAAAAAAATATAAGAGTAATAGTAATAATAATAAATTTATTTCTTTTTATTTTTATTATTTGCGCCACGTGGTGGAGTCACTGGTCGCCCCGAACCACCAAAGTTAGGATAAACAAATCTACGTTTATCTGCAGGTTTTAATATCTGGAAAGAGCACATCAGCGTATCATCTACGGACATCATTGCACCTGGTGACGGCAGCAGCATAAATTAATGTTGGTTTGTCATCGTTAATGATATAAATATGTTGAGAAAAAAATCAAAGAAAAAAAATGATTTTGTCAATTTTGAAATTTTTTTAAATAAGCGATTTTTTACATACTTAAAAAGAAAGGAAACTGTTTGACAAAAAATCGACTTACCCGCATTATCAAATTCGCCGCAGTAGTTGGGAGCTGAAAAGAGCGTGACCAATTGTCGTTTGGCAAAGAACTCGTAGCCGTCCTCTACGACTTGATGAGCTCGGCATATCAGATCAAAGTCATGCTTTTGCAAGAATTTATTAACCACCTGAAATATATCATTTTGTTTACTAAAAGAGCTTATAATTTAAAAGGTAGTACAGAAAAGTTATCCTATTCCAAATTTATTTCATGTTAGTTTGTATAAAACAAGTTAAGAGTAATGCTGAGTCATTCACTGCGAAGTTAAGGTTTTGTTTTGTTTTTATTTTTGTAAGGCTTGTTTATAATTATTATGGCTTAACCTATTCGCCTTGGGATACTTTAAATAAATAAATACTAAATTATACTAATAGCAACAGTTCCTTAAATTCGACATTGAATATCACTGGAGCGCTCTCCGAGGAAAGCATTTTGTATTTTAATACTACAAAAATTATTTCCTGCCACTTAGACCTCGAATGCTTAACTCCTGTAAGTGATAGATTCCCAGGGATATGCAGATCAAAACAGTGAAACATCATCAAAATCCGTTCAGCAGTTCTCTAGATAAGCGCATTCATACACGTTTTTGCTAAATTTCCAATATAAAATCTTATACAACGTCTAAATCGCAGTGGAACTTCGATTATCCTTCTCCCGACTAACCGTCAAGTCAGGTTAACCGGTCACACTGTGCCAGCAATTTTATTGTTCCTTTTACTTTGTTTCTGTTTGATTTAATACCTTGTTATTATTTCAGCTTCGGAATGGAGAATAAAAACAAAAATTGTCCATACATTCGATTAATTGTCTATTTAATTATCTGACAAGGGTTTGGTGCGTTGCCTGACGGATAATCAAAGTTTTACTGATCTTAACAACTGGGATCGAATTACCACATCAGTTTTCAAATCATACGTGACTGATAAATGTTGATTTAATATCATCGCATACGAAATTCGAGTATCGAATTTCAGTATTCTGTCATCAGTAATCGAGTATATTTTCATGCGGTGTCGAGTGGATACATTTTTGTGAGAGAATATTTAAGATAATATATTTCATTTCTTATTTTAAGTTTCTCCATTATAAACAAGAATGGACACCAATGTAGCTACGCTGAGTTTGGCTGAATTCCAAAACGCAGCGCTTCTGCATTACTGCTTAATCGAGAGTTCCAAAACGCAAACAAAATACTATAATGCAAATTTTTCTGAAACGCATTGTGAAAGCATCAACTGCGCAAACACACGCAAAAAGAGCATCGTGAATATTTGTGATGCATTACATGCGCAGAAGTGCAAAATCATCATAACCTGGCATCAACAAAGCAGTGTGCATTCACAATGCGCATTTTTTTTACTTTTGGAATTCAGCCTTTTGTAGAGGTAAATGTTTTAGTTCACTTTTTAGACTCAAAATATTCTGACTCGGAAGACGAAAAATATAGAAAATAAATGTACCAATATATTTTCAAAACAGTCACAGAAAAACAATACATTTGTCAGCAGTCAAACATGATTGAAGCAGAATTGTGCTACTTCAAATGGTAGAATTTCAAATGTGCATTCGATCACTCGATAACGAATGCATTTAACTCACTCGATAACTGATGTGGTAATTCGACCCCTGGTACAGTTGTGTCGTCTAACACTAGAGGACTCGCGGCAACGAACAACGTTCTGTGTGGAAACAGATCGTGCTGGAACAGATAGTGCAAATGGCAAGAGTAAATACGGTACGGAAGGATCTATTTTCAACAAAAAAATAAGATAAGCAGCCGATATAGACATCATTGGTCGCTCCCGAAGTGTTTACGCAATTGGTAAACAACAACGCGTTAGTCTTGTAGTAAACGAAAACAATACTAAGTACGTATATGTTCTTAGTTCGGTCGACGTACAACCTTGGACAAAATGCCACTGTTGATACCAATAGTTTATGTTTAAAGAGTTTACCTATATCGGAGTCAACATCAACCCCACAAATGATACCTTACTGAAGAATTAGACTGACTTTAGGAAACCGATGCTATTTCAGTTCAGCAAAACAAATGGGATCAAAACTCTTAACCAGAAAAACCGTTATCCTACCAGTCCGAAAGGAGGAAAAGATACAACCGTGAACTTTATGAGCTAAAAACGTAGATATTATAACGTTTTGACGCGAAATACGACAAAAAGCGTTTTTAAATCAACTTAGGAAAGTAATATTATTGATGAACTTTCAGTGAAGACTCTGAAAGCGATTTCCGAGTAAATGGTCTTCGTTAGAAAAAAAAATGTAAGCTTATTTTTTATTGATAAATGCTACCTTGTCAATAGGAGTTGAAATTTTTGTAAATTAATGACGGTAATATTTTTGACAAATAGGCGGTCTGTTTTTTTTTTTTTTTTAACAAGATGAATTTAGTCATCAACCAGCGTCAATTAACCGATCATCTGTTCTAGCGTCAGTATTCAAGACCTTAAAACACCAACCAATGACGGGCTATGTAAACACAATCAGTAAGCCATCTTAGCAATCAGTTACGGCAATCAGTATTTCACACAAAAAAACGTGAAACATGAAATTTGAAACGTGCACGTAAGGCTTCATTACAAAGTGAATAAACGGCTAAAGTACAGTACTTGTTTACGAATTCACGACATTATGTGATGACAAACATCTTCTAGAGACAAATTCTTATCAATTCCTAATTGAATGTTAATTAGTTATTTGAAAAAAAAATCATTTAAATTTTGGAATGCTCTAAGCTTTTAGGCAGGTTGCAGTTTAATCGCTGCCTCCTCAAAACAAATTTAATACACCAGCGCAATTATACGTGGCGTCAGTTTTGATGTGTCGTCAAACTCCATTCGAGTTTGACTGCTCGGTCTACTGGTAACGAAAATTACAAGCCAATCGTGCAATTACCACTAAAACTAGGTTTTTTGAACTTACTAGTAACCGAATTTTTTTGTTACTAAAAAAAGCAAGTATGACTGACTCGTAACTGTGTCGGTTATCATATCAGTGCCGACCTGTGCTCGAGAGCTAGGGTCTTTGATTAAAAGGTATGAGTTGTTATTGCAGGTTATTATTTTTTCAGCAAATGATTCGAATAGACGTTAATCATTTTATTTATATAATAATATCGATGAGATAATCTCAATGGCGAACGTTCGATTTTAATAAACAAAAATATTTAATGACAATCAGTAATAATACCAAAGCTATTGATAGGGTTATTTCCTATTTAATTGACGATAAGCAGTCGTCTAAATGCACAATTGCCGAAATGATTCATTTGATTGACGGAATCATTTAAGTTATTATTCGTTGTTTCTTTTGTAGGTGCCATGAGCAACGTGCTTTACCCAATTAGAAATACAGACAACTAAGACACTGGTAATGGTTGATTTTCATTTGGCCTTACACAATTTGCCAAACAGAGCACGTGGATGGGACTGCGTTTAGATTTTGTAGACCATATAAAACAAATTATGACAAAAAATACAAAATATTTCTGATATCAATTTACAAAAGAAAGCTCACGTAAACTGCCTAAAATGCTGGTCACCATTGGGCGCATTTTTGTGCCGTCTCAAGTTCTTGTCACCCGTGGCGGCACATTTGGCCTACACGTGGGCAATTGTTTATGGAAAATATTCGGTTTTAATCGTGTCGTATGAATATTTACAAAATTTATTTATTATACTTATTGCTAAGCCAATGGTTTTTTAGGGACCATCTGTAGCAGATAAGTTTATACTGTAGCTTGTTCTAAAGCCTTTGACCGTACATATGCCAATAAAATGCAACAGTTTAGAATAATTGCAAAGATAATAGTAAATTAAGGTTTTGAACATATGGTCTTGTGGTCTAAAGCAATAACTGTCCCATGTATTTTAAATGTTGAACCAATCGTTAACATTATTATAACATGATTAATAACTTTAAGACATCAGATACTGTAAATGTATATTTTATGATATTCTGCAGTCGATATATCAACACGCTGCCTTTCGATTTTGTTAATTTTATAATTGCAAAAGAAAAAAAAAGTTTTGGTCGAACATAGCGATAAGTATTTTGTTGTTGGTAAAGAAACAGAGATCAATCGCAGACTACATCCGCACGATCGTGTTACTAAAAAGTCCTCCACATTAATAAAAAACGGAACTGTCACCACATACTCCAGTTCCATATTATTAGTATTGCTATATTTGTTAGAGAATTAATTACATCAGACGTAGCCCATTCCCAGATTTTGTAAGCGATAGCTATATTTAAATCGAGTCACGGTCTGATTTGAAATGTCGTTGAAAATACCTTAGGGCATTATTTCTTAGAGGTCGCAAATGGTGCTCAAGAATGTTCAATTCCACGGCGGTCTTTCCCCTATCCCTTCGTGTGAAGTCTTTTTCACATTGTTTATTTACAAGTACTCATTATTTCCTTATTGGAATAATAGTCTCATTTTCGAATTTGGACATTTGTCTCATTGTTGCTAAGGACAGCTTTCATAGTGCTGCGGTGATGTGCTAAGATGTATGTTTAATAGAACGTTGAATTGCTCGTTCAATCCCAAAAAGTATGCAAATAAAATTAAAAATAAAGTTCGCTAAATTCATCCCAATGAGTAACATTACTAAATGTCAAAAAATCGGCGATTCCCCAATATTATTAATTAAGCCAACACTAGGGAAGTAAATCCCCTTTATACCCAACATCTTTTCTATATCTTTCATTATCATCTTCAAACCAAACGTGTACATATTCTAATCCATAAAGTTTATTCTAACAATTTGGGCACGAAACAATTAATTAAAATAAAGTATCCTATGAAAGTATTTAACGAACTCACCTCAGCTCCAAAAGTGAAACTAACACCACGGTCATTTTCACCCCATCCCATTGTGTCTTTGTCCGGATCAGACCACAACAAATCACATAACAGTCCTTGATCTGGCACATCTGTGGGTCGCATAATACGCCTAATCTGTTCCATCGATGATAAATCGGGACTTAAGCCACCATGGCAGCAGAAAATTTTCTCATCAACTAAAAATAGTGCGCGAAAAATATGTTTTTAATTAGAAACCCATTAATCACTAACGGCATATTTATTCAAAATAAATATTTAGATAGAAAAAGTTGGCCACACTCACCAATAGCTGCAACTGGCAAGCAATTGAAACAGTCTGTGAATGTCTTCCATAACTTAATGGTGTAGCGTCTTTTACATTCATCGTAGAAACTGTAAAACAACAAAACAATTACAACTGATGGATGTACGCTATAATTAATAAAAAATAACCACACAACTGCAGTTTCGAAATCAAGTCGTTGACGACATCACACAAACAATTGCATATTTCGTTTATATAGGTTTTTTTAATAACATAAGTGAAGCTTACCCATAAATTCGGTTTATGCTGGCACATTCATGATTTCCCCTGAGTAAGAAGAAATTTTCTGAATATTTAATCTTATATGCGAGCAGTAGACATATCGTTTCCAAAGATTGCTTGCCACGATCAACGTAATCACCCAAGAACAGATAATTCGATTCTGGTGGGAATCCACCATATTCGAAGAGACGCAACAAGTCATAATACTGACCGTGAATGTCACCTGTAAAGAAAAAAAAAATCCATGAGAAAAACCGCAAATAAGTTAGATGTAGTCTGAGGTCATTTAAAGCGAATTAGCACTTCTGAATGCTGTTTTATTTTACATGTGCTAATTGAATAAACTTTTCCATTAAACAAACCAACGGCGAGATCTACGCACATTGTATGACGCTTGATCGTGGTGGTCTTGATGTCTTTGATCAGAAGTTCAGACGTTTGTAAAAAAAATGTTCAATTTGAAGTTTGTTTCAAAAGAACGAGATAACGTTATATAAAAGTGGACATTCTAAGTAGAATGCAAAGTCAACCGGAGGGTGTTGCATCAGTTGGCCTAAGATTATAAATTGCTTTTTTTAACGTTATTAGTTAGTTAATTTTCTTATCAGTTTCATGTTACAAATACGGCTGAACTGTGCAAATAGGATGACTCAACGAGACTGAACTCAAGTACATAGGTGACAATATATAATCAATTGATAAACTTTCTATGCAGATAACACCTAAAGCAATTTAATTTTTGATATAGTAATCCCAACGTTGGAACATATATTGTCCTACAAAAGAAGTATATTTGCGAAGTGCATAGATCAGGAAAATTCATGAACAATCATTAAAGTAATAATTTACAAAAAAAAACCTACAAACCGCAAATGAGGTGGTGTGCTATTTTTTTCTAGTGAAGGAACGGGCTGCTAAGAATATAACCGCAGCAAATGCTCTCAGTATTAAGTTCATAAGTTCATAGAATCAGTCAAGAACTTGAAGCTGAACGATTTGTTCCTCTTATTTTTCATTTTATCATTATTTTCAGAATGACGAAATTGAAATGGACCCTACCATCCCTTCATATAATACACTTTCAAGTTATCAACAAACACGGTGCAGCTTGTACAGCTGTGAGACTAAACATGTCTTCATAATGAATACACTTTAGAGGGTCACGCACTAAGATCTGAATGACCCAAAAAATAGAAAACACTATGCCATTTAACTTCCAATTGATCCTACCATATGCATGGGAAGATTTATGGTTTTTGGCGAACCATAAAAGATTGAGATTTTGCCATAAAGCCCAAATTTTGGGGATATTAATTTTAAGGATGGGATGGGATAGGGTATTAAACGATACACACAGTGGATTGTAGCCTACTCATATGTTTTTTTGGATAGAAATCTTAGCCACACATAATAATTTCCCTCTATAAATGCCGACTATCTCTGAATGCAATCGCAGAAAACTTTTTCCGTATAAAAGTTTAACTATACTGAAGAATTCGTTGATAAGTACACCATACACCTATCCTATCATTGATCTTTTAAAATACCGATGATCGCTAGTCGTCGGTACGGATGCAAATCTTGCAAAAATTAAACCAAAACCAGGGTTATAAAATTTTCATGAAAAACTTCTCAAATCTGTCGTTGGGAAAAATTAATGCAGAAGCTAGGTTTAAAAGACCTGTATTTCAAATATCATTATTATGTTGTTTTTTACGGCTTTTGAAAAATCGAGTTTCACAACAAATCATAGACCTTGGAACTCCTGAAAACCAACATTGTATAACATATCATCAATTCGGAACCCAGATGTTTTGTAAGCAATAACTAAAAGTGCAGAGCAGATTCATATAACTTTTTTATGTGATCAGGTTTATAAACATCAACCATACTATCCCTGAAACAAAGCTTTCTTTTTTCCCTTCTAACAAAATGGTAGCCAGATCATAATATGGCATGGCATTGCTTTTACCCCATTTTGGACACAGACCGCGGCTTACTGAATGAAATATATTTTTAAAGCGCAAAATAACGTCACTCGAAAATTTGAAAATCTCCAAAATCGTGAAAGGATCTTCCACATACAGTTTTGCAAAGAAAAAAATTTAAAACGCCAATGTTTATGAAAAAGCGTCAAATAATAGTAATAACTCCACTTTAGTGACTTATCAATCAAACTTATAGAGATTATTTCACCAAGTTAAATTTTTTCAATAAATCTATAAAAAAAATACACATTTTTGTGTATATTGGCCGTGTATCGGATTTCAGATTACAACTGAAAAATAATGTAAGGTGATCTGGAACGCAAAATCATTCTGAATGGTAAGGTAAAAGAAAAACTATGCCAACTATACAGAGAGCCTCATCAAAGTTAACTTACTATAACTGAAACCCGGAACATGACCATTATGTCTACAATTCAGAATAATTAACTGGCTGTCCTTGTTTGGCAGTTTCCACTTAACAAAAAAATGCCGCGTAATTGCAAAAAAAGGAGAACATTTTTCTTCATACATTTTTTTACGCTGGTATATTTGGCATGAGTACTCAAACGGACTTAATCATGATAACAAAAAATAAACTAAAAATTCATTAATTCATGAAAACTAGGAAAAAATGTAAGCGGGTTTTGATAAATTTACCAAATTTTATCATTTAAGGTCAAAGTGCAAATTTCATTCGATTTATATACTTTACAATATGGCACAGATAATGTGCCACACTATCAGGTGGATTCAAAAAATGTGTTAAAATCGATTGACGTATTTATTTCATTTTTTTTTTACAAATATTTTAGAAATTAAGTAGCCCATAAGACAAATCGAAAAATAGCGCGTCTAGACATTATATTCCCCCTTCCAGACAAACGTGTATATTTTCATTTTGTCTTAACAGCAAAACAAAGTAGAAAACGATTTCTTGGTTGTTTAAGTACTTTTCAGTTTTACCAATTATTGCAAATAAAATTAAAGCTTTGCATACACATGGGAATGTGTTTATTTTTAGAAAACGATGGAAATGTTTACTTGAAATGAACAAACTAAATTATATTATTCGCACTGATTTGCACTTGTAATTCTCCCTTTCATAGGAACATCAAATTTGTTTAGATTTAAATAATATTTGTGTACTAAACCGGCATGAGTCATCTAAAAAGTCGCTCAGATGGAAAATATTAATGGCGTCAATACGATTTGAATTTTGTAAGATAATTCATGTGGAAAATGCGCGATTTTATATATGGTTTCCTGAAATAGTGAATGCCAGAAGAGGATGGCAGATTACCGGAAAACCGTTGTTTAAAATGTACAAGTAGTTTGTATTTGCCGAATCAGTTTATAATTAACTTGATTTAATGATTGAGCAAAGTTTTGAGGCGAACCATCTGAGGAGGGTGGCCATATTCTACATTCGATTCAGTGTGTCTTAATACATTTTAATTTATTTACATTTTCGACAGCATGTGTTTATCATTTAAATGAATAATTTTACGAGTAAATATGGTCGATGTTGTTTATTCTTTTCTGACGTTATTTCCAAGGCAGATGCAAGACCTAAAATTACATTTTTATAATTAGGACAGATGTATGGATAGGATAGACAGCAACATTTTAATGCAGGAAAGGTACGCTTCCAATTGACGGATGTCAGTTGACACCACGATACTAACGATTTTAATCGCCTGTTTTTTATATAAACTTTTGAGGACAACTAATAATCTAATTTGTAGTTTTGCAGGTGATATGACTCTAATAGCGACTTACTAACACGACACGCTTATAAAGTTGCGTGCACATGGCGCAAATCGAAATGTGGAATACATTCCTCAATTTAGAGGAATCCGCGTGTCTGCTAGGCAGCATCCGTTTATCATGACAACAACATGTAAACTCTATTGCCAAATAAGCAGGGTCTAAACTAACTTCTCAATAAAGCACAAGTACGACCAGGTCTTAAATTCAGGTCTCATGTTTGGATTTCAGCCCTAAAAGATACGCAGAACTTGCTGCATTCTATAAGACATGAAGTTTGCCTTTAGACGATTCTTCCTTTACTTCAAAGCTGAAACCTTTGGCACAGGAGGCTTATAGGAGATCTGTCTCTTTATTACAGATATAATAACGGCAGATGTTTAAAAGAGCTCAGATAAATCTTTTCTAGACTGGTTCTATTTCAACGACCGATAAAACCAACAGTTTCAGCTCACAGACACACTGCCCGTGTAACAACGACACGAACGAAGAAGTACGAAAATTATTTTTGTTGCAGAAGAAGCTAACAATAGAACGGACTTCCAGAAGATGTAGGTATGGATGTAGAAGATGTATCATCTCAGGGCGTCTCCGGAGCATTATAGTTTCGCCTAACTGAGAAGTTTGTAAATTTGCGAAATATTACTTTGTGGAACTTCTAGGAACAGTTTAATTCTCTTTTGACAAGAAAGCGGGATATTGAATAGGTACAGAAGTGATTCAAAAAGTAAGAGGTCCTAAGAAAAAATTAAAAAAAAAAAAATGATGTAAACAAAACATAGAACTATCACGTAGAAGGCCTTTTATTTATTTCAATCAAAATTATTGAATTAGAATACAAAATTAGTACGTAGACTTTTGAGAATGCTTATTGGATTCCTACTCATACGCATTTTCAAATATTGCAGTGTCAGCCAGAAACCCATTAAGCTTTGATTTCGAAACTGGTGCACGTATAAACTGGGTATGCCTTGGGTAGGTCACGTTTTTTTTTTTTTTTGACTCATGAGTATCCCTTATTTTACTGAACCAATCGTGGGGTTGGAAGTGTGTGCAAATGACGTAGCCCAGAAAATTTGTCAATTATACCCGCACTGAGAGTGTGTGTTTTCCCTTAAACGACGTACGTAGCCTTCTCGGTCAATGTAATATGGCTCTGCAAAAACAATACACAACTGCTGCTGTTTGTTATTATTTATAGAACTTTCATTTTACCAAAATGGCAAAACCCAAAATAATGTTTGACTGTTGTTGGTTTTTTTTATGTTCTTTTGCAGCCATTTGCTAAAGGAATGAGAGACAAAGCGCCAACATACCAACATCTTGCATAAGTTCGTGTTTTCTTTTTTGTTTTCACCATCTAATTGCTTGACTTGATTTATTTTTACCTGCAAAAGATGTTTTTCACCCCAAGTCCACTTTAAACTGCTATCGGGTGTGCGTTTGCTAGAAATCCAATAATCTTCGCTGGCGGAGTGACATTTTCGATAGACATTTGGCAATTGCTGTACGCGATCACATTTCTTGAATTTTCGTTTCACTGTCACACTTTGTGTCGACAAGTGGGTCTCGTTGTAATGAATTTGAATTTCGTTTTATTTGGTATGATCAATTGAAATCATTGATACAAATGGGGATTAGTGCATGAACATAAACATATATTTGTAGTGACACCATCTTCTAGTCATAATTTGAGATTAGCTAATTAAGATTGCATGCTGATTTTTATTGATGAGTTTAAGGAAATTTGTTTCGAAGTACACAACTAAAGGGTTTTTTTTAATAAGACAAAAACGGTTTTGGATGTTAATGAAATTCTTTATTCCTGTGAAAGTACGTCCGATGCCATTATGTATGGAACTCGATTTATTTTGCATGGCCACCACGGGCACGCTTGCAGAAGTCCAGACGCTGAACCCAATTTTCATAGGTTTTCAAGCAAAAATCGGCCGATACTGCTGCAATTTCACGTTCGATATTCGTACGTAATCATCAATCGTCGCTGGCTTCTTGGCATAGATTATACAGATTGTTTGGGGAACTACCAAATACACGAAAGTACACAAAACCGGTTGGCATTACTGGAGCTGTTCGATTATCGTATATTAAACCGTTCTTAAAGTATTACATAGTTTCGGCTTTACAAATTCGAATATTTTTATTATAGAATCGAATTACATGGTTAGGCCCCTGAGGAAGAGATATAAGTTTGTCTTTTACCACCGTATTAATAAGAAAGTCTCATTCCACGGATCATCTGCTCTCGCAATCTTTCTTCAATGTGCCAAATATACATTAGGAACGAGTCCGGGGTACTCATACCGTAACTTTTAAAACGGTTATCGTTAACGATAGTGTAAGAGACTTGCTAAGTACGTTGTGAGTAATGTCTATATTCTACAAAATGCACGGCACAAACCCAGAAAGTCTACTTCCCTATGGTCAACGATTATCGTTTAAGGCACATAAAACGATTTGGATTTAGTTTTAAAGAAAGCCGTTTGTTATGTCGATTTTAACCTTTGTCATACAAACCTATCGAGGTATCCGTGTTGAAGAAATTTTTTTCTGTTTTGTTCAAAATCGGAGAATTTTCTATCGAGATATACGTTTTGATTCCCGTTTCAAACAGATTTTCCGACGAAATGTAACGCACATAATCGCGTATTGGCGATATGCGTTTAGTCAACAATTTTTGACACCTTATGTATTTGTATGTGCTATTTTGGCACCAGCTTAGCGCTTTTAAATTTGATAAGCTTTTGATGAAATCTTTATCAGGTTTTGGCCCTAACGACTACGCCACTGTCCATCTTACTGCAAGAACTTTACCCAATCTAATCATTACAAGAAACAATCAAACGCGATTTTTGACTTCATCGTAAAAGGCTATGCCAAGTGTAAATTATAAGGTAGTTGTAAACTTAATCCTACTCTAGTTTGAATTTTCCCGTGTTATTCGTTTCTATTACAGCCCACATGAAATAACTACCAATTAATCTTTGAACAAATAATAAACATTCGCCAGTTATACACCTGAAACCGTAGCCCACATACAATCAGATTTAAAAAAGTAACTCATATTTATAGTTTTCCCTAGCTAAAAATCAGAAAAAAGTAATGTTCAGCTACCACGGAAGTATGGTAAGACTTGAAAACAGAAAATAGTTCAATCGTATAAAAACAAAACATTACAGCAAAATCGAGAGTGCATTATACAAGAGCACGTCCATTACCATAAGCATTACGTGACGAAATTTAATAATCTTGCTCTGTTGTTCTCGGAATTGAGACATTTTACGCAAAAACTAATAAAATACACTCCCCTCAGTTGAATTACGGCTAGTGATCATGATATAACACACAAACTGGTTGGTAAGTGGTGTAGGCACTTGACTAAGCCTACCACTGAATTTCCTTGCAGGCAATGACTCGACACTGAACTTGACTTTCAGAAACGCAAACAAAAATTGGCATCGATAAAACCTCGCTTTATGGATGGATAGACACCCCTCCCGTTTTTAACTAAACGTGACAGCGCGATAAAATTTTACATAGTGCTCCGCCAGCGGTGCACGCCTGAGTTGTAATGAACCAGGTAAGGGCACACCGCAAAGGTGCTCAATCTCCACCTACACACGAAAACACTCTACTTAAAAACTTTATTATCGACCGTGAATTTTTGATTTTGAGTTCGATTCTACGTTTTAATTTTGTTTGCTTAGCATGCATGACGACGTCGAAAAGTCTACACCCCCAGCTTGTGCGTTAAAATATGTAAACATCCCAACCTTGGTGTCGACGGTCACTGTCGTTACCACTAACACCCGACTAATTTCCGTGCCCTTTCCCAATGGAATTATTATAAATAAACAATTTATTACATTTTCATAAGATAGAGAGGATAGCCCAGTTTTTTTGTTCTACTCAGGGCACAATGAAAATTCTAAAAATAGGAGCATATTTGCGTGTGAGTTTTGTTTTTGTACCACGGTTGGCGTACACAAACGCAGCGGTCGAAAAACAAGGCTGTAGGCGCACAGACAGTAATATATAGCCAGTGACGATGTTATATAAGTGCATGTATTTAGTTCAACAATCAGTGGGGAATTAGGAAACATTTGCAACCTTCGAAATAAGTCGGCAGTAAAATATTTCAATACAATTAAAGTTGTTTGTTTATTTTCGGCATATACAGAGAATTCTCGGGTGAAAACTCTGGTGTTTTTGCATTTGGGGAATTTTATAAACATCAGAGAAACAATATTTCTTTTGGAAGCAATATGTCCAACTTATCATTAACGTGCTTTACAAGTTATCAATGTAGATAACATATCTCCGAATAATCAGCTTAGGCAAATTAGCAACGCTTTTTTTAAAAACAAAGGCACAATTGGTAGAACTTGTCAGTGTCACTGATATTAGTATTTTTTGGATATTTCTAGTCTAGACTGCTTATTGTTTTTATTGAAATGTTATTTCGGCTTTAATTCATGCCAGCTTTTCTCATCTATTTTAGATAGGTTTTTTTAAGTGACTTGAAAATGTACAAAATTGGAGGAATTGCAAGCCTCAATATATTTTACATTTACTACAACATTTTATTTTTCATTACTTTAAACTTAAGGTGGGGCAAATGTTGGCTGGCAGTTTGATAGAAACAAATTAGACTAAAATTAATAACCACATTATACATTGGTATTTTTTCAATATTTCTGGTCTACCAATTTTGTTGACGTTTTATTTCAGTTTTAGATTACAGAAATTTCATGTGACAAGAAACATTGGTGTTGTTACTTTCGGGATTTAAAAAATGGACCCGGCGTTAAGTTATTAACTATAAAGTAGATTACTGCACTGTAGATAAAATAAAAAAAACTGTAAATCCCAAAAGTCAAAAAATGGAATGAAATATCTGACTTTTATCTGACAACACATGGCCACAAAACTAGCTTATCCCTTCATTTGTGTGTGCAGCGTTATTATTTTCACCACATTTTTGTAATGATTAACGCTGAATCCGAGCGGCGAATTTGAAATGCTTCTCATGCGAGTGTTACTCTGGAATGTTTGACAGACATTCGCAAGAGGTGGATGAGGAAAAAAAGACTAACTTTTGCCGTTAGTCCAACTCATTACTCACTAGGACATTGCACCTACAAGGATGCAGTTATAGCTATCACTGAAAACCATCATACGAAGTTTTATTTTACTCATTGCGGCTTTTTTATAACTTCAATCATTAGCGAGTTGGTGTCAAAACAAAGCTTATGACTTTTAAAAATGATTATCCAAAAATATTTCAATTTTTAATTAAAGACTTCACAATAAATCATTTTTTTATTTTTCAATGATTAAGTTTTTTTTGTTTGCCTTTCCCCCAAAATGACTTCATTTTCCAATGATTATTATAAGCAGCTTTGGAGCTAAAACTTCAATTTAATCACGTGTTATGTTCCAATGAAGTTGTTCAATGATAGCTATGACTGCATCCTAAATGTCAGTTTATTGGCAAAATTTATGGAATATTCACATTTATCATTGATTTTGTACATCGCTTAACAACTGGATGTATGCGAACGGTTTTATGGAAAACTCAAGATGGGCTAGTAGCGAAACATATTGTTATTCGAAGCCCAAAGATGAATGAAAACCATTTTAGGTGTGCTGTCAATATCAAAATAAAATAATACAACATTGGAGTACATATTAAGGCCCTCTGTCTACCTCGACTCCCATATCTAAAGGGTTTTGTAATAAAAGCGCTGCAAAAGTTTTTTTTTATTAAAACAAAAACGGTTTTGGATATCAATGAAATGCTTTATTCCTGTGAAAGTAAGTTCAGGCGCTGATCCCAATTTTCGACGGTTTCCAAGCATACATCGGCCGATACTGCTGCAATTTCGCGTTCGATATTCGTACGAAGTTCATCAATCGTCGCTGGCTTGTTGGCATAGACCATAGACTTGACGTAGCCCCACAGGAAATAGTCTAACGGCGTCAAATCGCACGATCGAGGCGGCCAAGCGACTGGACCATTTCGTGAGATAACACGTTCTCCAAACTTGGTTTCAAATAAATTGATTGTGACATTCGGGATGATTTTTTCGGGATGCAATGATGACTCGTGGAGTACGTGTGGATTGCTGCCTGACCAACACCGCATATTTTGTTTATTGACGAAGCCATTCAGCCAGAAATGAGCCTCATCGCTGAAGATGATTTTTCGATGAAAATCCGAATGATTTTCAAGTTGTTGCTCAGCCCAATTCACGAACATACGACGCTTCTGGTGGTCAAGCGGCTTCAGTTCTTGCGTCAATTTAATTTTGTAAGGATGTAGGCCAAGATCTTTTCGCAAAATTTGCCACAATGACGTCACAGCGATGCCCAAACGCTTGAGAACCACGTGTGAGAGACACATTTGGGCTTTCTTCAACTGAAGCCTCAGCGGCAGCAATATTCTCAACACTACGGGCACTTCTTTGTCTCACTGGCACGGGAACATTTTGTATTGTGCCTGTGGATTCAAATTTTCCCACTAGACGCTCAATTGTTGATCTGCTAGGACGATTATAACGACCATAAATTGGACGTAGCGCTCTTAACGTTGGGGCCACTGACTCCGATTTTCGGTTGTAAATTTTAATAATTTCGACTTTTTGTTGGATCGTATATCTTTCCATCATGAAATGGTAAACCTTACTGAAGAGAAATGTCAAAAGAGCGGCAAGAAATATAGCGTCGTTTGCTGTCCCTGTCGCTCAACTTTTGTAGCGTCCGTGTTGAAAAACCTGATACCATTTCAACGACAATTCGTCAGCAGTAAAACGAAGAATAACATTTGTCAACCGCTATTTCTTTAGTGTAAGAGACAATTAAGTAATAAAGACCTTACTCGACAGCTAAGGTGATCCTATAACAACAACCCTTATAATACCAGTCCTGATGTAAGGCGCAGAACCGTATTTGAAATGGATAAAGATATATATATATATGTGTTTCCTCCGACGGGCTATTAAGACGAAGATTCAACCATAAGTTGTACAGCGACATGGAACTGGCCAAAAAAAAAAATTGGAATTGAACATTTAAGATGGCTTTATCTATGATTTCCATACAGATGTCGGGCACAGCAATTGGCGAGCACAAGTAACTTAAAATGCGCAACAACAGGCAGTTAGCTAGGGACCGGACTTGAGCAGCTTTGAAAATGAATATTTTATAAATTGAAAACTAAAAGTTTGTTTGTCTCTCAGAAACAGTGTCGCAAACTTCAGTGATTATTCTTGTCATTGATTATTCATGTCATTGAACTCGCGGCATGATACAACAGCATTGACATTGCTCCAAATCCATTTGTTCTAATTTGAAATCACCCATTCACTCAACTTCTTTTTATTGACCGCAGGCCAAATAACATCTCATTTTATATGACTAACCAACGAGTATGGCGTAATTATAATTTAGACTCAATTTAAACAAAAAAAAAATGTATCCCTTCGGTTTATTTGCTGTAATGTTTTGTCTTATCTATACCCCACCGTAGATACGAAACTTTGATGTTACAAAATATGAATGCATACTCAATACAGCTGCTTCAGACGACGACTAATTAATCAGCCACATTAAGTTGCTCTCGACTCTGCGAGTAATTATAAACAAGGTCACTCAAGTAGATGAAGATGTTGATGTAGAGACGAATTACACTTCTTTACAAAAAAAAACCTTTGTTTTCGAAAAGTTGCCATATAAGAAGATATTAACCAAAAACATTTTTATTTATTATGATTTGCTATTTCTGTTTATGTATTTAATTTTGATTTTATAGTTCAAGTATATATATTTCTAGCAACCTTCAATAAAAAGTGAATTTTTTTCGTTTTGAAAAGTTGCCAAATTCCTATACCCATCGTTTGTTGTTCATCTTTCATTGTCTCCAAGCACATTCACACTGAGTAATAATTCTAAATTTATATGAAGACAAAATATTTAATATTTGTCAAGAACTGTCACACATCCGGTAGTTGTACGCAAGGATAAAATAGTGGGTTGAAAGGACAGTTTATACATAAAAAAAATCAGATTGCTTAGGAACATTCAAACCGACACTACACTTGTATCCGAAGTGGATAAAATAACACTCATGTATAGGATCAAAAAAAACAACATCTTCAAAAGGAAATTGGGACACATTCCGTCGAACAAGACAAAACGATATATACAAGCGGCTCATGAGAATGTATATGCTACGCTTCAAGCAAACCGAAATGGGAAATGACCTAATTTATACAATGTATAAAAATTATGATACCACACGATACTGTGCTTATGGTTTCTTTTTATTTTTTAACTTGACTCGAGGAAATTTTGAAAATGCAATTCTTGCAATTTTGTTTGTATATTCTGGACATAAACAACCAAATATTTTTTTATTTTTATTGAATAAAATGTAAACAAGGTCGAAATGTCAATCACTTTACTTAACACGAAAATAAATAGGTTCTTGGTCAATGGTGCACTTTAAGCCTTGTAATCAAATTAACTTTTTCTTCTAGCATTTCCTTACAATAGATTTGAAATAAAATGTTTTTTTTTTCGAACTGTAAAATATGAATTTACTTTGAAACAATAAAAAATAAAATAAACTGTGTTTTACAAATAATGGAAGGAAGCTTTTTGGTTCGAAATCTTGTTCAAGCTTGTATTCGAATATACCACCATCAACAAATTAAGTACTTTTTAATGCTGCTGTCTAAGAGCGCTAGCTAATGCTCGGAGCCAATAATGTGTCCTACCAGAGCTAGATCAAAGATAAGTAAACTCCTTTTTCAAAAAAAAAAAAAAAACTAAGAAGAGCGTATTTTATTACCTGGACCTACACATAAGGATATTAGTATCTAGCCTGAGGATAACTACCTTGCCAGAAAAGATGACCTTCTTGCTAATCTATATAAAGCTGAGAAAGGTACATACATTAACTCATTAGAGAAATAGTAAATCTATCTCTCTAATCAGCTCCTATTTTGCTACCTATATCCACTTACGGCGCAGTTTTTTGATATAATATTACATAATCGCAATCAGAGACTCTTTGGACCTGATCATTTATGTCCATTAGCTCTCCATCTTAAACATTGAATGCGTATTTAACGACTACATCAGGAAAATCGTTTGCTGATCTAGAACAAACAAATACAGCGTGTTACGTTCTCCGTCTAGTCCATAAATTTTTGCAATTGCTAACATACGCCGAAAAAATATCCCTTTATCCAAAAGATGTCACCTTCTCATATGCGACTGTTTCTAGGTAGGCGGCTAAAATAATTTCGGCAGTATCGTTATTAAACAAATAAATGGAACTGAGATTATGTTGACAAATCTGTCATATGAGTCATTGGTAAATTGTAGCATTAAAACAACCACAGTGCACGCAGAAACATATTTGATGTTAGTGTACATTGTACAATCGTTATTGACAGATAAGTAGAGAATTAAACGAGAAAGTAGAGTTTGTTAACGTAGAACAAGTTTGCCATTAGCTCTTCGTTTGAGGACCATTCCTCTTTTTCGAATCAAAAATAATGGAGCTAATTAAATATACGAAAAATGTATAGAAAAGTCTTATTCAGACATATACAATTTGTACAATAAGGCTTGACTTTATGGTAGAAATCGTTATGACTTAAATATGGGTAAATATTTGTGTGTTTTAAAGAAATCTGAATTATTTAAAGGAAGAAACATTTGTTAAAAATATATTTTAGTCTAATTTGTAGAAATGGCGCGAACGTCGCAGTGGACAGTTAAATTCAATGTTAAGGGATTTTCTGTAATGTAAATCCACTAAACATTCTGACAGAATCCCATGTAACTAAATAAAGAATAAGTTTTTCCCATTCCTGCTTCTTCAGGCTTCGAAAGAAAATCAGATCTTAAGATGACAAGGCATTACCTAATTGACTGCAAGTAATTTAGTCCAATCGAATATGTCATCAGATTTACTCCAGTATATAAGGATAAAAGTATTCCTATGAAAAAGCCTTTCCAACCCCTGAATTTTACAAAAATATTAGAAAGACTATGATGTAAGTATCGACGTTATCTCTTCAGAAATTAAATTAACAAAAACTCTTGCCAACAACTTTTTCTTAGCACTAAAAAGCAAATTTATTAATAAACCTGAGATCATACATGATGCCCCGATCATCCTAGTCCTGATCTACGACGCCAAAGCATGGACCGTGTCAAAAGCGGATAAAGAAATACTTGGTCGTTTTGTTTGAAAAATAATTGGGAAAGTTTTCAGTCGCATTTGTGTTGACATGCTATTGAAAAAATGAATCAGCCATGAATTTAATTAATTGCACAGCGACAAAGAGCTGTCAAGAAACTTGTATAAGACCAATACATGTCTAGAACATTTAGAGCGAATGGATACCAATAAAGGCACTCGCAAATCAGATGTTTGACGACGTAGAAGAATACATCGTTTTAAGTTACGCTCAAAAGCTGAAACTGACCCCAAACCAGCTTGAAGGTGGCAGTTAGCAAGGAACCGGCAAAGGATACAAAAATACCTAGATCTGGGTAAAAATGGCTTTGGATTTTTCTTCCGTTTTTAATAAACAATACTGTTCTACAATAAAAAAAAATTCCACACAAAATAAACTTCTTGCTCTCCCAACTTCTGAACTTTAAACTGTCACCCATATAAAACATCAAACTCAAATTATTTTTATAAACTGAACTGCCACTAAGTTCCCAAGTATTTATTATCATCCTGTGCTGCTGAATCGACACCACCAAGCTCCAACTAACGTCAAATTCAATTAGCAATATCAATTTTACTTGTTCTATTTTCTTAACCGTGTAATGTAGTTCAGTGGTACTTCTTTTGCTTGCCGCCGCCGCCGATGTCAGTTGCCTCATCCACCATACTCCATTATAGTTGGGTCTTACTTTCTTCTGTAGGTATGTATCTTTTATTTTCCTAAACGCGAGTGGAGCAAACAAAGAGAAGATACAAGTAGATGGAAACATCATTGGTACACCATTTAGCAGGTGGCGATGAAACATATAAAACTTTTTATGTACAGAACTGCTGAGAAAAGTTGTGTCACCGTCACGATGTGTAGCGATGTACATTGAAACCTTTGTCACACGCTTGCTGAATGCTGACAAAGGGAAACAAGTTAATTTACTGGTGTGGTGCTCTCTGACGCTGTGTAAGGTCATCAATAAATGTGTACTTGTACGCTTTTAATAAGTGATATTGATTTTTGTTCACATGAACAGAATCCCGGAATGCTAGAACTCATTCTGAATTGTAAAATGAAAACATTTCGTCAGCTAATTTATTTTTGTTTCTCTTTATTTTATTACATTCACTAAACAAGACTGCAATTATAGACTGCAATTATTCTTCAGATCTGCACATCTCAACTGTAAAGTACTAATTTTGTGCATACAACTTACTTTTATGTGTTTAATTGAATTCCATAACATTGCGAACATGACTTGAATTATTACAGGAAACAGAAAACTTTGTTTTCGTCAAAAATTTTTTTGAAAACAACTCGATGATTCCGCACCAAACACCAACCAGGTTTTGTTGACATATTACCCTTTACCAATCAGTCTTGGATTTTTGTATTAAAAGTCATAACGGGCATTTCACTTGTTATAATAGGTTAAATGTGGGCTAAAATTAAAATCCCTAAAATGTGGGCATTATGGCATTATCACAACATAATGTTCAAAATCTTTGATGATTCGACAAAAAACGCCTGCAAAAAGTGGGCGTGGGTTTAGATGATGTAAGGACAAAATATTTGTTTTATCAAACCCAATGATTTAGCATTAAATATTTTTCCTCAAAACCTATATGTTCAGTCACTTTTTCAAAATTCTATACTATTTGTTCCTAAGTCAAATACCAACATCCTATTTTAAAAAATAAAAACAAAACGAACTTACAGATCAACAAATTCAAACTTTTGGAGATAGACGGTGATTATTCAAAGTGGTCTAACAATTATATTAGCACAACGTTTCTCCAAAAGTAGCAAAATTTGATGCTTCATAGTTTCTTTTTTTTTTAATAAATATTGGGCGGATATTTTAGAAAAGAATTCTTTAAGGACACTCGGAAAAGTCTTGGAAAAGTTTTATTTCTGAATACATTTGACAAATTAATGTTGCTACTTACCACAGATTTTAAGTGGGGCTTCCAATTCTAAAAGGATTGGCTGTGAAAGAAAGATTTCTCGTGATTTGAGACATAATCCACGGATTTCCGTTTCGGAGAGTTGGACATTTTTTCCAGGTCTGGCGCCGCGAACTATAAAAAAAATTATATTAGTGATACAATAGTTTTAACTTATAAGAAATGGTAAATGAATATGAATGTGATTTTAAAATTGGTGAACTTGTGAGTACTTATAGAAATTGTTATTTAGCTGCGTTTGTCGTAACCTGTCATCGGAATATTTCAAGTATTAAAAGTATAAAAAATATTTAGAATTAAAATTCGAAACGATATTTGTGCGTAGTAACTTTTGCCACATGGAATGTGGCCTCCTCTATAACGCCGACATCGAACGGTAGATTAGAGAAGCTTCTCATTACTGTTAGATGTTTGTCACCGACAACGTAACTGTGAAGACTACGACTCGATGGTACGCACATAAGCACAAGTGACTTTAACGAAACTTTTTTTTTTTTTTAAAGATTTGACAGCCACACAATTAAGGTTTATCTTTGTTTAAGATGTAATCCTCAAGGACAGTAACATCGTAAATGCTTCGTGAATAAAATGTGTTCTGAACATAACGTCAAGTGGTTACAATTACTTGTACCAATTTATGAAATAAATAACTAGCAAACTCAATAGCCACGTAACTGTCGTTAGTTACTTCAACTTCAACTATTATAACATCGAACTCATAGTTTGTAATGCAGCATTAATCATTATCAAAACTTACGCATAGCCACCTATTTATAATCTTATCTTATCCTACTCTATCATTTGCTATAACGAAAATTATGGCAAAGCCCATCATAGTCTGTCATCGGACGCGTCCTCAGGTGAGGTACATATAAAAACTCTCTATAAATATGCTGAGTAGGTGGGCAATAAAATAAAACAAACGGACCAAAATGATCTAGGGTCCTTAGTAAAAAAAAAAAAAACTACCCAGACGGCAGATTAAGCACTACCAAGATCGGATCAACGATGGCATCTACCTAGTTTAGTTAGCTCTGGGTAATCTGCGCGAAGGGAAAACCATAGATGAGGTGCTTTAACATATTCTGTCAAACAGCATGTTGTTTAACAAATAAAAAAAATAGGGATAAGCACGCTAAATGCCCATTACCCAACAAATAATCTGTTGATGCAATATATGTTGGAGTTTGTTATACAAAATAGGATTAAAAACAATGCAATAACTATGTATAATAAAATGTATAAATTAATGCAACGGTAAGTTAAGAATGTGAGGGACTTCAACCGAGAAAAGAGCATGTTGGTATGTAGAATTGAAAGCACAATATTATTTGTACAACCAGTGTAGCATTGTCGATGTAATCGTTGTTTACAAACATTTTTAGCAATTACCAAAATCTTGCAGAAAGTAACGACTTTCCCCAAACTATTCTTAGAAAGAGACATGAATCACTGGGTTTTGAAATGCTGTACAAAATTGACCAACCAGCATTTAATAAAGGAAACACCCCTTATGAATGAACTACCTAAGTTAAATATAGCATTATCCTACATATACCATAGTAATAAATTAATATTTTTTTATTTCAACATAAAATATTTGAATAAATATGAAGTCAATTCGCTTTTTTAAAAAAAAATGCCTACTTGCGATTATCTTAAAACATGCCGTCTTCGTCATCTTTGCTTTACCCGTCCCATCGGACACGCTTACACACTGCTTTACTCACACACACCTTCGCTCTCTTTCCGCCATGAAGAAAAAAAACCCATCCAAGAGCAAGACCAAGAATTCATAACTTGGCATCATCGCGTTTACGAAAGAAAGCGGTATATCTCAAGAAAAAAAATGGATTTGATTGTTTTTGCTCCCATCACAAAAATCTCTATATATACTGCATAAAAAAACAATATCCGTACTGCGTATGAGAAAATTGTCCACACAGAACAACAAAAAAATAAAAGAGTTAACCAAACGTTGCCCGTCTTTCGCACATATTACGGGCGTTGGCACCTCCAATCTAGAACCACTTTTCAATTCACCATTTCCATAAAACAAAATATACACAATCAATTTCTTTGTATTTACCTTCTAGGAGCCGCGATATTATGCTGTCAATGTTCATCAGTTCAGCCATGATTTTATTCTTCTGTTCCTACTGCTGCGTTAAGGCTGATTTCTTTTTTTTTATAGATTAAATTCAACGCACACACACGCGCGAATCGTAAGTTATTGTAATTGCAGTATAATCTTTACCGTCACAGCACAGAATCTTTTAATTATGTCAACAGATGCAAAAGAATTGATTGTTAAAAAAATCGCCGTAAAACTTTGATATTCCTTAGGTTCCTATAGAATTGGAATACAAAAAAATAATTTATTGGAATTTGGGAAAGCCAGTCACAATTATTCCATTGTGAATGATTTATTCGTTTTTTTTTCACAGGGAAAATTATTGCATGGCTTTTTCACGTTTTATTTTTGCGTCACGATTTTTAACTTGCGAATCGAAAAGGTTAAGAACTTGTGTTGTACCGTCGAAAAAAATCGAAAGATATAATTTTGTTCACACGCGCGAATTGACAAAAGTTCGCCCACACTGCATTCGAAATAAAAAAAAATATGAGAAAATCGCAAAAATGAAACCACAAAGTGTAGAGAGAATCTCGAACGCGAACAAATTGATTTATATATTTCTGTCACCTTCTCGTCACCAAGTCAAAATCGTAAACGCATTTTTTTCAACGAATAAAGAAATTAACTTCACTATGAGATAAATAGCACTTTGGAACGATTTTCCATTACCAAAAAACTTTAGGGAGTTACTAGTGGATGGATTTTAACATTTTTACAGAAGAAAATTGATTTAATTTTATGAAGTTCACCGACAATTTCTTCATGCAAGCGACGTTTTCAGAACCTCACAGAAATGGCGGCGATGCGAACGAGTTTTGATCAATCTGCTCCGGCCTGGAAGTAGAAGTGGAATTAGTATAGTTACGATGGAATGTCGTCTGCGTTGCGATGCGTTTGGTGGCGTTTTTTAGGGAGGTTTATAGTTTTTCCAACAGCATCGACTTTAAGAAGGAAGATGGCGCTGTAAGAGTCGTGGGAATGTTCAAAAGTAATTGAGATTGGTGAAGATAATCACTAGGTACTCATTTTCCATCGATTTCAACTCACCTGGGGTTTAGATTTGCAAGTATTGAATTAATAACTTCTTCAATGGGGATAGTTTTCCATTGTAACATGTAACTTCCAAGTGGTGGTGGGTTCTAACTGCAAGCATGATATTACAGTCATGAAATTAACTAGCTTGTCATACTCCGGCTAACGACAAACCGTTTGCGAAAGCGAAAAAACTTATTTGAAAATTATATAACATCAAAAAAAAAAAAAAAATTACTTCCGAGTAGGTTGAAGAGAGGGTATGATGATTCTACTGAAAAAGGATAAATTGGTAATTCAAATAAACACTGATACCTATTGGTTGAAATTTAAAATAAAATCTAAACAATGCCACCGTTGAAAAGGTACGGCAAATAAAAATTATTCCGCAACTTAAAATTACGATAAACTCCATTTATGCTACCAAGTAACCAGTTGTTATCTTTTAGCAGAAATGGCAAGGTGACTAATGCAACAATTTTTGTTCTCAGAATAGTGCAAAACACTTCGAATTATGACGTATTGAGGGATCTTGTTCCATTTACCGGAGAGATCTGCAAGTCAGAGATTAACAATGTAAGTTTCTTTATCTCTGCTGCAAGTGGAACATGCTTATTGACACAGCAATAGTGACATTTAGATCAGCACTAGGAGTTTTTCTAAATTGCTTTTGATGCCGCGTTTTTAATAGCAGCTACTCATCTTCTTTCTCAAAAGAAAGTTGTAGAGTACATACAAAGTATTTGTAGGAATTAACCGCATTTTTTATTTTTTATTTAAACGAGTACATTCATGATATAACTACTATGGATATGGCTTTGCGAATGTTGGGTTTTTGCAATGATTTTCGATGACGTAGAGGAAAAACCATGGTATGGAATGATATAACAAAAACATATACGGCTTTGTGCATATGCTATGAGCTTCTATGAGGTAGATGCACAGAAAAATAAAAATGCGAAGACAATATATATTTTATTGTATAGTGAGTTCATTCCATTAAAAGGCTACTCCCGAGTACGTCATCAAAATAAACAGATAAATAAGAGTTCTCAATGATACGCTCAATGTCATTGATATACAAACTAAATATCAAAGGACCAATTTGGCTACCTTGACGCACTACAGATGTGGTAAAACGGACTTCCCGTCATCTTTGGAAAGTATAAAGCTCCAAACTTAGAAAACAAATCCTGCAAGTTTATTTATGCCGTGGTCAATAACCTTATTTGATACAGCCTAATTTGTAAGCAATGCAGATGAATGGAAACATTTATTCTATGATGATGTGTCTGCTGCAGATGAAGGATTGATTAAGCTAGATCAACATTGCAGCTTCATCACTTAACCCCATATCATTATTTCAAATGTGGATTCTCAATCGTGTTAATGCGTCTCATGTCAATATAAAATCCTCAACAAAGTGCTCCAATTAAATTATAGACCGCATAGAAATAATATTGTCCATAACTCCAAGAAAACCTTCTTGAAATCCAATCCATTTATTTGCTGATGGATCTATTTGTAACTTAAATATTGTTTTCACCTTAATAATGCAACAAGGGAATAAATCCTAGGTGTTTAGAAATACTTATCAATGAAAGTTCCAATTCAATTGCAAAAGAGAGATAGTCAATGAATTAGTCCGAGAACATCGCCCACGGTGTTCTATTAAGTCCAGCTATCTATTTATTCTCATGTGATAGTCTTTTCTGAGCATTCGATGTATAAAACACTCCGTGTTTTTGTTACCAGTACGTATCCAAAGTTGTTTTCATACGAATTCATTACAATGACCCTGCAAATTAGTATGAAAGTACATAACTGCTATCGTGTCATTTCATCATTTACAAAAATACATTTCCGTTCGTTTATATTATCAAATATTTTATTGCAACAAATATGAGTTCATTAAGCATTGGAATAATGATGTTTGTTTGTGTAAATTCAGTTGTTTTGTATGAATGAAGGAGAGAAAACGTATCGTGCGAATACAGACAGTACGCAATGGTAATACTAAAGTAAATTATACTAACGATTATCAACTAAATGTAAATAATATACAATTGATCACTTGTCCACACCCCGTCTTACTTCTTGCCCAACAACTTATTCATTTCTTTGTTCTGCTTGCTCATTTTTAAATCAACATCTTCAATCTTATAGTTCATGTTGTCCAGTAAATCATTTTGCGATTCAATTTCTGTTCGCATATCAGTTGCTAGATATTTAAGACGCGACAAACTGTCACACATGTCCTCCAAATTCGATTCCAGTTTTTTATCAAAGTTTGCTTTATCATCCATTCTCTGTGCCTGCATAGATCCGGGATCTGAGCGTATTCTATTTATTGGATGGTTTTCATAAACATCATCCGGTGACATTGGTGCTGAAGATGATGGCATTTCTTCGCCAACTCTGCTTCCACTTGGCGATGAAGTCATTCTGGGGCTCATGTTGTCACGATTGCCTGATAAGTAGTTTTTCAGTCCTCCAAAGACGCTTTTCAATCCATTAAGATGACGTTGACTGAAACGTAAAGTAGAATTTATCTCTTCCAATTGGCGAGATGTTTTTTCCAATTGCTCTCTCTGTTTAGATAATTCGACAGCTGTGGCCTTGCCAACTTCCTCCGTCTCATACAAAAGACCTGTGTATGAAAAATTAAAACAATGAAACGTTAGATAAAATTATATTTATTGCGATTGTACTTACCTAAGCTTCTTTTGGAAGTCTCCAATGTACGAGATTCGATTTCCTTGCGTTTTTCTTCGAAGATTTGTTGCTCATCGTCGAAGGGATTTGTACTTGCTTTTGGTTTCGAAGAATTTGCTAGGAATGTTTCATCGTCAACGTCGTCATTGTCAAAATGATTATTCACAGGTTGAAGATAATTGTTTTCAGCCATAGTTTAATTAATGTTAAGATTACAATGATTGGATATTTGACAGTATTGTGTTTCTTTTTTCTATAAAATTACAAAAAAATACCAATTTCTATTACAAAAACAGGAAAATATATTTTTTTCACTCCTCAAAATTGATATGGAATATCGTAATATCGTCGATGACATTTCCCTTTTGTTTGATAACTGTCATCTAATGTTTTTTCAGCTGGGTGTGTTCACAAATGAGTTAACTTTCCGGATTTTTAAATCATTTGTGTTTTACATTATATGCTTAAATTTCGAGGCTACACATTAAATTGGAAAGAAAGTCATTTCCGACTTTGTATGGTAGATTTTATGTGAAGAAGGTAAGACACATGAACGTTTCACTTTCAACTCATTTCATTTTACAAAAATCCTTATTTGGAAATTGTCTTTGCCAAGTGAAGGCCCTAACATCGGTACCAGAGATATAAAAAAATAAAAGGGTTGTTTTTGAGTAATTGAAAAGATTTCAAACAAAGAATCTTAGTTGAGGAAGAAAGGGAAAATCTCTGAGGGATTTGTTATGGCAGAACCACAGTCACGCTTTGCGTTGGCTGACGCACCTAGTTCAACCATATGAGATCAATGTTACCTATCAATATGTATCTTTGTCTGCCGTCAACTACAAAATTAAAAACGTAAAATCTTAAAGTAATGTTGCTGTAAAGCGCCGTATGCAAAGCGAAGGTTGGAAAATTGTGAATTGTCAAAATAGAGGAAGATCGGGTGTTCACACGCAATGAACATTACTCTGCGTATTTTCATTTCTCTCTACTCTTCCCTTATTTAGAAATGGCGAAAATGTCTAAGATAAAGAGGAACGTGGGGAACTTGGATTTCCATTATGGCGGAAAGTAAATTTTCTCGTGCAGATGGAAGCTTGTAATGTAATGTTACCATTCTATCCGCGAGCTCAAACATAAATGGAATAAATTTGACTTATCCGGAACGATGGAATAGGACCACAAAATAGAACGTCAAAGATACTCACCGAATATATGTAAATTTTGGAGTGTTTTTTTCATTCCCCTCCTTTTACATATATTTTCCTGCGAACCTTCTTCGAACCATTACACCATTTCATTTTGACAAAAATACTCATTTGTAATTTGCTTTGCTTGCCGATTTCAGACCTTAATATTGATATCAGAGACACGAAATGTAAGTGCCCAGTAATATGCACCATTGGAAACCTTCATTGGAAATTTTCTTTTACTTCTTTTGGCTTTTTTTATAAATTCAATCATTTGCGAGTTGGTGTCAAAACAAAGCTTATGAATTTTAGAATATGATCTTCATTCCAACGACTTTTTTTTGTGCGTGACCACGGCGTTCCTGGGAATGAAAGTCATTGGGATGAACATGTGGCCAGCTACTGAGAGGGTGTGGATTTTTGTAGCAGAAGTTGAAGCCGCTAGAAAGTGAATATATCGAAGCATGCGCAAAGCATTTGGACATAACGTCCGCAGAGCAAAGCTTTAAAGCGTGATCCTCACTTGGCAAAGCGGGATGTTTTTTGCAATATTATAAATTTTGTCGTATAGTTGGCTGTTTTGTATGCTTTATAAAACTGTCCCTATTTTTTTAAACGTATTTACTAGGTTTTGTATTATTATGGTGCCTAGATTATATTATGTTTGAGTTAAGGATATATGTCGACATTCGTTGCAATAAAAAATTACTTCACATTAATAATATCAAGGGCTTTCTGCTCGAAGTAAGTTACCAAGCGGTATTTTCATTATCCCTTCGCACACGAGTATGCTTTAACCGGTTGAACCTCATGTTTGTTGGTTGGGAGGATGAAGAAGGAGCACAGCTTGAGTGCCACTATGGAGAGCAATTTTTCAAACAAAATAAAGTGGTGTATCTACCAACCCATTCATGGTATTTCTGACAGTTGTGATATTAAAAAAAGACGGCTGCTACTTCTGTGTCAATTGAATGAAATTAAATAAAAAAATTCTACACTGATTCATTGTGTTGTATATTATCGCAGAAATTAAAAAACGGTTGAAGCACACTCGGGTGCGCAGCCCCATCAGTAATATCCTATATTCTAGGATAAATTCATCTAAATCGTTAGCCAGTCTTAACTCTTAACATCTATGTAAATGTGAGACACCTTCGACCAAAATATATAAATCTAGCAAACAGGCAAAGAACAGTTTATTAACAAAATGAACCAACAGTAGTTTAGCATTTAAAAAAATTTCCTTCCAAATATATTTATTAACAACAATTTCATATCTCAACAATTAACAATCCTTCCTCTTAGAAGTTTTTTTTATTTTAATTTATTTTTTTACAATATAGAATTTTTATGATACACATTTTTTTCTACTTAAAAGTTTTTTTTAAATTTTGTTGAATAAGTACAATCTGTTAATCCATTTACTATTATTACTACTCAATAAAGCTATGATATGATATTCTGTTATATATATGCAATTCCAATATGCATCTATTTTTTCCCCACAAATTGTAACTTTCGATTTCCACAGACAATATACGATATTACGTTCTGACACTGGAATTGCTGGAAAACAATGGATTCAGTTTTTTTTCTGTTTTGATTTTGATTTTCTTTGTAACAAGTCGCCGCGCCGGTTCATTGGTTTAAGCGATTTTTAATTTGTTTGTAAGTAAAATGCAATTGTCCATCATTTAAAATAATTTACCATACACCTCCATATAAGAAAAAATAATATTTGTTGTCAATTAATTGTTCTGCAGGTATTTCATCAAACAAAACAAGTGCAGACATTTTGCTGAGCTCTGACGAGCAATGAGTCACTCGTTACTGTAGTCTGTTGAAGGGATTTAAAATTTACTCTTACTTTCGGCGAATTTCGCATGTGCCTTTAAATAAGTGGAAGTTAAAAAAACAGTGCCTTGTAATGAATTGAATAGTTCCTACAATATTATGAATTAAAAAGATTTGCTTTGCCACAAAAAAACATCAAGATGAATAAAACCAAACCAGATTCGTGTGTGGAGACGCCAGCAGCACCTGAATGGCTATCAAAGTTGGAAAGTCGACGTGAAAAACTTGTCCGTGGGAAGTTGGGTCATGAAGCGGGGGCTGGCGCACCTTGTAATGATTGCGGTAAGCTTATTGACTTTTGTGTGTTATCTTTTTTTCTGATAAACGGGGATTACTTGGAAATTTATTTACATATACAATAAGATACGAATGGATATATTATTTATGAAACTCATGCATCTGTTTGATGGAAGCATGCATCGTCGTTAAGTGCCTTGACACCAATATACCTTCTAAATTGCACGGCATTTTGGTTTTGTCGTCTGATGTTGTTATGACTTTTAAATTACCAATGCAATTACAATCGCATAGAAATAAGTTATGTTTAATATATTGGGATTGTGGCGTGTATATTAAAGCAAAGAGTATAGGACTACATAGAGTGCGCATCTAATACAACGAATATTTTCTATGTGGGGTACTGATATTGATATCCCAGTGTTTACATTGCTACCCCTGCATCAAACAACAGCCTTGCCAACGTATACGATCTACGAAATTTCATTTCACCTTCGCACTTACCGCCCGCGTCTGAAACGGCTACAATTTTTTTTAGCTGTGATGCGTACTCTATATAGTTGATTTAGTTATATACTCTTTGATTAAAGTCAATCATTAAGTAGTACTGTCGATTACATATTATGTTTCGGTTTGAACTTCCTCTCAGTGCGTAAAGCAGCATTTATCATTTGGCTGTGGAATAATGTTCATATTTTTATATTGGGCGTTATTTTTTTAAATAAAAATAAATTAGCTCACATATTTCTTAGCATTTAATGTAAATAACTTCTGGCATATAGCATCCGCGACTGCGCCTTGTGAACGCCATCGTGTCGGTCCAATTTTGCATTAAGTTTTCGAGCACACCAGAGGTTTACCCCACCAAAAAGTACTCCAAAATTGTCAAATCACACAAACGAGGTGGCCAATTTGTAGGCCCACTTTGGAGATGATTCGGACACCAAATGTCATGGTTGCACGCTGTGTGGCAACTTGCTCCGTATTGTTGGAACCCTTTCTTCTCCAAATGACTTTCAATGACATGGCTTTAATCTTATACCAGTTAGATCCTCATTATATGTAGGTCAAGATCTTTAAAAAAAAAAAAAAAATGAAGTAGAGGACGGGCAGAGACCTAGTTTCTGAGAACAACGTCGGATTTATAAATTCGGGTCCTATGTTACACTAACGTCTACAGCAGTGATGGTATTGCCGTACGCCCGGACCACGCTACTAACTCGATTTGGATGAATATTATCAACAACAGTAAATATGGTCATAAATCGATGCAAAGTATTGCGTATTAGCTGGCCAGATGAACGATTATGCGCACTAGACGAAGTGCTCTAGAACTTTGGCGAATAGAGCACTAATTTTGGAAGATTTCTACAATTTGTAAACGTTGTTCTGGTGTAAGTCTTCGAAAATCAAGCTTTTTTTAAGGAACATACAATATTTTTGCCAAGACAAGCTCATTAACTGTTGAGAGATGGTTATCCCAAGCTATGATTAAATAGAGTTAGATGATAATAGTGCAAACGCTTTGGACACTACATACCTTCATGATAGTAATTTAAGGAGCGATAGATGTTGCCATATCCACAACTGAAAATGCAAAAATATTTGTTTAGGCTTCATTTTTCAGGTATAAAATTGCTTAACATATTTCGAGTTGCTTAACCTCAAGAAACTATGATTGCTTTAGTTTCTTGTCTGAATTACGCTGGCAATATTATTATGATTATGAACGAAATAGTGGCTGTGATAATGGTTCTTAAAGCACTGTCTAGGTCGCAGTCAATTGTGTATTCTTCCATTTTTTTATATTTATTCAAGTATAAATTATTTCTTTGTTCACTACTCACATATCTTCTTAACTGTTTCCAAAGGTGAGAAATGCCCTGGATTAGACTTACATTTCTGGCGCAAGGTTTGTCGAAATTGCAAATGCCGCAAGGATCAGCACATGTGCCCGGATGACGATCTGTCCGGATGGGCCCAATTCGAAATTCTCGGCCAAATTCGATCAAAACCAGCATGTAAGTATACGCTTATATATTTCTTTTGTTTTATATTTTTACTTACATGTCCCACTTATCTTAGATATGAAAATTAAAGCTATGGCCAATCAACCCGTCAAGCTAGATTGGGTACCCCCTAACGTTGCGCCAGATGTCGTTTCTGATTATATGGACAAATTGGGAACATCACAAATTCCAGTAGCTGGCAGTGACGCAGCCGCCAAACGAAAACAACAACTCGAGTTTCAAGTTCCTCCGCATGATTTGGATGCAGCGCTATGTGATAATCTCACAGAATCGGAAACAAATCAATTGCAGCAGTATGTCCAGAAGATACGAGAAAACTGCGTGGGTCAGGGAAATGTGGTGAGAGTAGGAAATGTTATGCATGGAAAGTTGGGCCACGTCGCCGGTGTCGTAAAAGAGGATGTTCCACTCACTGCTCAGCAGGTGCAGGTAATCGAGACGCTTCATGAACAGCCATCGGCAATCTGTGCTGATCCAGTTTTAGTGGATATTTTGAACTCAGATAAGCTAGCCTCTGCTATTCTTAGTGAAACCGTAAGCGCCTACCCAAAAATGTTCATGGCATTTTCGGAACCATTACCCCAAGAAGATATGGAGGCCGTGCCGGTTGGAATAAAACAAAAAGTGAGAGAGTTGAACAAAGCTACCATTCACAGTTTGGTGGAAAACGGGCCGATTTATGACAAAATATTGAACAACTTAAAGCACAAAAACTTAGATGTTGCCAGAGATCCTGTCTTGGGACCTATTGCAGATTTCCGAAAAGAATACGTTGCTAGCCCACAGTTCAAACACCAAGTGAACTCATTTGTTGATTCATTCAACACAACGCAGCCACAATTCTGTACTCCCATTAAAACAAAGCAAGACGGTTGTGATCCATTTAACTCTCCTCTCCCTCTAAAACATCCAATTCAGACCAAATTTGGAGCTCTAATGAAGCAGGACACCCCGATGAGAAAGGTTAAATTTGGCGGAGTCAGCGTTATCTACGATTTAGGTCTGCCCGTTGATGCTGATTACGAGAAAGATCAAGTCTTTGCTAAGGTTATAAATTCGGAACAGCTTAAGAATGCTCTTCAACCGAATCCCAGTCATTGGCGGGGCAAACAAGTGGCGATATCTCTTTCTCCACTTCCCCCAGATTTCGATGAGGAGCCAGAACTTAGCGATGACACGAAGCAGAAACTAAAGCAGATTGGCTTAAACACGAGCGTACTTCAAAGTGGTGTTGCGAATGGCCCGTACTACGATAAACTTTTCGAAGCCTTGAAAGACAGGGGGGTGGAGTACGCCGATTGTAAGATTTTGGCACCAATTGCAGCCCTACGCGAAGAATTAATCTTAAATAAGCCTTTCCAAAATGAGGTCGTCAAATTTATTGGAGACATACCAAGCACCGCTCAAATTGCCTATTCAGAGAATGCAAGTGGAAACCCATTCCGCAATAATATTCCTGGCTCACGAAGTTGTGACTCTGGATTCGGTTCCAAACCATCAACTCCTAACTTTGCCACACATCCTGATCTACCTTTAATGGATAATGATCAATCGCTATTCGGAATGAACGCTAGCTCTGGCAAATTTTCATCGATTCCGGGAATCGAAGAGATGAATATGTATCCTGAGGTTCAACCAGTGGTCGGATATAATTCTTTGGAGAAATCTATAGATAATCTCCAACTGGGTCCACCCCACTTATCGTCTTCACCCATGCCCATTCCAGTTTTATTGTGCCGCGACTGTAACAAATCAATAATGACCGGTGATGTCGCTGTAAAGGCTGAGCGAGCTGGAAAAGAAATTGCCTGGCATCCTGAGTGCTTTAAATGCCACGAATGTCGGGAGCTTCTTGCCGATTTGGTCTACTTTTTCCACGGCGGAGAAGTATATTGCGGCCGCGATCTGGCTATAATTTTGAAAATTCCACGCTGCAAGGCCTGTGATGAGTTGATCTTTACCAAGGAGTACACTGCAGCTGAAGGAGCAACATTCCATATAAAGCATTTTTGCTGTTATCAATGTGACACACCGCTGGCTGGCCAGCAGTACATTCCCGATGAAAAGACAAACATGCCGCTCTGTCTGAAGTGCTACGACGATTTCTTCGCTGAAGCCTGCCAATATTGTCGCAAACCAATTGGACCGTCGGACCAAGGCGTTGCATGGTGTTCCGTACACTGGCATGGACCATGTTTCATTTGCGCTGGCGTTGGTTGTAGCAAATCGCTGATTGGTGGAAGATTCTGCGTTAAGAACAACATGCCGTTTTGCAGCCCGGCATGCGTAAGAAGTGTTGTGAATTAGATGGAACTAAAATGATGGTCCAATACCCCAGAGTGCTTTGCTTTTAGATTTAAAAAATAATGCTATTTTTTTTGTGTATCTATCCTAGTTCTGTAGTTTTGAATTTTTCATAGTATAGCTATATGTACATGCAATTATAATAAATATTTTATATTGTCCACGTGTCAAATTTTTGGGACGATTTTGTCCAAATTAAAGCTTGCAACGAAATTAGTTTTACAAAAAATAATACATAAATATGCACATACTTTTGTTGGTGTAATTTTGTAAGCAGAATAAATTTACAGTGTGAATATGCAAACATATGTTTGTTAAACTGTGTTTCTGTGAGCAAAAGAGAGTTTTTTATTTATATTCCAAACGTTTGGTTACTGGATTTAATATGTGTATGTCGTTGGGTTTTGTTGTGGTGTTTTGATACAATGAGGGGATATGTAAACGTCTGAAACCGTTCATTAACATCTACTGATAATATGTTCATACTTCAGCAGGCGATTTTCAAAAAATGGACTGACACAGTTGACTAACTAAGGTAGATTGAGACATTTCTTTGGATACGCCTTGACTTGTGGGGCCTAACTATGTAATCCGATTGTATTCTTGATTCTATTTGTTGAATTTCCGCAAAGGTTTAAATTAAAAGACTTCTTATTCAACTAAATATAATATAATACATTCAAGGTGTAGTAATTGGAAATGACCTCGTTGGCGGAAAACCAATATTCAAGTGAGTTTTAACCACGTCACGAGGCAAAAACTGACAAGTAAACCTTAAACATAAATAAATGTTTACATAAAAAAAGCACAATATATAGACAAATCAAATGTCATTTTGTTATGTAAACAAGCGTTGCCAATGTGCAATTGCAACAGCTTCCCTCGCATCTAGTTTAAGGATAACATGTAACTCGGTTGAATCGTAAACGGCCAGACTTTCCAGATGTATCGGTATTAGAAACTTTCTTTTAGCTGGAGGGGAGCACTCTTTGACTTGTAGACGCCTGAGGGGCCGATGATGGAGACACTAAATTTACGGGGCTTGCAGCCGTAGGACTCTCCACAATCAATTAGTCATTTGTAGACGGTACATGGTTATGTTCTGTAATTTGATTTGGAAAATGTTTATTAGATTTTAATAAAAAATGTGCATCGATTGTTCCATCATGTTTGTAGTGTGATGCCTGGAAATAATCTCGAATACGAAGTTGACTCTGGTGCCTTCTATAATTTCCACTTTGAGCCTACACGATGCACATCTTCCGACCTAGTATCTTTAAGATAACACCAGGTATCCACTTCTCTTTCTTTAAGTATTGACAAAAATATACCTGTGGTTGAGGAGAGAATTAAGTTTTGTTCTCACAGGGTATCATGCCATTCGGAGTTTCTGGTGCCATGGCCGCTAGAACTGCTCGATGGATTCGACAATGCAGCTTTTCAGCTGGTGAAATGCCTTAACTGTCTGGTGTCAAACAATATGTCGCCAAGAAAATAGCTAAATCATCATCATTCGAGATTTTGATAGATTGTAACATTGCGATGATAGCGGAACCCAAGGAAGTGGTTTTTGGAATTCCGTCTGTCGGTACTGGTATCTCCAGCCCAAACGACTTGACCGATTTTATTCAAACTTCGTATCCACCGTTCTTTTTTTCATAATTCTAAGCCATTTTTTTGTTGTTTTCTTTCACACATTTTATTATCATCAATTTCCTCAAAAAAGGGCTTTAACGATTTTGATTAAACTTCATATAAGTATATTTGTTCCAACAAAACTGCATACGATTTTTTTTCGAGAAAATCCATATAAGGAAGGAAGTAAAAAATTGTCCATTTCTCGCAAACTGTTTGGCCAAATTGAATTAATTTTGATTTATAAACTACTATTACTGTTTTCATGAATTCCACATAATTGGTTTTGGCGCAGTTATACCTAAACGGAATGTTCAGTTTTGGCCAATAACGGAAAATCATTATTGTTTACATGGACACCGATTCCTTTCAATTGCGGAATAAACGTTCGTATAATCACATTTCGAGATTATTTATATCATTTTAAGAATTATTAATCAAAATAATTATTATTGTGTATTTTGCCAATTTATTTAAAACGTCAAATTAACTTTAAATTAAAATGTTGGTTAAAATGTTATGGCAAAATTTAATCAAAGGCCCATATTGCGAGTGTCGATCGCTTATCGACTCCTTGTGTGTCGAATGTCGATTGATTTTTTGTAAGACAATTCGCAGAGGTCTTGATCATTGTGAATACAAATTATTCTTTGTTGTGTTGAATTGTTGTTAAACGAATCGTATGATTGCATTTTTTTGTTGCTGCACTCTAATTTGGATCTGTTTTGAATTTATTGTCGTTGTTTCAAAACAAAATATAATTTTACAAACAAAAAATGTTTCTCTATAAAATGCACCTACTCGACCAGGAAACCATGAACGACAACGAACGAATGTGAAATCGATAGTTATCGACCATAGCTTCATACACAATACCAAACTTCACAACCGACGATAGATCATCGATAAATATTGATTGTCGATTAGTAATTAACATTCGCAATATGAGCCTGAGATAAAAAAATGTTAATAAAGGCCCATATCGCGTATGTCAATCGACAAATTTTTGGTATTGTCAAAGGCCACTGGCAGAGATCTTGATTGTTGTGAATAAAAATTGAATATTGTAACAGCTTTGACAGTTGATTTTGAAATATTCTTTTTTTTCGTGAAAGACATATCGAAGGAAAATATTTACATAATTAATAAATCAATTAAACATGTTTTTAACAAATATAAACTTTAAGCTTTTTTAGTTTTGGTTTACTGAATCGGATGTCGAAAATCGCGAAATAGTAAGTAGCCATTAGATGCTTCTTATCTTTTTGAGTGGAAGAAACAGTGTTTGTTTTACGACCGGGAAATATTTCTAGTAAGATTCCCATCTGAGTGTGATGTCTTATTGGAACCAAATGCTTTATTATAAGAAATATGTCGCAATGACTCCGCCTCGTCTCAAATAGCGCATCATATACTTACTCTACGAGGCTGTATCTACTGGTTTTCGTGTATCAATCGAGGGTTGATTGTGCTCCAATAGCGGCTATTCTGTTTATTAACAGCCAAGTCGATATGTGCTTCGTCGCTCATAATGAATTTTTACCAAAAATAGCGATACTCCTGCAATACTCTGCTTCACTGCAGAAAATGCAGTTCTTTAAATTTGAAAAAAAAAGAAAACATGTACATTTGACAACGAACGATTGTGAAAGCGATGGGTATCAACTAAGGCTTTATACACAATACCATTCACAATCGACTATCGATCGCAATAAGTCTTAGGGTCGAATTTAGAGTACCTATCTATGTTATACAACATACTGCTTTTCATCTTAAGCAATCAGGTTGATATAACACTTTTGACTTCAATTCTTATTTCTATTATGATTGTTCCTGCACACCCATGTCATATATTATTTTAATCCATCTAACCTAAGCTTTATCCACATGCTGTTAGTTCTGTTTAATCTTTTTAATATCTTTTTAGAATAGGTACTAATGCGAAAACTTATCTCCCTACAATACCATAGTACCATACTCCTCTACTGGCACGAGCCAATCTAAACCCTTATCCAATAGAACCTTCTCTAAAATAATGCCAACATCTGCTTATCAGAATGTGGAAACACACAGAACAATCAATAAATTTACTTCCCACATGATTGTTCTCCCTTAGACCATATTTCGTTATCTCCCAAAAAGAATATGCTACGCATCCTGTCACATACCATCTTATCTTCCCTCGAAACTCGGAAATAACTGCCAGTAAAGTATACCACAACCGGCTGTATTTACTCAGCAACAACAATCGAACGCGCTCAGTAAATTGTAACTTAAACCTTTGTAGTGTTTGGTCCAAAATAAAAAAATAATAAGGGTTCCAATTAATTGAACTTCAGGTGGTATATTGAATGCGTCACTTAAGGGGTACCTAACCTACACAGAGAGACCTATAAACTTCTGCAGTTGACACTTTCTTCGTACGTATTTATTTCACAAAAGTAGCCCGTATCACCATGGTGTACTCATTACATCAGAGAGACTGGATCATGCAAAAGGTGCATGTCGATCTTTTATCCTTTCAAATGCAACATACGGGCGTTTGATATCATGCCGTTTACTTCAGGTCAGAATGATGATTAACATTCTTTTCTTTAATATTTAAATCTTTAAATCTGCCACAAAAAAAATTAGCACTTGAAGTACTCATTGTGTGTGCTAGAGTTTCTGAGAAGTGAGGGCATTGCAATGTAGAGTGCACATATGGAATAAGGGAGACTGAATAATCGCGGAAACAATAAGTCGATCAGGCGAACACATTTATGAATTGTTTGGCTAGATTTTGAGTGTCGTACCGTGTTGGTAAAAGTATAGGGGTGGCTCTTTTGACATTGTTAGTGGTGCCCGTAGTCGGTGTCTATGCCAACGTAGTATTTAAACATCTGCCCATAGTATACATGTAAATCAAAGAACTACTTTGAATGGGTAGCGAATGCAGTGGCTATCAGAGTGGCAAAATTTGTAACAAAATAAAAAAAAATGAATATGGGTTTATGTGAGAGAACATGTGATCATCACTTAATGGTATCTAAACTATATATCTATCGGTATAGAGAATTATAAACACTTTTACACTTTTTATATATGTCTATAGATTATCCGAAGGGCTTCGAAGTGGTTTTATGTAGAGGGCATAGATGAAAACAAACTCTGTAGCAAAATTGTAGAGCAGTTATCTAAATTGTTCACTATCAGCCGTGAACTTGATATTATCCTATGTATGTGGCATTCGTAGATACCAATAACATGTCATATTTTGTCCTTAAATTGAGGCATTTCTAAGGGTTCTTTACTATTCTGGATCGCCATTTTCCTCCCTCTAAATGAATGAGCTACCAAAATATGCCAAAATCTCTTGATCTGGTTGTAAAAGGTGCCTGTGAAGTTAACGAAAATCCCCAATAAAATTTTCTTTGGTCAGAAACAAACAGTCTAGCTCTTAATCGCACCAAATCCAAATGTCTTACAATTTGAAGGACAAATAGCCTTACATGAGACTGTTACATGCGTTTTGGTCTTAGCAAGATGTACAGAGGCCTATGGATGCTTTTGGCATCCCAGCACATAACTCCTGTAGCAACAAGAAACATTATAGGTAAAACTCTACTGTGAGATTTTTAGTAACTACAAATACGAGCTCAAGCTTAATGTTGCTTACAACAGCATCGCACGATACAATTATATACGTAAAAAATATAACCATATCATCGCTTTCTCCAACCCAATATACGGCATAACAATGGGTATCCTTACAAAATTTAGGACTGCATAGAATTTATTATAGAAAAAACTTTATTTCCTTAACCTTGTCACATTCTCTCGTTCCTAAAAAAAAATGTATTCCAAAATGCGATACGTATTTTGTTTCCAAGTCACAATTTTAAATAGATACATATTATTGAACTGTATATTTTCATCGATCTTCGATCGCACAATCGAATTTAGGAAAATGCTTTGGCAGCACTTCACGTAGCTTTGTCTTGTCATGGCTATGAATGTTTATTTGGATGAGGCATAAATGAATATGCATACGCAAATGTAATGATATTTTGTTGGTAAACATGTGACGAAATCGCAATCACCAATCAGCAGTTGCTCTTCAATGTTTTTCTTCTTAAAAAATTGCCGACATTTAAAAAAAAAGACAAATCCATCCAGCCGTTTTTAAGTTATGGCGTTACCTACAAAATATTAAATTGTTTTTATTTTTAACTGGTGGGCCAATTACAAAAAAAATGCAATAAGAACAAAATTAATTTTTTCCTTGTATTATGGCTGTATTAGTAAGAGCAAACATTCCCACTAATTATTGAACGCAACGTCTTTCAAATGGCTGCATTGGCTGACTTTGCAGTAGTTAATTTTTCAAGACCTTGTTGATATTGGCCTTAAGTGTTTGAATGGGTTGTTGGTTGACGGTTCCCCACAAAAAAATCCAAAGGGGTCAGATCGAAGCTCCGTGGCGGCCATTTGACATCGCCAAGATAGCTGATAACACGATTTGATAATGTGTTGCGAAAAAGATAGATTGAGGCATTGGCTGTATGGCATGGCGGGTAATCCTGCATGAACCACAGTTCGTCCAAATTCATGTCTTCAATGATTTGTCAGATCATCACGAGAGAAGGGCCAGTGAAAAATGATTTAGGCTTTGCTACGGCTGGGAATCGAACCCACACCTTCTGCGCGACAGTTCTGGGTTCGCGGAGATGAAAATGCGTCTCGTCAGAAAATATGATTTTTAGCCCGAAATCGTTATCCATTTCAAGCTGCACTAAGGCCCAAACTGCGAAGCAGTTTTTAGTTTTTGTTTAGAGAAGAAAATGCGAAAATGTTTTGGGCTGCAGTCTTGCTATACTGCGGCGATTGAGTATGTGTGGAATGACTCTAAATCCTATTTATAATTCTTTCCTGACTTGATATATACACAGAGTAAAACTGATCACTAACACCAAGTTTGATCTTCTCTATAAACAGTTAGGAATTTATTTCAAACTAGCTTTAGGTTTACCTAAAAAAAATAAAGGATAACTTCTTATCATTCGTGAAACATTGATTAAAAAAAACAAACGAAGGTAAAAGGCGATTACTTTTTTGAAAATGTTTTTTCCGAATAACAAATTTGTTTTATAATACGATCACTTAATACCACTATCATTAGATTCACTACCGATTTAATTTTTTTTATAAATTCACATATATTAATATGCAAAGTTTTTAAACGATTTTTTAAATTTAAAATCAATAATATCAAACTAAGCACTTTATCAACTATGTACAGTCATTTTCATTTTCGTTCACCTATTTTCTGATTTTATTTTCACATGAATATACCCAGTACAAAGTTGTGGCACGGTGCACGAACATCCTTCTTTTTGGTTGTATATCTCCTCCCCCAGTGCAGCCTAATGGCAGTTGGAATATACAAGTTCACCCACCTAGATTTTTTGACAATACATCAAGGGGGTGATCCTGTACAATGTATTATGAAACAAAAGATACGGCCATGCATTGGGATTTTTTGTTGTTGCCTTAGTTCAAGGATTTCACTATGCCGACGAGGGAGTGAAATGAAATTGCGGCATCGCGCTTTACTCCCATTCATGGGAAAATTTATGCAGGAATTCAATTCCTTTGCCATAAGCTTATGAGCAAAGGGATCTTATGAAGACGAAGAAGAACAATGGACGCGTTTGGTTGCTCGACGCCAGTCGAAACGTCTGGCTCTCCTTGCTGTTGGTCCCTAGGGAGATTTTGTTCTTTTATTATGTGCCGAGAGTAAGAGTATCATGTGTATGTACGTTCGGGAATTAAATAGGCTGAGAGATTATTATTTATATTTGTTGCACATTTTTGGTGTTTGTGTGGGATGTGAAAGTGTGCGCAAAAGTTTCAAGTGATTCATTTTTGCTACAAACATTTATCAGTGGGAAACTTTCAAAATAATGATTTGTAATCAGTTTGGGGATGAACAATTCAGAAAAATATTATTAAGTGTGGGAATGTACTTTCGAAACTTAAATGATTCTTGGTTAGTATTATAAATGAAATATGCAATTGGTTGACAGCAGTTATGGTAGATTTAGTGATGATTTATAAGAATATGAAGTTCAATGTTGTTAAGGGATGTCTTAATTAATTTATTTCGTTTACAGTTATTTCAATGTTTTTTTTTCTCAAATAATCTTTAAGTATAAAATTCCAAAGAAAAAGAAAACGTTTTTGCCTTAAATCCACTAGCAGTTTGGTCAGCTCGGTACGTGAAGTTGATGGGAGCACGTTTTGGACTACATGCTTTCTGGAGAACGACAACTGTCGTAATGACATTTCTTTGGCACAATATAAGAGTAACTTACAGATATGTGGTGAAAAAAAAATCAATGAACATATCATTGATTCCGTATCATTGGAGATCAATGTTCGTATCATAGCCAATCTCCTTGATTCAAAGAATATTGTAATTTCTGCCCCTATTCGTCTAAATTGTAAAATATAAATATAAAAAAATATATAATTTTGGAAGTCCAAATTCAAATTTGAGAGCATACGGATAATATTTCTTTGCCAAAAACATAACGTCTTTTCCTAGTTGCACAGTTACAAATGTTGGTGTATGAAGTTCAGTGACTAAGCGACTAACAACATCCAACCAATAAATGAGTCACTTGCATACCTTCACTATTAAAGGAAACCACATAAACACAGGGTTAGCATGTTACTTTAGCTCAAGAAGTTCAATCCTAAGAATAATATCTGTTCGTACCCACTACTGTAGAGGAATCCAACCCCAAAAATATAATATGACACTATAGCCAGTATCCCGATTGTTATAAGGTAAACACAACATGCAACGATGATTTTCATTCCATCAACCATTCGATTCCGTCATTTTCTTTTAAAGCACACCCCCTTACAAATCAGGATAATGCATCCCTGTACAGAAAAAAAAAATCGTTATTTACTTCCTGTCGGGTTGCGCTTGAACGTTTTTCTGTTTACTCACGAACTTTTAATTTAGTGAAACATTTCTTACATCTGTCATTTGATTGAAATTTCTTTTGTGGGGTGTAAAGTGTTTACAACTGGGTACTCCATTTCCTCTCTTCATAACGGCTTTAGTTGAAAAACAAGGAATCCATGTGAGGAAGTGGCGTGGGAAGACTTAATTGCGGCACGCATATCAAAGTGTGAACGATAGAATTTCCTTTTTCGTTCATTAAATATCCTTCAATTGGAAAATATGCATTTGGTCTTTAAATGTCTATCACGAGTGTTACTCTATTCTGCATTGTTAGGGTTTCAACGTTTGTTTTGATTGTGTTGTTGTACACCATCTCCTAGCGATACAATTAATTGTTTGTTGTTAGGTTTTAGAATCGCATATTGGTTACACATATTATTATGGTAGCAAGGAAGTGGAATGGACTACCACAAGTTAATCAACATTAGAAAAGTAAAATGAAAGGAAAGGATATTTTACGCATTTGCTAAAATAGCTGCTCATATTTAATTTCCAGGCGGCAGAGAAAAAAATCTGAAGTGAATAACATAAATAAGTTGCTTCGTTATATTTGGACAACAGGTCATCTACGGATCTCAAGGGTAAGTCAGGACCCTTGAACAGAGATGGTCAACACCGCTCAACACCGTAGTGGATACTGATGGCCCCGTGTCCAAGTGGTATCCAATACACCTATTTTATTATTGCCGACCATGTTGAACGAAAAACGGAAAAGGACGTTGATATCTGCACCTGGAACACTAGAGGTGCAGGACAACAACTGCCAGAATTAAGCGAAAAGTTGTATTTATTGCAAGGCAACAAGTCCGCTTTCGATAACATAAGCATTATATGCACTTACGCCACGATGGAGGAATAAGGCGATATAGCAGAGACTGCTTCTACGAGCTCCTTGTCAAAATTAATGAGCGACTACCAAAGGTCTTCCATTTACGGTTTCCTCAGAGATCTCCTGTGGAACAAGGGAAGTAGTATTAAGCTACAGACTTGAGATAACCCTACAGAAAAAAGGCCGCTAAGAGATATGAATGCAAATGTATGAAGGGAAAACATCTTTAGATGTTGGAAAACACAGCCTACGTTACAAAACGCCTGCAACGGACTTAGACTAATTGACTTCGCTGCGAAACGAAATGTCACTTTATCCAGCACACCGTTTCCTCACCCCGATATCCATAAGGGAACATGACGGTCTCAAATTGATCACATTGCGATAGACAAGAGGCACGCATCCAGTATTTTGAATATCCGTAAATTTCGAGCGGCTAACATCGACTCGGACCACTACCTTATGGAAGCCACGCCACAACAAATCTGAAATACTGTGAAAAAATGTAATGGACTGCAATCACAATAGAGTGGCAAGTCTTTTACAAGCAAGCCATTAACCTTAATTAAAATTAAATTAAGAGCATTTCACCTGCATCTAATGTCGAAAAACAATGGTACCGATACCAAAAAGGCATTACATCAGCCGCAACTGAGGTGCTCGGTTTCTTGCTTCACCAGAAGGAAACCCATGTGAGGAATGCCGACAGATGCTCGCATTTAAGAACGAGGCCTACATGGCTAAGCTGTAGGTAAAGACTCTATAGGCAAAAAAGGAAGGAAGAACATTGGCTTTTCAGAAAAGGAAAATAGAGTAAGAAAAGCGCGCGATTGAGGAAATAGAAAGATGCCACTCCAGGAATGATGCTCGCAAGTTCTACCAAAGTATAAAACGTTAAAGCCAAGACTTGAACAAAATCCTCTCAAGATGAAGAAGAAAATATCTTAGTTGAGACACAGAGTGTTAAGCGGTGATGATGAACAATATTTCGCAGAACAAACCATTTAATACTGGCCACGGCAGCGAAAACTACCAACCACCCGTCCTTAGTGAAGTGAGGATAAACTCAGCATTCACAAGGCTGCCGGGTGACTTGGTAAGTAATAACTCATAAGCCAAATTTGGTTCGAAAAAATATGTATATATAAATAAAAATTTGCTCGATCCACAAAAAAGTAGACCCTTCTGAACTGCGCAAACTACTGAGGCATAAATCTCCTAAGCAAGCCTACAAGGTCCTATTCGCCGTAATATGCGAACGCATGGAACCGTTTACCGACAATCCTATCGGCCCTTATCAGTGTGATTTTAGGCCAGGAAAGGACACATAACATAAAAGAATCAGAAAAATCCGCACCATTGACAGATATAACTTTGAGGTAGCACGGGACTTTATCTACTCGGCTACGCTATTAACTCCGACAAGAGCATCTTTTCAGAAATTAAACGAAAAATTACTCTTGCCAACCGTTGCTTCTTCCGGATTTTAAAGATATCCTTTATAAGACCATGATCATCCCAGTCCTGTTGTACGATGCTGAGGCATGGTAGATGAAGAAATTTTTGGTCGGTTTGAGGGAAAATTTCTTCTAAAAACCTTCGGTTATGTTTACGTTGACGGCCATGGAGAAACCAAGAAATATACGAGCATTACAGCAACATGCCCCAAGTCAAAAAAAAAAATACACATTGGAAGTTGAAGATGGGTAGGACATGTATTACGAATGGACTCCGGCTCGCAGAGCCTTCGATTGCCAGCCAGATGTCGGACGCAGTAGAGGAAGACCTCGTCTTAAGTGGACTGCACAAGTAGAAATCTGCCTCAACCAATTTTTACTGCGCAACTGGAGGCAGTTATATAAGGACCGTGCTAATTGGAGAGGCGTATTGGGTCGAGGTTCATGTGCCACTAAGTAAATTGCATTACAAACCATCCTTTTCAGTAAAATAATAAAAGAATAAAACATTTTTTTATGAAAGTATTTATTTTCATTAAAATTATTATATTGGTACACTGTTAAAAAAAATATATAAAATATTAGTTACAGAACTTCATTTCTTAAATATTTATATTTAAAATTCGCTTACAGTATTTTTAATATCACAATTTTTCATTTTATATAAATACGTTTCGTTTGACTTAATAATTTATTTTCCTATGAATAATATAAATACATAATAAGTATATTCGTATAAAAATATATTTTTATATTTATGTATGTACATATTTTAAATCTAAATAAAATTACAATTTAAGAGATATGATTATACATTTTATATTATAAAATTGGTCCCTTCTTTTTAAATGCTAGCTACAACCTTGTACTTTTTATCAGAAGTTTTGAAATTTATTTGCAAATGTAAGGAACAATTGTGTTGTGATATTGTTTTTGTTGTTGGTTCTTATGAAACATTTTAGTACAACCATTAAAATAAAAGTAAAATAATGTTAGATGCTAACTAAGGCTTATAATCTAAATTCTTTGGTTTGAGCTGTATGGTATATTTTAATGGTAGTGATAAGCTGGTATCATTAAAAATACACGAATTAAGAATAAGAAATAAATTAAATGTTTTAATCAATATGTAAACGACCCTGTTAAGGTATTCGAATACGCTTACAAGCTAATATGACTAGAATTCACTCGATTTGACATATTCTGCGAATATGAATTCGCAGAATTTCGATAATTCATAACTAATAATTTTTAAATAAAATAAATTTAAGAAAATATATATATTTGTATGTATTTATTTAGATGTAAACCTTAATATTTCTGACTTGACTAGATAGAAATATGACTAGATAAATGGTAATGGTTATTTCATTTAAGACAGCACAAGCTCTCGAAATGATGATTTTTGGACTCAAATTTTATTTGCTTATTTTGTAAATTTCGAAATATGACTAGAATTGTAATGACTGTTTAATTCTTTGATTTTAAATTGAAGAAACTTTAGGCAATGCTTGCAATATCATTTTAATTATAAGGACTCTTAAAAAATAACAAACTAATAATAATGTTGTAGATACAACGATACTAAGAACTAAGCATGACTAGATTGAACTCAATTCTCTCTGTTGGAATGCCTCCAAATAATGTACAAAATTATTTTTAAGTAAATAAATAAATTAAAACATAAAGCCACTGGTAAACTAACTCTTTTGAAATGATAACTATTGGAGAAACAAAATCAAACAAAAACGACAAAATGACGACTGTAAAGACAATTAAATAAAAAAAAAAAAAAAACAGATTGCATGTAAGTTTTTAACGAAAACAAATATAAAAAAAAACAACTGCGTGTTTAAAGCAACTTTCCAATGGCAATACTTAACTATGATTAAACTCAAAGCATACACGTGCACTTGATTAATTACCCAACGTACTGACTTCCACCCTTTCAATGAGCCATGCCTGCCACTGTTGTATGCTGAATCACTGAGGTGCAATTTCTCAAATTTGTAAGGGCTGTCGCGGCAATATTCTCCTCCTCTGTAAGATTGTGTTCAACAATTTGCAATCGACCTGAATTGGAGCTGCATTGGGAAATCGAGTCCATGTCGTAATCGTTTGTATAAATCCCTTCGTCCTCATTTGAATGGACACTTTGACTTCCACCATTGCTATTCAAGTCCTCTTTAATTACAACAGAAACCTGGTCGCCAGTCTGTTTCTTGTGCGTCAGTTTGTGCTTTCGTAGGTAAGCGGCTCGCTTAAAACTTTTTCCACAATCGTCACAGCGAAATTGGGATAGAGCTGAACTGTCCACTTGACCTTGGTTCTCCTTTTTGGACTCGCTACTCTTCTTGGGCTTATGCCATCTTCGGTGGGAGGCCAAATTGGCTGGACAATTAAACTGTTTTCCGCACTCCGGACACCGGTACTCAAGTAGAACAATGCACGAGCATCTATGCTGAGCCAAGCCAAAAGCATCATCGAATTTAATACGACACAATTTGCATACGTAGTCCCCGATTACATTCTTGATGGCAGCCAATTCAGCTTTCGTCTCTTCTGTAATCTCAACGATGTTGTACTTCGGGTCGATGTCACCGTTGCTATACTGTAATGTTCCCTCGTTTATTTCTTCCAAGGGTCGAATTATTGTTCCGGATACCGGAGAGCTCGTATCTTCATCGAATTTCAGTTTCCTTGTGGCCTTATTACGACTTGGCTTTGGTTGTGGGGGGTGTGATTTTGCGGTCTTTGGTGCCGATTCACATTTAATCGGTTTTGAAGGGGTGGTATCACGTTTTATGGTCAAGTGTACTTCGGTTTTCATCATTTTAGGTGGGTTGTTGTAGTTTGTTGCTTGTGGATACGTTGATTCAACAGCTATGCCACCTGCTGATGACGAAGTCGACATGGATGACATCGATGATTCATCGGATCCTTGCGAAAACTTTCTCTTTCGCTGTGGTGAAGGTGGTGGTGTGATGGGTGGTGGTTGGTCATTGCTGTGACAACTGCTTTCACTGCGTGGACTTGAGCTGCTTATTTGGTCATTCGGAGAAAGTTGTTTTACCGACAGGTCCAGAGGAATCTCTACTTTTGTCTTTAGATTCAGGTAGCGGCTACGGTATTTTGGTGGTAGTTGAGCCACAGTAGTCAGCAGACCCAATCCGCTTGTAATACTGTGGTGATGCGAATGGTGTGATAGAGTTTCCATTTTGCATGCTCTTTTTAAAACTATTTCACTTTTAACTTAACACTTTTTTTAATCGAATGCACAACAATAATGAAATAAGTTAGAACTTGTTTAAAACGTAAAATGGAAAAATGCACTCGCCGGTATTCGTAACAAGTAAACAAAGTGATGGTAACAAAAATTTAACTGTAACAACTCCTAGGAACAATTTTTAAGTTCCTTTTACGAGGACGTTCCAGGACCACGACTCTGCACTGAATGACTAGCTCAATATCTATTTGTCCTGCATTTATGGATGGATAAAACTCTGACTCTGAACTAAAACATCCCCTTCACTGTGAGTCCCAATACATACACACACAAGCATACATTCAGTCTTGCAGGAATCTCGCATTGTTAATGACATATTAGTCACCCTTTTTCCCAATACGTCACAGTGTTTTTCTCGTGTTATCCTGTGCCTATAGTACATTCTATGGTGGGGTAGGTACAGCGGTAAAACAAAGTGGAAAAATCCATCCCTCAGGGTTGCACTTCGTTCTGTATAGTTCTCTTTGTGGTAGTAAAAGATGGTTGGTTACTCTTTGGTGGTGTTTAGATTAGAGAATTTTTACTTAGAACAATATTGAAAATTATTCCAATTCCTCCCTTCATATAGCTTTGTGCGTTAGGGGTGGCGTGGCGTTGCTGCAGTCCACACAGAAAAAAAATAATAAAACAAATACCTTGGAGAGATACTCGATAAAGGTTTCTGGTAGATATTTCTAACCTTGGTTGCTGATGATCATATAAGGGGTTGTAAATGAGTGTGCACAGAGTGAATAGGGGTTGCTAAGCAAGCGTCAAGTGAACCTTCACTTACGCCTGCGTTAGTAAGTGTTAAAGTGATGCCATTGCAACAGAGCTTACCAGTACAAAAGCTTATTTTGTTTTGGAAACATGTAAATATTACGTGACGCAAACTATTATTAGAGCATTGATTTTTGTATATCAAAGCATTATGTTTCCAATTCATTAAATATTGGACTTGAAACTATATCACTAGTTGCATGTTCAAGGTAAAACAATTTCTAAATCGATTATGCATTATTTTATAAAAACGTTTCTGATCAGATTTTTTTCTATTCTGTTTTAATCTGATTTCACAACACATCACATTGGGTGACCCATCTGTATGAAGTTAAGAATTTTTCTCGTGATCTCAATAATACTTATCAAAAAAAACAACAAATTTTTGGCGCAACAGTCATGTTAGTACCGAGCTTTCTCACAACCTTTTTTGTGCGTGTGTACTTCTTGCACGATGGCGGGATTCCCTGTATTATACCGAATCTGAACGGCTTAGTTGAGATAGGCTTTTATTGACATTTGATATTACTCGGATGATTTGTCAAATCATCACGAGACTACGAGGCGTGGGCCAGTGAGAAATCATTTAGGTGTTGCTACGGCTGGGAGTCAAACCCAGAACTTCTGGGCGGGTAGATTCATTGCACTAACCATCACGCTACTGCGACCGTCGCTTCGATAAATGTAATATTTTTATAGATTTTTGTGGACTCAGTGGCTCGATGGTTAGTGTGCTGAACTATCGCGCAGAAGGTATGGGTACGATTCCCATCCGTAGCAATGCCTAAATGATTTTTCACTGGTGGTTGTGAGAAAAAGGTGAGTACTAACGAGCCTGTTGCGCCAAAAAAATTGTTTGTTTTATCAAAATTTTGGGCATCGATCCGCGCGCTTTTTCCATTTGACGGTCTCCATAACCGTCCTACCGATTGGACTGTGGTGAGTCCACTGTTTCAGTAAACTATAAACCAACACCCGAACGTTGACGAAACCCAAGATCTGACAAAAACATGGCCGCGAGAGAGTGTGCAGGAACGGAACAGCAGAACACAGTTTACGTCGTGACTTAAGCTGAAGTTAAGCGAACATAGAGAACGAAAAATCATCTTCAGCGATGAGTCCCATTTCTGATTGAATGGGTTCGTTAACGAACAAAATTGTCGTATTTGGGACGATAACTATCCATATGAGTTCCAAGAGCGTCCGATGCATTCCGAAAAAGTCACATTTTAATGTGGATTTTGGGCTGGCCGATGATGCCGGTCCAACCAACTTTTTTTTTTGCCTGAATTGGATGATATGGACACCAACAACATGTGGTTTCAACAGAACGACGGTACGTGCAACTCAGCTCATCTCACGTGGAGGTGCTGCAAATAAATGTAGCAGTCGTATGAGTATTCAACTATAAAATTATAAAAAGAGCAAACATTTTATGAAATAAATTATAAACATAACGGCATTCGTTATTTGTTTGATTTGTTTTGTCCACTTTTGTGAATTTTTTGAATCTGCACTTCAAGGAGAGACCATTTTATCACCGTGTACCAGTTGCAAAAATATTATTTGCTGCCGACTTTCCGACTAAAAAAAAGTTGTAGAGCTAAGCTGAAACCCGTTAGTTCAGCCAAACTCGTTAGTTTAGATTAAATTTTATGTAATTCGCAATACAATTTTGAAATGATAATAGAAGGTTTCGTACAATGTGTCGTTTATTCAACATTCTGATCAGCATTCACTATATATAGCATCACTATATAATAAGGTATTTTATCTTGTTCGCATTTAATGAAATAACAAAAAATCTCTGACAACCCGTTTTGCCTCCAATCTGCGATGATATACATGGCATGTCGTTTTTGACAACCCAAAAACAATATTGTTAGGCAAGAAATACACTCACTGTAGGCGACAAATTGTGTCGATATGGACGTCTCACCTCAATGTACTTCGGGCATAAGCCAGAAATTTCGATTATCAGCAGAGGACCAAACCCTTGTCGGATAAATAAATAGACGATTAATCGAATGCATGGACTTTTTTTTTAATCTGTATTGCGAAGCTGACAAATACAAGGCAGTATATCAAAAAGATTCAAAGTAAAACGAATAAAAAAATTGCTGGCCGAGTGTGACGGTTAGTCAGGAGACGGTTAGTCGATGTTCCGCTGTATAATAATATATAATAATTGATTAATATCTGAGAAAACAAAAAAAAAAAAACTTAAAAATACAAACAGCTATGTAGCGGTCTTATTAGGAACAATGTATATATATTTATATTTCTTACTTCGAGTTTTCCAATTGGAATTCCTTATAATACAAAATAATGCCTTCGCAAATGTTTTAACTTGCTTATAAACTAGTAGCCGAGCAACTTAGTATACAAAATTTGAGAATTACAAAATGTTACCATATTGTTAATTAATGACAAACGAAAACTAGGGAACAATACCTTTCTTTGGTCCATATTTTATAAGAAACGTATCTAATAATATGATGATAAGGATAAGGATAAATTGTATCCTTAGGGCGTTTGTCAATTGCGTTAAACTTTTAGCCAGTGGACATAAGTATGTATGTTGAATAGAGACTTAAAAATTTCAACCTGCTCAAAAGCTCACTAAGATTTCCAGTGGCAATACCTACTTTGACATTTGGTATACCTACTGAGGAGTTACAGAAAGCACGCTCATGGATTACTCTTACTCCTCGTTGCCAATGTTCACAATTGGCGGGGAAATAGTACATCATTCAGATTATTAAATAAAAAGCAAAAAAAAACGTATTTTATATCAGAAAATGTAATTAAAATTGTAAAAAAAACTAAAATTGGATTTTTAAAAAAAAGATTGTTTCAAAAATGTTATGATTTTATTTGTTTCTGTTGGAAGAAAAAGAATGTAATTTTTAGTGAAAAGTAGCATCACTGTTTTGTATGGCATGGGTTTGACATTTGGAATAAATTGTACTTCTTTTTTTACCTACCAACCAGACAACAGGTGTTTTAATTCTTTAAGGTTTCTAATTTTGCGTTTTAACTATGAAAAATATCAGTTTCGCTATATGTGATATCATCATCTTAAATTTTACAACAATGTTTATTTTACTGCCAGTAATAAATAAAAAATAAAAGGATTTTTTATGTCCTTTCCGAAATCTATTCGGTATTTTTTTACTACAAGAAATAAATTTTGTTCAAATTCTTTTGAGACATCATTGAAAGTAGTTGCTATTAAAATAATAACCCATTGAGTTCAATTGGCATAGCAAAAAGCCAACTTTTTTTTACCCCTGCAGAAATGTCAAAAATAAGCCAGCAGATAAAATATAACCCCCATTTTAACGCAATTGACACACGGCCTCAAAAACCATTCATATTATGTGTTATGAAACAAATTGAAAGCTCAATACTTTTCTTGCAATACGAGTGTACCTACTACTTTTTTCAGTTCACTAATTGGCAGCTCATTTCTCTACCAAATCTATTCGCTTGCCATTGCGCTATCGAAATCATTCCACACAGAGTACAAATCCAAAGCATAATAACACCCTTTATTCGACTCTGATACCACCACATTTCTATGCTTTGCTGTGATCTATAATTCTTGCTGCACCACCTCCTGGTCGTAACCACCTTATACGAAGGGAACCCCTGGCTAGAGCTCTGTGTGATGGATGAACGAACACACAAAAGTGTACATAATGCCAACGTCGACGAGTGTCGGAGCACTTCGAGCACGCGACCTCAAATTTACTCCGCGTGTTTGTAGTTTTATGGCATGTGCTGCATGAAAAATCCTTCCAGGTGCAGTTTTCGGGAAAAATTGTTTTATAATACGATTTGAGGGAACTCTCGCAAAGCCGACGGGTGAGAGAACCAAAGTGCACATTAGAAGGGAGAGACTACGACAAAACAAAAAGAAGACGAAGAAAAAAAGATTTTTTTTTATTTTATTTTCGCAGGAGTGTTCTTATGAGCAGTGCTTCTAAACAAATAGGGGATGTTGCGTACCGCGATTGTTGGTTGCCTCCGTGCGTTATGTTACGGCTAAGAGACGATTACGATTTCGTTTACATCGTTGTAATTTTGAATACTTGATTTTCAGCAACCGCTACCCTTAAATGCCCCTAGTGTACAACTATTCCAATGCGAAGACTTATGAATATGGAAATTTTGAAGTTTTTTTCACATTTCCCCGAATTCATATCCGACGGGGTCAAACAACCTTTTGCTGGGTTCCCTTATTTTACTAAAAAACAAAAACAAAAATTACTGGCACGAGACAGGAATCCAACAGAACAAATCTGTCCAAATTTATCACTAGGAGAAAATGCATTTTATCAGGAACAGCTGGGCTCTTTATTTTTGGTTTTATGGTATGTGCCTGTCCTATCATAGATTTTGCTGATTTCAGGTCCTTGCATTGTTACAGTAAACTGCAATTTTTGGGGTTGAAAAATAAATACAAGTTGCAGCTGGGTATAAGTCAGCACTAGAGTTATGTATGTGCTTTGTGTACTGTAGTTAAGGTTACGATAGAGCATCATTTTGGCAATTAACATTTCAGGACATGCTGGCATTACTGTAAAGATAAATGCAAGCTGCAAAATTTGTAGAACACTGGTTGTGATATTATGGGGAATATCATTTAGGGCAACTGTAGGTAGGAAACTAAATAAAAATAAATGTTTTGAGTATATTTTGAAAATTACTGACCATTTTCTATACTTTTAGGCTAAAATAATGAAACAGGGATTTGTTTTACAATCAAATTTAAAGCAAGTAATAGCATTAATGTGTGATGCTCACCAATGAACATTTTTTATTTGACCAGATAGCAAAGCTAAACATCGACAGCTTCATTTTCGACACATCAATCCACCAATCTAACCTTTCCTGATATACAAAAAAGAACTGCAGTTATCCTTTACTAAAGATTGTTTTTTTAATAGTTTACGTTTATTTCATATACTATAATAATACTTTTTATCGTTAATCTTACTAACATGAATTTAAAAAAAAATTTACCAACTTAATTGATTGGGAAATAATATCCTTTTTATATACATTCATATACATTGTAGAATAAAAGCACCTGAGTTGAATAAAAAAATATAAATAAAAACACAAATTATACACTTTTCAACCACAAAATGAAATACATAATTCACTGTAATTATTTCGTTGCAATCCCTAGAAAATCTTTCATTTTCATTATTGGGGGTGACAAACGAATGCAAAAAAAAATATTTTCCTTTCTGAATTGTAAACCGTGTATTGCGTGACTAACACCGACGGAATAGTGTGGGTTGTTATTTACACCCCTTTTTTAATTTTTAAGCAACCGAGCGAGTAGTTTTTGTTAGTATATCTATGAATCACAACTTAAATTCTGTACAAAGAGTATCTACATAAAAAAATAATAAAATTAATCCGCTCTATTACTAGACGCAACACCGACCGATCCAAATCACCGAGTGACAAAATACGCAATGGCAAAGGTGTACAACATTCCTTCGATCTTCAGCCTGAGGTGAACGATTTTCACTTTCTTTAAGACTCCCCTAACCCCGTAAAGTAAACGATCCATAAAAAAAGACATAGCACTCTTCGGGAAGAATGATTGTAAGTTTAAGGGTAGAGAATGCGGCGCACTCACCTAGACCTGAAGAGGGGTGAATTCCAAAGGAATTTGCTTTTTGAATTGTGTAAGTGTATGTTTTACTAAGGCGTATACATCGCTAAAAGATTGAGATAAGACATTGTTTAGATTTTGATTGGAAGTGAGTGACGGTGTTTTTTGAAGAATTCCAGGAAATAAGAGAAGGTATATGTCTCAACGGAAAGGGAATGCGAAAAAATGACTCAACTGTGCTAAAGAAAGGGGTTGTTGCATGAGCAATGGCGAGTAGTTGAGTAATGCGTTACTTATAAATTTACCAACATTAATTGAGTGGTAAACAAGGCACAATGTCATCCCTATATGAAATACGTATGGAAATGAACCTACTCCTATATTTATTTATACAATACATAACGTCAAGTAGAATGTTGTTAAAGTCAGCAAATTTTAAAAGTTGATTTCAATACTACAATACTGTGGTTGCGTATTGTCTGAAGTGTATATTAAAGAATTGGCTTACAACACCGAAAGTCTTATATGGTGAGCTTTAAATTTTCAATCTGGAATCAGCGTAAGTCGCACTCATTGTGCCATAAGGACGTGTATGAATGTTATCTACAAAATGTGATGAATTTCATCTCAAAACTTATAAGAGTAGCCAATGCTTTAATATCATATCTTCCATACTCAAAGGAAACTGTTGTCACTTCTGTTTTGTCGAGCTAATGTCACATGATAATCGTTGGGCCGGTTGAGTAATGCCGAATAAAACAAATAATCCGTTTATCTGGTGATCAGTGCCAGTGAATCAATTACAAATGAAATAAAAACTTCGAGTAAAAAATGCATACACATCGTGATTTCTCAAGGAATTTTCAATTTTGGTTACGTTTTTGAAAAGCAAGAGATGGGCAGAACAAAGATTAGTTTCAGACTACGGACAGATTATCATGCATAACTACGAGAGGAAAGACAAGAGTATGATGCCGGATACCTTGTCAGAATCCCATAAGGATTCCTAATACAAGGCCATGTGCACCATGTAAGGCTTCAAAGTGCATTGCATTTATACCCTAGGGAAATTATTAGTTTTGCCACACAGTACCTATTAAACATAACGATTGTAGCACTCTCAGATGTTTATCAGCTTAAAATGAAATTGAAATTGGTCGAAGAGAAATTTCGGGTTCCACATTCCACTTCTACCGATTTCACACATTTCACATTTTTCGAAGTTGAAAAAAAAAAAACTAAATTTCTATGTTCCTCAATTCGGTTTTATCGTTTTGTGAGTGATTTCTATAATATCCTTTTAGTATCTGAGAAATTAAAATTGTTGGAGTGAACTGAGGCGATTGAAAATGTAAAAGAATAATATCTGAGTGTAGAAATGTCATTTAGATTTTGAATAAATACATTAAAACAAAAGGCAATTGCTGTTTTGATTTCCGTTTTCTTCATCCGAAAAGTTTGATCCATCTTGAACAAATCAGAATCTTTTCCAATTGATCCCTAAAGACTGCGGCTAACTACAACACACAAGGAATCGATTATGGTTTTAGATGTGGCGCATCAGTTTGCAGCAACATTTAAGAATCATGTTTATTAAGTTGATCTTATGATATAAACATTGAACATTTTTCTGTTTTACTTACGCAGCATCTGCCTCTAAGCGCACGCTTATATTTTCCTCTGCATAGTTTAGTTTTATAATTCCTTACACCGCAGCATATTTTTATTAATGAATAAAGCAGAATTTCTAAACAAAACAATTTATCAAAATTAAAATAATTTCGCAATGTCACATATATGAATGATAGTTATCAGCTGTCATTAATTACACCGAGTGATTTCGAAAACTTTTAGAAGTTATGAAATCGGTAGGAATGTGGAATACCAAAAACAAATTCACTCGATTTACAAAAGTAATTTCAATTTAATTTTACTCGATTTCTGAAACCTAGCTTTATGGCACCCTTTTAAAAGTCAATGATCCCCTAATGTATCAAACGTGAGTTTTTATAAAAAAAATATTAAAGAATTATAGTTTGTTGTTATTTTCTTTAACAATTTGTAGAATTATAGATACAAATGTTGTTATTTCAGTTCTAAGCAGAAGTAATAGTTATAAAGTTAGATATAGATTTGAGTTTAGAGTACGTTGAATTAACGTGTAAGCAAATGTTTACATATGAAACCCAGCAAAATCTCCTGTGATTCACAAGAAACTAAATGCATCTCAAACAATGAAGTTTGTGCTCGATCTTATCATGCCATTTTTTTTCCAAAGCGACGATTAATAAAATTTATCAGTGATGTTTGAACGTTATTAATAGATATTGACCTATTTTTTTAATTTCATATAATTGAAAAAATTATGTTTGTGAACATAGTTTTTAGGGATTACGACATTTCATAGCAAATATTTTTTTTTAATAAAAATTATGAATAAAGTAGCATTGCTATGTAATGTAAAAATCGTATACCTGTCTCACTGCAGTCTGATTTTTACCAAATGGGTATAGAAGATTAATAAAAGAAGAATATCCATACAGCAGTTCAATGCTCTAACAATGTCATAAATATACTTAATTAAAACTATGACTGTTATCCCTCAATAATTATGATTTTAAGACAAAAGAGTTGATCTACGAACTAAGTTTTAAAATTTTGAAACTAAAAATTTACTTTTAAGCGTCTATGTAATTGATGCAGCTGTGCTATAATAATTCCTTAGGCGGTGGCCAATTTTTATTTCATTGATTCATATAACTCTTAAATACAAACCCTTTGGCTGTTTTACTTACATAAAACAACAATATGAACTTAGTATCTATCGGTGCATATCAGCATTCCGTTGTTACTCGGCACACTTCTTTTGTGGCATTTATCACAGTCTCTCTTTACATAAGGCACGTGTACAACTGCCAAATTTGAAAATACTTTTTCAACACAGATGCATTAAAAGAAAAGAATATCATGAACCATGAACCAAAAAAAAATCGTAATTTTTCATCCCTGAAACCAGCCTAGCTCTATAGTCTATACACATCGAGTTTGGCAAAAATCACCGATTCTAATGTCGATAGATATACTCACATCCAGCCTTTGAAATCTAAAACCTGAAACTCAAACACAAGCGTGACAGTTGTAGCAGCCGAGTAGCACAATGCACTTGGTTGAAATTACTCTACGAAAGAAAAGGGTAAATAATATCCTTGTGTACGCACAAAAGGTTTATTTTTGCTGAGGGGTTGAGGACATATTTCTGATTGCATTGGACAGCCTAAGACCGGTGTATCTGACTGCCGTTATGACAGACCGTGAATTAATTTGTCTTCAAATTTCGTTTCTCGAAACATTTGCCAAATGCATCTTGGTCGTTTGTTGCATGGCATAGTGTTTCTTGCTGCAGCTCTTGCTTTAAAATGCACCGTTCCTTAATTGTTATTTTACTTTGAATTTAATAATTAATCTGCCACTTGTGGGTAGACGTTCATATGTTTAAGTTTACTGTCTACCAATCTGTACACATACGGGTTTTATTTGACAAAGACTACCAAAGGAATCTTTATTGTGTGGTTAAGATGTCCTTTGATTTCACGAGAACTTGATTCTTCTGCCACATGCGTTGCAAGGTTGTAACCCTTCTTCGGTGCTTTTTTTTTTAAATGCAATATGTTTCAAGTAAAATTTGAATGGGGGAAGGAACATTGAAGAGGTGGCGCGTGCATCAGCAAAATTAAAACGGGTCTTCATTTAAATTTGAATAAATATAAAAATTAATATTTAGCTTGCCGCGGAAGGGTAGCATTCTTTTTGGTCGCATCAAGAATGGAAGTTAGTTATTCAATATGTTAACAAAATATATTTCCGTTTAATATTTATGGAATAAAATATAATATAAAAATTCGTATTAAAATCTTTTTGTTTTAGTTAATTATTATTAACTCAAAGAAAACCCCTGATTGCCGCTTATCTCTTCAAAGGATGTCAGAGCAGTATAACATCAACCTTTGCTAGGTGCCTCGGCAAAGTTACATCCCAGGGAACCGTCAGGCTGATGAACTCACCAGACTTGGAAATAAATTACCAGTCGTACCCGACACAGATCCACTTTGTATTCTTATCGCAACATGCAAAAGCCTACTAGTACAGCATGCCAACAGCAGATCAAATCTCTGATGGAGTATTGGCGTGATGAATCAAATACGCAAACAAATTTCGACAAAGCTGGATTTAAGAAGATCCAAGGGACTGATCTCGCTCGCTAGACCATAAATTAACGCCACCATAGGTGTCATCACTGGACACTGTCTAATAGGTAGGCAGAAAGGCTACTCGTTCATTCGAATGACTTCTGTAGGAGCTGTATGGACAAAGAGGAAGAAGAAACAATACTTCATCTTCTTCTAACTGCATGGCCATATCAGACAAAAGGAAGCAAAATCTAGGAGCATATTTCTCTCAAAACCTCTGGGATTTGTCAAACACGGAAGTGAGAAGTCTTCTCCGTTACATTAATAGCTTGGACTGTTTTCTTACAAGTAGAAAACAAGGAATGTACAAGATCCACGTGGTATCTCAATGGATAAAAAACGTTTCTAAATATAATGGCGAATCGCCAGCAGCATCTCCGTTACATTAATAGCTTGGACTGTTTTCTTACAAGTAGAAAACAAGGAATGTACAAGATCCACGTGGTATCTCAATGGATAAAAAACGTTTCTAAATATAATGGCGAATCGCCAGCAGCATCTCTAACTTAACTTAGTTAATTAATATCCTGAACCAAAGACGCGCTCAGTGGTGCGATGGTGAATGCGATGAACTGCCGCGCAGGAGGCCTCGGTTCGATTCCCAGCCTTAGCACCTAAATGATTTTTTACTGGCTAATCTCAAATTCGCGTTCGGAGTCGGCATAAAACAGGAGATCTCGTCAAGGTGCAAGAAGTACACACATGAATGGTTGTGAGAAAACTTAGCCCATGGGTACTAACGCGCCCTTTGCGCCAAAAACTTTTATTTTGTACCAAAGACGCGAGTGTCCTTCAAGAGAGCTTAAATTAGTTACCCTCACTGCCTTATATTCAGACATAACTGAAAATTAAAATCCTTTATTAAGTTGTGCAAGTCCAAGTGGGCCTCGTCAAATTTCCAACTTTCAGAAGTAGGTTCTCAACGCATAGCACTGAACTCAATAAGCAGGCATCTACGCAATATCATATCTGGAGTAATCTATAAGTTCACCTGTATGCAGTCAAATGCATAAACCACTGCCATAATATCAATTCGCATATCAATTCAAATAAAACCATTTTAAACCACCATAAACAGAATTCACTCATTCAAATAAACTGCTTTATATATTCTCAAATATGATGTTCAAATCAATTTGCATGCCAACATACATATATATATTAAGTATTTTCAGTCGTCATCATCAATGGCACGCGTATCACTTATCAGTTAGAAATCATTACTTCAGTCACAGATGCATTTGCATCCTTTTACAAGAACGCACAAATTCAACAGACAAAAAATGCATTTACGCTAAAGTGTCATATTCGGTTCGCAATGAAGTGTACACTCGTCCTCTTCTGGGTTTTGTTACACACCCCACATTATACAAACAATAACTCCTTTGTGTACATGTTCTTCATTACGATTGCGTCTAGATTGCGCGCCTCATAAACTCTGAGGAAGAGGGCGCGCTCCAGAATACTCGTATCCCTGAAGCTTCCATTAACGAGACGCACAACGAAAGTGAGAGTTTGTGTTCTATTTACACCCATTGTATGCCATGATATGACTTTCCATTATAATTTCAAGGAACGCCCATACCCATGGATGGGTAGAAAAGCTTTCATTTGAAATTTGAGATACCAGTGCGTCAAGTTGTAAGTGCATAATATAGGAGTACTCGTTGGATGTTTGATTGCAAGTGAAATACTTCTATGGATAGCAAAGGGGTTGTATAGAATAACAAGCGTTTCACACATCGTGTGGCCATTTTAATTGTAAAGACTATTAGTGTCAAGGTTACGATCTGCAGCGGTGTCATATCATTAAAAAGTGATACAGAGATGCCGCATCATTGTATGTACTCACTTACATAATAACGTATATCAGCGTTTAGGTTTTATGGGAGGGAAACAAACAAACCGCAATTAAAATGGATATCATGTCACAAATGTGCGTGATGAGCTGCTATACGTAGGAACGTTTTGTTCATGCCGCTATTATTAAGCTGTTGCTCAGAATAAATTTATTGAATAGAACAGTAACAATATGCAGGTGGTCTCTACTCTCACTCACTTGCAGTTTGATCAACCTATTTGTTTAAGTAAACAAATAGTTTAATTCGTAGGTATAATTAGATTGTCTAATACAGAACGTTGGAATTCGAAAATATTCTTTTTTGCAGTTCTGTTCAATATATTATGTTTAAATGAACATTTTACTCTATTTCCTAAAGAAATCTGCAACAATCTATCCCCCTTCGCCCTACCATCACAAAAGTAGAATCGAAGTGGAAGAATAAGCGTCCGGGCTATTAACGGGTGTTTTTTTAGAGATTGGTTTTTCGAATAGAGATAAAACTGCCATTTTGTCATTTATGTTCAGTTTGGTTTGTCATTTCATTATGAACAGGTAGACAAATGAACAACCACATGCGGCAACATGCCCCAAATCATATTTAAACATTAATGGCATAAAATTATCCTTCCAATAAAGCCAATTTTAAATTTTAAATTTTGTAAAGGTTTATGACTCAAAAAAGAAAAAAACGAGCCTTGGTGTACGAACTCCAACCATATTTAGTGTCAACTCCTACCATGTTTGGGTACTAAACACCAAATAGGGTTGTCTTCTTGGGAACTAATTACTCATAGAACGCATTTAAATATTCTCTCGTGGTTGGTTCAAAAATATTACGGATTGCAGATTATATGTTAAATCATATCAGATCACTACCCTGCTACGGATAAACATATTTTCTGTCTAACTGTCCGAAATAAACTGTTAACTAGAGACATTTAAGATAGAATTAAGTACCCACTGATATCGAGCTGCGCCTTTAATGTTTCCAGGGCTTTTTATCGACTTTATCACAGAAAGTTAGACATTTAAACAGCATGCGGATATTCCAAATTCTCTGTAGTTGCATGGGACGTTTTCTTAAGAACACAATCTTCAAGTAGGAGTTGTTACTGCATCTTTATCTCATGGTCATGACTTATAGTCCTACTATGTTTCTGCCTTAAAATACTAATCTTTAAGAGGTATCATCTGCATACGGATATTGCTTGTATTTTTAATTTTGCACACAAAAAAATACATAAGTAGCCTAATTTTTCACACTACCAAATGAATTACCTAAATGGTGACCTGCAAACGATTCGTCACAACCGGTTCAGATCTAACCTCGATTGTCAAATCTGCAAAAAATCTGAATACCCTCTCCCATCCCATTCTTAAAATAAAAGTCCCCAAAAAGTGTGCGTGGCTACAATTCGAAGAACAAAAAGACATTTTTTTAGTCTATATAAATCGTTTATTTAAGAAAACACCACTAAAAAGTGGACATGAGTAAAAATGATCAATAGACGAAATGTTCATTATTCTCGAAATATTTTCATCTAAGATTTGTCGTTTTTATTTAATTGAACCCAATTTTTTTTACGAAAAAAACACGAAATATACCTAGATATTGAGACTGTCTATTTTATTCAACCACTTTTTCAAATTCCTTTACCGTATGTCAAAAAAAAAAGTATTTTACTGAAAAGTTGGAGTTTCGCCACTCTATCTCAAATTTACCTAAGGCCCAAAATTCCGTGGCACACAGACGGACGGGCAAACAGACAGACAGACATGGCTAGATCGGCTAAGCTATAGTGCTCTGAGTATGTATCTTAGGTACTGTAAGATATATGTTTCTATCGAAATCTAGGTTACAAACTTCATGTCAAAACTAATATACAACCCTAACCCCTATGGGATAGGGTATAAAAACTAAATTACCGCGAGGCCAGCCTGTGGGTTTAAAGGTTTTAGGTTTTGACTTTTGCAGTAGAATTATTTTGTAAAATACTAAAAATCTCTTAAAAATGTTCATAGTTCTGGACGTGATTACGAAATTCCTATCTTCAGATGCTATTTAGTGACATAAACATTGTCAGAAAAATACATACATAATATTGAAGAATCACATGTCTTTTATTATTATTATTTAAAAAAAATTCACATAGTTATATTTTTGAATGTTTGTTTTGCATGAGTGGACAGTTAATTGAGCCATGCATAGGAATATTATGCTCTCTTCTGCTTATTAATTTTTCAAGCGTTTCTAAAACAAAGAACCCCAACAAAACACCACAAACAAAGAAACATAAGTGCACAGCACATACATATACATTTCCTCAATCATCTGCTCAGACGCGTACAAATTTGAATTCATCACAGGACAGGAGTCCGACGAAATATCATTACCTACGCTTATGGTTTTCCGGTTACTCAGCCCTAATAGTATTTTAGCACGCGATGTGAAGAATATCCTTGGTGCAGTATTGGAATCTTTTTAAAGCAATCGCACCCTTGGACCGTATCGAAATTCGATTTTCCAGGTGTTTCCGCGTTTCTCAACTATATGTGTATGGTGCGACTACATGGACGATGGGGGGAGGACACTGTCCACTTAAACGCTTCTTCAATCCCAAAAACATCCGCCGCGAAGGGATGATTTCCCTTTTTTTTACTTTTAATGCGCGCATTTAGTTCGATTACACTACAATTAATATTATTTTACGATGAGGATATTATGCCCACAGGAGAATCCCAGAAACGGATGGTTGGTTGTATTGCGTGCGAGTGCGGTTATGTTGCCCGTGGTTACATGCTCAGCTTGTCTTCACCGTGTGTAAACAGAGAAACACCCTCTAATTTTGAATGGGAGATGGAAATTCGTAAATTCAATGAAGCGTACCGCGACCGCGAGTCCTTTATGATGCAAGAGGCGAGATGCATATTAAAGTAATTATTCTTATATGGCCCCTCGGGATAGCAATGAGGGAAAGTGTGAAAGCGCACATTTTCAAAAAATGACAGTAAGTGTTCTTAATTGTCTTATGTGTTCGTCCTTTGTTAGATGGATCTTATATTAATGGCATTTAGGCGATGGCCCCTTTTCGTGCACAAAATGTTATAACTCTCTGGAGGCTGTATTTTTGTGGAGAGTGTATATAAAAGCTTTTTTTTCATCACTTTAATTACTGGTCGTTATTATCAACCGCATTAAATCAAGATCTCTTTGGGGGGTCTGTTGCAATGTGTAAATGATTATTTCGTAAGGTTTATCGTTTTGTTTTTGACACCAACAATGTCGTGTAATAACATTGATTAGTTTAATTGGATATTTAACATGTCAGATGAATAATTAATACATGAACATGAGTCATTCGTGATGCAATTTTGTTTGGACTTCAATCTACCGACATTTTGTTTATTATGTTTTTATATTATTTGTTTCCGTATCCTTTTTCGACATCAGGATCAGGATTAGATTAGTATGCTGCATAATTCTGTTTTTTAGTTAGGTCTATGACCTATGACGCTTAAGTGAGCACCCTGAAATGATGCTTGCAGATGATTATTGTTAAATTTATGTGTTGAATTTGCCGTGAATGTGGCTTGGATATTGGATGTTAACGACTTACCTTTAGCGCTATTCGTCGATCATGAATGATCTAAAGAAGTAAGTGTATCAACTACATCTTCCTTTAGACAAAATTATATAAATATGTTCTTAGGTTATACATACAACATACATGATCAAAAAGAGAGAAACTTTTAGGTAGATAATTATTCACATTCTCATATTGGCCAGGCTATTGCGAAAGACGACAGATTTATTTCATTGCGTTATTGCAAAGAATTTTTACACAAATTCAAATATGCTGAAAATGTGTTTGCTACATTTTTCAAATTCGAGATATTACGTCTGGATAAAATCTATTATTAAAATGAATACATAATAGAATAGGCGTGTGTTACATATTTTATTAAATACTAAAATATTAAGATTTAATTGAAATATTTAAGATAAACATATCGTTAAGAGTATGGAGCGACTCAAAATCGTAAGCTGTGTCGATCTAGCCATGTCTGTCCGTCCGAACGTCTACTTATCACTGCTTTTCATTAATAAAATTGTTATATAATGTTATTTTCGTCTTCAAAACTTTTTAATCGATGTGCAGACCGGACTGAAGCTGCATGCTCGTTGCTTATTTTGGGAGGTGTAGAGGCAAAAACAAAATGTATCATAATTTTAAAGGCAAAATAACGTTAAATGTTAATAGCGGTGCATAAGTTTGATTACATAGTTTGTAACATAGAGAATCAATAATGATTGTTTATATGAATTAACTCAGAATTGAAAGCTAAGTCCACCTGGCCTGCAATAAAAGTACATACATTTTGAAATTCATCTACTTCTTGCTTTCAGAAAAATAATATTTTAGTCAACCCATAAGGAAATTAAATACCGATTTCAACCGCGTCCAATTTGTCGGAGTTTCTTAAAGACATTTCGTATAGAAGTTTTAAATAGATTCTGAAATATTACAAAAAAAAACATTCGGGTCTCTTTTTTGTCACTCCTAAGTGACCAGGTGTCAGCTTTATTTTATAAGTCCGTTTGTTTGACTGGTACATACTTCGTAGCCCAGTCTACAATGACAATATTGATCCGCTCGCTAATAAAGAAAAGCAATTTTTTTTAAATGAACCTATTGGTGTTGTACAATTTAAGCTAAAGACACCTTTATATCCCTGTTCTCATATGACAGGAGCATAAAATAAAAAAAAAATACAAATTTTTGGCGCGACAGGCTCGTTAGTACCCAGGGCCGAGCATTCTCACAACCATTCGTGTGTGCATGTGTACTTCTTGCACGATGGCGGGATTTCCTGCTTTATGATAATTGATAATACTCGGATGATTTGTCATATCATCACGAGAGGAGAGCCAGTGAGAAATCATTAGGTGTTGCTACGGCTGGGAGTCGAACCCAGACCTTTTGCGGCGCGGTGTTCATATGGTTCATTCATAAAACACATCTCATCATTTATAAAGTCATGAAACCGTCTTTAAACTTTTAAATAAAAATATGGCAGTGAAAATATGAATATAACATTTTACCATCTAAGCTGTGCTTTACCTGGCGTTCATTTTGAATTACAATTTATCATTCTACTGAAAATTAAATTATTGAATATTCAAAGATAATTTTATAAATCAATAATTTGGCAGCCCATTATAGTGAAATTTTAAAAAGGATGTCAATATCGTTTGTTTTGCTCTAAGTATAACTGACTGAAACACAAAATATACTTTGCCCAAAATTGGGCTCATTTGTATGGAGTATCTACATAGCAATCTAAATCCATCTAAGTGTGGATTTGCCGGTTCAGTTGAAGTGCATTGCTCCAAGTGATCATTGTGTCGTGAAAAACTTGATCAACTCTAATACTCTATTCAGAGTTTTGTTACACTCGCAACCCAAACCGCAAGCACGCACCAGCAGCCTCCTTTACACCTCAGCTTGATTGGATTGCATAAAACTTGAAGCTTTGCCTAGACTAATAATTACACAAAACATCAACAACAGGTTTCTTATTACATTCGCCATTTCACATTTCTAGGCATAGCGAGATCTGTCTCTATACAGTAGATGCAGTGTGTGATAAGTGCTCGCGAAATACGTTGACGATCGTTATTGTCTTTTGGCGACAAACAAATTTTTTTTTATTTACAACGTTCCATTAACTTCACCTTCACCGAGCTATTGTGATATAAATATGATAATGATTCCTGCCAATGTTGAGGATCAATACCGAAAGTTTCCGGAAATGAATCGGGAAGAAGTACTCAAGCTAGTGCAATGGATAAAACAACAACCGCATATGCCAAATTTATCTGAAGCCGATGCAATCTTATTTTTTCACGCTTGTCACTATAGTATGGAATTGACGAAGCGTACAATCGACACTAATCTGACTATACGAACTCACTGTCCGGATTTTTTCCATAATCTAGATATTGAACGGCCCGAATTGAAAAAGGCAATGAATACTGTGTAAGGATATGGAAATTTTCAATGCAATGAAGTATTGGGATGATTTTTGACTCATTTAAATTGTAGTGCAATTTTACCACTTCCTAAAGCAACACCTGAAGGCTACAAAGTTATAATTGGAAGGCTGGCCGATACGGATACGGCGAATTTTAATTTTGCTGACATTATGAAATTGTGAGTTAATGTATATGTATATATTTAGGCAACAATTAAGCAAATATATAGTCAAGTTAAAAACACTGCAAAATGACATTTTCACGTGAATAAGTTAATGCCAGTGTTTTGAACTTTATGATTGCATTTATGGCTCTAATTTTTAATAGTTCATTAAATACATAAATTCATAAAAGCATGTAAAATTACTTATATTTATCTGTCACAGCATTGTTCCTTATAAAAGATTTGGATTCAAATGGATTTTGTTTAAACGAAATATTTACTATGAGTCTAACGAAGTTTTATTGATAGATTAAATATACAAAAGTAAGAACGGTAGGCATCAGATACAAAAATAGACAGTTTTAGCAAGAAAGTTGCAATTAGTTAAAAGTGTGCAGGAGGCTTATCTGAGAAAAAGCTAGGTCCTGGGTACTAAAGAGCCTGTTGCACAAAAAATTTATATTTGTAGGGGTGCTTATCAAAATTTTGCAAACAAAAAACAAAAGTATTTTAATTTTAAACTTCTGCGTATAAAACGGTTAAATGTGAAACAGAATTCCAATTTATGCCATGTCGCAAGAAATTGCACAGAATGCATTCCTAACAAAAAGTACCTACAGTTGAATGTTTTTCACTTACTCCTAATATAGTCAGTTTTGGTTTTGAAAATAATCGTATTCGAGATTTTAAGCAAACCTAACATTTTGTTTAAACTGCGTTAATGGAGAAGTGGCCGAAAATGTGGGTCTAACGATTCTATCCGTGTGAGCACTGAGCTCGAGGATAGACGGTTCGATCAATTTATTGTAAATTTGTTAAACGAGATTCTTGGATTAATACTCAGAGGGGTTTTCGGAAGTTGCAATATAGGCCAAAAAAGAATGATACTTACACAACAGCATTTTTGGTAGAATCCGAATTTTTCAATCAAAAACAGCTTTAACGATTTTGATTAAACTACACTAATGTTTGAAATCACACTACATACCATTTTTAAAAGAATAAAACGGAATAATTGAGACAAAATTTTGAAAATCTATTTTTTTAATTGAGTATTTGAAGTCATAATAATCAATAATAATTATATTAAAAGTCAAGCACGCAAGTAAATACATGAGACACAGTCGTGCACCTCTACTCGATTTACAGAGTTTTTAAATGCTAGGAACATATTCTCAGGTATTTAATTAGGTGCGTTCCTTTTCTGACTGTCCAATACTTTTGGGTAGTCGGTACCGGTACTAGAAATAGTAAAACAGATCTTGTGTCAAAAATCAGTACATCGTTTCAGTGTCGGCGTTAATCTTGATATGCTGTTGCATTTTTAACTTTCTCTTATAAAGACAACCTTCGACCTCGAGATTTTGATTGATTCTAACATAACGATGATGGCGGAACTCAAAAAAGTGGTTTTTGGAATTCCGTCCGTCGGTTCGTCGGTTCGTCTGTCCATACAAGTCTCTCCAGCCATATAAAAAAAATTGTCAATTTCTCGCAAACTATTTTGCCAAATTTAATGAAATTTAATTAGTGTAGGTACTACCATTACTGTTTTCATGAGTTCCACATGGCCCAATTATCCCCAAACGCAATTTTCAAATTTGGCCAATAATGGAAATTTATTATTATTCAAATCAACACCGATTACTTTCAATTACGGTATAAACGTTCGTATAATCTTCTTTCGGCATTATTTATATCATTCTAGCATACTTAATCGAAATAGATATTATCGTGTATTTTGGCCAAATTGTTACAAACGTCAAATTAACTCGCTGTGAAAGAGAAAGTTGCGTACGACCCAGCCGTGCACCCACCACTCGTTTTTTTTTATTTTTATATTGTCACTGCACATTTAAAACGTAAATGTAAAGCATAAAAGTACACATCAGACGTTTATTTTAGATGCACAATGTCATTATCATCCGGCTGCATTTTTGGAGATCTGTATCCGATATTACAATTTATCCAATGAGTAGCAAAATAATACAATAGTTGTATACTCGGTTCATTAATTAACGCTACCATTGAAGATACTTATTTATTACAATTCTATATATGTACAATAATTAATAATTTTTTTATTTAACTCATAGCTACTGCATGATTTTTGATTTTTGGATGGTCGAAGGTGGTATTGAAGCAGGCCATATCCTTGTGATGGATATGAAAGGTGTTACATTGGGTCATGTCGCCAGGTTAGGATTACTAACAATGAAAAAATTCTTGGTCTACCTACAAGTGAGTATGTGTACATGTAAATTCCGATATTAAATTACGTGTGCCCTTCTAAAACAGGATGCTGCTGCTATTCGTTTAGTTGGTTTTCATTTTATAAATATTGTTCCATTTATGGACAAGGTGTTGGCCATAATGAATCCATTTATGAAAAAAGAGCTAAGATCTATGATCCAACTGCACAACAGCTTAGATAATTTTTACAAATATGTTCCAAAAGAAGTTTTACCTGCTGATTATGGTGGCCTTGAACCCGACAGTAACATAATTAAAGGTTTGAATAAAGTCATACATTTTGCAAAATACAGATTAACTATTTTCAAATTTAATTTAGAAACAATTTACAACAGACTTCTAATGAACCGTGAAGGAATTCTTGAGCATGAGAAAACCCACCGAATCAATGAGAAACTACGTCCAGGAAAACCAAAGGATGCATCGGATTTATTTGGGGTGGAAGGAAACTTTCGAAAATTGGATATTGATTGAGTTTTCGTTTGTTTTAATTGTAGGGTGTAGGCAATTTGTTTGATTTTATGGACTTGTGTTTAGGAATGGTTTCGCTGGTTTAAGAATTAAATAAAAATTAAATTATCGTTATAGCGAGTTTGACGATGGAAATTTATCCAACGTTATTGCGCCGTCTAAAAAATGTTCTTTTAATAACAACAAAGTGTTTAAATAGGTATACGTATAATCGCAAATCTAAAAAAAATAAATAAATATAGAATTACTTCAACAGAACGTATAATAGTATTAAACAGTGCACATTATATTTAAGTGGATCCCTTATAAGTAAAGTGCAGGCGTAGGTTCGCCTTATCTTGAAAAACTTTAACTAGACTCAAAGGGTAACAAAAATATTCTACCAATTTTCCACGATCCTTAAATAATGAACGTATTGCAATTGAACATAACATATCGTAGACACACATACTGTCGTCAGGGTATCTCTTTGCTTTGCACAGCCAAATGTGGTTAACGAACACTCATTTAAGACCAAAACTAAAAAAAAAATACTGAAAGTAAAAAAGCTTGGAGCGCGCAGGTCTAACCAGTTAATTGTTGAGCAGGCTTACTGAATAAGCAAATTAGCTGAGGTCTAGTATATGACCTAAATGATAACATTCATGAGCAATATCAGCTTGCTTTCTAATCAAACGACCTAGAATTACTTTTTAATCAGGAAAATACATACATCAAGTAGCGGAAGTTATTCTTCGTTTTACTTCTGATGACCCTCACAACCACTTGAGATTTTAGTGTTTTAATCACACCAATGTGTAAAGTAGTGTATGAAGTGGCCTATTGGTTAGTGATTTCGACTACTAAGCGCGCGGTTACTGGTTCGAATCTCGAAAGCGACAACACCTAAAATATTTCACTGCTCCACCTATTGAGAAAGTCTTAAAAACATCCAATAGTAAAACTGTCATAAAAAGCTTATCAAATTTTCCGTTCTGAATCGGCTTTGAACTAGAGATCTTCTTCTTTGCTGAAGAAATAATAACTTCGCATACACTAATTTTTTGAGAATCTAGGTTTAAGGCCCTAGAAATAGGACTTCCAATTCAATTTAGACGTTAATGCCTAATATTTATTTATAATATGATTGACCAAAAAGAACAGAGATTCATCTAATATACCAAACATTATGTTCTCAAATGCGCCAACTATAATAAACTAAGTTACTTGCTTATCAACTTCTGGACAATTAAGCTATCGAAATTTTCAGAATTAAATGACAATATTGTTTACTAAGATTATGACTCAACTTGAACACGAATATAACAAAAAATAATATCATTACGAATCTGATACCAATAACAAAATTGAATTTCCAATTTAAATTAACCGTCATCTTTATTTTCTACGGAATTTCGGAAGCCAAATTATGAACGCAATGGAAAAGACTTATCTTCAATCAAAGCTTCCCTCATCTTACTCCTTACTTCTGTGAAGCTTTAAAAGTCATACTAAGTCCACCGCAAGCTTAGTCCAGACAGTAACTTTATCAAGTTGCCAAACAACATCTGTACGATTAGCTATAGATACTCGCATCGACATCGTCTTTAACTAATCCCAAATACCGGTCTATTCAACCTAAGTACGTATACGTGTGTTAACTTTTAACCAATTTGTGTTTTGCGGATTCCACTGGTGAAATGGTATAACAGCGATGTAGCCATCAGTTAACTATCAGATTTTGTTGAAGACAGAGCAAAGTGCGACAACTTCAAGAGCGTATTAAGTGAATTCATTGAATATTTATTAAAACACATTCCAGTTGAACAAGCAAAATGAAGACCTTTTTAATAGCGGTATGTGTACCCCTTAGTTATCATTTAAAGACAAAAGTATTGCTGCAGAGTACGCTTATTCACTTTCATGTGGAATTGGGTCATATTTTGGCCTACATGCACTTAAGCTTTTATCTCTGATGCAATAGTAATGTTATTTTTTCGGATAAACGCGCCTGATATAATATCGAGAAATCAAAAACACGAAACATTACACCACATATTACGATTATTGAAGTAATTCATTATTTATTCAAGGTCACCCTGTTGTACATTGTCTCATCTGCCATCGCTGACGTATCGCATATTCTACACGAATATACCAGTACAACACACCCACCTCCAGCAAATCCATATGTATTTAGCTATTCAGCCGGAAGGGCACCCGGGCATGTTGATCGAACCCATACAGAAGTTTCAGACGGAACTGGCGTAATTCGTGGTGCATTTTCATATGTCGATCCAAGGCAACAGTTGAGAACAGTGAAATATACTGCCGATGAGTATGGATTCCATCCAGAACTGAGTCATGCCCCGGAAGACACTGAAGCTAACAAACTAGCCAGAGCTAAACATATTGCTTTGTACAATCAAATTGCTGAAGAACGTGCCAATCCAGGTCTCCAAACGCAGGTAAGTTACTGATTTAGTTTATTATATCATTCAAGTTAAAATATTAAGAGTAGGTATCGATTTGTAAAGCTGGTTAATTTAATTATAAAACTTGATTCGCTATAGATATTCATGCCCGCACATTATTAGATATGTATAAATAAATTAACTTTACAATTTTGCACATTTTAATCAAAGTGTTTTGAGAATTTCTTGTTTACCGATTCATAATTTTTTTGGAATCGTCAAGGTAAAATTTAATAAACTTGTCGTGTTTATTGAACTTCTTCAAGTCAGGTCGCATATATCAAACATAACTACCCGGCAATGTGTTGTTTAAATATGCCAATTTTGAAAATTAAGTCGATTCAATTACTTTTTCCAATAAGAATATGTTTCCTGTGCATATCTATTTACTTATATAAATTATGGCAAACTACCATTTTGTATATAATCTTTTACATTTTTGTTTGTAGCTTAGACGGAAAAGTTACATTTTCTTGTGACATACTGCTGTCAAATTTATAGGAAATAGGCGTACAATATTATTTTTACAAATGGTTTTCACTGTAGAAATTTATTTGCATACGAAAATTGCGTATCAGATTGGTTTTAAATAAAAATAGTAAATATAATTTAAGCGGAAACTGATCTTCTATCTGGCAATTGATGCATTTCGAATAATTATTGTAAGACCATTGCGAGAAGGACCAATGTAAAACAATAAATGATGTTGCTTTAGGCCGTGTGTCAATTGCGTTAAAATTTTATCGAGTGAATACATTTTGACATTAGTATGGTGACTAGAGACTTCAAAATTTTAACCTGTTCAACAGCTCGCTAAAATGTATCCAGTGGCTAATTTTTGACAGTTGATATACCTACTGAGGGGTGAAAGAGATGGAAAGCACCTGCAGAAATTTCAAAAATTAGCCAGTCGATAAAGTTTAACCCCCGTTTTAACGCAATTAACACACGGCCTTAGGTTGACATCGAACGCAGGCGTTCTTAGCAGCATCTCACACAATATTCTGTCAAGTTATATCATTTTAGCTTCGGGACACCAGGTTTAAATGTTTCAAGATAGCAAACATAGTTGATAACACTTTTATTGTATGATTATTCAAAAGAAGTATATATAAGTAGTATTCTAATACCAAGTCCCTTTCAAAAATATTTTGTAAACAAATTATTGGAAAGGACTAAAAGGAATAACAATTAAAAAAAAGTTTGTGTATCTATTGTTCTGAATGCATTCTGAAGATACTATTGGCATTGCAAAGCATAAAGCTCTGCCGCCGTACATACGTAGTTAAATTTCTCTTACAAAGAAAAAGCTATTGTTTTCGTAAAAATTTACCGACCTCGAGATTTTGATTGATTCTAACATTACGATGATAGCGAAACCTAAAAAAGTTGTTTTTGGTATTCCGTGCTTCGGTTCGTCGGTCCGTTTGTCCGTAATGGTCTCTCCTGCCTAAACGACTTGACCAATTTTCTTTGTATCCAGCGTTCTTTTGGTCATAATTATAGGCCTTTTTTTACTTTTAGCCGTTATTATATTAACACTAGAAAATTATACATAATCATTAAAATATACTATAAGCATATTAGTTCCAACAAAACTGAAATCCCAGTGTTTTTGAGAAAATACATATAACGGATTTTTGCATTTAGGTCATTATGAAGAAAATTGTCAATTTATCGAAAAATATTTTGTCAAATTGACTCAAATTTAATTTCTATACTACTATTACTGTTTGCAACAATTCAAGACAATTAGTTTTGGCACAATAACCCTAAACAGTTTTGGCCAGTAACGGAAAAAGTAAGTAAAAATCTGTGACCTTATGTGTTGAAATAAAGGACTGTTCCTGATTACTTTGCAATAAAATAGTACATATAGTACAAGTACATTTTTACAGGGGACATATTTAAGAAAATGTTCGGGAACACGTTTAAGTAAAATACAGTTAATATGTTCGCTCCGTTTGCTTTTAAAGAACAAATTAAAACACATTATTCAATGTCACATTTTGCCACTTAAATACAGACAGTTAAGTGATATTTACTAAGACATTTTTGCACTAAACTTTTTTACGGATTTTTATGGAGATGTATTTTTTATCACTCTCTTTTACTAATTTTTGCAAATAAGGACGGCAATAAGAAAAAATAATAATTAATGGGAAAAGACGTAGTATTATTCCATTTGGCAAAATCGATATTTCATTTCATTTAAGATAATTTTTGTTGGTGAATCCATTACTATAACGTTGCAAACATTGGAAACTATTCACATAAAACGTCTCCCATATAAAAAAGGTACGATTTTGCATTTGGAAACTTGCTAAAAAGATGTTTCGATAGTCAAATGTCAACATAGAATCATTTAAGATATCTTACTTAATATTACTCTTCAGTCGAGCAAACCAGTTTTTTTTTTTTTTTTAATATTTAAAATACCATTATTGATTTTATCTTTACATTATTATATGTATAGAATAGTATATATATGTATAGTATGTATAGTACAGTAGATGTTACTCTTTAGGGAAATACAATCTACTTGGTTAACAGGGTCTTCCTGCATATATAATTTATTTGTTAATAAAAATTATGAATTTCAAATCTTTGTTTAAAAATATTTCAGCATCTTGTTGCTGGTCCACAAGAAAGTGAAGCAGTAGTCCGCGCAACAAACAGACATTTAAACCTATACGATAAAATTGCACATGAACATGCACTGATTGGACAACAACAGGAAGCCGCACGTATAGCATTTGAGGCAACCTCAGAAGCTAATCAAATTGGAGCAGGGGAATACTACCAGCATTAAGTTTACCATCTAAAATCCCGATTTTGTAATATTCATTTGGCCTTACCAAGAACAGTTTTGTTTTCAGTAGCAATATATATTAAATCCAGCACTGTGAAATAAATTTAACCTGAGTTAACACATTATTATTTATACCAAGCAATAGAAATAATTAATGAAAACTTGGTTAATGAAACTATGAATGCATCGAATGTTTTGTCTTATTAATTAAAAATAAGAAAGCAGTAAGTATTAATGTTCACAAAATTATATTTATTTTGTAGTTTATAATCAACTGATTACATTTATTTACCACTTTGACCACCCATCCCCGCTCCCCCTTTAACAGAAAAGCCCATTCCAGCTCCAGCTCCAGCCCCTGCACCATTTGGTGGTCCACCCGGTGGTGGACCCTGTCCGCCACCCATACCACCTCCTTGACCACCATTACTTTGGGCGCTCCTCTTCACTAAATTATGTTGGCCTGGTGGATGGCCCTCTCCTGGTGGACCTCCTGATTGCGCATTCCTTTTTACCAAATTACGTTCTCCAGGTGGTCCTCCAAAAGGTGGACCTCCATTTTCTCCACCCTGAGTGGCTCCGAATTCCTTTAATTAAAAACAAATAGTCAAAACTATTTTTTGATTGTAAATTTTTATGTTTTCAAACCATCAGCAGAACAAGACCGATGAGGACAACTAGGAACTTAGTGAACATATTCATTCTGAAAGTGTTAAATCACAACTGATGTTTTAACAGTTATTGCATGTACTTAAATAGTAAAAACACACCATTTTTAACCAAAGTGTGTGAACAAAAACAATGAGTTGGTATCAAAACACTGCAATGCATTTAGATTTCCATTATTTAAGTGCAATTAATGTAATTATTAGACTCTTCTAAAAGATGTGTCATCGTAACATTGATCGCAAATCGAGATGCATGTGCGATTAGGCCAAATAAAAAGTTGATGTATAATTAGAACGTTGTTGGTGCAATTTCTTGTAGGTGTACAAAATGTTTTATTGTTGCCAGAGGGCAATGTAATTCTCTAGTTAAATTTGATGGTGGTTTACCATTGGTAAAAAATGATGTTGTCGACAGCTTCTGGAACTGTGACAATGTAACATTCTGACAGTTCTCAGATGGAAATTTCGCTTCTGTATTTCAATCAATCCTTTCGATAAGATATTTTTTGCTAGTGAAAAACGCATTAAGTTGGGAATATCGTATAGTTTAAACAAAGCAAAGTAAGCAGAGTTGAAATTATGCAAAATTATGATGAGAGTCCAATTAATGTTGTCAAATGCAATGTTCATTAATTTTTGTAAATAAAAATTATGGGTTGATTAACTTACTGGTGCCGATTTGTTTGGATTACAAGCAGATTTTCAAAATGCAATGAACGGCAGTTGTTTATTTTTCATAAGCGTTTGTTACTGCACACATTTTTTAACTCTTTCTTACAGGCCGACATAAATAAGATGGTAGGGAAACCCAAAATTATGTTGGTTTTTTTTTTCATTCCGTTTGTCGGCCAATCTGCTCGTAATGGTCTCTCCAGCCGAAACGGTTTGACCAATTTTCTTCATTCTAGGCCATTTTTTGTTTACTTTTAGCTATTTTATTAACGGTATATGCCATATAAGAATTACACATTACGTCAATTTTCTCGAAAACGACTCTAACGGTTTTGGTTAAACTTAACAGATGTTATAAGTAACTATATTAGTTCCAACAAAACTGCGTGCCCTCGGATTTTTGGAAAATGTTCAGTTTCTCGCAAACTATTTGGTGAAATTGAATGAAATTAAAACTCTGTATTAATATTATTGCTTGTTTCAATTCCATATACATAATTAGTTTTAGCCCAAATGTTTTTTCAGTTTTTGCTAATAACGGAAAATTAAAATTCCTTCAAATTCCGAAATAAACACTTCGACATGAATGTTATTATGTATTTTGGTCAAACTATGAACACTGTCAAATTCTCGCATGCTTGGTACTTGACCTAACGCCAAACTCACTGTGACGAGATAGATGTTTATGACCTAGTCGTGCACCCAGCACTTGTTTTTTGATTAAAACCTTTACCGCACAAATTTTTCGCAGGTAAATAATTTGCAAATTTAAAAATGGCAAACAAGGAATATAATGTACGGGAATACAGCAATCGTGAACGGTCATAAGGCAGAATCTGTGCTCTCTCGATTCACAAGCTTCAAAATTGCATATAAGAGATAGAACACTTGACTTTTTCGTCCCTGTGACCTGGTGTAAAAAAAATAATTTTCTCAAGTCGTTGTTAACTTCATTTATAAAAAAGTATATCCAAAAATGTTTATATCTACTCAACAATTATATTTAAATAAAAATAGAAACCATAAATCTAATACCAGATCATGGGACCTGGTTACACACTGTCATTGAAAGCGTTTCTACCTGTGTTGACTTTTTTTGAAACCTGATAATTTTTTTTAGATTCATACTATTCAGTGTCAAGCTTTTAATAAAATGAGTGTTGAATCTAAAATTATTATTGACTCCAAACAATAGTAATTGATAGTTGCTTGGTAAATAATTTTTTAATGATTTATTGTGGATTTGCAGATAAAAAGTTGTCACACAAAACGTATGTTTGATTACTTAATTGATGGTCATTATAGTTAATTTGATGGTAAGACTGGAAAGTGCTTAATGGAATTTATAAATGTCATAGGACAAATTTAAATTTTACGAAAACAAATATTATTAACTTTTTACTTTTTCGATGCTGTGTTCCGGATTTCAAATTATTTACTTACTCAAGTGGCGCTACAGTCCCTGGAATAAACCTGAGCCTCAACGAATATGTCGTATAGCATTACTGGGATGATCAGGGTCTTATATAGGATCTCCTGAGTAGTTCGAGTAAGGGGTTTGACACCTAACCTCCCTTTTTAGCCCTAAGAAACAGTGGTTGGCAAGAGTAAATCTTCTTTTAATTTCTGACGAGATGTTGTTGTCAGAGTTAATAGCGAAACCGAGGTAGACAACATTTTCGGATGACAAGTGAAAAATAAGGTAAGATGACGTGGAATACAAACTTTATTTGAATGCTGAGTTAAATGACAAACTGTAGCCGTGTTCCGGATTTCAGATAACAATTAAAAAACAAGGTAAGGTGACGCAAAAATCTTTCCCAGCCCTCATTTTATTCTCTATCAAAAAAGTAAGAAATAACTTAAATGAACCTATAATTGGGTTAATTTCACTGAAATCAAACACTTTCATCACAGGTCGAAGAAAATCCGTTGTTTCACTATCTGAGTGCCCATGCGAAATTGTTAACATTGTTTCGCCTTTCATTTCCCCTCCAAAGTCATGGTGGTCCGACGGTTTATTTAAATGACGGTATGAAAACCATTTAAAAACAATTTTAGAAAAAATCTGTAGTGGCTTCAATGTGGAGCATTTTAGTAGTTCCATTGGTTGTTTGTTGTCCTAAAGTCCGTGTATTACTCAATATGCAGCCAAAGTAAGTGGCAGATCAGAACTTATTATAGAACACCATATTAATTATCAGTTAGTAGTATGTAATAGATATTAGTCTAGAGGCCAAAAAACGTCGACTACATTTTTAACGGACACAGTAATGCTCCATTAAAAAGAATCTGTTTGGGATTTTTTAAGCGATGACACGAAATAGGATAATCTACGATTCGTAGCGCTCTCACATATTTACATTGCTATAGAGAGGAAGGATGACACTATAAAACAAATAAAACAAACTAAACATATTGTTCTGTGTCATTGAGAATTATTCCGTAAATTATTTTATTTTGCAATAATGTTTCTAGTATAAATTTCGAATTTACACATTTCATAAGGTTTCATTTCTTATCATTTTGAGTCTACACCGCCAAATGCTTGCAAACTGAATAGTATCTTTTTTTTAACCACAGCAAACTGTATATGAATATATATTTATTTTTTCATGTTTTTTAAGTCATAAGGATGCCTTTGAGAAATAATAATTGTTAGTTTTTTAATCGATTCGGGCGTAATAAATATAAATAAAAACCATACTTGTAGGGATTTAATCTCGGTAAATTATTTGTTTTCACCTTCATTAACAGAAAACTTGGTTAACTCTCATATTTGCATATGACACTAAATGTGTCTCCACCCAATCTGTTGGCCAGCCATTTGTTCTTGATTACAGCCAATTTCAGAGTTTCACAGCGAAATTTTGAATAAAGATTGGTATGCAAAGCACGACCCATGCCCTCTATGACTAGCAAATCAGTTTCGTTGCTTTCTATTGCGTTGCAGAGCTCTACAAATTAGAACAAAACATTATTTATAGGAAGGTAAATAATTTTTCAATACATACCAGGTGTCAGGTGTCGCATATCTAAGCACGGTCCTTTTTGTCCATTGGCATAGACTAGAAGTTGGTCGTTCTTCAGAGCTAAATTAATTATATCACAGTAACAACTGCACTTTTGCAGTATATCCTCCAGTTCTTTATACGTTACGTCATTCAGGGAAGGTTCTGAGTTTGCACAGAGTAAAACTTTGGTTTGACGCTTTAGCAACTCTCTCGCAAACGGTAGAATACCCAGCACAACATCTGCCCCACTATTGTCTACAAATATTACCGCACATTTGTGTGATGCATTCTGTAAAAAATTTAATCGTAAATTTTTAAAAAGTGCCAAGTCGCTAAATGGGTACCTGCATGCGCTGCAACCACTCATTTAGATTGTCTATTAGCCATGGTCGCTTCTGAATTTTATTAAGAGCATCATGTAGGCCAAAGTTTTTATCATTTTCTAAAATATCTGAAACTGCTTTTGCTCCCCAGTCGAATATGTTACCTAAAAAAATAATCACATAATCAATAAAAGTACGCAACAAAATAGCGCATACACACCCGGTAAGTGCTAATTTATTTCAGGTGAGCCTGAAACACAATCTCACATTAATGCAATACCATTCGCAATAAATAATCAACATATCGGAAAAATTGCGGGAAATGTCAACGCCATGAAATAAAATAGACGACGTAAGGGTAACACCACAAACACAAACTTTTCGTATATAATAAATAAATTATATACCACACACACTCGTCGCCATTTGAGTAACACCACATTCAATCTCGGCCATTAGCCTTTTTATGCATTTGTATGTTGAAAAACACAATCAATCACGATAGCCCGATAACGATATTGGAAAAATTTTCAAACAAAATGATAAACAAATGCGATTAGCACTAAAACAAACAAAACAGAAGTGTCACAAACAAAACAATAAACCCATGCCATATCGCTCGTTGTTACTTTCAGAGCTGTTTTTGTATGAGCTGTTAAAGGATTTACAAGGTCAAGGTAACCCCATTTCATGTCTTGCTGGCGGTGAAAGTAAAATTTACCTGCTAACACTCCCCGAATCAGCTCAGTCCACTTCTCATCGTCGTGCAAGCTATCGATTTCATCTAATCTGGATTTAAAAACTTTTATGGAAGCCTCGTTCTCATCGGATTTTTGCTTTAACCATGGATCTTCGAATCCATACAGTCTTAGTGTTGTTTCATTTAATTCTAATAGATCTCTAATGGTTAATGGTTTATCACTGAAAATAAAGAAACATTTCATTTAGCTTTTAAATAAATGTATGTTATGTTTGGAAAAACAAATAAACTCAAGCAATATACAAAATAACATTGGAAAGGATATAATATATTTAACACCACAATAAACTGCGTAAAGTGGTTGTCAGTGCATCGCGGATTTTCTCAGTTTTATCCTGTGATAATAAATTGCCAAAGTAACTTAGCAGTAAGTTGGAAACTAAGGTAACTTACGCCTTGATGTTCTCACAACATTGTCAGAAATGAGAAAAAAGATCTACGCAACTTTCTAAATTTTATTTTAGGCATTGCCGTTTTATATTTGTATAGAATTTATATCCGACCTATGTACAATCAATTCTCTGCATCATGCTGTGTTCAAATTTTTTACTTTGTCTTCAAAGGAAATTGTGTTTTGAAAGAAAAAATATTTTTTTGAGTTAGCTGGACTGGTTCGCTACATGCATCTTTTTGTTGTTTTATTCGATATTCGTTTTAATATTTGTCGATTTGCACTTGTGCTGCTTAAAATGTTTAATGTGTCCCTAGGCTTAACTTTTATGGGCTCATCTTAACTTTTATGGGCTGATTTTGACAAAGCAGACTCCTTAAATTGGCATTTTTAAGATTTTAGGAAATAAGATTTCTGTAAATCTGAAGAATTAGGTGCTGCCAACCTGAATTTTATAGTTTATGGAAACGGGGTCTGCATATATATCCAATATTTTGTACGTATTTCTGCCCAAACAAAAATTAACCTTTTGTTTGTCATGTTGTTTTGACATGAGCTGATTCAGCTTTTTCTAGCAGAGATTTTAGGCTTGCTTGTTTTTTTTATAATTTGGGCGCACTCAAGGGATTATGAATATTCTTTATTTGTTTTGGCACAGTCCGGGCCTTAAAGAAATTCGGGATAAGAAGATAGGAGATCATGATGAACATTGGTTTTAAATGCCTGTAAGTTAAAATGGAAAGGAAAACAAGAGTTCGGTAGATCATTCCACATTCGTGCTGTACGGTTTATGTACGAATCTCTATATTTCAGCGTTCGTTCGAAAAAAGGCTTGCGTGTTAACTGATTTGCATTCATAGCGTAACGAGTATTGCGTATGAATTGTTGAATGGGAGGAATGCAGCTGGCTATTTTATTTGAGCATTGTTTGTTAAAATAGCGGTAAAACAATGTACGGCAGGAGATATTTCGACATTGTTCGAACGAAACACGCGTTTGAATATTATCTAGGAGGTGCATGTTGTTTTTGGTGCACCCGACCAGATGTGGGCGTTGAACTCAAGTTGTGGGCGTATAAACAATTTATATATTGTGGCCAGATCAGAGGGGGTGAAATATTTCTTACATCTAGCGACTAACACACATACCTAGCATGGAAAGTTTTTCGGTTTCTTCGACGTAAGTGCAATTCATGGATAATGGGTTTAGATTTTTGTTTCGCTTTAACGGCAGACGACAGCATTGTGTTTTGGAAGCATTGAATTCTACTCTCTTGAATTTACCCATTTGGTGATGCTGTCAAGTCGGAATTTAATGAGCTTAACATATGTTGTCGTTTAGATTCCACGTTCGAAGATGAGGGACGTGGACCTGAAAACGAATATGAGAAGCTGAGAGTACTGTCATCAGTGAAGGAATGAATTGGATTAGAAGTTTCCGACAGGAGATCATTTATAAAAATGAGAAAGAGAATCGGAGACTCGATATCTTGATCTAACTTGCTTTCTTAATTACCAAACAGTCTTTGGCAACGATATGTAATTTTTTGCCATTTTGATTTATACAACTCTAGTTGACTATAATGTGTTCGTTCATCCTTGCTTCCCAAAATTAATTTTCTGATAATCTTTTGTTTCTTTTGGGTTTTGCAATCAATGGTTGCAGCTATAAAATATTAGAGTGGTTTCTACAGCAATATAGTAATAAAAGATTTGCAGATCATTGACGATGTTGATTCTGGCGACTACTACATTCCAATGAATTTAATAACAAACATTATAACATTTCGTTTGTGTTACACCTAAAGAAGCTTTTAAATTAAATTTGATTAACTTAAATTAAACACTTAACATTTTTTAAATCTTTTAAAACTTACTTATTCTTTGAAATTTTCAAATTCTCCACTTTTTCTTTATACGTTTTCTTGAAATTTTCTGCCCTCTCCTCGGACGTACTATCCGTATCCTTTTGACTTGCGGCCGCTTGTGCGGCAAATTTATTTATCATATCATTAAATAGATTAAACCAATATTCGGTCGCTTCTGGATCTTTGTTAAGATCGACTGTGTCTGGATTATAGGTATCAACATCTGCAAGAAGCGTAGCACACATTGTGTGACTTGGGTTTTTTTCCCGATTTTGTACGCCTTATTTTAGCTTAAGAACTGGTGAGATTTGATTAGAAAACCGCTTTTTTTTAAATATGTACACTATTGTGTTTTGTACTTGATTGGTAATTGACTTTGTGCTCACTAGGCTTAATTTAATTTTAATAAACATAACCCGAGAATATTTGCATATTTTATATACAAAAAATTTGTCTGAAAAGCACGTAGTATAGACTTGCGTCTTATCTAAGGATTAAGTTTAGTTTAGTTAACGTTTACAGCTAATAAAGTTACGTTAAATAAATAGCTATTTTTTTCAATCGTTAGTTTGCAAATTGTAAAGAACTAAAAAACGAACAAATAACCGAGATAATAGACAAAAAATAACACGACTGACGACAGTTAGTGGTCAAAGTCACAATTGTGATTGTTTTGTTTTTGATAAAAAAATCTAAACTAGGTCACGGTGACGAGTTTAGAAATTCGCTGTGGTTATGAGCTAGTTATAGGCGTGTTCCATTTAAGAAAACCTCAGAGTTTTTGCTCCACTGCCTCAGCTTAGATTTTTTGATTAAGTGGAACAACTTTGACGGTATGTCAAAAATAATAATAATGAAAAGTAGAGATTTAGAAGTTTTTTTTTTTATTTTTGATACGTCTTCTTCAATAAGACTTAATAATTAGTTATATTAACGTTCTAAAATATAAACCAAACCTTTCTCAATTTTCCAAAATTGTGTGCTAAGCTATGTTGTGTCTTCGGTGTACATAAGCAATTTATTTTTGTCGCAATTACCACGAAAGTTTTTCTGTCGCCGTCGTCGCGAATAACTTACGTCTATCACCAAGTATCACCACGTTTACTCTAATAATAAAACATACCTTTATATAAGACACAATTCTTTGCATATTGGGAAAAATATGTACAATTAAACAATCAAAAAAATGTTCAGTTTGGGAAATCTAGTAGAATTTAAAGAATAACGCTTGAGTTAATATGAGAGGGAAAATAAATAGGCAAAACACGATTTTTGGATAGCTTAGCGTTTTTCATTCTTCAACAGATAATGGACCTTTATTAAAGTGTTACATTAATTAAGCTATACCATAACCTCATTTTGATGGGCTTTTCTTTATCCTTTCGTCTTGAATCTTGAGATTTTTGACCAATAAAACTTCTTCATATCAAGATTTTAAAAAGGCTCTGTTTTTTTAGACTTTACGCTCTAAAAAGCTCATAATCTACAAAAATGTAAAGTCGGGTTCAGAATGACTAAGAAGTAACTCAATGAAAGTATGGCTTTTCGTGGTTTTATGTTTAGTATGTGTTAATAAAGTTTAAAGTACAAAACATCCAGATGTAACTTTAGTACGTACGAAAATCACTTTAATTTGCAATTTAAATATGACCACAATTTTACCATCCAAAATTATTATTAAAACGACTATTTTTACACAATAAAATCTAGGTAGTCACCAACCATTCGGACTCTTACCTTATCATTTTACTTCTTCCATTACATTTAAATTTAAAATGTCGATTGTGAATGGCCCATAAATATTTTGCTTACTTCCAATAGAACTGTCAGAGTGTCAGCCTCGAAAAAAGGCAGAGTTCCTTATAGATAACATTTTTTTAATTTTTAATTTACAGACACCACATCTATAAAATATGAACTTAACAATAAACATTATCAAGGGGGATGAATGCACAGTGACTGTAAGAACATTATATCCCATATGCTAACGTTGTTAAATGAAAATTTCTATCTTAACTTAGGTAACCCCCGAGACTACCGTCATCGAAATGAAGCAGCAAATCGAGAAGCTTATGAAAATCCCAGTTGTTCATCAAAAAGTTGTGCTATTTGGTCGCGCTATGATTGATGAAAAGACCATTTCTTCGTATCCCACCATTAAGGAAGGCACCAAACTTAATTTAGTTATCAAAAAGCCCGATCCCCTAAAAGAAGTCATCTTTCGGTCGTTTCGAAAATACTACAATGACGAACAATCGGAGAAGTTGACGAAGGAATTTATGAATGATTTTGAAAAGAAACTGCAGCACTTGAGTTTGGACGATATTGAAAGGTTGGCAGAGAATATGCTTGGCGATGCAGTGAATTAAGAGTGAAGAGAGAAATTGTTTTGTACCTATCTGATAAAATATATGTAATACTAATTTAATTGTCGATTCGACGAGTTTTATCCGTTTGGTTCGCACCTAGCCAAAAGAAAAATACAAGCGATGTGATTATTATGTACTATGTAGCTTTTGCTTTATTCACACTAAGATATTATTTGGAAGTGTTGATAGGTGGTCCAGTTTAAAGTCCATATGACGATGTGGAAATGGTTTTATTAGTAGCACACGACTAATTTTCGTCTTGTCTAAACTCGTCTGTTTCACTATATTTGTACTCCGGTGAAGACTGCGATGGTTGAAGACGTTCGTCATAAACTATTCTTCGCATTGAATGTGTCACGGGCATTGCAGTGCATTTATTAATTATCACAGAGTTTCTGTGGAGTGTACCCAGTTGCGCTTCGAAGAGAACATCATTAATTGCCTTCTCCGCAAAAAGCCGCTGCATGTGATCCAAATTCTTGAGTTTTGAAGCCCACACTCTGATAATGTCTTCTTCACCGTCACGCATTGTGTCCGCTGGATTGAATGCCGGTGGTTGAGCATTTTTTTGCTTGACCTCTGAGTATCTTCTTTTCTTATTTGTTGGATACTGTTCAAAAACGTGACAAACTTCACTGTCCACATGAATCGCTTCGTGGTTGCTGGCCTGAAATGGTTTTATTATAAGATTAAAACAAAAAGAAAAGAACACGAAAACTTACTAAATTGTTTTCTTCTAATGTGGCAAATGACTTTCTACTTGGAAAGTGCGATTCTAAATCCTTCAGAAACATAAGCTCCTCATACATCCAGGACGATGGCCGATAGATAATACCCGCATTTGCCGAATCTTCAACCCTCTTCAATTCTTTACGAAAGTTACTTCGCATGGAATTGATTTTCTTTTTTACATCTTCTACGGTTCCGTCGTACTTGATAGCTCGAAATACTTGAAGCAGAATATCGTATGCAGCATTACGTTTTTCTCTCTTTGTATAGTCGAAACATTTTACATCCCAAAGCACCGGAAGGTTCCGATAAGTTGTGATAAACTTTCGAATTTTTCCTCGTTCATCTTTAACATCCTCACCTAATGCGAATGCCATTGGTGTTGAACTATTGAAGCAGTCAATATGTTTGTCAATAACCAATTGATTGGGTTCTCCTTCATCCTTTGCCACTTTACTGGGAAACAATTCACTGGAACTCATGATATTTCCAAGGTATATTTTCAATATGACTTGGGGGATGAACGCACTCTCAATATAAATATTATTGATGAATCAATTTTTGGTTATTGTCTATGCTAAAGTAGTGACCTGGTTGCCAGAATACCAGGTGCTTTCTTAAATTTTAGATTATTTCCTTTAAATATTCAACGTTCTTGTACGTAGTTGTCTGTCTACTTGACATTCGAAATAGACTACAATATATTCAATCGTGGAGAGTCAGAAAGTTTTTATTGAACAATATAATTAATTATCAAGTGTTTATGATTTCAAGATTATTTATGATACTGTCAAATGCGTGTATATGTTTAACATATTAAAATTGATACAATTAACACTGTCGCTTTTCAGCTCATTCAAACTCGATCAGCTTACTAGTTTATTTATTTTTTAAAAACATATTGCAATAAGATTTAATTGCTATTCACGGTTTTTTCTGTTCTGACGCAAGCGGTTATTTTTTTATCGTTGTAACAAAATGCCCGACGTGTAAGTTTAAATTCGGATTTAATGTGAAACTCTACGAAATAACAAGTTAAGTTGTGTTATTTTTCATTACACGAAATTGTAGGTGATGGGAATATGAAACTAGACAAAAGTCCAACAGGCAACAGCCTTCTTTATAAAGGCCCAGTTATAGCAACCATGGAACAACTTCATTGGAACACATCCCATAGCTTCTTATAGGAATTATTGGCAATCATTACTTTACAGAAATAAATGTTGGTCAGTGAAAATTAAAAAGTGTTTTTCTGCGAAAACTATTATTAAAAATTCAAATATTTTTGAATAATCTTGTTTTAAAATTCATAAGCTTTGTTTTGACACCAACTCGCCATTGATTGAACTTATAAAAATTGTAAAAGAAAATTTAGAATGAGGTTTTTCATTGATAGGTGAAGCTCATTATGATGATGATGACGATATTCATTATAAGGACAATTAGTTTATAATAATAAGGCCATGTGTCAATTGCGTTAAAATGTGGGTTAGATTTTACCCACTGGCTAATTTTTGACATTTCTGCAAGGGTAAAAACAAATTGGCTTTTTGCTGTGTCAATTGAATTAAATTAAATTAAATTAAAAATTTTCTGGTTTTAAAATCATACGGAATAGATATCAGAGAAATCATCGAAAATCCCTCAAGTATATATTATTATCAGTAACGAAAATATTGTTGCATGATTTGTGTTCATGATTGACGTTATCCATTCTACTTGTTCAAATTAAGCATATTTCGCATATACGATTGAAATCTTAAAATTTTTATTAACATCCATTTTCAAAGTTTATTTAAAACGGTAATTAGATTTTCTTATAAAATTAATATTGTGAGCACTGGTAATGACGATTAATCCACAAGTGTGCTTTCCATCTCTCTCACTTCTTAGTAGGTATACCATACAGGGTAAATTTTAGCGAGCTGTTGAGCAGGTTAAAATTTTAAAATCTCGATTTACCATAATTATGGCAAAAATTATCCACTGGCTAAAATTTAAACGCAATTGACACACGGCCTAATAATACCTCCAAAAGCAACAACCGTATTCATAACAACTATACAACATTAAATAGAGTCTGCATAACCCAAATGTGTCTGATGGTTAAATAGTGTCTGTATAAGGGTGTTTTATGTGTTTAATCTCAGTCACAAACGGCTGAGCTTGACAATGACCAATTTTAAAATACTTTTAAAAGTCACTTCTGTTTTGCCTTATTCAAGTGCAAATTTTTATAAAAATGTAGAAAACATAGAGGTTGCCTTTTATTTTGCAATTAAACGAATTGTTCGTTTGGGTAAATCTGCTAAGTTGTGATTTGCGAAACAGCTAATTGTAATAGATTTTTCCTATTTTTGTATTTGGTATTACCTTCCCATGCAGGCATTTGCAAAGCTATTATTTTAGGCACAAAAAAGAGGACCTCTTGTTTAACGCCGATTTCAAGCGTCAAATTTTACAGTGTTATACTCTTTGTCAGAGCTTCGCAAGAGGTGGAGCAGTAAAATAACATATGTTTTGACCCTTTCGAGATTTTACCACAAAGAAAGTTACAGATTTTTCTGTTTCACTAGAAATTACGCTGTACGAGTGTTCTCCTGTTTGTGTAATGAGTCTGAGCTGGACAACCTAGAAAAAGTTTGATCCACCTATTTTTATGTTAATCCTTGCATGAGAAGTTTCTAAAATTTGCTTTTCAAAGTTAGAATTAGATTTGGGATGTGCGATTTTTATAAATAAGAATTAAAGGTCTATCAGGACAAATAAGAACAGACTTCTTAATACTAGGAATATATTAGTACCTGACTTATAAAAATGGGATATTCATAAAACAGCCGTATCTATAAAAGCATTTAAGAAGTTGTCCAACTTTAGGCAACCTCTAAGTACTAAGATTATAGATGCAAAATCGGTATCTTTTATCGATTTTCACATTAAGTCAACGTTGCCTAAGGATCGCCTAACTTAAGCGCGAACAAACCCTGCAAAGAGGTTGGATAGAGGCTTCCAAAGAATTGTCATTTCATGATTGATTTTCAATAAAGTGAAACTAAATTAATAACAATGCACTCAAGATAAATTTCGTTTGTTAATGATTTAAGTGTAGTGAATGTTATAAATTAATTTATGACAACAAGTACGAGATTTGAGCTGATCTCCAAATGGAAGCCGCTTTAACATATTGGGGGCGATATGAGGCATATTATATTACAATATAATTGCTTAAAGATGACATTATTCCCTTGTTAGATGCAAGGCGATGAAGCTGAAATTCATGGATTTAGGCAATCTACGCTTTGTGCTATTTGTCAGAGTGTTGCAAAGGCATTTGCCTCGAAGAACTCGCAATTTGTACATTTTTGTAATAATCCAAAAAGAAGGGGGTTCAGCCGGCGTTTGCTCGGTGTTGATGGCTATGTTGCTCCAACATTCTATTTGTTATGTTGAATACTCAAATCAATTGCAAAATACTGCAATAACAATTTAATATATCACGCAGAGTATTCATTAAGATGTGCTATACTAAAATTAACATCTATTAAAGACCATTTTTTTAAGTTTTTGTTCCTACAAAATAATTTTGTAAATTCTGCTACTTCTTTTGACATAACCTTTCGCCTAGTTAGGCATCAACGGCAAATTGATTATAGATACGAAATTTAGGCAACGTTGTCTAGAGGCAACATGAATATTTAGGCATGCCTAGCTGAGACACCGGTTAAGGAAATAAATATAATAAATACTACTGTAGGTGTTTTAGCAAGGTCTAATTAATAAGTAGTTATTTAAGAGTTAGAGTTGGTTTAGTTTTTCGACTGTTTCACAAGAATTAAGGCTTCGACTCTCGAATATGACATATTCAAGCCTAAGACACTTTTTTTTTAAATTAACATTAAGGATATAAAAAAAATATAAACACATATGCATATAGTTATGTAATTACTCATTCTTATTTGAATTACTTCTGACCAACCAATTGTGAATTACCTAATATCAAACAGGTAACAATTGCTTCCAATTGGAAGTTCCAATTCGCCTATGTAACGTCAAGTGAAATCTTCGCCCTGTCTGCCGTCCTTCCGACCGACACCAACAGGCCCATCTGTCAAATGGTAAAAAAGGTGTATTCTGCAAAAAAGAACTAGTATTCGCACATCTATGCCGCTTGCAAAAACGAAAATAAATAGATAAAATTATAAGCTAAATACGCAAAAATATTTGTGCAAAATTATTGTTGTCCATTGTGTACGAATTCATTTAATACTTCGATTGCTGAAACTGTTATTTTGCCTCTAAGGAAGGGCCACCACGACCATCAAAGACGAGACAAAAAGGCAGACATTTAAAACACCATGGAGCCCATTGATATTGCCAGACTTGAAGAAGCTGTTGTGGTATTTTATCGTTCCACTTCCCAGGAGCAAGCAATAACGCATGAATGGCTAACAAAAGCACAAGCTAGCCCACAGGCCTGGTCATTCTCATGGCAGCTAATGCAACCTGGAAAAGTAAAGTTACTGAAAATACAAAGTGAACCACGACTAATGCTTTAAATATTAATTTTTAGAGTCAAGAAGTTCAATTTTTCGGAGCAGTGACATTGCATTCCAAGTTGATGAAGTTTTGGCATGAAGTTCCAGCGGAAAATCGCGAAGAATTAAAACAGAAAATTCTTGAAAGTATAATCACTTTCGCTGCTGGTCCCAAGTTGGTGCTCAATCGATTGTGCATTGCCGTGAGTTTCATGAATAATATGTGTCTTGTTCTGGTTAGGAATTTCGTTTCATTTCAGCTAAGTGCGTTCATAGTACACATGTTGGGAGAGTGGCCGACAGCTATAGAGGACGTTATTAACACGTTTCAAAACCAACAAATCCCAAATGTGACAAAGGAAATACAATTATGGATAATGCTTGAGGTGTTACAAGCTATTCCCGAAGAAGTATGTGTAAACACGATAAATGAAAAAAAATATTTTTGCTAAATCACTTAAAAAAAAAATAGATGACTGCTATATACACATCCGTGAAACGAGCCACTTTGCGTGGTGAGGTTGCCAAACGCGCTCCAATAGTAATGGAAACCACAGAAGCTTATTTGCAAATGCAAATCGATCGCGAGTGGGACACTGAAGTTTTTAGCAATATGACACGGGCTGTAAAATGTGTCGGCACTTGGGTTAGGTAAGTGCATCATTATTTTGATAAGACTTCTAGCTGACCGCTCCATTTTAGAAACATCGGTTTCTCGATAGAGAATTGCCAGAACATTACCGCGATTCTCCTGAAAGTGGTTAACAAGTGCTATTGGCCATGTGTGCAAGATCCAGATTCGGACGGTTGCATGTCTGCCGATGAGAACGAACTTTCCGAAAATTGCCTAAAAACTCTGCTAAGCATTATTATCCAACCAGATTGCCATAACTTCCCTAAGACTGCTTTTATTTTAATTAAAATGTTCCTTGATTCGCTCTGTGGTATAACAAAGGCTGAGTGGAAAAAAGACAACAACAATGAGGACATTGTTGTAAATATCTACGCTTTGTTTGTATCTGCTATTGAGAGGCACTCACAGCTTCTTCTCAATGGCATAACGACAACAGATCCCGAACTAGCTGACTTAAACAGACGCCTGGTAAATGAAATCCTTCAGTGTACTGATAAACCTGGTATCTATCCGGTAGAAGAATCCTGCAGCAGCTTAGCTATGGGTTTTTGGTACTTGTTGCAAGATGAAGTTTTCGCAATGCGAAACACTGAGGAACGAAACAAATGCTGGGAATTCATTAAACCATTGTACGCCCATTTGACGAGAATTTTAGTAAGGAAATCAGAACAGCCGGATGAGACTTCGATTGACAAGTGGAATTCAGATGACTTGGAGTCGTTTAGGTGTTACAGACAAGATATATCCGATACATTGGTAAGCTAAAACAAACATTTCTCCTTCTATGCAATTGCAAGAGTTTTCTTTATTTGCAGATGTACTGTTTTGATGTACTGCATGACTTTATTCTAAATATTCTCGCTTCTGTTTTGGATGAAACAATCGCTGGAATTCAAGCAAACCCCACCGAATGGACAAAACTTGAAGCATGCATTTATGCTTTCCATTCAGTTGCCGAGCACATTGACACAAATGAATCGACACAGATTCCCAAGCTTATTCGTGTACTCTCTGAGATTCCTTATGAGAAAATGAATGAAAAACTATTGGGAACATCTCTGGAGACCATTGGTTCATACTGTCTCTGGTTTAAGGACAATCCAGCATACATCGCTCCCGCTATTCAACTGTTAGTGCGCGGTTTGAATTCTACAATGTCATCACAAGCCACACTTGGGTTAAAAGAACTCTGCCGCAATTGCCAACTTCAAATGAAACCCTTCGCTGAACCTTTACTAAATGCTTGCCAAGCTTGCTTGGCCAGTGGACGACTGAAAAACTCTGACTGCGTCCGACTTATGTTTAGTATCGGAAAGCTGATGAGTCTTCTGCCTGCTGAAAATATACCCTCTTATTTAGACATAATCGTAAGTCCTTGCTTCGAGGAGCTGCAAACGATATGTCAGAGTGAAATTGTGAGTTTATTTTGTAAACTTTGGGGAAAAGGTGGTGATAATGATATTCTTCCACAGAAAACACCATCAGCAAGGATACGTACCATATTCCGGCTGAATATGATATCTACATTGTTTTCATCGCTCAATACAGATTTAGAGGACGAAGAGCAGATTGAAGATCTACAGAATGTTCAACCAGTGTTGATAGTTATGCAAAAGACAATGCCAATATTTAGGCAGATAGCGGAGCTATGGGTGGATGAAATTGAAGTTCTAGAGGTTTGTTAACAAATAGAATGTGAGCACACTAATGTTTCACGGGTTTTAATTTTTCTAGACGGCCTGCACTGCACTGAAACATGCAATCACTAATTTAAAATCTAGTTTTAAGCCAATGCTGCAGGACTTGTGTTATTTCATTGTGGCAATCTTCCAAACCAGATGTTGTGCACCAACTTTGGAGATCTCAAAAACGGTAATTTTGTTTGTAATAGCATTCTTCATATATATTTTCATATAAAAAGTGTGGATTCTCTGTGTAACAATTTCATCAATGATAGTTCCTTATGAAGACCGTTTGAGGGTCCAACTGTAGTGGCTATTGCCATACGCAAAACAATAATATGATTGTTTTATTGTTCTTAAGAGATTATTCATTTTGAGGAGAAGCAGAAGAAGAAAATGAATGGAACAATCTATCCGGAAAACGTCATTAACCACTGTTTGAAAAGACATGTCCATATACAATACATATGCTCGAAGAAATCTTAAAAACTTAAATGCCAAACGTGGAAATCTGCAAGATTTAATTACGTTTCGGCTCTAGTCATAGCTAGCTGGACAAAGAAATCCACGTTTCCCAGCAAATTAAACTTAAAATTAGTGTAAACAAAGAATGGTGGATGTGTTTTCTCCGATATGCTTAACCCAAGCATATCCTTTCGCCTTCCCGACCATTGTATCGTTTTTTTTAGCGGAAATCATGGCAATCAAAGAAGCCCTGTCCTGTCAGCGATGCATATTAGCATCTTCAGTGACAGCCAATTGGTAGTAAAATCCCTGGAATTAATCTAGTGCAATTAAAAATCAGGCCACAAATGCCGACTGTTTCTTAACGAGATGGCGGAGCATTTTACCATTCACCTCTTTTGGGTGCCGGGCCACAGACATACCAGGGAATTGCAAGGCAGATGAGCTGGCTAGACAGGGCACAACCCTCGATATTCTGGATGCGATCAAGAAAGCAAACCGCAGATGGATAAACTGCACAACGTGTCAAATATCCAGACATTTCTGGCCTAACTTCAACCAGGAACACTCCATCTGCTTGACAATGCTGAACAGATCAAACATCAGCAGTATTATCGGTGCCCTTACAGGACACTGTCCGATAGGCCTACACGCAAGAAGACTAGGCCTCTTCAGGAATGACTTCTGCAGAAGCTGCTTAGTCGAAGAAGAGGGGAAACCTTCTATGCTCTTGTCCTGCCCTCTCAGTAAAAAGGAAACTTCATCTGGGATGGTACTCCTTCGACAATCTACGTAAGCTGGCTAACATCAATGTCAGAAACCTCCTTCGCTACATAGTTAGCTCTGAATGGTTCAATTAGACGAACGAATATTAAAAGTCGACAGATCCACGTGGTACCACAACGGACCTTTATGGTCTAAGTGTGCACGCGCATCGCTGTCAACAACCTAACCTAACCATAAACAATCGAGGACAAAAAACAAACTTGTTGTTCGTGGATAAAGCGCTTACAGATGCGCTAATTAAGAAGAAACAGCGTACTAGGGATTAAAGAGGATGACAGACACGCTCAATAGTCCGCAGTCTGTGTGATCGGATTTATAAGCATACTAATATGAATTAATAACGTTGTTTTTGGAAATGATCGATCGTGATTTTTATTTATGTAAACTGGCTTATCAGTGTATGTAAACTCGTACTCCTTTTTGTTTTCTTACATCAAGCCCATTAAGTAGCTAATTGTTTTCTTCTTATTTCAGGCGATTATAATATTTTTCAAAGACGAAAGTGTAAAATCACTTATGCAGCAACTTCTCGTCGAATTCGTAATGCACAGCTTTAAACTTTTTGAGGTAATATAACAATCCTCTCACTTTGAAGTAAGATTTAATCTAGTCTTCCATTCACAGTCTACACCGGAAAACAGTTTCTCCAATATCGCCGAAACCATAGAAATGTTTTATGCGTGTCTGATGCAAATCATTAAGAAAATCCCGATTGCTCTCAATGACAAGTGTATCGCGTACGACAAGTTGATTTTCTATGCCCTTAAGGCAATGACTCTGCCAGAAAATGGACCGATTCGAACCAGTGTTCAATTCTTATCTCATTTCATACTACAATCTCGCAATTATCCAACCATGACTCAAGCAGTGCTAGATGCTGGTGAAAACATCATACGCACAGTAGTTATGTGCGTAGGCTGTGTTACTCCCCGAGCGCAAGTAGACAAATTCGCCGATATTTTCCTTTCGATCAACAAGAAGTACCCATCCGAGCTAGTGGCTTGGATGAAGGTGTTATCTACCCCGAACTTCCCAACACCACTGGTCAGCGATAGCGACAAATCTGCGTTTATGTCTCAGATCATCAAGTATGTATATCTGTTTAGTAAAACAATCCTGCTATATAAACATTATTAATTTCTTTTACAGAGAAAAGGTCAACAAGCGTCTGATTCAGAAATACTTGAGCGATTTCGCAGTGAAAGCACGTGGTCTATCAGAGAAATACCAATAAATTCATTTTAACCATTAGATCGTAGGCAAGCTAGCATGCATAAACTATTTCTAAACATAAACATTTATATTTAAAAGAAAACCACATGAAACTCTCATTCTCCGTGTATGTGATTCTACAACAACCTACCCTAAAAAAAAGAGCCCACTGCATACTTGTGTTTATCTCGAGAGTAGTCGCATATGTTACCACTATCTATTCTGTGTATGTACTTTAAATTATTTCCCTTCGCTAACATATAATATAAGAAATGCAAAAAAACGTTAATTGGTTCTCGACGCCGCCACCACTACTTTAAAATGTAAAGCTTATAAGGTAAAAAAAGTAAAATTGACGAAAATTGTGATAATAGCATTTTAGTATTATCCTCTTAAAGTAAATGAGCAAAAAATAGGATATTATGTTAATTGTAAAATACGTATTATTGATGGATAATTGTAAAATAAATTTAAAAAAATTCACGTAATTATGTTTTTTTTTCATAATTTGTTTCTTATTTGTTATTGTGTGTAGTGTATATAAATAATTACTGTTTATCTTTAATATATCCCCCTGTAAACAGCATTCAGTTCCTTTTACATTTTCATTAGCGCACTCCATACTGTTTATTGTTGTGGTCTATTTAAAAAAAAATCATCTTCCAAGGAAACACTAGTAAACCACCATTCTAAGACTACTCTTTCAAATGTATGTTTCAAATGAATATGTATAATAAAAACAGAAATAAATGCAATAAATAATAAAAATAAAAACTTGGGCTATATTTAAGACTATCTGTGATTAACAAAGCAGATTAGAGAATAAAAGTAGGCGAGGATTTTATTAGCCTATAAGCTGTGTTCATTCTCGTGTTGAAATGGGTATGCAATGAATTTGGTACCTACATCTTCCTTTAAAAAAAAAACACAAAAGCTATTTCAAATGCAAAAATTTTAAAGTGGAAATGTAAGTCAAATTTAATCTTGAAATCCCAATCATGAATAAAAATTGCGTGAGAAAAGTAGGTATGTATTACCAAAGAGTATAGAACTACATAGAGTGCGCATTTCATACCAGGAAACTGTTCTATGTGTGGTACTGGTATTGATACTCCACGGTTTCTACTTGGGCGCCACTTAAGAAGAGGTCTCTACTGCATCCGACGTCTGGCTGGGAATCGGAGACTCTGCGAACCGGAGTATTGGTTTTCATTCGTTCTAAATATATGTCCTAGACATCTTAAACGTCCAATGCGGAGTTTTTGACCAGGGGCATGTCGCTGTACAGCTCGTATATTTCTTGGATGAATCTTCGTCTCCATAGTTCAAACGGGACCGAAGATTTTTCCCCTCAAATCGATCATGGATTTCTTCATCCGGCGCTTCAGCGCCGTAGAGCAGGACTTTGATGATCAGGGTCTTATATAGGATCTTCTTAAAAGTTCGAGTGAGGGCTTTATTACTGAATTGCCTTCTTAGCCCGAAGAAACAGCAGTTGGCAAGAGTAATTCTTGGTTTAATTTCTGACGAATGTTGTTGTCAGAGTTATTAGCGGAGCCGAGATATATAAAGCTGTAAATAATGACCTTCTGTCCAATTCGTCGATGTTGTGTGTCCTTTCGTGTTTATAGCATATACTTCGTCTTGCCCTCATTTACTGCTAAACCCATTTTTGCCGCTTTCTTCTCTATACCAGACAACGTGGCTATGACATCACGTTGAGTACTACCAATTATGTCAATATCGTCGGCGTATGCTCGTAATTGCACCGATTTTTGGAAAATCGTGCCTCTGGTGTTGGCTCGTGAGTTTTGCACAATCCTCTCAAGAATCAAATTGAAGAAATTACATGAGAGCGCGTCGCCTTGCCTAAATCCTTTTTTGATATCGAATGTGTCGGTTAGGTCTTTTCCGACCCTAATAGACCAGCGAGAGTTCTCATTTCCGCCGGCTTTATAAAGCCCAGCAGGAAGGCCGTCATTTCCGGCAGACTTATTAAGCTTATAGCTATCCTCACTTCACTCAGATCAAGTGGTTGGCAGTTTTTGCTATCGTTGCCAATATTTAATGGTTCGTTCTGCCTGACACCGGAATGTTGTTCGTCATCGTAGTTTAACAGTCTGCAGAAGTGGTTCTTCCATATCTTCAGGAAAGCCTTTCGTTTGCGCCCTATTTTTACACAGCTACTGTAGGCAGACAAGACCAGACTCGTTCATGTGACGAATCCGTCCTGTCGCTGAATCTGTGTTTTGTACCAGGCGCTCATGAAACGTAGCAGGTATTCATGTTTCCATCGAAAGCCTTTCGTTTACGCCCTTTTTTACACACCTACTGTCAACAAGAATGATTGTGATAGACAATGAGTCTGGTGTCTGCCAATCACGATTATTCACGTTGACAGTAGTACAAAAAAGGCGCAAACGAAAGGCTTTCGATGGAAATTTGAATACCTGCTACGTTTCATGTTGCCTGGTTAGAATACAGATTCAGTGAGAACCACAGCACACACCCAACGAATAAATGAGTCTGGTGTCTGCTTATCAAGAGTTTCATATCAACAACGATATTTCCTTGTTCATCTTGACAGGATTCTGTTCGAGACTTGTATCCTTGGGTTTGACGTTTTACACTTTGGTTGAACTGGCCAACGCATACGATCGACGAAATTTCCCCTTGGTACTTACCGCCCGCTTCTGAAACGGCAACAAAATGTTCAGCTATGATGCGTTGTGCGTGCTCTGTGTAGTTATATACTCTTTGGTATAACAAACAAAAAATAACGGAAAGCGATCGCATTTAACAATTTTTTCCAACGATCTAAGAAATTTCCCGAATAAATCTAAATTGTGGAGTATTTTTTCATTCCCCTCCTCTTACACATCTTTCCCTGCGCAACATCAATTAAAATCAGTGATTTTACTATCGTGTGAACAGGCACATTGAGTGTGTGGCTAATGTACTTACTTACAATTTTGGGCTTCCATACGACAATGCTTATACAACCTTCAAAAATGCTAATACAATTACAAAAAAAAACACTTGAATAAAACTTATAATGCTTTATATTTATATTTATTTATTTCTAAAAACTTATATTTTGTATTATTTTTCAGTACAAACATTTAAAGCAATTTTTATACCAAATTTTTCTTTACTATAACTCTTGTTTTGTTTTGTAATATTCGGCATTCATTTTTTGTTTAAATTTAATTTTATTTTAACAAATGTGTAAACGTTTATTATCAAATTGTAATCTTAGGTACATGCATATACTTTTGATAATGTTACGTAGTAAATCTTGGAATTTACAGTTATCCATTAAACAAGTAAAGTCTTTTGTTTTGTTTAAATAAAAAAAGCACAATATCAACTTTGTATATCATTCATTAATAATAAACATTCTCGTTCTGAGATATAATTTAAAGGATTAATTTTGGCGTCTTCTCCTGCTAAAAACGTAAATGTTTAAGGTGTGTACAATAAAATGCAAATTAAATGATTATTTAGGCTGGGCAATCTCTTGTAAATGTTAAAGATGTAGTCGTCATCCTAGTTCAATAACATCGTTTCATTTATCGGCTTATTTGGGATAAATTCTGTGATTAGGATGGCGTTACTTCAAATTGCAATGAAGCCGAAAATGCAATGTATGTATTTCAATTTGATGTTTATTAAATCTTAAAAATTATACACCTTTGTATGTCTATGTTATATCTCAGATTATAAATGCAAACGTTGATCTTATTCGTTTACACTTTGCCATCGCCTTATGAAGGTTTTTATTATCATCTTAAGATTATTGTGGAAAAATAAAATATTTACACAACTCCCTTTTATATTCCTCAAAGGATCTTGATTTAATTAGAATCAAGTGAAATATTTTTTTATTAGTACAACATTATATATGTAGATCTTAATGTTATTTAGTAAGAATTGTTTAATATGACAAACAAAGAAAATAATATATTTTGTTATTATTTAATTTATTTGTGAATATAAAAAATCAAATAAAAAATAATACAAACTAAAGATGTGTTTAGTATGTTCTTTGATTCAACAACTTAACTTTGTTTTGTAGGGTGTTTAAATGTATTTCAAATGATTCATGTACCTACATGTTAAAAAGATTTGGATGTAGTAAATAACTATTAAAGGAACCTTTGTTCTAAAGGTAAAATATCTACTTAATTAAATTAAGCAAATAAACTTGAACAATAAAAAATAATTATTTTTGATAAGGTGATTTTTTAAATTCCACATCAATCTCTTAATTCAAAAAGAAAAATATTGCAATTAAATATAGTAAGGACATCGATTTAATTAAGAATTCTGACATAAAAAAGAACCAACATAAACCTATATCCGGGTGATTGTTAAAAAAGAAAACTGAACAACAGAAATATTATCTTTCAAATAGAGGTTCCTCGTTTGATATGTGATTAAATTAATATATACAACGCATTTTTTTTTACATTTATTCAGTATTCCTTAATGCAAGGCGTTTAAAAATATTTGTTTGCTTTTTTTTAATTTATTAAAAAATATTATCTCAAGCCTTCAACAACTATGCATATGCACTTAGACATATGGGATTTTTAAAGTTTTCTTTTTTGTTTACTTTCGCAAATAAATTAAAATTATCATTAAATAATTACCTATATTAAGTTATCTGTTTTTTGTTTCACTGTAAAAAAAAAGATAAAAGTATTATTAAATATTTTGAATAACATGAATAATGCTTTAAAGAGAAATAACAATAACATGCTTCTATCAGATGAATTGTATGAAAATACAATTCATATGCTTTAACTTTTAAAATGGTCATTCATACCAAATCGTACCAATTAATTATTCACACCAAATTAAAACACCTCATTAGGTATATCGAAAAATATCACCTCCATAGTGTACGTCACTAGGGTTTTTTTCAGCAACGCTCCACGGATTATCCATGGTATTTTTTTAGTACAAAATAAGCCTTTGCGTTCTGCAGTAATATACTATACTACTCTGTCTGACTTTTGGTAAGTCCCCAAGAATAAAAAGTTTCTGAAATTCTTAGCAGAATTAAGGGAAAAATCTGTAAAACTGATAAAGTAGGCTAAGGTAAACGAAGACGAGCCCAAGTATATTTTATCAACAAAAAAGGACACTGATAGGATGAGGAATTGAACCAATTGGAGATTCAACTACGCACAAGTGATGTACAGCAACATTAATGATGTTAAGATTATAAACGCATTAGGCGTTTTATATGGTTAGGATAATGGATACTGAAATTTCGGGAGCGTATCGGAATCCCGCATTATAAAATCCCGTTTTTCCAAATCCCGTCATCTAAAATACCCAGTTTTTTTTAAATGCCGCCTATTCAATATCCCGGTCTGCTATAATCCCGCTTTTTGAAATCACGTCTAATCCCGCCAAGATCGTGTTTTGTACACAAGTTAATGTAAATTAGTGGAAAAATTTAGTTGCGATCTATAAAAACAATTGCTAAAAATTATTGTGGCGAATCGCAAACAATATACAGTTAAACTAAGGTATCAAAATATTATATAACTGTCTTGTTATGAAAAAAAAATAATATTTTGTTTATTGTTAAGTATTTCTTGATTACAATTGAAGCGGATACTTTTAAAAAAAAAATAAGATCACTCTTTTTTTGCATTCAATTCCCGTTTTTTTATTATAAAAAACGGGATAGTAAGAAACGGGATTATAAGAAGCGGGATTAAGAAGTAGCGATTTTAGGAACGGGATAATAAAAAGCGGGATATTGTACCCAACCCTGATATTTCTTTCAACACAGTCTTCGATTCCTTACTAAAGCATCAACGCAGTTGAGAAATACCTAGCGACTTAACCTGCGCCACTAGATGCAGGCATGATTGCTGAATAGAAAAAATTTCGTGGGAAAAAGAATTCCCGATAACCCTAAGTATGATAAAAAAAAATACAACTTTTTGGCACAACATGCTCGTTAGTACCCAGAGCCGAGCTTTTTCACAACCATTCATGTGTGCGTGTGTACTTCTTTGCACGATGGCGGGACCTTTTATGCCGACTCCGAACGGCGAATTTGAGATAAGGTTCTCTTGACAATTGATACTACTCGGATGATTTGTCAGATCATCACGAGAGGAGGGCCAGTGAAAAATCATTTAGGTGTTGCTACGGCTGGGAATTGAACCCAGGCCTTCTGCGCGGCAGTTCATCGCACTTACCATCGCGCCACTGAGCCATTAGTATGAATATTATAAAATATAGCAAGAAAAAAAAAGCGACTGTAGAAGATAAGAATCCAATTTTTGGGGCTATTGTAATAATCCTTTAGGACTCCATTCATGACATCGTGTTGCTTTTTGCCAGAGTATCGCAATGAATGAAATACATCTTTCATGTTCATATCATTCAATTCGTACAATATGCTATTGCTGTTGGTTGTAAGCGCTCGGCCATGCTTACTATCGCCACTTGACTTGATTTTCTGTTTTACAAAACAGTGATGTGAACATGATTTTTGTAGACAAAGTTGCATCGCTTATCTGTCTATTTTGTTCCAGTCCGAAACCCCATGTTGCTTATAGAATAATCCATTTCCAAGTTCTTCTTCTTTATCGGCCTATATGGATCGATTCGAACTCAAAAAGTATTCCCTAGCCTTCCGCTTTCAGATCACTTCGTCACTGAGGCGCTGCGTTTGTAAGGCTTTGAATTTTATAGGGCTGACTATACGTGTTTCGTAGGATCTCTCCTAATGTTGTTGAAGAGATATAGTATACGAGGTTAATTTCTCCACCTCTATTTATCAGGTTTTTTGAAGGACATGGACATAAAAGTCATCAGCGAAAGATGGATGAATTGTATTTTTGTTTTACAGATATTCTTACGATTTTGCTTTCGAATATTTCTATATTCATTGTATTTCGAAACGAGAATACATATAAGATAACCTGCTTAGGGTGACTTGCACTAATCTAGGTTATTCAACTGCCATTCTCTGGTTTTAACTACATAGTTAATAAACAAGTTCTTACAAGTTTCCCATTGATGTTGCTTATATGAAACCAAAAATTATAAAGTCATACAAATGACGCATTGAGAACAACAAACAGAAAATTTTGCTCACTAGCTTCATGGTAAGGGCGTGCGGTGTGCACGTGCACACATGAGAAACGAGATCCAACCAATTTTTCTTGTATGCAGTGTGTCATCTGATTGACTTTATAATCTTTGATGAAACCAACATTGTCATCTGTGAATTCGTTTTCATTCCTCATAAGGAAATGCATTTTGTTGATTAACGCTCCTAACGTAAACTAAACTTTGTGATTAAAAATATGGTTGGGAGAAAACGCTTTTAATTCTCACCGAATTCTTAGTGAATTTTGCGAAATTAATTCGCAAAATAAAATCAGCCTTTATTTAGTTATCCGTTGTGCAACAAACTAAATGAACCAAACAATCGATTTCTTTTAATTTCAAAGCAATTCTTCCTCGGAATTAATGCATTAATGCTTTAAACATGTGCAATACATTTAGTTGGAAGATCTATGCAAAATGCTTATCGGAACGGAGAACATTTTTCATTCCAAACGGATATCCATGTTTGGGCTGCATAAATAATTAAGTATGTAAGTAAGAATATACGTTGCATAGAAATTTAAATAGCCTAAAGCAGTTGGGACTCCCCTTAATATATAACACAAACAAAAATCTATACAAAACAGATTAACAAATAATTCGCTAAAAAATAGTATTAAGAAAAAATTTTGGGAAATTTTAGACATTTATTTTCACTTTATTGGTACTGTTAGAATTATTTTTATAAATTTGTGTGTTTTTGTGTATAATAAGTATACAAATATTCTATAGCTAATGTATATTTCTAATTTTCACTTTTCTGTTTGTTTAAAAAATAATAAATATATATTTAAATAAGTTTTCAGTATGTTTTCGGTTTTTTTTGTTATTGTTTGTAATTTCTCTTGTTTAGTTGTTTCTCTTACTTTTGTTGCTCCTTTGTTTTGTTTGTTGTGTACGCAAATAAAGTTGTTGTAATATTAATTTTTCTTTTATAATGATAATTGTATTTTCTTTTTAAATAGTAAATTTTAATTTTATAGAATTTAGGAAATGTTCTAGCATTTGTTAATATCAGGTGGTGTTTTCAAATATTCATCAGGTCGTTTGTGTTCGATTAATGCACGCACAGTGCCAGTATCAGCAGGCAAATCGGACTTTCTTCTAATTAAAGGTTTGTCCTTGTTACGTTCACCTCGTATCTAAAACGAAGAAATTTGTTTTTGGTTTGCGATGGGTGTTTGTCAAAATCGTATAAAAGGTTTTTTGTTTGTTATTCTGAAGCACAGTGGTGAGTTCTAAGCGTGGAATTTTGTATGAACGATATTAATAGATAATAATTGTTAACTACAAACAAAAATAGGCGAATTAGCTATAATGACACGAAAATATAATTTATTACAAAATTAAATAACAAAGAAAATTAAAAGAAAATGCCCCAACATGGTATTTGTTATTTACAAGAATACAATTATCGTTAGAGAGTTTGAAAACAGTAGGCTAGAGATATTTAGGAAGTTCTTGTTAAGTGTATTAGTTATGTTATACATTCTTGTTAGTTTCTAAGTAGGATAAGTACTAATTGTTCCTCTACAACAATTCTAACGAGAAACAGGTGCGTTTATGTAAAATAATAGTCTACAAAACCTTTTAATAGATAAGCTTAAATCGTCGGGTTTTTATTCTTCAATGCCTAATTGGTTTTTGAATTTTTTGTTTAATGAATAGAAATGATAGACACCGATACATATACTTTCTGGTCAAGTCAAGGCTTTGCTTTGCAAATAATTATAATTTCATTTCTGCATTGTTTAAACTTTCACTAATTATTTTTGTAGTGGAGACTTACTCCATGGGTGGTGTCCGAACTAACTTCGGGGAGTCACTGTTTCTTGTGTTCGTTAAATTTGAAGGCATTTCAAGATGGTGCATACTTTTAGGTATAACAACCGACTTTTTTTTAATTTCTTTTCAATAAAAGTTAAATGCATTTTGGCTGGGATTGAACGCGCAACGTTCCACTCAACAATTATGTACTAGGTTACTGTTTGCATCCAGTTACAGTCAGATATTAACAGTATCACGGTATGGTATCATCAACGGAATGATGTTGTTGAACAAGGGTAGACAAAAAGGGTCGTTAACTTGGGAAAAACCAGTGGTATAGCATTGATTACACATTAATTGTGCTTTTTTACATACCGTTGAACCTGACTTTATTTGTTAAACTTAAACTTTATTAGAAGAACGACCGAAGTAAGAAATATTGAAGTCATATTTAAGTGCTATGTGTCCAAACCGAAATGAAGCACCCACCGTCTACTGTACGCATTACGCAATTTTGTGCAAAAAGTTCGTGAGATTGGTATGCTGGTGGACAACACTCATGGCGCCCATAGTCGTACGGTGCATCAACTTGCCATCGATCTCAAAAGCTCAAATTTTCACGCACTATCCTGAGGAGATCTCCAGCATTTAACGCTTCGTTATCGCTTCTCAGTTTGGGCCCTAGAGCAGCTTTAACTTGGATAACTCTTTTGGGCGAATAATTTCTCAAGGGGCGTTTCTTCATCTCGGCGGCTATTTTAACGAACAAAATTGCCGCATCTGGGTCAATTTATTATTATTGTCTAGAAGCCGTTGCTTCCACTGAGAGTGGCAGTTTGGTGCGAATTCTGGAGTGATGGCACCATTGGACCATTCACCATCTGCTGTTATTCGGATGCAAATTTCTAATAAGAAAATATTATGTTTCGACAATAAAGGGTCTTTCATTATCTTTTTTTTTTAAATAAAATGCAAATTACTCCATATGTATATCTAAAACTATTGACATTTATAAATTAAATTTGAATTTGTTCATATTGTATGACTGTCTGACTTGGCATATGTTCATATTGTGTGACTCCGCCCCATATGAGACTTCAATAGCTCGACTGTTGCACCCGATGCGTGGCTTCTGGTGTCGAATTCATGCGATTGCTCAAAGAAATAACAGTCTTACATGTTTCTGTCGCGAATGCCATTTAAGGCAACGTGATGCGTCATTTTCATCGACGAAAAAAAAAATTGTCAAATGACTTTTAGCGGATGAAGTGTAGTTACACACGAGGGTACTCATTTCCCCAGTTCTTGAAAACGCCGTGAAATTTGACTCGTTTGCGACGGACGCTTCTACGGCAGTAATATTTTCCACACTTCAGGCAAAACGTAGTCTCACTGATAGGGCAACATCAAGTAGCAAATATTCTTGTTAAATTTTTTCACTAGACTATGCTCTTAAAGTTGCGACCGTCTGACTCGGAATTTTGATAGTAAATTTTAAATATTAGTTAACGTTGTTCCTTGTAGTATTTCACCATGATGTAAATGTTGATTTTACTGAATAATTTGACATTGACAAGTTCGGTAATCGGTTTAAAAGTGCGGCCACACTGAAAGTCGCTAATGAAACACCCTTTATAAGTGAGCTCGCAAACACTAGCAATGCTTAACAGATCTATTTTCGCCATGCCAATATCTCCTACAAGTATTCTTTCAAACGTATTTCAATCCTGTCTAGTAGGTGTAAGATTGTTATTGGTGCACTCAATTAGACCTGAATTATCGATTTAGGAATACACATATGTAGACGTTCCACTGATGGTTATACCACAACTAAAAAAAGAAACAAAGAATTATCGAAAAAGGAAAAGTTCCCTGTTTCAAAAAGTATTAACTTAGAGTCAATTTATATAATTGACTTGTTGATAACCATTTTATAATTAGCAACTTTCCATTAATTAAAAGCTTCTGTTATTAATAGATTATTTGCAGATCCAATTAACTTTTATATTGACTTGTTAATCAGATTATGGCTACAATTTTGCACATAATCAAAGGACTACAAATTAAAGCAGTAGTACATGTAGGAGTAAACCAAGTTTAGAGTTTTACCTTTTGCTTAACACCTTTTGCAAATCAAAATACATAATCAAAGTTTAATGTTTTCGGACTACAACTTATAAGATTTGCAAATCAAAAATAAACATAAACCAGCAACCTCCTAATAGTACCGTTTTGAACATAGATGTACATGATAAGTATTAAATCCAAAGTTAATCACAACGATTTACAACAACTTAAGAATGTCACGCACTGATAAATTTATTTTTCATTAAAAAAAAAAATTAACAAATACTGCAACAACATATATATTCCGTACAACATATTTTTTGAGCGTCCTATCGTTACCAACATTTTATAGAACAAAAAAAAAAATTTAATTCACATGAACTTTCGAATCGATGTATTATTCAAGTTTCGCTGAGAACGCTTTTGCTTGAAGACAGTTCTCTTTCCACAAAAAATTATTATTTTTCTACGAAAAATTAAAAAGTGAAAGAAGTGAAAACATAGACATACAAAAATAGGAAACCAAGAAAACAAAAATACCAAATAGAGTGTAAAAAATAAAAATAAACAGAGAGATAATAAAAAACACGTATGACACTATTTTCGAGATAATATTAGTTTAAGAGGCCGGATTTGTTGATATTTGTGTTCACTAGATAAACAAATAGCAAACATTGAATGTGTGTTTCTAGCTGATAATGGGCCTATTCAATAGACGACAATTATGATAGACTTACCTCTCTAGTTTCAAGCCTTGGTTCTTGCTCAAATTTATCATATGTAAGATCACAATTATCCTGATATTGATCGAATTCAATTTGACTGCTAGACATGCTTAAGCTCTCCATGCGACCGCAAAGTTTTGTCCATTCTGGGTTGTTCTTAGCCAAGTTCTCGACTTGTGCCCAAAGTTCTTTGCGTTGTGACATACGATCCCGTTCCCTACAGTAAGTGGGAAAGAAAAAAAATAAATAAAAATAATGGCTTTTCGAGAATGAAAATAAAAAAAATCGCTTCTGGTTCATTAATAGCACGGATTTGTTTTCCTACAAGTAACAAGAAGAAAACACAAGATCCACGTGGCTAAAGTTTACTGACGATTTGCTGGCAGTTACTCTTATTTAACCTACCCCCATATTATTAAGTGCTGAGTACCTAATAAAGACTATATGTTATGGGAAAAACTGTTAGCGATTAACTAATCAGCGTTTAAGAGCTAAAGATGTCTGCAGCATATTCTAAATATATCTTTATTAAAAACGCTTAAGGTAAAAACAGAATTAGGTTAAAAGTTTAATTAAACAGAGAAAAATCTTAACAGGCACGCAATTTCTGCAGTGCAGAATTTTTGTAGGTAATCTCTACAAGCTTTACAAATTCGAAGTAAGTTCCTAGTGGTATATCAACATTATATAATAATATACATTTAAGCGAAGGAGAAAATGGCTGCCACTAACACTTAAAAGTGAGCAACTTGAAAAAAGATTTTAATGAATGAGTTTTATAAACGAATTAAGTTGGTTAACGTCTAAGGTCACCTCAAGGAGCATTCGAGTATGTAGACATTTTTAATGATTTAAACGTTGGAAATCTTCAAAAAATATTTAGACTCATTTGCGTTGAGAAGTTTTGCGATGCATTGGTTTCAATGATACACTTTAAAAGCTGTTTACCAATATAGAATTGAAGAAACTACGCAGTGCGCATTTTAGATAACTTGGACATTTCTACATGTCATCTAGAAACTCAAACAGCAGCTGTACTTAAGTAAGTATTATCAGTCTGAGCGTCTCGCTTCTATAGAAGTAGAAAAAAGAAAACAATATAACGAGCATCGTGAATGAAGGTGACTATGGTAAAACCAAAAAGGGCAATTAGTGATGTCTTATCTTATCATAAATTAAAAAAAAATCAATTTTTACAAGATATATTTTAAGAGACTAAAATGATCACAACGTGAAAAACATTCATAACAGTTTTAATACTCACAATTGTTTTTCCTGACGATAGTTATTGCTGCACTCATCAAACAGCTTCTGATTCATTTCCATAAACAATTTTATCGCATTATAAATCAGTCCATGGATTGTTTTATTCCAATGCGTTTTCGAATTTCGATTCAGCGGCGGAAACATTATTGGTAAAATCACTTGCGAGTTTTCAGCTATCAGCGACATGATGTACTCGTTATTCCAATAGTACAAAGCACGTTCGGCAACTTGAAAGTGCGGACTGGACACACATTTGGCAATTTGTCGAAACAATGGTATCATGACCTTTTGAAATTCGGTCGGCTCAATTACATCAAGTAACTCTTCTAGTTCATTCAAAAACATCACCTCTTTGGGACTATGCGTTTTTGGCCAGAATTTAAGCAAACTCCTACAAGATAAAAAATTGTTTATTTAACAAATATGAAGATAGAAAGTTTATTATTTAACCTTATAACCGGCTCTGACAGACTTGGATCCTTCTCGAGGAACTGCACCACGCAATAGGTCAACTGCGGATGGTATACCGATAAGCTTTTTGCCTTGTGCAACGGTAATAGAACTTTGAGCAAAAATTGCTTATGCTCTTCCTTCAGAGGTAGAGCGAATCCATTGATAATACTGCCGAGAATCTCTAAAAGTTCAGCAATACCATTGTGGTGCTCCGTTTCGTAGATGAATCTTCAATGAATTTAGCATTTAATGTACTGAATCTTTGAACGAGACAATGTGTTTACTCACCTGTAAAATACGTTGTTAATTTGCTTCCGAATAAATGCTCTGAGTGTAAGAAATTTTCCATAAATTCTATGCAGTACGGTTTTTAGAAAGTCACGTTCTCGGGGATCTTCTGAATCGAACAGCTCTAACAGCTGCAGAACAAACTGGTGATCAATGTATCGCTTGGCGATGTTTGGTTGAAAATCAGGGGATTCTAAAAATCTCAAGAACAGCTCATAGACAAATTGTAGATGTGGCCATGACGACTCCAGAGTGGGTTCATCTTCTTCTGGGTCAAATTCAGCACCATTCGGATTAGAGGATGGCGGTAGAGTTCGAAAGAGGTTTACCGCAAGCTATTTTCCAATTGGAATTTGTCCATTAGAAATTGCTCAATAAGTTTACGATTTTTAATGTTTACATACCATACTCATAGCTTCTGGGTAAATTGCTTCTGTGATGACTCCATTTTGATTTGTCAGATATTCCACCATCTCGTGCAGGGCTGCACGTTTTACTTCCTTCCATTTTAAGTCGCTTAATGGCTCGGAAAAATCGAACAGTGTACAGCATTGTCTAAGCTTTTGTATGAAGAGTTCCTCACGTTCGCTACTGGAGGTTTCTGTGAAGAAAAACGTTTTTTGTTGTTTTTGTTTTTTTAATAAAAATTTGCTTTTTAGTTGTTGACAAAATGAAGTTTTGTGAAGAATGTGTGTATACATTTATTTATTGCTGGGTCAGTTTAGGACAGATAATGTGCTTAATAGAAATTAATGATAAACTAAGAGTGTAAGTGCAAGTAGATCAATACATTTAAGAAATCCATGTAGCATACGACGAATATAAGTAGGTACGAACTCAAGTCCACAATAATCCACTAGATGAGGAGTGTTTTATTTTTTCGCTGTAGTAGTGAATATGATGTTATAATGCTTTAAGCTAAAAAATAATTAAGTAAAGCTAATAGTCTTACTACGTTAAAAGTTAAAATAAATAAAAAAAAGCACATCCCTGTCATAATAAAAAGTTACTGAGTATAACGTTTTTAGTGATTACAACATTTATCAACCATGCGATATACGCCATGCTACGAAATAAGTAAGAACGTAAGGATACTAAAATATCTGGACTGGTATATCACTACTATTTGTCCCAACTGCAGGAAACGCTATCCTACGCATTGGGCATACAAGTCTGCCAGCTAAATTTTTCAGACAAGATCCTACTGAACCTACTGTGTGAATGTCTAAAGTCATTCTGAAAAAAAATTATTGGCACGTTACAGACCGGCAAATCGACCATTCCCCATGTTTTTATTCAAAGGGAAAATATGTAAAATCCCAATAAGTTCACAATCATGGACTTGAATTATCTTGACAATACTGACCTAGTCACCTTAAGGGAAGCAATTTCAGTTTGTATGCTGATTTTTTTTAAGAGGAAATGACATTCGATTTCCCTAATTTGGAATTGGAACAGATCATGAGTAAAGCTAGATGACTAAAGGAAATGCACTGCCTTCATTAAATCCATTTTCCGAGATAAAATGCTGACAATGACGTCAAGCGTGACGTCCTAGCGTGTAAAGGCGAAACATGCAGGTCTTGGAATCATTGCACAGTTTTATACAATAAAATGTCACTGTTGACCATTAAGAAGATCAAACTCAACTCCAACGCCACAAAATCAAGCTTCTATTGTATTTAATTGTTTGTTTGAGCTGCAAAATAAACCTGAGAATATTATTTAACAACACACATCCTGAAAGACTCGTTATATGACGCCGAATTAGCAAATTTCGTCTTATGTATAGAAAAGGACGAAATTATAGCTGCCAATTTTATGTCTAATATCTGTATGTTGACCCAAGAGTAAAAACACCTCGACTTAATGGGGCGCTCATATTAACCTTATGGTCAAGAAGAAACCAAAGGGGTTCATCCCCCATCTATAAGTCAAAAGTCATTTCAATTTTATTTTTAGATTTAATTACCAAGCTGGAATGTCGCTGCAGCTGATCCCAAGTATTATAAACTAATAACAAAAAAGTAGCACTAAACAGTTAATAACTTAAGTATAACATAAAAAAAAGTTTTTAAAACAAAAAGAGAACATAATGCACCTTTATTTCCTGTTGGCTCTTCAGTAGCACACAAAACTGGAACAAGTGAAAATCTAAAGCTTTCCATTTGTCTTCGGCCCACGTAGTGATTTATAATTAAAATATATTTCGTCGATTTACACAGCTAATTAAGTTTCAAGATTTTACAAAACGGAAAGAGAAATGCACTTTGAGACCAAATCCACATTACAATACACAGCGCTTCGCTATAGAACGAGGCAGAAGAAAATCCAATTTGACTCATTTCACGGAAAGACTATCGACACCACAACAATATTTTGGCATGGATTCAGAATTCCAATTCGAAATAGAAAAGTATACACAGTACCGCTCAGACACAAAAACAATGCTTGCAATCAGTAAATCAAGGTGCTACGACGGGTAAGTGTGGTCATAAGGTAATTATATAAAACGGAAGTTACTGCATTTATGTAAGATTGTTAGCCACAGTACCGCAAATTGCTGATACAACAAAAGGAGTTCATGCCTCAGAAGGCCAACGTTTAAATTGTATTAATGTTAGACGGGATACTGAAGGCTTAGGGAGAATTCTTCCAATACAGTTCAGTCCTTGGCCTTAAAGTCTTGGATTTTAGTTATTCCCATGTTGTCCGTGGTAACATTCCATTGGAAAATGAGTATACACTGCGAGCACTGACGTACCATGACATTTGGTTTGTTTTGTATTTATACTATTTCGAATATGTAGGTAAAACAATAAGCTTTTGATAGAGGAAATATTTACGAGGACTATTTTTGCTTTTATTGATATTTGTTTGAAGACGGGTTTGTTTTATATTTTGTTGTGGTGACGATTCAAATATGTTTAGGTATTGTACCATCTGATTACAATTTTGTGCACTTTTGGTTATAGCTCCTTCTGTCTATAAGATATTTTAGTAATATTTAAATTTGGTTTGCTCTGTCGGAAAAATTGATCGGGGTACATCACGGTGGTAAGTGTCCACTTTGAAAAAGCAAGACGATTATTCACGTCGCTTGATGGTAAGTAAATGAAAAAAAGTTTTATAAATCTCCAGCTGGTCGGTTATTCATTGACTTCAAAAAGTGCTGTTGTGCAACAAACACTTTAAATTATATTAGAAATCAAGCATAGGGTCATCAATCAAGAGGTCTTTTTTTTTAATGACAAGTAACACAAGAAAAAACAAAATATATCATGAAATCTTTGTTATTAATCTAAGGAACCATTGTTGACATTCACTTTTTCAACTGCGCCGTAGCTCGTCCATGCGGACGTTCCAATTTTCGATGACGCGTTTGGGCATATTCGTCGGTATCTCATAAATATCACGGATAATATTGGTCTCTAATGCTTCATAAGTAGCTGGTTTATCCACAAACAACTTAAACTTTACGTAGCCCCAAAGGAAAAAAAATAACGGTGTGATGCATGATCGTGCTGCCCAATTTACTGGTCCTAAGCGTAAAATTAGTTGTTTTCCGAAGACGTCTCTCAGTGTGTTTATTGTTTCACGGGGTGTGTGGCAAGTAGAGTCGTCTTGTTGGAACCCAATGTTGTAGAGATCTGGGACTTCAATTACAGGTAAAAAAAAGTACGTTGTCATGGGGCGATACAAAATAAATACAGACCGATGTATACCGTTAAACTAAACCACACGGTTGTCTTGAGTGGATGTAACTGCAGCTCATGAACCTCTCCGTTTGTTCTTCGGCCAAAAACCGCAATTATGCTCATAACTAAACCAAGTGTTGGTCGAAAATAGTGGAAGAGTTCAGCAAAACTCTCGAGAGCGAATTTGCAAACGTTCTTCGGGTGTAAGTCTTTCCTTGATGAAATGTCAATGAATACTTAATAAAAAAACACATGGCAACTTGACACGACTCATTCGCCACCTGTTAAAAACTAATTTTGAAAAAAAAAACCTTTTGATTGATCACCCGTTATTTTTATAAATTAATATACGAATGAAGAAGAAAGCGACGCAATTATATGATCAACTTTCTCAAAATGTTTGCAGAACTAACATTTAAATATTACAGACAATTGTGGCCAAAAAGCGTTACAATCTTTTTCAAAAACCTGGGATCACTTGCCATGGAGGAATATTTTTAGAAACTCATTCATTCAACTATCCTATCAACCTATACATCAAAGTATTACAATAAATAATATTTGGTACAAGTGGCACTAAAAATGTTTAGTTAAAACCCAACCTACCACATAATGTGCAACCCCAGGTGTCTGCCATTTCGCTTTATTGAGATAACATACTCTTTTAAGAGCGAAGCACGCAAACATGAAAACATGATAATTAATAAATATGTAACAAGTTCAACACTCTACCCCTGAACTTGAACTTGCCGCTTTGACAAACATGAAAAGTGCTTGTTGTGATAAAAAATAAACAGCCGTCTGTAAAATTAGACTGCAATCACACACCTATAGAGCGCATGTAGTAGACGAAAGTCATAACAAACATGCAGCAGCTGGTATATTCATACATGGAAGTACATATTTCAACATGACTTCCATTCATGTGTTATGTCAACATTCATGTACATGAGGGAAACATAAATAAATAAATACAAATTGCCAAAACAAATAAACAAATAGTAACACATTATTGCAAATTTAAACATCAAACGATAAAAGTATCTATTATTTCGTCATATTGCATCTAGACAAATAATTTTTGTGTTGGAAAGAGAAATGCGAAGGCTAAATTTTTGTGGATAAAAATAAAATCAGTCAATGAAACTATAAATAAAATCTGAAATGTGCACATAGCTTAAAGATGACTGAGTTTTATTTTATTAATAAATTTAACTTAATAAATGTTGAATTTTTCCTAGGAATAGCCAAGATTGTGTTCATATATTGCTAGTTTCCTGTCACGTAAAGTCAGGCGAATAGCATAGGTTCAGGGGGTATTATAAATAACCGTCATTAGTATGTTTAATATGCAAATCGATTTATTTGAAAAAAAGTTTTTAATTGTTGTTATTATTTTTTTTTATACATTTTTAAGTGATTGTCAACAATTGACAAGTGGCTTGGGAATGATATTGCATTTCAATACATGACGTGTAAAACTTGTATTAAAAGCGATTTTAATTTTTAAAAAGAATTTATACTTTCATCGAGCAGAATTTTTGTTTATACCTTGCACTTAGATGAGAACAAGTATAGATCCGCTTCTAGAGAACAGTTCCAACGAATTCATTTAAAGTTCAGTCAGCTTTTCGATCTGCTTGGTATTAGTAGCGTTATAATTATTTTACCCATTTTTTTACATTTTTAACCTAACTTAACTTAATTTATACATAAACATTAACATATATATGTACATATTAATACATGAAAAGCTTTAAGTGAACAAAATCTTTAATCATTAATTCATATCATAATTCGGATTGTAAAAGTTATGCACTCCCAAAAATGTTTCTGAAAAAATCTTCAGAGTAGTAATCACCTCACAATTATTGAATCCCTTGTGTGAAAACTGCTAGGTAAAGAAGCTTGTTAGCTAGCTTAACACAACTTAATCAGGCTATTACTAGTGAGTATGAAGTGGCTCAATGGTTTGTGACCCGGGATTTATACCGGTTAATATTACTCGCAGTTTTTATATCATAAGAGCTTTTGTGAAAAGAAATACTAACACGTATAAATTCGTACAACACGCAATTATAAACCCTGGGTGAGTTTGATTACGGACCTTGTTCCAAATCCCACAATAATATCCAACGCTTGACAAATAAAAAGATGTTTAAGTCTGCATTTGAAATCGGCATGAAAAGCCACCAAAATATTAAGATATTATGATTGTCTAAAACTTCGTTTGTGTCAACGAAATCTTAGCTCAACCAAGCCGTTCGCATTTGACATAAGACAGAAGGAAGAACTGGACCCTGTGTACTAACGAGCCTGTTGCGCCATGAATTTATTTATTTTTAAATCTTTTCAGACACTTTTTTAAAACTCTACATGGATTCACCAAAAACTACGTTTTTATGAAAAAATCGCATGACAGTGGGCGGATTTCAATTTTTTTTTGAACATGATCTGCTGGGAGCAACTAAGAATAGGTGTCAAATTTTCTTGTTTTAAAATAATATGGAATAGTTTCCAAAGAGATTCTCAAAAAAAACCCTTGTTTATTTATTATTATCAAGAAAAAAAATGTTTTGTATGATTTGTGTTCATGATTAATGATATCCATCCTACTTTGGTCGAGTTTCGCATATTTCGTGTATAAAATACCTTGAAACGAATGAAATCATAACATTTTTGTAATCATCCATTCTTAAAAACCCATTTAAAGTTTATTTTAAAACCATAATTACATTTTATTGTAAAAAAATATATGTTCTTTGCGTTTTATTTTATAATCTGAATGATGTGCTATTTTCCCGTCACATGTGAACACTGGTAATGACGATTAATCCACGAGTGTGCTTTCCATCTCTCTCACTCCTCAGTAGGTACTGTCAAAATTTAGCCACTGGATAATTTTTAGCGAGCAGGTTAATATTTTAAAGTCTCTATTCACCATTATAATGCCAAAAATTATCCAATGGATAAAATTGTAACGCAAATGACACACGGCCTAAATCGATCCTCTTTAAGGTGTATCTATCTAAATCATTTTTTGTTACAGACTATTTATCAGAACTAACATGTAAGTACTGCAAATATAATCGTTTTTAATAAATAACCAAAAGCGAAGACGACCGAAATTGAGGATATCGCTTTTAATATGATCCGCCCCATTTCTGGGAGTAACCCCCTGAGCCCATTCACTTACACAAATATTGGCGGAAAACAGGTGGATATAGTAAATGTTGATATTCTTGGTATTGTTTTTTTTTTTTTTGTGAAAGAAGGTGAAACTAAAGATGCCTTCGCCATTCGAATTTACCAAAGCAAATTCAGTTTATCGAATGTTGGCTTTATCCGTGTTGTAAAATGAATAAAGTCTTTCCAGTCCAGCGTTCTAAGGACCTTTAAAACACAACCATTGCAATGGATGGATCATAGTTTTAGAGCTATGAAAATATACCCCTTAAACCACGATGACAAAAAAACTAGAGTATACTAAAAAAAAGGAATCACTGCAATTGAGAAACGGTTACCGAGAGCTGAGAAACTTTGCCAGAAAACTAATCAATAGGGCGTGAGTAAGTAAGAGTACTCTAAGAATAGGAATCTGTGGGAATTAATAGTTTTTTTTGGCGCTAAGATTTTTAAGCAGTTTGTATTAAAATCAATTACATTATACACGCAGGCATGTTGCTCTGTATGATCCAATACAATAAATACACGCACTAATAAAAAAGCAGATGATCATGTTCAATAAAAACAAAAACGCTTAAAAAAAAACTTCATGAAACCTAAGCAAACAAAATAAAAAATTCTATTTCACACATCTATTATACACATTCACCATTCATAAAGGTATATAATATGCAATATATGGTTTGATCTCATGGCTAAATGTATTTGTAAATGAAACCTCTGAGTAATGCCAATGAAACAGCTGCTGTTGCCGATGGCGAATGGAATAGATTACGATCACGAGCACGTCCAGGACTTCCAGTTATTTGCTGCAGCGTCTGCGGTGTAAGGACGCTTTCGTTGCCATTTGGAAAATTTCCGACGCTGCCACCGCCAGGTGAAGAGGTGTTCATTATGAGATTTATTCCAGTTGCTCCGGTGGTATTGCCATTCTCACCGTTACCCCCTGCGCCACCATTTTTCGAGTTTAAATTAACTTGTTGATTAGATTTTATAACACTATTCTGTGAGGGTGACTTTTGGGGTTACGATGAGAATATTTTTTTTTTATATTTTTATTGCCATTATTTAGCATCGCGTCACGAATGTGTAGGAAAAAGAAAAATAGATGATGATGTTATTTTAATAATTATGATAATTAGCGATAATTGATAGGATACGATACTTAAAAAAAGAACAAAAAAATATATTTGTAAACTAATCGATTTGTAGTTGGAATACATATTGACGGCATGAGTATGTGATTTGGTTGTTTATAAATCAAGCCACTTAGGCCCGGTTTTTTTCTTAGTGTTGTGTTAACACTTAGTTAACCCAGTGTAAAATTTACTCCATGAGTAGTGATTAATTATGGTAGCATTGATGCTTTACCGATGCTGTTGCAACAGCTAATTGTAAGCTCTTTGAATGTTTCATTTGTTGCAGATGTAGTGCAAAAAGTGCTGCAAAAATAAAACCGTTAAACTAATAAAATACCTTGATAGCTGGTATCCGTCGTTGAAAATTACCTCACCGCAGTTCCCAACGCAAATACTGTCGTACAAATCTCTGATCGACTCTGGCTTATTTTCAGACAGTGTGAAGTTCTTTTCAAGCGATAAATTTTAAATATCTGACATCCATGAAGAATATGGAGGTAAGTTGTGATAACAACATCATTCATCTAATATGTATAAGTACGATGAAGAGGCGGACAATTTTCGGTACAATTTAACTATCTTGGAATACTTTGCAATAAGCAACACCAACTTTCAAAAAAGATTCTGCCAATAACAACAAGCACAGAAAAAAACACCTGAAATATTTAAGGGTTCAGTGTAAAGTGAAAAAGTTATAATTCCTCTTCTATATAACAATTTCGGCGACTAAGAATAGTCAGCAAGGTCGGGCCAGAGAAAACACTATCGTGAGATTGTATAGCACCCATATTGGAATCTTTTTTCCGAAAATTAATATACGCACAATTGCACATGGATGAGTTCACTACTTTAACTGAATACAACAACCAAAGTATACCTTTTTTTAATTGTAAACCCAACAATATATTCCAAGCAAATGTTCCTTTTTTAAATTATAACCATAATGAAACAATTTACGTATAGATATATTAAAATGATCACACAAAATAAAAATTACAAAAAAATATTAAACTACCAACAAACGTTATTTAATATTCTAACCTTATTATTACTACTATTTGCAGATGAAGCGGATGATGCAGTTGATGGCGATGATGTGATCTGATCCTGTTGTAATGATGGCATATTTGTAAAAATACCTGTCAGGCGTGATGTGATTTTTGGAAATTTAAAATGTTCGTGGTTGAGTGAGTGTTTTTCTTGATTTGCTTCGTCGGCGTTCACGTCGTCGTAGTAGTGTTCTATATTTTTGTCGTCGCGTTTTTGTTGTTGGTTTTTAATTATTGGAAACTGATAGTGTTGGTCTTGGTCGTGGTCGTCAGCCAATAAATCTAGTCCGCTGTGAAAAGACGGTGACTTTGGAATTCTTAGACCGTAGCCGTTGTTATTGTTGCTGTTGTTGTTTTTTGTGTTAGTATTATTATTATTGCCGGCAACATTGCCGGAATATAACATAGCACTGACAACCATTTCATTAGCACACTCTTAGTGATTATCGTTAATTTCATTGCACGCGGTATTTATTTAATTTTGTTTTTCTTTTGTTTTAGTTAATGGTTTTACTCTCATTTATGGTTATTGGTATTTAATTTCATCAGTTTATAACTAAGGAATATCAATTAGTTTAATAAGTGACACTTTTTCGTTTATATATGCACTTTAGTTGATTGGAAAACAAACAAAAAAATCGAATTATTCCAAAGAGTGTTTTTATTTTTAATTTTTTATATTACTAATGTAATTTTTGTTTATCCAATTGCAATGTCTAATATTTGGTAAGTTTTTTTTTTAATTTTTGTTAAAAGTGATTTAATTAAAATCTGTAAATAAATTATGAAGAAATTGAAAGAGTTTTGTCCGGTGTGGTTTAACAGGAACACACAAACAATATACACAAGGTCGTTTAACATTCAACAGCGCAGTGTAAATAAAAACAAAACGAACAAAAAGTAAATTAACTTAATGATACAAAATAATAAATCCATCGCATTGGTATTTATCTAAGGAGGTGGGATTTATAAATGCATTTAAATTGAGGTGTGATCAAACTTTTCTATTTGAAAAATACTAAGAAAATACAAAAAAAAATTTCCTTCATAGATTTGGATAAAAATTCCCATCCCTGCTTTAAGCTAGAAATGAGCAATACGAGATTTTTAAAAAGATATTTTTAAGGACCGTAACACCGCATAAGTACATAATTGTATGTTAACATGAAGTATATGTTTCGCTCCCCCCAACAGCTAATGAAACAAAATTCGATTTGTTTTCTAAATACAAATACAAATGTTGGCGTAACAAGTTCATTCATTTGAGATTAAGTTAAGCTCTTCTTGACAATTGACACTACTCGGGTGATTTATAAGATAATCACGAAAGGAGGATCAGTGAAAAACCATTTAGGTGTTGCAAACGCTGAGGATCGAACCCATAACTTCAGGCGACAATTCACCGCATTAACCCTCGCGCCACTAAGCCCGCAGTGTCTTTCTAACAAATTTTAACTGCCGGTGGAGGTGGTTTGTTTTCAAGTCATTTGTATATTACAACTGCATCAAGAAGATAACTCCATACGATAGCTTTTAGGGTCACTGATCTTTTTGACTTGTCCATAGCCTCAAGAGGCCTTGTGGAAATCGGTCAATTGGAAAAAAACATAAAACAATAATTATTACTGATAGCCTAGGACTTCAGACGAAAACGTCAAATGTTTGCCAAATGCAAGAGGTACAAGTGCTTCACAAAACCTATACTACGGCTTACGATTAACATCATAGCAGACATAAAACTATAAACGCAGCTATATGTGCATGGGGAAAAAAGAAACTTTCCTCCTCTATCGACGGGGTTTGATGAATCATAATTCATAACCCTCCTACACAGCTGCATTTCTGCTGGGCTTCCAATGCGGTTCGCCGTAATTTAATTTATTTATGTATATTGATTTCTACTCGTAACCATCGTGTCAAGCCATGGATTTACATTTTTATACTTTTCAAAACACCTTTAAAAAGTCAATAGTTTTAGTAAGAGATTGAGAAAGATTAAAAGCGCGTGTTTATAGACATTTAACTGTGAGATAAACCGTAATAAAAATGGTTAAATAATAATAACTCTCGCACCAAGTCGATATGGGACATTGCACGAAACCCTCTTTCTCATTTCAATAGTTCGAAAAACTAGATTTTATTTAATCAAAATTTCTTTGTTTTGTCAACAAAATGTGGAGAAAAATCAAATTTAATTTCACTCCGAAGTCACTTGGATTTTGTTTCAGCCAAACGCTACGTTTCGAAATGTTAAATTGTACGGCGAAATATCTCGATTTCTGTCTGAATGAGTTTCGGCTTAGAGGGAATGTATACTATTCAGCTTTATATCTGGTGTCCAATTATTCACGAACATTTAGAATTTTGCGTCATTTATCTAATAGTACTTTGTTGCCAACGGAAAAAAAGATAAAAATGTGACAGGCGACAGTTAGGGGTTAGTAAAAATGGAGCGCTATATGAAAGAACAACGCATTTTTATTGTTCAGCAATATTTTATTGCTGTTTCGGTGGTTTCGCAAAGGTATCTATATATAAAAAAAACAAATGTAATCATATTTTTAGTTACATCCAGCCTTTTAATATGTTGGCAACTTTTGAAGCAATATAAGTATGAGACTGTTTACCAATCGAATACATACATTATATCTACAGAGGTTAACGATATCTACCTCAGATTAGTCACCTTGTTGTTACTATATATGTATATTACATTTTCAGGATATTATAAACATGGTAAATTACATTTTTTTAAATTTACGACAGAGGATGACAAGTTCTGTATGGAATGCTTTAAACTACGTCTGGCTTTAGGACGATGGTACAATAGTTCATGTTCATCGAAAAAAGCAATGACATTCGTGCAAAACATCAAATAGATAAATCACACTTTGCCAGTTTTAATAATTTATCTCAAGTAATAGTATTTATCTCAGCATCCGAAAATAATTGACTTGGCGCTACTTATACTTATCGCAAGATTGCTTTCTATTTTCCTATTTCAAAATACGAAAACAATTTTCTTATTTCCATTTTTCTCTATCAGAATTTCCACATAAGGTACAACAACATAGAAAGCAATTGTTGTATTTATATGGTAAAGACATCTCGGTGTCTTGTCATGTCAACGTCAATTTGTCAATATGATATTACGCACATTGAGTTCGAAAGCTTTAATCTCAATTGTTCTATAAATATGTATATGTATCTACAGTATATCTAAACAAGATTCATACACTTGTGTGTAAGTCAATTTCGATTAAAAAAAAAACGATAAAGGAATACTGTGTTTGATAAAAACAAACGGGCAGATCTGTAACTAACCAGAAACAAATCGATCACAAATTTTGAATGTCATAAACAGGTGCCTCAATAAATTATTTAAATGCCACATGTGTCTCAATCAATTCTTATTTATTTATTTCTAGACAAACTATAGAGAGAGGGTGAAATTCATTAAATTTGAATATGGATTTGGCGAATGGCAAAATCTATAGAAAGGGAATGTAGAAATGGGTGACATCGTCGTAACATCAGCTCAATCATGGGTAAATTAGGTAATTTATTATAAACCAAATAAATTGTATCTTTTGTAACTGCTTTATGTAAAACTAAATTAGATGTTGAACCATTTGACATTTTAAAGGTCAATTCGTGAGAATGACAAATTTAGAATTTGCAAAATGTCCATAATATTCCCTTGGTTGAAGTTCACTCACGTACATCTGTGAATGGTTGTTTAGTTTATTCACTTGAATTATACAGCTGGCAGTAAAAAATCTAATTTATTTTAGACAATTGGGTTTTTGATCTTTTTTTTAAATCTCAAGCCGTTAAGTATATCATTTAATTAGCTAGTACACTTCACTTTTTTTGTAAGTTAATCGACAGTCAGATTAACGCAAAATGGATGCTTCCAGGAAATTTAAAATCAGATTTTAATTTATAATGAATAATTACATTCTTTTAAATTAACTATTTGGTGTAGCTTGATGAAAAAAGCTTGATGCGGAACGAACTCAAATGTGCATCTACTTTGGCGATGGCAACTTTATTGATATTCACCCCTATAAGAGAAAACCGCGGGAGAAATCTTGTATAAGACTTTGATCATCCCAGTCCTGCTCTAAGGCGCTAAAGCATGGACCGTCTCAAAAGTGGATGAAGAAATCCTTGGTCGATTTGAGAGGAAAATTCTTCGAAAAATCTTCGGTCCCGTTTGCGTTGACGGGCTATGGAGACGATAGGTAAGCACATATATTTATCGCAGCAAAACCAATGAGGATCGCGTTATTCACACCCATAGTGTCTTCACCTTTATATGAGAACTAGCTTGCTTCGGGGATAGAACACGATTTTCCACACAAACATATTGCAGCGTACCAATTCATCCCCACGGGATGGAATTTCAAAATTTCTAGTGTAGATGTCCATTATTATTACAGGGTGCTCTGAATACAAAATTAATTTTGAATAATATATTTTTTGAAATTAATAGTTATTTTCCGCTAGAGATTGAGAGCATCAGTCATCAAAACCATAATGATCGTTTCTCAGTTTAACTTCTCAAGAGTGCTCCATAATTTATGCAAAAGAATGCACCGTAGCTAATAATTTGGCATTTCGAGAAACTCTCTACGGCAAATTCTCACTAAAGACTTAAAATGTCATCCTTTTATATTTCAATTGTCTGAACAACTGAAAACGCGCCATAAGAATTCTTTGAATGGATTTTGGATCAACAACCTAGAGCAGTAAAAAGACTCAGCGCACTGCACTTAAAGAAAATGTAAATAATGGTACTTCTTTCAATTTTAATGAGAGATTAATGAAAATTTCATTTAGTCCAATCGACATAGCAAAAAGCTAAGATTTTTTGAAAAAAAAAAATCAGCCAGTGGATAAATATAAACGTCAATTTCAATTGGAACCAATTTTGTTTTACAATATATCCGTTTGTTAGAGTCGGTGCAGAGTAATTTTTAAACCGTATAAGCATTACTAACGATTTCATATATAAATAAATCAGTTCTTTATTATTTCTATTTTTTGCTGGTATGTACAATATTATAATATCTCCAAAAACTGCCGCGAGCCTTGTTCATACCTCATACCGAAAATTCCATTCAATCAAAAAAAATTAAAATGGGTTAAAAACCACCCACCATTTGATAAAGCCTCCAACTTTAGACACATAATTCTCTCGGTTGTCTGAGACGAAAGAAAAAAAATTAAATGCTTGCTATCAAGCATGTAGGCTTTTAAGGCGCATACACTTCAACTTTTGTTTGTTTTGTCGCCGGTGATTGTGTCAACGACTAATTGAAAACAAATGCTTTCTTCAGAATCTTTATACAGTCGCAAATTAGATCAAAGTTTCTTGACCTCGATATATTTGAAGAACATACAACTTGAATGTGTTAGGTGGGTATAGATACTCCAAATATAGAGTACGAATATGTGCTTTTTAAGAGCAAACATATGTCTTGGTGCGTAAGCTGATTATCTCTTCTGAAAAAGAAGTGGATCATGGTTATGACTCCATTCCTCGAGCACAATTTATATAGTACAATATATAATAGGTCAGTTGCATGATGAATGTTTTTTTTATTAAAATGTTCGTCGTCCATTTTGAAAACGGACATCGAGTGGCATATTTTAACATAAAAGTAAAATAAGTACATATAGCAATGTTGATATCAATATGCATATTTCGAACTGGCACAAAAAACATTGAAATTTACCAGAAAGTCCTTTTTGTTTAAGACTCACGTCAAGAAAAAAAGATTAAATAGTTTAAAATTTTTGGTTTGTTTGATAAAAACAATTTCTGACTTGCCAAGCAATACTGAAAATAAAAGGTGCCATCTGACAGATATTTCCATTGAGCTGTTTGAGTGTTATCACGTCGTAAAATACTTCAAAAAAAAACATTCGTCATGACCCCTGAAAATTTCGTTGTGAAATTATATAGTCTGTCAATGACTTTTCTGACAATATCATCAGACCAAAATGTAATACATATCTGTAATATGAAAAATACTTCCATCTGTTTTTTTTTTCCTTTTGACGGATTATAATCTGTATCGAAGAATAACAGCCCTCGCACTTTCTTTACTGTATACAATTCGATACTATTTTGATACACCTAATTCCATAAAAAAAACCTTATCGAATTGTAGAGTCAAAAGAGATACGATAGTGTGAACATTAATGAGCCACTTTTATTTAATAACATATATTTATCTTCTTATATGACTAATATAAAGTTATCAATTTACATAAACAGACATCTACGAGATATCAAATGTGTGTATGCACTTTGTAGGCGGCCGCACACTACCCTACCCAGCATGATTAGCATTTAAATACTTCAATCAAACGGAGATACATAATAGCTGATAAGGCCTAAATATCTTTTTATGACGTAAAATGGGTAGTAAACACGTCACATCTGTAAGTTGGTCAAATAAACAAACTTAACAAAGCAAAGTTAAGTTTGTTAGGAGTAATATCCACCCCCGTCTCGGCGAATCGCCCGTACTTGAAACTCAATTAGTCATACACTATCGATTTTCCAGTTGATCCATTATGCATGAATATTTATAATAGGGATCATCCTTGCATACAAGTGCATTTGCAGGTGAAAAGATATTGGAGCAACGAAGAAAACCAACAAAAACACACATAAATATGTACAGAGCTATAGGCTAGTACACAATAACTTCTACAATAACGAACAACAACTAAGGAAGGCAACAACTGAAGACAGGAGACCGCACCAATGAACAACACCGAGTACAAGTTAAAGGAAGAAGAGGATAGATTTCTTTCTTTTTTTTTATAAATGCTTTTGGTTATGTACAATTCTGCTTCGTAGTCTGAGGAATAGAAGGAACGTTTCTGGAGAAGTAGAATGAAAATCGATAAAGCGACAGTGCCAAGAGTGGCAGTCAATAAAAAAAACGACAAACTTTTGAATAATTGAACTAATGGATAGGAAAATGAAATGAAAATAAAATAAATAAAGTCGCCCGCTACCCGTACATTTAAACGACCTTGAACTTAATTCTCAACCACTTTTTCTTTTTCTTCGTCGGTTTTCACTGATATTTTTCCCTGCAAGTTGTGTTGATTCAGCACCGATTTCCAGCCAAGCTAATCACAACACGATTGAGCTAATCAATAAAATTGTTAATGAAGGTTTGTTGACTTGCCGTATTTGTTGTAGTTAACACAATGCTTATGCAATTAACCGGGTGTACTAGACGCATTTGCGTTTGTTAGGACGGCACCGTGTACATTGTCGATTCATTTTGTTTAAAACGCGCAAATTAACTCCAGCTAGTAGCACTTTAAAATACGTTGTCGGTTTTTGCGTCTTCTCCTTACAAAACAAGTAAAGTAAAATAAATCAATATGTGTAGTTGGTTATGTTGTGAGTAACCTCTTTTAGGCACCCTACCAACAGGCGACGGGCGTGTAACTACCGTCATCTACATGGGTTTTTGTATTAAAAACGGAAGTACTTTTTTCGTCCTCTCAGGCAGAGAGAGAAAGATAGAGAGAGCGAAATGAAAAAAGCTTTAGCTACTACTGGACTGGCAACAGGGAGGAAAAGCTGGTTTGTTGGAAAAGGAGATGGCACTCTGATGGAAACATTTTAAAGCTTTCATTAAGCTGATTCGGGTATAGTTTCGGTGTATGAATGAATCAACATCAAGGTATTGCCAACTCATAAATAAGATTTAACACTTTGAGAAATGTTTTGACTAACATCTAATTCATTTAGATGTGACCGTTGGTTATGTACTGACAGGTTATGCCAGGTGATGCCAATCCTTCTGCGCTGCGTTGCATATACATTATGCATTGCATTTTTTTTACGTTTTGGAACGACTTGAATGCGAACTATCGTAAAATGTTTCAAATACCAATAATGTCTAAACATTTCGTAGCAACCATTTTTATAAAAAAAGGAAATAAAAACCAATAATTCTTTCGGTTCAAACTGAAATGTCAAATGTCATTTGCATCATAATCATTCACTCTGTGCAGTTGATGCGTTCGCAATGCGTTTTATAATGCATTGCATCATAGTTATTCGTTTGCGTTTTGGAGTTAAGCATATATTCTCTCGGTTTTTCATCAGACTGCAAGTATTCAATCATTAAGAAACAATCCACTACCTATGCTTCTTTAGAAAACTTTTACATTGCCATGAAGTCATTTTTTACAGCTATGAAACAAGTTGTTGTGTAGTTTTGAAATGGATGAATTCCCGGTTATTGTCCTCAGACAATGGAACTTTTCTGCAGATCTCAGACAAATATAAATATTTATTACATTCTATTGAGAGAAAGCTTATACTATTCCAAACTTGAAAACTAATTTCGGAAAGCCATCTTCACCTTTATCGACTTATGAAAACGAACTATTATTTCACGAATAGCGTTTTCCATTAACCTTTTTTATCTATTTTTGAGAGTTGTTGTGTTCCATTGAGCAAAAAATTGATTTTTTTGATTTCAGATAAATTTTGCAAAACTGGATTTTTTGGCAGATTTATCCCTCCTTGCACTAACACTAACAAATATGATAGCTTACAGTTTGAGTAGTGATTTTCGTTTTGATTTAATATTATTTGTTTGTGAAAAACTATTATTAACCATTAAAACTGTAGCAGTTCGATGTGGAATATAAATTAAATCAGAAGCAAACAACCTGTGCTACTGGAAACTTGACAGTTACAGCGAAACTTACTTCACAGACACGAAATTACAACAATACTAGGACAAACAAAATTAATCTGAGAACGTGTTCTATTGGTAGAAAAAGAGATCAAATTTCATATCAAAATCCAGATTTACCAATGGAAAACAGCATAAGATGAGCTAAGAGTTGGAGATTCTAAGTGAGTATAAAGTAACATCAATAAATCTTCGGATTCCTAAATAAGGTAGTTACATCTAGCAACGTTAATTTAGAGGTGAACGTCTTATATAAAACGTTTGTATACATCGATTAAGAAGTTATTTTCTAGAATGTCTATGAACTCTATTTAATGCCTTAACTCAAACTATGCAGATTAGCTATAGTGTTGAGGGACACAGAATATAAAACGAGCTCCATGAAGGGTATCACAATGGATCCACAATGAAAACATTTTGGTAGGGTAGAGGTAAAGGAAACTCTTCTTTAGCGGATGTAAATCTAGTCAAATATCCAAACATCAAGGTAATTCCTTGACGAACTATATAATTTTAAAAATATAAATATCTTCAAATGCAAAAATTAAGAAATTTTTTATTCAATTTTTACAAAGCTATTAAGCTCTTTAGAATCTCAAGAGAAAATAATTTAGAAAACGTCAGTTAAAAAATGGCTTGGCACAATAGCATTGGCTGGCATGTGGAAAATGATTGCTTGGTGCGGACATAGGCCTACCCCCTCTGTTTGTAGTCCAATCCCAAAACATTAATCGAACTTTCTGGACTTGCGTTGCTTGTGCATTGGACTAATAAGCTTGGGTCCTTGGTTCGAACAGAAAAAAAGTGAAAAAACGTGTTCCACCTAGTGTGAAAGTCTGACAAACGTGTAACAGTTTCTTGAGATGCTTCTCAAACTTTCCGTTCGGGGTATAAAAAAAACTCACAAACTAATAGAGATGTTAGTTTTGAGGCCCTAGTTTTGGTCCATTAATGTAAGATTTTGTATTATTCTACAGGCATGAGACCAGCATCGAAAGTTTTCTTACTTGTGACTTACAGAGGACAAGAATCTTAGCTAATTTAAAAATTAGTAAAATATTTTTTACCCAAGTAAAAAAGGCCATGTTCCTAATAAAACTCATCATTCAGTCGCAGAGAATTTGCTTATGTTGTTATTTGCATTAACAAAAGTCTGCGCAGAACTTTATCGAATCCATTTCAAATATGCAACATGTCTTAATTCAAAATTATATAGGTAGAATATAGCAGGTCTTTATTTAAAACCATGCTATCAATAGCTTTATAATTAGTTTTCTTTTGGGTAATCTACTATTTTGTTGTTGATAGATTTTGAATGTTTGAATAGTATAACACCGCATAGTTAAAAAAAATTAATGTTGCAGATTTTGATTTGATTTAGCATTGTAAAACAATGTTTAAATGTTTCTAAAAAATTATCTAAAATAAAATAAAAGTTATCTATATGAAGGAAAAAATGTCTCAGTGGGTTTAAAGCTTGTCATCCTATTAAATTAGCTAAATGACTAGAATTCAATTTCTTTTATTTTAGGTTTTTTTTTCTTCGAGACAGAAGTCTGCGAAATACGAAAAATAAAAGCTCATGAGTAATGGCGGGAGTGGTGATAAAAATGTACAATGTATTTAGATGTATACATATATTATATATACATGTTCCGATACAGACACATACCCTATCTGCTGCAACTTGTTTTGTACATATGCATAGTGTGCATAATAAACACGGAAAATGTGCAAACAAATAAAATGAAAAAACCTTCTTCTTCGATAAACAAACATAGAAACAGAACAGCGCAACAACTTTCCTGGTTAGTGGTGGTATGTATAGCGTAATGTGCCGCCTTGCTATAAAAGGTTTATAAATTTACTTGAGTAGACAATTAACCAAGTAGACATTTGACCGACCTCCCCTTTGGAACGTTTAGTTTCTTAGCCAGAGTGGTGTGAACTCAAAAGGTCTAAGTGGAACCATTAGTGTAACAGATGGAAATATTATAATTGGGGATGATAATATTTATTCGTGACGATAAAATGTGCTAGTAGGTACCTTTATTAGGCATATTAATATTAATTATGAACTTTGCCTAATGCAGCAATTTGTACATGGTGGGTTAACTTTTATCTTTTAGCATTAACTGTAAAGAAAATTATCATTTTGACAAATAAAAGATAGAGTAAGATTGAAAAATAATTGTTATGTAGACAAAAAAAAATACTAATAGGGAACATCCTAGTTGATTTTATTCTGTTTCGGAATTTCTATTAGATGCATCGCAAAGATTGTTGATCAATCTGCCAATCACGGTGTTTCATCCAGCCGGATAGCTGTATGCTATGCCAATTAGTAGGCATTATCTCTAATCATAAATAATCGGGGAAGTATTTGATTTACAAAAAAAGGACTGCCGCAAACTACAGAGGCATAAGTCTCCTCAACATCGCTTACAAGATCCTAACTGCCTTTTAATGTGAACGGTAGAAACCGTTTATCAACAACCTGATCGACCTTTACAGTGTGGCAGAAGACAACGATTATAGAGACAAACAAAACAGAGCAATGTCAAGTTTTGGTATACCGCGCAAAATCGTCCTTCTGTGCAGGATGACGATGGAGAATTCTCGCTACTCCATAAGAGTCGAAAACGACCTCAACGACATATTTGACAAATTTGGCTTTTATAAACTGATTGTTAAGAGGATTGTTCAAAACCCCCGAGCCAACGCCAGAGGCACAATCTCTCGTATATCGGTGAAAATACTAGCATACGCCGACGAATTGGACAAAACATCACCATTGACAGATTTAACTATGAAGTAGTACGCGACTTAGTTTACCTCGTCTCCAATATTAACTCGACAAAATCTCGTCAGATTTTAAACGAAGAATTACTCTTTCCAATTGCTGTTTCTTAGCGTTGAGAGAAAAAACGAAAAGGAAAAGTCTCCTCTGTTTCATTAAAAGCTCAGAATGGTTATCTTACAGATTACAAGGAGAATTGACAGTATCCACGTGGTATCACAATTTAACAAACAAAAAATGGTGTAATTGTGATGGCGAACTCGCTGGCAGCCACTCTAACCTAACCTAACCTTCAAGGAATTTTTCCTATGTTAATACATTAATCCTCATCTCAAAAGCCAAAAGTTGTCATACAAGCCTAATATAAATCACTCGCAATATCTCGCGTATGACAAAATATATTAAAAAAAAAACTATTATAACAACTCATAGCAAACAAAAATATTTACATCATACAGCGAAAAAAAAAATAGAATCCTTGAAGTGTAGAGAGAGCGGTTTAACAAAGAAAAAAAATAATAGAAAGAAACCAATAAACTGCGTGAATTGAATGTGTAATTGAAAAACTCGATAACATATGTATAAAGATATAATTATTTATGCAAATATGATCATGTGGGTTTACTTACTTTCTTTTAAAGGACTCAGCGCTATCAATTCGCAATTTTTCGAAACATTGTATCTAGCGCTGCTCTGGCGTTTCTCTTTTTTGATGACGGGGGTGGTGGACAAATTTATACCTTTAGTAATTGGCGTTGGGGGTGGTGCATCACGTGGCGGTGTGCCTTTGTTTTCTATGTTTGCCTAGGAAAAAATCAAAAAAAAAATCACACATTATCGATTTAAGAAAAAATATGAAAAAAGTTGAGAGAACAAAGATATCTAGCACTATATAAATACATTTAGACGATATGGAATATATAGGGATGGTTTACATATTATTTAATATCAAACATGTAGAGTTAAAGTTTTCGTTAGCATAAAAAAAAATGGAAGATAAACAAATATATATATTATGATAAGGTTTAGGTTTACAACACTTGGATATACAATATGTATTCCACTAGTGACTTAATATTTTCGTTGGATAAAAGGACTATTAACATGATTTTTTTTCTATACTAGAAGGTATTGTCTATTATCTTGACAACAGTCGCTTACTATTATATATATTTACTTTTTTTACTATTAATATATATGTTGTGTTTTGTATCTGGTAATCTACATTCGGAGCACATTATGGCGAATGAATATGAGCGCAATTAACACGATGATATTCTGGAAGAATGATAAATCTTCATACCTTTGATGCGAATCCTCTTCGTCTCGTTTTTGCAAGCTGATTTAAGTACATTTATTGCGAAACAAATGAAAGTGCGTAAAAGTGAAGTGTTTTTTTGAATAAGGTTCGAAAATTGTAATTAATACAAGTAATGGATATGAAGTAATTTTATTCATTAACACGGTCGTTGATGAACAAAATTACGGTTTAATAAATACAAAACAGTTGAAGACTTAAACTTTTTAATTAAACCGTTCACGAACAAAGGAAACTATGTAATTAGGTAAAAGTCGGAAGACCCCGCTAATCTAAGAAGAAGCATTATAGGATACTTAGTAAATAAAAAAAAATTATCAAAAAGAAGAACAGAATTCAAATTTGTCCTTGAACTAACGCATGTTCCTTCTCATTTTAGGTCAAGTTGTGTGGATTTTCCACCATGTAGTCGTCGATATGATGGAATACAATAGGGTCGTCAATTGTTTTTTATTATGTTGAATGGTTTTATAAGTTATGCAATTTAATCCTAAGTTAGATTGTCCAAACGTCTAGGCATTTCCGATCAATTAAAAAATCTCTTAAAAGACATCGATCGACCGATTAATTCGTACGCGATCAGGACACAAATATCGATAAGGCTTTTATTAAACTTCAATGTAACCAATTGGGTTACAGAATATATTTGTCTCTCTCCCCAATGGTTCAGCGACTAGCCATACTTTAACAACCAAAGCGAACAAATGGTAGCTGTAATTTTACAACTAAACAAATATCGTCCTACGTTATCGACGCTCATGGCAAAAACTCAACAAGCGCAAGTCATATCTTCAGTGTTTGAGTCATGACCAAATTCGATGAAATTGTGTAAATGAGCATTGTTTGGTGCAACTTAAAAGATAGAATAGTTTTTACCTTGAAACGTGACCGTTTTATTGCAATTCTGAAGTCAGGGTAAGGTGCCGACAGTCAGGAAGAGAGCCCATTGGTGAATACGATTTCGGGTTTCTTTAATCGATCGTAATATTGATCGAAACAATTAGTATAAATATATATATCCCTAGAGGAGTCAGGAAAAACTGCACATGTTCAGCGAAAGAGATCCATGCCTATTGATTTTTTGATTCCACAATTTGGATGAATTGGGACTTAAGGACACGTGCTTCCTACAGTAGAAGAGATCAAGGGTGTATAATGCATAAGCAACAAAGGACATACTAAAGGGTTGTCTAATATCGCGTTTTGGTGATTTACACTGACCCGTAAAAGCACCCCACATACTTCTTTCTATGGGGTTACTTTAAATCGCATGTAATTATGTACATTCGTTATCTAGTGGTGTATACTATTTCGAATGCTAGTTAAACTAAGTATTGCTTGCATTTTTTTTTTGCATTTACTCACCATTGTAATTCACATTGTCGTGACAAAAGCTTCGTCAACGTAAAACAAAAATTCCCCACACATTTTTTTATTATGTTTATTTTATTTTCGCGTCGGCGGTATAATAAATAAAATAGCCATTGAAATAATTTCAAGGCAATTTTTATTTACCTCCAAGGGTCATCGTTTAAGTTATCAATATACCGACAGTCTCCACGACATCGCCCATATTACTACACATTGTACCTAACATGAGTAAGGGAGCGAGTTATATTATCCGTATCTTTATGCCCAAAAAAAATTCATTTCGTATCACACTTTTTCGTTGAAAATTAAGTGACAACATTTTAACAACAGATCTCAATAGGGTGGGAGCACAAGAAAATTGCACTATCGAGGAGAAGTGCCACTCCAATAACGACGTTCGCATGATATTCCAAAATGTAAAAATTCAAAACCAGGGTGCAGGGATACTAGACCCAAATAGAATTCTGTCGAAATAAAGAAGGAACACTTGTGAGTCATTTCGATGAACCATTGCTGCCTGCCGTTAGGCAAAATGAATTATTTGATATTGGCAACGACAGAAAAGTCTATTATTTACCTATTTACTCGAAATGGCAGACTTCCTGTTGAAATTTTCGAATAAAAAGTTTCCCATAAGTATAATTATCCGGACCATAAAGTAAGGTTGATATATAGTTGATGCAAGCGAGATCGATTCTAGTTAATATTTTTTCGGAGTTGCCTGGATATTAGACACGTTGTGCCATTCATCAATCTGTGATTTGCTTTCTTGATCGCATCGAGTTGAATTCATGATTTACATGTAGCGAGGCGCATGCATAACATTTCTACTGGCTCAAAGCCCACAAGCAGCGGTCTGTTTACCAAGAATATCTAGCGGCACTAGATAAAGGATATCATCTATGGCTGCGGAGAGGATGCTTCTTAGAAATGTGCCATTGCATGCAAGCTGATCTTTGAACTTTCTATGAAGATGTTGGAAGTTGTTGGAGGCTACATACGATTCTAATGACTTCAATATGAAATTTACAAATGTATGGTAAACAAAATATATATCGCTTGTAAGCATTTATTGGCCTAAAGTATTCTGATCCAAATCTGAACAAATTTTCATACTTCGGCAGATAATGCAGAAAAGCCAAATTGTTTTGGTTTAGTACCCACCACAATTGCAATGCACCGTATAACAGTAGTTCTACAGACGAAAAGTATAACGCCATGTTTTCATATAACGCCTAAAATGTGTCCGTTTGTGCAGAATGACGGTTTTCATAGATTATTTCATCAAGGTCGGCAATGATCCCACCGACAAATTCTATAGCTACAACTGCGGAGTCGTCGAAATACTTGTGTAAAGCGTTCGATAGACACTGCAACATCGTGCGAGTAAAAATTTGGTTCAAGTCTATATCAAAGCACTGTTGATGTTGGTGTGACCAAAATGTTGGTTAGCCACGCAGACATAAAAATTCAATCCGCATTGCATTGCGAACCAAGTTTAATACCACCATGTTCTAGTGCCTACAGCCCGCTTTAATATGTGAAGGAGTAAAGCCCCACCTTAACCTACTAGAAACCAGTTTACTTCGGAATGTAGCGCCACTTATGTAAAAAAAAAAACTCTATATACATTCATTTTTAAAATCCATTCCCAGTACATACCCATCAAATACATCTTGACATAAAGTTTGAAACACAATTTCTTAATTAATTTTCAGAAAAATGGGGTATAAATAAGAAAATTAAATTTATTATATTTTTGAGCATTACATAGATATTACTGCCTTTTATATAAAATCAAAATGGTTAAGAGCGTTTTTGCAAGAAAAAAAAATTATAACATATCTTATTAAAATAAACGCATTGCCTTCAGTTATTATTTTCTTACAAAACGATAAGTCTGTTGCAAAGAAATACGCCTTAAAAAAATCATTATTTGCATTTTTCGGAAAAACTTGCAATTTATTAATTTCGAATTAGCCCAAAACGAATGGGGCTAGACTCAAAATCACAGTAAAGCTACAGTCCAGAATGAACCTGGGCCTCAAACTTAATGATTCATCAATTAGTCCGGTCCTTAGCTAGCGAGTTACATGGATATTCAAATGTCGAGTTGGATAAGGTACTGGGCATATCAAAAATGGATATCTTCATTTACCCGTAGCAGGCGGCCATAAAAGCTCCGGTAAAACGCTTCGGCGCAGACCTGAAGTCTTTATGCAATCAGAAAAAGGTCCAAATAATCTGAGCACAAAAAAATAATGGCATAAAAGCAAACGAACTAGCTAGACTAGGATCGGCAGCCTGCGCTTCAATATTAAATATCAGGGTAAATTGCTTGCTGGCTTAAAAAAATATAAAAAAAAGATCTAGATGAGTTAATACTAGTACGTGAAAGCACACTAAACTGTAACTGGAACTGTAGCCTGGAACTGCGATAAGCAACAGCTGATGAAGAATATTTGCCAGTCACTGTTTTAAAGATCTAAAGGATCTGGCAGATACCTCAATGGTGCAAATCATTCGCTTCGGCAAAGAATCAACCTGAAGTGACCACTTCTTCCGGAGACGCCGAGAACATCACCATAAACATATTTAATTATTGCTGTATACTTTTATGAACATTTATTTTTTTAAGTAACAGGTATCGCCAAGATACAATGAAGTCCTAAGCGAGTTTGAGGTCTCATTCGAGCACCAACAGCCTATAATTGATTCGAATGTTGACGACGAAATTACGTATATGAAATATAATTGAACATTGTTGTGTCTGAAGTTATTAAGGAATATCGTTGGAAGCAGGCATTTCTGCCTACTATCTATATTGTTGATTTATTCACTCACAGCATTGATTTCAACTTTTCTCGCACTGATTACTCATTTGCACCTTAACCCGCGAATAGATTACGTATGCCTAATAATTTTAACATAAAATTCATGACATTTTGAGAATATCGTGCCATTTCTATAAGAGTGTGACTTTTTTTCTTTCTTTTTTTTCTTTTAAGTACACTTGTATCTCTACATATATATTACTCGTCAACGTCAGGCATGCAAAGAATACACGTAGTTTGAGTATTTTTAGAATAATTGAAAATTGTTTTCAACAAATGTATGAGAATATAACGTTATTAATGTTGATATACAATAGTATATAGATACTGATGACTCGCAAGCCATTTGGAATACACTGCCTTACTATGCCAATTGAGTTTTTTAACTTAACAAACCAACCGCCTATACACTAAAAATAGATATATCCAGCGGCATGAACGAGAAAGCACATTAGCTTCCAATGGATTATCACCCCAAGTATTAGCGCTCTGGGGTTGTTTATTTATAAAATGTAAACAAATTTCTTTTCATAGCATCCATGATCAGCACTTAGTAGTGATGTATGTTTGTGGGAAAGAAATGGATTTACCTGCCAAGATAAATCCTTGTATTTCGATATTAATCAAGTTAAAAACGTGTATTGGCTTAGTTTTTCAGTCGAAAATAAACAAGACATTGACACAATTTCTACTGACCAAATATTGATGACTGCAAGCTGGGCGCTGCTGATGCTAAAAATTGATCGTGTGAATTTAATTCTTGAGGAAATTTACATATATTTTGCGCGAAACTTGTGTACATGAGGATACGTGACTATAACTATAAAATGAGGAATTTGAAATTTAATTGAAAAGGACGGACAAGCGATAGTAAGACTGCCGAATGAGAAGATTCAAAGAGCGACAGTAAAATGCATTTCTGTGGTTAACGAAAGCGGAAAATTCCATTTGTGTTTGCTTTTTACTTTGATATTAGTGCGACGTACATTTGAGAAAAACCATAAAGAATATAATTTATTGATTATAATGGACTTTATGACATTTGTAGAATAATAGTACGTTTACGCCTACCCGAATTTCACTGTTTCCATTGAATACCGAAAATGTCATTGACAGCGACTTTACAGCTACTTCCATCTAAATCATTTTTTTTATATTTATTTTGAGTTTCTGTGTCGAAAAGTGAAAGCAAATTAATAAAAATGGACTCAAGCTTTCTTTCTTTTATAAAAATTTAAAAGTAGTGAATGTGATAACACAAAGAGATCAACAGCTATACGAGATCAAAAATGTACAAACAAATTCAAGACAAATATTTTCGGCAAAAGTATCGGTTTTCTAATTCCAAAACAAAAAAGCTTATCAACCTTGTGGGATTCGATCTTCAAGGAAAAAACAGGAGTGGTCACATTTTTGCTGATCTCCAAGTGAAAGCTGCTTTAAGATATTGGTGTCGAAATAAAGGTACTATATGATCTACTATCTCACTACAGTATAATTCTTCAAAAAATCCAATATACCTTTTTTTTAAATGCGGATGAATTGAGTCAATCTACGCTTTGCCTCAAAGAGATCGAAATTGGTAAAAATTCCAACAACAGTGTTTGAGTATGCGACTTATCTAGCAATAAGAGAGATAAACTTGAATAAAATTTCACTTGTTTGTACCAGATTTGTAAATCTTATTACAATTTTTTGAAACAATCCCAGTTAAGTTAAGCAGCAATGAAAATGAAAAGTTAATAATTTAAGCAACGTTGCTTAAACACTTTTTCAGAAAATCTTATAAATGCGGCTAAACATATACAACTCTAGGGTTGTGCCAGTGAAACAAATATAATCGTTTTACAAACGTTTCATAACATAGCATTAAGATCATTCGTCAATGCGCGGTGGTACATTGGGAACAAAGATCTACGTAGAGACCTGAGTATTCACGCGGTTTTGAACGAAAGCATAAAAAAACGTTTATGGTTAATACAACCTATTAATTCTAGACGAAACAAATTTATTGCAGCGTCTTAAAATAACTAAACCCTTGGCTTCAGCCCGTTAATAACAAAACGAGCTATAAATTGCGGAAAAAGGAAAGTTACCTTGCCAAACATTCATTACTCGTGATAAAAAAAAAATACAAAAAGGGTGGTGGTTCTGGTGATTAAAAATCGCACACTACTTTGGGCACTTGCTCATCGTGTCTATAATCTAATCTGATGAAAGTATGTTTGGAATCTCGGCATCGTTTACCCTATCCCAAAATAAGGAGACCCCACTTATGCCTCAACTACAGAGGCATAAGTGTCCTCAATATCCCCTACAGGATATTATCTGCCGTATTATTATTTCTTATTCATGTACAATCTTCCATAAGTCGATCGGTGCAACTAATAGCATATAGACATCGTTTGGTTGGACTCAACGTGGGCTAGTATAAAGAAGGAAGCGGAAAAATGGGTTTAGAGGTAAATGAGCGTTAGGCCGCGGCCAACGTAGTAAGCGCCACTTAAAAAAACAAGCAGCTTAACAACACATTTTGGAAAATAGAACGTATCAGATATATAAGCGCTGGAAAATGCGATAATCGAGGAAATATATAGATATAGGTAAGATTACAATTTCGCAAATGAAAATATATAGGCCTATCGCGAATAAATTTCCCCGGGTAACTTTACCCATTCAGCAATCTGACTTAAATTGGTGACAAGGACAAAAATTCCTGCAAAATTTATTCGCGATAGGCCTGATTGATGCAAACACTACACATTATTAACCTGAATCGGAATGCCTTAGATGGTTGTTGGAAAATTGATCGAGCTCAATCGGTTTCCACAAATGATGAACACTATATTTGTACCTAAATTTCTTACAACTTACAATATTGGTGTGGCTTTAACCGAGTTTCTGCAGTTATTTGCCTGCCCTTCCTTAGGAATACATTTTTTTAATATTTGCACAGATGCAGTCACAGAGTTAAATTTTCTGGTTTCGAGAAGTTGATCTTTTACTCCATGGAAAAGGCAGACGCTTCATTAACAATTTGCTACTAACCTGACGGGATTTCCAAGTTGTTATTATACTTGAAAGGAATGGAATAAATTTGATTGGCTTATAAAAGACTAAGGACCATGGGTTTTTTATGGAACAAAATGAGAATGGGAAAGTGTTGTCATGTATACTTCTACCCAATTTTTCAGGCTTGAAAGAAAGCCTATTTAGAAAAATATATAAAATACGAAGAGATCTCTTTAAGTTTTGGTTTAGCTCTATTTTCAGTCGTTGCGAACCCCTGCTAATTTACTTTAAATTTATAAACCAATTATAAAAAAGCATACATATTTATCAACTCCAGATTTAATGCTATCTATTCATGAAAAATACAATTGTCATGTGAATTGTGTTTTTGTTACACAGTTTATGGTTCCAAATTTACAGTCACGCGTCAATCGACTACTGAAAATCCACTCATTAATCTAAAGTGATTTGTAATTTCAAACTTAAAAAATTCAACTGTGTTTACAATATTACCACACAAAAATACATATCTATAGCTATTATCAATACTATCAAAAACATTCTCTTTGATATTTTTAACCTAAATAAACACTTCGCAATTAGATTTCGCGTATCTTATCTTATCTGCAATTGTTCTACCTTGTATGTAGTATATGAGGAACTCGTTGTATCAGACCAATAACACTGACTCGACGTTTGTGGACAATCAACGATTTTTACAACGTACGAGTACATCAATCAAGTAGGTATGTGCAAAAAAAAAACACGTTGCAGCAAACATTTTCTCAATGTTGCAAGTACCTAGTGTAGGTTAGTATTTGTAATGGTACAATAGCGTAAATAGAATGCTTAGTCTAATTTTAAGACTTCGACCTTCTAGTGAAAGTGCTACCTTACGTTTGTATCACGACAATCACAGACAGCTGAACGACTCAAAATGATTTATTTTAATTCGTTTGTTTTGAATGTCTATTACTCTTTAGTTCAGTATATATACATGCAAATGGCGTATGTAAATAACCAAATGCAATGTGACGCGCACAAACTCACGTGCAACGACATAATGTGTTGTGATTTTTGTTTTTCATTATTAACGACAAAAAAAAAACTCAGATGCAGTTCACCTTCTCTTCCCGTATTCAAAAGAATGTCTTGTTTTTAATG